>OX411729.1:24679103-27079103 GCA_948252095.1 Dicycla oo | reverse complement strand
TTCAGCGATAAAGTCAACGAGTTCAATCCTCAGGTAAAGACAAACGTTTAGAACCTAAGAACTGACCTCAGGTTCTGGAGTCCTGACAGACGTTGATCGGGAAAGCTATTGTCTTGTCGAACCTCGAATCGAGTTAACTATTTTATTGTGATTGGTGGGCTTAAAGTAACCACAATTGATAGTACGGGTTTGCTGACATCAGATTTAACAGCAGCATTGAATTGCTTTTCAAAAATAGGGCCCAGATTGTTTTTAGGGTTCCGAACCTCAAAAGGAAATAACGTATCCTTATAGGATCACTCGTGTGTCTGTCTGTCTGTCTGTCACAGCCAATTTGCTCCGAATGTATTAGACCGATTAAGTTGAAATTTAAGTACACGTTTGAATTTTTGTGACCCAACTCGGACGCGTAACGTAAATAAATGAATTTTCAATATGGGGGTAAATTTTGGAGGCCAAATAAGAAAATAAAAAGAAAAGTTTTGCAAGCTGTACTGTGTGACATGTCAAAAGAAAGGGCTTACTGTGAGGGTCTCAAATATATTTTTTTGTAATTTTAAAATAAACTGTTTTAAAGTTATTTAAGAGAATAGACGAACATTGACTATTCCCCCTTATCTCCAAAACTACTGGGCCTAAAATAAAAATACAGCAAATATTTCTATACCTATAGATTACAGGAAAACTTCTAAAAAGTCTATGGTCTTAAAATAACATGGTAAATCTCTCAACATTTTGCTACAAACTTACACTTGCAGTTGGATTGTATGGGAGAACATGTTTTTTAACTACAATGTTAAGTTTGTTCTTAGGATAAATTCATTGAACTATGGAACCCTTCATTGTGCGTGACACGCACTGGGCCGATTTATATTTGCATTTTGTTTTAGTTTTGTATTTGAGACTTTCTGTAGTCTTTTGGCATCTTGCCTAATTTATTTATTTACACGTGTGTAGGTACACCTAGATGATGAGTTATTTAACTCAGTGCACTGTTTTCAACGGTACTTAGACGGTAAGTTCAGTTTTAAATTTGCCTTAATCGCTACCGCTTGCTCTGCTAGCTTACACCACTCTATATAATTGCAGGTCGGTTAGCAAATTGTATTATTTGAACATCTTTGTTATTGTCATTGGGCAAGTCTATATTAATGGAGTTTTCTTAATTTCGTTCAGAACCGTAATTGTAACTTACTTTTGGTAATAACTGGATCTTTGCTAACTTTGAGATCTTCCTCACTGTAGCTAGTTTCTTGCCCATTCTTCTCCAAACGAAACTACCTTTTGGAAAGGGCGCCTAAGCGATTTCGTCTGCGATTCATGATAAAAAGTAACCTATAGATGTCGTTTTCCAGGTCGCAGGATACTTACCTGTCAAATTTCATCCAAATCCGTTCAGCCGTTTTAGCGTGAAAGCGTAACAAACAAATAAACCCACTTTCGCATCCGTGTAGGTATCTATAGTACGAGTATTAGGATTTTGAGTTAGGATTAGGATTCTGACGTTCATGGCAAATAATGACCTGTAATGATTTGACTTTGACGTATGCTGACTGTTGGCTGATATTGAGCCCATTGCAGTCCACTGTGAGACGTTAGGTTTTTTTTTTTAAAGAGTGTTAAGTTTTGCTCGTTATGACCGGTCTTGGTCGCAGTTTCATTGAATTTTCTATATAAAAATTCAGCGTAGCATTCCTGAGTTTGGAGCTGTGTCCGGTGGAAATTATGGTCGTCCCCCATTACTCACATGGACCCGAAGAACATGGGATAACTGGTGAAATATGGTTGTGCCATACAACTCAAACTACCTTTTCATGTACCTAGATTTAACGGGTTGATCCAAGAGATATAGGTACGTACTCGTATCTACGCTCTTCCTTAGTTCAGAAATCTGTATGCCGAGTTCGCTTAATTTGTAGGGTCAAATTAAATTAGCTAGCGAAACTCCGCAAGTCTACAATGATGGATATCGATATCAAAACATGATAAAAAAAGAATTGAGAAGGATCATATTTTTTATGGGTCAACGACCGTAAGTATGTAGTGTAGTTACTTGGAATATTAGTTTTGTATATGTAAACTTCACAGACGTAATGGCTCGATATCTAAATTCGGTAAAACGAAAAAAAAAACAAAATTTTTCAACTCATATTTCAATTGCTAGCGGTCGCTTGACCCCAGAAAAAATCATCAAATCTTCTATTTTTTCTTTTAGGTAGGTATCGTGTTTAGGTATGAATACCCATCACATTTGCGGAGTTTAGCTAGCTAATTAAATTTGACCCTGTAGTTGTGATGTGGTATCATTCGAGGATTCTGCTATAATTGCATATCCTCTTTCCATTCAACTTTATTACTAGCTCTTATTCACTAACATAGACTGAACCTCTCAATGCACCTGGATCTACCTGACTTGCACAAACATTTCTTATTAAACAAACGCACTGCTTATACAATCAAAACCTTTAAATATCGGAGTTAAGACGGAGCTACAATGGCTGAATGTAAACAGTGGCTAAGGGGTGTCTTTCCGATATTAAAAACATCTGTTCCGATCCCTCCGATACCCTCCGACGAGGAAGGGTTAAAGCGAATTGTTGTGGACGTTCTTTTGGCTTTTTATAATATTGAGGAATTTAAAAAAGGAGTATTGGTTTTGTTTTAGTTGTAAAATAAAAGCCGGTGGTATTTTTTTCCTTACCCGTGACACGAACTAGTAATTCGACTCATGTCTTACTTAACTAGTAAAAGGTTTAGACAGCCGTCAAATTCGGTAGTGATCCAGACTGTTCAGGGTGTGACGAAGGTAATCACTAGACCGACACGTCTATATCGTATCGTCAGACTGGACGACAAAGATATCGTCCGACGATATCGGTATGTGACGTAACCAACAGCTTATTGTCATGCGGTATGCCAAGCAGTCTCGACTAGTCGCAGTGCGCCAGCAAAAGCTTACATCGCCGCGCGATTCCAAAAGTGTAATAGCGTATTTGAGGTAATAATGGCAGCAGTGATCACCCCCCGTGCTTCACCCCGCACCGTGTCGTCCGCCGATATCGGCACGACAATAAATGTCGGTGACGATACCATTGACTTCAAAGACATAGTGTGAAAGCGTTTAGTAGCAATTGTACGTAACTACTCAGCCGCCCCATTTCAAAACCTAGTAAGGACTTAAAACGAAATTTTACAGGAGAGCGCAAATACGTAAAGTGATCACGGGGCAGTTAGGTTTCGATGCTCAAATATATCTGCTTATTTGTAAGTTTTTAACGCTGTGTTTTTGTATTTGTTAGGGACTTAGATTCTGAAATCAAACGATTTTTGTAAAAATTGTCCCGTACCTTTTGAAATGGGGCAGCCGTACTGGTCCGACGATGTAGTGTAGTTATCGTTATCGTCTAAGGTGAAAACGGCCATCCATAGAAGTATACTATATGCTAAAATCTTACATCAACTTATCCATGTTTAAGCCTAACTCGGAGCTGTAAATCGCTAGTAAATACGTACCAACTTTCTTTGGCAAAACTTTTCCAAACTTACCCCAACCATATCCACCCTAATCGTACTCCAGAAATCGGAAAGTGAACGCTAAAAGCAAAAAAACGGTAACGGAAAAAATCCCTTCTTATGCAAATAACTCCTTACAATTTACGTTTGATTTTAGCGGCCCGTCGCGTCCGAGTGTTGCTTTATTAATTATTAATTTCCAAGTGATTTATTAGCATTTTTTTTTTGTTCGGAACGATTTTTTATGAAAAATTCCGAATTCCGAATGGCACCTATTTTTTCTGACGCGCCTTTCAAAGGGTTACAAATGTTTCTCGACTTTTTCGTTCAATAGAATTAATTAACGCGAAAGAAAATCGAGCTTTTTTTGAAGTGTAAATTTGTCCTTTTGTTTTTATATTTCTGTAATCAGAATTCCGGATTGGGTTCGTTTGGACGTTGATAGAAGGATTTCTGAATTTTTACTTTGTGTTATTGTAGGGGTTATTTTTATGTAAATGTAAATTTTGTATGTCCAGAACTAAAAGCTAATTAAATAAGCTCAATTTTTGTTCTGTCATATTTCTCAACTATTATTTTAGAGTGTATCTTACTTACAACCTACTGTTTCATACTTCCGGAAAGTAGTTTTAACTTTAGGATAGTAGTTAGTACCTACTAAGGGTCCCCAAAACGATCAATTGTAATTGTTAATTTTTACATGATTGGTACACATTGATATTGATGCGCAAATTGATTGACTACCAAATGCAATTAAATGACAATATTACTACAATATAAATTAATGGCAATTCATCAACTGCAATTGATCGTTTCGGGGACCTCGCATACTCTCCTGAATATTGGTTAAGTAGCATTTATACAGTAGCGTGTTTTTTATAAATCAATATTTTACTTGAGTTAGAAGTTCAGTCTTAGATTATCCATCCATGTTTTAGGCCACTCTTCCAAGATTTTAATATTATCAAATATATATGAAAGAAACTTTTTCCTCAATATTGAACAAAGCACTACCACACAATACAAGGATCATTCAATCTGCCCAAACCAGCTCAGGTCACAACCAGTTCTGATACATCGTCACCCTTGTTCCCCAGACAATGTCGGCCACGTGTTGGGTGACAATAGTCACCCACTACTGGCTGCGCATAGGTGGACAGTGTGGGATGGGGGATGAGAGATTAGCGGATAAAGACATCTTTCAATAGTTTTTTTTTTTTTTTTTTTCTTAAGATGAGTATAGTCGTCGACCCATTCATACAGTCGTCACACGGACCCGCTAGCGAATATTTCTTAATTACCGCTGTTAAAGTTGAGTTTTGTAAAAATTGATTATTATTTTTAAAAAAATGCTCAGTTATAAGATACATTATCATCGCAAAGCCGTGAAAATATCACTTGTAGTTTAGAAGCAGTAGCGAAATTAATGTTGAGAACACCTTCATTTCATTTTTTTTTGCATGGTATTTAATGTTTCTTAAAATATTTAAATTGAAGATGAAAGTTTCATATATATTTTTTCTGGAATTTTCTATAGGTTCATTTAAAAGCATTAGGCTCTCAAAATCGACCATTTCACGACTATACCTACTCGCCATAAGTTAGCTTGCATTATTGAGTTGTTACGCAACATATACCTACCCATATCGCACCTCCGATAAATAATTATTGTAATGCGACGTAAAACTGGATGCCAAGCTTCATAGCTTGGCTCATCGCCGCAAGGTTGCCTGCTTGTCGGTCTTCTACAGATTGTACTTTGGTGTGTGTGCCCAAGAACTCCACGACCTCATTCCACCGGCCCCCTTCTACCATCGGACATCTAGACGCACTGCCAGTAACCATCCCTACTTCGTTGCTATTCCACCAATTCGCACTAAGCGATTCCAAATGTTTTTTTTTTTTTATAATGCGCACAGCAAAAGAGTGGAACTCACTACCTGCGTCTGTGTTTCTTCAATTTCAAATCTCTTCAAATTGAGAGACAACAGGCTTCTTCTGAGTAAGCTCACTCCATCGTCAACTCTGTCTCTGTCGCCTCCGACCTAGACTAGAGTCACGAGCAAACCCATAAATAAAAAAAAAAATAAAAAATTCGATATCGATTCATTTTTTCAAATAATTCGTACATATTAGATTATAACATGTAGGTACGTATTATCGGAGGTGCGATATGAGATGTACCCATAACGATGTTTCGATTTTTGTTAGTCGAATGCTAGAAACTATGCACAATAGACTAATTCGATTATGAGTACTTGTGTGTGTGTGTGTGTGTGTGTGTTTGCATGAGCAAGACAAGTGCAACTTGGTGACCAAGACTTGTTAGATACTTCTTTTAAGCTTGGAATAAACCTTGGCTCATTGAGACAGACTTAGGTACCTATATTAGGTTCTACATCAACCATAGAGGCGTATACAAGGTGTTTCACAGACGAGTGATCAAACTTAAGGGTGTAGTACAGACCATCAAACTGCACAACTTTTTCCCGGGGACCAACATCGTAAACGTAAAAAAAAAAATTGTTGTCCCATACAAAACTTCAATACCTACTTGACCAAATGTATGGGACGACTGATTTTTTTTTACGATTACTATGTTGGTACTCGGGAAAAAGTTGTTCAGTTTGATGGTCTGTACCACACCCTTAAGTTTGATGACTCGTCTGTGATACACCCTGTATTACTAATCGGGTTTCTCCTTCAATTGATATTCCCAGTTTATATCCCATACTTGGAAAGACGCCATGGATTAGATTACCGTCATTGCTGAGCTACCTTCGTCCATTTATTCGGGGAAGTGAAGGCGTTATGGATATCAATGACGATCGTCAAAGCCAGAGAGAAATAATGTGCATCGGTTCTTAAGTTACTGCTCTGTGCATTCTGCATTTAGCAGGCGGGTGATGGAAGTGTATAATTATTATTATTTATTTAATAAAAATGTTTTCGAAACGTGTACATATAGCCAGATAGTAGTAATTTTCCAATACAATAAATTATAGAGCCTAATAATAAAGTAATGCTTAGGTAAATATATTTTTAGTTACAGGTGCATTTAATGAAGGTTCGGAATTAGAATGTTAGGTTAAACCTGTGTTTCACTTAATTATAATCTTATCATCAGTCATTTATGCTTTTTTTACAAAAAACCTTTCTCAATGAATGCATACAGTGTGAGATTTCATCACCAGTCTTCCTATCTCCAAATCTCCATGGAGGACATGGAGATTTGGAGATAGTAATGCCCTCTATGAGACATAGGATTGTCCAGATTTATGCTTCCTCTTTTACTCGTCATCATCTTTTTAGCCTTTTATTCACTCTGTACGTTGAGGTAGGCTTCCAGTCTATCAGGATGCATTTGAATACCAGTATTTTGCGTGGAGCGACTGACTATCTGACGTCCACGACTCAGTTATTGCTCCTATTTTGTTCATCATCCATTAAACTATTGATCGTCGGTAGATTAGTCCGCCACTAGCGTTTTACGACGTAGCGTGTGTCTGTCTGAAGTGTAGTGTAGCGAGTTGAACTTACAAAATCGCTTCAGCTTACAACTCAGCCCACAGCCTAACATCAAAGCAGCTACCGTCTTCTGTTATAAGAATTCTGTTCTTACATTAATTATTTATGAGTCGTGAAGTCTTTATTACTGACGTCTATCGTCGTATGCTAATACTCGCTGTTAGATCTAAATTATTGTGCTTCTGTATCGGTTTATGTTGTTTCTAGTCAAATATATTTTTGGATAGGTATTTGGCCATGTATCTAAGATTTGTTTGCTGATTCCGAAAAGTTGGTCACGGCCATGACCTTATAAAAAAAAAATAAAAAAAATAGTTGTAAATGGAATTAAATGAATTGGATTTTGTCAATTATTATTAATACTTTCTGAAAAGTAATATTGATCATATTTAGTTAGTATTTACAAGGCAGGTGTGAGTGGAAACGTCGGGAGGGGACGCCCTAGGAAGACTTAGTGACCTTATTGGTGACGTTCTTCAGAAAGCTCAGGTGCATAGTACTCGCGACCAGCGTGCGTGTATGACCAGATTTAAGAACGTAAACGATGCAAAAGGAATATGTAAGGATCGTAGCAGGAGGCGTTTTGACGTTTCAGCCTACCCCCAAGGGAAGAAGGCGTGAGTTTATGTTATGTTAATTTACTTTGAATGGGAAAAGAGCACGGAAAATGTGACTGTCTAAGGAGCATCATCACAACCATTTTCACCACATCATGAGCTATTGTCGCATACGTCGCGCCACCACGAGAGATCAAAATGACCGTGTGTATTACAAATTTAATAGCCAAAATGTATTATTTCGCATTTGTTGTTTTATTGTTACTGTTAGCCCACTGTTGGGCAAAGGCTTCCCCATAACTTCTAGCTCTTTCGATCCAGGGTTAATGTGGATCACTG
Organism: Dicycla oo; assembly: GCA_948252095.1. Lineage (NCBI taxonomy): Eukaryota > Metazoa > Arthropoda > Insecta > Lepidoptera > Noctuidae > Dicycla > Dicycla oo. Next base: position 27,071,166 of record OX411729.1, on the reverse strand, counting down.
GTCGTTGGTTTTCTCTAGCTCGTTCCGCCATCTTCTACGGTGTCTTCGTTGTGTCCAGTCGTGAAAATCATAAACTTTTCTTTAAAAAAATGTTGTGCAAACTGTGAACCTATCTAAATATAACATCTTAATGGTAACCTTAAAAATAATATCAACAACAGAAACTAAGAAATACAATTCAATAATCCAAGTCTCTGAATCTTTGATAGCCGCCATCTTTATCACAGAGTAGTGCCAGATGTAGAGGCTACATGTAATGTTTTGTGTACTGTGGTCAGACCACACAGGTGGTCAAATGTTAGTGTTTGCTTATATCTGATGGGCGTTACTTGTGATGTGATGATTGCTGGAATTAAGTGGTTTACGAACAGATGTTAGGATTTTTGTGCTTGGAAAATGATGATGGAGTTTAAATAACTACATGGCTAGTACCTACCCAGGAATACAGTGTTCAACACTGGCTTTATGAGAATGTTGAAAACATATTTTAAAATGGAATTAAGAGTCGGTCATGATGTATTTTGAGAACAGGGAAGCATGGCACAAAAGAGACTATATAGGCACTCAGAAGTGGGTGGAACAACGCAGCCTATGATGATGGTGATGAGTGCAGTAGGTACCTCTATTTTCTGATGACTCAGATCTAAATGAAATTTTTATTTTTTTGGCAGACCTATTTAAAACAGAATTCTATTTTATTCATGCTATCGCCAATACGAAAACAGAAATACTGGAATCAATCAATGAAACAACAATTCTTTGTTTGTTGCATCTGTGTCAAGACTACCCTGTTGCCTATTATCGAAATGCACATCGCGGTTTCGTAAGGGTTGAATATTTTTGTACCACACTTACAATCGTAACCTTACACATGACTTACACCTTGTTTCAAACAAGGTAAAGATCATTTTTGTTTACCCAAAGTGTATGTTTAAATTTCTTCTTCAATATTTACTATCAGACAAAGTACTTACCGAAATTGTACTCTTTCACAATAGCTCGATATCTTTGGAGTATGTATGTATAGAGTGTTCTTACGAGATCTGTTTTTATGAGTTTTTAGACTTGGATAAGCTTGCTCTTGTCTTCTTACTGTTGTTCACTATATTTGGTGGATTAGTAGGTAGGTATAGTATGATTAATGATTTAATCAAATTACTGGTAGGTAAGTAGTTTATATCAAAAACTTGCCTAGCTTTTCCCAACGGTGTTGGGGTCGGTTTCCGGTCTAACCAGATGCAGCTGAATATCAGTATTTTACATGGAGTGACTGCCTATTTTAACTCCACAACCCAGTTACTGGGTAACACGATACCCCTTGGTAAGACGGTTGTCACACTTTTGGGCTTCTGAATACACGTAACGACTGTCAAAGATCTACGAATGACAGCCGAGACCAACGGCTTACCGACGCATGGATGGGTCTCGATATGTAATGGATGGTCACCCATCGATCCACTCAACATCATTCAAGTTTTCATACGTTTTTTTGCAATTTGCAAGTCAGTATTAGGTTGGTTGATCAAATTATCATTCGCGACTGTAACAAGTGTGTATTTACAAAACTATAAGAATTAAAGTCTTAAATACAACTCTTTAAGATGAAGTAATCCTATCGAATGACTATTTTGTGAAATCTCGTGACTTTTGAGGATTACTTATAATAACTTAAGGAGTTGTGTTACGGTCGCGGATTATATCTACTTTATTCAACTTACAACCTTATACTGACTTGCAGATTGCAAAACACTTAAGAGAATTTGAATTTTGCGGGCTACCATGGCGATTTCCCCTTAAGAACTTTTCAGTCCTTGAAAAAAACTTTTTAGCAAAAATAAATCGGAATTAAAGTACACTTTGCAGTGTTTTGTTTTGGAAGTCGGTTATATTTTTTGCTAAAAAGTTTTATTTTTCACTTCTTAGTTGTGGTACCTACCCCACACAAATTCGAATACCACTACCTGCTATGTAAATAACAGTGATAGGAAGTTATTAAAACATCATCCACATAAACTAAGTGGCAAAATGCTCATAATGGAAGCTAACTCAAAAACTAGCCAAGCATAGTTAATACAATTTATATGGGACCACCTAGGAAGCAAACAAAAAAGAATTTTCCAAATCGGTCCATCCCTCCTTGAGTAATCGCGTAACAAACATACAAAAAAACCAGATGAATTGAGAACCTCCTCCTTTTTGAAGACAGTTAAAATACAATCAATCCGTTTCATAATAAACACACATTTTAACAATATAGCAATTGTAGATACCACTGATCGTACCAATAGACATAGTCAATAACCATCAATGGTCTTAAACCACCACATAATAAGTTCCCCTGCCGGCCCCCATGCTTTATGAGGAGTCGTTCACCGCTGACGCATTGTTTTACCACAATCACCATAATTAATTAATCAACATTATTATATTCTTCAAAAAATTGCCCTCGAATTGACGGATACATGTGAAATGAGTTTGGTGTAGAGTTAGTGCGTGGATAGAAGTCCCACCAATTGAAAAAAAAAAATGTGTGACTCTATTAAACTTTTCTTTTTTGCTAGTTGGAAATTAGAATAACTACTATCGAGCAGAATTCCTCCTAAAATGTTGTTGGTTGTATTTTATTAAACTGTTATATTAAAATATTTACAGTGTGTCGTCATCTGCCTGGCCTTTTCCCAACAGAATTGTTGGGAAAAGGCACGTTTGTCATGTCGCATGCATGCATCTTTGTAAGTCATGTCGGACGCATTGTGGGCTAAGATCTGCACAACATGGGTTCCTGAAAACGTTTAACGGCATCGCGGAAGACCCAGGCGTAGATGACGGGACGAACTTGACGCTTATAAGAGGGATTGGTCCGTATTGATTCAGGATCGAGTTGAGTGGAAAAAGGAAAGGAAGGCCTTTGCCCTACAGTGGGATAATACGAGTACAGACTGAATATTATATATTATATCATTGGGGTCGGCTTCCAGTCTAACCGGACGCAGCTGAATACCAGTATTTTACATGGAGCGACTGCTAATCTGACCCCACAACTCAGTAACTGGGTAATACGATATCCCTTGATAAGATGGTTGTCAGACTTTCGGGCTTCTGACGACCAGTGACGACTGTTAAAGATCCAAGAATGATAGCCGGGACCAACGGTTTAACGTGCTTTCCGAGGCACGGAGATGATAAAGATGGTCACCCATCTACAGAACGATCGAGGTAAGCGTAGCTTAGCCTGATCGATCAACCCTTGTGGCTGTTATTAATTTAGCCACGAGCCCCTCTGAAAATATGTACAGTGTGTCTGATATCTTATATCACACATAATGGGATCTGTAGTGAAACTCTGGTCAACGTATAATCCCTATAATTTCTTGTTATTTTGATTATTTAATCTTAAAACTAACATAACTTTATTTATAACCCTAATTTGTTGTTCTGAAACTTGATATCTTTGCTGAAACTGATGTTAGTAAGTTAGTCATCTCTTGGACATCTCATAATTTTGTATTGCATATGTATCAATTTATCATCAGCTGTCAAATACACCAGCTCAAAAAACACGGTTACTTCCTAGAAATAAAAAAAGTAGCCAGTTTACAAAATTGGCCCGTTCCATCCATACCTAACTCTATATCCGTAATGGCGTCATTGTAACAATTAAAATTTGATGATGCGGGCGCTCTGTTCTCTCCAATACGAGCTGTACCCGCCCCGCGACGTCGCCTGCATTTGTTCGAATACTGACCTGTTGCCACTTGTAACTGCTTTCACTTTTTATAAAGGGCTTGAGGATTTGGTGCTGGTGAAATTTTGGCAAGGGGTTTGATGGCTATATGATGTATGGGCATGGCGTCTCTTTCTCAGGTTGTCGTGACGATTATGGGATATATCAGGAAAATTGGCAGTGGGATCGATGTTTGCATGATATCGTGGATATCACCATACTGTGACAATGACAACCAATCCCTTTGCCTAGTAGGTATTACTTTTATGTACCAGCTACCAAAATACACTAAGAGGGTATAATTTATGCACAGAGATTTTATGGGCTGATATTTTTTGTGATAGACTTCAAGACGAAAAAAAGTGTTGTCAAATCGACAGTGGTATGCCCTTCCATATTCAAAGGAGATTCTAAAGTTTGCAGTCATTAACACTAACAAAAACAAAATAGTCAGACGCATGAAAGTGATATACTTATTTAAAAGTTTGCCGTGCCTGACAGGTTCGATAATTGTCTCTATTTTTATCAATGACTTACCACCTGTTATGTACATTATAGATTGCAATAAATATTAATTGAATTGATGAAACTGTATCTTCAATGAGTCATACAAACTTTTTTTTAATCAATGTAACACCACAAGACGGTGGCTTATGAAACAGTTTCTTCTTCATTGTGATATTAAAGAAAGGGTCGATCTAAATATAATAATACAAAGATTTGTATATGAATGGATGACATCTGTCGTAGAGGAAGTGACGATGTGGAACAAAAAATATTAAGCGAGGGTGTTTGATTTATCATTCCGATGTTAATTAATGTTTATTAAGGGTTTGAGTACTTTTCATTATAATTTTAATGATGTTAAGAATGTATTGATGTGAAATCTAACAGGGAATATTGTAGTCATGAATGGAAGATTGGACAGACTCAAGTGTGGAGGTGTGTCAGACATTTTATTGTGTGCTAGTCAACCACGGGACAGCAACATCGATGCGTGGCGGTTGCTCTGCATTCATGAATTAATAATAAAAATATTACTATTTTTCACCAAAAAACTATCATACTACGAAAACAGATCGATGTATCATTCAATCTACCTAGCGTTTTCCCAACTATATAGGGGTCGGCTACCAGTCTATCCAGATGCAGCTGATTACCAGTATTTTACATGAAGCGACTGCCTATCTGACCTCCATAACCAAGTTACTGTGTAACACGATTCCCCTTGGTAAGACTGGTTGTCAGAGTATCGGGCTTCTGACTACCTGTAACGACTGTCAAAGAACCAAGAATGACAGCCGGGAACAACGGCTTAGCGTGCTTTCCAAGGCACGGAGGTTTCTTGATATGTAAAGTATTAATTAATTAGCCACGAGTTAACTGAACATTATAATAGAAAATTCGGTCTGCATTAAAAACAGCACGAATCTGCTTAGTTGAAGTTAGCTGATCATTTTACTGCTCATGAGAAAGCTTCACTTTTGAGTCCGAAACAAGTCGAGCATCCCTCAAGAATATGCATGTAATAAAGTAATGAAAGTAAAAACTTACAAAAAGCTCTCCCCCTCATGTAATTCCGTCGCATCCGATATTTATCGATACCGTAGATCGGATGACGTATTCAAATATTTCCTGCCGTCAAGTCAAGGTGTGGGGTTTTTGTGACAACTCACTTTCTATGGGGTAAAAATGAAAGTTTAATTATATGGTAAAAACAAGGAATAGTTTATTTGCAGTTTTTATGAAGGTTTTCTTGATTATTTAGTCTTTAGTCGGCTTCTGGCTAAGTAATAACAGCCGCATGAATTGATCGGTCAGGTTAAGCTATATACGCTTGCCGCAGTTGGTCCGTGGATGTGTGGGATCTTTATACAGGGCTATTTTTAAATCATTAACTAAACTTTCACAGGGTGTTCTACCCATGAATATGAACAACTTTCACTATGGGACCAACTCTGAAATCGCAAAAAAAAATCAGCTGTTCAGTACATTTTGACCAAATAAGCGAACATAAATGTACTGAACAGCTGATTTTTGTTTTTGCGATTTCAGGTTTGGTCCCATAGTAAAAGTTGTTCATATTCATGGGTAGAACACCCTGTGAAAGTTTAGTTAATGATTTAAAAATAGCCCTGTATATCAAGACTTGCCTCGGAAAGCACGTTAATTGTTGGTCCCGGCTGTCATTCGTGAATCTTTGACAGTCGTTACTTGTCGTTGGAAGCCCGAAAGTCTGACAACCAGTCTTACCAAGGGTATCGTATTACCCAGTAACTGGGTTGTAGAGGTCAGATAGGCAGTCGCTCCATGTAAAATACTGGTATTCAGCTTGGAAAAAGGCTATGATGATGGTGACGATGTCATCCGAAAGATCTCGTTGAGGATTCTGAAAGAAAAAAAGAAACTGATAATATTCTAAATCCTTTGGAATGAAAGCTCCAAGTGTATTGACGTGGTCCTTACTTGATTTTTTTTTGTTTTTTTAATAGTCTGATAGGCTAGAATTTGATCACTATCTCACCTGATGGTAAGGGATGATGCGGTCGACGATGGTGCGCTATTGGAGTCGTGCCTAGAAATTAAAAATAACCCATCCACTTAAGACTTGAAGACTCCTAGGTAAGAGCTACCAGGATACATACCTACTTTGGTAAAGAGTTCCACTCCTTAGACGTTAGACGATTGATCAGTAGATTAAAGATTTTTAAAATCTGAAATCGAAGTGATTTCAGATTTTAGCTACTGTTCCCAATGACGAAAAGAAATGAAATCGTTTATTCTGTAAATAGGATATCGGAATCACTTTTACACATCATATTAATAAAATATTTAAAAATAAGCTAGATGAAATCGACATTTCCTATCTGACTACTCCTGAGAAGAAATGGCGAAACAAACTCAGGGGCCAAAATCTCTTTTATTTGAAGTCCAGACATAATCTTGGTCGAATCATGTGAGGACCATGTAGACCCGTGTCTGAAATGGACGACTCGTCATATGTAAAAACACCGCATCGTAAGTGGTAATATTGAGTTAACACTGGCCACGTACGTTACTCAGCTCAGAAAAATGCAAATACAAAATGTCGATCCATTTTTGAATTCGAACATCATAACACCCCAACAGATAAGTCGATGTCAAAAATAATTTATTATCTATCAAAAATAATTGTTCTAATTACTTATGCAAGGCTGAGTTTCTCCCCTTTAGTTCAAAACTTTTTTTTATTATTCAAATCTAGTAATGACTGGAGCTTTTGTTAGAGGATGTTTGATCGGATACCTTTTCCATTATATAAAAAAAAATAGAGCACAGATAATAGATTTGGTATGAGGCTTTGTGAAATATAGTCTGTTTGTTTTTCTCTTTTGTTGTTCAAGAATTTGTATTTCATATCAATTCTCTATCTTGGCATGCATTGTACCTACGTTTACTGCTTTCTTCTAATAAGTAAGTGAATAGATATAGGTACAGTAAGGGCGGCTTACTTTGACTCTAGGCATAACTTTGGCTCAAAACGAGACAGATGTTTAGTGTCATTAAATCCACATCAAGCTCCGCAAGATCGCCATACAATAGTTACTGAAGCACATACGATATTCGGTTGTGTGGTCGCGATTTTTCATGCAGTTTAAAGATTCGTCTCAGTTTGATACAACGTTATGCCTTAGGTTAAAGTAACCCGCCCTTACGGTACATTTTTTTACTTTTTCTTAGCGTCTAAATCAATGGCAAATGGCAAAATTTGTTGTGAAAATTGAAATATGTTTAGCCCGAAATTCTGCCACGCGTACTCCGTTCATTCACGCAGTCATAAGATCCTAAAGTGCACAGATGACAGGGCAGTTGTCACTATATCCAAACCTGTCACCTGTGCATTGTTTGAGTACAGTCTAGTGTTTAAACTTCAGTTATTCACAGTATATTTATTAAGAGTGCCTACTACTTACATGTGTTTTTTTAATATCTTTTATTGATTAGTGCCTGTAGCTACATTGCACAACCTACAATCTACCCTAGCCTCACTAGGATTCTGACGTAACATCGTTTTTGTATGAGATATAATGACTTTATTGGTGATGTTCTTCAGAAAGGTCAGGTGCGTAGTACTCGCAACTGGAGTGCGTGTATGACCAGATGTCTGAACGTAAACGAAGCAAAAGGAGTATGTAATGATCGTAGCAGGTATGCTAAAGTTTCCTACCGCCATAGGAAGAAGGCGTGAGTTTAAAGTATGTGTATGTATTGTTTATGCTTTTTGTTAGTTAACGATTATTATTGTTGCCTCCGAATCTTCAAAAACCTTAAATATACCACAAGGTCCACCATTCATATTATTTTATATGTCACTATTGAACAAAAACCTCAGCTTTTGAAATGTTTACAAGATAGGCGTAAAACATTTAGTGACAGTTTATCTGTACCGCTGTCTGTTTCGATTCTTTGTAATAATGAAAATCATGTGTGTGTGTGTGTGTGTGTGGTTTGTGTACTGGGTTCCGTAGTCTAATCAGATTTTATTTTTGTTTAAAGAGGACGCCGTGGCAGTAAATGGTATAGTTTTAGCAAGTTAGTTCTTTAATTTTTGTATCCAAACGGATCTTTTTCTGACCATTATATTTATATATTTCAATGTTTATGCTGGGTATTAATTCATGTTAAGAATCACGTACGCTTCAGCTTGGCTGACTGACATAATCTTGATTTGACTAAAAGATTGATTACAATAAACCTCAAAGGTACACATCGCAAGTGCATATTGCTGATCCGCAACTAACCATACTACACCTACCTAAATACAGCTAGTGCAAAAATGTGTCGTAAATATCTATGATTATAATTATGCACAAATATTCATAAATTACCTACAACTTTTGGACAATCCTCTAAATAGCTTGAATGATTAACCAGTGTTAAAAATACAAGTGAAAGGGTTTTAAAGAAATCTCCACGGGACTCTAAAATCCTAAAAACCAAACCAACAATGCAAGGCAAAAATTCTGTTGATATGCAAAACAGGGTTTATATTTTTGACATATCCATAAAAGATGGATCGTATTATAATAGAGGACTATTGAAATCATAGACAAAGAGATATCTTTGGTGTTGGTATCATCGAACTGTTTGATAATGGTCTAGTTATTATTATTGTAGAAATATTAAAGTAGCTGGCGGCTAGTTTGAAATTGAAATTAAAAATTCAAACTTTGTTTTAGGTAAAGCTATCAGTATGAGTCAGGATTTTTTATTAATTAATATAAATTCATACCATCCATCTGGCCTAAATTCGTATATCTACAAGAAGGACAAGCACTGATGTGTAAAGAGTAGGTCATGAAAATCTTTAGCTGAAACTATGAACTATACAGGGTTATTAGTAAAACACCAACAACCTCTTAAGGGGTCATTGTACTCATCATTATGAACAACTTTTACTATGGGACCAAATCTGAAATCGCAAAAAAAAATCAGCTGTTCAGTACATTTTGACGAATTATGCGAACATAAATGTACTGAACAGCTGATTTTTTTTCGCGATTTCAGGTTTGGTCCCATAGTAAAAGTTGGTTATAATGATAAGTACTCGTACAATGACCCCTTAAGAGGTTGCTGGTGTTTTACCAATAACCGTGTATACTTTGGGAGCTGACTTTGGAAATGTAACAGGGCGGTGTTCCATTTCCAAATTTTAAGATCACTTTCCATAAGAACCCTCAAAACTTTGTAACAATCTGTGCAATCGAAGAACCCAAACACGTAGAAACCAAAACGCAAACCCACAGACAACAAACCACTAACTCCTTACCAGATGACAGGATATCCAAAGGCACACGTACTCAAGTAAATTCAGAATTAACTCGCCAAATCGAAAAATTACGCACAAAGGGGAATACGTTATAAAAAACACACAATACAAATCACAGTATCGCCTGTTAATGATCTTGATGTCTCGCGATGATTGTAGAAAGAGATAGAAGATACAAACACCCCATGCTCGAAAGAGACGCAAGATGTGATATCTCACCGGAAACGGCGTAATATATGGTGCATTGTTAGTAACGAGATCGGTTTGTGTGTCTGTTCGTCCGTGGGCGGACTTGCGCACGCGTTCTTTAAATAGTGTACTGAATTAAATAATTTTTTGATATGAAATTCTACGGTTCTCGGTGCGCTTACATTTAGATTTGATATTTTGTACCTGGATTTTTTATATATAAAGTGTCTGTGAAGAGAGTAAATTGAGGTTGGGACAAAAAATCTTGTATATTTCTTGTAAACTTTTGTTTACAGTTTCTTTTTATATGTGTCGCCAATGACTATGGTGAATTATCGTAGTGTATAAAAAACTAGCAGCATATGTTAACCTGTTCACCATTCTAAGAAACGAACGATATATATAACGAACGAATTCCAGATTGAGTAAAGTATCTAGCAATTGCTTTGTAAAGCACTGATACAACCATAACAGGTTTGCTAAGAACCATTACCAAAAAAACGGGATATTTCTTCTGATATGTCTTGACTTACGTTACCTCTTCCATCTTCCTCCATAAAATGTCGTAGGAATCCAAATCAAAAGCCTTGCTGGAAACAGGCGTAAACTGGTGTGTGGCGATCCGTGTAGTATTTCACAGTATGCTTCACACTCAATATAGCGCTGTCAGTGGATAATCCAGCACGGAAACCAAATATTTTATTCATTTCACTCATTTCATATTGCACCATTCTTGTGTGATCCCTTTTAAAACATCCACGAAAAGCTCTAAAGCACTCTATACTCCGAAATCATACACGACCACCTTGGTCTACCTTCCCCTAAACATTTCAAAGGGGTGTTTCACGCATCTCAAAATGGTACCAAATCATTAGTGAGTGACAAATGGTTTGTAGACGCGTGGCGAATACACAGATTTATCTGGCTGCAGAGATTTGGTTAACGCAAAGCAACCAAGCGGAGAGGATATACTTGTTAAGTATCCGATAGTTATCGGAATTGTTAAAGTTGGAAATCAAAGTCTTATGATTAGGGGATTGTAGGCTTCCATGAATGATTTGAAGCAAAAATTCTCTATGCACTTGACTTTGAACTTATCGGAATAATTGCTATTCTCTGTATAGTAGAAGTAAACTTGGTTCTTATTCTATTCAGACCTTTTGATCCATACTACAGTGAGCCTCTTTTTAAGGAGTTCACCAGATATTTCATTAATTAGAATTTTCGATCGTGAAAATCTTTAAAAAATTTTGTCGGAACTGCTACGTTCAGGTCTATTTGCTAAGTTCCTACACAGGTGTCCCAAGACCGGTAGTCTATTTAATAGAAAATCGCCACAAAAAGTCTCACAGACAATAACCGATTGTAACCACCACTCATCGTAGGCGTCAAGCATTAAGCCTTCGTCATAACATTCTCATTAATTAATCACTATCGTGTAATATCTCCAATTACGACCATGTACGTAAGTAGACATTATAGGCGACGCAAAAAGAGCGGCCGTCACGGAGATTGCTCAAAGTAAGACTGGCAGAGACTGGTATCGATGGTATAATTTTTGAATTAAGAATGTTGCTTTTTTTTAAAGATGCAAAGACTAGCAAGCAAAGAGCGTCTTTCCTTTATCAACAGCCTATCGATGGATTCCGACGAAGGAGATGACTCGTTAAATGGTATAAATTGCTATCAATGTAATGTGACTGTTGGCAAAAAATCTGTCGCAGTTGCTCAAATTTAAACAGCCTTTATCGATTGACATATACATACACATGGATAAAACGGATTTCTATTCCATTCCATTCTTATCTCACCATTTAACCTGTGTGCAATCTGCCAATATTGAGTTCAATGTTCAAAAATATGATTGATTCAATTTTTGAACGCAACCAATAGTTCGTCCGGGCCGATACGGAATCACCCGAGGACGCCCGACTGATCCTTCCGATCCCATTTGTATTTGAAATTCAAATTTGGAAATCCATTAGTGCGACTCGTCATTTTAATGTGACAGAGTATTGAGTTACTCTAATTGATCGGTGCTCTCCATTCGGTTTTTGTTTGGTTCGGTTCGGGTCGTTCAAATTTCAAATTTGAATATGAAAGTTCGTTGTGAAGTTGTTTTTTTTAATGTAATACGTTCGATATTATTGTTTGGGCTTCCGGATTTTGGTTAGGCCCTGTCATTGTGTGCCGCTGGTGGGCCGGATGGCGTTGGTTTTATCAGTAGTACTTAATTATATTAGTGGTATCTATAAATTAAGTTGGCAAAGAATGGGCAAAATAATTTACATTTTACTTATGATATTACTTATGATAAGGAAAAATGTAGAGAATTTTTATTATGAGGCGATACATCGATTTTTATGTCACAACCTGTCGCAGTTTTGGCTGTGTCCTCCCGATTTCCTTGAGAAAAAAAATAGCAGCATTTGTTAACTCTTCTGCAGATGATACACATTTTTAGTACGGTATAAATTACTTCCATGACCGCGTATCTTAGCAATCGTACCGTATAATTCATATTGATGATCGAATCGATTTTCAAATGCATCGGTTTGCTTGTCAAACCTAATGTGCGCACGATCATTAATCTATATTTTTCGGAACCCGTTCTTATAAATGTGACAACGACAGTTGCAAATAATTGATGCAAAAATAATCGGTGTTTTACGATTCGTACAAAAGATGACTGTATATTTATTATTTTCGTATTGTGAATATTATAGGGCTACGTTAAGGGAATGTCTGATTAGTCGTCACTGTTGCATTTTGATAATTAATATATCTTTCAATAAACACATACACTTTAAAATGGATAAAGATTTTTATAATAAAGAAAGTTGCCCTGATAACCTAAGTGCATCGGACGACTCATTCAACGCACAAACTCATCCGCATTCTATGTCCAGAGTCGCGTGTTCGATTCCTACTGCTTGTTATGGTACACCGAATACATATAATAATACTAATAAAACTCCTGACCATAATTAAGATCCACACATAAAATTAATAATAAAAAACCATGTTATTGACAAAGAAGCAACATGAAAGGAAACAGTAGACTCATCAATAATGCATTCAATCAAAATCGATACTAAAGAGAAAAAAGTTAGTATTTCGGAGGCAAAACAGTGGTAAGCGAGTTTTTGTCAATTAAAACAGCAAATAGGGTATAAAATGTTGTCGGCGATAGACAGAGAGGCTTTTATCTTGCTCCGTCGTGCGTGGTGGGCGATGAAGCGCGGCGACACCTGCGAACATCTCGCGATACTTGGGTGCGCAGGAGACGGCTTCTGTTTGACTAGTGTTGGAGGTGAAAGCTTTATGTATTCGGTCTCGTGATTCTTTTTCTAAGGAATCATCTTCCAAACTTTGTGTTTTAGCGTCATTTATGTGTCAAGCATTTTGCTTGTGTATTTACAGTTGAGCTAGTCTTTAAATTGAAAGTGTTCAAGTGAAATAAGAATGCTGATTCTCTTCAAAATTTAAGATCCGAAAAATAACAGCTTTGGCATTTTTACTTTGTTTTACTTTGTTTATTTTTACAGTATATTGTTACTAACAAAATTAAACATTTAATTTAAACATTTAATTTAGACCAAGTCCTGGTCTAATTTAAATGGTTATTATTATTGTTTTCTTTATTTTTTAGGGTTCCGTACCTCAAAAGGAAAAACGGAACCTTTATGGGATCACTCGTGTATCTATCTGTCTGTATGTCCGTCTGTCACAGCTAATTTGCTCCGAATCTAATAAACCGCTTAAGTTGAAATTTGGTACACATATCTATTTCTGTGTCTCAAACACGGAAGTGTAACGTAAATAAAGAAATTTTGAATATGGGGGCCAAATTTGGGGGCAAATAACAAAATTAAAAAAAAAGTTTTGCAAACTGTACCGTGTGACATATCAAATGAAAGTGTCTGTGAGGGTCTCAAATATATTTTATTTATAATTTTAGTCTAAACCATTTTTAAATTATTTAAGAAAATCTACGAAAATTGACCATTCCTTCGTTTATCTCCGAAAGTACTGACCTAAAATTTTGAAAAAAATATAGAAAATAGTTCAATACTTATAGATTACAGAAAAACCTATAAGAAATCGATGCTTTTAAAACAACATGGTAAATCTCTCGATATTGTGCGTACGAACTTACATTTGTCCATAGTTAAACAAAAAGGATCCAACCCACATTAGGTGTAATGTGGGTTGAATCTTTTTGTTTAACTATGTATGTGACATTTGTAGTTGGAATGTATGGGAGAACATGTTTTTCAACAATGTTAAGTTTTTCTTGGGATAAATTCATCCCAACGACGGAACCCTTTATTGTGCGCGGTCCAACACGCTCTTGACCGTTTTTTTTACATAATATAAATTCTGGTAATTGTTCGTCATGATAACTTCGTCCATTATTGCTCAGACAAAACCTTTGGTTTTCCCAAAGAGGTCACCGGAACGCAACCAGGCTACGGACGCTAGCAGGTCTGCATTGGGTCCATGTAGGGCCCGGAAAAGCGTCCGTGAAGCTCCATACTCTGTTCTGTCTCTGTCTCTCCATACGCTACTAAAAGTTTCGGTTACTTTCATTAGCTCCATCAGTTGCAAATTGTTGGGGGCAAAGAGTTTTAGGTCATCCATGTAGACGAGGTGAGATATAACCTGACCACCTCTTCTCAGACGATAGCCTAGACCTGAATCCTCCAGCAGTGTGCTTAAAGGATTTTTATTATTATTATTTTTCTATAAATCTCGGGACCCTGGGGTCCCGGTCCTTTGGAAGGCATACGAGGGGCCGAAGCCAACTCGCAGAGGCCCCTTAGATAATTTTAAATGATGAGGAGGCACCAACCGACGATTATCCCTATCTGCACTATGCAAGTGCAGCCAAGGACAACCCCCGGTTGGTGCAGGACTATTGTTGTATGTGGAAAAAAAACATATTGGGCTACGGGTTTGGGTGGCTAAAGTGGATTGGGTAACCATGGAAGAACAATGTCCCCTGCTTGACTAATGTTATATACACGGATAAAATGGCAAGGAGTGACTTGCACACTCAATAATGGGCCCCTGGAAACAGCCATCAGCACATAGTGACGTAGCGACAAAGGGGCAACACTTCCTGAGGTGGTTGAGGAGTGGAGAGGTATTCCACGGCTATTAGGACAATCCCGGAAGTTATTTTTTTTTTTATTTATTTATTCATTCAAGAAAAATTCTAAACAAAAAAAATCACATATTTTCTGCCAAACTGCTGTACAGTTTGTCGGCAGTGTTCCCGTGGATACAGTTTTGTGACATACAAGTACTTATTGTCTACTTATAAGTCGAAGCAAAAAGAAAGAAAGAAAATAAACAAATAAAAGGGTACACACACTAAATATCTACGGATGGGCTCAGGTCATCTTGCTTGCCCACCAGGCTGGCATGAGCAACGCTGAACGCATGCACGCAACAAACCCAGCACAAGCGAGACGCCGCGATGGCCGCTCGAGCGACAACAACAACACGGCGCGCGCGCATGCCAGACTGGCCGGCCCGCGCCTGCCTCATAAACTTGTTACATAACTAGGTTCTTACGCTAAGGACACAAACCTAAATAGTGCTTACGCAGGACATTTTTTAAGGCATTTTTAGAAACTGCTTCAGTTGTAATTTGCGTAGGTAATTCATTTAGTAATTTTGGAATTACCCATCGCTGCGTCCTTTGACCAAAATAGTTATTCACTTTAGGGACTACATATTTGTTTCTTTGTGTCTTTTCACGAGTTGGCCGGTTATACACTCTCTTTATTTTATGTTCGTTTTTATTGTGATGTCCTAAGATTATAGCTAACTTTACTTTATTTTGTATCGGTAATATTCTACAGATTTTAAATAATTTTTCGTATTCCTTATTAATATTATCTTTGGTTGCCTTGTTTGATAATAACTTTAATAATCTAATTTGTAATTTTTTAATTTTGTTTAAGTGCACCGGAAACGTAAGCCCATAAGCAGCCAACCCGTAATTTATTATTGCATCTGCGAGCGCGTGGTATAGAATGTACAATATTCGCTTACTGACTATATATTTTAAATTATTCAGTTTCCCTAGTACTGAGCGCAGTCTACTACACACAGTGTCTACATGTGCGTCCCAAGTAAATCTTTCGTCGATTGTTAGTCCTAGGTACTTGTACTTAGCTACACGTTCCACACACCCACACTGACAATTTACCTTGCGATCATGAAGGCAGTCATACGAGTGGCCTTTTACTGAAATATAGGCGTTTTTTGCTAAATGGTTATACGGAGACGATATCAGCAGACATTTGGTTTTATTTAAATTGATAAGAATGCCATTATCGTGCGCCCATTTAACTAAATTATCCAGATCCTCTTGCATTGCCGACTGGATTAGTTCGCAGTCCCGGCCACTGTATGCCAAGCACGTGTCGTCGGCATACATATAAGCTTTACAGTTTTTGATGACATTGACCATACTATTAACGTGCATTATATACCCAATCGGTCCATAAACTGACCCGGTCGGCACACCATAATTGACTTTACCGAGTTCACTATCTACTCCTTTAACCCTAACTTTTAGATACCTGTTATGCAGATATTGCCTGAACCACCCTTTTACAGGCCCTCGTATTCCACACTCGTCCATGGCCTGCAGCAAGCCCTCATGGTCCAAAGTATCGAAGGCTTTTTTGAAGTCAATAAATGTTAATAAAACCACTTCTTTTGAATTTAATGAGCTATTTATATCATCAGTAAACCTACTTAATGCCGTTGCTGTGCTTCTATTTGGCCTAAAACCATGTTGAGTATCAGTTAGAATGTTATTACTTTCTAAAAATATTGTAATTTGGCCCATGATTACTTTCTCGACAATTTTATTAATTACACTCAATATTGCGATAGGCCTATAATTTGTGTATTCTTTGTATTTCCCCCCCTTGAAGATTGGTCTAATAATTGAAATTTTTAATTCATTAGGGTATAATTCTCGCTCTATACATTTATTTATGAAATGAGCAATGACATGGCTAATTGAATATTTAATTATTTTTAAGTCTTGAACTCTAATACCATCGGAGCCAGGGGACTTGCTGCAGTTTAGCTTATCAATAATTAAACATATATCTCTAGGACATACCTTTTTAAATCTGAAACTCACGTCGCTTTCCTTTACATATTCACACCTTTCATAGAATAAACGGTTACATGAATGCTTCTGTTTTAACGAACCAATTTCATTAGTAAATGTTTGACAAAAATTGTTACATACACTATCCAGTTTCTCGTTACCTCTTATAAAATACTTTTGTATTACGTCATCGATATTCATCTTTTCTCTTCCAAGCCACTTGTTCGCACACTCCCATACTTTTCTCATGTCTCCATTGCAGTTTTTTATCTCTAGTCGCCTGTGCGTATTTCTAGCAACATTTACAGCTTTATTTGTTTTATTTCGGTATTTTGTGTATTCTAACCGTAGTGTCATATTTTTAGGATTTGCTTTCCATTGTCGAAACAATGTATCTTTATATTCTAGTAGTTTTTGCAACTTTTTATCCACCCAGATGTTAGATTCACGTTGTTTGATTATTTTTTCAGTTTTTGTCGTGCTGTATATGTCGCCAAAAATATCGAACAGTCGCCTATACAATTCCAAAGGGTCTTCAATACACATGAGATCATTCCATTCTACATTACATAACTTAGTTTTAACCGATTCGTTATTAAGCGTCGTGCGATAACAAGTAGGCATCAGCTGTTTATCCACTTCCATTGTGAGTCCCGTTAAGTAGTGATCGGATACTTTAGTCATTAGTATGTAGGCGTGCAGCTCGCCGGCTGGTCGCGCACTTCGCACAAAAATATGATCGATGCATGATGTCACTCGTCGCTCCGATAACACTACCTCTCGCGTAACATCCTGGATGCAACGGTCAATATCCCTACCAGCATCTTACTGGAATACTTCCTTCCTTCGAGCACGTTTGCTCTTGCGAACTTCCACTCAAGCTGGCCAAAAAAGGCAAGCCAGAGATGAGGACGAGTTTTCTCCCAGGAGATAGGGTCCGTGGGGTCGCTACTGCCCAACAGCTCGCCACATGCTGCCCTGCAGGTTTATGTATCTCTCGTGGTCTGGCTCCTTAACCTAGACCCGTTCCGGCAAAGTAAACTCTACCGGCACAGACATAAAGTTAAACAGTAAAGCGCGCAAGTCCCACCACGACGTCAATGTAGAGATACAGCGGTGGGGTTATTATTTTTATTGGTTATTCTCGGCCTAGCTGGGTAGTGCTGATGGCACGGGCCTAAGCCAAGTGTTCATCAGTGGGGTTACGTGTTGCAGTAATATTAGATATTGCGTGGTTATCCGCAGTAGGCTGTATGTTAATCGAAGGTATATTTGAGTAGGAGTAATGGTGCAAGCTGTCCGACTCACACTGGAGGAATTTTCGTATTAGTCTACATATATTAAGAATCACCGCCTTCTGCAGCAGGTGATAGGTGTTATGTTAGGTTAGGTGGGGGAACTAAGGGACCGATGAAGCTGTTTGGATATTACGCCTGTTGCAGGTTGCAGATAGCACTATGGGGACTATTGTGGCTTTTTGTAGATGCCAAAGTCGGGTTATTTCGTCTTTCAGTTGGATAGTTTTTCGGCTATTGTAGTCTGTAAGTTATGTGTATATGGCACGGCGATGTCTACGTGGCTACTATAGAAAATAAATTGTTTGAAATGACGGTTACAACAATAATGAGCAACACAAATAAAGAAAGGTGGTTAGGTGATTGAAAATGTTAATCACAAGAACGTGCTTTCTTAATAACCTAGAGTAGATTTGTAAAAAGTTACTTTAAGAGTTACTTTAAGCTTTTTAATAACTTATGAATATCAGAATAAACCAAAACTAAATTGAATGTAGATTTTCAAATAATAACAAAAGAGGCTCCTCCACACTATCCAACCCAACAAAACGAAGAAAGTAAAACGTCGGTTAATAATTACAGTGTAATAACTGATTACTCCCCGCTCGTTGAGATCACCACTATCGATATTATTACTTATCGATTGTTCGTCCGTCTGTAGTAACCGCAACTTTTTTTTTGCGTTCAAGCGAATCCGATGGGGAAGTATGCAATGGCGTCTTTATATCAATTTGGGTGAAGAATTGTGAGAAATCGAACGTTAGTATATTCAAGAATTTAATATATAAATATACCTTATTGAAGATATTTTCAATTTTTCTGAAGACGAAAATGAACAAGGTTTATCGAAGATCTTGACTAATACAATAAAAAATCTACCAACGGTTTGAAGTCTGATGAAATAGGAACAGCTCAAACGATGCATGAAGATGACGAATGATAGCAAAATGGTTTGGATTTAAAAATCGTGATAGAGCATAAATGTGATATTGAAGATAGCCATAGACCAGAACTAGGTGCCTATGGAAATTGATGATTATAAACGTTAATGGGTATACTTTGGTTGGTTGGACACCGTTTAATGAGCCTATGATTATAACTCAGATAGTCACCTCTGCATATATAGATATATACTTTCTGCTAAGGAAATCAACATTACTGTCGATCGAAATGGTCTATTTGTCTATTTTCATTTTGAATTAGAGATTAATTTCTAATTAAAAGTGAAAATAGACCATTTCGATATTAAAAATCAATTAGGATTATTGGTATCTAGGCGTGAGAAATTCAAGCCATTATTAATCTTTACAGCCAATAACACCATCGAAAATGCAATCCCAGATTCGCTCTGCTACTCAAAACTGGAGTAATTCTATACCATGTTTGTGACCCGACTTCGCATCTGTCATCGCATATTGAGTCAACCCCCGAACGCTCCTCAATCCTTGCATACGCATCCGATTGACAATGCGGAAATTTGCATACGCCATTTAAGGGTTAGAAAAAATTATCATATGATTACTTTGACACTCCATTTCGTTAGATTTTGATCTCTATTTTTATGGTGGTAAAGTTGAATGTATCTGAAAGAGTTATGCGTAAGATCCGAATGCTCTTTTGAAAGATTTTTCATTCATATACTAATACATTTTGAACTCTGCTTTAACAAACTAGAGTATATTTTTGTTTGATCTTCGAGTCCATGGGAACACTCAACCCTCGAATGGCTTATGATAATTTTTCCTTAAATTATTTTTGCTATCATTTTTCAATAGCTCATTAGTGTGTAGCTATCGGTCCGTAAGTGGCATCGGGCAAAGCCGATATTGTTTGGGATCCATGGATCTCTTCTGCATATTGTGTCGCGACCGATTTTATGGGCATCATTTGAATTTTTGAACCTGATTTGCATGATTGTGATTTAGTGTTTATTTTTGTGTGAGATATGATGTGGATTTATGGTTTACATTCAAATGCACTTAATCTATGAATAGGCCGTTTCGGTTCGCATAATGTGGTAAGAGGTTAAAATGGTATGGAAATTGGCGATGATAACGCTAAATACTCGTGACGTGTCTACTTAGACACAATTTTATTTGTACTTTGTTTAGTAACTTTGATGTTGGCGAGTTCAAAAGTATCTTCACACATAGAAGATAATGCTTCTGAGGTAATCAGTGAAGTAGGATAGTATTATACGAGTATGTTTAAATTTTATTGAACCAAAAACAGTAAAGTTTTTAAGGGTCTTCAGAAACCTCGTGAAGCATGTTCAAGTTTACGATCATGATAGATCTATCAGGAGGTATCTAATATTTAGTCGACTTTTTGCTAATATCGAGACTTTAACGCCTATAAATTAATGAGAGATTGAATGACGACAGAAAAAATGTAGAAAAGAACTTGAGTTATTGATATAGCTCGCAGAACTTGAAAACTGGAGTGGTAACAACCCATGGCCGTTGGAGCAGAACACTTGGTCATGGATAAATAAGACAAAGATGGGGACCCGTATATGGATTACCAAATATAGAAGATCTAGGAAGACTATAATTCTAGAAAACGGGGCTGATGCCACCATTTCACCAACAGACAAAATTATTATAGAATCGATTCCAGTTTTTTGTTCCATTACAATGACATAGCAGCCAATGGAAAAACATACTCATATTTCTGTATACATTCAACGCGTGCTCTTTTATTAGCCAAAACAACAAAAACAATTCCACAAACTATTCTATTTACCTTTTTATTTCAATCCCTACTACATTCCACAAAAAAAAAAACTAACAATGGTTGTCTGATCGCTGGCCACTGAACAATTTCATTACGATCAGCGCTCACGCACATAACCTCAAAAACACAAAAGCTAAATAAATCGACCGGGATACCATTTATCAAACTGCCGCCTGCATTTTTAATTAGTAAAAAACATATTCGGACAGTGCGCAGTGGTGCGTTCCAATCTGCTTCCGATCTTGGCCTTTCTGACCTTTCGCTCCCACTTACAAGCTATGTATTGCTCCGTCTCGTTCCCCCCCGCTTTAGTAATTAGTTTCTCATGTATAGAGCTTTTGTTTAGAATGACATGTGGCGTCTGTTACCAACAGTTAATTATGGGCAGTTTTTTTTTAACGATTCGATGGTATCGATACTGTATCGATGTATCGCAATCGTAATGAGCACATCCCTTGTACCGACTATATTAATTAATGGTAGTTGGAATATCGTAGAAAGTGAAATAGTGTTTGTATTAATGGCGTCGATTGACATAGATTTGTTAGTTTTAACGGTTTTTCTATTTGCGTTGAAAATTTCATTGTATTGAACAATTAAATTTTCGGTACGGCTATTTTATACTATTACATCCATTTTGAAAATGTTAGTTGCAGCTTTTAGTGAGTTATTTTGAATACGTGCTAGAGAAGTTGGAATTTTACACAAAAATATGTGTAAAATTTCTATTATGTAGCACGCTTGTTTGATCTAGCTAGCTTGCTTGATCTAGCACGCTTGCTTGATCTAGCACGCTTGTTTTATCTAGTACGCTTGCTTTATCTAGCATGCTTGCTTGATTTAGTACACTTGCTCGAACTAGCACGCTTGCTTGATCTAGCATGCCTTAAAGTTAGTGAAAGTACATTTTTTCTGGATAGTATTAACTATCTAAGGGATAAAGGCATGATTGATGATGATGCTATCTTATGTGTACTCAGATATATAACAAGATTTCTAACCAAATTAAAGAACTTCTAATGGTCCGCTTCAGAAGGGCTTTACGCAGGTGGTTAATTGAGAATTCCTTCTATACAATAAAATAATTCCTTCAGTTTAAAATATGATCGTATTATATACCAAATATTTGTATGTCATTACAACTATTATAGTACATTTGTAAGAACTTTTTAAACAAACAAATAAATCTTTGACTTTGACTTTGATGAATTTATGACTATAATATGAACTGTGTGTATAACTTATAATTTATATTTAAGTAGAGGAGAGGAAACCTGGACTTATAGTTAATTATTATGTCTGAAATCGCCTACCCGTCTTGAGCAAATGAGGTGATCAGTGCTCATGCCTTCTCTATATCAGAAGAGGCATTTGCCCTACGGTGCGACAATAATAGACTGCTATTATTATTAATGTGTAAAAAGTGATTCCAGAACGCGTTTTAATATTTATTGATTTATTCAACCAGAACGACATCAAGCCAATTACAATGATGCAATATAATATAAACTCATTTCTAATAGTAGTAGACCACACCAATAATAGTACTTACACCGTAGACGGTAATAATGCATTAGACCAAGGATTAGCTTAACTTTGTACAATCGAAAAAGTTGCAAAAACTACAACAGTTTTATAATATTTTACAATAGCTGTTACTTTCTTTCCTTTATCACTTATAAGACCTAACGGCCTACAGTAAACTGTTACAAATAACTCCATTGTAATTATGGATACAATGACAGATTATGTTAAATTCAACTTTGACACGCGAAGTTCAGCAAGGCGCATTCTTAGGACCAATAGCATTCTTATTAGAAAGCAGTCATTTATACTAAGTAGTGACGTTTTTATGGCCACCATAGCCGTTGGTGGTATTATATTATTTCTTTTTAAATAAAAAAAAAATGATAGATGGATTGGAAGTAAAAGTTAATTTTTTGCGTACAGTGTATAGTTAAGTGAAATTCTTTTTCCTGGTCTATAAGAATTCGATAGAATGTAGTGGGCTTGTTGAGTAGTTGAAGTGTAACATATTAGACTTTTTTGAAATGATTCATGCTGATCTAAAAAGGGAAGAAAAAATAGGACATGTTTATAAGCTAGTTAGCATCTCGTGCGAGCAGTTAAAAGTCAAATGGACGATTTATTATTCTGCTTCTTGTTTTACAACATAACAGTTCTTTCAAACTTCCAATAAATTGCTACATGTATGAGGTTTGACACGAATACAAATGGTCCTTGAATAATATAATTTATTTACTGTGACAAGAACTGTTTTGATCAAGTACCTAACGTAAAAAAGTTACAAACAGAACTGGCACCGTTAACAAGCTTGATTATTAACAGTGCCAGTTCTGTTTGTACGAATCAATTCAAATCAGTGAAAGGGCTAAAAGCTAACTTAAAGTTGATCAAAAGATATTTGCTGGATTAACTGATATGACAGTTTAACTCTCTCTAACGCATACACGCTGCAAAAATAAATATAAAAATCTGCTGAAATGGAATAAGTAAATGGACAACGTTAATCTTCTAGCCAATATTACAAAATTTATAATAGGACCATCTAATCCAAAAATTGTAAATTATGGTACACCAGGTTCCACTCGGATGCGCTATCAGAACCATCGACCACTTCCCCGTCCATCAAATTCAAATTACGATCGACAACCACCTTTTACTAATAAAAAATCATTCGACCATCGGTCAGTAATTAACGATGCCGAATTCGACCATGCTATTGACCTTACGCAAAGCCAGTATCATTGTTACCGAATTCATTCCAACATTCAATAATAACCTCTATTACTTTCTTAATACGAATCATACATCGATCTTCAATCGTGTCTTCATCCTTGAAGTTTCTTCAATCTACTTTGAACTCTATTACTTTTGCTTTGTTGTCGTATTTAGCTTGTTTCTCCGCTTGACTGATGCCCGTTACGGCTGGCTGTGCACCTGCAAGACGGTCACCAATATGAATGTAATTAGGGGCACCACACATGTAAAAGTGTGTGGTTGCGTTAAGGAAGTCCCTTTGTAACGATGCGGAACCTTGGCCTAAGAATTGAATGGGGAAAATAACTGGTCTTTTGTTGTATCGTTCAATCAAATGATTGAGAATCAGATGTTGTTTCTATGAAGTTGAATTTTGACAATCAGCCCATGTGTAAAACATAATATTATAAATATTCTAGATTTTTCTAAAATCATGAATGAGTCACAAAAGATTGTTTGTTTCACTGTTCAATTGTGTTGAATTAATTCAAAAAAATTAAAAATGAGAATTATTTTTATTGTCATTTCTTGCTTCTGTAACATGGTCAAGTTTTTTTTTTTTGATAATGTTCCGCTTTGTTTTTATGCTTTTATGAATATACGGGACACATACTATATATGGGATACTACTGTTCCGTTTTATTTTGCAATGTATGTACTTTATCTCCAAAGTGATAAGGACGCAATTCTCCTTTTATTCCACCCTCAGTATAAATGGACATTATATTATTATGTTGGAGGGGCCTGTGGATAAGTAA
Organism: Dicycla oo; assembly: GCA_948252095.1. Classification (NCBI taxonomy): domain Eukaryota; kingdom Metazoa; phylum Arthropoda; class Insecta; order Lepidoptera; family Noctuidae; genus Dicycla; species Dicycla oo. Next base: position 27,046,730 of record OX411729.1, on the reverse strand, counting down.
TAACAGCCGCACGGGTCGATCAGGGTAAGCTACGCTTGCCGCGGTTGGTCTGTGGATGGGTGACCATATTTATATACCAAGACCAAGTGTCTCGGAAAGCACGTTAAGCCGTTGGTCCAGGCCGTTGGATGGTATTCGTGGATCTTTGACAGTCGTTACGGGTCGTCAGAAGCCCGAAAGTCTGTTAACTGGTCTTACCAAGGGGTGTCGTCTATAAGCCGACCCCGATATAGTTGGGAAAAGGCTAGGTAGATGATATATTATTATCTTGCTAATTGTTCTCTATTTTGTTCTATGTAACTTATACACCTATCTTATATTTGCTTTAATATAATTCCGTAAGCCTTTCGATATTTGATCGCAATTGTTTTCATACAACACTATTATTATCTTCATCTTCTTCATTACAGCAGACTCGATAGCGCCCTTCTGATCAGCGTTGAATCAATTAACAAGAGACGTAATTTATTTCAATCTGATTGTAATGAGTTGTAGTCTTTCTTTGGAGGTTCTCGATACTGTAGCTGTCGTATAGCTTATGTATTAATAGATATTGGAGTGCTTTAGGGTGTGTTGTATACTGATTAGCAATGGGGTTGGATATGTGACTCATATGGGCTTTATACGAACACTTGGGTTATGGATTCGGTCTTACATTGTTTCAACTGCATATATTGGTAATGCAATTTAGTTATGATGGGTGATAGAGATGTGTTAGTGTAGTTAGCTTGTAAACAACCACGAATTGTTAAAATAAAGATATTGCGGCTATGCAGGATCGTATATTCTCTAGGAATAACAGTATGTATTGCTTTGTAGGGTTCCGTACTACAAAAGGAAAAAAACGGAACCCTTATAGGATCACTCGTGTGTCTGTCTGTTTGTGAATCTAATGAAGCGATTAAGTTGAAATTTGGTACACGTATAAATTTCGGTGACCCAAATACGGATGTGTAATGTAAATAAATTAATTTTGAGTGATAGGGTCAAATAAATAAAAATCGTCTTGCAAATTATACCGTGTGACATAGAGTCTCAAATATATATATTTTTTATAATTTTAAAATTAATTGTTTATAGTTATTTAAGAAAATCGACGAAAATTTACCATTAACTTATCTCCGAAACTACGAAGTCAATTTTTTTTTTTAATACAGAAAATAGTTACCTACAGATTACAATAAAACCTATAAAAAGCCTATGATCTTAAAATAACACGGTAAATCTCTCAATACTGTGCGTACAAACTTACATTTGCAGTTGGAATGTATGGGAGAACAGGTTTTTCAACTACAATGTTTACTTTGTTCTTGGGGTAAATTCATCCCTACTACGGAACCCTTCATTGTGTTTGGTTTGATGCGCATTTGGCCGGTTTTTTATGTACACAAGACCATAGGCTGCCAATAGGTAAGTCTGCTATTTGCTCTTTTTCATACAGCCATAATAATATCGGTTCACGGGCTATTTGTATTAAGTGACATCCTGGCCTATATTGAGTTATAATCGTATTGAGTTATAATTATTATGGTTTTAATTATGGTTATTTAACTGAGATGGACACTATTGATTCTTATCCGTCGATAGGCCACTTTTTATTATAAAAAATATTGGTAATTTTCTTACAATGTTCTTTTTCCGAATAATGAGACTTTGAAATGTTCTCCTGCAAGTTCCAAAAGTGTCGCTTAATACAAATAGCCCGTGAACCCTCGATATGTTGATATGTATATCGCCAACATGATGTGTACATTATGTTGGCAATTTCAAACCATTTCATATTTCTTTATTGTAGTAGTCTTTTCTACGAGTTCGTGGTATCACCACACCCGTTCACCTAGCGTAACAATACCTAAGCACACAATATAAATTTTGAAAGTAGCTACCAAAAAAAAGTTGACAACAAAATTCACCAGAAAAAAGGCATAATTATCGTTGAAAAGGGACCCTTTTACACTCATTTAACTAACGCAGTGTATCGGCCGGTGGGAGTGTAATCGGTTCCTATCGGGCAGTCGATCGCGGTTCGATTCCCGCGGGTTGTAATTAGATTGTTAGTCGCATGCGATATTAACGTGTTATGTTGCTATATGACTCGTCTTGGTACTTGGTGGGTAGTATAATATTTTTGTTTTACTCGGCTTCATCATTCAAAATAATCTTGGCTCTCTTATCTGTATCGTTGGGGTAGACTCCTAGTGTAACGTACGATGCGGCTGAATTGGTACCACTATTTCACATCAAGCGAATCCACAGCTCAGTTACTGGGTAACACGATACCCGCTGGTAAGACTGGTTGTCAGACTCTCGAGCTTCTGACTACCTGTAACGAGTGTCAACGATCTACGAATGACCGACTTCATTAGAGGAAACTATGGATACATAATTCAAGCCGGCCAAATGCATTTTGCTGACCTTTCAAATAAATGAATAATGAGGCTTAAAATTGCGTTCAATTCAGCAATTGTTGTTCATCAGGCCTTTAGTGTTTCCTACGCAGCAGAAATTTTTCACGACACCTTTTTTTCACGACATTTTTTTTCTTTACATTTTTTTTTCTTTTTTGAGTTGTCCCATAGGTTACCAAGTACACGCTTTTCTTAAAAACACAGTTATTTCTGCTAGTCAGCCATCGATTAACATGCTTGGGCTTCACTAGCTAATATTGATTTGGCTGTCCATCGATCCCAGTTAGCTTTTTTACTTAATTGGCATTCACATTTCATTCGAGGCGAGGGGGGTAATGGCTCATCTTTGCGTTATGCTCATGAACGGGTGCAGCTTGTGGTGACTGGTCGTCTTGCTGACCTTGGTTTTGTTTTGTTATCACTAATTAACTCTTTGTTTGTTACTTCGATGGTCCTAGTTTATCATTTGTGACTTCGAGTTACGGCTTTATATACGGATATTATGTAAGTGGGCACACCCTTTATTACTGGAGGCTTTTATTTAGGTATACAGTTCTGCTTACGTTTTTAGTTTTATATTTTTATTTTTGCTTGAGTATAGTTTTCGATTTTTATAATAATTAATTTAATTTAATGTTTTGTGTTGCGTAATAATGCACCTAAATTATTATGCGCAGTGTTGTATAATATAGATTCAATTTTTTTAACCTAACAGACAGCTGTGCTGCTGGGGAGTTTGTTGCGCCACTTCTTCTCCCCAGCTATAGCACTAGGAAGTGGTGAAGGGCGGGCGTTTTGGGGAATGTCTTATGTAATTTTGACGTTCGAAAAGTGCTCATTTTCAGCCTATTTTGTATAAATGACTTTTGATTTTGATTCTAAAAATGCTCATTACAAGCTAAACTCAGATTACCCTATTGATATTTTTTTCTCTATGAGTTTTGCTTCATACAGACGTTTCCTATGTAAACAGTGAAAAGAGTGCACTTCATTATAGCTGTAATTGGTATGTTTTGTAGTGTTCTGGATTTAGGTCTACTAGACACACTTTACAAGTTTTAAACCGAGATGGTCACTAACACTGTTATTAGAACTTAAACATAGACACACTTCTTATTGTCCTCCGTTGTCTCTAATATTTCATATGTGAAAGTCATGCATTTATATTTGCATGGTTACTAAAATGTTATTAAATTTGAATTGTAAGTAACAATGCTTATTATAAATAAGTAAATAAACATCACACAATTTCAATAACCCGAGCAAATGCTATAAAAAAATTTAAATGACTTATTTCCAAGTATCAAGACTGCTATCTCCCCTTAGTCGATACATTTTGATGTCGATAAGAAAGTCAGTTGAGAATTTAATATACATAATTTCTTTTAACGTATGGTCACTACTTCTATATCCACCACATTTTACTGCAGACATCGATTGATATAGTAGTTTTTTTTATTTTGTAATAAGTTGATAGGACAGGGGGTAATGATTGAAAGGTTAGAAGTTCAAATTGCTGTTAATTTGGTAGTTGTTGTTAATATGCATATTATATTTGACACTAGCTTTGGCCAGCGGCTTCGTCCGCGTGGATGTCGGAATTATCCCACGGGAACCGTACGTTTTTCCGGGATAAAAGTATCCTATGTGCTATTCCAGACTATAATCTCTATCTCTGTGCTAAATTTCATCCAGATCCGTTCAGCCGTACTGGCGTGATCAAGTAACGAACATCTTCACAATCTTTCACATTTATTTATTTTTTGTATAAAACGGGTTGCTTTTGACTCTAGTCTAGGTCGGAGGCGATAGAGACAGAGTCGACGATGTAGTGAGCTTATCCAGAAGAAGCCTGTGTTTGTAATATTAAGTAGGATTTTAGTTTTTTTTTGTAATACACTAATGTGAATTAATAAACACGATTGTCTAAGAAAAATATTATTTCATTGTAAGTTAATTTACCTATATTATTAGGGCGTTTAATTCCCTACTTACTTCTATTATTCTGATGCCGATTCTGGTTATTTATCTGTGGTTATTGGTTAGACGATGATTTTACTATCATTGCCAATATAGAACCGTTGTATATTTTATTAAAGTTGATTACATTTTGGATAGGAATCCGGCCTATTCACGAAAAATATAATATTGACGTTTTTTTGCACATGTTGAAAAACGACGATGAGCTAAAAATTGTCTAGAACTTAGAGTTTATTAGAGAGACTAAGAATCATTCACTCTTCAAACCTTGTACTATTAAGGCTCCCGCAGATAGGCGTGACGCGACAGTTCGACGAGATTCTGGTAGAACAATTTCCATTAAGTTTTATCATATAAACTGTTCTACTAGACTCGCGTCGCGCCTGCTTGCGGGAGTATTTAAGGTCCGCTTGCACTACAAATCGCTAAATACGTTTACAGCTAAACGTATTTAAAACATCGCTCTGATTCTATCTATCATTTGCAGATGCCTGAGACAGAACGATATTTTAAATATGTTCAATGCTAATGCTGTATTTAGTGATTTCTGGTACAAGTTGGCCTTAGTCTTTAGTCCATGATTATTTTTCTAAATAATTCCAACTACAAACAATAATTTCTTTTAAAAATCTAGCCTCAGCCCTCAAAAGCATTGTTCCTATAAAACTCTGCTACATCGGAGGGGGCAGGGATACCGGGTTGCACTGTACGATTTACAGCTTTTACGCTATTTTCAATTAAAGTCCTAATGGCTCATGGGCCACCGATGCGCCGATTGTCTAATTGTTGATCTGTACAGAGTGGTGCGACTTTGATTTTCGTGGGTTTTGGTAGGAGCGGACAGTTTTTCGGTGCAATGTTGCAAGTCATGGGTTTGAAAGCAAGTAAAGGTGTCACTGTATTTTAACTTCTTACGCCATGTGGTGGAATCGGGCAAACATGAATGATGCTAGATGAAACCAATAATTTGTTTCTATAAAAGAATTTCATAATTTAATTATGGGGGTTCTTTATTATGCCTACCTATTTTGCCTAAATCAATCTTGCTTGGATTTCGTAAGGATTTGTATACATCTAACGAAAATGGGTGATAAAACGCAAGAGTTTTTACAATACAGTCTCGATTTTTCCCTTGTCAATGGTTGACGAAGTCGTCCCTGCGACTTTTGTTGGTGGAAATCGTGCTTCTATCTCACATTGGACAATTGTTAGTGTACAAAAATCGTTTAAAAATAACAATTTTTCTTCAGTAGTTGCAAACATAATTATATTTTTACAAATATGTAGTATTAACAACTCTATAAACTTCCTCCCCCCCCCCCAAGCCACACCCTTTTGTAAAAACTTTCCTCTTAATCGCCGCGCGTTACAATCATAATGTGCTAAGTTTTCGTCCCGGACTGGACCGGATCGAACGCAGCCGGATATTGAACTTACTCTGAAGATTATTGGACTTTTAAGAAAATTTACTAATATTGCAGCTAATTGTGATTGTTAATACGTTTTGTTTTGAAGTATTTTGTAGCTGTTTCCTTGTGTAAAGTTGTAACAAACATCATGTTTGAAATGGTGTTTAGTTGCGAAGAGTTTATGGTTGTAATTTGCTACAATAAACACGTTAATGGATCTTTCAGATTGCTAAAATGGAGACGGTGCAAAATTGACATTATCACCATGCTAGTCTATGAATTGGTCATCGCAGCTTTTCGATAAAATCAAATCAAATAAATTTGTTTAACAAATTATAAGGTCATCTCTGTGTCCTGCCACAGTAAGTAGCATACAAATATTATAGAGTGACATAAAGCAAGAATAAAACTATTCATGGGTTCCTTTGGCGTTGCCGTACTCGGATAATTAAAAAACTTGTGATAATGTAAGTACTGACAGAAGAACGCTCTCTCTTCTTGAACCAATTTATCAGCCTTGGGGTTAGTGACGTAGTGGGGTTAGTGGCGCATTCCGCCTGACGCAGGTCCTCACCGGACACGGTTGCTTCGGGAGGTTCCTGTTCCGGAGAAGGCGGGAGCAAACGCCCGGGTGTTACCATTGTGTGGATCGCCCGGAGGACACGGTGGAGCATACGGTGGAGGTCTGCCCGGCTTGGGCCGCCCACCGCCACGTCCTCGCGGAGGCGATCTGCGGCAGCGATCTCTCGCGTCCGGCCCTGGTACAGGCCATGGTACGGAGCGAGAGTGCATGGGAAGCCGTCACCTCCTTCTGCGAAGCAGTAATGCTCGCGAAGGGCGAGGCTGAACGCGTGAGAGAGAGGCAGTCTTGGCGCTCTCACGCCCCTAGTCACCGCAGGAGACGCCCTGGGCGTCGGGAACCGATAGCCGATTCTCGGCCACCGTAGGCGCGGGCTTGCGGATGGCGAGCAATGGGTAGCTCGCCGTCCGGTAAGGACCAGGCCCGTTTAGACGGCGCGTTGTGTTCCACGCGCGCCTCAAAGAGATGTCAGCACTAGCTGAAGGAGTCCGCTAGGGCCGATGCCCGCTAGGGTTGCGGGTTGTTCTAAAGAGTTACGTGGCCACCCAGAGCGGGAGAAGTTATTTGATGATTTCCCATCCAAAAAAAAAAAAGTGGTGGTATATTTTCAGCGTGAAAATCCTATAATATTTTTTTTAACTTATGTTAAGGGGACTACTGGACCTAAAGCGCGGTCTCTGTCGGACTGCATAGAAAAGGAAGAGAAGCGCGATGACACAACCCTGGTAATTTATTGAAAAATCAATCTGCCTTAGCCTTTTCCCAACTATGTTGGGGTCGGCTTCCAGTCTAACCGGATGCAGCTGAATACCAGTATTTTACATGGAGCGACTGCCTATCTGACCTCCACAACTCAGTTATTGGGTAATACGATACCCCTTGGTAAGACTGATTGTCAGACTTTCGGGCTTCTGACGACCCGTAACGACTGTCAAAGATCCAGGAATGACAGCCGGGACCAACGGCTTAAGGCGCTTTCCGAGGCACGGAGGAGTCTCGGTATGTAAAGATCCTCTACGGACCAACCCCGGCAAGCGTGGCTTAACCTGATGGATCGACCCGTGCGGCTGTTATTTTTAGCCACAATGAAGCAATTATCTATTTACAAAAAATCTATTGATTGGACTAAAAAATTAATACACTATTATGAGCTTGACTCCATCAACAAGACCTGGTTCTTAGTAGCTTTACACAGAGAGAAGTGGAAAGAGAGTAGGGAGGCCTCTCCCTGCAGTGGAATAATAATAATAATAATATTATGTTGCATTTAGAATAATCTGACAAAAATCAGAATTATTGTATGTATATTAGTATAATTTTTTAATCGTTAAAATAAATTTTTAGACATGTCTTTGCGATTTTTTCTATCGTATCAAATTATGTTTTCAACCTATCTAACTAGCATATATCCTGAAGAATATCATATATTTTTTTGATTTTGTTTACTACAGCGGATCTGCATTTAGGTCCTGTAGACCCCTTCAATTTTGTTATATATTACTTTTGCTTTTTGTATAAGTTGTAGCACCTTGTGACAATTAGACAAAGAGCATTAGAGCTAAGATCGGCGAGACATTCCGCCGCCTACTTACGTTTGACATATTTTACAGAAATCCTACCGGCACGGTATAATGAGTGTCATATTCGTTGTACGGTCTGCAGAGTTAGAGGAAAAGTAACTTATCTTTATTTTTTTATTTATGATGGATTTGCTCTTGACTCTAGTCTAGGTTGGCTAGAAGATATATATATCATTATAATAGTTGTTTTATGTAAAAAGATAAAGTAATTCAATGCAAGACCCAAAACTCTGACAACCACCTTACCAACCTTTTTTTTGTTTTAGTGGGAAATTATCAAATATCTTCTCCCGCTCTGGGCGGAGCGTGTCAGGCATCTACTGACTATAAAACCCACCCGTGTTCCTTCAGTACGTTTGCGATGATCTCAAAAACTACTGAACGGATTTTAATGCGGTTTTTATCAATACATAGAGTGATTCAAGAGGAAGGTTTATACATATATATAGTTTTTCGACATTGCGGCAAAAGATAGTGTATACGATCTTATTTATAAATCATTATAAATATATTATATCTAGTTTATGTCGATACAAGACTAGAAGAAGTTAATGATTGTGGTAATTTATAATAATAATATAAGAATAACCTGGGACATTTCACACATGGTCATCTGATCCCAAACTAAGCAGAGCTTGTACTATGCAAACCAGATAACTGATACACTACATACACTATTTTTATTTTTTTTTTGTAAATAATTACACCCAGACTCATGACAAACAGACATGTTCATGCACACAAATGTTTGTCCTGGATGGGAATCGAACCCACGACCTGCGACATGATAGGCGGTATCTTAACCAACCACGCCAGCTGGCCTGTCAAACCTGTTTATAATTAACTAGTGGTTGCCCGTGACTTCGTCTGAGAGTCAGAATAAAAAGTAGCCTAAGTCTTGCCCCAGGTCATGCACTACCTAATCAATCTACCTAGCCTTTTCAGACACTGCATAGATAATACGATACCCCTTGGTAAGACCGGTTATCAGACTTTCGGGCTTCTGACCCGTAACGACTGTCAAAGATCTAGGTACGAATGACAGCCGGGACAACGGCTTAACGTGCTTTCCGAGGCACGGAGGAGTCTCGGTATGTAAAGATGGTCACCCATACACGTAGCTTAAACTGATGGATCGACCCGTGTGGCTTAGCCACGAGCTCCTCGTCTAACCATGTGCTAAATTTCATCCTAATCCGTTCAGCCGTTTTAGCGTGTAAGCGTAACAAACAAACAATCTCACTTACACATTTATAATATTAGTTAGTATTAAGTAAAGCATAATTTGCATTCTTTGAATCAGCAACTTGTCTTGTCAATAAATGCCTTTGATAAAAGCCATCTTCGCGTGTCATCAACAACTGTACCAAGTCGAGTTTATAATAATCTAATACCTAGTTTTTATATTACCGTTCCTTTTAACGTAATGTCCCATAAATTCAATGCAACGCTGTGTATTGTATAAAAATGTGCTTAGATAAGCATCCGTCACGCAATGTCTACCTGAATTATATGTTGCAATGTCTTGTCATATAATAGGCAAGAACTTAATACATGGATATAATTGTACACGCCAAGTTTGTACAGGAAAATAATCGATATAGTGGCGCGCTGGTCTAGTGGTCGCAAGCGCTACTACTAAGCAGAAGGTTCGATACCCAGCAGGCTTAGCACGAGCGCCGTAGAGAAGAGTCTTGTCGACGGAACAGTAGACAAAATGACATCACCGTGTAGACAGTACGACGGCAACAGAGTAGAAAGAGGGAACTGCACTTTACGAAATTTACTTTTTTACTTAATTCGACTCAGTATTCTTTGTTTTTTCATAGGATTTTTTTTTGATTAATTTTCAATTTTTACATATTATTAAGTCACGCATATAAATACAACTGCGGAGGCGAGCCCGTAGCGTCGGAGGTGTGATTCGCAACGTGTTTTATAAATGGAATTTTTCACTTTTTGTTAGGAAAATATGAAAAATTATTAGGTACTTAGAATCAGAATTTTAGGGGGTTATGGGTCTCATAAAAAGGTGCATAATTTTAATTATTTTTGCGATAGGACACACCGTTTTCAAGATATAAGCAAAAGAAGAGAAAAAAAAATGATTTTTAGATAACCGTAGGTATATAATTTGCGGCCGTCGAATAGAAAGTTTTGTACTGTCTTTAGCAAGGCGACTCCAAAATCAAATTGTCTTCACTACCCTAGACATCAGTGGTAAGTGTGATTTTGACAGTTGGGACAGTAAACTTTCTTCCGAAACAGACTAGGTACATAAAAAAGGACTTTTACAAAGATCGTTAGAAACGAAAGACAAACTGACAAATGCGGCGGTGCGATGTCAAAAACGAAGAAATGAAATGTCACTTTGTATAGATGTAGATGTATCTATTCTTCGTAAAGATAGCTCATCATGCTAAGCCTGCTGATATTAGACAAAGTATTATTGGGTTTTTTCTGTCTGGAATTTCTCAGTGTCAGCAGTTGATGGCAACAGGCTCGCTCTCTATTACATGGAACTTAAACATAACTGGTGACATGTGGGTGTACTGTAGGTACACCAACAAGGTGTGATGTTATGTTATGCTAATCAATATTGTTGAATAAATGAAAATTTTATTTTATTTTATTAATTTTTATTTTATTTTGTTCAATCTATCTGCCTAGCCTTTTCCCAACTATGTTGGGTTCGGCTTCCAGTCTAACCGGATGCAGCTGAATACCAGTACTTTACATGGAGCGACTGCCTATCTGACCTCCACAACCCAGTTATTGGGTAATACGATACCCCTTGCTAAGACTGATTGTCAGACTTTCGGGCTTCTGACGACCCGTAACGACTGTCAAAGATGCACGAATGACAGCCTGGACCAATCGCTTAACGTGTTTTGCGAGGAACGGAGGAGTCTCGGTATGTAAAGATGGGCACTCATCTACGGACCAACCCCGGCAAGCGTAGCTTAACCTGATGGATCGACCCGTGCGGCTGTTATTACTTAGCCAGAAGCTTTTATTTGATTTTGTTATGTTAATCAATATTGTTGAATAAATGAAAATTTTATTTTATTTTATCATTTTTATTTATTTTTTTGTTATGTCATTCAAAATTGTTGAATAAAGGAAAATGTTTTTTTTTTTTTTTTTTTTTTTTTTATTTCGATGGGTTTGCTCTTGACTCTGGTCTAGGTCAGAGGTGACAGAGACAAAGTCGACGATGGAGTGAGCTTACCCAGAAGAAGCCTGTTCACTCTCACTTTGAAGAGATTAGGGTTGTATACGTTCGGAAACACAGACGCAGGTAGTGAGTTCCACTCTTTTGCTGTGCGCATTATAAAAGACATTTGGAAGCGCTTAGTGCGAATTGGTGGAATAGCAACCAGGTAGGGATGGTAACTGGCAGTGCGTCTAGATGTCCGGTGGTAGAAGGGGGCCGGTGGAATGAGGTCGTGGAGTTCTCGGGCACACTCTCCGAAGTACAATCTGTAGAAGACCGACAAGCAGGCAACCTTGCGGCGATGAGCCAAGCTATGAAGCTTGGCATCCACCAGTTTTACGTCGCCAATGAGCCTCTTAGCTCTGCGTTCCACCGAGTCAAGCGCGGCTAGTTGGTACTTAGCTGTTATTTTATTTTACATTTTTATTTTTTTTGGTAGATATGTTATTTAATATTGTTGAATAAATGAATGCAAATTGCAAGCTTCGGTTCACATTTTGATTGGTGACAGGGTATCTACAAAAATATTTTATAAGTGTGCTTAAAAACTCTATAGGAATTGGATTGGTCCTTATCCAAAACGCGTTGAACTTTTATTCCTCCGTATTCTCATCCAATTGTCAACTGTATTCATTACATTTTATTTCATTAGTATTCCAAGATCTGGAAGTATCTTCAAAGTCTACGGAATCTTATTTTTTTTTTAACTTTTGGCAGAAGAATAAATTGAAAAAAAAAAGATCTATTCGCGCCACATTTGCTAACGCTACGCAACAGTCTATGCGATACATCCGACACACCCGAAGAGTAGCGACGTGTAAAATCTGCATTTCTTTGAGATGCACTTGTCCTCCCCCCACCTCCCCCCCTAGACGGCTCTTAGATAAAGAGGGCTCTACTTTCGCGCGCTTTGAGCAGACTCCCAGGGTTTTGTTAGGAGTGCTACGTCCTACGTATAGAGGAGTTAGTTGTTAGGTGTTGTTTTGTATACCGTACGATAGAACGGAGCCAGGTTAGGATTTCTATTGTCTTCGAAAGTATGAGGATATAAATCTGTGTTTCGTTTAGATTTGTGTGTAGCTGCGTACTGCTGCTGGTGTCGGGATTTTGTTTTTGGTTCTGCGTTATGCAGCTAGCGGTCCTTCGATAGCATTCGATACGAGTACTTCTAACTAGATACAGTTTCAGAGAAATAATCGAATTGTAGCCATATAATTACCAGAGATTTTTAGAATTATTAGAGAGGAGCTCGTGGCTAAGTAATAAAAGCCGTACAAGTCGGTCTATCAGGTTAAGCTACGCTTGCCGGAGTTGGTCCGTTGATGGGTCTGGGAATCTCTTTTTAACCGACTTCCAAAAGGAGGAGGTTCTCAATTCGTCTGTATTTTTTTTTTTTGTATGTTTGTTACGCGATTACTCAAAGACGGATGGACCGATTTAGAAAATTCTTTTTTGTTTGATAGGGTATACTTCCGAGATGGTCCCATATAAATTTTATTAACTTAGCTTAGGGAGTTTTTGAGTTAGCTTCAATAATGCGTATATTTCCCACTTATTTTATGTGGATGATGTGATGGTGTTTTAATAACTTCCTATCACTGTTATTTACATGGCTATATCTACAATTATTGTGCTCAATTATGTATTCGAATTTGTGTGGGGTAGGTTCCACAACTAAAAAGTGAAAAATAAAAACTTTTTAGCAAAAAATAAAACCGACTTCCAAAACAAAACACTACAACGTGAAAAATAACTTTAATTTCGGAAGTCGGTGGCAAAAAACGAAAATACAAAACCCAAGACACCGACTACCGAAATTAAAGTTATTTTTCACTTTGTAGTGTTTTGTTTTGGAAGTCGGTATTATTTTTTTGCTAAAAAGTTTTTGTTCTCCACATACCGAGACTCCTCTGTGCCTCGAAAAGCACGTTAAGCCGGTGGTCCCGGCTGTTATTCGTGGAACTTTAACAGTCGTTACGGGTCGTCAGAAGCCCGAAAGTCTGACAACCAGTCTTACCAAAGGGTATCGTGTTACCCAGTAACTGGGTTGTGCAGGTCAGATAGGCAGTTGCTCCATGTAAAATACTGGTATTCAGCTGCATTCGGTTAGACTAGAAGTCTACCCCAATATAGTTGGGAAAAGGCTGGGCTGATTGATTTAGCCAAATAATTATCAGCTACTGAATATAGGTATCTCATTCACTAACTCAATTGAATTGTTTATTTACAATAAGTGTATATATTACATTCGATTTCGATAATAATAATAATATATTTATTTGCATGAAACATGGTATAAAAAGGTGTTAAATACTATATAGCACAAACATGTTTAGCTAGGTTATGACAAAGCATAGGATACCACATTATCATTCCATATCAGTCCACTACTAGAAATATTCCTTTCTTTCTCTATGTCAATACTAAAATGGTTGGTTCCAATTACCTGCACGAGATCCGCTGACTATTCTAAGAAATTTTCAACATGTTCTTGCAAGGGTTAGGCTTACTGTCCTTTGCAACGTAGAGGAAGGAGTCGAGAGAGTTCAGAGCTAAGAAAACTTGAATATAGTGGAATTAATAGTGTTTTTGCAATGGCTCCAAGGATATAATATATATATAATAAATTACCGAAATGTATAAGGAGTGAAGAAAATGTCCACAAATTTAAAACTAAATTGTTTTTGTTTCTCTGTTGAAGATTTTTTAAATGATAAATTATGACACAATTCCTATAATATCATCTTCCATTGACATGCATGTCAAATTAATTTAATTGACATTTATTTAACTGTGCCCATTTGGACTTTGACTTTTAATTATTGTTTAAACTCGAATTTACTTGATGTAGGTACTCAGTAACATAATTACTAAAATTACTATTTGTATACCAATGTCATGGGAGAACATAGAGCTCGACTATAATTATGTGTATATTTAAGTCCTGGTGAGGCGTGTAAACAGCCTGCACCTTTATCAGAATAATGTGAGAAAAAACTTAACTCAAAGACGTAATGGCGGACTTCAAAAATAAAATAATTTCCCCATTGATGAATCCTCGAGGAACCAATACCATACAATTAATAGCAGCTAAACATGCCCCCGTACCTTTACAATCCAGAGACCCCAGTCAGACCCAGGGAGATGGGAAGATATCTCGTTCATGCGTGCGTGATGGCTTGTAGGTCTGTAGCTGCCGGCCGGCGAGCAAATCTTCTTAAATCCACCGGTGGAATGGTTGAAACTCCAAAAATCAACTGCACGATAAGTCCTCAATGAAGCACAGATGCAGGTCCATTTATTTTACGAGTATCGTCAAGGTTTCATCAAAAAAGGAATATTCAAAAGGCGGAGCGATTAGCACTCGCCATGTCTCTTTGCGGGGCCGGGAAGCACACTCGCGCTGACGCCATCTATCGGTCATTTTTCGAGAAAACTAAAGAAAGTTCCGATACATGGGCGCTGCGACAACGAATATTGGCGCGAGAACTCATCAATTGAGAAATTAAAATATTTAATTTGAAACACTAACTTTATTTTATTATAGGAACAAATCCTAAAATGTTATTATTTTATTTTTTACATTGAAAAAAGCATTGACGCTTCACCAAGTCCTTTTATGTATACCTATGTTCACAAATAAAGATTGATTGATTTATTAATTAGTTAGGTAATGTTTGATCTTCTTTGCTCGTCTTCACTATATTGCACGGCAGCCTGTGGTAGCCAATTCTGCAAAGTTAAGATATGTAGAATGTCCGAAGTTGCAATAACACCATACACTGTTTAATTTTCAAAAAGGTTGCATATAAAATTTCCCATACATGTAAAAAATGAATGCGTTACGCAAACGACATACAAATGTAATGAGCGGTCTCGATGTGTCGCATAGTACGATTGTTATCCATAACAATAGAAATATTAATTGTGTAACAGGTTACGTAAAGTATGTAGACTTTTTGATAGGACATAAGTCTTGGCACGAGTTTTGATGCTGTTTGTCTTTCCAATGGTAGAATTTGAAGCATTTACTTTATAACTTTATAGCTAGTAATTCAGTAAGCAGAAATGTCAATATGGGACTTAAACATAAATGGCGAAATGTGGGTGTACTATAGGTACCCATAGCTCTGCCTAACCCTGCGGGGATTACCGGCGTGAAGTTGTGTTATGTCTTTGAAGCAACATTATCTTAACAAAAATGCTACGTTATTCATCATTTGCCTAGCCTTTTCCCAACTATATTGGGGTCGGCTTACCTGTATTTTATATGGAGCGACCGCCTATCGGATCTCCACAATCCAGTTACTCAATAATACGATACCCCTTGGTAAGACTGGTTGTCAGAATTTCGGGCTTCTGACGACCCGTAACGACTGGCAAAGATCCGTGAATGACAGCTGGGACCAACGGCTTAACGTGCTTTCCGAGGCACGGAGGGTTCTTGTTATGTAAAGATGGTCACCCATCCACGGACCAACCGCGGCAAGCGTAGCCCCGTGTGGCTGTTATTACTGAGCCACGAGCCCTGTTATTATGTCTATTAAAATACACTTGAACCTTCCATACACATTTCCGATCGAAAACTGCATCAAAACTGTAAGAAAAATGCAAGAAGCTCCACTATACCTACATAAAATGGAGTGTCTGTCTGTGTAAGAGCCATCGAGCTGTACGCTGGCACGGTGAGGCTCTTGAACGGCACAGTACGGCACGGAACGACAAGATACGGCCCTTGAACGGCACAGACGTAGATATTGCTGTTTTTTGTCACCACATTTCGTGGTCTTGTAATCTTGGATGCGTTGTGGCGTGACTTAATATGTCTTAAAAAGGGTAGTTTGATAGCCATTTGGATGTTGTTTTGAGAGGCACTCGTGGTGAATTAAACTGACGTGTTTTTTTAAATGTTGTCGTCATCATCCAGTATTACCACATATTGCTTATGCCTTGCTAAGCAAACTGAGGGGGTCCTTTAAGGTGAAAATAGATTATTATAGATTGGTACCTGACCAACTCAATTATAATACGTCTTTACCTCTGAAATTGCCGGTTTCATTCTATTTAGAATTCCAAATTAAAAATAATTTTATAATTTAGCATGACATTAAAAAAAATCTGTTGTTCATTTGTTTTCCCGCCGTATGAGTTTTCTTTGATATCGATGTTTCTGTAACCATGGAAAAATCGAAATTGCGCGCTATTTTCGATTACGAGTTCCGTCGTGGCATCAACGCAACACAGACAGCACGCAATATTAACGACGTGTATCGACAGGTTTGATCGCTTCCGTTCTGGAAATTTTTATCTCAACATTGAGCCCCGGGGAAAAATGTCAAATCCAACGTGGCGGTGAAAAACACCTTTAATGAATTTATCGATTCCCGTTCCCAGGATATCTATAGCAGAGGCATCAACAAACTTTCATTAAAATGGCAAAAGTGCATCGACAATATTTCTTTTCAAAAAAATGTTTGATTTTTTTCTTTGTTAATCGGCAATTTCATAGGTATATGTCTATTATTCTTCATAAAGATATTCTTGTTCCTATAAGCCTAGACATATCATAAAAAAAACATTGATACATATTGTTTCTCTGTTCCATATTACTTATTTTCTAAGCCATCATTTACGACACCCACAGGTAAGAGGAAAAACCCATTTGTTTACAGAACCCGTAATACCGTCCCATTTACATACATTGAACGGAAAAATCACAAATCCTACCCATTCCCCCTTTCCCCCCTCCTTAGACACTACCCATCACTCATACCCACCCACAACTAGGAAATCAATAAGATTTTTACAATTTAATAAATGCTATCCACCATTACTATATTACAAGGATAAGTGGGTCGCGTCCCCCGTTTCTCCCCTTTTAGGGAGAGGAGGAGGTCACGTCATACATCTCGATTCCAGAACTGTGTTCCCAGTTCATGATAATTGAGGGATTTATATGCTCTTTACATTTTAGTTTGAGGAAGGTTTTGTAAGCTGGTGTAAGCAGGTTTCTAGGTTTCGAGAGTGATGCCTTAAATATAATAATATTATCAGACGAAAGGGTTTTACTGTTGTACTCACAAGGAAAGGATCAGTTTGCGTGAAATAAAAACACTGTGTTTAGTTTCGCAATGTCTAAAAATTTATTAACAAATCTAGTAAGCTGCCAAATTAATCACAAATTTTTCCTCTATTGCACCGCGTACCTAAATAAAAACAACATGCTGGACGTTTTAATCTTGTTTTCGCATTAAGCTTTTTTTTTTAAAACCATTAAAAGCTGACAACTGTCTAAGTATGTAGGTACCTATAAATAATAGACCTCTTATAAGCTTTGAAGAAGCATTTCATTCATTCATCAGAAACGAAGCAACATTCAATACATTATTTGCGACTGAAAACTTAGTTTAACTAGAAACTTTAATAGAGACCTTGATAGGCCATAAACGTTTGCGTAAGTAATTATATAGTCTTAGTAAGACATAATTATTTTCTAATTATTCAATAAAACGCACCTCCTGACAAGGTGTTGACAGACAACAAGCTCATTTCATAGTCAAGATCTCTTTATTCTTCATTGAACCCTGGTATTACCGCTCCATAATCAGCTGTAGCCAGTTTTTATCCATTATGTTAATTAAACTTTTTATTCTAATTAATTCTTAGTATATTATGATCTTCAATAAAAATAAGGACCTCTTCTTTTTATGATATCTTAACTAGTCTAACTTTTATGCAGTTTTTTCTCCTTTATTTGAATGAAAATAAGGTTTATTTTCGCTTGTTTTGTATGGTAGCATTATAGTAATTTGTATGGTAATATACCTACTGTCATCAGTTAGGGATATAAGTATGAATAATTTTCTGCACAATTCATTCCTAGTTGTTATTGTAAAGTAGCAAAAAGTTCATGATTGTAATCATCGATGAATTGTTATAGGCTTCCATTGAATATAAGCGCCTTACTTTGCATTACTGAATGCGTTTTTTAATTTCATATCATCATTGGTTATAGATCAATGGGTTTCTGAAGAACAGTTATTGCTGTGGATAATGGTTTTATTGAAATTAAGTTTTTCTGTGATGCTGATGTTAAAAACAGAACCAATCAATCAATCGGCCTAGCCTTTTCTCAACTATGTTGGGGTCGGCTTCCAGTCTAACTGGATGCAGCTGAATACCAGTATTTTATATGAAGCGACTGCCTGTCTGACCTCCACAACCCAGTTACTGGGTAATACGATACCCCTTGGTAAGACTGGTTGTCAGACTTTCGGGCTTCTGACAACCCGTAACGACTGTCAAAGATCCACGAATGACAGCCGGAACCAACGGCTTAATGTGCTTTCCGAGGCACGGAGGAATCTCGGTATGAAAAGATGGTCACCCATCCACAGACCAACCCCGGCAAGCGTAGCTTAACCTGATGGATCGACCCGTGCGGCTGTTATTACTTAGCCACGAGCTCCTCCTTGTTAAAAATAGAACCAATAGTACCTACTTTATCAAGTCGCTTCCGATGAAAGCTTTTTAAAAATAAGTGAATATTTTGTTTAGTTATGAATGATTTTGGTCCTAGCCTTGAAATCACCTTATGAGACAATTGAATTTTTATCAGGGTCTGTGGCGGGGTCAGACGCGTGGGCATGACTGTAGTCGTTTCCTATGCTCGTTAGTAGTTAACAGTTTGAAATGTTGTAGCTGACTCTGAGTAATTTCATGCTTCAAAGAAAAAATCAATTAGGCCGTACGCATACCAGAGTTAGTGCGCTCACTCGCAAAAAAACCGTTTTTATATACCTAGTCTGAAATGTCCCGATAAGACAAAACAGTTCTGTCTAAGGAAGTACGAACTGTTTCAACTTCTGGTGTGCACCCTGCCTTAGCTTCAGAAATAGTCATGACAGTACCTTTCCCATTCCTGAATGATTCCCTGGTCAATAGAGATGGACCTTACTAGAAGGCTTTCAAAACGTTTCGTATTTGTACAACAACTATCAACAGGATATAAAAGCTTTATGGTATGGCTTATACAGGGTCAAATTAAATTAGTTAGTGAGAGAGACATGATCAAAAAAAAAAAATTTGATGATTTTTTTTGGGTCATCAACCCCAGTCACTACACGGGACTTGAAATATTAGTTTAAAATTCAGTCTGTTGTCTTTGTGTAAACTTCACAAACGCCATCGATATCTAAACGTAAATTCTAAATTCAAGTAGGTACTTAACAAAACCACCAGCGGTCGTAGACCCATAAAAAAATCTTTTAATTTTTTATTTTGTCAGTTTTAAATATCGACACACATCACGTCTGCGGAGTTACGCTAGCTAGTTTAATTTGACCCTGTATACAGGGTATAATTTTAATCACCGTTATCTTCTCACGACAAAAATACAGCTGTTCCCTACATTTATGTTGGCATAACTCGCCAAAACGATGGGAACAGCTGATTTTTTTTTCGCGATTTCAGTTTTGGTCCCATAGTAAAAATTGTTCAAAATTATGAGTGATGAGTTAGAAAAGATGACTCTTAAGGGGTCGTTGTAATGACGATGAAGAGGATAATGGTGATTATATGCTTATATGACAGTCCTCAAACATTTTTGACTTTTACATCATCAATATCGCTGATCGAATGTCACATTGTGTAGCCCTGAGGACTATCCTCTTCAAAAAAACCTCTTTTCCTACTACATAAGAAATATTTCCATATTCCTATCCAATAAAATAACTCTAATTCACAACAAAACACATCATTCTCAGCAGAAAACGGGTCAAGAAGCAACAGAAGAGAACAAAGTCGTAATTTTCTAGTCGCACGACTTTCAAAGATAGTACATATACTCCTGACAAGCTAGATGGCAAGGAAATAAAAATATAAGACACACGTGCCTTAGGGATGCAGGCGAACGTCGGAACATACTTTGTAAATATATGATATCTATGTAGGTAGTATTTGGTATCTTTGTGGCACAGATGTTAGCTGCTAAAAACAGTTCAATATTTTCGAACATGTAAGATTTCAACGGCTGAGAGCATTCAAAAGATAGGTCATATTTATAACAATTTTGAGATCGGACATAAGTTGCATATGACAGCTCGTGGCTAAGTAATAACAGCCGCACGGATCGCCCCATCAGGTTAAGCTACGCTTGTCGGGGTTTGTCTGTGGATGGGTGACCATCTTTTCATACCGAGACTCCTCCGTGCTCGGAAAGCACGTTAAGCCGTTGGTCCCGGCTGTCATTCGAGGATCTTTGTCAGTCGTTACGGGTCATCAGAAGCCCGAACGTCTGACAACCAGTCTTACCAAGGGGTATCGTATTACCCAGTAACTGGGTTGTGGAGGTCAGATAGGCAGTCGCTCCATGTAAAATACTGGTATTCAGCTGCATCCGGTTAGACTGAAAGCCGACCCCAACATTGTTGGGAAAAGGCTAGTCAGATTGATTGACATAATTTGCATATGACGTCTTACTGCGAGCGCACGCGCATGCGCGCGACTCTCTACTTTTCACTATGTGTCGAAATATCAATTCGTGTAGCGCAAAAACGTGTTTAGCTAGATCAGTTATTTTGGTGTTTTTGTCAAGAATTAACAAAGCGCTACCAGGACCTAAAGAGACCCGCCAGAGTTGCGGGTTGTTCGAAAGAGTTACCGTGGCCCTGGCACAGGCAACTGAAGGAACACGGGTGGGTTTTAGTCAGTAGAAGTCTGAACCGCCCTCTCGCTCCACCCAGAGCGGGAGTAGTTATTTGATGATTTCCCATAAAAAAAAGACTTAAAGAGAAACAACGAAATATTGGCCAACATAGGGTCAAAATTTAATATGAAGATGACAATAGCAAAATAATACCATAATGCCATGAGCCTACTAAGTCTAGTGTCGAGCAAATACAATGGCTACGGCAGTATCGGAAACCGTAGTAAAATTACAATCTGTTTTCATGAAAACAAACTGCGCGGACTAGAACTGCGCCTACAAATCATTTATTTTTTGTATTTTCTGTTTCACGAACTGTGTCTAAATAAACTTTATTCTTTCTTTCTTTAATCACCACATTTGGCAATGTTCGGTGATCATTGTAATTTATGCTAAACAACCATTAGTTTCCCAATTAATAATTGGAAAGATAAATTCCGTAATCACCAAATTTGACAGACGGAATGGTGAACCAAATTTGTTGGTATCAAAAGACAAGAGTACGATGCTACACTTTTCAATTCCAGGAAATGTAGGGCGTGTTTTGAGTATGAATGTCTATAGCTGCAAGAGTAGGGGAAAACCAAAGAAACGATGGATGGACTGTGTGAAAGAGGATATGGCTAGAAAGGGAGTGACTACCGAGATGACAACAAATAGAGAATTATGGAAAAAAGGGACATGTTGCGCTGATCCCAAAAAATTGGGACAAGGGCAGGAGAATGATGACGATGTAGGTCGTCTTATATCAGTCTATGACTAGCTAAATATAATAAGGAAGAGCTCGAGGCTAAGTAATAAAAGCCACACGGGTTGACCCATCAGGTTAAGCTACGTTTGCCAAGGTTGGTCTGTGGATGGGTGACCATCTTTACATGCCAAGACCCCTCCATGCCTCGGAAAGCACGTTCAGCCGGTGGTCCCGGATGTAATTCGTGGATCCGTGACAGTCATTACGAGTCTTCAGAAGCCCGAAAGTCTGACAACCAGTCTTACCAAGGGGTATCGTATTACCCAGTTACTGGTTTGTGGAGTTCAGATAGGCAGTCGCTCCATGTATAATACTGGTAATCAGATGCATTCAGTTAGACTGGAAGCAGACCCCAACGTATTTGGGAAATGCCTAGGCAGATTGATTACTGACTCTAGCTAAATCTTTTGAAATCGAATGTTAGCTTGATCTCCAATATATCTATATCTATTTTGCTCTATGATAAACGAGTCCGCAACACGTACATAGGAAAGAGGAAACCGTTTACTACCGTGCAAAGATAACAAGAGTCCATACAAAATATTCCATACTCAATTAACTATTCTCTATATTTTTGAAGTCCATTTTAATACAGCAGAGGAAAATTCTGTGTCCGTGTGTGTGAGACCCACTGTCTGTGAAGCGACGTATGCAGGTGTGAGAGTCGATTCGTATTAAGTATGTAAATTTTGTTCGGGCGAACCAGTGTTCGCTTTTTTTGGTTAGTTTGCCTTCTTTTTGGGTTGGCATCATTTTGTGGTGGTCACTTTTGATGTTGTTTTAAGAAGATGTGTGGGATAAATAAGAGGATTTTTTGTTAAATTTACATCTTCCCAAAGGAAAGCACGTGCACGCTTACTGTCATATTTTCGCCAATGGTTTTGTTTCTAACCTTTGCTAAGTAGAAAACAAGATACTAGTAATAAGTAATCTGTTTCTCAGTTCTCTTAATTTTTGGTAAATTGGGAACCGAACTCCGGACTACAAAAGACACGCGTGCTTTTGACCTTTAAACCAGTGTAGGCATAAATATGAAATAATGTGTCAGTGTTCTGGGGAGAGTAGAAGATAATTTAATTCATAAACCAGCCAAGAAATATAAATATAGAGGTTTTAAAAGTACCTATGCATATATAACAAAACAGTCGTAAAACGTTCTCATCTCATTGCAACATTAAATACAAATTGAAAAGTTGCAAACATGTTGTAATATCGTTGTAATAGCGCAGAAAACAAAGCGAACGACAACACAGTTTCACTATAGAACCTACCACCAACACAGAATTATTAAAAACAAAGTTTTTCTCGAAATAAAATGCTCTATGATACAACAAATAGTGCAGAGCGTAGAACGAAATCCAACAGTTTCAGCAAATCCTGAATATTCCTCACGGAATCCAACCGAACAGTTTCATCTGAAACGAATTAATTACACCCATTCAGTATTCTACGAACATCGAAAGCGACCGCAAATAATTCACACACACACATTCAACACACGGAGCTTATATACAAAAACATCTAAATCGTGCACATAAAATTTCATGTATAAAAATGTCAATAAAACACTCACACTTTGACACGGTAATACGAAACAGCGTTGACACAGAACGCACACAGCTGGAAAACCTTTCGCTCGACGAATATGTATTGCTACTACATAGGAGTAATCTTTCATTGACGCACACAGACACCTTATCCGTACATTGGTGAGGTTTTTTCCGTGTCACTGTGTGTGTTTTGCTTGAGCGTGGGGGTGGGGGGGTAGCATACATTTTCAGGAAGGCTTCGGCGTCACAGGGCGTCTTTCAGCGTTCCGATGCCGCACACATCGCAGGCTATCGGCGAGACGAAGAAGCAAAGAGTAGCTGTAGGTTAGTTTGAAGTTTAGAGGGGACAGTTTTTCAGGATGGTTTTTAATGCTGTTTTCAGTTTAGATGATTGCTTTTTAGATGAGATAATTGTAGTGCCACAATTATGTTTAGTTTATAACAGCTTGGATTCATTACGATTAATGAAGATTGATCGTAGATTTGTTATTGCAATCGAAACGTATTCTTTTACATTTTATCGAAAATATTTAAACAGAAAATTACGCGACTTTCAGACCATTTTCTTCAGTAGCTTAAAAGGCAAAACAGACTCACCTATGTATTGATTTGACAATCATGAAGAATACTGTAATAAATTGAAGTCCCGAAATCGAGTGCCTTTACAACTTTCATTCACATCCATTTGATAGAAAACCAAACATTTTAAAAATTCTACAAAAAAGTCTCTGCAGAAAATTCTCAGGCTACTCTACTGTATCGGGCGCAGATCACCGGGGGTGGGGGGCGCTAGGGAGGGGGGTAGTGGTTCGTGTGTGTTCGGAAAAATGCCTTATGATCCCGCCCGCGCCCGCCCGCTGTAAGCTTTAAGTTTTTTATCCTCTCCTACATTGTTGGCCTTAGGGACAAATAGATTACCGTCCGCATATTGTATTTGTTATTTTTGGGATAGATTTTTTGAGACTGGTTTATATAATATAGATTGCTTTAGGATTTTGTCTGTTTTTCAGTTTTATTTAGGTCTTCTATGTAGTATTACTAGTTCTTTGCTGCGCGGGATTCTGTCAAGAATATGAGCAGTTCTTCTTCGCTGCAATCAGTGGTCATCAGTTTGTAGGTCAAGTCTGGTCATTTTGGTATTTTCACATTATACCTTTATTGGAAAGTATATTTTTTTTCTTGAAGGTATGGTTAGAGGCACTTCAAGGTCGACTTGACCAGCACAAATTATGAAACATATGGCTGCCTGCTTTCCGCCGTGTTGTCTGGTGACAAAGTTCAGATCCACGTACCAAGTAAGGTTTCTTTACAACGTAGATGCAGGAACTTTGGTCTAAGGTCTTCCAGAGCTTAAGGTATAAATTGTGACCTAGAATACTGCTGTCAACCTCACAATGTAAGTTTCCTAACTTTTAGTGACTATGAGTTTGAGGTTTACTAAAGAGCCTCCATAATTCATCTACACATATTACTAACTCCTTCATACTTTTATCACGAAAGAAGAACAATGGAAAATGATCTGACAAGCAATGTAACAACACTTTTATATGTTGGAATTACAGACTTCTGGACATAGGACTTCTCACAACTCCATCTCATTCTCCAAGACACTACAAACATATAAAATTCTCAATACCTCCCAGTTCCCACAGTTCAATATAATATAATACATATAAAAAAACCGGTTTCACACGTACAGCGATCTCCCTCCCCCCTTTGGGGGTGGGCGGGGGGTGGTGCGCCCCCGGGGTGACAAGAGCCCACTGCTAGTACGGGCAGGTGCAATGTATTGGTGCAATCTGGTCCGCTGTTGCATTATTAGTTTTAACGTTTCTGTGTCGGGTTACTTATTAATTTTAGGGTTAAATTCTGGTATTTGGTTCTGGTGAGGATGCGGGGAATCGGTGGTGATGGTAATTTAAATTATTTTATGTAGAATTAAAACTGATATCATTTTTGTGTAGGCAGAAATAACAAGCTTTTGTTATGATATGGTTAATTTTCCATAGTTACGTGAGATGCCTGGTAAGTAATAATAGCTGCATGGGTCGATCCATCAGGTTAAGCTACGTTTGCCGGGGTTGGTCCGTGTATGGGTGACCATCTTTACATACCGAGACTCCTCCGTTCCGCGAAAAGCACGTTAAGCCGTTGGTTCCGGCTGTCGTGGATCTTTAACGCTCGTTACGGGTCATCAGAAGTCCGAAAGTCAGACTACCAGTCTTACCAAGGCGTGTCGGATTACCCAGTTACTGGGTTGTGCTGGTCAGATAGGTAGTAGCTCCATGTAAAATACTGGTATTCCGGTTAGACTATAAGCTGACCTCAACATAGTTGAGAAAAGGCTAGGCAGATTGATTGATAAGAAAACCACTGTCGTTAGCTAAAACGCATTTTATTAAATGCCTCTGGTCATAGTGCTCAATGAAGCATCTCGTATCTATCTATCTACGATCCCATATGATGTACTGTTTTGGTTATCCATCATCATCTCTCATACAACTGTTTACGCTTACAAACTGGAAGTAGGCAGCTATGCATCATAACGCTGATTAGTCCACAATGAAGTTATTTAGTCTCAACGATAATGGACAGCCTACCCCCTTTTACGAGCGCTGATAAGAGACATCGTTAGAGCCATTTATTGGAACAGTTTGGGCACGATTCCAAATCTAGGGAAAAGGATCGAATTCTTTGATTTTTTTTTTCATTCTCAGTCTGGATTTGATGCAGAAGTGTGTTAATTTAGACATTCAAGTCAAAAAAATATAACGATGTCTGGGAAAATATTGTTAAACCTTAGTAAACTTTGGTATTTATTGAATCATCAACACGTAGACACTACATACAATGTAGATTAACTAATTTTTCTGCTAAATTATCTACATATCCTACGTATAGAAAACTACTAGAGGAGCTCGTGGCTAAGTAATAACAGCCGCACGGGTCGATCCATCAGGTTAACTACGCTACGCTTGCCGGGGTTGGTCTGTGGATGGGTGTCCATCTTTCATACCGAGACTCCTCCGTGCCTCGAAAAGCACGTTAAGCCGTTGGTCCCGGCTGTCATTTACTGCTGTGAGAACCAGTCTTACCAAGGGGTATCGTATTACCTAGTTACTGGGTTGTGGAGGTCAGATAGGCAGTCGCGCCATGTAAAATACTGGTATTCAGCTGCATCCGGTTAGACTGGAAGCTGACCCCAACATAGTTGGGAAAAGGCTAGGCAGATTGATTGACGTATAGAAAACTACGCAAATTGATAAAAATCCATAATCCTGTCCTAATAAGACCTCCACTTTATATGAAATCATGATTTTTAATATTGAAGAAGATTCACAAATACCGAAAGCTTCAAAACTCACATTCAAAAGAAAACAAAAGCAGCAGACGATATCCAAAAACGAAATCATATCTTCTATAACATATTCTTCGGTAAGGAAGCTGTAACATGCGCTCCGCTGCTCCCGAACTACAGATGTTACTCTTTAGATTCCGTACGAATACGAATATTGCTCTCAAAAATTCGAACGAAAATGGTGAGTTATGATGTAATTATACGACTGTTAGGAATTATTTTGAATTGAGTTGTAATTGCTACGGGATCCTTTGTAAACAAAGACATCGAGTTGCTAAAGTTTTAGAGGAGGTATTTTTAACAAAATAATGTCGATGGAAAAAAACTGGAAGGAGGACGCGTGGACTCGCAAAATATGGGAGGAGTGGAGGGATGTCTTTGCCCGGGAGTGAGACAGCGCAAGCTAGCAAAATAGTATTCAAAATTAGTAGTTTCAACAGGGTTCCTAGTAAATCCATTCTTTGAGATTATCTTGAGAGTTACTGCAGTACTGACTATAAATGATTCAAATACAGAAGGAATGGCAAGCTTGCATTTTTCCATCACTTTAATGTTTAAATAGCATTAATTCTTTCAGAATAAAGGACAACAGCCGACCCCAAAATAGTTAGCAAATACCTTTGCTTTTAATTTTGTCAGGTCAAACGCAAAAGCAACGGCTACAACAACCAGTTGCAAATTACACAATAAAGTTGCCGAACATTTAAGTTTCGTGTGTCCGTTATAAATTCCGAGCGGGCGTTCTATATTCAAATTGGCCGCCGCTATTGGCTGCCGCTGGGTGGTATTTTACATCCGCGAAACTATGAAATACTGGATAAGGTTCTGTTTCACTTCATATCTTTAGAATACTTACTTTTCTTGGGATAAAGGGATTTATGGATTGGTTGAATCGAGTGAACCCATCTCTTTTTTTAAATCATAATATTTTACGTATTTATGCAACATAACAGATTTAAATATATCTATCTATCCTAACCAACTAAAACTATAAAAAAAAAAAAAACTTAAATATGGCGTCGAAAAATTCTAAGGAGTTAACAAAATTGACAAAATAAGAAACAATGTAGAGATAAAAATGCAATCAATAGAAAAGTACAACTTTTATATGATTATATTAATCCTATTGGTGGATTAAAATAATATAGATAGCCCTTGCAAATATTATATTGTGATATGTTCCTAATATGTGTATTCACGTAGCTACGCTTGCCGCGGTTGGTCCGCAGATGGGTGACCATCTTTACATACCAAGACCCCTCCGTGCCTCGGAAAGCACGTTAAGCCGGTGGTCGCGGAAGTCATTCGTGGATTCATTACGAGGACAGTCATTACGAGTTGTCAGAAGCCCGAAAGTATGACAACCAGTCTTACCAAGGGGTATCGTATTACCCAATAACTGGGATGTGGAGGTCAGATAGGCAGTCGCTCCATGTAAAATACTGGTATTCAGCTGTATCTGGTTAGACTGGAAGCCGACACCAACATAGTTGAGAAAAGGCTAGGCAGATTGATGTATTGACGTCATTAAAATCACCTCTTTTGGATAGGAGATATATATCTTCTTGATTTGGTTCTGACTCGAATGAGGTTGCCTCAGAAACAGCCACACAATAATA
Source organism: Dicycla oo (assembly GCA_948252095.1). Lineage (NCBI taxonomy): Eukaryota > Metazoa > Arthropoda > Insecta > Lepidoptera > Noctuidae > Dicycla > Dicycla oo. The sequence continues at coordinate 27,018,572 of OX411729.1, read as the reverse complement.
ATAAAAAAAAAACTACTGATCACTACAAATCCAGTTCCTCAAAGCTAATAAAACTCCGAACACCACTTTATTTCCTTATCCAACTCCACCAGTTCTTCGAAGCATCGAGTGAAATTTCTCTCGTACAGAAAACTCGCCGTAATGTCTATGCATAAAGTATTTGAATCTGGTTAAAATGCAACGCTCTGAACGCGGTGAGGTATCAAAGGGTGTTACTTGCTTACCTTTGAAGAAGTTTCTAAGTTTTGAATTTTGGGTTGGTAGGAGAACCAGGGTTTCTTGTAGGAACAAGTACATTTTTGGGAACATGTGATCGTTTATAGTAGATTTTAGATCTGCTTTGAAAAATGTTGCCATTTTTTTGGAGTTTCTTGTGTGTGGTGCCTGGGGGCGAAAACTTAGCCCTTAGTCTCCTTTTACCTCATTTTTCTTCTTTGTTTTTAATTAGATTTTTATACTTATGCTTAAATCCTTATTTTTTGTTTACTTAGTAGATTTTATCTTTCCACTTTCGAAAGTTACTTTTCACTTATATGCTTTCAAACATTTACGTAAAACATAATGCAATATTTTTATTCTTAGAACTGCATTCTATTTTCTTATGAACTTACCTACTTCTTTATTATATGTGACCACGAATATATGTTTGGTTCAGAGTCAAAATAGAGTACCGTATAATATCTAGCAAGTAGCGTCACGCGTTTGAGGTGTACAAAGGAAGTTAAAATAATAATATTTTATTTATTTAAACAGACAAGAGAATAAATTAGTAGAACATATTATGTGGAACTATACATATTTACCCTTTAAAATATTAGTAAACATCCTTTAGAAAGAGTCGCTTCGTGGTGGTACTACCATTGCCAATCACCACATCTATTTCTGCCACCAAACAGCACTGTTGTGCTTCAGCTTGAGGCGAGGTAGTAAAATTGTATTTATCAGCTTTCATCAAACATTTTTTTTTAATATTATGTGGACCTTATTTAGTTTTAAAAGATAGACATTTGTTTCATAATATATCACACACATAGTCACTACCTTTCACCTACAAATATCACCTAGCTTGGACATACTGACTGAGACTGTATTGAACCTGGTTGTAGACGTTGTTTGCTGAATACGCCATCACTTCCACGGTGTCGTCATTGGCAGCAGATGTTACTTTGGGTACAGTTTTTGAAGCACAGAGGGCAGGATAGGAGGTGGAGCACAGTCTGCAACACAGCACCACATCTACGCCGTGCTGGCGTTCCGTCTAGGTAGCCCCACTTTACGACGTCGTAGTTATATATCTTCCCACTTGGTTTCGGAGGCGATTCAGGTATTTCCAAGTGGGCCACGGAAGGTTAGACTTTGCGGAATGTTTTGGGCCAGTAAAATTTAACCGTCGTGCCATCAACACGAAGTAAAAGTCATTCATGTCAACTTAGGCATGGTTTTCGACAATCTTGCTAACCCACCACAACAACTTGAGACATGACAGCTGATTTACTGATCATAGACTTGATCAGAAACCAGAAGGTTAACTAGTTTGATTGACGAGCAATTTCATTAACACTCCTATTCTCATACTTTTCTTAGTAGAGTTTCTTCCTTCTAAGTCGAGTGTTGCTAGTAGGGGCTCCGTTCTTTCCCAGTAAATACGGCCATTTTTATGAAGTTCATAAAGAACCAGCCGGGAACTAGCAGCCAACGTACACTTTGATTTTATTTAAAAACAAGGTGAGTATAACTTTCAGTTAGCTTGCCTTGGGGGAATATTGAAAATTTTCAAAATTCTAGTGAAATATATTTTTGTAGTATATTCAAACATGTAGTATATTCGAACACAGCTCTGGAGCTTACGGGTGAGAGAATTTTGAGTAAACCATGTTGGACTGTGCAGTTTATTTTGATCAGTTTTCATGTGTGTTTTTTTCAGTTAGGAAAAGGCTATTTTGTAGTGTTGGAAAAAAGAAAGATCCATTTTAACCACTTTAAAATACGTATAATTTTCAGTTCAAAAAAAATAAAGATACACGGATTATAAAAAAGGTATAGAGCATAAAAAAAATCGTAAAAAACAACCCGGATTCCTTTTTTTAATTGATGAATGGCTTTCAGAAATTGCAGACTATAATAATAATAATATAGTAATAACATCCTGGGACATTTCACACACGGTCATCTGATCCCAAACTAAGCAAAGCTTGTACGAGTACTATGGAAACCAGATAACTGATATACTACATACACTACTTTTTTTTGTAAATACATATTTATATAGATAATTACTTCCAGACTCAGGACAAACAGACATGTTCATGCACACAAATGTTTGTCCTGGATGGAAATCGAACCCACGACCTGCGACGTGACAGGTGGTATCTTAACCAATCACGCCAGCTGGTACTATGGTACCCTGGTGTACTATATATTTAGTCAAGGTCGCCAGAATTCTCGATTATCCAGTCTTTGAAATAGTGGTTATAATAGGCCATAATGATTATTAAGAATTAATGTTATTATTCCAAAAACGCGATCAGGATAAAATAGGTATCCCCTAAGAAAATAATGAACTTAAACACGATTTCCTACAAAATATAATATATGTCTGTGAATTCAATATGTGCGCAATAATATCCAATTTATGTGAAATATAAGCTGAGAGTCATCTGCGAAGGATTTTTCGTGGTGCATCACTATTAAATATGAAATATTATATCGGAAGTGCTGTTAGAGATGGGGGAACGTGTTATCGATAGTAGTAAAATGCTTTGTTACCGGACTGCGGCGAAGCCAAAAAAGGAAGGTTATGAATTTGACCCGTATGTCCGTCTCTATGTTTCCTTGTAAAGAACTACTAAAAGGCGGAACCAATTTTGATGAATAATATGTCGTTAGATTCGTCTTAATCGCGCTAGGTGTCAAATCAAAATAGCGGATTTTTGGCGCCAAAAATATGTAAAAAAATATCTCCCAAACCTATCGAGTGGGGTATCAAAATGAAGGGTTTTAGAAGGTGATTACAATCATTCATAATACAAATTATATGTTTAAATGTAATTTGGAATGAGAAATTATTAAAAAAAAAATCAATCCCGAACTTTTGGAGTGAGTGAGTAAGAGGCAGTTATCACCCGATTATAAGTGGGTATTATACGCACGAGAGTTAATTATTATAATTATGACCGTTTGGGTACCTAAAGCGTTACTTATTATATACAGTGAAAAAAAATAATTGTAACTAAAAAGTGTAAAATAAGTCCGACTACGTAAAAAGTGAACTTTAAAAAAGATGGAAACAAGATGACCTATTTTATCTCCAAGCAATCTCAGGCAGTCGAAGGTATCTTCTTAAAGACAAAAAAGACCTACGCCTACGGCCCACGACTGCTTGAGATTGTTTGGAGACACAATAGACCATCGTGTTTCCATCTTTTTTAAAGTTCACTTGTAGTCTGTTCAAGTGTTCTGGTGCGCCGGTGATGGGGTACTCCCCAGAGGAGGGTCCGGTGACCGATGAGTGCTAACGCGTGCCCGTGTACCCCCCGCCACAAGCGGCAGAGGAGGACACCGTGGAGTTTTAGTGGGTTGGAGTCCCACATAACTGCACTATCTCCCCGTGGTAGTGCAGTATGCGTGAGCATTTTTCCACGCAAAAAAAGCCTTGTTTTTGAGATCACACTCTTTGCATGTTGTTTACACGAACATTTTATTTTAATCACGTTATTTCTGTCCGATGCAATAGACTCAATGACAGAAAATTTATGAGTAAACTTATGTGCATTCCTTTACCAAGTGTCTTCATATTAGCATATTGTGTTCTATCTACTTCGTGTAAAGCAAAATTTATTATTATTATTATTATTATTATTTTATTTATCGATATATCGCCGTAAAGCACATCACTAACTAGGCAATGTTTCACCGGGATCGAGTGGAGGCGACGTGCTCTATATCGAGCATATTCCGAGTGCACTGCCACCAACTACGAACCGTATATGATAAAGTTATTGCACACATGGAGCAAAACTTATTTTATTTCAACTATGCTAATATTTATGAAAAATGTTTCTTTACAATTTCCCGTTATTTAATAAAAAAATAGATAGGTACTTAATTATAAAAAAATGACTTCAAAAATAAATTAACTCAAAATGATGAAATAACTTTAATTTCGTAAGTGAGTGTCTTGGGATCTGTAATTTAGTTTTTGCCACCGACTTCCGAAATTAAAGTTATTTCATAATTTTGAGTTAATTTCTTTTTATTTTTGATATCGATTGAATTTTTTTAAATTAATTTTTTATTTCATCATTTTTAGTTTTTAAGTAAAAACTGGAATATTTGTTTGTAATAAGTAATAAATAGGTTTCTTATAAATATTGCACTAGAATTTGAATAAGGTTTTGAGAGGTTTTCCCTTTGACACCACACCGTAGCTCGTATCAATAAGCCAGGCCGTCACACTAACACGTATTACTCCATATCTTGAAAACTTCTGAACAGATTTTGATGAAACTTGCACTGTTCCCTAAGTTAAAGTAAATGTAAGTCAATAAAAAAATGGTCACGATCCGATTAACATTTTCGGAGAAATGCACACATACAAAAATACACCTATAAAATTTTGTATATTTGTTTGAAAGCCCAAATTGATATCATATATGTGAATATATTGCATTTCCAATAAATAGTATACGTGTCGAATTAATCACCTCGTTTTTTTGAAGTCGGTCAAAAACAAACAATAACTGATAAAAAAAACAAATAGTTATGTGCTGTATGGTAAAATATACGGACTCGGCAAATAAAATTGTACAAAGGATCAATCAGATTCAAACAGGATCTCTTTCGAGAGATCCCACGTGACGTTGAGATGTTTTACGTGCTAATAAAGCTATTGGCATGGGAATTATCACGTAAAATGGCTGGTCTTGATTGTCATGTTGATACCGTGATGAAGAGATACTCGTACACCAGTCAGTAAAGTTATTAGCGGGGCTAACAATCTACGACACACTGATCGTTCTAAATAGGTGTAGTCATTTGTCACTTGTGGAGGCTCCACACTGGAACCAAGGGTCACACCTGTTTCATATTAGACCTTTTGACTGTCAGATGACATTTTCTAAAATTACAATAGTAATATTTTCTCTCCCACTGTGTCTCATATGAATGAACGTGCGACGCCTCCGCCGGCCGAATGGCGGATATCTCGCTGTGGCGATACTCGATTTTGTAGTAATTCCACTCCTCTAGTGTGGGCGCTACTGAGAATTTTGTATATCACCAACACGAGGAATATTTGAGTGATCATTTGTGAAGCTTTTGGGATGAACTAGCGAGTCGTGAATTATGATTAAAGCTGTTTATTTAGATGAACAGGAAATACCTATATTTACAAGTCATTTCCAAGTCATTACATTTTTCCAAGCCTTTTGCTAAGCGATGATTGATTCTCTTTATTGACTCTTTCAGGAAAGAAGGTATGATGTTGAACCGAGAAAAAGCCTAGGACTTCAATAAGATGTATTATAATGAAGAATGCTTATTTTTTAACTTAACTTTGCAATTAAATATTGATTATCTAAGAATTTATTTGAAAATCATAAATCTGAATATTTTGTTTAGCATCACTCATAGGCCGTCTACTGTAACGGTCTGAAATTGAAAAGCAATATCAATGCGATTTGCAGTTTGCAAGGTTTCAGGGTATCTAAAGGACCGAAATTCTAGGAAACTGTCGATTATATAGGTACAGATATTCTCTTTAATAATAAGGTAGGTAGGATGGCCAGAGATCGCACAAAATAGGGAGGTTTGGAAGGAAAAGGGGAGGCGTTTGCCCTGCAGACGGAGACAATTTCGGCTAACAAAAAAAAAAAAAAAGAATTGTTATAACAAAGTATTACTATGTGAAACCTTCCGCACCAGATTGTTCAAATAAGCAGAGCACATTACTCAAGCCATGTTCCCTATCGGTCTGCATAAGCTAGAACAATAAAGGCCATCTATCTTTAGCCACCCGCATTATAAAAAAGAAAAACATCAAACATAATGCAGTTACGGCTATCTGCAGCGGAAGCGACGACGGGACGCAGGAAAAATATTTTTCCATTTTAAATAAGTACACGGGAAAGCATATATATTTGCTTTATCTAGGAGTTCGTTAAATATTAGTAGGTAGTGAACAGTAAAACCCCGGATTGCGCACTTTTTCCCTATTAATAGCCCGAGTTGATGAGGATGTTCTGCCATTTTTTATCTGTGAAAGTTTTTTTTTTTGTATCCAGAAATGGAGTGGAACGTGCTTTTTTAATTTGTCGAAACGAGCTCGGTTTTTTTGCACTGACTGACGTTTGTGAAGATTCGCTATTAGTGAATTCTGGACTTATTTTGTTGCGTTTTAATTAACGAAAGGTGGGGATTCTTTTTTTTTTTTTTTGTTTGTAGGTCTTTCCTACAACAAGCTGTGATATGTTTAGAAATCGCTTACTTTTACCAAGTAAGCGATTTCTAAACATATCACAGCTTGTTGCTGTTGTAATAAGCTGCCTAGAGTTATGCAGAGTTTTAATGGTAGATGGTGATAGGCAGTGGCGTGCGTTTCATAAAGACAGAAAGACAGTGCCTACCCTACCTAATTCAGTATAATCTTGTTCTGATATCTATTATTATTTTATCTACGAGTCCGACGAGTACCTACTTACTAACAATAAACAAAAAAAAATCAACAAACAGTCGCTCCAAGCAAGCTCGTTCAGTATTGTATTGCGCGGCACTAGCGCCGCGACGACCTGAGTACCAGAAGTGCCTCGGGAAAGACACAAACTATTCGAGTCTAAATGTTTATATGTGTGCTCTCGTGGCCATGCGAATTGAATGGGTGTGCGTTCCTATAAATACGTAGCACACAATGTCACAATAACGCACACAACCGTACAGAATAGGCAGTGTCTTTTTCAGAACACGACAAATTACGAAATTGTCCGATGTTTTCCGAACCGAAATTAGCTATACAACTATTTTAAAAAGTTGCATTGTTTCATTTATATTGCACCCTAGCTTACACTATTTCCTTTTGTCGTATTATTTTTTGCACTAGCTCCGAGTTTGTGACTAGTTTCGTGGCCATTGTTTGTTTGATTCGTTTTGGTTTGTGATGTGAGCCATAATAATTGGTATTTAAAGAGTTTAACGTCGATAATAGTGTGAAAAATGGATAATATTCACTGTGAAAGTTGTTCAGGTGGTGTGTGTATAGAGAAAATAAAAAATGATGCGTTTTCAAAACTATCATTCGGTGATAAAAAACAAGTGATTGTAAAAGGTCGTTGTACACCGGATTTGCAATTAGTACAAACTAAAGGTAAAGTCAATCGTAAATTCAATACAAAACAATATGATTCATATTATTGGCTCACAGGTTGCATACATAGCAATAGGTTGTTCTGCTTCCCTTGTCTACTATTTTCAAACAATAAAGCGGTCTGGAACGATACCGGTTACATCGATATTCATAACTTTCCTACTGCAGCTAAAAAACATGACCAATCTGAGAAACACCTAGAAGCTTCCCTTAAATATCACACCTTTGGAAAAAATCGTATTGAGACGCGTTTAAATTCACAGATACAAATCGACATTGATAGACATAACGCGAAAGTCGATCGGAACCGAAATATTTTTCAGCGACTTATTGACATTGTTTGCTATTTGGGGAAACAAGAGCTCGCTTTTCGTGGACATGACGAATCTGCTTCGTCAGAGAATAGGGGACATTATTTAGAGCTGGTCGACGTGCTCGCGAAATACGACGGAGTTTTGGAAAACCATTTGCAAAATTGCACTAGCTCATTTACGGGTTTATCAAATCGAATTCAAAATGACCTAATCTCCAGTGTAGCGTCTGTAATGATTCAAACAATAAAACAAGAAATTGCTTCCACTGATTTTGTTGCTGTGATGGTCGATGAAACACCAGACGTAAGTGGAAAAGAGCAACTAGTACTGGTTTTAAGGTATTTTCGTGAGTCAGAAGTGTTTGATCGATTTATAAAATATATTGACGTAAGTTCCGACCGTACCGCGAAAACTTTAAGTGCCATCATACTGCAGATTTTATCAGAATTTAACTGTTTGGCGAAATTAATAGCTCAGACATACGATGGTGCTGCTGTGTTATCATCTGAACGGAACGGCGTTCAGACGATGATTCGCCAGCAGTGTCCTCTTGCTGAGTACGTTTGGTGTTCCGCCCATGTCCTTAATTTGATACTTTCCAAGTCGTGCGAACGTATTCATGAAACTAAAAGTTTTTTCAGTCGCATAAAAACATTAGCCAATTTCTTTAATAATAGTACCAAAAGGCAAAACCACTACAATAAAATGGCTGATATGAAAAAATTGCCTCGCGTTGCTGACACTCGATGGACTTACAATTCGCGTACTGTAAATGTCATTTTCAATTCTTCTTCACATTTAATTGATTTATTTGAGGATATGGCTGAACACATAGAGTCCTGGGATGGCGAGACGTTAGATCAAGTTTCCTCTTTATTATACAATTTAAAAGACTTTGAATTCCAGTTTTTACTCCATGTATTTAACGAAATATTCGCAGAAACTGATGTGCTTTACGAAATTATGCAAAAAAAGACGTCGGATGTGATTTATTGCGTCAAAAAAATTTATGAGTTTGAATCTTTTTTAGAATCATTTAGATCTAGGTTTGAATTCATTTTTGAAAGCGTAAAAAAAATAACCGGACCGCCAAAACGGAAACGTAATGTTGTGGACGCCAAAATAAATTATAAGCGGATTTTTATTGAAATTATAGACAATATATCGAACGAATGTCGCGACCGTTATAAAAATCTGAAAGAGTTAAAATTTTTTGGACTACTATCATGCGAAAATTTCAATAATTATAATGACAATTTTCCGGTTGAATTAGTAACGCAATTCGTAAATGTTTATAAATCACACAACTTTAACTTAGACCGCCTAATCAATGAGCTCAAATGTGTTTATAAATCTGCGGAATTCAAAAACCTTAGTATTTACAAAATCATAGAACATTTTTACGAAAATAACATAAATACAGTTTTCCCCGAAGTACTGCGGTTGGCAAAATTAATTGTTACAGTTCCGGCGAGCAGTGCTTCTACTGAAAGGTCATTCTCGTCACTAAAACGTATACACACCTACTTAAGAAATACACAAGGCCAGAAACGTCTTACAGATCTTTCCATGGTTTCAATAGAAAAAAAACTTCTTACGGAAATGAAACGCCTTCCCAACTTTTACGATTCCATATTGCAGATATTCTTACAGAAAGATAGACGTGTAGATTTAATTTACAAATAAAAAAATCTTAAAATAACTTTAAAGCTCTTGCAAACAGACGTGACACGCGATGCAAGTCGCTCCTGTTTGAAGGTGCCTTTATAGATTCGTCCGTACCTATACTCACACCACCATCGTTTCACTGCTATTACATAATTTTACAAATACTGAACATCAAACAAACGCGCCGAAAGGCCACTTTGAATATCCGTAAATTGATATGTCTATAAAATCAGTCAATGTATGGATATTTGAGGTGGCTATTACCTACGTCATTATTTAATCGACAAGACGACGAACCAAAACCAACATGCAGTAAGTATTTTGGCTTTTAAAATTTTCTGTCTACCCTGTCTAAAAACTCTGTGCACGCCACTGGTGATAGGCGGTTAAAATAGCATTTAACTCATTTAATGCCATGATGATACTGAGACAACACTTATAGCTAGTGACGTAGGTACTATTTATTTCCCATTTTTGAAAAAAAATGGAACCCTTATAGGATCACTCGTGTGTCTGTCTGTCTGTCTGTCCGTCTGTGTGTGCCTGTCTGTCCGAATCTAATGGACCGATTAAGTTGAAATTTGGTGTGAGAGTCTCAAATATATATATATATATATATTATATTATAATTTTAAAATAAATTGTTTTAAAGTTATTTAAGAAAATAAGACGAAAATTGACCATTCCCCCTTATCTCCGAAACTACTGAGCCTAAAATTTTGAAAAAAATACAGAAAATAGTTCTAAATCTAGTATAGTTCTATACATTACAGGAAAACCTATAAGAAGTCGATGGTCTTAAAATAACATGGTAAATCTCTCAATACTGTGTGTACAAACTTACATTTGGAATGTATGGGAGAGCATGTTTCTCAACTAAAATGTTAAGTTTGTTCTTGGGATAAATTCAAACTACGGAGCCCTTCATTGCGGATAGTCCAACACGCAATTGGCTTTTAGCAGTATCCTGAACGCTATTTATTGCTACATTTCTTTAGTTTATCTCCAAACTGAAATCAATTATACAGAAACAACAACTAACAACTATAAATTTAATTACGACAGTATCTATTACTAGCGCTTTCATCCAATCAGACGGCGTTACGTCACGCTAACGGTCAATGAATGCATACCAAATTTAAATATCACGTTCCAAATTTATCGACAGCGACGCACCGCGATTGACCGATCGCCGCGGCAGGCGTCACAAATCAAATCGATACCTACACGTACACGTCGGTAAATACCTATCGAAGGCGGTTTCATGCACGCACACTGACACATAAACGTCGAACGTGGTAAATACGAGATATCGGTTCGAGTGTGCGCCGTTGTGCCCAATCGCGCAGAACCGATCAACCAATCACGACGCGTCGTACGTTCTCGATACTCTCCGACTATTTTCACTTGAGCTTCGTTGTTCCTTCGTGCCACTCGTCGCGGCTCCGATTTTTGAACTGAAAGGGGAAGGGTGGGAGGTCTTGGTGCGCTGGCCGTTAATCGCCGAAGGTTCGATACGCCATTGGCTATCGGTTCTATGTTACGTCACGTAGATTTTCCGAGGTTTTTTCTCTCCTAAATGGGAGTGCTCGCTACGGACATAGATGGGCGCTGAAGCGTCTGATTGGTATTGCTTTCGTATGTACTTCGTGACCGCTTGTCATGTATTTCAGGTGCATTTTTAGGAATATTTTTGTGGAGTGGAGTCTGCACAGTTAAGTGATGTTATCTAGTTTTGTTACACTTTTATGTGATTTCTAAGAAATATTGAAACGTTGTTTTAGGTTCTAAGTATACGCAGGTAAGTTATTATAAGAGTAAGTTTGATAGTTTTTTCAGCGCCTTCGTCATACTTAGACGCAGAATCGTTGAAACGTTTTACGTGGGCAGCGTTATGGCCAGAGGAACCTACCTTATTTTGAAATTATTATTTAAATAGTAATAAAAATAGTCTCAATTTCTAATTTTATACTTTATGCATACAAAGATAACTCACATGAAAGGAAAAGCCACCCGGTATACTTAGGTACTCATAATTAAAAAAGCAGCATCAATTTTATATCAAACAAAAACTAATTAATCTAAAACCGTAAACAGAGTGTCGCACTGTGTCAACACAGCACACAAATACACACAAGGTCAGGTGCACTGTGTATATAACGGTTGCAGTTGGAAAACGTCCCCAAGACGTAAAGATCGGGGGGTTTGCCACCCTGTATAGATTTTTCTTTTTCCTCGGGGCTCCGTTCTTGATATTAAATACTAGTGTCTCGCTCCCAACTTTGCTTATTGAATCAAATAACTCGTTTTTCTTTTGGATTTTTTGTTTTATTTTGTTGTTGCGATAGTGGGAGATGGAGACTATGCTGTATTGTTAAGAGTGTGGGTTTTGGATTGTTCGGTCTTGGATTTGATTGAAATGACATTGGGATTTGGGAATTTTTACATAAATTAACTGGATAAAGTAATTGGAATTGGGATAGGAAAATTGGATGTTCTGTCAATTTTCCGATCCAGTACTACTTTTAGCAAATGTTAGTGCTAGTAGAGGTCCAAGTGAAATGGTTACTAGAACGTGCTATACAAGGTGTAACTTAAACAACGCACAACCTCTTAAGGGGTCATTGTAGGTACTCATCATTATGAACAACTTTTACTATGGGACCAAACCTGAAATCGCGTAATAAAATCATCTGTTCAGTACATTTATGTTCGCATAATTCGTCAAAATGTACTGAACAGCTGATTTTTTTTCTCGATTTCAAGTTTGGTCCCATAGTAAAATATGTTCATAATTATGAGTACAATGACCCCTTAAGAGGTTGTTGGTGTTTTACCAATAACCCTGTATACAACGTCCCCACATCAGTCGTCGGGCAGTTGCCCACCAGATACTACACCCGTCTGGTCGGAGGATCCTCCCTTTTCTATGGAGGATGAGTAAACTTTACACCTTGTTCTTCATGCCTCTAAATGTATTTAGTAACACTGGGACAACATATACATGAGGTATTTCAAGATTTTCTCCAAGGAAGCTATTCTATGGGCTAACGAGTGGTATTGCAATATGTGGTTAGCTAGCGAACTCAATAATTGATCATATTATTATTCCTGCCTAAACAACCGGCAGCAAGTTCGTCATGCTCCCTTAGATGTCACTGCTTGCGCTAGCGCTCCGACACTACCGCAAGCAGTGACATCTAAGAAGGATGAAGTCGGGTTGCCTCCTTCCCTCAAATATGGCGAGGGGGTAATAATAATAACCTGGGACATTATTCACACACCGTCATCTGATCCCAAACTAAGCAGAGCTTGTACTATGGAAACCAGATAACTGATATACTACATATACTACTTTTTTTGTGTAAATACATACTTATATAGATAATTACACCCAGATGATTTAATGGCTGATATTTGCGTTATGCACGTGAATGGGTGCTGCTTGTGGTGACTGGTCGTCTTGCTGACCTTGGTTTTGTTAGTAATTCTAAAAAAAACTCTTTATTTATTTTACTTCGATGGTGGTTTATCAATTATAACTTTGAGTTACGGCTACACATATGTAGATAAATATAAGAGGGCACGCACCATATGCCTGGAAGCTTTTATTTAGGTAAAAAGTTCTATTTACTTTTTAGTTTTGATTTTTTTTTCTGTTGGAGTACTATAGTTTTCGATTTTTTTATGGCAAATAATTTAATATAATTTAATGTTTTGTGTTGCGTAATGAACCTAAATTATTTTGCGTACTATTGTATAGAAACAATTACTTTTTTTTTAACTGCAGGAGACTATTGCCAGCGGTAACCGTTTTCCATCAGGTGATTAATAAGCCATCGTTGATTTGGTAACTAGACTCCCTGATACCGTATCCAGTTACAAGACAACCAACATCACCTCTGTACTTCTTTAACAACCAATTTCCATTTTAAAAAGTACTTTTCCCTTACATTAATATCGTGAGGAACAGACAGACAAACGAACACGCTACGTATAAATAAAATAGCCGACGTCTTCGCCGGGTGGCAATATTGCAACCGGTCGGATTTTTAGTTAAGTTTACTGCGAAAATTGAAATTCCATTAAGAAGATTGCATTTTAACGTTGCCTAGAGGGGGAGTGTAGGTAAGTCTTATTGGGGGGAGGGGATAAATATAGCGCTATGTACTGTGAGGGGTAAATATAAGTGATAGTTATGGATTAATAGATTCAGTGTAATTTTTAAGGCGATGGGTCGTGATTCTTGTTTTTGTAAATCGAAAGGCAAATTTAGGCTTAGAATGGGACGTCTATAACAAATAAACAATCTCATGTAGTCGGAGGCATCTTCTCAAATTTAACCAGCCTCCGACTGTATGAGATTTTTTGGACACAAAATAGGTTATATTGTTTCCATATTTTTTAAAGTTCACTTTTTACGCAAGTCGGGATTTTAGATTTTGTTTTTTATGCTTTTGCTTGGTGTTCATTACTGCCACTGTGAATGATAAGAGGCATTGCAGTGACAGCCATTTTGACACTGACTGGTGTTAATATAGTGACTATCTTGTTTTGTCTCATGGAACCGGCTGTAATTATACCTTATATTAATCATAATAAAGTTTATTGTTTAACTAAGACTAGATATATGGCGAAGTAAGAGTAGAACAGTGATTCAAAATCAAAATCAAAAGTCATTTATTCAAACTAGGCTGAGAATCAGCACTTTTCGAACGTCAAAATTACATAAGACAGTCCCCCAAAACGCCCGCCCTTCACCACTTCCTAGTGCTTTAGCTGAGGAGAAGAAGTGGCCCAACAAACTCCCCAGCAGCACAGCTGTCTAATCAGTTAAATAAAAAAAAAAAAATATATATATTCTATACAACACTGCGCAAATTACATGTAAGTACATTACGCAACACAAACATTAAATTAAATTTAATTATTTGCTATAAGTCAGCTAGCACACGCCAATATACTTAAAAAAAGAAGACAAAAAATCGAAAAATCGAAAACTATACTCAAGCAGAATCAAAATACAAAACTAAAAACGTAAGCTGAACTTTATACCTATATTAAAAGCCTCCAGTAATAAAGGGCGTGCCCACTTACATATTGATTGTCTTACGTCTAGTTTGTGGGAGGATCTGCTCTTCTAGATAGGCTACAAGGTAGCCTGTGTTTAGAAGAAACAGTTCCGGGTCCCTGTCGTAGTGGAAAAATTACAATAGCACGTGTAAATATTTTTAGCTCTTATATAAACAATTATAAATAAAAACAAAGATCTAGGCGTGTACGAGTAAGTCAGTGTGGTGTGTGGTGTTAGTATTTAGTGTGGTGTGTGATGTATGTATGTCTGTTGTGATCATTTCGTTAGGAATTCTTGAGTATCGTAGTAGTTTAGGTTTTGAAGAAAAATGCGAACAGTCTTTTTGCAAATAAAATAACTTCCAATTAAATAATTCGAACTAACTAAAGATTTCGATTATTTTACGACACCAAATACACAGAACAATAAAAGAAGGCACTGTCATTCTTAATCACAAATACCCGTAACCCTCAGGCCCTGACATCCCCAATAAACGCGGAAATCGAAACAAATTATCAAAATTATTTCATTTACAAAGTAACTTCCACATTTGCGATTAATTTGTCGCACATTGATGCGCGTGCGCGTGTCGGCAATGCGAGCTATATTTAGCGACTGCACTTCGATCTTATGGCAGTCAGTCGGGTTAGTTATTAACTGGGTGATGGACTTAGGGAATCATAAATGCTATATTAAAATTAACAACAGAATATCACTGCCTCGCTTGTCTAGTGGTCGTCGTAGTTTAACTTGAAAAGTGTTGCTTAAGGCGCTACCCCGAGCAAAACCTTGCGATAGTGCGTTATTCAGAGGATTAAGAGAAATAAACTACTAAAGCACATTATTAATGTTTGTACGTTTTTGTTTTTATGTGTTAATACATTTAAAATGTTCTTGTAAAAAATAAATTAAATTATTGATCTTTTGCTAAAGACGACGTTCTATTAATTTGAGAATTACATTAATGAATAGTAATGAATTTGTAGTGTTTTTTGGAAGTCGGTTGTTTATTCACTTTTTAGTGGGTCAGTTTGTAATTTATCTAAGTTATAATAGCCTAATATCAACTGCTTTACAAAATAGGGACGTTAATAGTTGAGGAGTTCTCTTAGAAAGAACCAGAAGAACTGGAGTTGATGGTGAAGTCACCATCAGCTCCACTTCACTATAATTATGCATTATGACGAGCATATATTGCTTAGCAACCATATTAAAGTAATCCAATTGCAAGTCTTGAAATACTTATTAAGTTATTACTGAGTAGTTCCGATTCCCATCTGTGGTCTTCATCGGCAGTTCCACTTCACCAAATGGTGCCTTCCAAGAGTAAATGCACGAAAAACATCCAAACTGCTATATGGATATATATGCTGGATCCCCTTATCAGATTCTGACTTGGTGACAATGCGACCACCTCGAAAGCATACCCTTTCAAACAAAAAAAGAGTTTTCAAAATCGGTTCATAACTGACGGAGAAGACAGTTCTAGGCAGCATCAGTTTCTTCAGTCGTGTTGTGTTATTGGTAGCCACAGCAATATCTGAAAACAGTGATTATTGCAATATAATTATGTTTATCTATTACGAGAAAGCTTGCATCATAGAATCGTCTTTTCTATAAACAAAATTAACATAATCGCTCAAAAGTCTTTCATCAGCTCAAAAAACAGTTGCAACCGAAATCAATAACGTTTGTTGTAAAACTGCCAATTCGCCAAATGCTCACATTCCTGCGACAATGTCTTCTGAGCGATTAATTCTTCTGAAATTGATGGGTGTTGGTGTTCGCGTATATTTAGATACTTGCACTTCGATCTTATGCCGTCGGTTGTTAGTTATGACTGGGTGAACGGATTTGAGTGAATTGGATTCGTAAATAATTTGTCACGAGTTCTACAATTTTTATGCAGCGTTGAACAGACGCAGAAGAGCTTTACCTTTTCTCTCAACTGTGAGTATTTATGTAAGTATAGTATATGTACACATGTTTATATATATTAGCTTTATGTATTTATGTAAGTATATTATTATTAACTTTATTTCAGACAACAAAAAGCATCCATAATTGTGTTAGTGAGTACTTAAGATCTATGTTAGTATATCCCAATTTCAACAATAAAATGAAAACAAAAATGAAACAAATCAGGATTACACAACAGAGTCAACAGATGTTGACACATGGAGTGCAATCCAGTGCCTATGGAAAGGACCGTCTAGCCGGTCCGCAATTACTTTCAGAATGCTGTTGGAGCTTGCTCGGATACGGTGCAAAATGGAGGCCGCTCTTTTTCTCATGATGGCATGAAAGCCATCAATCTGAGCCTCCATAAACATGCCAGACGCACTACAGCATCTCGGCAGCCCCAACAACATCCTAAAGGCGTTGTTATACTGCACACGAAGGGCATTGAGTGCCCGCTTAGTACAGCTGACCCACAGGGTGCACGAATAAAACGATTGGCAGTATGCCCTGAACATTGTGTACTTCACCTCATTCGGGCACCGTTTAAACCTGCGAGCCAACATGTTCCCACGGACAGCCAACGCCCTTCGTTCCCTCTCAACGTCCACGTCATCTGCAAGCTCCTCCGTGACCCAGTGACCCAAGTACTTCACCTGCGTCGCTCTTTTCAGCGGTACACTATCTAGTTTAACAGCTGGAACGTTATCGACATTAAAATTCCGCGGTAGGAATACCAACAACTCGCTTTTGTTCGGATTGTACTTGAGCCCATGAGCCACGGCGTACTCCTCACACTTCCCAAGAAGCTTCCGTATACCGCCAATTGAAGGACTCAGCAACACCACGTAAGTATACGTTATACGCGTAGGTATAGTTAATATTTTAGTTTAAGTCTTCGCATATTCATATTTTTCTCTTCTTGTTCTCACACACTATTGTCTTCATTTCTCATTTCGCAGGTCTGCTGGAAGACATTTCTTAAGAAATAAGCAATACCTTGGTACTACAAAATTATAATGATGTATTTTACTGTGTAAATAATTAAATAAACAGAACAGATATTTTGGCTAAGTAGTAACAGCCGCACGGGTCCATGTATCAGGTAAAGCTACGCTTGCCGGGGTTGGTCTGTGGATGGCTGACCATCTTTCATACCGAGACTCCTCCGTGCCTTGGAAAGCACCTTAAGCCGTAGGTCCCGGCTATCATTCGTGGATTTTTGACAGTCGTTACGGGTCGTCAGAAGCCAGAATGACTGACAACCAGTCTTACCAAGGAGTAACCTAGTAACCGGGTTGTGCAGGTCAGATAAGCAGTCGCTTCATGTAAAATACTGGTATTCAGCTGCATCCAGTTTGACTGGAAGCCGACCCCAACATAGTTAGGAAAAGGCTAAGCAGATGATGATATTGAACAGAACAGATATTTGATCACTATGTACACATTGAGGAAACATTTGTAAATCTTGGGATTCCTAAAAATGCATGACGTCATCACTATAACGGCTGCAATCTGACGGCTATCTTTGAAAATCCGTAATAGTCACCGGTGTTTTGACATTACGGTGTTAAAAACGTTTTCTATTTGATAGCCGTCATGATAATTACATATAACAGCAGCACTTAATAGGATACCCAAGTTATAGTGAGTATATCATTGAAACATGATTGTTTTACTTTTATTACAAGTTTAGTGTGATTTTTCAAGCGCTGCAAAAGATGAACTATAAAGATCGTTTTATTCAGGAAATACGTCACATTTATCCGCTTTCATTTAGACTTAGCGTTGATGACAACGCCCAGTCCGTAGCAGAGTATTTGTATAAGTAGAGTATACGTTTCATATCATAATAATAACGTGTGCAATCCGCCCCTGGATCGGTCAGATCATGAAAGCATTCCACTGACATTAGGAGCACGTTCATTTTCATAGATTTATCGACGGACAGAACTTATTGCGGTGCGGTGCTCAAACTTTGTGTTCAGTTTGTTCTTAATGCTATTTTAAGCTGTGTTTATTATTTATTTATTTATTTATAGCTGAATGGACAAGCTCTTGACCTCAATCACGCCTGGTGGAAAACAATGGTTGAGGTTTATGATGGTACGAGCGTGCCCAGAAGATGCCTGCAATGAATTGACACATACGCTCCGGTTTGAAAGGTACCGGTGTGATATACAGGCACATGAGAGATTACAGCTTTGTCTCTAGGATGGTAACTTATCAGCGATGCCTTTGGTACTGCAGGTGTAGGCGGTGGTGCCACTAGCCACCCAGTAGCTCATCATCATGCTTGCCAACCAAGTAGGCCAGTAGGTCGTCAGCTGGCTTGCTATCCAGTAGCTCGTCAATTTGTTTGTCATCCAGTAGCTCGTTAACTGGCTTGTTATTCAAATGCTCATGAACTTGCTTGGCATTCAATAGCTCGTCAACTTCCTTTTCGTACAGTAGTTCGTCAATTTGCTTGCCATCCAGTAGCTGGTCAACTTGCTTGGTATCCAGTAGGTCGCTAACTTCCTTGCCATCCAGTAGCTGGTCAACTTGCTTGGTATCCAGTAGGTCGCTAACTTCCTTGCCATCCAGTAGCTGGTCAACTTGCTTGGTATCCAGTAGGTCGCTAACTTGCTTGCCATCCAGTAGCTGGTCAACTTGCTTGGTATCCAGTAGGTCGCTAACTTGCTTGCCATCCAGTAGCTGGTCAACTTGCTTGGTATCCAGTAGGTCGCTAACTTGCTTGCCATCCAGTAGCTGGTCAACTTGCTTGGTATCCAGTAGGTCGCTAACTTGCTTGCCATCCAATCACATAAGATTGAAGAGTTCAGGAGTGTGTGTGTGGATACAGAAGAGTTGAGCTGCTCATGCGATAGTATTCAGTAACAGATGCGTTAATCATACTGGTCGACGCGCATGTAGTTCTGATCTACTAATTACTTCTACGTTTGTCTTGGATAGACTCGCGTTTGACCACTATCTCACTTAATGTTAAGCAAATAGGGTAAGCTTGTTTCCTAAAGCCTAATCTCCCGTAACTCGTTGACTCCCAAATTAGAGCTATCATGAAACCCGGCAAGGAAGTGATCGCCAGACAACATACGATAAAAACAAAGCAGAGCTCAGAATAAACTAACTTCGACATCTATAACGATTTATTCGACCTTTTGCAAAACACTGAAGCGTAAAGTGTTGAAGTGTGTCCAAAACAAACAATTGTCGAACCTATCGGGACACTACCGCATATCAAACGTCACATTACCGGACCTAAATTATAGTGCAGTAACATGTAGACCGATAATTTCGGCGCTGTCGGTAAACAATGTCAGTGTCAATGACAGATCTTGTTAATTCTTTTAATGAATTCACTAGCACAGCGTAAAGATGACCAATTATGCGTTCAGATGGGTCTTAGGGTTGTTAATCAAACTTTTTAATTGAAATGCACTACACGTATAAAACGTAACCACATGTCTCGATTTGACAGCCCCGACTAACTCATGAGTAACCTGTTACCTGAAGCATGCTTAGATATCGTGTAAACGCGTTTGCACAAGTGAGTGAGTCAATTCGAATAATTTTGTTCCTAGTTGGTTTATAGTGTTATTGGATTTTTCCACCAGGAATTTCTCAGTAGCAGCTCGGAGTCTGGATTTGTGCCCGGTTGATGGCAATAGGCTCGCCCTCTATTACATGGGACTTAAACATAACTGGCGAAATGTGGGAGTACATATGGTACATCTCTGCCTAACCCTTCGTGGATTATGTGTACCTAGTTGCAATACTGTATTTTAATGTTAAGTGTAATTAAAATCAAAAGTCATTTTTTTCATTGCCCTCTCGATTGCTCTTTGGGTGAATTTCTGCCTTCTAATGCACTATAAATGTAATTAATAAACTTTGAGTACCACGTCAAAATGCCAATTGAGATGGTGAAACCGAACCGGTTGCGATGTATTTGCGTCGAACACCTGTCTTCCTACAAATCATCGTAGTGCCCCACGATGCATCATCGAACCACTGAGAGATTTTTAACGCTATATTATTGGATATAGATATATGTGCTGCAATTGGAACGGTATTGAAGAATTTTGTGCGAATGGTGGTGGGATTTTGGCTGGAAATTTGAATTTTGATGATGAATGCGACGTGCTTTTGGTGAAATGTTGGAGGGTTGCAAGTCAAGGCTGCGTGGCTGAAATATTTGAGTAAACATTATATGTCTTATTAACTGTGTTACTTACTTTTAGAGATATCAGTATCTCTCATGAACATTAAGCCACATTTGGAAAAATCTGAAACTGGTTCATGTATTTTTGCTGCTTATTTTAAGTATAGTTACTTTCTTACCATTGTATCTATTTGGATTTCTCATCAGTCTCGTTTCCGACGTCATCTTTCTATTTTGGGTTACTGCGTATCCTCATTTACACCTTTCAACAAACTGTTTCACTCTATTCGCCTCTTCGATCATTTAGTTTTTCGCCATTCCAAATTCCCCCCACTACACATTCCAGCTTGATCGATGTCCACCACAGGTGTCAGCACTGACATGGAAAAACATTGCAATTACAAACATGATCTATAATTTAAGAGCTTCTCCGAATGTCGAAGCATATCGTTCGTAAATTTATCGCGTACATATGACAGACAGATATTGATGGTAATATACCAGATGTCTTGGCACGAATCATTAATCGCAGGCGTAATTCTGCATCACATAGTTGACGCATCATTGATACTCTATATTTATCATATTATGAGTTTCGACGTGTTATATCGGATGGTTATTTAAGATCGCCACTTCAAAAGATTTGATGTTATCAGATTTGTTTCAGTCAGTGTCTGTTTGTTTAAGGTTTGTATTGATAACTGCTACATGGACTGGTTTATTTTGATTGTATTTCTAAACAAATTTTCTGCATTTACGATGTGCATTTCCTTAGCTCATTTCCGATGTGTTACGGAAAAAGATTTCACTACCTAGAATTTTGATGTTATAGAAAACATTTTTTCCTTTGAAATATTTTTTTTAATCTTACGAGTAATTAGTGTTAGCATAATCTGCTCGTGTTGTGTGAATTTATATTATTTATGTCCAATTACTGTTTGACAGAATTCCAAATTATAATCTTGATTCATAACGACGCTACTGTCAATGTTATTACACCTATAATTTGTAACAAATTACCCTTGGCTTCGACCTCATTGGTGTTCAAATCAAAATAAATCTGAATATCCGAAGCTCGAAGGCGTGAATTATTATAACTGTTCCGTATGTCTAGTAATGTCATTTTAATACGACAGAGGTTACCTAGCGTGACGTCATTATCACCAACCACCTTGGAACCATCGTCATCATTCACTTCATTAACATTTCCTTCTTTTATTACTGAGCTGTAAGGTTCAATTTGCAATGTCGTGAGTTTTCCGATTGGTATACAATTTTTGTAAAGTGTGAAGAATCATCGTGGTGTTATAAGAAAAAATGATCTATTTGTATTATATAATAAAGATGACATTTGCATAGCAGATTAGAATGATTGTGACAATAATAGATTTGCAGTAACACAAACGTATGACTTTCTTTATGTTCAAGACATTAAAATAGAGTTTCCAAAAAATAGGCAGATTCCAATGGTAAATTAAAAGTAGGTGATCGCAGAAATCGCTCGATTGTTTCTGAATAGGTGACAATAAGTTTTTTGTTTTTATATCTAAACGAAGGCGTTCATTTCAAGTAGCTTATGGTGAAACTAGTGTTTTAATGGTTTTTTAAACGATCCCCGATTTCCCTCTGGTGATGTTCCATTCATTTATGTATTAACACGTGCCGAGTTTTTGTTTTTATCGGTAAAAGCGAAACTGTCATAATACTTTGGTTGGTTCTATTTCTAGCCAGAATGTTGTTTGATGTATTATTTTTAGTTGCTCTTTTGAATTATTATGCTACTGGTCAGTCTAGTCGGCTGTACCATAGACAAACTCTACATACTCTCAATCACTTAATTTTTTTTTCAATTCTTTAATATAATAATAATATTCTTTTATTTCTCTCGTAATCACAAATACAGTACAAAGTCAAGGTAACACTTAATAGAGACTGGTGTCTGTTGTAGGTAAAACCTGTATTACAGATAAATGATTACAAAATACATGTACTTGGTTCAATGGAGTCGGGCGAATCTGGGCCTAACGTTATACGAATGAAATTTTTATCATTTTTTTTCAGTTTTTTTTTTTGTAGTTAATCATGAAATATTAAGCAGTTTTATCATGGCATAAGAAATTAAATATTTAATAAAAAAATACGGACTTCCCTTATTTACACTATTTAACAATGTTTCCGATGAACTATGTAGGTAAGTTAATCGATATAAAAAAAAAAAAAAAACATCTACTGACCATCATACATCTATATAGGATATCGACAGATAGCAAAAAAAAACTCTTAAAAAACAATGATAAGTGATTCAGTGTTTTATCCTTTAGATAAGTTAAAAAAAATTAAAATAATGGTTACCCAGTGACACCTCAACGTTTTTAGAAAAATCCTAAAAATAAATTGATTGAATTGATTAATAAATCGATTTAACAATCGATTATCATGTCTAAATATACAGGCAACAAATTGGAACTCATGTCAATGTCAGGTCAAAAACTCAAAATTCAATTAAATCATTTGCTTCGTTCGTTTGCAAGCACAGACAACATAGAGATATTATTTGCAAGTCTGTGGTTCGTTTGGTTCTGATCTTGCGGCGATAGTGGATATTTTCTGTTCTGTTTTCGTGTGCTGTAATAATTATTATTCGATTAGTATACTTTAACGGAAGGATTTTTGACGATTATTACTTTGACGAACGACCCACGCATTTCTTACAACGGACTTAGTTATCTTGCCTACTCGACTTACCTCAGCTTCATATGCTTAACAGATTTCGATGTAAAATAAAATGAGTGATCAACATCACCATTGTATCAAAAGTCTGATAATTATTTTCTTAAAGTATAACGTGAGAGCTCGGTGTAAGAACAAATTAGAACCAACAACGTTATTTTTGTATGTACAAACCAATAAAATTGCCTCACGATGTTTTCCTTCACCGAGTCCATAATGTATAAGATAAACTCAGAAAGTACCTAATATGAATTGAAAAAGTCACATTGGTACTTGCCCGGATCTGAACCCACAACCTCGTGTATGAGAGGCGAAGCCTTCACCACTGGCTCATCATCACGACTTAAGCATGTCTGCTTTAACTTCAAAGCTACCATCAGCTATAAAAACGCTACAGTCAATAAATAAACACATACATACACCTCATCATTACTCCTTATAATATCCTCTCATCTATGCACACTTCAATTGTCCAATATGATCGTTTCTCAGCCCACGATCAAAGTGTAACGTCGCTTCACAAATAACGCGTAGATACCTGCGCAAGCGCAGAGAACAATGTGCGGAAACTCACGCGTCGATGCGCAGAAGACTCGCTATTGGCGATTTACAAAGTATATGATCTTTTGTTTTATAGTTGTTTGATATTTTTGATGGTAATGTTGTCGTAAAGTTAGATTTGAATATGAGAAATACTGAAAACAAAATTGTTTTGTTTGAAAAAGAATGGAGTTTTTTTTAAATATTTACTACTAATACGTTAGTCACCTTTTTTTGTGGATGGAAATCATCAAATAACTTCTCCCGCTCTGGGTGGAGCGGGAGGGCGTGTCAGACTTCTACTGACTAAAATCCACCCGTGTTCCTTCAGTTGCCTGTGCCAGGGCCACGGTAACTCTTTCGAACAACCCGCAAACCTGGCGGGCATCGGCCCTAGCGGACCCCTTCAGTTAGTGCTGACACCTCTGTGGAACACAACGCGCCGTCGACTTGGGCCTGGTCCTTACCGGACGGCGAGCTACCCGTTGCTCGCCATCCGCAAGCCCGCGTCTACGGTGGCCGGGAATCGGCTATCGATTCCCGATGCCCAGGGCGTCTCCTGCGGCGACTAGAGGCGTGAGGGCGCAAAGATTGCCTCTCTTTCGCGCGTTCAGCCTCCTCCTTCGCGAGCATTACAGCTTCGCAGAAGGAGGTGACGGCTTCCCATGCACTCTCGCTCCGTACCATGGCCTGTACCAGGGTCGGACGCGAGAGATCGCCGCCGCCGATCGCCACCGCGAGGAATACTTTAGTCACCTGACAGGTTCAGTGAGTTTGCGCCTTAATACGTATATTACTAAAAGCTGTATATAACATTACCGTTAATCGTGTGTATCATATTTCCTTCTGTATCTTCTTCTTGAACATCACTATGGCTATGCACACCAGTGGTATAATAGCTTGTAAATCCTCCTAAACAGTTCAACTTGTTACTTCAAAGACTCTACAAATTCACTGAAACACGAACATGGATATGTTTTTCAGTGACACTACAAATCATAAACTATCCCAGGTATTTCAAGCTATATCAAAAATGTGTCCAAACGGCTAATATATCTTCCACACTCTACCGGCATTTAAGATTTATAATCCGACTCGTTATTTTAATAAGACATATGTAGGCAAAGATTGAGACATATTAAGGATTAGTTACTGTTTATTTTGCTGCTTCAATTGGTATTTAGGTAGTATGTACGAATAGTTGTTATTTTTGTGGCTTTACGAATGGCTTTGGTAGTTTATGGGTATGTTGATGACAAGTTACTTGCATGTCTTCATCTTATCTAAATTAGGATAATCATAAATTGTTTATTGAGATTTTAATACATCTAAAATCATCTAATTTTAGTTCTTTATATTTTGTTTTTGTGTCTCCAAGATTGAGTTTATAAGTAAGCTCATTATTGATTCCTTGATTTATGATGAGTATACCTACACAATGATAAATAATGAATAGACATGAAACACTCGACTTCTGGCAAATAATCATCACTGAGACACTTCTTACAATAATCACGGATTTAATTTTAGATTAAAGATTTGCTAGCAGTCGAGATCACAAGACACAAACAGCGTGATAATAACACAGTATTATATTAACACATGCTTCATAGTACGTGCAATTACTCACACATTTGCCGTGTTACAATCTATTCTAATACAACGGGTTATTAATAATATTTTCTTATAAATGTCGATGCATCTGGCTTGATTCCAGGATCTGTTTGAGACAAGCCAAAATGATCGATTGGGATCGTTTAAAATGAACTTTGTTGCTCAGCACCTGGCCCAGTCTATTGAAGGAGTGATAGCGAATCGAGAGGGCGGATAATAGGACGTACTGATGTAACTTTGTTGTGGCATTTGTCTGACTGCGATAGACTGAAATGATTAGCTGAGCTGCCTGCAACACTCTCCGCAACGCCAGCACAAGCATGTGTTAGACCGATTTATTTTCTAAGTAAAATATCTGTCATATATTTTTAATCTTTATCCACTTACTTAGCGTATTGAATATCGTAATAATCCATTAAACATGTATTAATATTGTTTAAAATATTATGCTTGTCGGTAAATAGGTACTATTTTTGATTGCCATCGGAACTCCACAGTATGGACACCTAGATTTTAAGAGTTATTTATTTGTTGGACATAGAAATACCGGTCTGTTCAGCTACTACCATTATCAACGTCTCCTGCCACAAATCTCTAGGATTCATGAATAAATAACACTTGGCAATTATGTCACTATGTGCTACCGTTTCCAAGATTCCATCTTCCTCTCAACTAGCAGCATCGTTTATACCGGGGACATTATTCTTATGCACTGTTATTTCATATACTAGGAAAACGGCAATAATTCCTTAAGTTTTTGCACCACCTTAAATCATTCAGCGCTATGCACGACCGAGATACGCTCATCCGCATTTAATTAGCCCTTTTAGGGTATTTCCATGCTCACGATTAGTCGTCAGTAAGAGTCCTTGATCCTCAAGATGTATTGATCAATCAAATAATGAATAGCTGGATTACTGGAGTAAAAAGGAGCTATTTCAACATGTTTGTGGTTTTACAGCTAAAAACCTACTTATTACAATAATGCAATATTCGCATATCACTAATACTTGATGATGATGAAAATCTCATGAGATTAAAAACGATATTTATAAAAATATCGTTTTTATTCCATAAACGACTGTCATTGGATAACCACAAGCTACTTTTCACAATGAAACCGATTAGACAATAATTAATTCCGAAGCCAAAAGAAGTAATCATGTCCATATTCGCTCCAAAATACTGATTCACAAACTCCATACAGTCGCAGATAAACTGTTTATTAGTCGCCAGCTTGTAGCCAGCCTATTCACAGATCACTCTGTCGTATCACGATTAACATGTCCTGGCAACTTGGCAAACATATGTGTACACTCCAAATTAACTTATCCTCTTTACTTTAAGGTGGACTATTGCTGGGTTTAATTGTAGTAAAACTGTGGTGGAATAGTATCTCAATTCACTTGGTTTGTATCAGTAACTGTATGTTTATTGGATCGGAGATAGGTTAAAGACTGTTATTGGGATATCCAGATAGGAATGTTGGTTTTATTAAGGAAAGTGAGAAATTACAAGGTTTTACTTGTAATGCAGAAACTTAGACGTTACTAGATTTCAGCGTGTTACGTTTATATTCATAGCTGTTTAACCTTCTAAATATTTTTGAATATAAGTCAAGGATTTTATTGTCAAACTCAATATATTATGTAAGTTCCTACTTAGCAGTTTCAGTTTGCTGTGGGCGATGTAAAAATACAAAATCTCAAAATCATATTAAAAGCAAAGAGACAAATTATTGATGTTGCGAAAACGTAAATAGATATTTTGTAGTCAATAATAATAATAATAACCTGGGACATTGTTCTCACACGGTCATCTGATCCCAAACTAAGCAGAGCTTGTAGGTATTATGGAAACCAGATAACTGATAATTTACATACACTACTTTTTTTTTGTAAATACATACTTATATAGATAATTACACCCAGACTCAGAACAGACAGACATGTTCATGCATATAAATGTTTGTCCTGGATGGGAATCGAACCCACGACCTGCGACATGATAGGTGGTATCTTAACCAACCACGCCAACTGGATATATTAATATATCTCGTTATAAAAATCTTTTCTTTCTTGGACCACTCAATTACCCAATGATGATGAACTACATATATGTTCACTCTCTTGAAAAGCGCCTTTAAATTTCCTAAGCTCAGAAAAGGTCGACAATGGTTTAAGTAACTACAAATAATTTATATAAATCATCATCAAAATATAGATTTTCACCGACGTACCACGATTAAAAAGTCACAAACGTTACGTACATAATTATTGTGCATTAGAAAGTGCACGTACGCACTCTCACGCACGTATTGTGTGATATCTCAACGAATATCTTACTGGCTTCACACGACTTGTGGCCACTAATTAAACGGATGTACCCGACAATGTAAGGCTTATCGAAATTGGTTCAGTGATTTTGTAGAGAGCATTAAAATACCTAGATAAGTAGTATTATAATGACTGTTGTAAATTGTTTCAGTGCGTGTGGTCTAAGCTTGTCCGAGGTGATGATTTCGGCCATTTTTTTTAATATGATTCATATTATAATTATATATATTCATATACTCATATTCATATGAGAAATAATTCATATCTTATATGTCCACTCTAATTTGGGGCCGTTTGGGTCCGATTGTATTCAGGCAATATTGTGTCAAATCCAAAGTTTGATTTGGTACATGATGAATAACATATTATTCACTGTTCGGACTGAGAAAGCATCTACATATGTAAATAGCTATTGAATACTTAAATTCAAGTTAACCATACATTATTTCAATTAAAATCCATAACTATAAACTTCAAAATATATTTCAAGAAGTCAAAATTATATCTTGTTCTCATAGCTAAATTAGGTTTGAATCTTTCTCACTTCGATTAGATTGTGCAGTAACAATTTTCCAGTAGACATAGGCTCGGAACCTCAGAACAATCCGACACCTTAGGCCGTGGTTGATGATAACATCTATTCCTGATTAGACACGGCTTACCATTGTTGTGGGTAGGAAGACTAGTACTTAGTAGTCGGTTGATGGAGGTACTAATGGATCTCGGTGATGTGGGACTCAGGTGCTAATCACTTTGGAAGAAAGTTTCCGTATTTCTTGTGAATGTTCTTATGATCAAGGCTTGTAGGACTTTTTTATGGTGTTTACCAATAGAAGATGGTCATTTTGAAGAATAAACGATACTTAGAAATTAATCGGTTAAAGGACACTGCACGAAACACAATAGAAGTTTTATTGTTACCTATTACGTCTTGGGGCGTTTAGTGTACCGCAAGGTGTTAATCAGTCAGTTTGTCTTTAT
This sequence comes from Dicycla oo, assembly GCA_948252095.1. Classification (NCBI taxonomy): domain Eukaryota; kingdom Metazoa; phylum Arthropoda; class Insecta; order Lepidoptera; family Noctuidae; genus Dicycla; species Dicycla oo. Next base: position 26,989,834 of record OX411729.1, on the reverse strand, counting down.
ACAATTGGTTCAGCCTTCTTTTGCAGATAGTCAAACATATTTCTTTTGTTTATTTACAGTCGTAAATCCAAATTTTTCAATAAAACTGTAGGTCGATTCGAAAATAATATTAGAGTAAAATCTATATCTAGCTTAATAGATTTTCAAAGTTGTACGACAGCGTTACTTCCTCGTTAAAAAAAAACATGTTTCTTTGTCATTATGCTGGTTTATTTATTTTTATTACCTTGCAGTAAAATGTTTATATTTCTTTCACTTCTTCATAGTAGTGGTAACCAAGAATCTAGTCACCATCAAGATCTTTGCAGCCGCGCTCCGCTGGCCAGCAAACTAAAAAACAACAATTTGTTTATTTACTATAGCACTCTTAATAGCTTGCAATTAATCTGCTGCAAGCTATATGTTGGAGATGTTACTGATTATGTTAGATTTTGTATCGCTGTCTGCTTTCTTGCCTTGTGGGTGATATTTCACAAATTGGATTGGTATTTGGATGAGACTAAGATAGACTCGGTGAGTATGATTGACTTGAACTGATCGATAAATAAAGAGCTTCATGATAAGAGTCTATAGTAGGTACTATATAGTAATTAGGAATTGATTAGAATGGCACTTGCCATTAAGCATTGTAAAACACATTTTTTCTTTGTTTTCGATCTAGCAACTGACGTCTTTTACTTTCACTTCGTCATTTTGGACTGAGAATCGTCCAAACTCTTCTCTATCTCAAAAATTTAAAAACAAGAAAAAACTTAAACTTGTGTGAAATGTCTCTACGCAGTTTATACCTTTTAGACAGGTAGCATAAATTTAAGAAAAAAATGATATCTTGAAATTGGTTTAAAAATATATGTATAAAATTGCATCTGAACAGATGGAAAACTGACCACCATGTTTGAGAAAAGTCTAATAATTAAAGGGGTATTACCATAGCAAAATCAATGTAGGTATATCATCTCCTAAATTATTCCCACTACTTGGAGTACAGCAATCAAACATTTTTTCCTAACTATTATTAGCCTATTTAATAACATAACGACATCCTCATTCGTGCCTGCTACTAGCTATAAGACGTTATCTTCAGATCTGTCTCCAGTCAATGGTTTATATAATAACACATATCCATGTAATTTGTCTCTAGCTTCTGTTTGTCATGAACCGTGCGTTTAATTGTGCATGATTGCTGTGACTCCATGGTTTTTATAATTGGATTTTGTACTTTTATGTCAAGGAATTGTATTATGTTTTGTATATGAAGTTTGTTTACTTTCATGTTTTCTTTATTTTCATTTATTTCGAAGACAAAATGTATGGTATTAGATTGGAGAGGAACGCTCAAAAAGAATATTAAAAAGCTCAGACGCACAAATCCATGTTAGCTTCAATATATTCGTTGTACCCCATTTAACCCGTCACCTCGCGGTGGAAACAATGATGTTAAATTAAGCACGACCAGGCACGGGTCATTAGGTCTCAAACAAGCAGGTGGGGGGTTGATTGATTCAATACATGTCATTTAGGTGTGCAACCAACCGCGTGATTGACGTGTTAGGAGACAGGAGACAATGGAAGGCACGGGTTTGGTGTGAATTTGTGTATTTTTTGGATGACAAAATGTTATTTTTTCAGTCTTTACAATTTGTTATGCAAGGTGTATTAGGACTCCTAGTTCTTCAGCAAGCTGGTTCTTCACTTAGTGGCTGGACATCAGATCGACTTTGTCTCTGTCACCTCTCACCTAGACTAGAGTCAAGAGCAAACTCATCTGGAATAAAAAAAACCAGATAAAAGTTATCTGATTGTTGAAAAATCTGCCTTACGAATTACTCTTTTTTACAAAAAAAAAAAAAAAATCTATCGACTTCCAAAAATAAAAAAAACCCACTAAAAAGTGAAAAATAACTTCAATTTCGGAAGTCGGTATCTTTGGATTTGTAGTGTTTGGCCACTGACTTCCGAAATTAAAGTTTTTTTTTCAGTTTCTAGTGTTTTTTTGGAAGTCTGTGTCTGTTGTTTTTTTTTTTTTTGTAATAAAGTTTTTTATTTTTAGTGGCTCGGTACCCTAAATTACTCCGTGAGCACCGTATTGCTCGACTTCAGTTTGCTGGAAACTGTGCTTCATGGACTCTGGAGGACTGGAATAAAGTATTGTTCTCTGATGAAGCTAGAATCTCTTTGTGTGGAGAGGACCGACGCCGGCGAGTGCTGCGAAGACCACGGGGATGCTATGCGGAAGTGTGTTTTGAACAAATCACTTCTTATGGCGGAGGCTCCGTTATGCTTCGGGCAGCAATTAATTCGACGGAGCGTACTGAGTTAGTTTTCATAGAAAATACAACATTAAATACACACCGGTACATAATGGAAGTCCTAATTCCATATGCACAACCCGCATTGACTGCACTTGGGGAAGATTCCATTTTTATGGACGACAATGCTTGCCCGCACCGTTCTGGTGACGTGGAAGCGTACATGCAAGAAGTTTTGATCCGTCGTTTAGATTGGTCAGCTCGAAGTCCTGACCTCAATCCAATTGAGCATGTCTGAGATGTTCTAATGAGACGGGTAATATCAGTGCAACATGCTCCACAAAACATCAGGGAGCTAAAAAGAGGCATTACAGAATAATGGGAACGTATTCCTCAAACGTTATTAAAAACATCGTGGAAAGCTTGAATCCTTCTGGGAATCCAGAAGGATTCAAGCTGTGATTTTGGCAAGAGGAGGTCACACTCGTTATTAGGTTTTTACATTTGTAACTTTCTTTAATTTAAAAAAGTAAAAAAAATATTTTTGTCTTTATTGCCGACCACTTCTTGTTGTTTGGCTGTGTACATCGGTTTTAAAGAATTCATCACAACATTTAAAAAAATTGCCAGAATTCACTTCACGCGTATTAATTTACACGATTATAAGTATGCAGACTACGTCAAACAATTAAATTTAATTTAATTAACTCAAATCGACCTTAAAACGTAAATTTCCTTAGGTGCCCGTTTTTTTGCAAAATAGTGTATATAAACATTCGAATTGAGAACCTCCAACCTCCAATGTTGAAGTCGGTTAAAAAAAAAATACATCAAAAATATAAAGTCAAATAAAATTGATACCAAGCTAACCCATTAAAAAATACCGACATCCAAACCCCATTAGTAGGAAGCACCATCTTACCATCAACATATTTCCGAGATGGCATCGCACAAAAGGACAGACAGGAAGGAAGAAAGACATTTCATTGGCGTCGCGACAATCGCCATTATATCATCACGCTTGTGCCAAAGTGGGTAGCCAGGCGTGTCGCCCCCACTCAACGTATCGAATTGTGTGTTTTTAGCTGTTGAGTCCTTGGTGTGGATAGTTTTGATTTTTATTAAAGTTTGGTTTTCGTGAATATATTTTTTCTTGGCCCATCATTACATAAATGAATAATTTGTAATCATTTCAGATAATATCTACTTTAGAGACAAGTTGCACGTATGTAGGATTCTTAGATTATTATTTTTTTCAAATATCATATATGAACTCCCACCCAAAGCGAGAGGAAGATGAAAGCGTCAGGAAACATTATTTTGGAATGAATTACTGTTTTTTCTGTTTCATCTTCCATTATGTATGGAAAGTCGTTTTATTTCATGTTTTTTAAATCTATTCTGAATTGGAGCAGTTGCCAAAATATCAGATAGTTCTACTGATGATGATGAACAGAGAATCAGCACAAACTCAGCTTGGCATTGATTTTGGAGTACCACACAGAGTCCCTGACCTTAAGGCTGGTAGTGATTGATCAGTGTGAAGCCTGTCATCCGGTGCCTCGTTACCGAGCTCAACCAACCGGCAATGTTCACATACTTACCGAGGGAAACCATGATTGGTCCAAATTGTTGGTATATTGAACCATGCAGGTATCGGGAGCAAGTTGAGGTATGTTGTGAAGTCAGTATGAAATGTGGGTTTTAATTTGGGTTTATCTGTTTCTGTTTAAACTCAAACTCAAAGCATTTATTTCAATCAAACCATTTCCAGGCACCTTTACCTTGTCAAAGGTATTGGCTACTCGCCTATTCCAAAGCGTAGTAGGTTGCTATGGAGAAGAACGGCTAAGAAATTCCACGGACACTCTTTGAATTTATATTGTTACAAAATATTAGTAACTGTACATAATTGAGTTGAGTTCAGTTGAGGATGATACCTTGAATTGAATTGAATGAATTACTAACACTATGGACTCATGTCTGAATTAAAGAATTTAAATTTGAAATAATTAATGTTGATTTTATAATTGTATGTGAGAATGATGTAAAAAAGACATGCAGACATGTGTTATAGGTACAACCCAGAATAGATGCTTCTGATGAAAAATGACGAGGAGATCCGAAACCAAATGAAATGTCACAATAGGCTCCAGATACGAGGCTAGTTTGCGAGTCAGTTCATAATGTATCGTTAGATGGCCATGTAGATAATTATATTACATTACTTTCTTAGAAAGGGGGTGAATACTGAGAGTACAAATAGAGAAAAATAAAAGAAGAAGACATGTTGCACTGACTCCAAATAAATTAGAATAAGGCCAAGAGAATGACGATGATGATGATACTTATATTACTTTCTTAGCATGCAACATGTGTATATGAATAGATAATTCAAATGTGACAATTCAGTGTAACAGTTTACCACATATTGTATCTATTTGGTTCGTTCCACTATACAGTCGTAGATTTTGTTCTTGCAGAGCCTTTCTTCCTAAAGATGTTGTGATTATGGATAACTGTAGGTACCATCCTTCGAAGTCTTGAACTGGTTTCCTATTATCAACACCTTTGAAATGTTATTGTTGCCATTTTGGCTTCATGAAACGATCGATCAAATCTACTTAAGAGAAGAATATGTGATACAGATTTACACAGTGCTTACATACAATAGCATGAGTGAAGCAATCATAGATGTGCATCGCTGATAAGTGCTGAACGAGCAGCATTATGAGTTTAGCAACATTCTTACAATCGCCTTTATAAACTGGTTCAATAAACATTTGATTATCTTCAACAAGTTTCTTCACTGGTTTAAGTTTCTCCTTCATTGGCAAATCGCAACCAGTTTTATATTAACATACTGTAATGACAAACATGTGTGATATCATCAGGCTCTAATGCCCGAGATACACGAGGTTACTTTTTCATGCCAGGATAGTAAGCTAGTGTTAGCAAGCTAAGAAGCTTGTAACTCTGGCTTCGTGTAAACAGAACTAGCATTTCTAGGCTAGCAAGCTGGTGAGACAGCTAGGCTAGTGTTTCAGTCAAGATAGGATGGGGTTCTATTGTTTGAGCAAGTAATACCCCCACCACTGATTTTAATATCCTGCCTTGTGTACTAGCTTCATGTAGCTGGCCGGCGAAGCTAGTATTCGCGTGGCTAGTGTGCAGGGATGACGTGTTTGGTTTTTCTGAAAGCAACCACGTATTGTACTGTATTGGCTTAAAATTATCTGGCATCAAACAGCACTAACATATGCCAAGCCAGGATAACAAGCCAAGATAGAATAGTTTCTAGCTTGCTATCCTAGCTTTAAAAAGCCTCGTGTATCTCAGGCTCTAAATATGTCTATTGTGACAAAATTTTGCAACACTCCATTTATCGACATTCGTTCGCACCGCGAAACAATCGACTCGTGTCCATGCGAACTTCCCGTCACTATTTGCATATTTGTAACTATCACGTAGAACACTGTGTCTTTATTTTTAATATCACGATTCCATTTTGTAGCTTAGCTATTGAAAATAAGGTTCGATTTTCGCCGATCACCTTTTCGCGCATGCAGAATGATTTTTGTATTTTTTTGTTTCGACAATTTTATATTTTGCTGTTCTGAAATTTTTATTTGAACGATTTTGGAACTTACGTGTTTAGCTTAAGATCACAAGTTCACAAGTAACGATTTTAGTGGTTATGAATATAAGTTTTTCCGTGACAAAATAGGGCTCTGCTATTAGATCGGTATTTTAGTCATTTCGATTATTTCTATTAGCATGTCAGTATTATTGGGTGTGAAAAAGAATTGTTTATTTAATTCTATCCTATCAGCAAGACTATCAGTTTTGCCCATGGCCGTCTGTGATATAAGTCATTCACTTTTAGTAAAGTAATTTCCTGATTAACGATGACTTTATTTGGATATTTGTCCTTTTTGGGAATGAGACATCAATCGTCAGGCTCTTCCGTAATTATATCAACAGTATATTAAACTGATGTTGCAAATCTTCTGAGTTCTTAAATAAGTTAAAAATTATATTTCAAAACATAAGTTTAATGAAATTTCACACTATGAGGAGACATGAATCGTAGGTGTTTTCAGTACCTATATCTTCCATTATTTGTGCTTTCGCCTACTTTTAATGGATACCTATTAGATCTACTTAATGTTGACATTTTTAGGAAACCTCATTATATATATATATATATATATATATATATATATATATATATAATATCCTGCGACATTTTTCACACACGGTCTCAAACTAAGCAGAGCTGGTACTATGGAAACCAGATAACTGATATACTACATAAACTACTTTTACTATATATATACTTGTTGATTTATCGATAAATGACTTTAAAGTCACCTTCTTAATCGTAAATACTGAACTTTTTTAATGCTAAACATTCGTAACAAATGACCAACAACGGTATAAATAGAACTTATACAGTTCGGCGGCTACTTTAACCACTGTTTCCAGTAAATCATCAAAACTATTAGTACGAGTATACCTACCAAACACGGCTTCCAGCTATTGACAGCAACCTGTCCAGGTGTCGCACGTCAGATACTTGGAAAAGAAACTTTGACCGTGAGAACTTGAAACACGTCCGAATATGAATTTTAACGACTTCAAAAGAGGTGCTAAATGTTGACACTTAATATACCACAGATATTCATGACACGACATATATGCAGTCAGAAAAACGAGTTTAACCAACCTGAACTTTACAACTCAGAAGTTAAGGTTTAGTTTGGAGACGAAGAATATATTGTTCATGCAAATAAGATTTGGTTATTGCAAGTTATTTTTTAAAGACATGAGATTTTAAAACAAAGATACGGCTGAAGTTCAAGGGAAATACTAGATGTTATCAATAAATTATTTCAAAGTGGTGCGGTGAGTCAGAGTGTGAAATATTATTGGGTATGACGGTAGACTATATGGCTGCAGGTCGCAAGATGTAAGACAGGTGTCCTTGTTTGGATTACTACAACTTTGAAGTGTGGATTGTAAGACTGATTGATTTATTTGTTGTTTTGTCTTTAAACGTATCATATTTCGAAAGGAGGAGGAATATGTAAGTTATTGACCGATCACAATGTTTGTTCCGATTAAAAGTATCATGTAGTGGCAAAAATTTAAAAGAGTATGCTTAGATGGTTTGGTCATGTTGAGAGGATGAATGAAAGGCGACTCACAAAAGGTTTTCACAAGGCAGATGTGAGTGGAAACGCCTGGAGGAGACACCCTAGGAAGACATGTCATATGTATATACCTTATTGGTGAATGTTCTTCAGAAAGGTCAGGTGCATAGTACTCCCAACCGGCGTTCGTGTATGACCAGATGTATGAACGTAAACGAGACAAAAGGAGAAAATAAGAATCGTAGCAGCTGGCGTTCTGGAGTATCTGCCTACCCCCATGGGAAGAAGGCGTGAGTTTAAGTATCTATGTATGTTGGCCGAGCATGATGATAATCACTAAAGAAAGACGAATTTTGAATCTTTAAACTCCATATATTTAGAAACTGTTCTCACTGTATCAACGATACAAGCCACAGAAAGTCACATGGAGGAAGCATATGACAAAAAAAAAAAACAAAGAAAATTGTCGTTTGTTTGTTAACCTATAATATGTATTTTCCACTTCCTTCGGTAGAACCTGGTCCTTATGTTATAGAAAAATATATCAAGATATCATATTTATTTTTGTTAAATCAGTGTAAATATATGTATGTATATGTAAATATATGTATGTATGCTAACAATCGGTAATACTATCAGAAATAGAGCTCTTTTATTGCAATAATGATGGATTGTTCAGCATTATAAAACATCGTGTCCTCAAAAATAAAAATGCCTGAAGATTAAGTCAAGCTCTTGAAAAGTGGCGTTTACTCATGCCATTATGTAAGGGAACACGCAGCGGCGCAAATTGCGCTAATTCACTCATAGTGCGGCTCAATTTGCACGTATCTCCTTTACATTTGAGCTGGACACGAAGTCAAAGTTGCATGCGTGATTGTCTGAGAAAAGGAAGACCTTTTCATCCAAAATTACAGAATTATTATCATTATTTAAGCTGTATTTGTATTTAGTTTCAACCAAGCAAAGAATGTTTTGCTCACTTTAGACCATTTGTCATTTGGGTACTGATATCTGATGATATCTGTCTTTCGGCTGAAATGATGATTCATTTCAGCCGAAAGACGTCCTGCTGGTCACATCCGACGGTTCTGTGCTTCTCTAATCTCTATTCCTGCGGTCTTCGCTACGTCTTCCAGTACGCAGTCACCACTCCAGAACTTTTCGGCTCCATCGGCCATCTATACTGCGAGCAATGTGTCCAGCCCATCACTGTAACATCTATCTTTTGTCCATCGTCACCTGTCTCGGCCACTTCTTAAGAGTTGTGGTTTCAGTGACGAGCCGTGGGAACGGCAGCTGCGGATACGAATCTTAGATTAAAATTTGCGTTTGGCATAGATATGTACTAGCCTGGATGAATGTATTTTTTTTTTTGTAGAAATGATGTTCGGTTGTTCTTCCTGAATACATAATATAACACTATTAACAAGGAAGCTGATGTCAGTCCCATATATTTTTGGATTTTCCATCATCGTTATCGCTGAGAGAATTTCACTTTGCCAAAGTTCTCAGATCCCTTTAATGCGCACATATCCTTAAAAGCTGTCTCAGTAAAGTAAAATCTTCGTTTGTATGTACTCTTTACCGGAGATGACCATTGGGCATGATCACGAATTCACAACTCAAAAGACCTCCTTATTATTGGTCATCAAACTACATCTCCTAGAATCAAAAATTCGAAGAAATGTGACATCTACCAACCCGCCGTGCCTGAGGGGTTTTGTCCTAGCAGTGGGAACATTATAGGCTGATTATGAATCTACAACTATGTATGAGTACCTATATAGTCCAGTAGTTTGTATGCCACAAGTATTAACATGATGACTAACATACCAGTCTTACAGTTCTTAATGTAAATTGGAATCATTGAAAGCGGAACTGGCGACTTTAAACTGTTGTGTCTAGGTCTTAATGACTCACTCTTTAAACAAACTTGTCATCTCTTACTCCAGATCTCTCATAACATTTAAATTAATAGCAATAAGGTTGAGAATAATAAATAATGTGTGCATATAAGAAATTGTGGGGTAATTTTCAAGAGTTCCTTGACAAAAATTCAGGGTGAGTCAGTCAGATTTCGTCTAGCAGGTCAATCGGGTACAAGGACGTATTTTATTAGTTTAAATATTTTTCTGACACCTGCTCAGCAGAAAGAACAATAAGAAAATGAAATTGATGACAACGAATGCAACCAAGTATGTTAATGACTAGATGGATTTTATATTAATGCTCAGGACCATCAGGGACATCATGATAAATTCTCTCGAATCCACTGAAAGGAAAACTATGAAAGAATCTAATCTAATCTAATCTTCGGGATGTTGATGTCAATACAGAATATAATAAAATCGTCTGTGAGCTGCAATAGAATTTAGAAATGGTAGTTACTGTATCATTATCGTGCTTTCAAGTTACCGAGTTAAGATTTTGTAACAACACTAGCAAGAAAAATCAAAACTGCTATTTTCTTTCATACGTTCAATACACGACTACAATTTCTACATTATTTGTCTCTTCTACTTGAAAACATAAACTCGATGCCAGTCAATTTGCAACTCTATTCTTTGGATAATAAGAAAGAAGTATAATTAATGGTGTGTCAAACAATATCTTTGTCAAAGCATAATGGGTGGTGGAATTATGTCAAACGTCAAATTAGATGTCTGCCTTCCTGTCGTTTGCGTTTTGTGTTACAATAGAAACGCTATTAAACGACAACGGGCGGCTGTTACACCGAATTGTAGCTTCATTAATAATAGAATCGGAAAAAGTAAGAAGAAACGACAGTAATTATTTGGCAAATATTAAACATCAGGAATTGTGTATCAGTTGCAACTGCTTTGGTAAAGAACACTAGCCGATAAAGTAAAAAAAGAAAAAAATAAATAAAGATTCAAGTCGAACTCTGCATCATTTGGTTGTCTAGTTAGATTGGCACTAGTAAATATAACTATAATAATAAATTGCAATAGACTGAACCTAATAGAGATAATAGAAGACTTACTACTTCCAACAAACTGGGATAAGCAAAAAAATACTGGCAAAAATACTGTTGAAAGAGTGACAGAAAAGTAAGCTGCTCTCGAACTTTTAAGCATGAAATAATAATAATCAGTCATTGTTACACTCTACTAAGTATATTATTCTCTAAAATTACATCCTTTATTTTTCATGTTCTGTACCTAATTCCGGGTCATACCTTTCAACATCATTTCAGTGCCATAAACAACTTACATTCTCAGTTCACTTCGGTGTAACTACGAGCTATATTTACTGGAAGGTTTGTATACGACAAAAGGCGCCTTATTGAATTCTATTGAGAAAAATACGTGACAGTGAAATGATTACAGAAATGTTAGTAGTACCGATATTATTGCTGTCACCCCTCACATTATGAAGCTTGATGATATGAATGACAGTAGGAATAGTAGGGAAAGTGGTCACCTTTGAAATCAAGTGGATTGCTTATTGAATGGATTTTTATGAGGGAAACTGACTAATTTTGGTCATTTCTTAGCTGATTTCGTGAGCAATATGGCTAATAATGATGGAAGTGACGATGTAAGGTTGGAGGTTGCTAAAGTATTAACTTGAGCAACTTCCAACCTTACATCGTCACTTATTAGTATGTTAAGTAACATAATCTATCACACAATAAGAATAAAATGCGTATTGAATTTAATTTTGAAGGCTTCGATGAAGCCCAAAATTCATCCAAACTGTTACCTATACCGTTAAAACATTAGTGAAACGTCTAAAAGCGTCCAGAGGATATCACAAAAGATTTTAATAATTCTTAAAAGCAAATTATTCCAGTAAATCTGCTTACTCATAATAAGATACTATAACATCACAAATACCATATAATCCATATTCAATGATGACAAAAACGCTACTTTTATTAAAATTCCCATCAATCCGTGAATTCACGACCTCAAGGACTCTAACAATAAATATAATGAATTATCTAAGGGGCCTCTGCGAGTTGGCTTCGGCTCCTCGTACGCCTTCCAAAGGGCCGGGACCCCAGGGTCCCGAGAAATGTCAAAAATATAATGATAAACAAACAGAGTATATCCATAAAACGTATTCTTGCGATGTGTATAGACAAGTATCGAATTTGTACTGTATTGTAAAACGAATACAAATGATATTGGAGTAGGCATTTTAAACACGCTGTGGTTTCGGTCGAGCGATTCACATGTGCTAAAGGCTGGCGACTGTCGAATGCAAAATGTGGCTAGAAGATTGAGAATCGAATTTAATCCATATTTGTGTGAAGTAAAAGAGGATAATAGTTGGTAGGTCTGGCTCTTGTGATACAGGAACTCTAGTACTAACAAGGGCCAGGTGAACACAGATATTTGTGTCTTGTAGTGTAAATAGGGAAATTGTAATACTGGATAGTCAGCTGATTTTAGTGACGAATATAGGACAAAACAAGAGAAAGTCAATTATAATTGCAAATCTCGATGGCTCGTTAGAAACACTCATGGTATAAAAAAAAACCGGCCAAGTGCGTGTCACGCACTATGAAGGGTTCTGTAGTTGGGATGAATCCAAGAACAAACTTAACATTGTAGTTGAAAAACATTCCAACTGCAAATGTAAGTTTGTTAGCACAATATTGAGAGATTAACCATGTTGTTTTAAGGCCATCAACTTCTTATAGGTTTTCTTGTAATCTTATCTTTATTTTTTTCCAAATTTTAGACTCAGTACTTTCGGAGATAAGGGTGGGATGGTTAATTTTCGTCTATTTTCTTAAATAACTTTAAAATGATTTATTTTAAAATTATGAAAAAAAAAATACATTTAAGACCCTGACAGTAAGCCCTTTGATTTGATATGTCACACAGTACAGTTTGCAAAACCTATTTTTAATTTTCTTATTTGCCCCCCAAAGTTGACCCCCATATACAAAATAATTTTTTTTGCGTTACACGTCCGTGTTTTGGTCATAAAAATACATAAGTGTACCAAATTTCAACTTAATCGGTTCATTAGATTCGGAGCAAATTGGCTGTGACAGATGGACAGACAGACAAACACACGAGTGATCCTATAAGGGTTCCGTTTTTTCCTTATGGTACGGAACCCTAAAAAGAAACAAAAATAAAAGAACAACTTTAAAAGGAAAATCAATGCAAGTTTCATATTCATCAATACAAACCGATAAGCAGGCAATAATAATAATCATATATGCCAAACGCTAGATCTAAATACTTTCGTAACAATGACCCATTCAAAATCACACTACTCATCTTATGCACATATGCAAATACCCGAAAATCAGTTGGCTACATTCATCGTCTATTCTCCATGACAATGCACATCGGTGCTGTCAATCAGATAGACAATTATCAGCCACCAGCGGACCGTTGCTAACCACCACCTCACTACTGAATTTGTACGACTTAGAATAACATGATTCGGTTGACTTGTTACTAATACTGACGGTGATTTTTTGGTGTTTGGAATATATATTGAATAATTTTGAGAATATGAATGAGCAGTTGGTGATTGTTTGTTATTTTTAGAGGATCCAGAATAAACAGAGAGAGAGAGAGAGCATGGCCGTTAATACTTACCTACTTATAACTCAGAAAAATAATCGTAGTAAAGATTTCTTACCGGGATTATCGCTATAATAGCATTATAATACAGTGTTTTGCTTATTGTCTATGTAATTATTTGTTGTATTTATTGTCATGTACTCAGTACTTTAAAAATAATTGTATTGCAAACCTGTAGGAAAATCTTCTCGTTACAATCGTGATTGTACGTATATTTGAATCTGCCTCGGTCACTTACGTTTTGATTACCTGCTTACTTTCAACTTTTTCCTTACAAAACTGGCTCCCATAATTCCAATAAATACAACCGAACAAACAGACATATCTGCATACTCAACGTACTCCACGCCTGCTGGTCACAGTTCACAGCGCCCATTCATACCTGATGACTGGTTGGCGACGAATTGATTGATGTTCTCGTGTTTATTGAAATGTGTCGTATCCTCTACATCTATTGTGTGCGCTGCGGTTTCTGTTCGAGTAGGTCAGTTGAATTGTAGTGTGTGTAGCTATGTTATGCATTAGTGTAGTTGTTTATTCTTTTGTTCGAATTTTGCTTTCAAATTAAAACGCTAGAAAGTGCTGAGTACTTAAAAAATAATTTCCTGTTTTGTAGTAACTAATTAATTAACCTATAAGTCTTTCAGGTCCTAAACCACATTTGACCAACCGTGAAACATATGGGCTATTACATGCTATGCCAGTACTTCTTGTTGTAGCAGTGTCAGTCTATCTTTCATGAGTCCCTTTAACTGACTGAGAAGAGAACTAGCCTTTTTTTCCTCTGTATCTCCGATTTGCATAGTAATACACACCGGTAATACTTCAATTACATATTCTCCACTTAAATTATTTCGCAAAATACATAACAATTGGTAAGTTTTGAGCAGCGACAGTGCAATCCATTGTCAAAGCGAACGCACAATAAAATTGAACAACTTGCGACACATCACGACACGTCACGAAGGGGGCTATTGTCTGAATAGCTCGTAGGTTGAGCAATTTTTTTGATTTGATATGTTTTGGGCAATACTTTTGGCATTGGGTGGGATTGGTAGATTAAGTCTATATGCTTAACCTCGGATCCGTTTAAAGTACTGCTAAAATAGCAATAATAATGCACTGAGTAGGCACACGCACACTTTTCCAGTGGACAAACGGGTGGTTTTTTTTTGCATGCATTCATTAAAAAGAATGCGGCTGCTCCAAAAAGAGAGGGTGGACTGCTTGTTGATAAGATTGGCCTTAAACCGAGGCAATAGACTGAGAAGATTAGAAAGGGGGAGACAGAATAGTAGAAGACCAGGGAAAGTAGAAAGAAGGAAGAGAAATAGATAAATTAAACAATTCAAGAAACCTAAGAAAATTGAGAAGCCAATTCTCTATAAGCCACCGACAAAATGGCAATAAAATTAGGAAAACCAACGACTTTCACTCACACAACTTTTAGGAAGCTCCAAAATTGACCACTAACAAAAAACTCCGATACAAAAAATCGACGATACTTATAGCTAGTAAGATGGCCCCGATGCACGTCGATACGCAGCAGTTTAGATCGAAATCTACCCTCGGTATAAATTTAGACCTGATGTTAGCGGTGCGTGAACGGACGTAATTGGGAGCGTGATCGTTGTAAGTGGCGCCATCTCTTGGTGAAGGTTGGGAAGTTCTTATTGATTTATTGGTGGATTGTAATTTTGTAGCTAGAGGGCCTGGCCTGATGCTATCAGGAAATGTATGGCAAGTAGGTCGTAATTTTATAATTAGTAATACTCTACGTATACATAAGTACTGACTTTTAAATTAAAGGTTGAGTTAGGCTGAATTATAGTAGATAATCCATATCACGAATCGGTAGGTGACAATGATGAAATTAGAAGTAAAGGATATATTACCTTTACTTGTAATCATGGTTTGTCTGTTTTGACTAAACACTTACCCTTTGATTGGGTTATCTAAAAATGCGACGAGTAGGTTACCAAAGAAGAAGCCTTTTGTAGCAGTAAAAAATATCGACGATAAAAGATATGCAAAATCGTAAGTCTGTTTCTAGAAATAAATAGGAAGAAAACTATTGCAGGTACGCGTTTCTAAAAGTTTAGGCCATTGTTATCCAGCATTTTAATCGCTTGATTTGTTTGGAAAAATCTCTTTTGAATGGTTCTGTTTAAGTAAATACCTTTAGCTAAGTATGATCAAATAATTTGACTGACTATCTAGTCAACCGTCTAGTTCACACCAACAGGATGTCAAGTCAACCACCAAAAACTTTTATTTTCTTCAATCCAAAATTCTTCCACATTTTCCCCTCTCATTTCAAACTCCACCTTACCACCTGTCCTCAGAGTCTAAATTCCTCAAACCACCATGATAGTTGCACAAACTTGGATGCAATGTTTAATATAATTTTTATTAAAGTGCGAGTTCAGAGGAGCGGAGCTATCTGTGCTCTAATCGTCGCCTGTAATGATTACGGTTCGCCGTAATTATTTCGAGCTGGCTGTCTTTGTAATGATTTAGAAAATATGGATGTGCATGGGGTGTGTGTAGTTTGGAAAGAGATATGAGCGTGGTTCACGGGTTATTTTTGTTAGGTATACATTATGTAATATACAAGTATACAAAGGAAAAAAAGAGGAGAACGCATTGGACATCAAAAATATCGTCCGCATAGCTTTCAGTGGGTAAAGTGCCCAAAAGGCTGGCGGCGTTGCCACGTTGGATGGCAATGTTGATTATTTGACCTAAAAATTGGCCAACCCTTTGATCAGATGAAGAGTTGACCAACCACTTGGCGATGTCCCGAAATGCTCGATGAGCACTCGAACCCCACAGCCCTAGTGTTTCAACCCCAAACGGCTCAAACATATAGCTCCCAGTGAGGTTGTAATACGAGTACTGTGGTGGTTTTTGTCTGATTTATGGTGGAGAAAACTGGTCAAGCGCAAAACAGCCGAAGGTAGAGACAGAGGCCACTATTCACATATAAAACATTTTATTAGTAAGCACGACGGTAATGCATTTTTTTTTTAAGTTATAGTTTTAGCACAGGTGCTATCTAATAGCTAATATGAAGACAGTGACGATTACTGTAATCCACCAAATGGTTGAGTGTTCTTGATTGGACTTCTTAAATATTAACAGTTCTCAGAGGAGGTCCGAGTTCCAGCTTTAGGGATATAACAGGCTGAACATTGTATATTTTATTATAATTTATGGCATCCTAAAACCTCGCCACATCCAGCACACCACCACGTACCACTATTTCATTACGGTAATCGTAATTTTTACGTAATGGCAGCGAACTCGTGATAGTATCGCTGTGATTGCAAACTACTTGTTGATTACTAAATGCTGCGGCTTGCCTTACCCACGCTCTCAGCTATTGACGCTTGAAAATGTGATCGTGTTTCTTAAGATTGTGAAGGACTGAATTGAAGGGTTTATCTCTAAATATAGCTCAGCAAGTCAATTATTTTCATCTGTTATTGAACCGATTGCCAAAGAGAGTGCATTTTCATTGTTGATGTCATCATATTAAATCAACAGCATCCTGAGACTGTAGCGGAGAGTTTCAGCTTTCCAATTTGTAAAGCAGTTTGTGCGGAGGACGATTGGTACTAATAGTAGATCAATTAGAAATCAATTTAAAATTATGTTAGTTGCACTCCTTGGATTCTTAGTTTCCGAAAACAAAATTATTATTTTTATTTATCGTTTTAATTTATATCGCCATGCATAGTGATTATACAGGTAAGTACGTAGTTGTTATCAGAGCACCATAAATCATAAAACCATGGTGCATTTTTTGTAATAATAATCAAAAAGTTATCAACGCTTACACCAACCAAAGCACCATTCACTTATTTTTCTATCTCATTCATTTTGTTCTTCTTCAGTTTTATTTCTTCATAGCAACTTATATTACAAACGAACAAAATTCTACTCACACCCTTATCCAGCTCAATGCTATAACCATAATATAAGAAGTAAAACTATAGGTAGTTATCAAAATATCAACTAAGCAAATACAGGAGGTGTCTTAAACGACAGTTTAATTGACTATCTCAGCCTAGCGATCATAATCTTTCGTGTAATTGGTCTAATAATAGCTGTTATAAGGTTATGGAACTGTTTCACACTATGTGGCGTTGTATGTACCCATTTGGAAGATGGGAGTGTATTTCGCCATCTGTGAATTCTTTGATTCAGCTTTGGAGATTAAGTTAGTAAGTATGTTAAAATACATGCAGAATTATTTCTTTGAGTGTTTGAATGACATTCTAACCTAGAAATGTAGAAATGCAACTATGTCTGAATGATGAAAGTCAGTGTTTGATTTAACAAGAGTCTTTAAAACCACAAAAGTAGGTAATCTTAGTAACATTAAAATTGATAATTTGCTTGAATGAAACCATTAGTTGGTTTTAAATCAATGCTTGAAATATTGATGTGGTGATTCATAATGACCATTATGAATCACCATATAATGTAAGTTTAGTCATCTAGCAGTTATTGTTAGTCACTTAACAAAATCTCTGCTACTGTTTATAGAAATGTTTCTGGTTTTGCTAGCTCTCCTGATAGCTCTAGTGCATAATTCAAATCAGATTTGACTATTCATGCCTTTGATACAAAGAACTTCATCAGGGCACTATCCTAGGCCCCATATAGGATACACACCTGAACTTCCCAGAAGTCCGACAGATGCTTAAACTATCATTTTTATGAGTAAAAAAATAAAAAAAGTAAGCATAGCCATTAACCACTAGCTACCAGTGTGAAGCGTTTAACCGAACGGTTACAATTTTACAGTAACCGCTATAAGGCAATAAGACATGCGTATCGTACGGTCGTATGCTTCTATCTGGTTTCGGCATCTTGAAAGTACTGCACGCGCGGACGTGTTGAACTTGTGGGTAGTCGGGGACAGAGGCGGTTTGGAAGATTTTGTGTAATTTTAATTTGTAGGCGATTTAGGGACAATATAAGCCCCTGAATTTGCCGTGTTGTCTATGTTAGTATGATCATTTATAATATATGGTATACTATGTGTCTGTAGCTAATTGTCGAGGCTAACAAAGGTCTCGGAGACCACCAATTGGGTCATAATTTTTGCTAAAACTTGATTGATCTACTAAATTGTCTAATAAATTGTCAGCAATAATATTACTGGAATGCCAACTAGAAGTAAAACCAAATACTTAGCTCCTACTTTATGTGGCGTTGTTTGCCAAAGCCCATGAATAATTATTGTAATAAGAATCCACACTGGACCCATTGATGTTACTGAAAAAAGGGATAATTTAAATGATTTACAAGCAAAATATATAAAAACATCAAAACCCATGGATGCATCCAAAACACATCTGTATCCACCAGTACAAACAGCGACACATCACAACTCAAGTATTCCAAGAAACAGCAATAATTCTGAACAAAATCCTCCACTCTTATATTAAATATGAATATCACACTGATTTATGTTTTAAAGCCGGTACACATTAAAGAGAAACAACTGACATTTGACAGCGGAGCTCATTATATCGATCGTTAAACTTTATTCGTGTCATCTCGATAGTCCAAATCGACACCTATTACAGCCGTAAAATTGCGGAATACCTACGCCATTTTGTTTCTCGTCTTAATATTTTGCGTTTAGTTTTTATTATTTTTTAATAGACATAATTTGTGGTAATTATGTAAAGTTTATTCTAGTTTTATGGTGAATTCTTTCGTTTTGTTGTAGGTACCTAATTTTGATTTGAATTTGTGGTTCATAAAATGCTTGTGCTGGATCATCATAATATATGAGTGAATGGTAATTAGTGAGTGATATAACTTTTACTATGGGACCAAACCCGATATCGCGAAAAAAAAATCAGCTGCTCCCTACATTTTGACGAGTTATGCGAACATGAACCAGTCACCCTATATAGTCCAATGCAACTATTGCTGGGTTTGTTCTTTCATTTGGTTCTACTTTCATGACAACTAGGTAGTTTACGATGTTTCTTATATCAGTTTCATTAAATGCTTAGCTTGGTCGCTAGCAACCTATGAAAGCCTCTGTTTTTGAACAAGTTAAAAATAATAATTGTAGCTTCTTGTGTGACCTCAAAAATTCGAAGAATCTTGACTAAATGGACGATGTTACTGATCATACTATAAATTCGATACCCAATCTTAGACCTCTATGATAAGATTTTGTAGCAATCAATGGTAACCACAATTCAGCTAGTTAATTAAACCATAACAAACCATCAACAAATACTTGGAGCTACCCAACAGTAATCACACATCAGAGTCATCGCTACTAACCCGAAACCTATCCGACCGATCGGCCATCAAATATAGAGACATAAAATTTTATAACCCTCAAAAACTTGGAACTTCGAACCAAAAAAAAAAAACCGATAAAATTTCGATAAAATCGGTAAACAGCCGATGCACGTACACGAAGCGGTTTTTCTGGGAAACAGTCGATATCTTGGAGTATAGAATATAAAGAGAGGTTGGAAAGGTGTTAGGAGTTCTGTAATTGATTTGAAATGCAACGCGACTCGGCTATGGGACTCGTAATGGGTTGATCGACAAGCTGAGATTATTAATACTGTAGCTATTACTACTGATGTCAAATACATGGTTAAATGTTTTATGGGATTACGTGACTATTTATTGTGGTAGAATTAGTAATTTACTACTGTTGTTGTGTCTGGCCTAACAGTTAGACATTGAATACTTGTTAGTTGGGCGAACAAATTAGGTGCTTCAACTTTCTTTATCATTTTACTATTTACGTAGGTACGCAGCCTTTTTTAAGTCGTTACTGTGACTGTGTTACTCTCTCTAAAAATTCATTTTTCATTGTTTCGCTGCAGCACTTACTTGATTTTTTCACATTCTTCAGCTTACTTTCAATGAAGTCTTGTATCATCAGCATCATTTTATACTTACCTAAGTATCTGCTAAAAGATGATTTCTGTTTCATACATTCCTACAAAAACTTCCAATCCTCATGCTCAAAACATCATAAAAACCAACAAAACCCTTACCATCCTACGATTTACACTTACACAGTTAACAAAACCACCTAAACAAAAACGTAAGGAGCCATTGTACAAAGCGCGCATTACCATAAGGACTTTGCGGGCCAAAACTTTGCTCTACAGACACAATAATTTACCATTTCTTGACTGTTAATAGCCGATAGGATTTTCTGTCCTCGCACCGCACCGCAGGGAGAATTCGGGAACTCATTAGGGGTATAATTTTCGCAGCAATAAACACCCCGCGATAAATATCAGCCCCCTAAAAGGGGTGAGTGCTAGCTACTGTTATTTTTGGAGATGTTAGTTTGTGCTTAAGTTATAATAGTGAGTTGTAACTTGAGGCTGTTTTGATCGTTAGGAAGTTTCTAAAAGAAAATACGTTGGAAGTTGTAAAAGGTTGATGTTTTATGTTTGATAGACTTTTGGTCACTTTGCCATGATCGTAATCATCTTAGCCGAAAGACGTCCACTGTCGTACATAGACGTCTCACAAGCATCACCAGAACGACCGACCTCACTTATTGGTAGTTGAAGAAAGTATCTGATAGTTAACTAATTATAATTAGGTCTTTACCTATGAAATAGTCGATTTACATAGGAAAAAAAATCAAACAATATTTTTTAAAAGAAATAATGTAGATGCACTTTTGTCATTTTAATGGAAGTTCGTTGATGCCTCTACTATCTTAGGAACGGGTATCTATAAAATCTTTATCGGTGTTTTTCAATGCCTCGTTGGATTTGAATTTTTTTTACGGGATTCATTGTTGAGATCGAAATTTCCAGTATGGAAGCGATCAAACCAAAAGCTCACCGTGCTTTCACTTGCAGTAACTTTTTCATACACGTCGTTAATATTGCGTGCTGTCTGTGCTGCGTTGGTACCACGATGGAACTCGTATTCGAAAATATCGCGCAATTTCGATTTTTCCATGGTTACAGAAACATCGATATCAAAGCAAAATCGAACGGCGGGAAACAAATGAACAACTGATTGTTTTTTTTTTAATTTCATGCTATTTATAAAATTAATTTGAATTTGGAGTTCTAAATAGAATTAAAGATATTGTTATCTTCATACTAGCCGGTATCGAAAATCGGTAATTTCGTAGGTTTAACCTATTAGTATGTATTTCTTAGACAGCATGAACTTTACAGCTCTATTTTCACAATAGAGCTGTAAATGACAACATTACAGATCAAAACTGCATAGGATACAGCTACTAATAAACTTATAAAGTCAAGGTCAAACAAAATATCAATAATTATATTATTAACTACAATGACCCAATCTAATCTATGACACAAAAAATTAAAAAAAATCAAAAACAGTAGCAATCAGGAGCGGTACCACTATGCAATGAAGCGATGGATATCATCAACTGATATAAATATATATAAAAATATCGTATTTGTTGGTCAGTGCGGTGTCGGTTCCGAGTATATCGAGATAATATCGAATGATCCGAGAAGCCACTAATTAGTGACGATCGTTATTATTTGAAATATAACAGTCGAAGATTTGAGATGACATAATTAAGATTAGGTTATATCCAATCTATGGGAGTAGAAATTAACAAATATACCTAATCCTAATTATCTTAACGAATATAATAAACAAGAAAATGAGTTTGTTATGCTTTCACGCTAAAACGGCTCAACGGATTTGGATGAGATTTGGCACACGGGTAGACCGTGACCTGTATTAAAACAGGATACTTTTTATTCCGGTAGTACATTCCTGTGGGTTAATTTCCGACATGCACGCGGGCGAAGCCTCTGACGAAAGCTAGCAGTTATCCTAACTAACATTATAAATTCAAAAGAGAGTTTGGTTATTAATTTGTTTGTTACGCTTTCACGCAAAAACGGCTTAACGAATTTTCATGAAATTTGGCACATGCAAGGCAAATTAGACCTTGACCATAGGATATAGGATACTTTTTATCGCGATAGTACGTTCCGTTTCGACGTCCACGCGAGCGATGCCGCGGGCAAAACCTAGTAACTGATACAGTAAGCTCGTAGGTACTCGTAACGTTTGTAGATTTTGACATGAAAGAATAAGGTCGTCAAAAAAAAAAAAACACTGATCTGGAAAAACAAAAATCTTTGATACGTAAAATTCGTTTCAAACTAACTCAGTACCGATTTTTAAGATTATTTTATTTTCCATATTCATCAAGTTGTCACCCACAGTAAGAAATACAGAATACAACGCTTCAGCAACTAATGTCTAACTATTTCCTTCTAATCCCCGAACCCCACTCTTCAATATCCAGTCCATAAGTCACAGCTGCCTCTTACAGGACTCTTCATTTTAATTCCAGTTCCTGATCGGCCCCGGAATGCTGCGGCGTAATTATATGAACCCTTTCGGCACTAAATTCGTGCCGTGGCGTAATTTAACTCAATGTTTGAACATGTCCCGTTTTATTGCCCTCTACAAATTAATAGCGTTAAGGTCAATTATTAAAATAATTAAAGGATTTTTGGAATTTCTTCGTTTCGAGAGTAAATGCTTGCAATTACACGTATATTTGATTGTCTTGTGGAAGTTGTCTGAATGATGGCGGGGTCACTTTCCATCAGTTGGATATCACCGTTGTCACTTCGCTTATCACACAACTACTACAAACAAAGAAATGATTTTCCCGTTATCCTACACTTATGGCAATAGTGGATAGCTGTGGAATATTGCAGCCACCTTTGGGATGGATCAGCTAAATACCAACTTGCCGCGCTTGACTCGGTGGAACGCAGAGCTAAGAGACATTGGCGACATAAAACTGGTGGATGCCAAGCTTTACAGCTTGGCTCATCGCGGCAAGGTTGCCTGCTTGTCGGTCTTCTACAGATTGTACTTCGGTGAGTGTGCTCAAGAACTCCACGACCTCATTCCACCGCCCCCATTCTACCATCAGACATCTACTTCCACCAATTCCCACCAAGCGTTTCCAAATGTCTTTTATAATGCGCAAAGCAAAAGAGTGTAACTCACTATCTGCGTCTGTGTTTCCGAATACATACAACTATGATCTCTTCAAAGTGAGAGTGAACAGGCTTCTTCTGGCTAAGCTCACTCCATCGTCGGCTTTGTCACCTCCGACCTAGACTAGAGTCAAGAGCAAACCCATCTAAAATGAAAAAAATAATAATAGTCGTACATAATTGTCTTTAGGTGTAATTCAAACTTATTATATTCTATTACATAACATCACGCATGTAATCTCGAAGGGTTAGACGGAGGTGTACCTCCAATACACCCATATTTCGCCAGTTATGCTTAAGTCCCATGTAATAGGGGGCGAGCCGATTGCCGTCAAGCAGGCACAAAATTCTGACTGCGGACTGCTACTGAGAAATTCTAGTTAAAAAACTCTAATAACACTGCCCGACCCGGGAATCGAACCCGGGACCTCATGCTCGTCAGTAGCGCTTTGTGGCCCCTAGACTATTGAGGCAGTTATTAATAATAATAATAATACTCCTCATTGACATGGCCATAAGCCAACAGGTCCGTCGATCCCGAAAGGATTTGTCGACATGTTGGATAGACTATAAGAAGGCCTTTGATTCGGTGCCGCATACATGGCTCTTGAGGGTGTTAGAGTTGTACAAAATTGATACAACTCTGAGCACCTTCCTAACGACGTGTATGGGGCAGTGGAGGACGGTTCTTCGCTATCCAGGATGCCGACAAATTCAGGGGAGCAACGAACCTATTAGGATTAAGCGGGGAATATTCCAGGGCGACAGTCTGAGTCCACTGTGGTTTTGTTTAGCCTTGAACCCTCTTAGCACTCTGCTGGAGGGTACAGGGCTGGGCTGTCCTTTGCGGAGAGGGGGTCAGGTAATATCCCACCTGCTTTATATGGATGATTTGAAACTGTTTGCCACCAACAAATTGCAACTGCTGGAGTCACTAAAAGTAACTAAAACTTTTAGTGATTCCATCAGGATGGAATTTGGTGTAGATAAATGTGCAGTCATGCATGTAAAACGGGGCGGGATTGTGGAATCTGAGGGACTACAACTCTCAGATTCTATAAACCTGAGATCACTCTCCGCAACTGATACCTACAAATACCTGGGTATGTCAGAGGGGTTAGGCATTAACGGACCTGACATGAAAAAATCGTTGCAGGAGCGCTTCTTCGGTCGCCTGAAAAAGGTACTTAATAGTTCTTTGTCCGGCGGCAACAAGGTGCGCGCCTTTAACGGTTGGGTCATGCCGGTCCTGATGTACTCCTTTGGCATACTAAAGTGGACCCAGACGGAAATAGACGCCCTGGATAGGAGAGTCCGGTCACTGCTGACTGCAAACCGGATGCATCACCCACGTTCGTCTGTCATGAGGCTGTACATTCCGCGGAAGTGCGGGGGTCGAGGTTTTTTAAATGCTAAGACCCTCCACAACCGCGAGGTGTGCAGTCTCACAGAATATTTTCTCAAGGCTGACGTGGGTATGCACCGAGATGTAGTTGCAGTGGACAAGGGACTCACCCCGTTGTCCTTGGCTAAAGAGAACTGGCGCATACCTGTGGTGCTTAGTACCAACGACCGCAAGGAAGTATGGCAAAGCAAGGAGCTTCACGGACGCTTTTTCCGGGCCCTTCATGGGCCCGACGTAGATTTCTTAGCGTCCGTGGCCTGGCTACGCTTCGGTGACCTCTTTGGGGAAACCGAAGGTTCAGTCTGTGCGATTATGGATGAAGTTATGCTAACGAATAACTACCGGAAGTATATAATGAAAGACGGGACGATCGACATATGTCGGGCATGCCATTGTCCCGGTGAGTCTATCAGACATATTACTTCTGGGTGTTCTCGTTTAGCTAACGGCGAGTATTTGCACAGGCATAATCAAGTAGCCAGGATTATCCATCAGCAACTTGCTCTGAAATACGGCTTTGTGGACTCTGAGGTACCGTATTACAGGTATGTGCCCGACCCAGTTCTCGAGAATGACCATGTCACGTTATACTGGGTTCGATCTATTATCACTGACAGAACTATTGTAGCCAATAAGCCTGATATAGTGGTAATAGATCGATCAGTGCGCCGCACAATGATAATCGATGTCACTATCCCGCATGACGAGAACCTCGTGAAGGCTGAGAAGGAGAAACAATTGAAGTATCTCGACTTAGCCCACGAGGTTGTCGCTATGTGGAATGTGAACTCGGCAATCATTGTGCCGATAGTCGTTACGGTCAATGGCCTTATCGCTAAGAGCCTCGACCAACATCTCAAGAGGCTCTCGTTGGGTGGCTGGGTGAAGGGCCTGATTCAGAAGGCAGTCCTCCTTGACACGGCGCGTATTGTGAGGAGGTTCCTGTCTCTGGGGCCCTAACCACCGGTAGCTTGGACCCTGCACCCGCTACCGGCGGATCACTATTTTTTATATTTTTTAATGTTTTTTTTTATGTTTTTATAAAAATATTTAAAAATGTAATAAAATAAGTTTAAAAAATAAATAAAGGAGATAATAATAATAATAATATCCTGGGACATTTTCACACACGGTCATCTGATCCCAAACTAAGCAGAGCTTGTACTATGGAAACCAGATAACTGATATACTACATATACTACTTTTTTTTTTTTGTAAATACATACTTATATAGATAATTACACCCAGACTCAGGACAAACAGACATGTTCATGCACACAAATGTTTGTCCTGGATGGGAATCGAACCCACGACCTGTAGCATGATAAGTGGTATCTTAACCAACCACGCCAACTGGCCTGTCAAGTTATTATATTCCTTTTTATAAAAAGTAAGTGTGGGGATATTATGTCTCTACCCAAGCTAGTGGAATTATACTAATTGATCAGATGTTGTATGACTTTAACTGACAATGGTTCTAGGTAGCTAGTTGCATTCGACAGATAGCCTAGATCAGAGCACTTTAAAACACGCAGGATCACTTATTTGGAAGAACAGAGAACGTTTCTGTATTTTATCAAAATTAAACACTAATATCGCGTTAAGATATGTGAGAAGCTCTGCAGGAGGCCTTAGAGTCTGTTCAAGTGTTGTGAAAGTAAACAAATTAACATACGAAACAAAATAATCTGTTTCAAGTTAAATCAATATCTTGATATTGCCTTTATCACTGTTTTTCTTAGAGTATTTTTGAAACATTTTAGGGTTGCGTACCTCAAAAGGTAAAAACGGAAACCTTATAGGATCACTTGGGTGTCTGTCTGTCTGTCACAGCCAATTTGCTCCGAATCTAATAGAACGATTAAGTTGAAATTTGGTACACGTATGAATTTCTTTGACCCAAACACGGATGTGTAGCGTAAATAAATGAATCTTGAAAATGGGGGTTCAACTTTAGGGGCAAATAACAAAATTAAAAAAAAAAATGTTTTGCAAACTGTACCGTGTGACATATCAAATGAAAGGGCTTACTGTGAGGGGCTCAAATGTATTTTTTTTTATTAATTTTAATCTAAACCATTTTAAAGTTATTCAAGAAAATAGACGAAAATGACCATTCCTCCGTTTATCTCCGAAAGTACTGAGCCTAAAATTTAAAAAAAAAATATAGAAAATAGTTCAACACCTATAGATTACAGGAAAACCTATAAGAAGTCTATGGTCTTAAAATAATATGGTAATACTCTCAATATTGCGCGTACAAACTTACATTTGCTGTTGGAATGTATGGGAGAACGTTTTTCAACTACAATTTAAAGTTTTTTCTTGGGATAAATTCATCCGAACTACGGAACCATTCATTGTGAGCGGTCCGACACGCTCTTGGGCGGTTTTTTAGGGTTCTGTACCGCAAAACGAAAAAACGGAACCCTTATAGGATCACTCATGTGTGTGTCTGTCTGTCTGTCTGTCCGTCTGTCACAGCCAATTTGCTCCGAATCTAATGGACCGATTAGTAGTTTGAAGGTTGAAAGGCACACTTATGTATTTCTGTGACCCAAACACGGACTTGTAATGTAAATTAATGAATTTTGAATATGGGGTCAATTTTGGGGGGCAAATAAGAAAAAATATATATTTGCAAACTGTACCGTGCGATCATATGAAAGGGCTTCTTACTGTGAGGACCTCAAATATATATTTTTTTTATAATTTTAAAATAAACTGTTTTAAAGTTATTTAAGAAAATGGACGAAAATTGACAATTCCCTCCCCCTTTTTTCTCCGAAACTACTGAGCTTAAAATTTAGAAAAAAAAAAACAGAAAAATACTCTATAGCTAGATTACAGGAAAACCTATAAGGTCTTAAAATAACATGGTCCAACCCACATTAGGTGTAATGTGGGTTGGATCCTTTTCGTTGAACTATGAACATTTGTAGTTGGAATATATGGGAGAAAATGTTTTTCAACTACAATGTTAAGTTTGTTCTTGTTCTTGGGATAAATTCATCCCAAATACGGAACCCTTCATTGTGCGTGGTCCGACACGCACTTGGCCGGTTTTTTTTTTTGTTACTGTTGAGACTGTATTTAAGAAGTTTAGAAACAGAAGGGCATGCACTAAATCCATTTGTAAGTTTTAATAAATATTTGAATGATTTGAATGACTTTAACATATTGATGAGAAGACGAGTTCGTGGCTTAATAATAACAATCACACAGATTGATCGATCAGGGTTAAGCTACGCTTGCCGGGGTTAGTTCGTGGATGGGTGACCATCTTTACATACCAAGACTCCTCCGTGCCTCAGTAAGCACGTTAAGCCGTTGGTCCCGGCTGTCATTCGTGGATCTTTGACTGCCGTTACAGGTCGTCAGAAGCCACGAGGTATTAAATTACCCAGTAACTGGATTGTAGGGGTCAGATAGGCAGTCACTCCATGTAAAATACTGGTATTCAGCTGCATGTGGTTAGACTGGAAGCCGACCCCAACATAGTTGGGAAAAGGCTAGGTAGATTGATTGATGTTGACGAGAAAGTCAACATTATTTCAACCATTAATAGCACTTTTGAAAGTCAACAACGCAATAATGACATTATTTTTGAATAATGTCATTATTGCGTATCATGTTAGTTACGAACTTACAAATTAAGCTGTGGCAGATAAATTTGATTATTGATTGGAAAAATACTTCACCCAAGTTACATATCCTCATTCCAACTGTCAGTAATTCGGATTTGAGAACAGCTGTTGTACCTTATCGGCATAATACCTGCAATCCCATAACACCGTCGCCATAATCGAATCCCTCCAATATAATATTCTGTCACATTTTTAATTTCATAAATACTTGTACATTTGTCTTCAGCTTTAACTTTATGGTCCATTACTTATATATTAATTCTTGAATCTTCAATACTTTACACTCTTGAATTAAATCGATTGGATTATATTAAAATTTTCGTATTTCGCGCGTCTTAAGTGTCATGCGCATGAGTTTTTATTGTGTCGTAAATTCTATATTGTTTTATTTCCGTTTTTTTTTGGTTGGCTCGTGTTTTTGTATTGGATCGAAGAGGTCGATTTGCTTATTTGGCGAGAACTTACGTAATTTTGTGTTTTAAGCATTCACGTAATATGAATGTTGTATTAAAATAAGCGTCCTTGATTTATTTAAAACACGGCGCATCCTGGTCACTCAGCCCCATGACCGCCTTGCAGACTGGCTGGCTAATCTTTTGGGTTTTGATGCATGTGACATTCCCATCATAATATAATAACTTATACAAGGTGTAACTTAAGTAACGCACAACCTATTAAGGGGTCATTGTACTCGTCATTATGAACAACTTTTACTATTTTGTTAATTATGCGAAGATAAATTTGACAGGCCAGATGGCGTGGTTGGTTAAGATACCACCTGCCATGCCTCTGGTCGTGGGTTCGATTCCCATCCAGGACAAACATTTATGTGCATGAACATGTCTGTTTGTCCTGAGTCTGGGTGGAATTATCTATATAAGTATGTATTTACAAAAAAAAAGTAGTGTATGTAGTTTATTAGTTATCTGGTTTCCATAGTACAAGCTTTGCTTAGTTTGGGATCAGATGACCGTGTGTGAACAATGTCCTAGGATATTATTATTATTATTATTATAAATGTACTGAACAGCTGATTTTTTTCGCGACTTCAGGTTTGGTCCCATAGTAAGAGTTGTTAATAATAATGAGTACAATGACCCGTTAATAAGAGGTTGTGCGTTATTTAAGTTACACCTTGTATATTGTGTTCTCTTATATTTAGCAAAATTCTGAAATAGAAAAAAAGAATGTGTTAGATAGTTTATTAATAAGAAGTTGGAATTGAACTACATATACGTTCGTGCGAAAAATCTGGTCCTTCGGCCGACAATCAAAGTGAAGAACCAAACACCATGCCACCAGCCATTAGCAGTTCCCCATTAACACTTTTAAACCCATCCCATCAGAAGTATCTTAACCGCTGCACATAAATCGAAGAAGGGTGGTACAACCCTTACACACATAAATCTAGAGTCTCGACCACCCCTAATGGGGCGTCTTTGTTACGTCTAGATGTGAGGGGGCCTTAATCGAACAAATGCAAATGTAGTATTATTGTAACTGTCTATTATGGGACAGACCTTTGTCTTTGGAATCTTTATGGCTGATTTTATTGATGTAAAAAGGGTTATTTCATTCTATAGGAAGGGGTGGTTGTCTTGGCTGGTTGATTAAAAATGTGCTCCTTGGATACAATTCATATCTGTACTTCTATACTTTAATATTATAAATTGAAAAGTTACTCTGTCTGCAGCTTTATGATGAGATAGGAGCCTTTTGGCCTCGCACCGGTCTTATTTTAACTTCGTTAATTTTGTATATTTTTTTAATGTTAATTTTGTTAGTTTTATATGCTCCTTTTTTACTATTTGTATTTCATGTGCGTGCCCCAAATAAAATATTTTTCTTTTCCTTTCTCTTTTTATGTCTGTCGGTCTGTTACCTTTTACGACTTAATGACTGAACGGATTTCGATGTTTGGCACACAGGTAGACCACGACCTGGGATAGGACATAGGATTTTTTATCCCGATAGTACGTTCCCATAGGATTTTTCCGACCTTCACATGTGTGAAGCCGCGGGAAAAAGCTACTATTCTAATAAAGGGCATATGTCTTGTCAAAGTGTAGGACTAAATATAGCAACAAATGAATCCCACTACAATTAAGTCTTCATGGGGGCCGAATAAATATTCTGCCCGTAAAATTCTTCTTTTATCTAGGTAATATAAATATATTACCTAGATAAAAGAATCATTTTACTGAGCAAAAGGACATAATTTCTTCGCAGCAATACTGGTATAGAATCTTGACGGACAAATCTTGAATAGACAAATGTCATGTTGATAAAGCATTATTTTATCATCACAAAAATTAAGGTCAAGGCATAATGATCGAGAGCAGTGGTAGCCCAGGGGTAACGGCCCCGACTTACGAGTTGTTGTAGGTCGTGGGTTCGAACCCAGGTAGACGCTTTATTTTGTGTAGATAATTACATAATCACTGCTCTCAAAACGATGAAGGAAAACATCGTGAGGGGACCGACATGTATTAGAACCAAAAATTCGAAGACATGTGACATCTACCAACCCGCAATAGGACCCCACGCCCCTCGAAGAGAGAAGGCCTGTGTCCCAGCAGTAGGAACCTTATGTACAATGATCGTCAGATAACATTTATTTTAAAGAAAATGATGGTTTGATGAAAAACTAGCGATGTAAAACCGAACTTATACGAACTCATACGAACAAACTTCTCTTCGTCGTCATAATTATTATTATCAATCCATTAATATTCAATACTAACTACCATCCTGCACAGGGGTCTGTTTTCTCTGCAACTCCTTTCCTGCTGCACATCAATGACCTACTTCAGCATGGTATTGTTGGGTACGCGGATGACAGTAATGCTTCGGAGAGATACTTGTCCAGCGCAAAAACCAGCGGCGATGAAGTTCGTTCTTTGAGAGAGGCTATGGTAGAGCGGACAGATTTGACCTTAAGCCTTGTTTCCCAATGGGGTGATGACAATCTGATCTATTTTAACGCCTTCAAAACACAGGCGTGTCTTTTCACCGCTAAAAGGAGTCATTTCGACCAATCTCCTACTTTTCAGGGTACATCTGTTCCTGTAACAGATCGGCTCGAGCTCCTAGGAATGGAGTTGACATCCAGTCTCAACTTCGGCGCTACCATCGAGCACAAAGCCCAAACTGCGGCCAAAAAACTAGGCATCCTAAATAGAGTGAAGCGATAATTTACGCCTGGACATGCTTTTGACCCTTTATAAAGCGCATTGGGATGGCTCAGCTAAATACCAACTTGCTGCGCTTGACTCAGTGGAACGCAGAGCTAAGAGGCTCATTGGCGATGTAAAACTGGTGGATGCCAAGCTTTCCAGCTTGGCTCATCGCCGCAGGTTGCCAGTTTGTCGGTCTTCTATAGACTGTACTTCGGTGAGTGTGCTCAGGAACTCCACAACCTCATTCCACCGGCCCCCTTCTACCATCGGACATCTAGACGCACTGCAACTTACCATCCATACCTAGTTGTCATTCCACCAATTCGTACTAAGCGCTTCCAAACATCCTTCATAATACGCACGGTAAAAGAGTGGAACTCACTACCTGCGTCTGTGTTCCCGAACGCATACAACCCGAATCTCTTCAAAGTGAGAGTGAACAGGCTTCTTCTGGGTAAGCTCACTCCATCGTAGACTTTGTCTCTGTCACCTCTGACCTAGACTATAGTCCAGAGTAAACCCATTACAAATAAAAAAAAAAAACATAGGTGCTAAAACATCACAACAAATATACCAGAAACAAAACACCTTTCTCACAAAATTCCAATCTTCTTATTAAAACTATTGCTCCTCCGATCACCGATAAGCTACCATCAATACTAACCTTATTAAGTAATAAATATTTTACCAACTTATCTACTAAAGTACCGGTTTCCTAACAAACTCATCGTCTCAAAAACTTCAAAATACATTATGATACCAATAAACACGTGTATAAATTCCGTTTTACGATCGTCGAGAAACGAAAAACCGATTTTATTTATCGATAAATATCGATTTTCGTTTCGGAAACGCCGCTTTTGGGTGTTTAAGTTATTGTTTTGTACGACTATTGGTTTAGTTTACGGTTATCGTCGTATTAAGGTTACTTGTTTTTGCCGCGGTGGTGCCTGTTTATTACTTTATTTTCACAGGTGTTTTTTTTTTGTTGTATCTTTTTTCTTTTTGTTAATGTTTTAATCACCAAGTTTGTTAGACAGTTTGGGAATTGTAATGTTATTAATTAAAAGATTATAGTGGTTTGTTTTTTAGATTTAAATTAAATAATTATTCAACTTTGGGTTGTCTATTTAAAGGACATTTTTATGGAAATGATATTTAGTAGTCACGAACTCAGCCTATCCCAGTCCACTGTTAGACATAGGTCTTCTCCAGGCTGCGCCACAAAACATTCCGCATCCAGCCTGTCTGTGGAAATTTAGTTGTATTTAGGAGGTACTATTATAATGTAACTTTGTTATGTACGATTGCTTAAGGACCTTAGCACACCTTCGCCGAAAAACCATATTACCGAAACCACAGTTGTTCAATTCAACTGAATCGTTCAGCGGAACATCATGCGGTATCGCGGCGGTGGTGTGCTAAGGCCCTCAGAAGACGTCAAATTTTATTATGGTGCTAAAATAAATCGGTATTGGAAAATTATATTCTAAAAGTAACAAATAATTGTCATGGAAACAGGATACGTAAATTTAAGTAAAGTACATATTATTCACAATAACTGCATTATTACTTACAGATTAAACTCACACACCTCCCATACAAACAAACTAACAAATAAGAATAAATGATACACCGACGACACCATATCGTTATATTTATCGTTATCGTTATTATCGGTCGTTATAACGTTATTAACGATCGAAAGAACAGAAATATAATCGTTATTTGTATTTATATCATTATACCTGGGCGTCGCGTTCCTAAATTAGACTTATACTGATATATGTGGTATTCAGCGGCTAATAATAGTGTGGAGAGTGAAAGTTGTTTGTTTGTTTGTGGAGATTATATTTTGGGATTGGTCATTGCCAATGCTTAGGCAATGAACTGGACTGGGTAGATAGATAGCTCTTTATAATCTCGTTTCGAGGACTCATATTTCGGTTCACAGATTACCATAGGTATCGTCCACTGCAGTTTGAGACCAGGGGGTAGTTGTTCTGCCGGAGGGATGAAGCGTGGAGATGTAGGATTTTTCCCCTATCCCAATGTTGGCCTTTTAACCCGAAGGTGGTATGGACTGGTGGTATCACAGTAGTGATACATAGGCAAATTTAATGTCTGTCAAATTTAATATCCGTGATAAGGCCTGTCGTACTTTATGGGTCTGAATGCTGGGCCGTGAAGAAGACGGATGAAAAAAGATTGCATGCAGCGGAGATGAGAATGTTGAGATGGATGTGTGGAGTGACGAGAATGGAGAAAGTAAGAAATGAGTATATAAGAGGAAGTTTGAAAGTGGCGCCAGTGACAGAAAAGTTGAAAGGAAATCGTTTAGCTTGGTATGGGCATGTGATGAGAAGGGACGAAACGCATGTGACTCAAAGAGTGATGAATATACATGTTGATGGATGGAGAGGGAGAGGAAGGCCGAAGAAAAGATGGATGGAATGTGTAAAGAATGATATGAAAGAGAAGGGAGTGAATGATAGTGTGACGGTTGACAGGGGAGAATGGAAGAAGAAAACGTGTTGCGCCGACCCCAAGTAACATGGGATAAGGGCAGGAAGATGATGATGATGTATCACTACTGTACTTCAGACCAAATAAAAAACTAAGACATAGCGCTGTCAACAGTGACGTGAGGCCAGTTTCGTAAACATGTGTGCACTTAGTGACGTCTAGTTTAGTTGTAGTTTGGTGTAAATGTGAGCGTGTAAGCATATAAGTATGCAGAGAGTGAGGTGTAGTTTTGCATGCGTCACTGTATTGTTCGCAGTTCTATGTCTTGGTTTTTAGTCTGAGAATTACATGAAGTTTTTAAAAAAAAAAAAAAAAAAAACTACATTTTGTGTTTCCATATTTCGTCAGCGTGCAGTTTTCCAAGGAGTGCCTTAAGAAGTTTTCGCCTCAGATGATAGCCTAATAACTTCTTTTAAATTTTAAGTGATTTTAGAGAAACAAATGCTATAAAATCAAAATCAAAAGTCATTTATTCAAACTAGGCTGAGAATCAGCGCTTTTCTAACGTCAAAATTACATAAGACAGTCCCCCAAAACGCCCGCCCTTCACCACTTCCTAGTGCTTTAGCTGAGGAGAAGAAGATATCACACAGATTCGGAACACATATCAGGGGCTTTTCATACACTCTTATCGCAGGTAATTATAAGGTGGATCCGCAGTGGCGAGTTATTTTGGCCGTGTTTTGATCTGATTTATGAAACAGGGCAAATCGAACTTGATTATTCTTATGGGTATAATTATGTAAATACATATTTATTACTGTCGCGAATCATATTTTGATAAAGATATAACTTGACACTGACCTGCAAATTGAGGATCCACCATAAACACACTACCTCATTTCACCGGCCCCTTTCTACCATCGGACATCTAGACGCACTGCAAGTTACCATCCCTACCTAGTTGCTATTCCACCAATCCGCACTAAGCGTTTCCAAGTGTCATTTATAATGCGCACTGCAAAAGAGTGGAACTCACTACCTGCGTCTGTATTTCCGAACGCATACAACCCTAATCTCTTTAAAGTGAGAGTGAACAGGCTTCTTCTGGGTAAGCTCACTCCATCGTCGACTTTGTCTCTGTTATCTCCGGCCTATACTAGAGTCAAGAGCAACCCCATCTCAAATAAAAAAAAAATAGATAATGAAGGAATATAATTAAAACTTACCAGTAGAAAACCCGTTAATTTGTCCTGTAAAAGGAAACAGCTCACTTCGTTGACAAATCAGTGGGATTTCTAATCAATGGCATTACGTATCTTTACGATCTTATGGATTACAGGGACGTTTAAAAGTCATATTGTCCACTAACTTCTTCCCGCGGCTTCGCCCGCGTGGATATCGGTTTGCATGGGTTTTAATTTTTTTGCGCGGAACTCTAATTCTTTTTCTAAAATAAAAGTAGCCTTAGTCACTCCTTATTTAACATCAGCTATCTGCCAGTAAAAGTCCCGTCAAAATCGGTACAGTCGTTCCGGAGATTAGCGGGAACAGACTAGACAGACAAAAATTTGAAAAATTGTTTTTTGTTATAAGTACCTTACTTATATACTTTCACAAGCATTTAGTAAAAAGCTGTTGACATTACAAACAGATACTTCAATTTTATTTATTTGTAGGTATAGATAATACAGAGTAGCATCGATGCGCAACCTGTTAGAAAGAAGAAAGAAAGAAAAGTCTTTATTGAGACTCGCACAGGAAGATCACAAATTAAGTTAAACACACTTAAAAAAAGAAAACAAAAGTAAAATAAAAATAATAAAAACAGTCCCGTACGAGGTCAAAAGGCTCCTATCTCAGCATGATTCTGCAACATTTAAAAGTTAAGTGTCGCAGCGCTGGTATTCTGATAGGGCCCGCTGTGATGTCACGGACAATTACAGATACAAATAAAATATAAAATAAAAAAATAGATGTGTGAAATAACATATAAAAATATAATATTTATTAAATTTGTATGAAACCGCCTCTCAGCAAGCACCCAACGTAACGTCAGTTACTTGTCTATGCCTTAAGAGGGCTGTTTCATTTTGTCACCTCTCTCGCTCACACGTGACCAAATTTTTAGGAATGTTAAATGACAAGATGCTTTTTTGAAAAATGAAAACAATTTAGCGAACTAGTAAATAATATTAATTTAATAGATAATTATTAAAAACACATTTCTATTGTGGTATCTAATGAAATCAGCTCAAAAAGTATTATGATCTGTTTTTTAAATAAATGACACAATAAAAATGTGTTTTTAATAATTACTTATTAAATGAATATTATTTACTAGTTCGCTAATTGATAACATTTTTCATAAAGGCATCCTTTCATTTAATAAACTTAATAATTTGGTTTCGTGTGAGCGAGAGAGGTGACAAAATGAAACAGCCAACTTAAGTATCTATGGTGGCATCCCTGTGAGAAGCAGTGACATGTGCCAAGTGATAAGTGTTAGAGCTTGTCCACTCTTAAATGACGCGCCTTAAATACTTAAATTTGTATCGTACATTAGGTGAATACAGTAGTGCGGCATGTCATTTCGGAGTGGACAAGCTCACCCATGGATCCAGTACATCATTCTGGAACTTCGGCGTTGAAACTTTTTGTCGGTTATAAAAAAAAAGAATTGCTGTGCCATACATTTTGACCTTTGGTATTGCACTTTGGTAGGAAACAGCAGATTTCTTTTACTATCCGACAAAAAAACTTTAACGCAGCAGAATCCATGGTAATAGCTTGCGCGTCGATGTCCCTGCCACATGTATACTTTTAAGGTCTCAATTGAATTATTATCCTTATAAGAACGAATGTGCTCATATAATATCTAATTATTCTATATAATTCTGTGAGATGATGGATGGAAGATAAATAGGTATCTAAGTAAAAAGTTGTATGCGAACAACAACAGTATGCAACTAGCGAACTATTGCACCATTCTTGTGGGATCGCATCTTCATGCAACAACTTATTGAAGAATAAAGTCAGCCACATACATCCATCTTCTTTTAAATACTTCGATACTTCTACTGGTATGTCCTCTGGGCCCATGGCCTTTCCATTATTCATACTTTGAACTGCCTTTCTTACTTCATCCATGCTAATTTCCGTCACCAAACCCATATTTGTTTGTACCTCTTTGAGCACACCATTCCATTTATTCTCTTCGTTCATTAGCTTTTCAAAATAAAACTTCCATCGTTCTTTTATCTCGTCATCTTGGGACAGAACCTTACCGGCTTCATCTTTCATACTCTCGTCTTGGCAACATTTTACATCAAAATGTTTTTGGTGGGATTTCACTTCTTTTTGTAAGTTGCTCATGACAATATTTTTTATTTTGTTCATTTTTTAAGGGTGGAGGTCATTTATTAAAAATCCTGAAATATATATTTTATTATTTATAACTAGGAGTCCCTATCTCAATTTTACGACCTCTAGCATCAAAATTTGCGGAAGTCTCGTACAAACTTCCATCCCCTAGTTTAAGGGGTTGGGGGGTAAGAGTTCCAAATTTTAGATTTTTTTGATATTGTTTGTGTACTAATAGCGTTCTAGGACTTCAGGAAATACCCTAAGAGTTTTGATGATCATCAGTCAGTGACGAAATCGGGGTTTTTTTAGATATCAATAAAATCTAAAGTATAAGAGCTATGCAATTGAAACTTTGTATATTTAATAAGTCTACTATTGACATCATGTCCCAAGAATTTTGTTTATCTGATATAATACGAACCCAAGTTATGAGGGTTCAAAAAACGATGAAGGGCTTCGAGAAAAGGTAGGTGGTGCCGTTGCGCTTTGCTTGGCTCGTCTTGGCGGGGGCACTACCGTGCCCCCAGATTAATAGAAAAGTAGTTACAACTTTTTACTTAGATACCTATTTATCTTCCATCCATCATCTCACAGAATTATATAGAATAATTAGATATTATATGAGCACATTCGTTCTTATAATATATAAGGCGTGCTTGCCGAAGCACGGAGGAGTCTCGGTATGTAGTTGGTCACCCATCCACGGGCCAACCCCGGCAAGCGTAGCTTAACCTGATGGATCGACCCGTGCGGCTGTTACTTAGCCACGAGTTACTCAATCGTACGTTACGTTAATTCCATCTAAAAACAAACAAAAAAAAAAACTATTTGTAAACAAAGACAATTCGACTTGTATGTCACAAACACAACAAGTTCAAACATGGCGCGATCGTCAGGCCATCGACACGCGAACATCCTCATTATGTGCACCGTTCTAAGCGTGTTGATTATTAATTAAAAATAATTACGATTACGACCATATTCAATGACTCTGGTGTTACTGCTATTAACGTTTAGGGATGGGACATGGGCATTGCGACCAGTATCGATAGAATTGCTGGGTGTGGCAAAACCCCCATGAAAACTTACAGATTAAGTAAGTATAGACACTACAGCAGAGGTTAGTAGTAGTGACAGAACCATAGATATATGGTGCTGTGAATAAGCCTTAACTAACACAGTCTATGTTAAAAAAAAAATGAATTCTACTAATGTTACTCTCGCGCGGTAGTAGAGCATATATGCCTACATTTCTTTGCTTCAGCGTATTGCGTCGAGTATGAATGAGATTTAAATGTAACATATTACCGCATTACTTGGAGTATTTTTAATTATAGGGAATCGCACGCTTTATTGCGTTTGGTGCGAGAAGGCTTGAATTTATTTTCTCACGCGTAGTTTTTAATTTTCGATAACTTCTAAGATATTTATTTAAATTGCATGCTATAGCCCTTCTATTATAATGTGTATGAAATGCTTAAGGTAAATAATGTATTTAAATTGATAATGATTGATACCGTATCCGTTTAAATAGCTTTTGCAAATACCACATTAAGTATACATATGTGATCATTTTTTTTTTCTAACTTAAAAGATAGACATATTATTAATATGTCATCGCGGACTTTTTTGTAGACCTATCAAAGAGAAACAATAGCACTATACCTTGTTTTGTTATATCTCAAACGGATTAGGCAGCGTTTTTGATGAAAGCTCCCAGACGGCTTGATTTTTTCCGACAATCATCATATTTCAACCAATTGACACAAAACGAATATACACCTAAACCTTCCTCAGGAATCACTCTGTTGATAGATGAAAACCGCATGAAAATCCGTTCAGTAGTTTTTGAGATCATCGCGAACGAATACATACAGACAGACAGACGCGGCGGAGGACTTTGTTTTATAAATATGTAGCGCTGCATTTATTGCACAGTGTGTGTACATAAAGTAACAGATTAAGACGAGGCTCAACTAATGAGTACACACACGACCCTGTTAGGACGCAGCAAGTTAACTTATAATCATAACTAAGTTAATATTTTAAAATAATATATTGCTTAATAAGTAATATCACAACTTTTAAGGACAATTATTTATAGAAATATTTAAGTTATAGGTAGGAAACTATGTCTGCGCATAACTTTTACAGTTTGACTTACATTAAAAAATTAGAGCATTACCTTTCACAGATAACTTTTAGGTAAACTTTTACTTGGCCAGTTCATTTTCCTTAATATTTACTGCCAGCGGCCAACTGATTACGTGTAAGCAATAACAGCTTCAGCTTGCACAAGTTACAATTTTTTTATTTTATCTCTAATTGCCATCCCATAGCAGAATCATAAACAGCTTTATAATCACATTCCCACTGTTGGGACTCAGACCTCCTCTCTGTGAGAGGATCCCCAATAGATAAATATAAGCTATAATAATATGCCAACTCCGAAACATTCGCCTCAACACAACTTATCGATACTGATAGGTACTCGTGAACGGGTGCCGCTTGTGGTGACTGTCGTCTTGCTGACCTTGGTTTTGTTTTGTTATTACTAATTAACTCTTTGTTTATTTTACTTCGATGGTCCTAGTTTATCATTTGTGACTTCGAGTTACGCTACATATAGGTACGGCTATATGTAAGTGGGCACGCCCTTTATTACTGGAGGCTTTTATTTGGGTATAAAGTTCTGATTACGTTTTTAGTTTTATATTTTTATTTCTGCTTGAGTATAGTTTTCGATTTGGTATATTGGCGTGTGCTAGCTGACTTATAGCAAATAATTAAATTTAATTTAATGTTTGTGTTGCGTATCTAAATTGTTTTGCGCAGTGTTGCATAAAGTCGAATTTTTTAACTGAACAGCCAGCTGTGCTGCTGGGGAGTTTGTTGCGGCACGTCTTCTCCTCAGCTAAAGCACTAGGAAGTGGTGAAGGGCGGGCGTTTTGAAAGACTGTCTTATGTAATTTTGACGTTCGAAAAGTGCTGTTTTTCAGCCTAGTTTGAATAAATGACTTTTGATTTTGATTTTGACTGTCAAAATCTCCGAATGGAGCTTTACTTTTCTCGGGATCTAGGATGATAAAATAATAAACTGTTCGCGCTTTAAGACTTTTCTATATTATAACTATTTCAACACCAACGCGCCTACATTGGCCGAGGGGAACCCGTCTCCCTAGAACAAAGTCTAAACGTCTTCTAAAACAGTGATCGTTCGAATGTCATAGACACTGCCAGTAAGATATTAGGTTGCCCATTGATTGAAACCTCTACAAGTCTACAGTATCTACTACATCCATCGATACACCACCATCCCATCCCTACCCCCAGTTCTAATTAAGGCATCGGCCGTGCACCGAATGTGTGTTTAATCAAGCATGTTGCCGCTACACTTGTTTGCTTTGTCGATGCGCAGACGCAGCGTTATGACGTTTTGAAAAACTTTCATTTATTGTTCGCTTCCGTATTAGTTCTGTTCGTAATTTGGCTATTTCTAGCCGTTTATACTGAACTAGTTTATTGTTCTTGTAAACAGATCTTCAATGCAATTTGGATATGTTTCTTTCTTTTGATTAGCTACGTTCTTTTGACGTGTAATGATGGAGGTGTTTTTCTTTTGTATTTGTTCAATCAATCAGTTAATCTTGTAAACTAATGGTTGATGTATAGGTACAACAAAGTGACAAACACAAAAGCCATAATTAAAATCTGTTTAAAAATAACCAACCTAAAGAACATAGGTGGCTCGATCAACGCTTTCGTGATTTTTCTAGCCACATTCAAGACCCTAAGCCTTAATGAATACAAACCTATTTACAGAAATAAAATCATTTATCCATACAAAACTTGTGACCAGATTGATATGACCCAAGCAAAATTTCGATCAGGTACGTCGGTAGTGCGGTACTACTACAGAGAGGTCATTTCAACTAGTCTTTTGTTTTATTTAGTGATCATACATCCCTATTGTGGGTGCTACTATAGGTACACTTCTGCCTAACCCTTCGGGAGTCACAGGCGTGATGCTATATTATGTTCACGATACATCCTTTTCGATGAGATTTGTATGAACAATCAAATTAAGATTCTTTCAAAAATAACAATTAAAAACCTCAATCAAAAATCTGTCACTGTACAATGCGGTTCAAAAAAACATACCACACCATTTAAACCCGCAAAACAAAAAAGAAAAATAATTCTTACAAATAAGAGGAAGCACAAAACATCAAGGCGCTATAAATCTAAATAGTATCGGACATAATTTAATCGGGACCTTTCGATTTTGGTATCATAAATAACAGATTTTTACATTTTATAAAAACGAAAACAAAACATTTAATACGCCGTATCGGGTATAAATCACTCGAAAGTGGCGTATTCGTCTTTGGTGGTATGCCATCTTAAGCTAACTTAATCAAAACCAAACCTAAGGATTCACACAACACAGTCCAAAATCCCCCAGACACATTTTACTTAAATTCTCTGACAGCTGTCAAACGAAACCAAACCTAATTTTGAGTTCGTAAAGTTTGAAATTGTTTGGACTTTTATGATGATTTCTCATATAAATCAATGAGTTTCGGTGTCTCCCTGATCCCCGATAACCGAGTATTGATACGGGGACGGAGGTGTTTTGAGATCTCGTTCGTCATGCCGAATTATAAAATTAGTGGTATGTACAGAATTCTCGGCCTCACGCGTACAGGCCAGATAAAGGCAGAAACAGGATTAATAGCGGCAGGTGATACAAATTGCTAGTTCATAGGTGAATTACTGCTTTATAGCCGAATAAAGACATTAATGGTTATTGATTTCTTTGGTTTCTTGCTTTACTCAGAGTATTTTCTTTTTAATTTATATTGATCCTTAGTAAAAATAAGATAACCAGCACCATTCTTCTTTCATAGATTTTATTGAATGGATTAAAGAGTAAAAAAAAATCTACAATTTAGATGTTTCAAAAAAAAATGTCGGATTATCTTACGTTTGACTTCACAATGTTGTTAGGGCATTGTTCTTA
This sequence comes from Dicycla oo, assembly GCA_948252095.1. Classification (NCBI taxonomy): domain Eukaryota; kingdom Metazoa; phylum Arthropoda; class Insecta; order Lepidoptera; family Noctuidae; genus Dicycla; species Dicycla oo. The sequence goes on along the minus strand of OX411729.1, from coordinate 26,947,721 downwards.
TAGGTGATGATTGTACTGACATTTGATAAGCCTATCCTTTTGTGTTTGTTGCCGATACATTGACTTTTAGAGGTACACCCTGACCGTCTCTGACAAAACTATAGCATAAAGAAGTACAAGTCTTGACAAATGAGTGCGTTGACAAATAAGTGCATTACTGCATTACATGTATCACTTCTCAGCAAAGATAAATAAACTTAATGCTCGATACCAATTACCGTGATTTATATTCTTCTCTGCTTCCTTTACTGGAGTGGTGATCAATTTGGTGTGTATGTAATGGGACTTGTATACAAGATCTTAAACATGACGGATGTTCTTGTTATTTCGTTAACGATTATTTTATAGTCATTGTTGTTATCTGTAAAGTGATATAAGATATTTGTTATTAAAGTTTCAATATATTATTTAAAAAAGAAAATATTATTTTTTGTGTTTCTATTCATGCCAACTTAGCCAACGCTGTAACTTGTGTTTAAACAAGACTTCTTGGTCACATTTCAAAGTCAGCCCCATTGGCTTGGGGTCTCTTAAATTTAAAAATGTAGGTCTGCAAACCGTACATAACAGTACAGTCTTATATGTATCAATAAAATTTTTAGTCACACTAACAATCATACATGTTGTATGTTAACACAGATGATTTTGCCTATTTAACATCGCTCGGATATATCAGTTTACATTTAGAAAAAGATCATTTTGTTAACCTTTCTCTTAATAAAGACCATTAAAAAAAATCAATTACTTGGGTGGAGGACTTGGCTGACGTTGAAATCGTGACCAAAAGTCCTGGCAAAAAAAAGACCACAACTTTTTTGCCCTAGAAAGGGGGTTATTTAACTGGTGGCTTAATAACCCCCTTTCTGTGGCAAAAAAAAAATAACTTGCAAAGTTACAATATTCCAAGATAATTTTTATGGTGACATAGCGAGCTATAAAAACAAAGCCATAAACTGGTAAAGATTGTAACATATTTTAGCTTATGTATTTTCTAAAACTCAAATCACAAGATCATCGTCCGACAACTCACTCACATCTAACAATGACTAATTCTCCCCTCAAATCCAAAAACAAATAGGCCAATAAGATATGAATAAATTCATTGAATCGACAGTGTAGTGGGACGGCGCTGCGTAGGCGCAGATCGCAGGATGCTCAGTTAGTTCGCAATCAATTTTATAGCCGACTGGTATTTGCTGCTTATCTGTACACTGGCGGATCATGTGGTGTGGGAATTAATTGTTTCTTTAGATAAGCTTTGTATTTAAACTTATGTTCTGTCGTTCTAGGCAAGTTTTTTTTGGGGCTTTCAGTAATTAAAGAGGACTTTTACTTTTGAATAATTAAATAAAATAATTCTTTTGTTTTAATTTTTAATACCTACTAATGTAGTGAGTTAGCCTCAAAATGTAAGCTGGGGATGTCTTACACTTTTTAATAAAACCAACGACTTCACGCATTAAAAAAAAAAGAACAATAAGTAATAAACGCAACTAAAAAAAAATATAATTTGAATTTATGTTTATTTATAAACACACAAATAATATTTAACTTATTTTTTCGTGGGTCACTAATCCTGTCCGCCACCTCACAACGCTAGGTAACCTCCAAAATTAAGCGTAAACTAGTGATGATGTGAATTGATAGAGGAAACCCGCGTGATGTCAAATTGTTGAATATGACACCGTCTGAGCCAGTAAACGGTGTAATCGCGGTCTAATGCGTGACTAATGGCGCGGGCGCATGTCTGTACCTAGCCTGTATGAGCAGTGAGATTGGAATGATTTGATGGGATGGGCATGATCATTATTTTGCTTTGAGATTTTGAGTGGGTAGTTTTAGATTTATGAAGATGTACAGACGCCAGCAGGTCAACCTACCCGAAACTGTCAGATTTTCCCAATCAACCTAATGATTTAGCAATAAAGTCGAAAATCTATTAAAGAAATCTGACAGATTGTAGTAGCTTGATGTGCTGCCGTCTGTACATCTGCCTCGTTGATCTAGTGTTCAAGTGGGACTGGTTAGGTTGGGATCTGGGATTTGATTCCCAGGATAGGCCAAATGTTTATTCGGTTCTTCTATCAGCAATTATAATAGGCTTGCTCCCTTTAACTTATGGAATGGCGATATGTGGGTTTTAGGGCATTCCTCTACCTGCCCGATAGGTAATACAAGCGTAAAGCTAAGTTAGTTTGCTAGACAGAGGTGAAAGCTCAAGGGACTTAGCAAAAGGAATGTGTAGATGTAGATTCTGCCTACCGCATGTCCTAACCAAACGGAACCGACCGTCGCGCGAGTACGCGATCGACGCTGTAGTTTGTATGAATTATGACGTACAAACGCGAGTTGATTGATCGCGCGAGTATGTCATTTATGCGTAATATACAGGGTGATTTTTCAAGTGGGCGTGGATGGCCAATTCGAAACTATGAGGAATAGCGAATAAAATACTCATGGAGTCGAGAGCTCGATTTTGATGAAAACTAAAACTGCACCATTCGAGACTTACACGGGTGAAACCGCGTGGCACTGCTAGTAATATATAATTATGATACTTGTCCTGACTGACTGACTGATTCATGAACGCAGAACCTAAACCGCTGGGGCTACAAACTTGAAATTTTGGTAGTTGATGCTTTTTATGTTGTAAGCATCCACATAGGAAGGATTTTTGGAAATTTCAATATACATACATATATTCAGGCGAGCGAAGTCGCGGGCTATATTTATATAAAATTGCGCATTGATCGCGTACTCGCGCGATAATCGGTTTCGTTTAGGACGCAACCTTTCCCTTACGGAAAAGACGTGAGGTGTCTTTTATAACCACAGATTAATACAGATGGGACACTCCGCAAAATGATTTAAATAAAAAGCAAATCTTGCTACGATACAATACAATAAAGTGCAATTCAGGTCGCACAACGCTTATTACCTGCAGTTATATTCACCTACAAGATGCCTCTCTTTCTAACACGTACCTCTTATACCTTCCTTCGAATTGGTCCCGTGAGATAGGCCCGCCGCGTACCTACTTGTAGGTTTATACCTAAACTGCGGAGTGTCCCATCTGTACTAATCTGTGGTATAACCCAGAACGCAATCCAAATTGCATTCAACGAACCCTCTAAATAAATCACTCACAAACTGTCAGCTGAAGATGCGAAAAACGTGACGACAGCTAGCAATATGTATAACATAACCCTGTTTCCCTATCCCACACAAAAACGAAAAAGAACAGAACCCATAGTGCAAGATTAATTGCCGATAGTTCTTGAACAGCGCACACGGGACAAACGAACAAACAGACACGCGGACGAACAGGCCAAACACGGGGATTCGATATGCGAGCTATAATTTTAGCGCGCCCTGTTACACCTACGGACGGTGGACGGGTGTATTCTGGATTTGTAAAGAGTTTTCACTGACTTCTCTTTAGTTTTATTAATGCATTTTTAATATATCTTCAGCTGGAATTTAAACGGAAATATTATACGTCCTGCTTTCATAACTTGTGTATCTAATTTGTGGACCCATCTCATCTACCTAGCCTTTTCTCTCAACGATGATGGGGTCGGCTTCCAGTCTAACCGGATGCAGCTGAATACCAATAGTTTACATGGAGCGACTGCCTATTTGAACTCCACAACTCAGTAACTGGGTAATACGATACCCCTTGGTAAGACTGGTTGTTAGACTTTCAGGCTTCTGACGACCTGTAACGACTGTCAAAGATCCACAAATGCCAGTCGGGACCAACAGCTTAGCGTGCTTTCAGAGGTACGGAGGGGTCTTGGTATGTAAAGATTGCCACCCATTCATGGACCAACCGCGGCGAGCGTAGCTTAACCTGATCGATCGACCCGAGCGGCTGTTATTACTTAGCCACAGGTTCTCTGAAAGGAGATGGACAACGGTCCCATACAAGTTTGGCCCAGAAATGAACACAAATAAAACAAAATGTATTATTAAGCTATAATAGTGTTTCGTAGTCATTTATATTTATATTCGTCGTGAAACTTGGTGACGCTTCCCAAATCTGATGACTTTAAAAAAATACACACAAACCCGTCGATCGAGAGTAATCCAATGTCTTCCAACAGATTGAATTTCACTCAAATCTAAGGACTGTATCCCAAATGATTAATTTGCTATATTATTATATATTATTATTATTATATTAGTTAATAGAACGTTGGATCTCCATTAGAAACCAGGCAGAGTGCTCCCAGGTGTGAGTTATAGATATTGTTATTGTAGCCGAGGTGAACTGCAATGCGAAGATCCATAGTTCAATAAAGGCGAAGTCACTCGGAAATGCAAAAAAGATAACATAAAGACAGCCAATGATATTCTTGAACAAATTACAAGAAATCACATTCATGATGCTGTCACATGCAGTACCACAGACTTATAAATAAAATAGAAATTGTCTAAGATAGACCCGACTGACAAGTAAGGTTATGGTTTTGGTGCATGTAGTTGTATGGTACAGACGCCAGCACATCAAGCTACTACAATCTGTCAAATTTCTTTATTAAATTTTCAACTTTATCGCTAAAGCATTGGGTTCAAAGTTAATTGGGAAAATTTGACAGTTTCAGGTAGCTTGATCTGCTGGCGTCTGTACATAGTTATGACGGATTTTGAAGGAAGATCCTAATCGAATAGGTGAATGGTGACGTTTCACAAAAATAAACATGGCGGACTTTAGAACCTAATAAGTAAAGTCGTGGAAAAAGTTTTTAGTACGTCAAAATAAAGGGTTCGAAAATACGATTTCACAAATATGACTCTGGGGTCACCAGGACTAATATAAGGCATAATTTACTAAAGCTCTTTACACACAGGATGTTTCGTATAGAAAAATAAAATTTTGTGTTGCATTGTACAACTTTTAATGCTTCCCTCTATATTAGTTATAGATCTGTGCTAAGCATAAATGACATATGACAATACATGACAATGACGGGCAGTGACAAAGATAGACAAGGTGTTGCCATTACATACTTTTAAGACTGGACTAATCTATTGATTTAAAAAAATGAAAGTCAATTACATATTAAATATCATGTTCATTACAGTCTAGTTTGTGTATATACAATACGCTTTAAAAACACTTTTAATATTTTATATTCTACAAATACTCGTGAAATCATACCAATTCTTACAATAAGCACGTCCCAATTACCATATTTCCAAAATTGGCAACATAAATATCTCCCCGAATACTTGAATCAAAATAATAATCTTTTAAATTGAAATATATCCTTCAAAGATTTGCTAAGTAAGGAAAGCTGTGGTGGGATTTCGAATATTACCAGTTATTTATTAAATATAATTATCTCTTTGTCTGTGCTTGTCCGTCCAGCACTGCTGCGCCAAACTGTATCCATGTCCTATAATTAAAAAGACTTTCAGGAGCGGCCTCATGCAGGGAGTGGAGTTGTTGATGTTGATCAGCAAATCCACTGCCTGGCATATTGAGGTTCATAGGGTAGGTAGGTACTATTAAGGTGCGCCCCTATTGTACCTATACTTACTGACCTTTTAAAATCCTATCGGCCATGCGTTTTCTTTTTAAAGTCATATTTATATTTACCTAATACCTAGATTGCTATAAAACACACAGATATTTCTAAGAAGAAAACATTTATAATACTTTTTTGAGATAATTATGTAAATAAACGATCTATATACGACACATTATTTTTTATGTCCAATATACGAACTAGTATTTTGATATAATTAATAATTTAATTATAATAGAAATAGGCTATTAAAATACCTATATTATTGACCTGTTATGAAACAAGATTATAGCGAGTCTGCTTTTTTTTGTTATTTCTTTTCCTAGAATTTGTTTAATAAATATGCCTAAGCGATATAACGCTGAATGAAATAAAAGTTATGGAAATTCTACGGTTGCATATTAGAAAATCAAAACTTTCCTGAGCAAATTTAAAAAAACAACGTACAAATCAACAAAGTTTAAAATAACGACGGTCATTTGATCAAAAGTTCAGCTGACCAAAGTCTGGAATATCAATGTTTAAATTATTTATTACACTATTTACCAAATCGTTTAAACCCTAACCCTAGACGGTCGAAGTCAGGTGCACCCCGAGGTTTGGTTGGTTAGGTTCCTTTAAACCCTGCAGACAGAAATAGGAGCCCCGCTCAGCGGGGCTCCGTCGACCTGCTGACGGAAACCCTATCCCTAGACGGTCGACGTCAGGGGCACCCCGAGGTTCGGTTGGTTAGGTTCCTTATAACCCTGCAGACAGAAATGGGAGAATTAGGATTATGTAATTTGATTAGTAATGATTTGATATTTTAAAATTACATCTAGCAACTTTTGATCAGTCGTTCATTTGACGTCACATACATTGGGATTTTAAAATTTTTCTAAATAAAACATTTGGTCATTTAAATTTTGTTATTTCGTTTATTGTTCTTTTGAAATTTGCTCGAGAAAGTTTTGATTTTCTAATACTCGTATGCAACCAATTCTACACATTATTTATTTTAGTTTCTTATAATACTATGTACAATTAATTAGTCAATGATGAGGTGTTTAGCCGTTTATACACGTAACCGAAAGCTTTGGTTAAAAGTCGATTATGTATACTTACACTGGACTCCTCTGTGACACTTTTTACGGTTAGTCTGAAGCCTAAAATATAGTAAGCTAGATCAATTTTGCAAATTCTTACTTCTTTTTTTATTTTAATTTGAGATGGCTCTTGACTCTAGTCTAGAGGTGACAGAGACAAAGTCGACGTTGAAGTGAGCTTACCCAGAAGAAGCCTGTTCACTCTCACTTTGAAGAGATTAGGGTTGTATGCGCTCGGAAACACAGACGAAGGTAGTGAGTTCCACTCTTTTGCTGTGCGCATTATAAAATACATTTAGAAACGCTTAGTGCGAATTGGTGGAATATTAACCAGGTAGGGATGGAACCAGGAGGGACTTCCCAGTAATTTACGTTAAAATTTTCGAAGTGAGTTCCTAGCAGTGTCCTTAATCTATTAAATATTTGATACTCGCCGACCAAGGAAATTATGCAACCCGGTGGAATGCCGCCGTATTAGGTTTGGTTTTGGGTGAAAGTAGCAAAAGATTTTCCGAATTCGACTTCATCCTACACTCCACTACAATATTGTCTCCACCAGAATACAGCCACCCGATCACGTCGCAGTACATATCGACTTGAGGGATTGGCTTGCCAGCGAACCCTAAATCAAACACTCGATAAAAAGCTAAATGTTCGATTGCAAGGCGAGAACTCTTGCGCATAAATTTATGCGGTACTGATAAATTAGGAGATGTTTCCTGTGAGTTATGGCGACTTAGCTGTGTGTAAGCGCTTTCTGTGTTTCGAGAATTCAATAGTTCTGAATATTGTTTGTTCTATTGTTTAGACTGCTAAAGTATTGTAGGACAAACTTGTGTGACATGGGTGCACTTTAGTTCTGGGCCAGGTCTGCTCCAGATTTAGTAGTTATGGAAAGTATAACTTATGTGTGGCTTGTGGCTAAGTAATAACAACCGCACGGGTAGATCGATCAAGTTAAGCTACGCTTGTCGCGGTTGGTCTGTGGATAGGTAACCATCTTTACATAACAAGACCTCCTCTGTGCCTCGGCAAGCACTGAGCCGTAGGTCCCGGCTGTGATTCGTCGATCTTTGACAGTCGTTACGGGTTGTCCGAAGCCCGAAAGTCTGACAACCAGTCTTACCAAGGGGTTGTGGAGGTTAGATAGGCAGTCGCTCCATATAAAATACTGGTATTCAGCTGCATCCGGTTAGACTGGAAGCCGATCCCAACATAGTTGGGAAAAGGCTAGGCAGATTGATTGCTTACTGTGAGGGTCTCGAATACGTATATATTTTTATAATTTTAAAATTGATCATTTTAAAGTTATTTAAGAAAATAGACGTTAATTGACCATTCCCCTCTTATTTCCGAAAGTACTGAGCCTAACATTTTGAAAAAAAAAAATATAGAAAATAGTTCAATACCTATAGATTACAGGAAAACTTATAAGAAGTCTATGATCTTAAAAGAACATGGTTAATCTCTCAATATTGTGTGTACAATCTTACATTTGCATTTTTCAACTAGAATGTTAAGTTTGTTCTTGCATGGGATAAATTCATCCCAACTACGGAGCCCTTCATTGTGCGCAGTCCGACATGCACTTGGCCGGTATTTATAGCTATATTTAGTTAGTAGTAAGTTTAATATTATACTGAGTTAACACCTACATTAAAACATGCCAGTGCCACGTTCGAAACAAAAAACTTTAGACTATATTTGTCTATCAGCTGATGAAATACTAAAATTACGTACATTTTGTTTTGCAAGCATAAGTATGTTCTGTGTGAATTACTTCTCAATGATGTGCCTACCAAAGTTGAAAATAAGAAAAATCTTGCCATCCGGATCGATCAGTTTGAGAACAAAACAGATCCAAAACGGATTCCAGCGCAGTATAATAAATAGCGCTATCAAACAAAATTAATCGTTACATCGATAGAAATTCGAGAAATTAGTGCGATTGCGAATGAGCTGGATTTTAGTGTGAACGATACAGATTGACACTAACGACAGCATTTCCTTGAGCTCTGTTCACACTTGGAAACCTTTTTTTGATGTGTGCCATTCAAAAATAATTCTTCATTCACCCAGCGGCATTCGGATGAGAAATGGGTTAAAAATGTCGAAAGGATGGGCAGCAGCGAGAATTAGATGATGATCTAAACAGAGTTCAGAAGCCGAGCTCTTTTGATTTCAAATGTCACTCTGTAAATTAAAGCGGTCACTGGCAGGCCCATATTTATTGTTCAGCCCTTATAAGCCCCTTATAAGAAACAATTTTTATAAAATTCTGAAAAACGAAGCCGTATGAGCAAAAGTTTTTTAAAATATGCAAAATAAAATAATCTATTAATTATTTATTACAGACACGCCCTAATAGATATAATCTTGCGCAAAATACCGATCCGCTCGAATTTCCAAGTGTTTATACAGTTTTAATAAAATGCCGTGAAACGGTAGCGCTATATCGCCGTATGGTACCCAAGATTTCAGCGATACGTTACCGCTAAGGTGACCATAATGTCGCATTTGCATGTGTAGTCGTACTGTACTTTTTATCTTGGTGGGTGCTATTGAATGAGGAGCTCGTGGCTAAGTAATAACAGCCGCACGGGTCGATCCATCAGGTTAAGCTACGCTTGCCGGGGTTGGTCTGTGGATGGGTGACCATCTTTACATACCGAGACTCCTCCGTGCCTCGGAAAGCACGTTAATCCGTTGGTCCCGGCTGTCATTCGAGGATCTTTGACAGTCGTTATGGGTCGTCAGAAGCCCGAAAGTCTGACAACCAGTCTTACCAAGGGGTATCGTATTACCCAGTAACTGGGTTGTGGATGTCAGATAGGCAGTCGCTCCATGTAAAATACTGGTATTCAGCTGCATCCGGTTAGACTGGAAGCCGACCCCAACATATTAGGTTGGGGAAAAAGTCTTTTCGCATTATAGCATGTATGAACTTGTAATAAAATCTCTTTGGCTATACTATTTGTATCTGACTGGTTTTGGTATCATTGAAAGTTTAAATTTTAAACAACATAATTCCAAATTCAAATTAGGAAAATGTGTGATTTTCATTTGTTTTTCGTACCGTCAAGATGAGTGAATCTAATGAAGAAATTCGATACATTTTAAAATTTTACTACAAAAAAGGTAAAAATGTAACGCACGCCGCGAAAAAAATTTGCGATGTTTATGGACCTAGTGTAGTATATGTGAGAGTAGCACTAATTTGGTTTAAGCGTTTTCAATCCGGAAATTTTGATGTCAAAGATGCACGTCGCTCTGGTCGCCCTATTACGGATAAAATGGATGCCATTTTTGAAAAAGTGGAGCAAGATCGGCATATCAGTAGTTACGACGTAGCTGAAGAACTGGAAATTGACCACAAAACAGTTTTGGCGCATTTGAAAAAAACTGGGTACACAAAAAAGCTCGACATTTGGGTACCTCACGAGCTCACTGAAAGAAACCTAATGAACCGTGTACTCATTTGTGATTCTTTATTACGACGTAATGAAAACGAACCATTTTTGAAGAAGCTGATAACTGGTGATGAAAAGTGGATTACGTATGACAAGAACGTGCGAAAAAGGTCGTGGTCAAAGGCCGGTCAGGCTTCACAGACTGTGGCGAAACCCGGGTTACCTCGCAACAAGGTGATGCTGTGTGTGTGGTGGGATTGGAAGGGCATTATTCATTATGAGCTGTTACCACCAGGCAGGACCATCGATTCTGAACTCTACTGCGAACAACTGATGAGATTAAAGCAAGAAGTTGAGAGAAAGCGGCCGGAATTAATCAACAGAAGGGGTGTGGTTTTTCATCATGATAACGCTAGAACTCACACAACTTTAGCCACTCAGCAAAAATTAAGAGAGTTTGGCTGGGAGGTGTTAATGCATCCGCCGTATAGTCCTGACCTTACACCTTCAGATTTCTACCTGTTTCGGTCTCTTCAGACTTCTGTAGGCAGTGTCAGGTTAACATCACGAGAGGACTGCCAAAACCACTTGTCGCGGTATTTTGACCAGAAGTCCTAAAATTTCTATAGCAATGGGATCATGTCCCTACCTACAAGATGGCAAGAAGTTATTGAACAAAATGGTACCTACATACTTTAGTTAAATGTAAATAAACTATATTAAAAAATGTTTTGAATTTTCTTAAAAAATGCGAAGAAACTTTTTCCCCAACCTATTAGTTGGGAAAAGGCTAGGCAGAATGAATGGGTGCTATTGAATGAGGGTTTTCATGTAAATGTACACAACCAGTTGGCGCCACTTTGACAAAAAGTCTTCCATTTCGACAATGAATATAAAATATATGATGACGTTCATCATTAATTTCATTCATTCGTTCGTTAACCATTCATTCGTCATTCAGTCACGAGTGTCACTAATAAAGAAAATAAAGACACTTTGACACTTGACAGCTGCCTGGACCCGATGTCTCAGTGCTGCCATCTAGTGAAAGTCATTTCAGAAAACCCTAATTTCAGTAAAAGTAAACGTCGTTTAAAGGTATGAACATACAAACACAAAGATAAACATGCTAGTTACTTTTCTGTATGAATAGAGGCATTTGATCTGCTGGTTATTTAGTATTGAGCCACTTGATTAGTTATTACATCTGCAGCATTAGGCATGATGTCCTCCAGTTTCCTTATTTTACTATTAAGAATGGACAGCTAATTTTTTTTTTTTCTCTAGCAAAGGCCTCCCCAAAGTCTTCAATTAATAATATCAAGTCATGCAGGATTGATAGCATCAAACTCCTGGATGCTTCTACCTTCTGATATTTGTCATATCTTCTGATATTTGCTATCCTTCAACCTTATTTTTCATGGTAATCCTACGCGTAATGCTCGCTACTCCATTTTGGGTGCAAATTAATGCGCGCCCGCCGATACTGTTCACAATCGTAAGTGCACAAGTGTGACATTTTGTGTTCGAGACTTTTTTTTTTACTTTTTGTTTTGCTTATCAAAGAGGTATTTAATATCGTTTATATTCAGATTTGGGGTGATGGAGAAATTCTTACATTATGTAACGGGCGATAATTATTTAAATTGCAGATTTCGTGGTACGATAATGATAATATGCTTATGTCATGATGGAAATATTATTTAATCAGCTAGGTATGTTGCTGACTGCCCGAGGTGCGCAGGACCTGCATCACACCACCAATATCTTTATTTATTTTTCGAGTTTATTAATCTTTATGTATGCAATGTTTATGTGACAAGTAAAACTATTTTTCTTCCTTTGTTTTTTTTTCGTTCTTGCATAATTATCATCACTCGTACGGTGTGGGCAAAGAAGAACTTATTATTCAGCTCTCAAGATTTTTCTTTTTGAGCAAAGATATTTTCGATATTCCTGAGTGGATCCAATAAAGTCAACAGCTAGGTTTTCCACACAAAGATTGATTCTTATATCGATAAAGTACATAGCCAAAAACCAGTCTTCCGTTTCAAATAAAACGTACTTTGAACCAAGAACTAGACTAATTTAATAAATTATCGGAAATCTCGATAATGTTGCGATAAACAGGGACAAGTCGGCCGGTGTCGCTTACAAACGAGTATCGACTGCTTTAATTAATAGTTCGGTTATTAACATAATCGCATACACCTGCCGCTGATGAGATATCGATACAGATGAGTAATTGTGTAGTTTAGACTAAGATTTTTACCTATCAGTGCTTCAGAATTAGGAAAAACAGAGCCCTTTTGATTCCCCCTTCCATAGTAGGTTACTAAGCCTATATGATTTTTCAAATAAAGGTATTTTCTAGAAAACACTACAACAATAACGTCACGGTGTAAAGAACTGTAAAGAAATACCGAGTTGTTGGATTGGAAGTCTGACTGCTGCAAGATCGTCTAATACAGGGTTGAATCACAGAGCGAGAAAAATGAATGAATGAATGAACCGCACTGACGACAGGGTGGGTTAACCAGACTCGATATCTCGAATGTATCCTAAGATTCACACTAGCCCCTGGAGCCTCATGTTTCATGGGGCTATAGAGACCATTGGATATCGAGGAGTAGACTGGCGCAGCGCGATAGTGGTAGGGAAGACGTGTGATGAAGGAAAGATTATTAGTTCCGTACCGGACATGCATCCTAGAGTAGTCAAAGGTATTGTGGAGAGACGGGTGGGGTGAATGGGTGAGATTTATCTATGGATCGGCATCTTTTAACGACGTCACCGCGCCTCCAGGTTGGTTCACGTCCAGCTTCACCGGTGAACCTTTTTGCGGGGTTAAACTGCTTTCTCAAATCTTTTCTATGTCATTGCTATGCTGTGTTACAAGTTGCTGCCTCCAAAGTCTTCGTCTGAGGTCTCGCTACTGTCCGTTTCAGGTTTCTTGTAAATCTCGCTAACAGCCTTCTTAATCTTATCTCGTTCTTCAGCCATATCCATTTAAAAATGTATTTCCTTGTTGAAGTCATGTTGAAGAAAAATGATATTATGTTACTCTATGTGTATTAAGAAATTCTCAAAGGCAATCGATATAATTATTGTCACTATTAGAGATTCACATAATTGACATGATAATTATCTTAACCTAGGATGTCGTTATTTTATAAAGGTGAGGTCTTCTTTCATGATATGAGTGATAATTTATTATATGCATACAACACATCGTATTTAAAATCTAAGAACGTCCAATAGTCTCATCTATTTAAAATATCTACTCTATCAATATTTATACTTTATCTACGATCGACTGGCCATTTGACCACATCGACTAATAAATTGTAATAGCTCCTCAATCAGTCAAATTGACAAGCAAACAGCCGTATTTATATAAAACATATGCTAATTAAAATTCTATGATAATTGCCTTATGGGTTATCACATTTCTGATGGATTTCTTATGGGTTTTATTAGGTAAAGCTTCTTATCTTTTATCAGTCTTACCTATAGGTTGGCTTGTCCAAGAAGTAAAGTCAGTAACCTGCATAACCCGACCCCTTTTCCCTCTTCTTCTTTGTAAGAGGCCATCGCCGCAAAGTAGCCTGGTTGTCGGTCTTCTACAGATTGACTTCGGAGAGTGTGCTCAAGAACTCTACATCTTACATCTAGACGCACTGCCAGTTACCATCCCTACCTAGTTGCTATTCCACCAATTGGCACTAAGCGCTTCCGAATGTCTTCTATAATGCGCACAGCAAAAGAGTGGAACTCACTACCTGCGTCTGTGTTTCCGAGCGCATACAACCCTAATCTCTTCAAAGTGAGAGTGAACAGGCTTCTTCTGGGTAAGCTCACTCCATCGTCGACTTTGTCTCTGTCGCCTCCGACCTAGACTGGAATGAAGAGCAAACCCATCAAAAGAGGAGTCAGGTAATGCAGAGCACTGATCGTACCAGTGTGCTTGGTTGGGGCCCGGCCACGGTGCCAAATAAGGTCATGGTTATGGTAGTGGAATGTACGGATGTTGATACTCGAAAGAAAAAAAAGAAAGAATACTTATAGCACAGACTAAAATGCACACAACATATTCTGCAAAATATAGGTACATAAAATACGATATTTTTTTCTCTGAATCAGCATTCATGTCTTCTGGTATAGAAGGTAATGGTTCTCATGATGATGAGAACCATTACCAGTCTGGCCTTTTCCAACTATGTTGGGGTCGGCTTCCAGTCTAACCAGATGCAGCTGAATACCAGTATTTTACATGGAGCGACTGCCCATAGGACCTCCACAACTAATAATACTGATTGTCAGACTTTCGGGCTTCTGACGACTCGTAACGACTGTCAAAGATCCACGAATGACAGCTGAGACCAACAGCGTAACGTGCTTTCCGAGGCACGGAGGGCTCTTGTTATGTAAATCTGATCAGTCGACCCGTGCGGCTGTTATTACTTAGCCACGAGCCCCACAAGGTTCTTAAGAAATTAAAGACATGTGGAAAATTGCAACTTCGTCTGTCCTTCAAGTCGGCTACAAAAGAGTTGCCAAAATAGAACTTTAGGAAATATACACTACTTGGTACCCGGCTTTCTAAGAGGCAAGTAGTCAGACTGACTGTCCAGGGTGCAGTGTAGGCAAGGTTCGCAAGTACTACTGGCCTCTGCCCACTGACCTCACCTTTGACCTCAACTTGCTGCATGTAAACCAACATGTCCTGAAGCCAAAATTCGAAGACGCCACCAACTCGCACTGACCCCGCGTATTTGATTTCAGGCCACTCCCACACACAGAGAAGTGGCCTGTGTCCCAGCAATGTGAACAATACAAGGTGTAACTTAAATAACGCACCACCTCTTAAGGGGTCATTGTACTCATCATTATGAACAACTTTTACTATGGGACCAAACCTGAAGTCAGCTGTTCAGTATATTTTATGTTCGCATAATTCATCAAAATATACTGAACAGCTGATTTTTTTCGCGATTTCAGGTTTGGTCCCATAGTAAAAGTTGTTCATAATGATGAGTACAATGACCCCTTACAATGACACCTTGTATAGACTGATTATGCTTTGCTGCTTCAGTTAGTTCCTGCGATAAATGACGAGTTGCGTGGCTCACATGAGAAAGCATTGTCACCATGTCTCCTGCTGCTCGATGCAAGTAACTTATAAAAACAAGTTACTTAAATTACAATATTGGGAATAAACCAATATAAAAATAAAAACCGGTCAAGAGCGAGTCAGACTCGCGCACCGAGGGTTCCGTACCATCTAAAAAAGTGTGCTATGTAGAGCCATCCTTTTATTTTTTCCTGTAATATGTATATTTACATAAACTTCTATCACACAGAATAATTTCAGATTTTTCTCTATGCAAACTGCGGAGATAAGGGAGGAACGGTATTTTTTTTTTAATTTTTCATCAAAAGTCGAAATATATGCGGCCTTAAAAAATGTTTGAGAATGTGCAAACAACGCTCATTCATATGATAGCCCACATGCCCTAGTAGCCCCACTTCGAATTTTGAAGACCCCGTTTCAGTCCCCGTTGCAATATATATTTTGCTTTTTATTTCTGTCTTTGAAAAATAGTTGGGCAAATGTCATCTAAAACTATTCCAAAATTCAAGTTATCCGGCTGTGACAGACAGACAGATAGAATGAGTCGCACTATAAGGGATCCTTTTTACCATTTTGGCACGGAACCCTAATAACGATTTATAACTCCTGAATCAAAGTACTAACCCATCAAAATATAAAGGTGTACACCCACATTACCAGTACATAAATAAGCCGCCACAAAGGTGGCCCATAACTTATAATTCAATAAAGCATTATTTTTTAGCCGCATATTAATCAATGACCGATAGCCGGAGAATTGATTCAATTATTATTTAAAATGCTGTGCACAATAAGTGAATGGATGTACCCTTATTTGTTACTTCGCTTTTAGTTATTCTATGTTAATGTTGTAGTTAGGGAGTATGGAGGAGGCTTTCATTCATTGACGTCAAGGCTGCATCAGCGTAGCTTTTTCCTAATAGTAATTCGAATCGACTTTTAGTATAGGTGTAGGTACCGGGTATGCAGTTTTAGTACAATATACGCTTTGAAGGACAGTAACGAGAGACAATAGAAGTTTAATTGTTATTTATAACTGCTTGGCCGTATTAAAGCGTTAATGCTTTAAGCGTCGGTCTTCTACAGATTGTACTTCGGTGAGTGTGTCATTCCGCCGGCCCCTTCTACCATCAGACATCTAGACACACTGCCAGTTACCATCCCTACCTAGTTGCTATTCCACTAATTCGCACTAAGCGCTTCCAATTGACTTTTATAATGCGCACAGCAAAATAGTGGAACTCACTGCCTGTGTCTGTTTCCGAGCGCATACAACCCTAATCTTCAAAGTGAGAGTGAACAGGCTTCTTCTGGGTAAGCTGACTCCATCGTCGACTTTGTCTCTGTCGCGTCCGACCTAGAGTCAAGAGCAAACCCATCATAAATTAAAAAAAAGAATGCAGATAATATCAGGATTTTGGATTAATGCAGAATGGCCAAGTATTTTTTTTTTTTATGAAAGTGTGAAATGGGAGTATAAACTGTGGGTTTTACTGGCCTATTGGGCAAACTGACTTAATATTTATGCTTAAGTATGTGACAACAAGTTAAGTGATTGCAAATAGCCAAAAATCGCTTTCTTATTAGTCTATCCTAAAGTAAAAAAAAAAAAATAAAGAAAAAAAAAATAACCTCTTGTTTTATCATTTTTCAAGCTTCATAACTAAAGCCTTTTCCACACAATCACCCATCTTCGTCTGGCGAGGCGGGCGGGCCGATCTAGCGACCGATCGGTCGTGGGCCGCTACTGTGGGCGGTGTGCGCTCGCCCTTACAATGCGTCGTGTGCGCGCGGCTTAAATCATCCTCTCGTACTTGTGGGTTATGAATGCTGGAGCGACGCTGTTTTTATTTGTTTTTAGATGGAGTGATGATGGATATGGTTAACGCCTTTTGTGGTTGAGGCTGTCGAACGAGGATTGGGAAATGTCAATCAAATTGATTCTCAATTAATAGAGATGCACTATATTGTTTCATGTTCCCCATAACTCTCGAGGTATATTGACTATGTATACTAGATATTGTTTGATATGACGATCTATTCTTTCTACAAAAGAGTATACTCCACTTCTCTTGTGGGTTTAGCGAGTTGAATAATTATGTTGAAGAAGCAATTTAGCCCAACTTCGATGCCCGTTGCAATGTTTACTTACACTCGTGAACTTTTTTTTTGTTATTAGGTGCCTGTGTCATTTTAAATTTCTACCAGATAAATAAAAAAAAGTAACAAAAAAATTAACTATAACAAAATGGCGGGTGAGATTTTCTCATGTTGTCAAATAATTGATAATAAAGATAACATTTAACACATTAAAACTACACTTATTAGACATTTCTCAAATGAGAGCGTCTTAAAACAAGTCCTAGCGTGGCTTACTCGATAAAACAATCGATTACGTTTCAAATCAATAATTTATCTCGTTAACATCGAACATGGCTGAACGGGTCCACATACCAGTTCCGTTTATTAATGCCTGCGCGTGAGTTGATTAATACCACGTCACTTGTAATTAACAATGGTGATTATAAAACATTTATGTGGTGATAGTGCTTGTTTTTTTATTTAAACACGGGATTTGTTTTGTTTTAAATATTATTTTAAGGAAGGAGTTTAGTAAGGAACGAATTGTGATTATCGGAATAGCTTTGTTTGGGTAGGGTCTTATTAGTTTTACTAGATGTGATTAAATATCTGTTACAAAAACCAAACGGTGGAATGGTGTGTCTTTTGAGACGACTTTAGGACTAAATTAATTAGGAAATACCAATGATGTGATTTGATCGGCCATTGGGTAAGATAATCATGATGTGAAATTTACATGTTTCTAAATGTCTACGGTATCTAATTTGTAATTATAATGACTTATGAATTTGATGATAAGTGGTGGATGCCAAGCTTCATAGCTTGGCTCATCGCCTCAAGGTTGCCTGCTTGTCGGTCTTCGACAGATTGTATTTCGGATAGTGTGCCCGAGAACTCCACGACCTCATTCCACCGGCCCCCTTCTAACATCGGACATCTAGATGCACTGCCAGTTATCATCCCTACCTGGTTGCTATTCCACCAATTCGCACTAAGCGCTTCCAAATGTCTTTTATAATGCGCACAGCAAAGGAGTGGAACTTACTACCTGCGTCTGTGTTTCCGAGCGCATACAACCCTAATCTCTTCAAAGTGAGAGTGAACAGGCTTCTTCTGGGTAAGCTCACTCCATCGTCGACTTTGTCTCTGTCACCTCTGACCTAGGCTAGAGTCAAGAGCAAACCCATCACAAAAAAACAAGTAAGTACATCAAAAATTGTATAGGATTGGAATGGTTTTTATTTCCATTCAGCCATATAGGTACCTATCATTTCGTTATTAAACAATAAACAAAGTTAGCTAGTTTATTTTAATTTATAAAGGCCTTAAATGTATATATATATATATATATATATTTAATTTCTCCGGTAAATGGTCTACAAGGGACTTAAAAAAAAATAGTCACATGCAACATAATAAATTATATAACCTTATAATAATTATTAACTAAAGTTTATTATTATAACCAGCCTATTAATTAAAAAAGAAAGAGAAAATTATAGGCTAAAGTAATTGAAACAGGGCAATGTCACATATTTATTATGGTACGGCTACAATATTGCAGGCGTATCCGGGAAGTCAGGCATTGGCGATACGTTTTAAGTAGTTTTTGTGGCTCAGTGACTAATTAGGACTACAATTAGGCAAGTGAAGACAATGTTGAACGACATGTTGGTGAATAATCTGGGCTTGTGAAGGTTTAGAGGGGGCAAGTTGGAAATGAAAGTTTAATCTGCCCATTCAGAGCACCTATGGTTGGGGTAACCATAGGCGCTCTGATAGACGATCTGTGAGCTTGCCATACACTCACTCACAAAGCAGGTCAAGACAAAAGTAGTGTTATCAATGTTGGATTATGTAACCTACTGTGTGTGACACCTTGCCTGCCCTGCAAATTATTATGATTATAATATCAACAATAATATCACAACTATCTTGAAATTCGTACCTATTATTGATAGTTGCAGTTAGTTTCCTTTCTAATACGACAGTTACCTACGTATGAAAAGTGTTTACAGAATACAGAGCATGCAATAATAATAAGACTGCTGCCGCATAGGTAAGAAGAAAAAGGTTTATTTCTCACCATTAAAAGTTACAATAAAATTACAAACAGTTACATGACAAGTATTACAACTATTTGTAGTGGGCATAATAAGGTGCACAGAGTATTGCCCCTAGCCACTGAACTAGGCGGGAACCTGTATCTCAAGGGATAGCGTTCGGCTATTGACATTCTATTATTAGGCCAATAATTAGACTTTGCAGAAGCAAAGTCTAATTATTGGCTTAATAATAAGCATAGGTAAGCCAATAATTAGACTTTGCTTCTGCATATAGCTTAGTCAATAATTAGACTTTGCTTCTGCATATAGGTCAGCTAATAATTAGACTTTGCTTCTGCATATATGTTAGCCAATTATTAGACTTTGCTTCTGCATAGCTTAGTCAATAATTAGACTTTGCTTCTGCATATAGGTCAGCCAATAATTAGACTTTGCTTCTGCATATATGTTAGCCAATTATTAGACTTTGCTTCTGCATAGCTTAGTCAATAATTAGACTATGCTTCTGCATATAGGTCAGCCAATAATAAGACTTTGCTTCTGCATATAGGTCAGCCAATAATAAGACTTTACTTCTGCATAGCTTAGTCAATAATTAGACTTTGCTTCTGCAAAGTCTAATTATTGGCTTAATAATAGAATGTCAATAGCCGAACGCTATCCCTTGAGATACAGGTTCCCGCCTAGTTCAGTGGCTAGGGGCAATACTCTGTGCATAGCTTAATCAATAACTAGACTTTGGTTCTGCATATAGGTCAGCCAATAATAAGAGATTGCTTCTGCATATAGGTTAGCCAATAATTAGACTTTGCTTCTGCATAGCTTAGTCAATAATTAGACTTTGCTTCTGCATATAGGTCAGCCAATAATTAGACTTTGCTTCTGCATAGGTTAGCCAATAATTAGACTTTGCTTCTGCATAGGTAAGCCAATAATTAAACTTTGCTTCTGCATATAGGTTTGCCAATAATAAGACTTTGTTTCTGCATAGCTTAGTCAATAATTAGACTTTGCTTCTGCATATAGGTTTGTCAATAATAAGACTTTGCTTCTGCATAGCTTAGTCAATAATTAGACTTTGGTTCTGCATATAGGTCAGCCAATAATAAGACATTGCTTCTGCATATAGGTTAGCCAATAATTAGACTTTGCTTCTGCATAGCTTAGTCAATAATTAGACATTGCTTCTGCATATAGGTCAGCCAATAATTAGACTTTGCTTCTGCATAGGTTAGCCAATAATTAGACTTTGCTTCTGCATAGGTAAGCCAATAATTAAACTTTGCTTCTGCATATAAGTTTGCCAATAATAAGACTTTGTTTCTGCATCTAGATAAGCCAATAATTAGACTTTGCTCCTGCACAGGTAATCCAATAATTAGAATTAACTAACATATAGGTTTGCCAATAATAAGACTTTGCTTCTGCATACAGGTTAGCCAATAATTAGACTTTGCTTCTGCATAGCTTAGCCAATAATTCTCTCTTGCCAATAATTGTTCTTCTGCACAGGTAAGCCAATAAAAATGTGACATAGCCTACAGACAGCTGCAACATCAACACGCTTTCTGAGAACCTTGGAGACAAAGGTGAATTGTCTTTACAATTTCACCGGCATCCTTACAATTCAAACTGAAACAAAGCAATGCTGTTTGACAGCTCACATATGTAGGCACTACTTTATTGAAATAAATGTCATTTCTTATCTTAGTCAGTCTGATCGCGAATGATCACTTTCATCAAAATATTTCATGAGTTTAAAAGTTCCTTGAAAAACCTCATACCAATGGTGTCGCATCTATACGGTATAAGAGCGTTATCATACGAACAATTAGCGATTGAATTATACTACGGAGTCGCGTGCTTGTGTTGACCAGCTAACCGGCGAATAATGTTGGGCATGCGCTGTGCCCGGTCACCTGCCTTCGATGCGTTGGGGTATTGTGGCTGCGACTTTAGGATTTATAGCAAATTTTTAAATACGAATATAATTAGAGATATACTCACGCAGATGTGTAGTCTTTCTCCCTAAAACTATATGAGCAGACCATGCGATGATGCAGATTTTCTTAAGTAAAATATTTCCTGGAACGTAAACGCTGGTTTTATCGATGTGGGATGCTAAAATTGTGTATAACCCAGTATGTTTAAGTCCAAAGCTGGATATAGGACTCTCCTAAGTTGCGATCATCCAGTCGGTTCATGACACCTCTTCAGGTTGTCAATAGTCACTCATATAGGTAAATCCAAGTCAAATAAATTACAAAACCTTATCTACATTAATCCAACGCCAATAAATTAACCCAATACGATAAGGTTTTAAGTCAAAAGGATCGAAATCTGCCATACCTACTGCATTGAGAACATACCGGTGTAATTACTTCCCTTTACATTTAATTAATAATTATTCTCTAGTCTCACCTTTTTTTTTCTTATAAGAAAAACCTACCTACCTAGAAATACCTTAAAAGCGAATGTCACAAAAATAACGATATATCGTTATTTTTGTGACTTTTGCTTTTAAGGTATTTCTGATATTTGGAAACTGTATCCATTTGTCCCCAATCACGTCAGATATTTCGTCATAATCGTAGAACAGTGACGGATCTGACACATGTTAAGCTTTACAGGGCACAAATGCAGAAATTAGTCCTATACCTATTCGTATAGATTACAGGAAACCTATAAGAAGTCTATGGTCTTAAAATAACATGGCAAATCTCTCAATATTGTCCGTAGTTGGAATGTATAGGAGAACATGTTTTTCAACTACAATGTTAAGTTTGTTCTTGGGATAAATTCATCCCAACTACGGAACCCTACATTGTGCGTGGTCCAACACGCACTTGGCCGGTTTATTTTTAGCCGAATTTAAAAAAAAAAGAGGTTATCAATTATTATCAACGTATGTTTGTAATTACTTAGTTGATTCCAAAAAGAAATTAACTCAAAATAATGAAATAAGTAACTTTAATTTCTGAAATCGGTGGCAAAAAACTAGAATTCAGATCCCAAGACACCGACTTCAGAAATAAAAGTTATATCATTATTTTGAGTTAATTTCTTTTTGAAGTCGATTTTATTTTTTTTTAAGTCTTGTCATCACCTGCCTTGAATACTCTGGATTATATTGTGGTCGCCTCTCTGTCTAAATAAATAAATTGATACTGCTGAATAATAATAATAATAATAATAATAATAATAATAATAACCCCACCGCTGTATCTCTACGTTGACGTCGTGGTGGGGCTTGCGCGCTCCGAACTTTAGGTCTGTGCCGGTAGAATTTACTTTGCCGGAACGGGTCTAGGATGAGGAGCCAGACCAAGAGAGTTACAGAAACCCGCAGGGCAGCATGTGGCGAGCTGTTGGGCAGTAGCGACCCCACGGACCCTATTTCCCGGGAGAAATCTTGTCCTCATCTCTGGCTTGCCTTAATTGGCCGGCTGGAGTGAACACTGACGAGGAACAGAGCTCCCACCTCATTCTTGCCTTTATTGGCCGGCTTGAGTGGAGATTCGCAAGAGCAAACGTGCTCGGAGGAAGGAAGTATTCCAGTAAGGTGCTGGTAGGGATCTTGACCGTACTTCCGGGATTGTCCTGATAGCCGTGGAATACCTCTCCACTCCTCACGCACCTCAGGAAGTGTTGCCCCCTTGTCGCTACGTCACTATGTGCTAGCGGCCGTTTCCGGGGGCCCATTATTGAGTGTGCAAGTCACCTCCTGCCATTTTATCCGTGTATAATTGTATAACATTGGTCAGGCAGGGGACATAGTTATTCCATAGTTTAAGTAACCCAATGCACTTTAGCAACTTAAACCCATAGCCCAATATGTTTAGTTTTCACGTACAGCAATAGTCCTGCACCAACCGGGGGTTGTCCTTGGGTGCATTTGTATAGCGCATATAGGGATAATCGTCGGTTGGTGCCTCCTCATCATTTAAAATTTTGTAAGGGGCCTCTGCGAGTTGGCTTCAGCTCCTCGTACGCCTTCCAAAGGTCCGGGACCCCAGGGTCCCGAGAAATATGGATTTGGATGGATAATAATAATAATAATATTCCACAACTATCACACAACGCCGTCTAGCCTCAAGCTAAGCAGAGCTTGTGTTATGAGTACTAGACAACTGATAAACATACTTATATATTTTTAAATACATACATATATAGATAAATTACACCCAGACACAGAACAAATGATCATGCTCATCACACAAACATTTGTCCTGGGTGGGAATCGAACCCACGACCTCCGGCATAGCAGTCAGGGCCACTAACCACTAGACCAACAGGCCAGTCAGTTGTCAGTTTCATGTAATGGATCTTTCTGACCTTCATAACTTCAATCTTAAAGCAAAATCGTCGTAAGCTGAAAGATAATTCTAATCTTTTTCTAAAATATCTTAACTTCTACCATTCAAAAAATATGTGTACGACTTTTTTTTCTAAATTACCTAACCATCAACCTGTGTCAAAACTGGGTATACATTGGTTTCACAGTAATATAAACGAAACAACACCAGTAAAAAGTTTACACTTCCAATGTAATTTTTAAGTATCCATGACAATTTCTATAACATGTATACAAAATGTATAATTGTAATAGAAACTGTAAACGTGTTATAGAAATTGTCATGGATACATTAAAATGACATTGAAAGTGTATATCTACTTTTTCCTGTTTTTATTAGGTTTATTCATATAGCATTCTATAATACAATGGTTTCTGAATTTGATGAATTCAGTGATGATGATTAATACAATCATCATCAGTCTGTTTCAGTCCACTGCTAATAGTCCAAGCTATGTCGAATACCTTTGTCCTTTGCTGTATTTCAGATCATATCCCTAAAAGAAACCCCGAACATAGCTCGCTGAGCGACAAATACAATGCGATGAATACATGACTGTTTTATAAATCAATAGTGGTTGGTTACTGCAATAAAACAAGAGCTTACAGAATCAGTGTTGTAATCCGCTCCAAACGTAATCATTATTAATGAAGTATTAACGTTTAAGGAGAAAGCTCCAGGAAGCCCGCGAAATTCAAATTTTCTTTCGCGAAACTCATTTTTTGCAATTTGTAGGTCAGTATCAGTATGTATGTTGATCTGAATATGATTCGTGATCGTAACAAATCTGTATTTATAGAATTATAATCATTAAAATCATCAATACAACTCTCTTAGTTCATATAATCCTAATGAATGACTTTTTCATGAAATCTTGACATTTAGGATTATACTAACTTAAGGAGTTGTATTACTGATTTGACAGGCCCGTTGGCGTGGTTGGTTAAGATACCACCTATCATGCCGCAGGTCGTGGGTTCGATTCCCATCCAGGACAAATATTTGTGTGCATGAACATGTCTGTTTGTTCTGAGTCTGGGTGTAATTATCTATATAAGTATGTATTTACAAAAAAAAAAGTAGTATATGTAGTATATCAGTTATTTGGTTTCCATAGTACAAGCTCTGCTTAGTTTGGGATCAGATGACCGTGTGTGAACAATGTCCCAGGTTATTATTATTAATGATTATAATTTTGTAAAGACATACAGTATGTTAACCAACAGAGGGCGTTCCCGTTAACCCGCAATAGTATAGCATCCATACATGCTAAAAAAAATATTACCATTCGAAAATAAAATGGTTTTTATTTTTTTTAATATTAAAATATTCACTAAAAATGTTAAATTGATACGTAAAAGAAACACTCTGTACACGCGTACTTGAAGGACGGAAACATCGCAAATTAGTTTTTATTTTTAGTGAATATTTTGATATTTTTTTGAATATTTTAGTGAATATTTTTAGCATTTTTAGTGAATATTTTAATATTAAAAAAAATAAAAACCATTTTGTTTTCGAATGATAATATTTTTTTTAGCATGTATGGATGCTATACTATTGCGGGTTAACGGGAACGCCCTCTGTTGGTTAACATACTGTATATTATGTTACAGTCGCGAATCGTACTATAATCAACATACAACCTAATACTGGCTTGCAAATTGCAAAAAACGTAAGAAAATTTGAATTTCGCGGACTACCTGCTGCTTCGCCCTTAAATCAATAGTTATTCAAATATGTATTTATTGATTTAAAATCACAATTTAATCAACTATAGTTGTCTGTCGCTACACATAACCATTGTTAATTTTAAATACGAGGTATCGGTTAAATTAATTAAAATCTTGTGTAGCCACCTTCAGCGTTTATAACATCTTGCAACTTTTCCCGCATTGACGAAACCATATTATAACATACATTAGTGCCTCTAAAACTGTTCCATATCTCGTGGACGTGTCTGACCAAGTTTTCTCTGGTTCTACCTTCGTTGCTGTCCCACTCTTGGACCATCAGCCCCCACAAATTCTCAATAGGATTGAGGTCAGGGCGTTTAGGTGGCCACGGCAATAAATTCACGAAATTTCGGTTGTGATTGAACCAGGCCTGAGTGAATCGAGAATTATGGACTCCTGAATTGTCCTGCGCAAAATCAATTGGCGTTAATTCAGGAAAGTATACCTCCAGACTAGGCAGTAAAACTTGTCTAAAATACTGGTATATTGCTTGCTATTCATGCGACCACTAATCTCGGCCAATTCACCGGGTCCAATTTGCAATGTTGCCGTAGGAATCTAATAATAATAATAGCAAGTTTTAGGACGGTATACGGAAATAAAAACAGTCGACGGGTGAGTCGATGCCACTCGCTGATGGCTACTTGCTTTTACTACCTTTCTGTAACATAATATGAAATAACGCAAATTAATGATAAAGAATCTAAAAATAAATATTATAATAAAATAAGATCCTATGATTATAATATGTACACTGATTTTGTCAATTAGGTGAAATCACTGACTTATTTCCGAGTTCAAGCTGCTTGAAACTGCTGCTTTGTAATTGTTTACATAATTTCGAAACTGTACTGTATAAATGTTTTTGAAATTTCCTTGGGGACATAATTATGTAACTAAAAGTGAATATTATTTTTTGGTAATTTATTGTTAACGAAAATTTGATCAAACTGGGTAGTTAATTTTGAAACAATTTCACGTTTACATAATTATTGGCCAAAGTTAGCATACTTATTTTAGCGATTTAATGTTGCTACATGAATTTGAATTTTAAATAGCGTTTCTATGTTATTGCTCGTGACTGTACGCATAGTGAAAGTTGAGGAGTTGTCTTAACGGATTTTAACAAAGTACGGATGGTATCCTGGGCCTGGAAGTTCTTTAACAAAAGGGATACCTACGTTAGCATTTGTTCGTAAAGCTGTCCTGCGCATCATACCCGAAGAGCAGTCTGTGAAAAATACATGGCAAGCAATGTTTCAACACAGAATTTTCAAATTTTACAGTTTTGTCTCTGAGATGGCACCACATCTGCGATGCCTCTGATATTGCAGATGTCCCTAGTAGCAGCGATGACCTACCATCATGTCAGCCATCAGTTTTGTTATCAATTGGCCAGACAGGCGTGGCAGCCCACCAGACACAACGTACTTATGCTTGTAAGATCTTTCCTTTTCGATGGAGGAACTTCACATTGTTCCTCCACCTTCCCACTCAATCTGCCTAGCCTTTTCCCAACGATGTTGGAGTCGGCTTCCAGTCTAACCAGATGCAGCTGAATACCAGTATTTTACATGGAGCGACTTCTTATCTGACCTCCACAACACAGTTACTAGGTAACACGATACCCGTTGGTAAGACTGGTCAGAATTTCGAGCTACTGACGAGCCGTAACGATTGTCAAAGATCCTGGAATGACAGTTGGGATCAACGGCTGTAAAGATGGTCACCTATCCACGGACCAACCAATCTGATCTATCGACCCTTGCGGCTGTTATTACTTACCCACAAGCCCCTCCAGCTCTCCAAAACTGTGTACATCTACATTGCAAGGTGTTGTGAACCAAGTGACCACAACATGTGCCGGGGAATGAACTTGGATGGCATTGACATAATGTTATTACTTATTACAATAAAAAAAAATCTATTCATAATTAAATTGGACTATTGATTGACTGTCAGTGAACAGAGACGGTCGGTAAGTGGCTTTATTTTAATATGCAAGACGAAATTGTGTCATGTGTTTTTTTTTTTTAAACGATGTTTGTTACGGAAGAAATAATCATTTTATATGGTGGGTAACAAATAATATTATTTTGTTTTTGCCTTATTCATTAACGATCAAGTAAATTGTATGTATTGCATATTACAGATTCATTTCGGGCTGGCAACGTCGCATTTCTACAGGTTTTTCGTGATTATTTTATTACATTTAAATAAAATTGCTATTTTTCTTAAAACACTCCATGTATCGTTGGTATTTATGTAGTGTAATATTCTGTAATGTAGAACATTGTCAATTTTTATGGGTTAATAACAAAATGACTGTAAAAAAATTGCATACATACTCATAAATACCAAGGAAGTCTGAAAGTGACACCGGTGACTGAAAACTTGTGTGGAAATCGGTTGTCATGGTATGGGCATGTGATGCGGAGGAATGAGGAAAATGTCGTCAGGAAAGTGTTGAGTATGAACGTGGAGGGCTATACGAGTAAGGGAAGACCAAAGAAACGATGGGTGGACTGTGTGAAAGATGATATGGCTAGAAAGGGAGTGACTACCGAGATGACGACTAATAGAGAAGTATGGAAGAAAAAGACATGTTGCGCCGACCCTAAATATATTGGGACAAGGGCAGGAGAATGATGATGACTCATAAATACCAACGATACATGGAGTGTTTCAAGAAAAATAGTAATTTGATTTAAATGTATTAAAATAATCACGAAAAACCTGTAGCAATGCGACGTTGCCAGCCCGCTCTGAATAAACACTCTTAGGGCCTCTTTCAACATTAATTTGTTACTGTTTAACTTCACAAAACTGAAAAAACTCGCAACTTCTTCCGCGTGAAATGTCTTGTTCCCCTGACTCACCCCGTCGTATTACAACACCTGTCCGTGTTTCGTATTTGCTTAGCGTTCTTTCTGACATTTTGCCCAGCACCTAAGGATCCTAGCGTGATGTCAAACAGCCTAAATCCTTCCTCAAGAATAGGGCTATCAAATGCAAACATATATTTTTTTAATCCGACGGGTAGTTCCAAAGATTAGTCCGTTCAAACATACAAATCAAAATACAAACTCTTCTTCAGCTTTGTTATAGTAGAGATAACACTATTGATTAACGCAATGGTTAAAAGAAAAATGCTTTTACGATCTCAGTGAATACATGTCAGATCGCGGCCAATGACACTGTAATAATAATATTGATAAATATATTTTATAATAATTAATTAATTAAAATTTTGCACTCTGACATGATAGTAGTTCTGACATTTATTATTTACATATTGTTAATCTGACATTATATTAAACTATCCCTTGAACTGACCTAGGTATGTTTGACATGTAAAATCCTAATGCATGAGTTCTGATTTGGTGTGGCTGTCTACTTGTATTTTTATTTATAATTTAATTAAAATAGCAACATCGTGCTCGACACTAGTGACGAAATTAAATATTTGCAAACCATAGGATAATGATAGAATGTAAAGGGGCCACTATTTTTAAGATTATACATTGTATACCTACATTATAGCAAATAAATGAATTTGAATTTAATTAATGTCGATGTAGAGCATCTTCCTCTCCGTAAATTACCAGTCGAATGGTCATCGTAATACAGTTGCCACCTACCGTCCCACTGATTGAAATCAATTCCAAAGCTGTGCTCATCGATTCTTTATCTATTGTCCAAAATATCACTTCTTACTAACTTTCAAAACACAATGCATATTAAACTATATGAGAAGAACGGTAGAGTTCAATTTGGAACTTCGATGTTTGGATGTTACAAAATCACGTTTGCTGTCACTCAATTTAAAATCAGAAAGATTCCAATTCTTATTTCCTTGGAATACAGTTTGAATTTTGGTAGGTGGGGAGTTTGGCAACGATAAATAAAACATTGTCAATCTACAGATGGTTTTCTATTAAAAGTTTCGCTACAAAAAGCTCAGATGATTCGTAGTTTCTTGGAGTGGTTCCCATAGATGTCTTCAAATAAAATTATTCTTCGAACTGTGAGATTTGGATTAGGTTTTTGTGGAGTGCGATGATCCGAATTCGATTTATAGAAATTAAATAAGTGTGGCGAGAGTATTGAAGTAAAGTTGACCAGTAAAAAGCTTGGCGCCTTGATCAAAGTGTTTCAAAAAAGAAAAAAATATCTTTCTGTAATGAGAACTAGTACTTTTTTATATATTTTCTTGAAATATGAAGTATGTGTATAAATAAATATTACTGATAATATCTAAATTACCCATAATAGTGTGACAGAATGTCCCATAGATAAAAGCGATAATTTTGCTCAAGAATTATTCCTTGACGTTTTGGAATCGGTCAGCTGCTTTTATTTTCAATTATGATAATATAGACCTTTGTTATGCCGTATTAGACGCTGGTGAGTCACCAGTCATGAAAAAATAAATGAAAAAGTGTTTATTCACAGAAACAATTTTTTTACATAAATATTTACCTCCGCCAAACAGTTTGTTGGCAGACGTAGCTCCTTTTTTTTGTAACTACTAACATATTTATTTTTTTATAATGACACTTTTTCACATACATGCAATTAAAACTATTCCTTAATTTCTTAAATTTAAAAACAGAAATTTTTATTTTATTTTTAGTTATTCTCTACAGTGAGGCTTTGACAAAAAATATTAAAGACGTACTTATGTATTTTATTTTTAAAGGCGGTTTTTGTGATACAACTGTTTATATCGTCTGGAAGGTTAACTTATTAATAATTAATTAATTAATAATTAGTAATTAGTTAATTTATTATTAACCATACCTAAATCTCGCGTAGACTATGTGACTTCAAAACCAAGTTGTTATGATTAGTTCAAATCCCAGTCGCAATCTCATCTCAGAGACAATCCATGTCAAAAAAAAAAGCAGGCCAAGTGCGTGTCAGGCCACACGCAATGAAGGGTACCGTAGTTGGGATGAACGTATCCCAAGAACAAACTTAACATTGTAGCTGAAAAACATGTTCTACCATACATTCCAACTGCAAATTTAAGTTTGTACGTACAATATTAAGAGGTTTACCATATTATTTTAAGACTACAGACTTCTTCTAAGTTTTCCTGTAATTTATAGGTATAGAACTACGTATTTTCTGTATTTTTTTTTAAATTTTAGGATCAGTATCTAGTCTTAATCGGTCTATTAGATTCGGAGCAATTTCGCTGTGACAGACGGACTGACAGATAGACTCACGAGTGATCCTATAAGAGTTCCATTTTTCCTTTTGAGGTACAGAACCTCAACTGGTAAAAAAAATACGTAAATTAGTGGCTTTTTTGACAGATTTGAATTAGGCCCCATTTATGTGTAACGCTGGTTACCAGCGTTCTACATGAATGCGGCCTGAGATTAGAACGCGAACTTTCATAAACACGAGAATTGCCCCTCAGATAAAGCTTTGAAGCTTTATCAGTCCTAGCTTGATGGAAATCCACTACTAGATGATCATTTGATGACCAATTAATTGGTTGAATGTTATAATAACGATATTATTGGCCAGTTGGCGTGGTTGGTTAAGATACCGCCTATCATACCGCAGGTCGTGGGTTCGATTCCCATCCAGGACAAACATTTGTGTGCATGAACATGTGTTTGTCCTGAGTCTGGGTGTAATTATCTATATAAGTATGTATTTACAAAAAAAAAAGTAGTATTTGTAGTATATCAGTTATCTGGTTTCAATAGTACAAGCTCTGCTTAGTTTGGGATCAGATGACCGTGTGTGAACAATGTCCTAGGATATTATTATTATTGTGCATGAACATGTCTGTTTGTCCTGAGTCTGGGTGTAATTATCTATATAAGTATGTATTTACAAAAAAAAAAGTAGTATTTGTAGTATACCAGTTATCTGGTTTCCATAGTACAAGCTCTGCTTAGTTTGGGATCAGATGACCGTGTGTGAACAATGTCCTAGGATATTATTATTATTATTTTTCTCCATATTTCTCGGGACCCTGGGGTCCCGGACCTTTGGAAGGCGTACGAGGAGCTGAAGCCAACTCGCAGAGGCCCCTTACAAAATTTTAAATGATGAGGAGGCACCAACCGACGATTATCCCTATATGCGCTATGCAAATGCACCCAAGGACAACCCCCGGTTGGTGCAGGACTATTGCTGTACGTGAAAATAAAACATATTGGGCTATGGGTTTGGGTTGCTAAAGTGCATTGGGTTACTTAAACTATGGAATAACTATGTCCCCTGCCTGACCAATGTTATACAATTATACACGGATAAAATGGCAGGAGGTGACTTGCACACTCAATAATGGGCCCCCGGAAACGGCCGCTAGCACATAGTGACGTAGCGACAAGGGGGCAACACTTCCTGAGGTGCGTGAGGAGTGGAGAGGTATTCCACGGCTATCAGGACAATCCCGGAAGTACGGTCAAGATCCCTACCAGCACCTTACTGGAATACTTCCTTCCTCCGAGCACGTTTGCTCTTGCGAATCTCCACTCAAGCCGGCCAATAAAGGCAAGAATGAGGTGGGAGCTCTGTTCCTCGTCAGTGTTCACTCCAGCCGGCCAATTAAGGCAAGCCAGAGATGAGGACAAGATTTCTCCCGGGAAATAGGGTCCGTGGGGTCGCTACTGCCCAACAGCTCGCCACATGCTGCCCTGCGGGTTTCTGTATCTCTCTTGGTCTGGCTCCTCATCCTAGACCCGTTCCGGCAAAGTAAATTCTATCGGCACAGACCTAAAGTACGGAGCGCGCAAGCCCCACCACGACGTCAACGTAGAGATACAGCGGTGGGGTTATTATTATTATTATTATATTATGTTGACGTCTTTTTCTTCTATTTTGGAACAACTTACATCCTTTATCCTAAAAAAAACCTAACTATAGGTATTCTGAACACTTTTGGAGAGTCTACGCTTTGTGTGTGTCTGTGTTGTGTAACTTGTAACTACATTTGTACGTGTTTCAGTTACAAGAATTTTTTTTTTCTTTCTATAGGATTTTTTTTTAATAACTGATACATCATTTAATCACATTAACGAAAACGATACCTACATCATCATAGACCAACCATATTATCTTTTCTGCATCCACAAAAATTGGACCCGAATCAAAACAATCCCATAACTTTGAACCGTAAACCCGAACGCAGGTGACCAAAAGATAATGAAAGAGTACAAAAGAGGTGAAAGTTTTTCAAATAATTCAACCCCATAGCACACTCCCCAGCAAGCCTCGAGGAATTAATTAGGGCCAAAGATCGTGATTTATGCTTTCATTTTTAAGCTCGATGTCCCCGAATGACTTACTATTGGTACACTCGAAGAGTTTTCACTTGGACGTGGGTCAAGTGTCCTAGTGAGATTTGAAAGTGTAGAACCAACACTTGGCATCCCTAAAAGTTAGCCTTTCTGCTAGCTAGCCTGAAGTAGCTGTATAGATGTTCTGAGAGGTTTCGCTGAAAGCCTCATGAATTTCAGTTGCGAGGAGCGAAGCTTATCGAACTGGTAATGAAAAACATATCTAAGGTAAACAGGATCTATCGGTCAGTTTTCATAAGCTAGCTGATGATCACATGATATACTGACAGTTACTTTATCCATAGGAAGTAACTGGCCAAGTTATGAACAAAGCTAGTTCGTGAAGAGTCGATAGATATGAATCCAACGAATAAGGTAAGTTTCAATAATTCAACTCAGTCTATCGCAGACCCAGCCTCCGCCTTCTGCATCCAGCCTGCTTATCCCGCGCGGGCTGGCAACGTCGCATTTCTACAGTTCTTTCGTGATTATTTTAATACATTTAAATCAAATTACTATTTTTTAAATAAACTCTCTAGATGGTTGATATTTATAAGTGTATATGCCATTTTTTGACAGTTATTTTAGTATTTACTCATAAAAATTTACCATAATAATGTCAACTTTTCACGAAACACCTGTAGAAATGCGACGATGCGAGCCCGCGCGGGATAAATTCTCTTAAGGTCGTCGGTCCATACGTTTGTGGATACGCGGTCTCCACTCCAGGACTCGTCTGCTCCACCGGCTATCGGTCTTTTAACAAACATGGTCAACCCACTGACGCTTCAGTTTTGCTTACTCTACAAGCTGTTTCGGTTACTCCAGTTCTTTTCCAGATAACGTCATTTCTGATTTTATCCTTCAAAGAAACTCCAAGTATAGCCCCTCCAAAGCGCACTAAGCGACCTTGATTTCGTGGACTAGCTTGACTGTCAGTGTCCACGTTCCGGCACCATATGTCATGACGGGCAGGATGCACTGGTTGAAAACCTTAGTCTTCAAATACTGCGGGATAGGCGACGAGAAGACTTGACGAAGTTTTTCAAACGCTGCCTAACCCAACTGGATCCTTCTGTCAGCTGCTTTCTTAAAGTTGTGTCTACCGAAATGGATGACTTGCCCTAGAAAGTATATATACTACTTTACAACTTCGAGAAGCAACCCTTCGATGTGGATTGGACTCGACACGACATGTAAATTGTAAATAATTCCAAATTCATGTTGAGGCCAACCCGCCGAGAGGCTCCATTTAGGCTGTGAAGCATCTGGGCGCCAAGTCTGCTATTTTTTATTAATTCGTCATTCCACCACGATCCCATTGTCATTTTGCTAAAAGTTCGTAATCTGCTAAATTCATAATGGTCGATCATTGGTAGGTCAGTGGTCTCGTAATAGAATCGTGGTACTGATCAAAGGAACTGTCAACATTTTTGCAGATTACCGCATACGTCAGTCTTTCATTTGTCATTATACGAGTAGAATAGAATAGAATATAATAAACTTTATTTCGAGCTAACTCATATATGGTTAGTAACATTGTTTTTAACATTATGTAAAAGATTCCCATTTTAAGCCATTTCTTTCAATGGAGTGTCAGTGCTTGACCATTGGAAAGTCATAATGACGCCATTATATTAGTAGATTACAAAACTTGTCAAAATCAACAATTATGAAATCAATGACAGACCATTCTGACACTATTGTAATAGCAGACTTGAGGCCCTGGTGTAACTTTTTCAGCGTCTCTGTCATTAAGACGATGTTATCGGCAAAGTGAAGGTGTGAGATGTACACGCCGTTCACGTTGATACCCTGTCCGGTTAGCAAGGCAAGTTTATTGGAGCAATTACGATAGTGTGTATAGATATTTCGTTTGATGATAATTTCTACCAAACGCAGCGGCAGTTTTATATAGCGACAGCATAAGACGACGGCCGATAAAATGGCATCTAACTATTATGTATGTTGCCAATGTTAAATGCCGCTGCGTTTGGTAGAAATTATTATTAATCGGAATATGATCACTATCGTACTTGCGCCAACGCACCTTCATTGAAATGGGATATGGGTCAAGAGAATGGTGATAAAAGATGTTATCAAAAACTAACGACAGCTACTGTCTACACCACAGATTTTTTTTATAAGATGTTCATAACTTCGAGTTATGAACTCGTAGACCCCTAGTAGCAGCGATGGTCCCCGATTAAAAGTTTTCCTGTAAAACCTTTTTATATTCAAAGGGATAAGTCGTGAAGGAATTCGTTTTACTTTATCATTGATGTTCTGCTCTTTCGTAGCCAGATTTACAACACTTTTTACAATAGTTTAATTTGTTTTCTTTGAAACATCCTTATTAAAGAAAATATAGATCGCGTTGGAGGAAAAGGATTGCAGGGAGGAGTATCAATTGTGATCGCGGTTGAGAAAGGAAAAATTGTGTTTTTTGAAATAGGATTTTGAGTTCATTCGTAGCTACGAGTCACCTGATCCTCGAAATGAAATTATTTATTCTAATCTACAGAATCGAAAGATATGTAGATATATATATATATATATATATATATATAGATACTGAACTTTATGGTTAGGCATGAACTTTATTTGGGATCGCCGTATAACCGTCATCGACCGAAAGTAAGACCTTCAATGTGAGTTCTACTTTTTTTATTTATTATTATTATGTTTTTACATTTCTCGGGACCCTGGGGTCCCGGACCTTTGGAAGGCGTACGAGGAGCCGAAGCCAACTCGCAGAGGCCCCTTAGATAATTTTAAATGATGAGGAGGCACCAACCGACGGTTATACCTGTATGCACTATGCAAGTGCACCCAAGGACAACCCCCGGTTGGTGCAGGACTATTGTTGTGTGTGGAAACAAAACATATTGGGCTATGGGTCTGGGTGGCTAAAGTGGATTGGGTTACTTGAACTATGGAAGAACTACGAGTATGTCCCCTGCCTGACCAATGTTATATATTATACACGGATAAAATGGCAGGGGGTGACTTGCACACTCAATAATGGGCCCCCGGAAATGGCCGCTAGCACATAGTGACGTAGCCACAAGGGGGCAACACTTCCTGAGATGCTTGAGGAGTGGAGAGGTATTCCACGGCTATCAGGACAATCCCGGAAGTACGGTCAAGATCCCTACCAGCACCTTACTGGAATACTTCCTTCCTCCGAGCACGTTTGCTCTTGCGAATCTCCACTCAATCCGGCCAATAAAGGCAAGAAAGAGGTGGGAGCTCTGTTCCTCGTCAGTGTTCACCCCAGCCGGCCAATAAAGAGAAGCCAGAGATGAGGACAAGATTTCTCCCGGGAGGTAGGGTCCGTGGGGTCGCTACTGCCCAACAGCTCGCCACATGCTGCCCTGCGGGTTTCTGTATCTCTCTTGGTCTGGCTCCTCATCCTAGACCCGTTCTGGCAAAGTAAACTCTACCAGCACAGACCTAAAGTTCGAAGCTTACAAGCATTATTATTATTATTATTTGGATTTTATTTAGTCACAATTTTATTTCGGGTTTTATCTGTTTTTTTATTTTATTTTTTATATATGGGTGAGTATAATATATGAGTGTAAAACTATGGACTAGTACTTAGTCTGAAATAAATAAATTAATATTATTATTTGACGCTTTCTGACATCTGCAACTGCTATTCCGGTTGCTTATCACAATCTGACGACCCGATAGCCAAAATTTTTATATCATCATGAATCCTTCGGCATGTTTAAAATTTGCATCGAGACACATCGTTGACAAACCAGCTCAATACCTAATTGCCTCAAAACCTGACAAACTTGACACTTGGCTAGTCTTTTATTTAAAACTCAGAGCAAACAACTACATTTGCAATTTTATACGAACAAGCAACCATGATACTTTCGTTCATTTGACACTACAGAACGTACTTACAAATGTGGCGGCATCGCTTCATACCAACTTAAAGGGCATTTTTTATCTTCAACATCGTACATCCATCTCACTCAGATATTGATGGGTAAGCAAGCGAGACAAGGACAAAAGATCTCGCCAGTAACCCTTTTGATGTCGCCGCCCGCGGTCATTGCATCGCATAAGTTATTCGCAGACTTTTTTTTTCATATCGAAAACTAAGAAAAAAGTAATAATGATAGTATGTTGGTATTTTGGTTTGGTAGCAATTTTCGGTAATCCAAGACGTCTGGTTTGTACATCCTACGATTATGTTCGGCAAGGTTAGGGCTGGTGTCGAGAAATTGAATTAAGGACTTATTTTTTGGAAGATAGAGCTGATTTTTGAGGTCACGAATGGTAGTTACATCTTTGTTTTGCAGATTACAAGGAGCTAATTGATTTCGGCAGCAATCGGCAGAGGCCGAAATTGCCCGATTCGATTTGTTTGTTTGTTTGTTCCTTTGTTTAATGGATACAAATGATTGAAATTACAAATTCAGTTTTCCAATTATCGGCTTCCGAATAAGAGATGTTGAGTTTGTGAACGTAATTGAGTTGTGATGGATTATTGATTGTGAATGAGATTTTATGGTGATTGTGTTTTGAATATTTTTGTTCTTGTGGTGTCTTTGTCCTGTT
The DNA here is from genome assembly GCA_948252095.1 of Dicycla oo. Classification (NCBI taxonomy): domain Eukaryota; kingdom Metazoa; phylum Arthropoda; class Insecta; order Lepidoptera; family Noctuidae; genus Dicycla; species Dicycla oo. The sequence goes on along the minus strand of OX411729.1, from coordinate 26,910,431 downwards.
ATCTGGGTTATGGAAGGTCAGATTGGGATAGGAAGGCCGTAATAATTGGGAAATGTTGATTGAGGCATTTTACGAGTTCAATGCTTTTGTATTGGCAGCTTAATGGCTATAGATGATAGTTTTTGTTTTTATTTGTTTTCTGTATAAAACACTTGATTCTTTTTAAGAGGGCTATCGCATTTTGTCACCTTTTTCGCTAACATGTGACCAAATTTTTAAGAAATTTAAATGAAATCATGATTTTTTTCAAAAATGTAATCAATTAGTGAACTAGTAAATAATATTAATTTAATAGGTAATTATTAAAAATACATTTTTATTGTGGCATTTATTTAACTCATCTCAGAAACAGATCATTATACTTTTTGAGCTGAGTTCATTAGATAACACAATAGAAATGTGTTTTTAATCATTACGTATACAATTAATATTATTTATTAGGTCGCCAATTGATTGAATTTTTCAAAAAAGCATCTTTTTATTTAACAATCTTAAAAATTTCGTCCTGTTTGAGCGAGAGAGGGGACACAATGCGGCAGCTCTTTTAAGGCTTTTCTACCTCCTAAGTATCCATCCCCGTGCCTTGGCAACGTTGGTCTTGCACCTGATCTATCTTCGGTCGTGTCAGATTTCAATCCCATCGGACTATGACAGTGAGTGAAGATAGAGAGCGCGTGTGTCTGCGCACACACGCCTGCACTAAATTTCCTGCGCCGAAGGCTGGTCTCGGCTGAGATTGGTCGCCATAGCCGAAATTCGGTTTGGAAGACTATTACTACGAGTACTACCAGTAACTGCAGGGCTTTGTTTCAATAGAGAAAGGTAAAAGCTTTACAAGACAGTATTCGTAAATTTCAGACGGTTACACCAGTTATACCCACTTAGGTACGGTGTCCATAACTAATTCAAAATTTAATATTATAAATGCAAATGTAAGTTTGTTTGTTACCTTTTCACGCCTAAACCACTGAACCGATCATCCCGAAATTTTTCATATACGTTGTCAGGTGTACAGAAACGGACATAGGGTAACTTACATCCCAAAAAAGTACTGTTCCCGAGGAAAACCACAAACATTTTTTTTATGATAATAGATGGCGCCACGTGTCCTTCGAATTATGATTGAATTATAATATTATAGAAACTTTAGTAGTGTTAAGAGTTTTTTTTTTAAATTTACGAACGTAATACATTTTGTGAGTCGTAGAGTGTCGATAGACCGGTTTTTCATTCTCCTAACTATAATATTATAGATGCGAAAGTAGATTTGTTTACTTGATAACTTTCACGCCCTAAACCGCTATTCTAAATTAACGCGAGCGAAGCCTCGGGCAAAACCTGTTTTAGAAATAAAACTGAAATAGTCCAAAGTAGGGAATTGCAAGGTAACGCGCGCGTCCTGAAACATTCACTTCTAGATATTCCAACACAACGAAGTCCGTTAATGAGAACCTCATAATAATATGTTTTTTTGTTCATCTTGTGTCAGTACTAGCTTCTGTCCGCGACTTCGTTCGCGTGAACGACGTGACGCACCCCGTCGCACCGCATCGCATGCAAGCGCTATATTACTTCGTTTTCGCTTGGCGTTCTTTTTGATTTTTATTTCTTTTTACTTAGCTCCTAAGGGTCTCAGCATGATCTTGAGTAACCTATAGCCTTCCTCAAGAATAGGGATATCAAATGCAAGAATATTTTTTCAAATCTGACTAGAAGTTCCAGAGATTACATAAAAACAAACAAACAAACAAAAAAAAAGAAACAAACTCTTCAGCTTTATTATTTGTATATAGATAACAGACAATAGAAAAAAAAAACAATCCAAAGATATCAATTCTTAACAAAAAACATCTCATCACAGACATCGCTCAAGACTGAAGAGTGATCGAGTCTTTCCCGAACCTCTACGAAGGACTCCGAAGCACTTCGAGTGCTCGAGTGCCATCGAGTGTAGTGCCCTAGGGACAATCTGTCGGAAAATGACGAGAGAAAAACAAACCTTTGTCACGAGTCACCATCGAACTGAGTATTACGTGTTGTGGTGGCTATTGATTTTCCAAATTTAAATTTGATTTCAAAAAGAATCATTAAAGTACAGGAATTATCATTGGCTGCTAACTAGGATAACCTGTGACAATGTTAAAGTGCAGGAATTATCATTTGCTGCTAATTAGGCTAACCCGTGACAATGTTAAAGTGCAGGAATTATCATTTGCTGCTAATTAGGCTAACCCGTGACAATGTTAAAGTGCAGGAATTATCATTTGCTGCTAATTAGGCTAACCTGGGACAGCGTTAAAGTGCAGGAATTATTATTGGCTGCTAACTAGGCTAACCTTAGACAATGTTAAAGTGCAGGAATTATCATTGGCTGCTAACTAGGTTAACCTGGGACAATATTAAAGTGCCGGAATTATCATTGGCTGCTAACTAGGCTAACCTGGGACAATGTTAAAGTGCAGGAATTATCATTGGCTGCTAACTAGGCTAACCTGGGACAATGTTAAAGTTCACGAATTATAATTGGCTTGTAACTAGGCTAACCTGGGACAATGTTAAAGTGCAGGAATCATCATTGGCTGCTAACTAGGCTAACCTGGGACAACGTTAAAGTGCAGGAATTATTATTGGCTGCTAACTAGGCTAACCTGGGACAATGTTAAAGTGCGGAAATTATCATTGGCTGCTAACTAGGCTAACCTGGGACAATGTTAAAGTGCAGAAATTATCATTGGCTGCTAATTAGCCTAACCTGGGACAATGTTAAAGTGCTGGAATTATTATTGGCTGCTAACTAGGCTAACCTGGGACAATGTTAAAGTGCGGAAATTATCATTGGCTGCTAACTAGGCTAACCTGGGACAATGTTAAAGTGCAGAAATTATCATTGGCTGCTAATTAGCCTAACCTGGGACAATGTTAAAGTGCTGGAATTATCATTGGCTGCTAACCAGGCTAACCTGGGACAATAACTAGCTATATATAACTAGGTTGTAATTTAAGTTAGAATAGCAAATGAAAAACTCCATACTCACTTCTCAGTTCAAATAACGTTAGCTAGATCTTACTTACAGCCATGGCCGCCTTATCTATTGGAGGCCCTGGGCACGTTAGGACATGGAGAATGCAGGATGCAAGAGCGAGCTCGAAATTTATATCACCCCGCCTCGAATAGGTTAGGATTTCTTTTGATCGTTCATACAGTAATTCAGTTGTTAAGTAATTATTTTGTCGACTTATGTAGAAAAGTTTGGGAACTCAGAAAATGTTAGTACCCCGTCTGAGATTTACTTAGCTTTTCTTTTGACAGCCTCTGAATAAGACGCTGGCAGGAACTAGGGGGCCCCATGGACCGCGGGGCCCTGGGCACTTGCCGAGAGTGGCCAATAGTAAAGACGGCCCTACTTACAACCATTACGGACCCTATGTGGCACACCAAAATATAATACAATACAAATTTAAAATGCTGAATGCCTAATGGTCATGCAATCATATTTCTTGTTTTCTTCTACGCCAGAGAAGTCAAGAACTTTCAAAATTATTTATTGACCCACACCTACAATGATTTTATTTGGTTTCAAATAGTGATGACCCAGATCCCGCTGGGCATCAACTAAAACCAAAAACTTATTTAAATAAATACCAGCCTAATATGCAATGATACGATGGCGATCAATCTCCATCACAACACGAAATAAACGCCAGTGTCAATTGGAAAATTCTACAAATCAACAGTTTGAAAATTTCCGAGGAGCAGCAGTAGACTGCGATTGTAACAACCCTTTCAGTTGAAGGACCATTCAGACTACAGACGTTGTCCCAAGTTCGAGTGGCCCTTATTGTCCCCACTATCGACTTCCTAGGATACTTTGAGAATTTTTAATTAATTATTGTTGTATAAATTGCATTGCCTGAGCATAAAAATGGAGGTTTGTTAGATGAGGTAATTTTGTCATTGGAGAAGGAGATTGATTAAATATCTTTCCAAATGTTTTATGGTGGCTGGTTTGCTTTTGTGATTGCATGGTATACCCAACTAATGTGGTAGTCACTGCCACCTACCAACCTACCAACTACAAAACCAATGGTACCATAGATGCACAGGTATCTATTTCTGCTGGAAAGCAGCGTTGCCTGTGTTCCAATTAGAAATGTGTCGGTGACGATGTAATCAGGCACATGAAATATTTCAGATTAATACCTCTGGTAATACAGATATCAATAGGTGGCTCTGACCACTTACCACTTACCACTGTGACTTATGATAATAAGTGACCTGTGATGGCACAGGTCACTTATTATCATAAGTCACATACCATCATAGGTCACATACCAACACAGGTCACTTACAATCACAGGTCACTTACCATCATAGGTCACTTATTATCATAAGTCACATACCGTCTAGGTCACATACCAACACAGGTCACTTACAATCACAGGTCACTTACCATCATAGGTCACTTATTATCATAAGTCACATACCGTCATAGGTCACATACCAACACAGGTCACTTACAATCACAGGTCACTTACCATCATAGGTCACTTATTATCATAAGTCACATACCATCATAGGTCACATACCAACACAGGTCACTTACAATCACAGGTCACTTACCATCATAGGTCACTTTAGTCACTTACCATCACAAGTAAATAAAACAGTTTTTTTTTTAAGTCACCATCACGAGTGTGTTCAAGCACTCCACGACCTCATTCCACCAGCCCCCTTCTACCATCGGACATCTAGACGCACTGCAGTTACCATCCCTACCTAGTTGCTATTCCACCAATTCGCACTAAGCGCTTCCAAATGACTTTTATAATGCGCACAGCAAAAAAGTGGAACTCACTACCTGCGTCTGTGTTTCCGAGCGCATACAACCCCAATCTCTTCAAAGTGAGAGTGAACAGGCTTCAGCTCACTCTATCTTCGACTCTATCTCTGTCGCGTCCGACCTAGACTAGAGTCAAGAGCAATCCCAGCAAAATTAAAAAAAAAAAAAAAACATCACGGGTCTCTTACCATCTCAGGTCATTTACCATGGTGTCAGCTTGTTCGGCATTGAATAACGAAAAAACAAAAAAAATGCAGCTTTGCCAGTTTCTCTCAAATCAATCAGCATTAAAACAAAGAATTAATGTAATCTCTATTTTAAGACAATTGGCTAACCTACTCAGTAGGTACCCCCCCCCCCCACACCTCGACCCCTGAATTTAAAAATATAATCTTAATGGAGTACTTCTGCTAATACTAATTACGAAATAAAAAATAAAACAGCTCGCGATTGGTTCCGATTTGTGTAGCGTCAGCAACAACCGTATTTTATTTATTCTGAACGTGATATATTATTTTGTTTTTCTAGCAGGTATGTTGATGTTACTTGTTTCAAATGCGCAAAGCGTTACCAACTACTGTTTAGTTTTATTGTAATTAAGTATTTATGGGTCTTATCTTCTACAGTTGAATATTTATTGCCTTCCACTAAGGTCATAACAAATTTTAGCTAATGAATTGTCTCATAAACTATCATAAAGGCACTAGGCCTATTAATGTTAAAAAGAGTTATTCTAGATTACCAAAATAATATTTTTATCAAAACTTTAATTTCTCAGTGTCACTAAAATTGTTTTTAATAAATAAAAACAATTTTAGTGACACTGAGAAATTAAAGTTTACTCAACAAAAACAATAGCTTGTTTGCCTCACCGTACTAATTTAGATTAGCCCTCGCCATTTTGTTTTTACGCATTTTTTTTAAAATGCCAAACGTTCGTCTCGAGGGAGCTACTTACCGTGCCCATCCCCAAACGGTAATACCGTGAAATGGCCGCTTTCCAATCAGTATTATTATTTTTTTCATACAACTTTCTGTTTTTAATGTTTGATATTTGAATATTTTCGTGCCGTTTTTATTTTACTTTTTTGTATGATAATTAAAAGAATTGTAGTTTAAAGAAAAGTAGTTATACTCCCGATTGATGTAATATTATTTATTTAGGACCTAACTATCACGCCTGTAATCCTCGAAAGGTAAGGCACAAGTGTACCAATATTACACCCACATTTCGCCAGTTATGTTTAATTCACATGTAACAAGGGGTGAGCTGATCAACCAGGCACAAATCTAGACTCTGAGCTGCTACTGAGACTACTATTTCTGATGGAAAAGCCCAATAACACTTTGCCTGGTCCGGGAATCGAACTCAGGACCTCGTGCTCAGCAATAGCGCTTGCAACCACTAGTCCAGATTAGATATAGGACCTAATAAATTACAGGAAAGCCAAACATCTTAAAAACTCAAACTCAAACACGCATTTTGGAATTGTCAAGGGGTCGCTCAATCAGAAATATGAAGCTAGTTGCCCATTCAAAAGCGTAGTAGGTATATAGGTACCTATGGAGAAGATCGGGCAAGAAACTACACGGATATTAATAGTGAAGTATGATCGTAACACAAATATACCTTGGTAAGTTACTGAACTTTAAGGAAAAAGTCGCTATAGATAAAAAAAACATTCAAAGATTTATATTACCTTCAACATCACAAGCCAAAATAAAATATTCTACTCTTTGTTTAAAAAGTGCGTAGGTATCGCAGGAAAACTTAATCAAAAAGAGTAAATATTTGAAAATAAAAATAAAATAAATACGAAAAGAATGACTGACCTCCCGAGCCCGTCCATCTCGATCAAAGGGAAACAATTATGAAACATTTAAAAAAACAAACAAATAAAAAAAGTATTATAATGGGTGAAACAAAAAAATTTTTGCATTCTTCTTCCATTCGAGTTGAATTTTTTCTTAGGGTGGATTTCACAACCCTTTATGTTAAAAGGGAGAAGTAAAGCCAAAACAATACATGAGGTTTTTTTTCTCGAAGAATCATATTTTAGACCAGGAGTTGGTGAAGAAAAGGCTTCACAACAGAATTGACCAGTGGCACTCTAGCTACATTTTTTTCGTGCCATGTACCAGTGTGTCAATTGCAAACTACTAAATGATTTGGTTTGATTTTAAATCATCATTTGTACGTAGTATAAATAAAAAAGGTAGTTACTAAACCTTTATAAATAATGATAAATAGTTACAACAAAAAGAAAGGAACACAAGCGATTCTTTAAAAATAATCAATTTCGACATGCGTTGTTCCAGTGCCTACAGAAAAGTTGTTTATTTTTCAGTAAGTAATGTTCTATATGAACACGTTAAGCCGTTTGTCCCGGCTGTCATTCGTAGATCTTTGACAGTTGTTATGGGTAGTCAGAAGCCCAATAGTTCGACAACCAGTCTTACCAAGAGGTATCGTGTTACCCAGTAACTGGGTCAGATAAGGAGTCACTCCATGTAAAATACTGGTATTCTGCTGCATCTGGTTAGACTGGAAGGCAAAAGACTAGGCAGATTGATTGATTGAACACTCTGAGAACAGAATTAGATATACTCGTAAGAGGAGGTAACTAATACTGAACTTAGAGAAAAAGAAAAGTCCATGAAAAACATCACGATAATTTATCATTTTGCGATCCTAGCTCCTGAACTATCTCCGTGGCCAGTGCCGCGGGTACGTCGTGTGTTAATTGTTTGTTCTTCATTATTTTCGACTTCAATTGCCCTTTTGTCTCAACCATTCTTTTCACAATTCCGCATTATTTCGAAGGCTTTCTTCCAGTAAACGATTCCGTTCATTTTTCAGCCTTTTCAGTGGCGAACCGAATTGTTTCTCGTGCGTCATCATTAACTGAAAAACTGAAATTGTTTTTTTTTTATTATTTTTCCGTGTCTGTCTTTCTTTTGGCTGTCGATGTGGAAATTTGGCGCGCGGTGAGCTGTGTCGTTTTTTTTGGAGATCATCAGCAATTAAAATTGTTTTGCCGACTGTAGGTGACGGTTTGCTGGCGATATTTTGGGTGTATACAGTTAGCTTACGTTTGCTTTAAGTTCTTTTCAAAAATCATAAAACAGTAAAACAAATACTGAACGATAAATACACTTGCAATAAAAGTCTCATCGTGAAACTTAGGTGAGTTTGCGTCAATCCCTAGCATCAGGTGGAATGACAGCTCACTTCAAGCTCACTTCACCTAAGTATTCATGGTCAGCTATGCTAGCTATATGTTTCTTAACAATTGACTTCTCTGTAAAGAATCCTAATACCCAATTAATACCCTGTTTATTAAATCATAAAACATTCGATTTGTAAGTGAGCTCAAATAAAAGAAACGCACTTCGTCACAGCATTAAAAAAAAAAAACAATCGAAACCAAAATGGCGTGTCAACTTTTAATATCACCTTGTAAACAGTAAAAGACACTGGCCATCGCAATCGTGACTAACAATTTTAGTAAAAACCAACATAAATATCAACATTACAAAACAAAACTTATGCACGATTTTGAACCATACATTGATGAATTAAGGGTCATGGTGATTGTATTTTCGGGGGTCAAAGTTCCCAAAATAACTTTGTAAATTAAAAAGATACCATCTACCACGTAAGTATATTGTCGGATGGCAGATAAAAAACTGTATATAGGAGATTTTTGGAAACACCGCTCCCGTCCCATAATTGGCTCAAAAACTTTATCTTTTCAAAGAAGTTATGGTCATTTATGGTACAATATTGTCTCTGTAGACTCGTAAGGAACGTTTTCGGGTAGTTTTCTTTAAGTTATGGGTTCGTGACGTTTGAAATAACTTATTTGTGTTTATATTACCATGAGAATGTTGTAATTAGTGAGTCATGGAGGAATCGGATTCTGAATTACGTCACAATTTTTAACGGTTTGGTAGCTAATGCTATTAAGATTATGAGATCTGACATTAGAATATAGTCACGATAATAATATGGGCACAGACTGGTCAAAGACTAATGTCGGCTTTGATCATAACAAGTGGTGACTCTCAACATTAAACAAGTACCTAAAAACGAAAATCAATCTTTTGCGAGCCCTCGCCTAACAATTCTATCGTGGAATCTATAAAAAAACAGTCTCCTTTTAAGTGTTAGATTCGTAACCAATATAATTCTGCTACCTCTTCAATTAGGTCATCGATATAATCAATAATGACTTCATCATAAACAGTAAAACTTACAACAATAACATGTTCATGAGATGATAATGCAAGAATAACGATAATACATCTTTATTCTGTCCTTTTGGTTTACCCCTTATGAGGAAAATGTGATCGACGAATATGGCATCTTCTGTCTTCAAAGGATCTTGTTTCCTTATTTCTTTAGTACCTATTCAAGATTTGCTTTGACCTGTTGAAAAGTTCTGATGTAAAATAAGATGGAACTGGCTTTCAAAAGTTGTTTAGTATTCCTTGGTCTACACTTTGGTAGTCACTTTCTTAGCATTTTTAGTGTTTTGAGCACTGCAAAATGATATAATTAAGTTTTTATCCATAAGACACCATAATTATCATCTTTATGAATAATTTTCATATCTCAATATTGTGTTTTATACCCAGCCCATCATACATCTCTCGCGATTCATTGCTATGTCAGGTGCTTCTTTGGAATAACCATCAGAATCTATTTTTAGCCATAATACTTCTTATTCTCGTGTTCCTGCAACCAGTATGGTTAATTTGTCAAAACCAACATGCTACTCGTATCATTTTTTCCCAACTTTTCTTAACTAAATATGCTATCAATTGCTATCGCTCTCCCAATATAAATTAACAAGTCTGTATTTAGAAACTTCAATCTCTTAAAACATAATATTTTAAAACATTCTAAGCTTCTTTTCCACGGACCCCTAAACCCCAAACCAATACGTCAGAAAGAATCGAACGTGCCACATAAACAATGACTTTATGTAACCCAATCCGATTCGGGAGCCTCGGATAAAGTAAGACATAAATAAAGAAGTTATGAGTTTGGAGAGGCAATACGATACCGTGTCTCTGTTCACACTACTGTAGTCAAGTGTGAGTCGGCTGTTGTTGATGTTTCTTTGTTTTGTCTTGTGTTTATATTGTCTTGCAGTCAGTTCTTAGAATTTCATGTATGATTAATCATGCTTTAATTCCTCTCTTGTTTTTTTTTTTGCTCGTCTATATTAAATTAATGCACTGTTAGTGAAAAGGGCAAATAATGTTGTTTCCATTCTATTCCTGCAATGATAGCACTTTTTGTTTTTCTACGTAGTTTAGGTACAGTTGCTTCTACTCCTTTTCATCATGAGTTACTGGACTTCTGCTGTAATTGCCTTTTCTCCGTAAAATATATATTCCGTTACCATACTAGCAGATTTGAAGACGTAGTTACATAAATTAAACAAAATGACAAAACAAATCCTAGTCATACTTTGCTTGCCCGATCTTCCATTTCCCATCTACTTGTTTCATATGCGCGCACGCATCCGATGTCTATCAGCGAGATGAAAGGTGACCGAGCAACGAACGAATGCCGTGAATGCTAAACACAGTACTCGTTTTGTCTATTAATATTACCTGACTGTTACAATGACCATATCTAGAAGGTTTTGGATGTCGCAATTCGTTTTTGGATTTAATGTTTTTGGTGATTTTTTTAGATGGTTCTTAGCATAGCTATAACTTACTTAACTACCAGATTTCTCCTTAATTTTCCCATGGATGTCTATTACTGTAATAATCAGTGACATGTTTATGTCAGCAATTTAAATGTTATATTCAAAATCAAACCAAAGCATTTTTTTCAACTACCTAAAGCAATTACAGGCACTTTTGAATTTATCAAGAAGTCGGTCAGTCCAAACGATGAAGTTCATGACCCATTCCAAAGCGTGGTAGGTTCCTAAGCAGAACAACGGGCAAGAAACTCCATGGACTCTCTTCATCATCATCTTCCTAAACATGTTACTTGGGATCGGCGCAACACGTTTTCTCTGTCAACGGTCACGCTATCATTGATACTTCATGGACGGTCTTTTAAAGGTTACGTCATTCTTGAAATTATACATATTACGTGAGAAAGATGTATTATGTACTTTGTTTTACCTGTCCATATTTAGGCTCTCCTTTCGATTTTATTATCGAAAGTAACAACGTTCTAGGTTGCGTATGTTTCAAGGAGAACATTTGAGACTTTATGTCTCTATTCTCTACCGCGATTTCTACATACATCTTTCTTAGTAATTTTCCTTTAACAATGACTTGTAGAACTATCCTACTTGAATTTATTTCAGATCCTTTTTATCAATCTTCAACCCTATATTCTTTACTCTCATCAGAGATAACAAATAACAATTATGCATAAAATTGTAAAGCCACAATTACTAGCTTGCCCACAAATCCGTCGAGGTTATCGGCGGCATCGTATAGCGAAATATTAAACTCGCCGCGAGTAGAGTTTATTGATATTCTTTGCGACCGCTAATAAAATGGTGGCGAACATGACTTGTTAATTCTCTTCCGATTTAAGATGGATGTCGTATGGTGCGTATTGCTTGTTAATTTATTTGGTCTTATCGATTGCGTGATTTTCTTTTATTGTTTTAAAGTGTTCCTCTGTTTCATTGCCAATGATGTAAATTTTATCACTGTCTTTTATGTTCTGCGCCAACGTGTCTTAATGTTTTTGCCATAATTCTAATTTGTTCAAGTAATATCTTGGAATAATGTTATCTTATTCATTATAAACAACATCTGCAATATCGATTAGAAAGTTTTCTCTACAAATATTATAAGAATCGTAATAATTTCAAGAATCTTCATCTTCACGACATAATGTTGCCGATAACTTCCTCTTACCTTTTATTCTAATAAAGAAGCATTGGCATCTAATATTCTCAATACTGCGAACAAATATCATCGAACATATTACCGATCATATTCATTGAACTTTATTATTTAAGCAATATGGACGAGATTACCCTGGCAATGTGTACAGATGAAAACGCACAGGTCCAAGGGACATTAGCATGCAGGCGGCAATCGCAACCCGATATGACAAGCCCGTGTTAGTGCTTTATGATTTTAGATTTTTCTGTTAAACGTCAAACTCGCCGCTGCGTATGTTTGCGCAGCTTTAGAAGGGATAGATTGTACATGTTTGTTACGTTTAGAGACCTAAATGGTCTATAGTGATTGCTTCCAAGACATTTTTGCTATCATATTTAGGTTACTTGAATACTCGATTATAGTATAAGATGTATTGGCAATTATTCCATATATTCTCTTTTATCGACAAACATACTTGCAGCCACTTGACCAATTTATATATGTAGGTCTAATAATGAAGGGGACTAAGCCAGTTGTAATTATGTTTCGATTACCACCTGCAGCTTCCGTTTCAACTTCCCCACTGATTCACCTCTCTCCATTTATAAGTCTGTCACCTCACGATCCCACATCGTTGTCAGTGTACGTATTCATTGTTTTTATATTATTTATACTGTTTTGGTTCCACTGTACAAATTAAGACATGAGATAGGCCCGGTGCGTGCTGTGCGCATTGCTTTATGATCGTCGATGGTACAACTTTATTGCATTCGTTTCGCAAGTCGGTACGGGGCGGTGTTGTGTTTCTTGAGGGTTTTCGTTCGATTGTTTTTTTGTTATTGGTCTTCAGATCTTTGTGATTGTGTTTATTGGTTTTTCTATAGGTGTGTGGTAATATGGTGTCTATTGATTTTTGGAACATTTTTTTTTTTTGGGAATACTTTTTCCCTTGCTCTTATAGTTATTTCTATAAGAACTGTGTTAAAATTTTGTTGCATTATAAGGTTAATTCTATCTATTTATCTTACAGTTTTACCATATTTTTTTATCTGTATGAAGGCAACTTTCTTTGAAACAATTATTTCATTTTGACCACGTAGAATGAGGGACAGTTTTTTGATCCGTAGTTAACTCAACCAATGGTTAAACATAGTAACTAATAGTTGCATTTTGGCTAATGTGTTTGCCAAAATGCCATTATTTACTATTTTTTTTTATAATGTACTAATTCATTCATGTTAACTCATTCATGTTTAGCCATTCCATTTAGTCAAAATTCAACCATTAGTTACTATGTTTAACAATTGGTTAACTACGGATCAAAAACCGGCCCTAAGATTCAAACATTTCTGCCCTGAGATTCTCTTGCTATTGGATGAACCATACTTGATTCAATTATTTTATGATTGTCATATGTTATTGCTAAAATTACCACAGTTGTTGGATCTGATAACAAATGTACCGCTACTGAGTAAAAGACTGATCAGCAGTTTCATTTTTATTACCGTAACTAATATTAATTATGTCAGGTAGCTGAAGTATTAGCAACTTAAGGAAACCCTAAATCCATCAACTTGGAATTCAAAATCAGTATTTCAACTAAAGAAAGATTGATTCTACTTTCTACGAAACACGAATGATTAGCAAATAGACCAAATCTAGCACTTGAATTTATATGTCCAAATTCCTGGTAAAGTCTTGAAATTTACTAAATAAGGACTAATTAAAATTTCATTGAGAAATTACGACGGGGGCGTTTGTATTTATAATTCATTTAAGGCCCGGCTACACAGACCGACCGACCCATTTGTGCAAAGGTGTGGGTAAACTACATGGTGCACTGTGCGGTATTCACACGATAGTGTCTTGCATGTGCAAACGGATTGTGCAAAGAACATAATTTGTTTAGCGTTCTTTTGATAGGGAACAGTTACGCCATCTTAACGTTATATGCTTGCTTAAAGCATAATCAGTCACACTGTTGGGGCACAGATTCAGTGACAGAAACCACACTGGGCCGCTGGGCCATAACCCACCAAGCGGCCCAGGTGTGGGTTGTTGGATGTCATAATAATGTCCGATTTTTTGGTTCTAGGACACTCCGGTTTCAGTTTCATCAGGTTATCCTAGCATGGAAAATGGATTATGTGCAAGTAAGATTGACCATGTAGCCGAGCCTTTATAAATAAATATGTTGGATATCAAGAGCTGTTAATTGGACGCTCAAAACACAATTCAGTAGGTTATAATTAGAGTTCCCTTTAAGAATACGGCGTGGCCTTTTTGGAATGTGTCCAGGGACACTACTATGATTCTTGCTATTATTTGGAGAGTAAAGTATCTTATTTATTTTATTTTACTTTGGTACTGCTTATTCAATTAGGACAAGCTATATTATTGGCCAGTGTTTACCTAGAAATTAACAATTTTGCTGTCTATGTTGGCAGTGTTTTGTTCACATAGGCTTGCTATTGACCACTTAGATTCGACGATTGCATTCGGAGCTTCTACTCACTTCACTACTAATGGTTTTGTACTCGATAATACATTGACATTCAAAGATTCGTGGTAATTTTATTTTAATATATTTTTTTTTAATTTTTAAAACAGCAGCGCTAGAGTATTTTAGGTGAACTCCTAATTTACCTCTTAAATCTTAAATAAACTCAAGTTAGTTTCAAACAAGAATTCTAGAATTTCTTTTATTCATGTGCATATTTTTCGGTCTTCAATAAAGCCTTCAACAATGAAGTGATCACAAAGAATCACTGAGTTTCTTACGTATGGACTTTTTGAATCAAACTGTCCGTACAATAACTAAGATTTTCAAGTGTATTTTTAGAACTCTGTTACTACACTTGAAAATCTTCTCGACTGAGTTTGCAAACCCATAGTAGCGCAGTTCCATCATTACGACTGTCATATTGGTTGTTTATAATGATAGAGATCCGCTAATCCAGCAGGACAGTTTCTTTGTCCGTCTGTACATCTTTTGATCTTAACATTACTACTTACCACCCAAGATGGAAGTGTTTATTAATACTTTTATTTGATTTGTACTTATCAAGGGCCCTCATTTAATTGGATTCTAAATAAAGATTATGTATCAAAATATTTACATTTATTTATTATTTCATAAAATTACTTAGACTCAATGCTGTTAGTAAACAGTTTAGTGGATTTTGAACAATGTGTCATGTCAATGGGTCATTTGACATTGATGATGTCATACAGGTACTTTTACATTTGGTTTTGAATCAGCCAACAGTAACTATAGTAGGCCAGAGGTGACAGAGACAAAGTCTACGATGGAGTGAGCTTACCCAGAAGAAGTCTGTTCACTCTCACTTTAAAGAGACTCGGGTTGTAAGCGTTCGGGAACACAGACGCAGGTGAGTTCCACTCTTTTGCCGTGCGTATTATGAATGATGTTTGGAAGCGCTTAGTGCGAATTGGTGGAATGGCAACTAGGTGTGGATGGTAACTTGCAGTGCGTTTTAGATGATCGAGGGGGCCGGTGGAATGAGGTTGTGGAGTTCCTGAGCACACTCAGCGAAGTACAGTCTATAGAAGACCGACAAGCAGGCAACCTTGCGGCGATGAGTCAAGCTGTGAAGCTTGGCATCCACCAGTTTCACGTCACCAATGAGCCTCTTTGCTTTGCGTTCCATCGAGTCAAGCGCAGCAAGTTGGTATTTAGCTGAGCCATCTCAAAGGTGGCTGCAATACTCCATGCAGGATCGGACTTGCGCTTTACTCAAAAGCTGTCCAGGCATAAAGTATCGCTTCATTCTGATTAGGATGTAGCGTTTAAAACGTACAGAAATTTTGTAGTATTCCACCTATGTACACATTTGTATGTATAAACTTTCAGCAGAATATCTGCAAGCTATTCGAAGCTCGTGATCCCGATGTTAATTTTAATGTGTGCAACACAATTATCGCAGAACACTCGCTAATTTACGCAATTGCCTCACTATTGCGCGCTTGTGGCCGTTCTCTGTATTATTTTGTTGCAATTTGATTCTGTCCTTATTATTTTGTTGTAATTTACGAAGCTGGATGAGAGGAGCAAGGAAGCTGAGAAGCTTTACTTTTTACGTATATTTCTTTGCCTATTTTTAATTATGTTATATGAATGTTATTTATGTCACGATGAATGAAAGGAAACTTATTTTCTGTTGTTATTTTTTCAATAGTCCTAGTTTATTACTAACCAGCACCGTCACTGCTGGTATTGTATTACTAAAGAAGATAATTGCGTAGCAACAATCTTCTTCTCTTGCCTACACAAAAGCCAAACCCTCTATATATAGGATGACTGGTAATTAGTGACCGATACCGAAACACATGATTGTACTCATGATAACAATCAACTTTTACTATGGGACCAAACCTGAAATCGCGAAAAAAAATCAGCAGATCCCTACATTTATGTTCACATAATTCGTTAAAATGTATGTATGTAATGTAATGTATGTAATGTATAGGGAACAGCTGATTTTTTTTTCGCGAATTCAGGTTTGGTCCCACAGTAAAAGTTGATTGTTATCATGAGTACAATCATGTGTTTCGGTATCGGTCACTAAATACCAGCACCTTATAGGTAAAACGATTAGTCAGCGGGCAAGATGGCCAGCGGGGTTAACTGTTTAACTATCGTCACTCGTCGTCACTCGTATATTCCTACAAAATTAATTGTTAAAGATATTAACGACATTTGATAATATTTTAACAGCGTTTTATGAACAAAGTGCTCCTATTTGCGAGATCTCACGTAATAATAACGTATGATACGTCGCGGCAACATTGTGACTCATATCAAAGTGACAAGGTTATTGGAACTGCTCCAACGGAGAGTTAGGGTTGTAATCCGTTGCTGTGTAAGCGAACATTCGGATTGAAAACTCTCTTCTCTAACACTGCTGGATGATCCCTGTTTACTGTTGGTATACGGGTTTTCCTAGTGGTCTATATTGCATAATCATTTCAGCTGAAAGTCGGTAATCTTCCGGTCATAGATGGGTCCTACAAAGATTTCCATAACAGCCGGTTTTGTGTACCTAGCCTGCATCCAACGGATAGCCGAATTTCAAGGATTTGATGCAAAAAAATTATAACAATTTAAAGACGACTATAATAGTAATTCTGTAAACAATATCAATTTTAAACATTTTTCTTATCAGTAACTTATTGACAGTATCGCATTTCGTTTAATATTGACATTACCTATAGCATTTTATCAAATTACATTTAAAAAAATTGAGATTGATACTACTGAATTATTATAAAATAATTTACTTAATTGGAAAAAGCCTCCCAAAAATGTTTATATGTACGCCAAATGGCAAAACACACAGGAACTACAATTTCACAATTTGTAACATCTTGAACACAGTTTTTAACCTATGTTTACAAATAAAAACTATTTGATTGATAAGTTATTTCAGCCACCCATAAAAAGTAAACAGACTTCAAGATTTTACAAGTACTCGATATTTAAATAAGTAAATTTGCAACCACATCAGTGTGTTGGAGGTCTATTAAAATAATGATATTGTAATGAAGACGTGTCCGTACATTGAATAGTCTTTGACAGAATCCATATATATATGGCCAAATTATTTATCGTCAGAGAAAAATTAAATATTTTGCTGTTGTTTCGTGTGATTTGTTGTAGTTAAATGAGAAAAGCTGGAAATAGGTCATTCTTTTGTTTTAAGTGGTTATAGTAAGAACGATCTGTGAGATGTTTTTGTATAGGAGTATTGTTTTATTTTGAGAACTAGCTTCTGCCCGCGACTTTGGCCGCATGAAATTTATTGTTTCCCCACCGCGTCGCATCGCATCGTCCGCCCGTGCCATTACTTCGTTTTCGTTTAGCGTTCTTTCTGACTTTTTCTCTTTTTGCTCAGCTCTTAAGTGTCGTAGTGTGATGTTAATATAACCTTCCTCAAGAATTGAGCTATCAAATGCAAAAATAATTTTTCAAATGCAACTGGTAGTTCCAGAGATTAGTGCGTTCAAACAAACAAACAGACTCGTCAGCTTTATTATATTATTTATATATTAATTAATAACACCTACCAAAAATTACATAGCAAAAAATAAATTTAACACTACATAACATACAATGGGTTATAAGTATATAATATATACACTGTTTTTTTATTGGCTAGGGAGCTGCCACGATAGTGTTGCACCTACTCATCATTATGAACAACTTTTACTATAAGACCAAACCAGAAATCGCGAAAAAATCAACTGTTCCCTACATTTTGACGAGTTATGCGAACATAAATGTAGGGAACAGCAGATTTTTTTTCACGATTTCAGATTTGGTCCCATAGTAAAACTTATTCATAATGATGAGTACAAAACTATCGTGGTAGTTTCCTAGCCAATAAAAAAGATATTTAGATTAGATTAGACTCAGTTAAATGGTGTTGAGCTATCGTTATTGATCATTGATTAAATGGTAAGTACTTCCTATCGAAATGACTAACTGATCATATATTGGTGATCGTCATGACTATCCCTATTCTTCTTATTGCTCTTTCATCCTTTTTCTCGTCCTGAAAGAAATTATAATTTCAAATCTTAAATGCTTCTCGTTCATTTTATGAGTTTTAAAACAGGCTACAAAAAAGCCGAAGTTCGTCGCTTGCACCAATAACTGCCGAAGATCATACCAGATATTGCCAAGACTTTTGATCTGACAATTCGCGAGTCTAATAATATACAAGAAAACCCAGTAGCGAACTTAGTGTAATGCAATGCACTCGTTTTATTATTATTGCGAATAAATTGTTTTCAACTCATTGTAGGTCAGCGAGCGTTTAATTTAATTAGCTTTAGGCTTCAGCCAGATGCTGCGATTATTTTGTCGCAAGGTCGTCAACGAATTTTGAAATTGCAAAAAAATAATAAGTGTACAGTCATTCTTGCGACTATTAGATGTCATGGTGGTGTCTCTGGTATACATATTTTATGAGCCTGAAACCAATGACCTTTTTTAAATAGTGAAGAAATTTGAGACTGATGACAATGATACTCTTGCAGTGTGTAGGCAATTTTTGAATATTTGATCCAGGCTACCTGCAGCAAGAATTTTGGTCGGTGTTTTGTTTTGCCGAAAATCTAAAAGGCAAGCTATTTGACATTCAAGGTTGGTCCACAGTTGACAACAAACTAGATACCACGGCCCTATTTAATATATCTGACAATGCTATATATTTGACAAAAAAATTCTCATGCGGTACCAGTGGTAACCTGCTGCAATTTTTCCTGGATGCAGGAATATCCTGCATCCGGGAGCCAAAAAACCGCTCGAGGTCCTCAAAGCTGGCAGCAAGTTAAGTGTCCATGTTCGTGCAGTGCAAAGTGAACCAGCTACAAGTGTTACAGACTTGATACCAATAGATAGCGAGTGTGGCCCACCCACACTCGCTATCTATTGGTATCAAGTCTTAGTAATTTCAAATGAACTGATTTATTTAATTAATAAATATAAATTACTATTTTATCATACAAATATTTTTTTCAAGAGCACACAAAATATTGATGTTACTGCTATGTCTACCCACATGGGAAAAAAATATGCATGTATATGAAAGAAACTTGTGAAATAGTCGGATTGTCAAATTGTCACCTATCACCTGTCACCTGTCAGTTTTATTTAAGAGGCCATGTAAAAATAAACTTTGATTCGTTTCAATGAGATTGTGCCAATCACTGAAGTCATCATCATTCTCCTGCCCTTATCCTAATTTATTTGGGGTCGGCCCAATATGTCGCTTTCTTCCATATTTCTCTATTAGTCGTCACCTCGGTAGTCAGCCCCTTTCTAGCCATATCCTCTTTCCATCCATCCATCCATCACACACCATTACAGACCATCCATGGTTTATTTGGTCTTCCCCTACTCTCACAGCCATCGACATTCATATTCAAAACTTTCCTGACGACAATTTCCTCATCCCTCCGCATCACATGCCCATACCATGACAACCGATTTCCATACAAATTTTCAACCACCGGCGCCACTTCTAGACTTCCTCTTATGTACTCATTTCATATTCTATCCATTCGCGTAACACCACACATCCCTCTTACCGTTCTCATCTCAGCTGCATGCAATTGCCTTTCATTCAACCCTTTTGTGGCCCAGCATTCTGATCCATACAAGACAGCAAGTATAGTTTTATATACCTATCTTCCCCCTAAGTTTAAGGGAAATACGGGAGTTGCAGATTACTCCCATGACCTGCCGCTATTTCATCCATCGAGTGTTAATTCTGTGCTTAACCGTCCGATCTACTTTCCCATCGCTTTGCACGAGTGAACCGAGATACTGAAGGTCGGAGCACACTAGGAGAAGCGCCCCATCAACCACTAGGGCTCCAGAACTGAAGAGACTGTAGATATCGCGGAACATACATATATTCAGTTTTGGTTCTGCTGATTTTGAAGCCAACATTCTCCAGCTTCTGTTGCCATTTCTCCAATCTACTCTGAATCTCTGGTCCATTTTCACCAACAAGAATATTGTCATCGGCAAACAGCATGCACCAGGGTACTTCTTCCTGTATGTCCGACGTCAGAGCCTCCATAATCAACAGAAAGAGGTAAGGTCTTAAAGCTGACCTTCTTTGGTGCTAACCTAAAGCCACATTGAACTCGTCGGTATTGCCACCAGCCGATCGGTCGTAGTTATGGACTTACGAGATTGACTGTACATAGCACGAATTAACTCTACATACTTCCCGGGCATACCTTTCTCTTTCAAGGCCCACCACAACACATACCGATGTACCTCCTATCATTCGCTTTCTTTAAATCATTGAAGTATGTATGACAATAAAACATCTTGCATACCAATTGAAATTACTTTCTTGCATTACTAAATAATCGCAGCGTCTAGTCGCAAGATTGACAGAATCCTAACGTGTTTACTCGGATTAAAGCGAATTCTTTATGGATTTATAGCGCGCTAAAACTGATTCCCTGTACTATGCACTAGATTTACATGTAGGTGAGCAGGATAGGTGAGGAGGAGGTGGGAATGAAATAATCTGACTGAGTTCTACCGACTGAATTATTTTGAAACATTTATTTAGGACGTACCTTTTCATACATGCATTACAAAATTATTTTTAGAGAAGATATACTTAGTGGAATAAAAATAATGGTATGAATGAACATGTTTTTTCTGTGTGTTCTTTCTTTAGTAGTCGACCAAGTTTATTAGATGATGATAGTCGTAACGTCATCTGCAAATATTTGACGTTTGTAGTATTTGACATTTTTTCTTTTTTTTAGGCCGAATAGTTGTCGACATTTGACGAAAAATGGAAAAAATACCCCCCCTTCCCCACACCCCGTTATCTCCAAAGTTTGCATATAGAAAAATCTGAAATTCTTCTGTGTGATAGAAGTTTATGTAATTACAGGAAAAATAAAACGATGTCTCTAAATAGCACACTATTTTTTGTGCGCAAGTTCGACTCGCTCTTGGCCGTTTTTATTGCTGCAATGCCAATAAACGCATTTTCTTTCTTTCTTTTCTTTCTTTACTAAACTCGCCACAAAATAATAGGTCCGTTTTGACATGAGGGTATCCCTCTTTATCCCGCTATGTTTGTCTCTTTTTGACATATGAAACGATATGGGCTGTCAAAACGGACCTATTATTTTGTAGCGAGTTTAGTCGACCAAGTTTATTAGGCGACGATAATCGTAACGTCATCTGCAAATATTTGACGTATTTGGTCGGTACTAAGAAAAGTTGCAGGTAGGCCGTATTTCACACCGTGGTCTAATAAAGGATATTATTATTTATTTGTGTAAATTGGTTCGAAAACTCTTTATTTACACTTTTTAAAACTAACTGAATTCGGTATTTCCTATCCGACTACTCTGAGATGAAAGACAGAAATAAACTCAGAGGTCACAGTCTCTTAAATTCCGAACATAATCTTGGTCAAACACTAATTGTCCTCATATGGCCTGCCATATGAGGACAATTAGTGTTTGAGATGGTTTTTTGAAGAAAGAACGACACAGATTGTGCGACAGAGTGGACTGACCAGTAAGTGCATGCATTTGTCAGTAATCAACCACTCGACAATTCGACATGTATGCATATTGTTCACATTTGTTTAAGGAGGAAGCGTCAGGGTAGCCCGCGAAATTCAAATTTTCTTACGTTTTTTGCAATTTGCAAGTCAGAATTAAGTTGTATGTTAAATAAAGTATGATTTGCGGTCGTAACAAATATGTGTTTACACAATTATATACAATAGAATCAGTAATACAACTCCTTAATCCTAAAATGTCAAGATTTCATGAAATAGTCATTTGTAGGATTACCTGGTCTTAAAGAGTTGTATTGATCACTTTGATGATTCTAATTATGTAACTAGATACTTGTTGCGACCGCAAATTATAATTTGATCAATGTACAATATAATACCGACTTGTAAATTGCAAAAAACGTAAGAAAATTTGAATTTCGCGGGCTACCCTGACGCTTCCTCCTTAAATTTGATAGAAGAACGATATATTCAATCATCGATGGACGCCCGCGGATTGAAAAGCAATGCCAAACGTTTACAGTCAAAACATTTAACGCAGTTAATAACTTTCAAATACCGTCATTAGTGCCGGCTAATTAGCCACGAACGGTGTGTTTTTTACTAACGAACAAGTTAATGTTATTTTAACAGATATTCAACGACGAACGGAGATGAGTTCACAATGTGTTGTGTGTATATTTTTGTGGGTTTATGTGTTACAATTTATGTGCTGTCTGGACCATGAGCAGAGTTCGAAGACTCCTATTTCGGTAAGTTATGAAAAAACATCGTGTTTTTCTTGATTCATTTGATTGATGTGTAAATCAACTGTAGATCAACGTGTATACGAGTATTTGTGCTTATAACATAACATAATTAGCATGTTCCAACTGCTGGTACACAGGCCTCCTCTCTGAGAGAGGCAGTGGGTCAGAATCCACTACGCGGACCCGTACGGGTTGGTGGATATATTTATATATAATTAACAGTGATCGGAGTAGGTAGATTGATTTTTGGTACTTGTATCATAAATACCCACAGAAAGAATAACCTGGATAAGCCATTTTCCTGGAAAGTAATTCCGGTATTTCCGGATCCAATTAAATATTGTTAATGTTGGCAGTGATTATAATATCATATCACTGCCAACATTAAAAATATTTAAATTTTCCTTTAAATTTTGAATTGAGTAGTAACTCAATTCAACATTTAAAGGAAAGTACCAAAACTAAATTAATTTATTATTTATCTGTTGAATAATAAAAACAATCGAATTCCAGTTGAAGCATTAATACATATTTATTATTTTATTTTTAGCCTGGCCATTAAGTGGTACACACAAAAAGTTGTGGCCATACGTAATTATGGCCACAACTTTTAACAAATTGTTGCACTTAAATTTCAATATTTTCATAGTGGTCATGGTAGAATAAATAATAATAAGTATAAATATCAACAGTGTTCATTGTTAAAATATGTACAATTTACATCAAATGTTTATCAAAAATAAAATTCATATTTTTAATCTTCATCGATTACAATGCATCTTGGTAATCTAATAATAATCAACTAATTCCGAAATTCTGGAGGAATGTCCATATTAAAATATTATACGTTTTGGATCAATGGAGGAGCTTGTGGCTAAGTAACAACAGCCGCACGGGTCGATCCATCAGGTTAAGCTACGCTTTCCGGGGTTGGTCCGTAGATGGGTGATCATCTTTACATACCGAGACTCCTCCGTGCCTCGGAAAGCACGTTAAGCCGTTGGTCCCGGCTGTCATTCGTGGATCTTTGACAGTCGTTACGGGTCGTCAGAAGCCTGAAAGTCTGACAATCAGTCTTACCAAGGGGTATCGTATTACCCAATAACTGGGTTGTGGAGGTCAGATAGGCAGTCGCTCCACGTAAAATACTGGTATTCAGCTGCATCCGGTTAGACTGGAAGCCGACCTCAACATAGTTGGGAAAAGGCTAGGCAGATTGACGTTTTGGATCAATGACCCAAATTCAATCTACCTACTACGATCTCTGATAATTAAGTATGTATATTACATTTATACTTTTTTTTGTATATCCTTAAATAAATAAATATTTATTTCATAAATCTCGTCATTGCACCTACCACTGTTTGTCTCTGCATCACCCAAAGGTTGACTGGTAGAAAATGCCTCAGGCATTAAATCCGCCTTTGTACATTTTTGTGTAAAATATTAAATAAATAAATAACTATGGGTAAGTTTAGAAAAATGTAGTAAGAAATGAGTTCTTCTTCTCATGCACGAACTTAATACAAGACTGGGCGAAAATATTAGTTACTTTTACATGGTAGTGGGACTAACTACCCTGGATACCTACTCGCTACCCGCTACTCGCTACCCGCTACCCGCTACCCGCTACCCGCTACCCGTATAGGTTATTTCTATCTAACTTTTACCACAACTTTGTAATTTTTCTACAAACAGAAAAACTTCATAACTCATTATTCAATTTTTGTTGTTTTCTGGTCGTTGCTTTTTCTTTTTGTTCGCTGGTCCGTTTAGTGAAAAATTTCGCATTAACTCAACTGTTTCAGGGCCCTTTTAAGACTTCGATCACCAGCATCAAGGACTGCAGTAACCCTAGCAAGCCTTTCGTTAAGAATCCTCCGGTTGTCTTCCGACCAACAACTCACAACGGCACGCTGAGTGGAAGCATTACTTTCTTGAGGGATACGAAGAATATCAAGGTAAAGTTTGCATCATTTTGAAGGTACTTTACTCAAGAGAAATTAGAATTCAGATCTTCAGATATGTCAGAAGAGAAATTTGAATCCAGAGACTAAAACTAGGGTGATGTCCGCGACATAACGCCCGCAGTGGCATCGGTTATGAAAATGATGGCAGCAGGTTTGGCTTTACGGTGTAAAAAACGTTTCAGTGACGTCATTTGACGGTAAATGGCAGACGCTATGTGGCAACCACCACAGTCTTAGAACAACTTAGCTTTAGTGACATTATGTCATCGGAAACGATGATGGAAAACTCAAAAATTTATTGGCCTAAAATGAGCTACCGAAAAGCTTATGTCAGTCCTGTTGAAAGACTTTGTATACACAACTTGTAATCTCTAAATCTTTCAATATTAATAACTAGATGGTTTCGTACCACCAATCTATTATAGTATAGTACCTTTGATAGATAGACGGACAGTTAGACAGGAGGCGCGGGTATATGGGTATATACGAAACGCCTTGAATGTGATGGCTAATTGTCCAGGCCCTTAGGTCGGCCGCAAAAAACTTGAATCCCCGAAACTGTACTAGGTATAATTAAACTCTTTTGCAAAAAAAAACGGGCACTTTAGATTTTTTCTCTACTTCAATGAAGAAGAACAAGAAAGACGTTTTATTAATTTGACGATGTATTGGCATGTTATTTGAAGCATCCTGTCATGATTCTTTACGTTCCAAATTTAAATTTTGAAATTAACAGAAGAAAAATAATGATTATTGTGGATTATTGTAAACTAAGTCTTCGTAATTACTGGTTCTTTGTGTTTTTATCCACTAATAGCTTCATGAATCTGATTTGTATTTTTTTTTATTTTATCCAAATATGTTTTAAAAGTATATATGCCATAGCATGCCAGCCCATAGGAGTGTAGTGAGTCCACCAGTGTATAGTAGACCATGTACAAAGTTGCCCTATCTAGCACAAAACTGAGGTGGTGGAATTTTACAAGCACGTACCTGAGTTTGTCACATAAGTGTATAATGTGTGTTTTCTAAATTATAATTTTATAATTATTTATTATTTTTTATAATTATAAATATCATCAAAAATTTAACATAATCTGTTGTATAGTATTATTACTATTGGACATTCACAATTTAACAGCTGATTCCATGAAACATTTTGAAGTTTTTCTAATACCTTTTTATCACAAATAATAGATAATAATAATAATAAACGTGCTCGGAGGTAGGATGTATTCCAGTAAGGTGCTGGTAGGGATCTTGACCGTACTTCCGGGATTGTCCTGATAGCCGTGGGATACCTCTCCACTCCTCAAGCACCTCAGGAAGCGTTGCCCCCTTGTCGCTACGTCACTATTAGGGATGAAAATTGCCGAATGTTTCCGAAACTTACCAGAAAAGTTTCCAATATTCCCGGCAATATTCGGCAATGTTGCCGGAAAGTTGCCAAAGTTTCCAGATTACATAGGGTCTTTCAAATGCCATTTTCAACGTTTATGCGCTCATGGGGTTTTATATAATAGTGTAGTTATACGTAATACTAGTAAGCCTTTTTAATTAATAGTTTATTATAACTAATTTATAATTATCTATGCATATATGTGAAGATAAAGTTAAACTATGACACTGGTAACTTTATGATAGCTGACCCCATAGTTTTTAAAGAATTTTACTTATAAATTGTATAAAAAAAGAAAGAGGGTATTGATACCAAATGAAATAAATATAAATCATACAACTGTGTAGTATATGATTTATATAGCACAAATCGTGAAGTCAAAAGAATTTTCAAAATTGGGTCAGTAGTTTAAGAGATAATCGCGAACATACAAACATACATATATACATACATTCTGATAGAATAAATAACCTCCTTTTTGAAGTCGGTTAAAAACGTCAACTTGTTGTTGCTGATCAATTCGTCTTGCAGGGTTTGACCCTTTTATACATACAGACATGTATGTATATAAATGTATATACTTTCTTACATACAAGTGAAGATAATTATAAGAACGTAGAAAAAAAAATAATGACGATATCTCTAAAATAGTTATGGTTTCATCACCAATGAACTATCATGGATAGCTTGTTCCTTTTCTTTAGTTTATCAGTAATAAAATAAATGTAAAAACTAAAATTTCGGTTGGATATTATAGACAAGGATAAAAACTACCACCCTGCAGACCGCAATTTTATCCTACTAAGCAATTATATTAGTAAAAGTTGGTTTCTATTTATACGTTTCTTGCCCAATGTTGCCGGGAAGTTTGGAAACATTCCCGGCAGTTTTGGCAACTTTGGCAATATTGCCGGCAATTTTCATGGCTAGTCACTATGTTCTAGCGGCCGTTTCCGGAGGCCCATTATTGAGTGTGCAAGTCACTCCCTGCCATTTTATCCGTGTATAATTGGTCAGGCAGGGGACATAATTCTTCCATAGTTCAAGTTATCCAATCCACTTTAGCCACCCAAACCCGTAGCCCAATATGTTTTGTTTCCACGTACAACAATAGTCCTGCACCAACCGGGGATTGTCCTTGGGTGCATAGTGCAGATAGGGATAATCGTCGGTTGGTGTCTCCTCATCATTTAAAATTATCTAAGGGGCCTCTGCGAGCTGGCTCCGGCCCCTCGTATGCCTTCCAAAGGACCGGGACCCCAGGGTCCCGAGATTTATAGAAAAACATAATAATAAGATGTCAATACATTCGGAACATCAACCCGCACCGATTTACTAGCGAGGCGCACACTCACAACATAATGATCTGATATTTTCACAGTTAACACTTCTATTTGCTGTGCTTGTCCCAAATAAAATATTTTTCTTTCTTTCTTAGTAGAAAAGTCACAAACTGAACTTTTGTAAGAACTTATAATCATTATTTTCCAGATTAGACTCAGAGGTTCCATACTACACAATGGTAAATGGGAGCCTATCTACCTAATAAACAACCTGAACTGCCACGGAATGGTGCTACACTTCATGTGTGCTTCCATGAACGTCAAGTATGACAGGAAGAACTGCCTATACTTCAAGGTAAGACTAGGAAATATCAATATGCATTTGTTTCCTCAAAGAGTGCTTGTTGATGCAATTCATAAATGTGGTTTCAAACATCCTGGTAGCAGCTGGATGAGCGTAGTTGTGGATCGAGTTCATGATGCCTATGTACATTAGAAGACTGTTGTAGGTACCTATAATATATATATCTTCATCTAAAGAAACACTTACCATGCCTGTTTCTTGCTGTGTGCGATTCTAAGCGAATGTCATACAATACCCATCATTTTTGTGGACTCTGGTAGATTCTGACTCGGTAGACAAATAAAAATGGAAGATCATACTACAACAAATGCATCTGTAGTAGCCTGTTTTACACGGTGCGACTGAATTTTATATGAATTACCATAACTTGAAGCAACAGTAAAAGTGCACCGTCTAAACAGTGCTTAGTCAACGCAAATCATTTGTTGCTTCAATTTCATTATAACTATGCAACATCAAGAAACTTGCATCTTGTAAGTGGGGATTTAGTTGTAGTAATGGCAGATTTCCTTACGACTTTCAATTGTTGATGTTTATGCTGTTTTCATTTTATTAAATTTTCAGGGATCCTACTCATTTAAAAACGTGGACGTGAATCAATTACTGCATTTATGCATTTCTAAAGTAAAGTATGGGCACATCCTGTGGCGATCAGAAACTTATACACAAGCTGGGACGCTCACCTGCAAGGAATATGACACTATGACTGAACCTGCTTAGTTGACATAATTATCATCACCATCATCCTCTTGCCGTTATGCCAATTTATTTGGAGTCTGCAGTCTCCTTCCATTGATTTCTCTTAATCGTCATCTCTGTTCTCATCTTATTTCTAGCTCTATTATCTTTCATACACTCTTGCTTTGGTCATTCTATACTCTAAAAATATTCCTCACGATATGTCTTTTCTTCCTTGAACCTGATTAGATGTCATCATCATGTAGGAAATGTACTTTACATGAAATAGATTATAATAATCGTTTTATGCCCCATTATTTGCCTCATTTGCTTTAGTATCTGTTTAGCTAAATACATATTAGCTGCACAGATACTCAACAAAAGTTAATGTGGTTTTAACTGACTAGATTATATGTGGAACGGATATTTTTATTCATTGTTTTATTTTTCTGTGTATCATTTTTATTATCAATATGCTATTCCGGAACTGAACCGACTCCAATTTCGGTAACTTGATTTTTTTTTTAATGAAGTTTTTGTAATTTTTTATAACGCTTGTGAACTGGAGATTGCTGCAAGGAATCATTTTTCATATATAAGTTGTTTCAATAAAATATAATTTTCAGCCATTAATATCAACACTGTACGTTTTCAGGGCCCTTTTAAAACATTCACCTTCACAGCCACTGGGGTCAAGTATGACAAAATGATCTGTATGTTCCTGAAGGTAAGGTTGAGTTTAAAATACTACTGATATAAAACAAATAAGGCTCTTGCTGGATTGGTCTACTTAGGGATTACTATCTTTATCATCATCAACCTGTCCTTAGATTCGACTGCTGGTCATGGGGCACCAATAGCTTGTCATTATTGTTATTATTTTATATGTAAAGAGTTTACAGTAGACTTGAGTATTGTGTAGTGCTTGGTGTACCCAATCTCATTTTGTCTGAACTGAGGGTTCCACCTCAATGAGAGGTCTTCTTTTTCCCAACTAAAACACTAGGAAGTGGTGAGGGATGGTTGTTTAAGCAGCCGTAACTTTGACGTTCGGAATGTGCTGTTCCTCAGCGAAATTATAATAAAGAATTTTTGGTTTTGATTTCAATTTTAAAGCAAACTGTACCCACACTTTAATCTCTTGCTTTTTTCCAGGGTTTTTTTTATCTTTCAGAATTTGGACGTGAACCAGCTGCAGCATGTATGGGTTTCATCCATGCCATACGGGCGCCTTCTGTGGCAATCAGAAACCTACTCCAAAGATGGAATGTTCATCTGCACGGAGTATGACACTGTCATCGAACCTGCTTATTATGGTTGAATTATAAGGAAATATTTGAAAGTTTTTATTGTTTTCATACCGACATCTACAGCATAGTATACCCATAATCAACCTATAACGTTTTGGACAAACAGCGGAATTTGGCAAAATATACCAACTACATCTCTACAAAAGCCAGCATATCCAGCAAGTGCCACTGCAAGCGTCTGCGCGGCAGGAATTGGGGGATTAACCCCAAGGTCACTTACTGGCTATATGCCACAGTCATCCGATCAATGATTACACACACTAGTCCATTGGCCCAGGACAGACCTGAGCACAGCCCAAACAGATCTTGAAAAACTGCAGCGGTTCGTGTAGTAATCACTAGCTGTATGTGAGCCCCTCATTCACTTTATTAATAACCAAAAACCGAAATTAAAGTCTCTTAAGACAGTTAAAAAAATGGACTACGCGTCTGAATACACATTAATAGATAATACGGACTGGACCATATTTCTCAATGCTTCTGACGCTAATGTGGCGGCTGATATATTGGTTAAAACCCTATCAACAATTATTAGGCTTAACTGTAAGAGGCTCATTTGCGACGTAAAACTGGTGGATGCCTAGCTTCACAGCTTGGCTCATCGCCGCAAGGTTGCCTGCTTGTCGGTATTCTACAGATTGTACTTCGGTGAGTGTGCCCAAGAACTCCACGACCTGATTCCACTGGCCCCCTTCTACCATCTAGATGCACTGCCAGTTACCATCCCTACCTAGTTGCTATTCCACCAATTCGCACTAAGCGTTTCCAAATGTCTTTATAATGCGCACAGCAAAAGAGTGGAACTCGCTACCTGCGTCTGTGTTTCTGAGCGCGTACAACCCTAATCTCTTCAAAGTGAGAGTAAACAGGCTTCTTCTGGGTAAGCTCACTCCATCGTCGACTTTGTCTCTGTCACCTTCGACCTACAAAAGAGCAAACCCATCTCAAATAAAAATAAAAAAATATTTAAAAAGCACACTTCGGTCTCCACAATTCCGCGTAAAAAAATCAGGTCTTTTTACATGTATAACTTACCGTTATAATCTAGATGCCCTAGTCAACAGTTCCCCAGAAAATAGAATATTACTGATTACATAAAAGGTACCGCAATTATTGCAATTACTTACTCCTTAGGTTAAAACAGATTTCTGAAAGAGAAGTGATAAATGATTTTATTTCTGTAAGTAGGTTTATACACGCGTCAGTCATGTTTTTAAAATTTAGGTAAGGTCGGCGTTTCATATCTGACTACTCTGAGAAGGAAGGCCGAAACAAACTAAGAGATCACAATCTCTTTTAAAGTCCAGACATAATCTTGGTCAGTTTATGTAAAGACCATGTAGATTGGTGTCTGAAATGGTCTTTTGAGGAAAGAACCACATAGATTGAGAGGTCCTGTCCAGTCAGTGCACGCATTTGTCAATAATCGCGCAGCTCAACTCAGAAATTATGGAGCTCAACGATTCGACGAACAATATCTAAGAAATGACATTTGGATAGGCCACATAAATTACTCATACTGCCAGAACATGATTATAAAAAAACTTA
Organism: Dicycla oo; assembly: GCA_948252095.1. Taxonomy (NCBI): domain Eukaryota; kingdom Metazoa; phylum Arthropoda; class Insecta; order Lepidoptera; family Noctuidae; genus Dicycla; species Dicycla oo. Next base: position 26,879,316 of record OX411729.1, on the reverse strand, counting down.
GAGAAAACAAACAAAAATTAATGATCCGAATAGCTTTCACTTTCACAATAATTAAAATAATATAATACTTTACAAAGTAAATATTCATATCAACATTCATGTGTAAAAAAAAAGAAAAATTGGAGCAGCTCAATTCCATGCCTTTTGTCCTCAATATACTCTTTAACGGTATAATAATACGGCTGTCTGACACATATTGCATTTAATAAATGATTTGAATTTATTAAGGCTTAGATCTTGAACGTGGCTTGCAAGTTTATTATAAAAGCGTATACATTGACACCTGAACGAGCCACCTATTTTCTTGAACCTTGTTAAAGGTACAACAAATTTTTGTTTGTTCCTAGTATTTACTTTGTGGATATTACTGTATTTTTAAGCAATTTTATATTTTTATGGGCATTTAAAAGATTTTCAAAAATATACTGAGAAGCCACAGTATTAGCCTTCTTAAATTTCTTTCTGAGAGGGTGTCGAGGACTTAATTTATAAATTGATTGAACAGCTCTTTTCTGCAAAAAAAAAAAGTCAGAATGTCGGCTGCGTTTTCTCACAACAGAATACCGTACACACTATGAAAATACACTACACACTTTGAAAATAGCTAGAGTACACTTAAAGGGCAGTCTCTGCGTCAGTTAAGTTACTAATTTTATTTTAGTTACTCATTTTTCTAACAGTGGATTCAGCAGAACTTAGCTTTTTTTGACAATTTATCTATATGTGGGTCTCACTGAAGTTTAGTATCCAAATTTAAGCCTAAGAATACTGCGCTATCTTAAGAATTCAAATCTCCGCCCTCTATCAACATACTAGTTTTTACCTGCCTAACGTGCTGTAGCGTAAACTTAATGCGTTTTTTTTCATTATAAAGTAAATTATTAATATTGAACCACTGAACTACTTTTGAGATCGCTCTATTCACATCGTCAGTAACCAGCTGCTAACATTTAAGTTTAAACAAAAGTGTAGTGTCATCCGCAAACAACATGATTATCCTATATGAAGTAAGTAGTCGTTAATATAAATAACAAACAAGAAAGGACCAAGAATTGAGCCCTGTTAGACTACCATTGTTACTATAGATCCAGGAGATCTTTTCCATTAACGTCAACGCTTTGAATCCTATTACTCAAGTATGAAGTAAGAAGATCCAGAGCGGTGTTCCGGATCCCGTAGTGGAGGAGTTTCCTGAGTAACGTTTCATGAAGAACGCAAATCGAATGCCTTGGACAAATCACAAAAGATGCCCAAATCATCGCATTTGTCTTCCCATGCATTGTAAATATATCCTAAATTTAAACATCGGCGGCATCAGTAATTGAACGACCCCTTGTAAAACCGAACTGTTTGTTATTTATGTAATAATTTATGTTGATCAGAATCTAGTGAATTTATAATTTCTTTGTGGCTTGGAATAAGATGTGTATAAATATTATCTAGGCATCTGGCACTACTACGGGTTATTCTTGTGGGCTCCAAAAAAAGGTTTACAAGATTGTATGACTAAAACAGACTTATTATTTTACTACAAGAACCTGAGTTTTCTAATAAATTAACATTAAAATCACCGCAAATGATTATAGATTTGTTCGAGTTACAAATCTTGTGTAAATAAATGTAAATCTTGACCTAATCTCTTCATCCATTGCCTTTTCAAAGCAGTCATACAATCCTGAAGGGGGTCTGTACACACTTAATACAATGAATTGCGCCAATTCTATATAAGCTATTTCAACTGTCCGCTCACAATATCCTTACGGTCTCTAAAAAGCTGGTTGCCACCATTTGCTCTGCTAAACGAACTAGCAACCTGGTGATTATTAAAACTGAAGATAAATTGGTGGCTTTTAAGCCAATGTTCTGTTATACAAAGAATATCAATACTGTTAAAATTCTAAATCTTTTTTCAGAAAACCTTGAATATTTTGATGGACCAGGTAAATACTATTTACTGATTTTAACGTTTTATTTAATTTTTTGTGCAATTATTTATATAATTGCTAGAGAATGCCTCTATCGTCTTAATTCGACAGGCCAGTTGGCGTGGTTGGTTAAGATACCACCTATCATGCCGCAAGTCGTGGGTTCGATTCCCATCCAGGACGCACATTTGTGTGCATGAACATGTCTGTTTGTCATGAGTCTGGGTGTTTAAGTATGTATTTACAAATAAAAAAGTAATATATGTAGTATATCAGTTATCCGGTTTCCATAGTACAAGCTCTGCTTAGTTTGGGATCAGATGACCGTGTGTAAACAATGGTCCCAGGATATTATTATTATTAATTTCTAATTTAAATTACTATCAATGTCAATTTTTGATATCAAATTATTGACTGAATGATTTAACAAGTCATGGCATTGCTCAATAGAAGCAATTTGTTTAGCAAATTCTTGGCTGTAATAAAAAGTAATATGATAGCGACACAGCTATCTGTCTTTTACTTTACTTTGAAAGATAGTACCTATCCATAAAAAAAACATGAAAAATTCATGAAGAATTCATAAAAGCGAAGAACAGTCCAAACTCAACTTGGGATGCAATCAATAAGGTTTGCTACCTATGTAAAGCCAAAACCAGCCCTACTCACCGAATTTATAAATAGAAAGAAAAAAGAGAAAGCAAATATGTTTATTTGCGATAAACATGACGCAAAGAAATAAAATAACAAAATAAAATAATTAAAGAACCAGTTTGGGGAAAATATGCGTCACATTCACGCAAAACGGCGGTAAATCTTAATGACCCTGAAATTTCTATTAAATAAAGTTAACAACTTCTTTGCTGACATTGGTTAGGAAATGGCCAGCAAATTATCGAGTAAAAATTCCGCTACCAATCGAAGTAAATTAAACTCCATAGTCATTCTTGAACCTGACACAAACGAGGTTAAGAGATTTGAAATCTGAATGCGCAGTGGGCTGGGATGGTATCCCAGCCTGTATTTTAAAATCATCTCGCTAAACTCTGGTTCCTCATATTACCCATGTCTTTAACCTGTCCATCACGACGTGTATTTTACCAAGGGCTTTTTAAAAAGGCAGTTATGCATTCAGTTTTTAAGTCGGGTGACAGAGGCAGTCTCAATAACTATAGACTAATATCAGTCTTTACAGCTCTTTCCAAGATATTGGAGCGTTAGTATACGCTGTGCAATTTTCCTCTGGGATGGTTAGTGGGAGAGTCTCAGGCATGCGTTAAAGACATTGTGGACCTGACCTAATCGTGCCCATCCCATTTAACCTGCTACGCAGATGGCTACAGGAGTTCACCCACAAGTGGAGAGTTGGTGATCCTCGACACCTGGCTGCAGGCAGTCCAGGGAGGCTATTCCATCCTTAGATGGTAGGCTAACCAGGCGTTTATTATGCCTGGACAGAAACGGCCTGCGCTTGGTGACAGGGACCATCACAGGACACTGTTCACTAAACAAACACTTCCACACAATAGGCAGAACGGCTAGTCCTCTGCGCAAGCCTTGCATGGAGGCTGAAGAAACCGTTGCGCATGTACTCTTTGATTGTATAGGCGTTACCCAGATTATACAGAAATCCTCAAACGTTCTAAACAGAGACGTGATCATGGTGGGCTGGTTGGAATAACCTCCAACGACGACCGCAGGTGCCACCACAGGACCATTGTGCGTGGGTCATGCTGGCTTGGTTTCCGCAATTCAGGACTAAGTGCGGAAATCAAACCTTCTAACATAGAACATAGATATAGATATTAATCAGTTTCAAATACTCTCATTATTGACGCCTCATTTGCCACAAGCTGTATGTTTTTTTTTTTTTACAAACGAACAATTTACGTAATGTTATTTTAACGCAATTCAATGAGGAACGGAGATGAGCTCTCAATATTTTGTGTGCATATTTTTGTGGGTTTATGTATTACAATTTATTTGCTGTGTGGACCCTGAACAGAGTTCGAAGACTCCTATTTCGGTAAGTTATGGAAGAAACATTGTGTTTTTCTTGATTAATTTGATTAGTGTGCGGACCAACTAAGGGTAAGTTTAGAAAAAATGTGGTGAAACATGAGTTTACATTTTCCCGCTGATGCACGAACTGTACAAGATAAGCTTACCTGAGTATGTATGAAAAAATATTAGTCACTTCTTGTGTTAGTGGGGCTAACTGCCCTGGGTAACCTTCACTACTCGTGGAGGTAATTTATATCTAGGTAACTTATAACAACAACTTTGTAATTTTTCTACAAACAGAAAACAAAATTCTTAACTCATTATTCAATTTTTGTTGTTTTCTAGTCGTTGGTTTTTCTTTCTACACGTTGTCTAACTGCAGGGGTTACTCAACTATGTTTCAGGGCCCTTTCAAGACTTCGATCACCAGCATCAAGGAGTGCAGTAACCCTAGCAAGCCTTACGTGAAGAATTCTCCGGTTGTCCTCGAATCAACAATTCACAACGGCACGCTGAGTGGAAACATTACTTTCTTGAAGGATATCACGAATATGAAGGTAAAGTTTACATCATTATAAAGGTGCTTTACTTAAGAGCAACTGTATCCAAAGTGACGTTCTATCACCGATAACGATGATCGAAATGTCAAAAATTTATTGGTTTCAAATGAGCTACCGAAATGCCATATCAATCCTATTGAAAGACTTTGTATAAATACGAAACGCTTTGGAATTGATTGCCAGTTGTCTAAGCCCTCAGGTCAGCCACAAAAATCATAATATCTTCAAAACTATAAAATATACTAAGTTCTAATGACGTAAAAAAGAGACGGTCACGCAGATGTGAGTGACAAAGAGGACGCTATAAGTATAAAATGAAATCTTTCTAAAATTCGATGTGTCGTATAAACAGACACAAACTATATAACATCACGGCTGTAATCCCCGAAGGGTTAGGCAGAGGTGTACTTATACCTAGTCCCATGTAATAGGGGGCGACAACTGGGCACAAATCCAGACTCCGGAATGCTACTGAGAAATCCCTGATGGAAAAGAAACCCAATTCCACTTTTCCCGACTTGGGAATCGAACCTAGGACCTCATGCTCAGCAGTAGCGCTTGTTACCACTAGACCAACGAGACAATCGGCCACGAACTATTATGGAGTTATATGATTATCTATGTATATGTTACGGTAAGTGTGATTAATTGAATGTGCCCCACCAAGTCGAGCAAAACAAAGACATGGTAAGGCCGGTACCATCCTTTTCTCGAAGCCATTCGGGCCATTTTTGACCCCATATAACTTCGTTGTGAAAAACTAGAAGGCTTAATTTTCAGTGACCAAGAGGGCATTACATCTATAGATATATTTCCAAATTACATTAAATTTGAACCAGTAGTTTAAGAATTATGCAAGTCAAAGTTCCTTAATTTTGTCACTGACTGACTCACCGATCATCAAAATAACAGAAATAAGAAAATGTAATATTGATATGGTTACTATACAATGTTGTTAGCTAACTAAGAAGGTATCAATTTATGACAAAGTGGTTGGATAGCTGCTCCCATTGTTAGGTAGGTACAGAATGAATCCTCCCCCCGGTGCTCAGTAGCCGTAGCTTGGTCACCCACGGTGAAGCGAAGAGGAATCCGAGGAGGGGCCGCTCGTCAGGGCTTTTACCAGGAAGCCGACGACGTAGCGGACAACAGGTAGGTTGCGTTGCCGCTTGGAGGACATCGCAACTGAGGCGGGCCGCGATGTCGTATGGGAGGCATCGCGGCTGAGGGTTGGAGGCCGCGGCGGGAGAGGAGTGCCTGTATTGCGGTGCGCCGCTCTCCCTACCTTCCGCGGCCTTAACGGGGTCGCCGCCGTCTGATGGCGAACGCGGTGGGGCCGCAAGGGAGGAGGAATGTCGGTATAACGTTGCCCGCTCTATCTATCCTCTGCGGCCAAAAAGTGGTAGGCGGCCGGACCCGACCTGTCGCAGGGGGACCAAGGGTGCCTAGACACGGGCCGTCTAGCGCCCATGTGCTGGTTTGGTCCCTGGGGTGGTCACGACGTGCCGTGCGATCTGGTGCGCCGGTGATGGGGGGAACCTCAGAGCAGGGTCCGGTGACGGACAGCCGGGGCGGGTTCGCGGTGAGTGCTAACGCGTGCCCGTGTTCACGCCACAAGCGGCAGAGGAGGACACTGTGGAGATTTAGTGAAAAAAAAAAAAAGTTACTGAATTAACCGACTTGGTTTACATTCGATTTCACAACTTTTTACGGCAGAAAAACTACGTTGCGAGACTTGTGCATTTTTGTACATGTTCTGTACAAAAATGCACATGTAACATATGATGGGATTAATAATAATCCACCATGTTAATAATTACCGTATGATTTGGTAAATATGAGTACAAAACTTATATTAATAAGTTTTAGCAGTTGTTATTAATAATTCACTACTCTCGTCGGAAAAAGTAATAAAATATAATAAGACTCAAAGTTATTTGTCCAGTAGATATTTATTTATAATACCACAGTACTTACAAATACATAACTAAAAGAAACTAACATGCAAGATCGCTTATTCTTTGGTTTTGTTTAAATCAAACAAGAACAGATAAAACTATACAATCACGGACTTCGTAAAATCGACATTAAAATTTTAAATCTTCTATTTCTTTGTTCAATAGGTATTTATTGATAATACCTACCACCATACATTTTATAGGTACTGAACTAAATAAAGTAAACGAAAATTAAAAGGAAACAATTATAGAGTCATCATAAAATCAACATTAAAAAATCCTAATAACAATACTTTATTTATGGTTGCTCGATCGAACAGAAAGATGCCTAGCGTACGTTATTTTTGAAAGTGAACATTTATCGGTACTAAGGTTACATTATTAATTATCACCGATAAATTTGATTAATTTCTTACTTTTACCTTAACTTTCGGTAATTATTACACAATTATTAATAATTTTCATTTAATCACAGTTACCGTAACATATATAATAAAATTTAATTTAAGAAAAGTAAAAACGGACTTCGAAAACCTAAAACAAATAAAATAACTTTCGTAAAAAACTTAACAGCTTCTAAAGTCAGTCAATCCAATACGATTGACGGCTTAAGTCGATACTTAAGTAAGAGAAATAGAAATTTCAGAAACTGTATTTCAATAGATATTCTTATACCTATGATTATGGTATTTCAGATAAGAAACAGAGGTTTAATACTACGCAATGGTAAATGGGAGTCTTCCTTCTTAATAAATAGTCCGGACTGCCACGGAATGGTTATGTACTTCATGTATGCTACTATGAACATCAAGTACGATAGGAAGAAATGTATCCACATCAAGGTAAGACTAGAAAATAACTACTTGACAGTGAAGTCACTAATTTGGTTCCTCAAAGACTACTCACTGACACAAAAATGTAGTTCTAAACACTAATGGCAGTAGCTGGCACTGAAAAGCCGAGAAAACGTGTAATGGCAATGATCTCAAGGCAAGGTCTGTCTGGGAGTAGGTAAAAAAATAACCATAGTGTTTGTATATTTCAAATATTTCTGGCTGGATAGAAAGAAAAGTACTGGAGATAATACTGGAACCAAAGACACTGGTACAGATCTTAAAATAAGAGAAGACAGTTAAAGTGAACCAACACAAAAGTAAGGAGTTGTAACAAGAAACAAAGTGCTTTAAAATATTTCCGTTTGCTAAGAACAAACAAAGTAAAAGCACGAGTCTATCTCCCAGTAATTTTTGCGATGTCAGTTTCCCTCTCCCACTTAAATTGTTAGCAGTAAGCACCAGTGAAGGTGACTGCTGACTACTCTTTTCTTTCAGGGAACCTACTCCTTCGAAAACTTGGACGTGAATCAATTAATGCATTTTTGGTTATCCAAAGCCAAGTATGGGCACATCCTGTGGCGATCAGAAACATATTCACAAGCTGGGACGTTTACCTGCAAGGAATATGACACTATTAGTGAACCTGCTTAGATTTGCTGCATTATCATCATCATCCTCTTGCTTTTATACCAATTTATTTGTTGTTTGCACAGCATGGAAGGAGAAACCTTCCATTCATCTCTATTAAACGACATCTCTGTTCTTATAATTGAGCTAGAAAGGATTTCTAGCTCAATTTTCTTTTACATGATCCTGCTTTAGTCATCCTCTACTCTAAAATATTCCGCATGATATGTCCTTCCTTCCGTGAACCTGATTAGAGGTAATCATGTAGGAAAAGTAATTTACATGAAACAGATTATAATCGTTTTATGCCTCATTATTTGCCTCATTTGCTTTAGTACCTCCCTACCTAAATATTAGCTGCACAGATACTCGACCAAACTTAATGTGATTTTAACTGACTAGATTATATGTGGAACGGTCATGATTATTCAATGTTTTCTTTTTATATTTTTATTTTTATCATTTTTATTACCAATATGCTATTCTGGAACTGAACCGACCCCAACTTCGGTAAGTTGATTATTTATTACAAAGATTTTACATACATTTTTCATAACGCTTGTGAATTGGTGAAGCCATGATTTTTCATATATAAATAAGTTGTTTAGATAAAATATATTTTTTCCCATTCATTTCTATTCTACGTTTTCAGGGCCCTTTTAAAACTTCGATCGTCAGTGTCAAGGACTGCAGTAATCCTCGCAGGCCATACTTAAAGAACCCGCCAATGATCTACCATCCATCAATCCTGAGTATCGACGGAAAGAACATACTGGGGGGGAATCTTACCGTTTTGAAAGACACTAAGGATGTTAAGGTAAGGGAGTTCTTGAAAGCATTGTTCGTGCAATTTTTTCTTCTCTGGGTATTTCATGAATTTTCACAAGATGACGTTAGTAAAATATTAGCAATAAATGCTCATTCCAACCAAATCCGTTCAGCTGTTTTAGCGTGAAAGCGTAATCAAATGAAACAAACAAACACACTTTCGCATTTATAATATGTGTCTTTTTACGGCTAAAAAGAGTTGTTTCACCCAAACTCCTACTTTTCGGGGTATATCTGTTCATGTAACTGATCGACTTGAGCTCCTAGGCATGGAGTTGACATCTGGTCTCAACTTCGGCGCCACCATCGAGTACAAGGCCCAAACTGCGGCCAAGAAACTGGGCATCCTAAATAGGGTGAAGCGATACTTTACGCCTGGACAGCTTTTATTCCTTTACAAAGCGCAAGTCCGATCCTGCATGGAGTATTGCAGTCACCTTTGGGATGGATCAGCTAAGTACCAACTAGCCGCGCTTGACTCGGTGGAACGCAGAGCCAAGAGGCTCATTGGCGACGTAAAACTGGTGGATGCCAAGCTTCATAGCTTGGCTCATCGCCGCAAGGTTGCCTGCTTGTCGGTCTTCTACAGATTGTACTTCGGAGAGTGTGCCCGAGAACTCCACGACCTCATTCCACCGGCCCCTTTCTACCATCGGACATCTAGACGCACTGCCAGTTACCATCCCTACCTGGTTGCTATTCCACCAATTCGCACTAAGCGCTTCCAAATGTCTTTTATAATGCGCACAGCAAAAGAGTGGAACTCACTACCTGCGTCTGTGTTTCCGAACGTATACAACCCTAATCTCTTCAAAGTGAGAGTGAACAGGCTTTTCTGGGTAAGCTCACTCCATCGTCGACTTTGTCTCTGTCACCTCTGACCTAGACTAGAGTCAAGAGCAAACCCATCACAAATAAAAAAAATATTAGTAAGGATAGTTAGGAGGATGAAAAACCGGTCTACGACACTCTAGACTCACAAAATATATTAGGTACTTAAATTAAAAAAAAAAAACTTAACACACTTCTAAAGTTTCTATAATAATATAATTCAATCATGAGTCGAAAGACGCCATCTATTCTATCTATAAGAACGTTATTGTTGTTTTCCTCGGGAACAGTACTATTTTTGGGATGAAAGGTACCCTATGTCCGTTTCTGTACACCTGACAATGTATATGCAAAATTTCAGGACGGTTGGTTCAGTGGTTTGGGCGTGAAAAGGTAACAAACAATTGTTTGTTTGTACAAACTTACTTTCGCAATTTATAATATTAGTTAAATATTAAACTATAATTACATAGTTATACCATTAATTAAATAATAAACTCTTTTAAATTCACCAACTCTAGAGGCTACGATGACATTAACACAAAAATTCCTAAATTATGCTCTACATTTTTATAAATTCATATTAGCCATATTATTAATTTGTCATTTATGCAAGGTTTATTCCCTTCACGGTTGAAAATCTCAATTTTTAAACCAATACACAAGAAAGGTGATGGAAGTGATTTGAATAATTACCGCCCTATCATGCATACCAATATTATCAAAGATCTTTAAAAAGGTCATGCTTGAAAAACTCCGGTTTTTTTATATAAATACAAAATTCTAAAAGAAGATCAATTTGGTTTCAGAAAAAAAATAAAACGACTACAACAGCTTGCTTTGGCTCTATTAAAATTAATAAGGAAACACCTTAATGATAATCTACCAATTGTCTCCATTTTTCTAGATATGTCCAAGGCAAGATTTCGTGAACTGTACACTGTTAATTTATAAATTAGACCGATATAGCATAAGAGGAAACGCGTTGAAATGGCTTGAAAGCTACCTTACACATCGACAACAATGTGTTGAAAGGGTTTAGCCGTCCTTCCATAGGCAAACTGCCCCCGATAGGAACCTATATCGTAACCTATGCTATATTGTAGAGGGTACTAATAGTAGTTCATCGAGTAGATATTAGCTCTATATCTTAGTTAATTGAGGAGCTATTTGAAAAAATGTGTCCGGAGACGACTTTTTTTCAAAGTGATATATCTCTGTTGATTTTAAAGCTAGAAAAATAAAACCAATTCCAGTGTTTATGGTACACTCTACAGTTTATTTTATATCAATTTCCATGAGCCAAGCCTAAATAAAAATATTAAAAAAATGCAAATAAATTATTTTTTTATTGATTTCTATCAGATCGAATTGAATTACCACTTTGAAAAAAATATATAATAATTGTCTATATATTGCCTAACAGCATGCCAAGTTTCATTAAAATCCATAAGGTGCAACATGTTGAAAAAAAAAAATGAAAGTAAGTGGACCACCTTATGACCACTTTGATGACGCTTTTAACTTTCAATTTTTCAATAATATTTAATTTTAATTTGATTTTTCAATATTGGGCATGAAAGGTTCAAAAGAAAATGGAATGATCTTTTATCAGTAATAGTTGAATCCATATTAATAAAAAATAGCTTTTATTAGTCATCGTCACTATTTTCATTAATTACAACGTGATCGTTATTTATAGAAAAAACACTGGACGAACTATATGAGATTTATATCTTGCATTTGATAAATAATATATAATTGCCGCTACGTGGGAGCAACTATAGATGCTGGCGGGAAAAATTCCGAATCATTCCCGTCGAATACTTCAGAAGTATTCCGAAATATTCCGAAACTTTGGGAATATTTCAACGTTTATTCCCATTGAATTATTCGGGCGAAATATTCGGCGGAAACATTCGATTGCGGGGTACGAATGTTTCTCGCGGGGGGAAGACTTCTCCGGGGAGCATCTCCCCTCTTACCGCACCCCGCACCGCCATCGCCTGCACGCACGACTCGTGGCAGTCGGTCGTGCGCGGCGCGGCGGCTGCGGCCGGCGCACAGAGGGGCAGCGGCGGCGGCGATGGACGATCGATGCAAAATACGACTTTTCAGCAAAAAAAAATAAAAATCTTAATTAAATTCATTTTGAATAATTCTGATTTAAAGAAACTTTCCCAGAAGTATTCCGGAATTATTCAGAATTTTTCGGAAGTTTTGCAACTATAGGAGCAACACCCAACTGTTCGATTTCCATTTGCACAGTTACAGCAATAACGCCGAATATCTTCATGGCTTTTTCCATTGGGACGACCATGCACAACTATGCACTGTGATCATGTAGGAACATGCACGCGCGGGTACTTTGATAATCTACTCACTATAAAAGTAGACAAAATATTGTAGTAGACTAGTGACACTACCAACCGTTAATGTACTTTATATAAACTGTCAAAACGCTATTTTGTTAAAGATTATTAAAATCTAATACAATTTGAAAGCGTCCACTGTAAATCAAAGTGTTTTTGTGATTAAAGCGTTTGAGCGTTTCAATGTTAAACTCCATAAGCAAACTATAGAACTTTAAAACGGACACAAGTGATTAAAAATTGAGCATCAAAAATGCTATAGTTTGTTTATGGAGTTCAACATTGCAAACACTAAAGCGCTTTATTATTAAGCGTTTTTAGCATTTCGTTATTAATTACTTGAATTTACAGTGTCAACAAGGTGGTCCACTTACTTTCATTATTTTTTTCAACATGTTGCACCTTATGGATTTTAATGAAACTTGGCATGCTGTTAGGCAATATATAGACAATTATTATATATTTTTTTCAAAGTGGTAATTCAATTCGATCTGATAGAAATCAATAAAAAAGTAATTTATTTGCATTTTTTTAATATTTTTATTTAGGCTTGGCTCATGGAAATTTATATAAAATAAACTGTAGAGTGTACCATAAACACTGGAATTGGTTTTATTTTTCTAGCTTTAAAATCAACAGAGATATATCACTTTGAAAAAAAGTCGTCTCCGGACACTTTTTTTCAAATAGCTCCTCAATTAACTAAGATATAGAGCTAATATCTACGCGATGAACTACTATTAGTACCCTCTACAATATAGCATAGGTTACGATATAGGTTCCTATCGGGGGCAGTTTGCCTATGGAAGGACGGCTAAACCCTTTCGGGACAAACAGGAAATCAAAAGATCGCATATAGGTCTCAGTAGGTATCGTGAAAATAACTGCAGTAGCGGCCCTAGTATGGTCCCTTGGGGTTCCCCAAGGGACCACCCTAGGGCCGCTACTTTTATTCTTGCTATATGTTAATGACTTGTCTATTGTAACTTCCTACTATTGCATACTATACGCTGACGATACGATCGTCAGTATTAAAAATAAACATGTCGACATTTTTGAGTACCAAAATGAAATAAACATGAAATTAAATAAAATTCTTACATGGCTTGAACACAATAATCTACATATTAATATTAACAAAACAAAAATAATATAATTCCAGACATATATAACAGAACGCGTCCACGGTTTAAAATACAATATGGAAATGAGACAATAGAAATTACGCAAAATTCTTGGGGATAATAATTGCCAAAATTTGTAACTGGAAATCTCATATTGATGATCTTTGTTAGAAGATAGATTTTTATATTCGTTTTATATAGACTAACACGTGCTAGTCAACAAGTTAAAACACGTGTTAATTCTTGGTAAAGTTCCTAAAAATGCGATAGCTCATTCGATTCGAAATGACGTCTAAAAAATGTAACTCGAGGATGTATTAGCACATAAAAAAATGCAATTGTTATTAACAAATAAAGATGAATAAAAGATGGCGTTTCGTTTTTTTTGTTATTAACTCGTAAACTATCAATATTTAGGAAATTTTAAAAAAAAGATCCTTAAAGAGGAGGAAATTTCCTATGAAAAAGTCCTGACTCTCAAAACTCGTATCTTCATTATTTATAATTTTTGTTTAACGCTGAACATAGGGCTTCGCGGGGCCGTTACGGCTCGCGAGGGTCGCCGCTAAAGAGAGTGCACTAGATAAAATTATTTTTTTACAACATTTATGTTATTTTAAAAATTAAAGAAAATCAACACCTGAAAGAATAAATCCCCGTTGGAAAAAAAAATAAGTCAAATTTTCAAAAAGTTATACGATTGTTAATTAACCAATTTTTTTGCAATCTCCATTTTTATAAATGACAACATAAAAGTCTAAATAATAAACCTATAAATTTTTGGCTTCGTGGAGCCCTTCTTATATATATGCTTAAATAATGATTTAAAAAAATTATTGTTTGTAAAGGTTTTTTTCATATTTCGATTGTTTTAATAGTTAGTTAAGGAATTATTTTCTCGCTAAAATCATAATTGACATTTCTTAATAGGTAAAGATTTTTTTTTTTATTAATATTTTCATTGTTTGTTAACTTAACAATTTGTTATAAACAAATTCTAACGACCGCTATATTTATGTTCTAGAGCAAAAAAAAAAATACAAAGACAGTCTTATATATGAAAGTAAAAAGAAACTATTATTTAATAAAAATTTGATTTTTTTTATTACGTATCCAGACCCAGCCGCAAAATGCATATGCTTAATGTTCCCAGGCGTAGAATTAAATTGATTTCTGATAATGTATACTGCATGTCCATTACTGTTTCAATTTACCTGATGGCTTCAAAACTCTCGGCCTCAGAACATTTAAATTATTTAACTTTCTTATTGTATTTCTTATTGCAAATGTTATTGAAGATTTTATGAATGGAAGATTTACCTAAACGTTTGACATTATTGCCTATAAATCATATTTTATCTCCTTGACGTCATTGAATTTTGACTTATATACCTAATTAATCTCTTTTACAACTACTTTTCAATTTAATTTTAAATATTATTTCTAATTCTAATGACTAATAATTTAATTTTAATGTAATGATGACCTATAATTTTTCAAACATATTTGTTCTCCGGAAACGGCAGAATATTATGGTCGTAATACGTAACGCACATAACAGCTTTGTACAAATAAATGCATTCTGTTTTATTCTAATAAGAGCATTTTTTAAATAACTTAATCTATGATTATTTTAGATTATGTTTATACATATTACATAGTCAAATCAAATCAAATCAAATTATTCATGGTTTTACAATTTCATGGTAATAACTATGAGTACAAATCTTAAACTAGGTCAAAATAAACACATGTGCCTAAACTAGGTAGGCATGTATTTCAGGCGATATTAGTTAAGCTTAAACTATATAAAATAATCACGTATTAATAGTTACAAATGAAACAGTGATGTATAGTTGGCAAACACGAAAAGTAAGACATAAATTAAAATCAAATTAAACTAAGTCGGCACAGATAAAAAAAAATGCTAAGAGTGCATATGAATTGAGGTGTATTTTAATACCTATCTAAACTCGCCACAAAATAATAGGTCTTTTTTGACAGCCCATTGCATTTCATATGCCAAAGAGAGACAAACATAGCAGGACAAAGAGGGACACCCTCATGTTAAAACGGACATATTATTTTGTGGCGAGTTTAATAGATTTATAATGTAAGAAAAAGGTCAGCAAAAATATTAATTTATGGCACACTGAGGCGCCTATACAATCAATAGTATTGATGTACCTCATTTTGACATTTTTTTTTCGCTGGGCAGTCATCAGCTCCAGTACTATGATTGCTTGGCTTTTTGAAATGGAAACATGTCGCCCATTTCGGATCTATATTTTCTTCGTAATGTCCTATACTGAGTGACCTTGATCACCAGAATGGCCACAGCTATAAGTGGTCTCCCAACATGACTTGGCCGCATGACCATACAGCAGACATTTATAGCACCTAGTGACCAGCGTGAAGTTTCGAACAGGGCAGAATGATCAATTAATAAAAACTCTTTTTTTCTTAATTAGGGCTTCACGTATGCTGCTGGCACTTCTATAATATAGTTGCAGATCTCAGCGTCTTTTCTACCCGACTTGTTGCTTAATCTACTTGTGGACAAAAATGATTTAAGTGCCATAGTCTAATTAATTTGTAAAATTATGTCAAACGCGGTTAAAAAGCTGAGGATCTCGCAAGAGCTATCAAGCGTATTTTTATGAAACCTTCACTATTTTAAAGACAATTTAATTATTTATCTTTAAGTATATATGTTTTATCAAAATACTTTTTGTTTTATGTATAATAAATTAATAATGCGTCTAATTTGGGACAGCGCTCCATGATGGTCGAGTCCTATTACTGGGTAGATGTATGACGCGTTGCGTGTGAGCTTAGCACAGAACATGCAAGCTATCCACTCAAGGCCATTGGCATATGTCTGCGTCTTAAGTATACATTCTCTCATAGGTGCTAGTTTTAATGCACACCAAACGGCCCAAATTATTCAAAGTAAAAGTATTTACAATTATTTACTGCAAAAATACAAATAAAACACTGCTTAATTTAAACTTTTTTTAGATGAAATTCAAAGCTTTTGCCTGGCGCGATGGCAAATGGTACCAAACGCATAGTATTAACAACCTGAACTGTCACGGTACAATGCTACAGTTCACCTTCGCAACTACCGGGGTCAAGTATGATAAAAAGAACTGTATGTTCTTGAAGGTAAGGCTGATTTTTAAATAATAAATAAAAAATATTAATTTCACAAAAAAACAAAAATTAATCGACTTCTTAAAGAAATTAACTCGATGAAATAACTTTAATTTCGGAAGTCGTAGTCGGTGTCTTGGTATCTGTTGTGTTTTTTGCCACCGACTTCCGACATTAACGTTATTTCATCATTTTGAGTTAATTTCTTTTTGAAGTAGATTTAATATTTTTAAATTATTTTTATTTAGTAATTTTTAGTTTTTAGTTCACGTGACGCATGTGCAATGTAGTTCTGAGCACATAATATGGTTGACAATGTGTACATAATATTGTCTCGTCCTAACATGCCGATTGCAAAATACTTATTATTGTTTGTGTGGTATTTCTGGATGGGTGGATATGATGATAGGATATATATATTACAATAATTTATGTTACACCTAACAAAATCATCAAAAAAAGAAAAAAAATGGCTTAAAATTATTTAATTTAATCTAAAAAAGACAGATTTTTGTATGCAATTAAAACCAAGGGAAATTGTTTTAAAGCTTCCATGCCGTAATGAGAAATTCTTAAGCGGAATTTAGTACAATTTTTTCTTTCACACTTGGCCCAAGAGTGTATGAACGTGGATGATGTCAATAAATAATTTTTAATTTTAAGGTAAAAACTCACACTTAATAACTTGTCTTTTCCAGGGTTTCTACATCTTTCAGAATTTGGACGTCAATAAGTTGCAGCATATCTGGTTTCCAACCATGCCGTACGGGCGTGTGATGATGCGATCAGAAACCTTCTCCAAGGATGGAATGTTCATCTGCAAGGAGTTTGACTCTGTCGCAGAACCTGCTTAGCATAATCAGCCTATAATGTCCCCACTGATGGGACACAGGCAGAACCTGATAATTATGGTTGAATTATACAGACATATTTGATTTTTTTTATTGTTTTGATACCCACAAGTACAGCCTATACTATAGCGTTCCTGCTACTGGGATACAGGCCTCCTTTCCATGAGAGGTAAAAATTTCCGCTTCGTAGAAAGTTGTCTCTGTCACTCATGACTGTGTGAGAGTTTCTTTTTCAAGTTCATGTGACATATTTGCGACCAGGTACTGTGTGTACAGTCATTAGTTCGCATTTTAAATTATGAGCATTTATTCATCATCAGTGTTTCAATGGTGCATTCATCGATACAATCGACATATGCCCACGGGTAAGCAAACAATGTAAGTACTGTAACGGTTCCCCAAACGAGAATCGTTATTTTTCACGGTATTTATACTAATCAAACGATAGGTACACGAACTCCAGTTGTACTCCGTGTATTTTAAAACTTTTCTGCCTATTACGAGTATATCTATTAAAACCAACGCGCCTCCATTGGCCGACAGGGGCCGTCTCTCTGACGTCTCTCTAATCAAACTTTAAACGACTTCTTCAATGGAACCTCTGCAGTAAGTAGTGGTAGGAGGAACAGGCTTGGAAACCCACCCGGGATCCTGCGGTTTTGCCGAAAAGATTTTGACAAAATTTCACTACCCAAACAAATTTTAGCAACCTTTTTTTATACCAATGCAATATTTGGAATGATTTTAGTACGCACATTTTCATTCGGCAGAATATTACCAAGGATAATGTCATTATGGCATTTGGTTTTTAATCAAATGATTTATAGACAAACAATTTTTATACAATAAACTTTTGGTCACATGATTTGTTATGACAAGAAATATAAAGGCAAAAATAAGATTTTTTGGGAATTATATAATTAAAAAAATATGTTTTAGTGACAGGAACAAATCGCTGTAAATCCGACTCCACGCAGTCTTGTCTGCCCTAACCCTAGAGTGTAATTTAGAATCGCGTAGGGGCGAGGCGGCCCGCGAGCTGAGGAGCATGAGGCTGTGTATGCCGTCTGCGACGTTTAGCACGCGTGGTACCGCCGGACACCTGCAGCGCCGGAGCAATGACAGAAAACATGCCTGCTGCATGTTGCATGCTTGCTGCATGCTTGCTTGCTGCATGCTTGCTTACTGCATGCTTGCTTGCTTGCTGTATGCTTGCTGCATGCTTGCTTGCATTCTGCATGCTTGCTTGCACGCTTGCTTGCATGCTTACTGACATAAAGATGCAAACCTTTTGCCACTGACTACGCAATTGACTGAATAGAAATGGTAAATTGTAAACTGACGATGCTAAATATTTGTCTTATTTTATTTTGCGTAAAATATGTTATACAAACTGAATTAATTGACTACATTAATACTGGTACAAGTACTAGTTGATAAGCAAGTTATTGTTAAAACGTTCACTTGTCATACATTGGAATTGCGTTACAATTATTTGTGAATAGTTTGTTTTCTAAGTATTAATTTGGCAGATGAAATTATACGGAAAATTGTTTGGGAAGTGATAATTTGTAATTTTTTTATGAAACTAGGGTAACCCAGACCCACCCATTTGAACAAGCAAAGTTAACAACTGCAGCTAAGAGAGTAATGTAAATCTCATCACCGGAGTATTTCCAGTGACGCGATTTACTTACGACAGGAAGAACTGCCTCTACTTCAAAGTAAGTCAGAGAAACCTCGACATGAGTGTGACGTCATTAATTTGGTTCCTCAAATACTCCTCGTTGATGCAAAAATGTCGTTATTAACACCTATGGCAGTAGATGGAAGTGACGAGCCGTGAATACGTGTAGTTAAATGGTCCCAAGACAAGTTCTGCCTTAGAGCAGCTGAAAAAATAACCATAGTGTTTGTAGATCTCGAATATTTAAAACTGGATAGAAAGAAAAATACAGAAGACAATACTGGAACCAAGGATACTGGTACAGATCTTAGGACACTGAAAAAGGTAATTATAGTAAACCAACAAAAGAATTAAGGAGTGAAAGAGAGAACAAGTAAGTAAGGGCATTAAGAATATTAATACAACTCTATAGGTATAATATAATAAAATAAAATACAATTCTACTTGCGTTCTGATTAGAAAAATTATAGACAAAACCATCCACACTAACTTATCATTTATTGCAAAATCTCAAATTACTAAACGTAGTCTTTGTCGACCAAGTCTACTTGTTTTGCTAAGAATACGCACTAATTACGCTAGAAAGAGTATAAGAGTATTAGTAGGAGCACGGCTATTTAATGATCTACCCACAGATATAAAAAAGTGCTAAATCTCTCAGCAATTTTAAGTCTCGGCTATCGAAACACATAATTGGAAATTGCTTTGGCTAACGTCCTCCATACTTTAATGGTTGAGAGTTGAACTGCTGAATGAGTATAGAATAGTTTTATTTACACGTATACTTTGGTGACGGTTACCTAAAATTAGTTTACTGAATGTTTCTTGTCTATTCTCATGTAAGTGGCTTTTTTGTCTTTTATGAGAATAAAAGATTTAAACCTAAACCTGAATATTTCTGTTTGCTAAGAACAAACAAAGTAAAAGCACAAATCCATCTCCCAGTAATTTTTGCGATGTCAGTTTCCCTCTCCCACTTAAATTGTTAGCAGTAAGCACCAGTGAAGGATTATACTGACTACACTTTTCTTTCAGGGATCCTACTCCTTGGATGTGTAACAATTAATGCATTTTTGGCTATCCGAAGTGTGGGCACATCCTGGCGATCAGAAACATATTCCCAACCTGGTACGTGTACCTGCAAGGAATATGACACTATGACTTAACCTGCTTAAATGACATAATTTTCACCATCATCCTTTTGCCGTTATCCCAATTTATTTGGAGTCTGGACAGCTTGCTGTCTCTTTCCTTTCATCTTTATTAACCGTAGTTCTCATTATCTTTCTAGGTTTATCATCACAAACTCTAGTTCAAAGCATTTATTACAATTAAACCAATTACATGCACTTTTGAATTATCAAGGGCTCGGCCAGTCAGAAAAGATGAAGCTAGTTGCCCATTCCAAAGCGTTGTAGGTACATATGGAGAAGAACGGGCAAAAAACTCCACGGACATCTTTCACACGATCTATCTATCTATAGTTTCATTGGTCTTCTTCTCCTTCCTTTCATGAACCTAATTAGAGGTAATCATGTAGGTAATGTAATTTACATGAAATACACTATAATCGTTTTATGCCTCATTATTTGCCTCATTTGCTTTAGTACCTATCTACCAAAATATTAGCTGCACAGATACTTGACCAAAGTTAATGTGATTTTAACTGTCTTGATTATATGTGGAACAGTCATGATTATTCAATGCTTTCTTTTTATATTTTTATTTTTTGTAACATTATTACCAATATGCTATTCTGGAACGGAACCGACTCCTGCTACTGTAAGTTGATTATTTTTTTCAAATTTTTTCAAATTTTTCATTACGCTTGTGTATTAGTTATTGCTAAAAGCCATAGTTTTTTATATATAAGTTGTTTAGATACAATAAAATTTTCAGCCATTAATTTTTACACTGTACTTCTACAGGGCCCTTTTAAAATTTCGATCGTCAGTGTCAAGGACTGCAGTAATCCTCGCAGACCATACTTGAAGAACCCGCCAATAATCTACCATCCATCTGTCCTGAATATAGACGGGAAGAACACGCTGGGAGGTAATCTTACCGTTTCGAAAGACACTAAGGATGTTAAGGTATAGCCATCATTGAGAGAAGGGAGTTCTTGAAAGCATTATCGTGCAAATTGTTCTTCTCTAGATATCTCATCTTTTACAACATGACGAGATAAAAATTAATAAATAAATTTTCATTGTTCAGAAAACGCTACACTTAAGTATACATCTACCTCGTAGGTGCGAGTTTTAATGCACACCAAACGGCCCAAATTATTCATGAAAGTAAAAGTATGTACAGTGCATAAAAATATACTTAAACTTAAATTTAAACATAAACTTAAACCTACTGACAGCTGCATCCCATTAAAAAAAAAATAACTCTTAACATTTCCTTGTATGTACATTTTTGAAACAGCAGTATTTGTCAAATTTCAGTCACGTTCAGATTTCAGTGTTTTAAATATATGAAATATTTAAAACTCTGAAATCAGAACGTCGCAACAGAGAGATATGTAAAAGTCTTCTTAGAATGGCACCTAAAATCAAAAACTAAATTTCCTATTGAAGTCAAAGAAATAAATGAAATACCTGATTTCAAAAAAGCTTTATTAAAACTATTATATGAGAAGGTATATTACTCTGTTAATGAGTACCCAGATGACAGATTTTAATTTATTGAATTACATAATCGATATTTAGTTCCAGTTTTTTATAATATATATATTTTTTTAATTGAATAGCTCAATAATCACTATATTAAATATTATTAAATTATTGCCTATTGTTTTAAATATTTACAAATTATTGACTACTTTATCAATTACTATTAAATTATTGACTCTTTTTAAATTATTGATTCTATAAATCTCGGGACCCTGGGGTACCGGACCTTTGGAAGGCACACGAGGGGCCGAAGCCAACTCGCAGAGGCCCCTTAGATAATTTTAAATGATGAGGAGGCACCAACCGACGATTATCCCTATCTGCACTATGCGAGTGCACCCAAGGACAACCCCCGGTTGGTGCAGGACTATTGTTGTACGTGGAAACAAAACATATTGGGCTATGGGTTTGGGTGGCTAAAGTGGATTGGGTAACTGAACTATGGAAGAACTATGTCCCCTGCCTGACCAATGTTATACACGGATAAAATGGCAGGGGCGACTTCAACACTCAATAATGGACCCCCGGAAACAGCCGCTAGCAAATAGTGACGTAGCGACAAGCGGGCAACACTTCCTGAAGTGCTTGAGGAGTGGAGAGGTATTCCACGGCTATCAGGACAATCCCGGAAATACGGTCAAGATCCCTACCAGCACCTTACTGGAATACTTCCTTCCTACGAGCACGTTTCTCCACTCAAGCCGGCCAATAAAGGCAAGAAAGAGGTGGGAGGTCTGTTCCTCGTCAGTGTTCATTCCAGCCTGCCAATAAATTATTATTATTATTGACTAATATATTAATTCATACTAAATTATTGACTACTACTATAATGTTGCTAGTATTGAAATTATTGTATGCCTAAAGGCTGGTCATAGATGTACTTCACTTTATAAACTGTAACACCATATTTTTACCCGTGTACCACAATAAACATTTATAAAATTGTATTTGAATGTGCATTTATTTTGGATTTACTGCAGAAATCCCAATAAAACACAGCTTAATTTAAACTTTTTCAGATGAAATTCAAAGTCTTTGCCTGGCGCGATGGCAAATGGCACCAAACGCATAGTATTAACAACCTGAACTGCCACGGTACGATGTTAAATTTCACCTTCGCAGCCACCGGGGTCAAGTATGACAAAAAGAACTGTATGTTCTTGAAGGTAAGGTTGAGTTTTGTATAACACTGGAATAAACCAAATAAGGCTCTTGCTGGATTGATCTACTTAGGGATGACTTTCTTCATGATCATCAACCTATAGTCCTTACAGTCGATTGCAGCTGGTCATGGGCCACCAATAGCTTGTCATTCAGCTACTTTCGTTCAGCTGCTGCCCGTGACTTATGTTCTAGAGAGAAAACTGGTACTGCTTGAAATCCCCAATCCTTCAAATCCTCAATCATTGTTGTATGAGAGACTAGATATTATATTTTTTATTTTTATTTTAGGACTATGACTGAGGGTTCTACCTCACTGAAAGGTCTTTCTTTTTCTTCAACTAAAACACTAAGAAGTGATAGGGGCTGGTCGTTTTCGGAGGACGTTTGGAATGTGCCGATGTTCAGCGAAATTTAAATAAAGATTTTTTTTTTTTAAATTTATATTTGGCAAGTTTATTAATAAATTTCAACCTTCAGCTTAATGACAATGTATAAGCTAACAGTAAAATATATATATAATAATTAAAAATAACAATAAAAAAGGGAAGAGCTCATTGAGCAAAAAAAAAATCGTACGCATCGCTGTCAATGGGAAAAGCGCCCAATAGGCTGGCAGCATTGAATGGCAATGTTGATACTTTGGACTAAAAATAGGCCAGCCAGAGTCAACTAACCACTTGGCGATGTACCGAAATGCTCGATGCGCACTCGGTCCCCAATGCCCTAGTGTTTCAACCTCAAACGGCTCAAACATATAGCTCCTCATAAGGTTATTATATTTGCGCCGTTTGAGGTTTTCTGCTTCTGCAGCAGCCGCCCTAACAAACTGCGCCTTGCTGGGAAGATGGGATAGTGGAAGGGTATCTACATAGGTTGCATCCCACACCAAAGGCCTACCCAACTTCCAAGGCATTAGGGTCATTCCGTCTGGCCTCTACCCATCGTCACGTGCCAAGCCATTAGGTTCTAGAACAATTGGCACCCCGCGGCGGTGATAAGAGCCCGACGGATGATGTCGTTAATGCTGGCGTGCCATGCCATCCGACCAGCGCTCTTGCTGCAGGATAGGCCATGGTGTCCGAGGCAGGCGACTCCTTCACCGCATTGACAGCGATGTTGAACCCTGCAATGAGCACCCAGAAGCAAACATGTAGTGAGCCATATTGTGGTGTCACCCAGCATAGTGCCTATGTTGGGTGACGGTAGCGCCTGAAGCCAGAGGCCCGACCCCCATTTTTGCTTTTGATTTAAATTTTAAAGCTATCTTTAATCTGTGGTCTTTTTCCAGGGTTTTCACATCTTTCAGAATTTGGACGTGAATCAGCTGTCGCATATCTGGTTTCCAAGCGTGTCGTACGGGCGTGTGCTGGTGCGATCAGAAATCTTCTCCAAGGATGTAATGTTCACCTGCAAGGAGTTTTTCAGTGTCGCAGAACCTGCTTAGGATATTCAGCCAATGATGTTTCCACTGCTGGGTCACAAGCGAAACCTGCTTATTGTGGTTGAATTATAAGGAAATATTTGAATGTTTTTATTGTTTTTATACCCACAAGTACAGCATAGCATACGCATAATTAGCCTATACTATAACGTTTCCGATACTGGGATCAGGTCTCCTCTCTGTAAGAAATAACAAGTTCCGCTTCACAGAAAATTGTCTCTGTCACTCATGACTGTATGACAGTTTCTTTCTCAACATCATAATTATGACATTTTTGCATCCAGGTACTGTGTGTACAGTCGCATTTTAAATTATGAGCATTTATTCATCATCAGTGTTTCAATAATGCATACATTGAAAAAATCGACATATTATTATGCTCACGGGTTCGCAAACAATGTAGGTACCTTGTGGTAGGAAAAAAAGGCTTGGCATGACCAAAAAATACTTTTATTAAAGAACCAGACCCACCCATTCGACCAAGCAAAATTAACCTGATGAGAAACGCGTTTTCGGAGTATGACAGGAAGAAATGAATGTAGTTGGAAGTGAGAAGCCGAGAATACATGTAGTTAAATGGCAATGGTCCCAATTCAGACATAAAAGTCGCGTCACCGGAGTATTCCAGTGACGCGATTTACCTACGACAGGAAGAACTGCCTCTAATTCAAAGTAAGTCTGAGAAAACTCGACTTGAGTGTGACGTCACTAATTTGGTTCCTCAAATACTCCTCATTGACGCAAAAATGTCGTTATTAACACCTATGACAGTAGCTGGAAATGAGAAGCAAGACAAGTTCTGCCTGGGAGCAGCTGAAAAAATAACCATAGTGTTTGTAGATCTCGAATATTTATAACTGGATAGAAAGAAAAATACTGAAGACAATACTGGAACCAAGGATACTGGTACAGATCTAAGTACGCTGAAAAAGATAGTTAAAGTGAACCAACAAAAAAGTAAAGAGTTGTAAAAAATAATTTCTGTTTGTTAAGAACAAACAAAGTAAAAGCACCAATTTATCTCCCAGTAATTTTTGCGATGTCAGTTTCCCTCTCCCACTTAAATTGTTAGCAGTAAGCACCAGTGAAGGATTATACT
The DNA here is from genome assembly GCA_948252095.1 of Dicycla oo. NCBI lineage: Eukaryota > Metazoa > Arthropoda > Insecta > Lepidoptera > Noctuidae > Dicycla > Dicycla oo. The sequence goes on along the minus strand of OX411729.1, from coordinate 26,854,175 downwards.
GACTACACTTTTCTTTCAGGGAACTCCTTCGTTTTGGGTGTATCAATTAATGCATTTTTGCTATCCGAAGTAAATTGTGGGCACATCCTGGCGATCAGAAACATATTCCCAAGCTGGGACGTGTACCTGCAAGGAATATGACACTATGACTAATCCTGCTTAGATGACATAATTATCATCATCATCATCTTGCTGTTATCCCAATTTATTTAGAGTCTGCACAGCTAGCCGGTTCTTTCCTTCCATCTTTATTAACCGTCATCTCTGTTCTTATCCTCTTTCTAGGTTTATCATCTGAAACTCAAGCTCAAAGCATTTATTACAAATAAATCAAATACAGGCACTTTTGAATTGTCAAGGGGTCATAGTTTCATTGGTCTTCCTCTCCTTCCTTCCATGAACCTGATTAGAGGTAATCATGTAGGAAATGTAATTTACATGAAATAGATTATAATCATTGTATGCCTCATTATTTTCCTCATTTGCTTTAGTACCACCCTACCTAAATATTTGCTGCACAGACACTCAACCAAACTTAATGTGATTTTAACTGAGTAGATTCTATATGGAACGGCCATGATTATTCAATATTTTATTTTCATATTTTTTATTTTATCATTTTTATTATCAATATGCTATGCTGAAACTAAACCGATTCCGACTTCGGTAAGTTGATTATTTATTAATAAGTTTTTTTTTTAATTTTTTCATTAAGCTTGTGCATTAATGATTGTTGGAAGCCATTATTTCTCATATACCATGAGTTGTTTAGATAAAATGAAATTTTCAGCCATTAATTTCAACACTGTACGTTTTCAGGGCCCTTATAAAACTTCCATCGTCAATGTCAAGGACTGCAGTAATCCTCGCAGGCCATACTTGAAGAACTCGCCAATAATCTTCCATCCATCTGTCCTGAATATAGACGGGAAGAACATGCTGGGAGGGAATCTTACCGTTTCGAAAGACACAAAGGATGTTAAGGTATAGCCATCATTGAGATAAGGGAGTTCTTGAAAGCATTGTCCGTGCAAATTCTTCTTCTTTTACACTTTTACAAGATGACGTGATAAAAATATAGTAAATAAATGCTCCTTGTTCAGAATGCGCTAAACTTAAGTATACATCCACCTTGCAGGTGCTAGTTTTATTGAACACTAAACGGCCCAAATTATTCATGAAAGTGAAAGTATTTACATTGATTCACTGCAGAAATCTAAATAAGACACTTTTTCAGATAAAATACAATGGCTTTGCCTGGCGCAATGACAAATGGTACCAAACGCATACTATAAACAACCTGGACTGCCACGGTGCAATGTCAAAGTTCACCTTCGCAGCCGCCGGGGTCAAGTATGACAAAAGGAACTGTATGTTGTTAAAGGTAAGGTTAAGTTTTATATACCTCTGGAGTAAACCAAATAAGGCTCTTACTGGATTGGTCTACTTAGGGACGACTTTCTACATTACCATCAACCTGTAGTCCTTACAGTCGACTGCTGGTCATGGGCCACCAATAGCTTGTCATTCAGCTGCTACCAGTGACTTTGTTCTAGACCGAAAACTGGTACATACTGCTTGAAATCTGAAGTCCTCAATCATTGTTGTATGAGAGACTAGTATCTTATTATTTTTATTTTTTTAATGTAATAAAACTTTACCTGTAGACTTGAGTTTTGCTTATATTGATTAGTGTACCCTACCTCCTTTTGTCACGTTTCGGTGAACAATTTATAATAATAATTAAATTTTTTATTCAGGCAACCATTGGTCCATTACATTAACATTATATTGTTAGTAAGAACTTAAAAACTATATTAGTACTTAATAACTAAGAGAGACTTAGTCCTCTGGGTGAGGCTCCACACCAGTGGGCTGTCTAACTTATTGCCTATTACATTCAGGATGCTGTTACTGCTCCCACGCAATCTGCTTAGCAGTGAGGCTGTCTCTTTGCGCCAGGTGGCATCAAAGCCGTCTGTGCGCGACTCAGCGAACATTGTTGACGCACTGCAGAAGCGTGGCAGACGCAACAGCGCCCTGAATGCATTGTTAAATTGGATGCGCAGAGAATTGTAAGCCCTTTGGGTATATCTGAACCACAGGCTCGCTGAGTACAGAGATGTACAATACGCTTTGAATAAAGTTACTTTCACCGCGTCTGTACATCGAGCGAACCTGACTGAATTTATGACTGAGGGTTCTACCTTACTGAGAGGTCTTCTTTTTCCTAACTAAAACACTAGGAAGCGGTGAGGGCTGGTCGTTTTAGGAGCCGTAACTTTTTACGTTTGGAATGTGCTGATCTTCAGCGAAATATTAAAGAATTTTTGCGTTTGATGTCAATTTTAAAGCAAGCAACTTTATTCTCTTGACTTTTTCCAGGGTTTTTACTTGTTTCAGAATTTGAACGTGAATCAGCTGGCGCATATCTGGTTTCCAACCATGCCGTACGGGCGTGTGATGGTGCGATCAGAAATCTTCTCCAAGGATGGAATGTTCACCTGCAAGGAGTTTTTCACTGTCGCAGAACCTGCTTAGCATAATCAGTCTATAAATTTCCCATTGCTGGGACACAGGCAGAACCTGCTAATTATGGTTGAATATATATAATAATAAGCAAATAATTGAAAGTGTTTATTGTTTTGATACCCACAAGTACAGAATAGCATACGCATAATCAGCCTATACTATAACGTTCCCGCTACCGGGATACTGGCCTCCTCTCTATGAGAAGTAAAAAGTTCCGCTTCGTAGAAAATTGTCTCTGTCCCTATAACGTAACATATAGCCGGGGCTAAAAGCTAGTCACATGATGAGTAGGAAATACAGAGCATCAGTAAGAAACCAGTCAGTCTTCAGTCTTCGATGACAGAAAACAGGTCAGTAGCAGAGTAGGAACGGTGGATCTGCAGCTCAAGACGCTCTGAGTCACGACAGCAGGGCAGGAAAATCCACATGCATCAGAGAAGGAATGAGGATGAGGCTGCAGTGCCTTATTCCTAGGAGGAGTAGCATCCGTTGGCAATGGCCTATGTCGCTCCGTTAGAGTGATTTTAGAAATCTCTCTTTCCAAGGACGACAATAGATAAGGCGGCAGTGACTTAAGCCATACCAATAGGAGTTTAAGTGCCTGAGGCGGAAAGGAGACAGAGCTCACGCCATATAGGTTCAGAGTGAAGCGTGGACTTGGACTGGTTGCTGGAGTCCACCGGAAAATAATTCTGGCGGTGATGACTTCACATGATATTTATTATACTGACTTGTAGATGCTTACAAGCAATGAGGGCTTTATAGGACCCCACCTCGTTCTAGAAATTCAAATACTAAATATTTTAAAGATACGTTAGATTACATGAGTATCAAAAACACAGCTAGTGAAAATTAACATGAGAACTCGGCCTTAACATATAGCTTACAATGGACACTTAGCTTTATAAAAGAATAAAATCTGACAATTGACATTTGAGTTTTGTCAATTAAAATAGAAAAATGAGGAAAATAGATTAAAATATATCAATGAAACAGATTCCAGTTGGAATAAAGATGTATTTAAAATGTAAATATGAACTCCAATTCGTCCAATGTAAATATAAACATGTGGTTTAAGAAGCGAAATACCACATACCTCATGACTGTGTCTTTCAATATCATGTGAATTTCAATATCACATGATGACTTTACAAACATGTAAAGTCATCAATTCACATATTAAATTGTGAGCATTTATTCATCATCTGTGTTTCAATGTGTGTGTGTCATTCATCGATAAATTCGACATATGCCCACGGGTGTGCAAAGAATGTAGGTAGGTACTGTAGAAGATCAGAGTCCAACGATGTGGGGGTTCTGATCTTCTACGGGAAATTACTTGAAATGATAGAGGAGGACGGCAGAAATAACTGTTTCAGGAGAGAATTAGTACATTCAGCAAATATCATAGCCAACTTCTCAAAATTATACCGCCTAGCGTCCTAGCTAAGTCCGAACTATCTTTTATTAATTATTTTTAAAAATAGTTTTATACTGGTGCAAGTAGTCGAATGTCAGCCAGTTCAACATAAGGTTAAGGTCCATTGCATGTATGTGTCCTTTACAGTAGGTACCTACATTCATTTAGCGGTGGGAGGAAAAAGATTGGGATGACCAAAAAATACTTTTATGAAAGAAGCGGACCCACCCATTCGACGAAGCAAAATTAACCTGATGAAAATCGCGTTACCGGAGTATGACAGGAAGAACTGCCACAAACGACATAAAAGTGCGAATCTATCTCCCAGTAATTTTTGCGATGTCAGTTTCCCTCTCTCACTTAAATTTTTAGCAGCACCCGTGGAGGTTTATACTGAGTACGCTATTCCTTCAGTGATTCTACTCCTTAAAATGGCCCAACCTCCTATTTGGGCCTCATGCCGATCCTTGCATCCGGGACTGCTACTACAGAGGGTACTGGGGGAGTCCTCTACAGAGCCGTGGACCCAAGACATGTGTGATGACGTGAATTCTCTGGTCTACACGGTGGACTTGTTAAGGCCAATCCCTAACAATCCTTGATTTATATCATTGATCCTATGAATATAATGGTCAGGCACTACTCCTACTCCGTCTCCTTCGAAAACTTAGACGTGAATCAATTACTGCATTTTTGGATTTCCAAAGTCAAGTGTATGCTCAACCTGTGGCGATCAGAAACATATTCACAAGCTGGGACGTTCACCTGCAAGGAATATGACACCACCATGACTGAACCTGCTTAGATGACATAATTATCATCATCATCGTCCTCCTGCGGTCATCCCAATTTATTTGTAGTCTACACAGCTTGCCTTTTTGTTCCACTCATCTCTATTAACCGAAATCTCTGTTCTTATCCCCTTTCTAGCTCTATCATCTCTCACACGATCTTTCTTTGGTCATCCTCTACTCTAAAAATATTCCTCACGATATGTCCCCTTCCTTCCATGAACCTGATTAGATGTCATGATGCGGCCCTGTTATGGCAAAACACTGCAACCCTTGTTACATTGTTTTATGGTAATACCAACAGCATAAAATAATATATGCAATGTAAACTTGGTACTGCTTCGGTCTACACTTCAATGTTGGTTTCCACTACCAAGAAAACTCAATGTTACACTTCACGGTAACCTGAATTTCGAATTAATGTTTTTGCTAAACGCTTTAATCTAGTCTGCAGCGTTTTACCGTGATAGGTAAAAGGGCAGGGAGGCACGCGGGTGAGGCGTGCGAGTCCTTGTATTTTGGTAAAACATTGCAAGCATAGTTTGCTGTGTTTTTTTCTAAATAATAATAAACAACAGAGCGAGCGCGCGTCACGTGTATTGCATTGCATTATTTTATTGTTGATCGATCGCTCTAAGTAGTTGGATGTGTGATAGTTAGTGATTAACAATGCTGAAATCTGAACGCATCAAAAGGATATGCAGTTTAAGCTGCCTAGAGATGAAAGTGTCCCAGACCATTCATGCCATGAATGCAATTGTGAAGTTTGTATTCAGTATTCTAAGCATTTGGACAATAAAAATATTTGACGAGCTCACATGAATGCGAACAGCAAGGATGCTGATAGCGAGGACTCGAGGATCGCGATATTTACAGTAGATACGCAAACATGTATAACCATGCCACAACTAAACAATTAATATTTTTTCTTTAGCTAAAGACTGAACATATTCAATGAAACCGTTGCCGGGATAGGTAAAGGTAATAAGCTGGCGACGGGGATGTTGTGGTATGAAGGCTAATCAGGTCGAAAAGCATTTGATGTAGCAACGGCATATGTTCTATTTCTAAAATCATGTTACAGAGATTATAAAACCGTAATATTATAATATATGCAGATAAATGCAACGCCCAAAATAAAATTAAAACTTTATACTCTGCGCTGCTGAAACTATAATCATCAATTGCTGAAATGAGATCAAAACCATCAAAATTGAATACCTGGAGCCTGGTCACACCTGCATGTCAGCTAACAGTGTATATGGCGCCATAACTAATAAAATGAATAACTTAGAAAATTTGTATGATTTAGATGACTATGTTCGCACTTTTCGAAAAAACTTGACATCCCATGTGCATGACAATAAAGCAGTTATGCTATTTCAAAGCGAATTAAAATCTAATTTCCCTAAAAATTACAAAATTTCTAGTTTTAAAATTATGGAATTCCGAAGAAGCAAACCGAAACTCTTTGTAAATATAACTACCAAGATACCTAGTGATTTCAAGGAGCTAGACATATTAACTAAAACATTTAAGAAAGAAATTACGAATACTATATGAAAAGAAGTTGTCATGTTAATAAATATAGCAAGAAGAACAGAAGCAAAGGGCATTTCGAGAAAAAGAAGGATGACCTGATAAACCTATTGAAATTTATGCCGAACTCCAGGCATCGGTTTTATGAAGATACGGTGGTGAATTAAAATATCACCGAAGATTTGGACAAATCTGCTTCAGAAACTTTTACCTAAACTATTTTTGATTACTTTTACCTTTCTGTCGCCTTTTACTTAGTTTAGAATAAAAATTTAACGTACTACTGACCAGTTTTTATTTTATTGTTTTATCTTACAAATAAGTAGGTACCTGTTAGAAAGAGCACAGAGTGGTAGGAGTGTTGATCTGTACAATGTCTACTGTCACAAGATCTAGAATACTTTTTTTAACTTTTGGTCTGAGTCAATGCAGAATACAATAAAATAGTAAATAAGTGTATCACTTCAAAACGTAGTAACCAAGGATTACATTGTTAGGTCACAAAAAAGAAGAATGAATATTGGCTATCTACATGCTGTTTAAGGAATACGATAATACGAAGTTTTAAAGAAAATTACGGTTAAAAAAAAAACAATTATACTTTTATCTATACTGGATAAAATTAGGTAACGAGTTAAAGATTTTTAACCCGTTTTTCTCAAATTGACGATTTGCAGATTACAGCGTTTTGTCCAACAGGGCCGCATGTAGGAAATGTAAATACAATACACATGTACATGAAATAGACTATAATCGTTTTATGCCTCATTATTTGCCTCGTTGGCTTTAGTACCACCCTACCTAAATATTAGCTGCACAGTTACTCAACAAAAGTTAATGTAATTTTAACTGACTAGATCTTGTGTCTGACGGACATGATTATTCAATGTTTATTTTTTGTTTTTTGGGTTTTATCACATTTATTATCAGTATGCTATTCCGGAACTGAACCGACTCCAACTTCGGTAAGTTTTGTTTTGTTTTCACAATGTTTTTATAATATTGCATTAAGCTTGAGAGCACTTTAAGGCCTGATTTTTCGTATGATAAGTTGTTTAGACAAAATAAATTTTCGGCCACTAATTTCAACACTGTAATTTTTCAGGGCCCTTTTAAAACTTCGATCGTCAGTGTCAAGAACTGCAATAATCCTCGCAGACCATTTTTGAAGAACCCGCCAATGTTCTGCAATCCATCAATTCTGAATACAGACGGGAAAAGCATACTGGGCGGGAATCTTACGGTTTTGAAAGACACTAAGGATGTTAAGGTATAGCCATCTTTGAGATAAGAGACTTCTGAGCAAAAACTTTCAATCTAATAGAGAAAATTGTTTTGTCTAAATTCCTCATATCCATTCTGGTGTGGCTTTTTGTACAACCGTGGGCTTAGCCTGATCACTTTCTATCTCTACGAAGAATAGACATCTCTTTCTATACAAAGTGACATTTCGTTTCTTAGTTTTTGACATCGCACCGTAGATATCCTTCTACAATTTGTCATATTGTCTTTCGTTTCTAGCGATCTTTGCCTATATTGGTCCTTTTTATGTAGACTATTTCGGAAAGTTTTCTATCCCAACTATCAAAATCACAATGACCACTGATAATCGTCGAGGGTAGCGAAGAAAATTTGATTTTGTAATCGCCATGCTAAAGACAGTAGAAAACTTTCTACTCGACGGCCGCAAAGTAAGATAACATTACAACGGTTACAACATTTTTTTTTTCTCTTCTTTTGCTTATATCTCGAAAACGGTGTGTGCTATCGCAAAAAACAATGATAATTTTGCCCCCCTTCATAAAATCCCCTAACACCAATAACCCCCTAAACTCTACATGTCGGTGAATAAAACAGAAAAAAAATCCTATGAAAAAACAAAGAATTCGGAATCGAATTATGTAAAAAAGGGAATTCTGTAAAAGTACAGTTGCTGTCGTACTGTCTACACGGTAACGTCATTTTTGTCTACTCTTCCGTCGACAAGACGCTTCTCTACGGTTCTTGTGCTAAGCTTGCTGGTGACGTGGAAAACAAATATGAGAAAAAAACTGGTCATGTGGATCCAACGATACCCTACACGCTTATGTGGAAAGCCATCCCTTATTGTTTAGCGGTGCACATTGCGATTTTCATCGTTAAACTACAAATAGTCTCTGAGTAAAATGGCTGTGTCCAGACGAGGGACGGACTTACAAAAGGACGGAGAGACGGACATGCCAAATTAATAAGGGTTCCGTTTTTGTCATTTGAATGAAACAAAATATAAATCTTGTTTAAAACGCACACTATGCAGCCAAGCATATTATAAGTTGAGGCATTACATCGCTGACAAAATGCTTGGATAAATGCTGGCCCTGCTCCATAAGAACGTATAAACTAATTGAACAGCATTCGAAAATATTGTTGGAGCTACTGAAGATTATAAAATTAATTTTGCAATGTATAAAATTTTTTAGTTTCTTAGAATTCTGTAATTGCATAGCACTGTGTGAGCACTATCTAGCTACTATAAAGCTACCTAGAAATGTCTCGCTGGTCGTGGCGTATGTGGGATTATTGAGTTCCCTTTAAAATGGTTGAGCTGAATGGTGCTGATCCATGCATCATGTTCGGGAACGGGCGTCGTCAGTAGGGACTGGTCACCTCTTAGCTGCTTATTTTAATTTAGTTTTTTTTAGTTTTTATATTTTTATGACGGACGCTTTTAATGTGCATGTCTTTCTACTTTGTTCTCCCATATATTTTTTCTACATTAATGATTTTACCAAAATTTTGTGAGTGTCCTTGAGTTTCTTGCCTGTTCTTCTCCATAGGAACTTATTACGCTTTGGAATGCGCAATTTTAACTTTAGTTTCACCTTTCTGACTGAACCAACCCCTTTGCCTGCAATTGGTTATTTGAAATATATAATATATATTGCTATATTTACACTTTTTTTAGATTAACATCAAATGCTTTGCCTGGCGCAATGGCAAATGGCGCCAAACCCATAATTTTAACACCCTGAACTGCCACGGTGCAATGCTACACTTTACCTTCGCAGCCACCGGGGTCAAGTATGACAAAAAGAACTGTATGTTCATGAAGGTGAGGGTCGGTTTTAAGTACCACTATAATTAAATCGGGCCATCAAAGGCTTTTGTTGGAAAAGTCTACTTAAGCAGGACTTTCATCATGATCGTCAGCCTACAGTAGAATCAACCAGTAGTCATGCTGTAGACCTTCAATAGTATTTAGTCGATCCTCGGCTATTCTTACTGGGCGTCCTAATAAAAGTCTTTCAATTTTTATCCAGCTGCTACCAGCGATATTCTAGACCATAAACTGGTACCTGCTGTTTGTCTTCTTTAGTCTTCGATAATTTCTGTACGAGAAACTACAAGAATGAGCATATCCAACATCTTTTTCTCATGACTCGGTAAACCGAAATTTGACGGTGCTCAACCGACTGCAGGCTCCACTTGAGTACGAAACGAGAAAAGTACTCTTAGGCACCTGTCCCTCACTCAAGAAACGTACAAAAGATATCCCCTGTCAGTAAAAGAGATACATATTAATAGTTGATCGCTGACTGTTCACACCACCGCTCCGGCGTGAACTCTGTCAAACAAACAACTCGTTTCTAATTGTTAGCTCTACTCGCTTCTCGCTAATCGCTGGTGGCTTTCCAGGGTTCCTACATCTTCCAGAATTTGGACGTGAATCAGCTGCAGCATATCTGGGTTCCAAGCATGCCGTACGGACGTCTGTTGTGGCGAACAGAAGCCTTCTCCAAGGATAGAATGTTCATCTGCAAGGAGTTTGACACTGTCACAGAACCTGCTTATTTTGGATGAATTATAAGAAAAAAAATTAATGACTTTATTGTATACCCATAGCATATAGCGCATATATACAGCATAGGATACCCATAATCAGCCTTTAACGTTACCTCTTGTGAGACAGGCGTTCTCCGCGAGAGGGAAAAAGTGCATCTACGTAGAGCATGACTGTGCAATAGTTTCTTTCTAAACATCGATGTGTCATATTATGCGTCTTGGTACAGTAAATGTGTACACATCTGACTGTACAGTCATCACTTCAGATATTAAAACTATGAGCATCTGTTCATCAGTGATTCAATGGTGCATTCATCGAAAAAATCAACATATACGCCCAAGAGTGTGCAAATAATATACAGACCCCAGCACATCAAGCTACCCGAAACTGTCAAATTTCCCTAATCAACCTTGAATGGTTCAAGGTTGCGATGGATTTAGCGATAAAGTTGAAAATCGATTAAAGAAATTTGACTTGATGTGCTGGCGTCTGTACGTACCTACTTACTGGCAGGAGGAAAATACTTGCGATGACATTAATTAATAAAACATAGAAAAATATCGCCATTCTTACAAGGAAATTAACACTGCAGACCCCGTGAACTTTAGTAAACGTCACAGGAGAGGAAAGACTCGTTTTGGGTAATAATTTCTCCATGGATATCTTTTTGTTTATGAATAACCAAGTAATATTATACGCTATGGTTAGTTTCAAGCTGAATAACATGAAAAAGAGATTATTTTCAAGAATTTTTTAACTAATATATATTCAAGAATATAGTTCCTAAAATCAGCAAAAAAAGCTTTTTAGCGGACGAAAAATCAATCTAGCTAGGTCTCATTACTGGGAAAATTCGAAAAAAAAAATTCATAGGAGCAGAGCTCAGTCGCCGAGGAACTAACTTTAAATTAAGAGCTTTTTCTGCTATATGGATCTATATCGCTAAGCTCTCATAAATTATTAACACGGTAGCTGCTCAAAGTAATCCTCTTTATCCAAAAATAGTCTACAACAAAACCCAATAACCAACACATAGTCAAAACAATCCTATTTGTATAATAATTCAATTATTACCAAACACTTCCAAAGCCAAACAGGTTTTAAATCCCCAAAACTGTCGATCACAGTACAGAGTAAACAAAAAATATTTTTAAAACCTCTGAGGTTGTTCGCAGACGTCGATAAATCATAATTAGGAGCGATCTAACTTTTCAACGGGTGCCGATACGGACATAATCCTTGGGAGGCACCATTCAGAGCCCTTGTGGCCTTTGACTCGACAGACCATATTTTATCGATACTGACCATATGGGGCTAAGATGCTGCTGTGTTGAGGAAATGTTTGGCAGCATTACTTTTAATATAGGTTCTAAGTTTTAGGTTTCTGGAAATTTGAACGTAAATATAATATATTATTTACGTCCATTTTATTGATATTTATTCTATAAGTATGTATGTATTTAAGTATTTATTATATGTTTTATTTGTTTAGTATTTTTTTTTAGATTTAATGTTTTTATATTTTCGCTTTTATTCTTACACACGGTGTCTACATCTCTTTTTATCTTCTGTCCTATCGCAGGTATTCTGGAAGAGATTTCTTTAGAAATAAGTATCACCTTCGTACGTAATTTTCAGTTCCTTTATTCTTGTCTGTTTATTTGTGTGTACATAAACGGTTAAATAAATAAATAAATAAATAAATATAAGTTGTGTTATAATTAGTAATGTGTACATAATTTCGATATGCAAAAGGGTTTTTTTTGGTAAATTATTCACAGTACCTGCATTGTATTGAATTGTATATGGTACCTGCTTGACTTATAAAGAAGTGAAACCATAAGTTATATTTTCACAATGAAACCGAACAGTCTCGCCTGTAATCCCCGAAGGGTTAGGCAGAGGTGTAACTATAGTACACCCAAGTATATAATTAAGTTATAATTTTTACGGCATAGTCTTTTTGTTTATTTTTTCATATATCTACACACTAGCTTTTCCAGTTCACTTTAAACATTAGCAGAACTGTAAACATAGACATGAGGTACCGTATTATAATGTGATAGAATAGAATATTTTCATTTAAGTACGGTAAGGTACGGCTTCCCCTACTCGTATAGGAAAAATCTATAGCCATCCACATTCAAACTCATAAGTTTCCTGACGACATTTTCCTCATTCCTCTGCATCACATGCCCATACCATGATAACCGATTTCCACACAACTTTTCAGTCACCGGTGTCACTTTCAGACTTTCTCTTAGATACACAGTTCTTATTCAATCCATTCGCGTAACACCACACATCCCTCTAAGCATTCTCATCTCAGCAGCATGCAATTGCCTTTCATTCATTCTTTTTGTGGCCCAACATTCTGATCTATACAATGTGCCACAAAAAAATTATGTATTTAGCTTTTTTCCAGTTATGTTGGGGTCGGCTTCCAGTCTGATGCAGATGAATACCAGTATTTTACATGGAACCTTGGACCTCCACAACACAGTAACTGGGTAATACTGTACCCTTGGTAAGTCTGGTTGGCGGTCTTCTGCTGACTACCAGTAACGACTGTCAAAAATTACGATTGAACAGCTAGGACCATCGGCTTAACGTACTTTCTGAGACATGAAGCGGTCTCGATATGTAATAGATCCCATCCACGAACCGATCGTGGCAAGGATAGCTTAAGCTTCGATCGACCCATGCGGCTGTAATTGTTATTATTTAGCCATGAGCTCCTCTCCACAAGTGCCCAAAATCCCACGACAAATATGTTTAATATCTACAGCAGCATTTTAGGGCTCGAAAAAGTCATCTTTTTGTATCAGTAATGTACTTTCGCGAGCGACAGTAGGTACGTGGGCGGCAATGTCAACAAAATGATAAGTATTCTTTTGAACGCGAAAATAACTGAGTTTGATATAAATAACTATGCAATAAGTATGACGAATATTTCACAGTGACAGTCCTTGATTTTATTATTGGATTTTATCGACATTCGTAATAATAATAATATGATTATTTTTTTTTTAAGAAAAAAGATTTTTAGGTATATAGCTAAATAAGAGAGGAGCTTGTGGCTAAGTAATAACAGCCGCACGGGTCGATCCATCAGGTTAACCTACGCTTGCCGGGGTTGGTCCGTAGATGGGTGACCATCTTTACATACCGAGACTCCTCCGTGCCTCGGAAAGCACGTTAAGCCGTTGGTCCCAGCTGTCATTCGTGGATCTTTGACAGTCGTTACGGGTCGTCAAAAGCCCGAAAGTCTGACAATCAGTCTTACTAAGGGGTATCGTATTACCCAATAACTGGGTTGTGGAAGTCAGATAGGCAGTCACTCCATGTAAAATACTGGTATTTCAGCTGGATCCGGTTAGACTGGAAGCCGACCCCAACATAGTTGGGAAAAGGTTAGGCAGATTGATAGCTAAATAAGATGTATGAAAATAAACGAAGCAAAAGCAGTAATATCGTAGCAGATGGCGTTCTGTAGTTTCTGCCTACCACCATGGGAAGAACGCGTGAGTTTGTGTTTGTGTATGTATGTAAATTGCATTATTCTCACTAAGAGTTTTTCTAAGTTTGGTTTTGTACCCTAGGTCCCTAGCAGATTGACTGGAGATCACAATGTGATGGATGTCCGTTGCTATTCATATTTTTTTGCAAAATCGTACATCTTTTCATAAACCTTAGGAGAGGATGACAGTTTTTATTTGATTTGAAGCTTCTGCTTTAGTTCAGGAGATAGGATCCTGTCCTGAGTCAGGACCATGCTTATAACCGTTTGTACCAACAATACCAGGCAATAACCGGTCTTAGAGCTGTAGCGCAGTCGGGTAAAAAGAAAGCAATTTACATCCAAACACAAAAAAAAAACTTTTAACGATCGATCTAAAATCGAGCAAGCTTTACGTCACAGCTCCGATATTACCCGATTCACGCCAAGCCGATAATGTCCGATTATTTTAAGCAGTTTACATTATTTTGACAGGAGTGACAAATTGAATGCCTCCCTGGCGGATGTCGAAGATTCATGGGGCGACGCTCCAGGACCGGATTCCGGATTCGAATTAATAATATTATTATTTGTGTGGTCGATCGGTAAATCGTGTGTAAGTTAGAAACACATAATTTGTTGTAAGATTGGATGAAATACCTACTTAGTATTTTTTTTCTTTTTGTGAGAATAGCATATAATTTGAACTTACTTAAGTTTTAAATACTTAGTACAAAACCATTCTTATTTTAAAGCATACATAATCCTAAAATTGCTTATACTATTTGGACTAATCTAAATAGGTTCATGACTTCATGATACATGATTGTAATGTCAATTTGACAAATTGCCAATATCCATTGCTTCATAATATTAAAACAATCGTCTTCTAGATAACTATATCGCTCTCTCTAAACGTTATAAGTAGTGTAGTAAAGTTAGTGTTTACTAATATTATCTAAACGTAAAGATTGTAAGTTTGGATGTAGGAGGTAATCTCCGAAACTAGGTATTCATTTGATTACAAAAATGATAGAAACCTACAGTATTGCCGAGTGTCATAGGAGTTCCATAGGATATATCAGGTTGGCAGAAAAACACTGCACGAGAAATTGTAAATTACTAGAATTTTTCGGAATATTTAGTATTGATCTGGGTTACGTAAGAATATTGTAGAAGGTTCTCGAAGCTATCACATCAAGGGTATATAAAGGCGCGCTAGTGATGATTTGCTTAGTTTCTGAAAATGATTAGTGAACATCAACTTCGAACGATCATCTTTTACGAGTGGCGTGGATGTGTCTACCGCTAACATCAGCAAAGCGTTCGGTGAAGGTGTTGTATCGCGATAGAAGATAAGCCGCTGGTTTGCTCGCTTTGCATCGGGAGATATAACTCTTGAAGATCACGAGCGATCTGGGCGACCATCCACCTTCGACGATGAGGAATTACTCCGCTGTTTAAAGGCTAATCCAGAAATAAATACGCGTGATTTGGCAGATGCTCATTTACACAAAATCGGCTATCGTAAAGTAATGGCACGATGGATTCCACAGCAACTAACTGACAATCATCGTCCAGTCAGAGTTAGTATTTGTGAATAGCTTCTTTTTCAACCACCTCGGAAAGAGTTTCTTGATGATCTGGTAACCGGCGATGAGAGCTGGATTCTCTATGATAACAACACACGGCACGCCGTCTGGCTTCCTTACGACGCAGAACCACCAACGCAGCCAAAGCCGAACCGTCACTCACGCAAGCATCTTCTCTCCGTTTGGTGGGATGCGAAGGGCCCACTCTATTACGAGCTTCTCCCTGCGAGAAGGACGATTACGACTTCCATTTATACTGAACAGCTTCAGAAACTGGCTGACACAATAAAAGAAAAACGACCGAGACGTGTAATGATAATGTAACTTACTCCATGATAATGCGCGACCTCATGTCGCTTCGGAGACTCGACAAAAAATCGTAGATCTAGGATGGCACCCAGGTGCCCACCCACCGTACTCACCGGATCTCGCGCCATCCGACTATCACTTGTTCCGACCACTAAAGCTTTATTTGCGTGAGAAAAAATTTCAAAACTACGAAGACAAAAAAATGGCAGTGGACAATTTTTTTTCTGCACAGCCTCCGGAATTCTGGGTGCAGGGCATCAACAATCTACCAACTAGATGGGCCAGAATAATAGAGTTATTTGGGGATTACATTACTGATTAATTATTGTAAATAACAAAGTTATCAATACATTAATTAAGTCTTATATCTTGGTGCAAGACTTTTCCGCTATGGTACCTATAGTGGCTGGCAGAAGCTATTTTACGATAAATTTGAATTACTTGATTCTAAGATAAGACCACCCCTTCCACAATTTTCTCATCTTCCATACTTATACCATTTCTGTGGCATCTATAAATAATATTTACCGACAATAAATAAGACGAGCCACACTAAATCAATTGATGGACGATGTGTCTGTATAATTGCTGCTTAGCCCCTTACTCATAGTTAGCGTCGTGCTGTTTGTTTAGTTTACAAAGGTAATAAATCGATATGTATTATTTTAGTGGATATTATGAGTGGTTGACTGTTTTAGTTTGATCTTACTTTGAATTTAGTTACGAGTACTGATGTTATTCGTAGATTTCATGCAATAGTAAAATTCTGCTTACGGCTTCAAAACTGTTGCATCAAAAAAAAAAAGTCAATATTTAATTGTATGAATGAGCACCAAGAAGAGTCTTTGCTTGACAGTTACATCTAACAAATATAAACCTTGAACCTTCACAAATGGAGCTTAAACCAACAGCAATATTAATTTTGTCGATTCTAAAAGAATTTGATTAATAGTTCAAGCGGACAGTAGCAGTAAACTTTTTATTTTTTTTTTATATTTCGAACGTCCGGTGACTGGTCGCCATTGTATTCGATTCATTTATCAAACTCCCAAAGGATCAAATCGATTCGAATATTTTAATATCGATACTTTTATTCGAATCGGTATGAATCGTTTAT
The DNA here is from genome assembly GCA_948252095.1 of Dicycla oo. Classification (NCBI taxonomy): domain Eukaryota; kingdom Metazoa; phylum Arthropoda; class Insecta; order Lepidoptera; family Noctuidae; genus Dicycla; species Dicycla oo. The sequence continues at coordinate 26,837,553 of OX411729.1, read as the reverse complement.
TTTTATGAATGGCATTAGTAAGGGCATTGGAATGTGTGAATCGTTGCTACTCGATCCGAATGATTTCAAATCTCCGGTGCAGGAATAATAATAGTACTACGATGTTTTGTTACTATATCGCTCATATCGGATAAATCCAGACAGTTTTTTTATACAGAGTTATTTTAACTATTATTATTGGCTAGCTAAACTCCGCAGACGTGATGGGTAGGTATCGATATCTAAAAACTATAAAATAAAAAGATTTGAACTTTTTTTTGGGAGTTCAGCGGCCACTGTTAGTGTGGTTTAGTTGAATTATGAGTTAAGAAATACTATTTTCTTATGTTTTATCCTGTTTAGATATTGATACCCATCACGTCTGTGAAGTTTACAAAAAAAAAAACCAGATTTTTTAAGTGAAACTGCGGTCGATGACCCCAAAAAAAAAATCATCAAATTAATTTTTTTTTTGTTTCATCATGTTTAAATATCACCCATCGCATCTGCGGAGTATAACTAGCCAATTTAAAATAACCTTGTATAATTGCTTGCTTTTGACCACTTTCTCACCGGATAGACTTTAGTGCACACAAGTTGCCATTTCATAAAACTCAAACAAAGTTTTGATTGATGATTATAGGAACACCATATAATCAGCCTTTTCCCAACTACAGACATACATACGTAATTATTATCATGTTTTAATCTGATGTGATTGAATCTCAATATGTCTGACACTGACACGTGTCACACTGAAAAGCCAATATTCTTAGAGTTTTAGCTACTTCGGGCTTCTAACTACTTGTACCTATATGGCGGCCACTACAACGCCACATGCGAACTACGCATCAAAGACCTTTTTTTTTTGTGGATGGGAAATCATCAAATAACTTCTCCCGCTCTGGGTGGAGCGGGAGGGCGTGTCAGACTTCTACTGACTAAAACCCACCCGTGTTCCTTCAGTTGCCTATGCCAGGGCCACGGTAACTCTTTCGAACAACCCACAACCCTGGCGGGCATCGGTCCTAGCGGACCCCTTCAGCTAGTGCTGATCTCTTTGAGGCGCGCGTGGTCCTTACCGGACGGCGAGCTACCCGTTGCTCGCCATCCGCAAGCCCGCGCCTACGGTGGCCGGGAATCGGCTATCGATTCCCGACGCCCAGGGCGTCTCCTGCGGCGACTAGGGGCGTGAGGGCGCAAAGATTGCCTCTCCCTCACGCGTTCAGCCTCCTCCTTCGCGAGCATTACAGCTTCGCAGAAGGAGGTGACGGCTTACGCATCAAAGACCTGACGTCACATAAATCCTGAATCGCGCAAGCAGAGTTTACCGCGTGATTGCTGTATATACAACGTCGCGACATCAACCGGGGCAGCTCCGCTAGTAGTAGTACTCGTAGTAGTTTGGAGTGTTGATGTCTACTCGCTAACATGGCCGGCCCACTCCACTTCAGCTTTCTTATTCTGTGAACTATGTCGACAACTTTGGTTCTCTGTCAGATCCCCTCGTTCCAAATCAACCCCTCAGAGAGACACCAAGCATAGCCCGTTCCGTAGCTCGCTGAGCTACCTTGAATTTATAGACCAGACGTACCTTGAGTGCTACTAATAGCTATCTATACCTTCTAAATTACCCACAGCTTACAAGTAAAAGATACAAATATCGGTTCTCCCCAGTCATCCATCAGTGCTGTACTTCCGAGGGAAGCCAGATAGTTAGATAAAAATGATTATGCTCGCCTACTAGATCAAGATAATCGGTATATTGAGGTGATAGACGCGATCGGTATAAGCCGATCGGGTGCCACTGCGCATGGTGTACAGGATGCTACGAAAAACTATGAGAGTGTAAAGAAAGTTAATTAATTTAACATAGCAAGCAAAATTTTCACCATTACTTTACTTTAGGTAAAATTCTTAACATATCCTACGGTGTCTCGTGAAAATACTCACAGGAAGTCGCTTTTTGATACTCGTAACTTGTGGGCTTCCTACGCTGGCTTTATCTGAAGCGTGTTGCTACTAAACAAATTAAATTATAATGATACCCGTCCAGTTTTCTAATACCAAAAACAGACAATTAGATAGAAAAACCGACTATTATTCCGACCTTACAACCGATTTTCTCCTCAATCGAAATCGATTAATTCCCAAAATCAGAACATCCTGTATAAGCAGTTGCGGCTCACGGAAGATCCCGGTGTCGCGATACTGTCGTAGTGATAGATAATCTTTGAAATCGAACATCGTTCGACGGCTGCACCAACTTAATGTGGCAGTAATTTATTGGGCAAGCTTGCGCAGGCTTGCGCAGGCTTTATGGGTTTCAGGTTGTGTAGGTTCGTTTTGAAGGAAACAGGATATTGTGGTTGAATGGTGAAAATTGTTAACTTTCTCGAAAGTGATTTATCGTTTCTCGGAGAAAGTCCTAAGTTAAACCACGAGCCATCGTCCCCAGTTGTTGCATGAATCCATGACAGTCGTATGGATTGTTTGAAGCCCCTAAATCCAGCAGGTTTAATCATAGAAACATTAGAATTGACCAATGGTGGGTTGTGAGGCCATCACTCTGTCTAAAATATTAATTCAGCCGCATATCTGGTTAGGCTTAAAACAAATTGAGTGCCAATTGTCCAATTTAGCGTATTATCAAAACACTGCGGCCCGATGTTGGTCCAGCTAGCAGATTAAGATTTGATCAGAAAAAGATTTGGCTACTTCTGCATAAGGTGGAAGCCAACCCAAAGATAGTTAACCAACAAAGTCTACAGGCAGAGACTCAATGAAAATACAAGATCCTACTGAGCAATATTTCAAAGCTACATCGAAAAGTAGGCAACGGTCCCTTGTATTCACCAATCAACCACATCGAATTGTCTCAATCGTAAAGACCGACAACTAAATTGAAATCGACATAAACTAATGACAAACATATGTTTACGTCAAACGTCCAGTGTATCCAAAATATAACAAATTTTGTATTACCACATTATTTCTATGCGATTTCTACGGCTATTTCTCTATATTACATCATCAAGAAACCATACCATTACCACATTACTGGTAAACTCATTCCCAAACAGAACTAGACTCTATGTCCTCTTTCTATGAGTGTTGGTGGTTCCAAGGAGGTGTATAAAATTTTTTGTAGTTTCTCAATAAGGTGCGCTGTCCATCACAATCGATTTGTCCCGAACGCGAGCAAAGCTACAAAAAATGTCAGATAGGACGTTCAATCAATATAATGACTTTATTTAACATTGACAATAAAATATAGCTGGTATTGTATGTGGTGTGGATGAGAAGTGGGGTGGAAGACATTGTTGATGGCCGTCTGGTTTGAGAAAATGAAATCTAATCTACCTAGCTTAGTAGCTAAGCTAATCCGCAGCTTAAGACTTAAGCCGAGCTGAAAAATGAAGTAGTTGATACCTATGTTAATTAATAATTTAAAAACATTAGTTCTAACAATAATAAATTAGTAGTTCTGCGAACAGTAGACCTCGCGAGCACAAACTTTTTTGCCCCAATACCAATAAAGTTATTTAAAACGGGATATTTACCATGTTTTCTTCAAATCTTCACCATTTTTTTATGAGACCAACTTAAAGTTACTACCTTTTAAATAAAAAAAGAACCATCGAAATCAGATCTCATAAGGCGGAGATATCCAGTAGACCCCTTTTTGGTCCCAATCAAAAATCCCCGAAGACAAAAAAGTTATATAAAGCCGTAATACTTGTATACTAAGTTTCATCCAGATCGGTTGTATAATACGACCTGTAGAGATGTAGCAACAAACTGATAGATGAAAGCAAATTTTGCCAGACTTGAAGCAGAGACGATTCGCTTATTGCGCTCGCTCGATCAATAAGGAATTTCTAGATAGACTTAATAGTTCTACTATGATCTTCCCGGCAAACAAACATAGGTTAACGAGTAATGCAGCACTCAGATGAAAATACTAATAATATTAAGAAACGATAAATGAAACACGTAATAAAAGTCAATCGTATTGAAAATAATCTTACATATATCATCCAATAAGAAATTGGCTTTAAAAAATCGACCAATATTACTTTTATCAACCGGTACATCCACCCTACTTAAAATTATTCAAAGCCCAATCCAGATGGGCCACATAAGCCGACAATACTGATCGACTGCCATAAACCATCGTATTGAGATATCTGTCAGTCGCGAGACAATGGGTTCGATTCCAGTTTGATGCCAGATGACACGATTACTGCGTCGTGTAACCTTAATTTGATTTATTGAAGGTAAGTAAAAATCCTCCTCCGTGCCTCGGAAAGCACGATAAGCGTTGGTCCCGGCTGTCATTCGTGGAACTTTTACAGTCGTTACGAGTCGTCAGAAGCTCGAAAGTCTGACAACCAGTCTTACCAAGGGATATCGTATTACCCAGTAACTAGGTGTGGAGGCGCTTCATGTAAAATACTGGTATTCAGCTGCATCCGATTAAACTGAAAGCCGACCCCAACATAGATGGGAAAACGCTAGGCAGATTTAGTAGAAATCCAATGAGTTGGTTAATAGTTTTGTTATCCTCAATACTGATAAACCATGCCTCATTGTATTGGTATACCTCGTTGGTATAGTGTCCGTAATCGCTAGCGCTACTGCTGAGACTCCCAGGTGCGACTCCCAGGTCGACCAAAGTGGTGTCATTGGGTTTTTCCATCAGGAAGTCCTCAGTATCAGCCAAGGGTCTGGATTTGTGGCCGGTTGATGGCAATAGACTTGCCCCCTATAACATGGGACTTGAACATAACTTATGAAATGGTATCTTCGCGGATTACAGGCGTGATGTTATGTTATTTCGTGACGTAGACAAAAAAGTGTGAATTTGTCCTGGAATTTTAACAATGCGGTCAGATGGCAAAGAAACTGAACGCGTTCAGCACATCTAAACCGCGTTCATGAGCTGTCAGTGTCAAAATTGTTACGGTATATTGACACTGACAGCTCTCGAACGCTTTCAGTTTCATTGGTGAAATTCGCCCTAAGCCGTCTAGCTGGCTTTCAGAATAGGCATATAATGTTTATTACCAAACCAATGCCAGTTTCTGTCAAGCAGTGTGTCAGACTTCAGAAGTCAAATCATGAGAAGCAAAAAAACTGTATTCTAAGCAGTCTCATTACAAAGTGAATATAATAATAATAATAATAATATAATAATATCCTGGGACATTTCACACACGGTCATCTGATCCCAAACTAAGCAGAGCTTGTACTATGGAAACCAGATGACTGATATACTACATACACTACTTTTTTTTTGTAAATACATACTTATATAGATAATTACACCCAGACTCAGAACAAACAGACATGTTCATGCACACAAATGTTTGTCCTGGATGGGAATCGAACCCACGACCTGCGGCGTGATAGGTGGTATCTTAACCAACCACGCCAACTGGCCTGCCGAAAAACATTACTAACCACGTTCTTAATCACCTAAATGTAACTTAACAATAGTTTAATAACTCTTTTTGAAGCCAGAGATATATTAAAATCAAAATCAAAAGTCATTTATTCAAACTAGGCTGAGAATCAGCACTTTTTGAAAGTCAAAATTACATAAGACAGTCCCCCAAAACGCCCGCCCTTCACCACTTCCTAGTGCTTTAGCTGAGGAGAAGAAGTAGCGCAACAAACTCCCCAGCAGCACAGCTGTCTGTTCAGTTAGAAAAACTTCATTCTGTTTTATTATTCGACGTAAATAGATATTTTTACAATGAATTAAAAAATCGCCAATCCGAATCACCATCAACATCTTCCTGTCTTTGTCCCATACATACATACTATATACACACACATATTAAATAGTACTTATTACTTGGGGTCAGCGCAACACGCTTTCTTCCTCTATTTATAGATCGCCAATCTAAAATCAAAGTTACAAAAACTAAGCTTGCAATGAATCTTAATCAACACCTAACACACACTCAAAATAAACACATTCTAATCACTTCCTCCCAGTACTAAATACACCTCAGAGAGCAAACCATTCATCACACACAACCTCACACAATGGTACAAAGAGCTCACACATGAACCCCATCATAGGCCATCATGGGCCATCACTCTATAGTCGTCGCGAGACAATCGGCAAATGATGACAGCTAATACCAAATGACGATTGGATGTAGATCAAGTAGCGGTAGAAAGGACATCATAATGCTGAGACAAATTTTACCTATGTTTGGATTGATTCTGTGAAATTCAGAATATAGAAATGTGACGGCTAATAGAGGTTTATCAATCAACTCACCCACCCTTTCGCAGTCAACTGCCTCTCCCATGCTGCTCCACGATACTTTGTCGTCCACCTTCCGCATTCAGCCTGTCCCAGACTCCTTAAGGTCGTCGATACATCTAGCTGGGGAGGGGGGGGGGGGGCACACTACGCTTGCCGATATGCGGTCTCCACTCCAGGAATCGTCTGCTCCACCGGCCTCGGTCCTTCGACAAATATGCCCAGCCCCGGCTATGTCGGTTACTCCAGTTCTTGTCCTTCAACATGGATGATTAAACAAATATTTTGTTTTAGGAGAGTGTTCATTGAGTTTCTGGCCCGTTCTTCTCCTGAACCTATTACGCTTTGGAATGGGCTACTAGCTTCATCTTTCTGACTGGCCGACTCCTTAACAGTTAAAACGTGACTGTAGTTCTTCTTCTCCTTATCGTGTCGATAGCAAATATAACATGAAGAAATATATATATAAGTAGTTTTTTTAAATTGGTTTGGCTCAAAATTCAGCAAGAGGAATAACGTTCACTGATGTAGCCATTGGGTCTTCACGTGTGCAAGTGACTGGGCATGCGGTGCAAGATGGAAGGTGAGCCATTGTCTGTTGAGAGTCGCCGCATATACACCGGAGATTTGAGCCGACCATGAACCTCCATTTGTGGAGGTTATCCTTGCTGCGACCTACTTGGGTACGAAGTCTATTAATAAGGTTTTCCAAGTAGGCCACGGTAACTTGTGCACAGATGGGAGGCTCTCTGATGGTTCAATAAAGAAATCAGGAGGTTTAAGTAGTTCTTGCCAAACATCACATCGCTCTGTGGAGGGTTTGCCTTCGGCTGGACCCACGCACCCAAGTTTTTTGCGGCTTTTAAGCCTCTGTGCATTGGGTTAAAGTTGTGCATTGGGTGGCGTAGGTCAACCGGTAGCTGCGCCCTCTCGATGCAGCGGGCTACAGTCCGGTGAATTTCTGGAGGCGAAACTTGTTGTTGCTGTTGTTAACCGGCTGTTTCACTGCTTCCAGTAAGTTGGGTATTGTCTTTAACAGCGGTCCATTTATCCATTGATACTGTGGTGTCTGCGGTGATATTTATTTTCAATAGGCGAAATGTCGGTCAGTTTTTAATCTGTTACATAAAAATCATATAAGATAACTTTGCATTTAAGTAGAATCATATAAAAAAATCAGACACAGAAAACGAAATTCAAGCTACTTTGTTACTGAGTAATATGTATTAGTATTGATTTCTCAGTCATCAAAGTGACGTCGCGTCGTTATCATCGTAGATGCTCTGGTGTCGGCCTTCCTTTTAATCTTTGGCAAACCTCAGCATTGCACTCCAGGGCTGCGTCCATTAACGTAAGTGACTCTCAGTTCGATGTGCAGACGTTTTTTGTCTGTCTACGTGATTGATAAAGAAATGGAGGGATACGACACTTTTTGCTACAAACTCTTCTATGCCATCATCACTATCAAAGCCAAGCAACTTCAAACCTTCAGCCCTTGTCTTAAGGTTTACATGATTAGAAGCTTTGAGGCTTTAAACTTTGCCAAAAACCAATCCTCCCTTACAATCTTTCGAACGCAATTTTTTTAAGTGCTGTTGGCAATTTCTTTGCCATTACAATCTGACTCTCATGTAGTTTCCGATAGAGCTGACTGTACGTTGTTTGGAACTGTAAAATAAATTTGGTTAATGAACAAATCATTCCATGGACTTGTAAAGAAATTGTTTGCAAATGTTTTGTGTATTAATTTGTAAAATGGAAAGATACAATGGATTGATTCTTACAGATTTTCTATGGAAGATGTCGTTCGGGTGAACCTTAGTAAAATATACCTGATATAAATAAATATGTAGTTACAGGTGTCTGATTTTAAAGAAAATAATAGTCAAGATCTTACCACAAGATTAGAAAAACCACAACACTCAGACCAATTATTGGTCTGAGCCACAACAGAGATAAGATAGCACTGCAAACAAACACAAAAATACTACGAATATTTTTATTTGAGTTTTTTAACGTTACGAAACGGTATCAAAGATTTCTCCATGAATAAACTTCAATAAGCCTGATACCCGATTATAATCCGCCTTTGAATAAAACTCGCCAGACAAAGGGACATCATCGACAATAGACTTTTTTTTTGTTTGAACCTACAAGGAGGTTGACATTGCTTTTGATATTTAAAAAAAATCGTGGGAGTCGTAAACAGGTATCGATTGTGACTTTTGTCGGTTCTTGTTATATCGATTCTTTGACAGTTTTTTAAGGTTGGGATTTTTTATCGATATTTTTGTTCGGATCGAGTCAGATGTGAAATTGTTGCTTGAGATTTTGTTGGAATTAAGACTGTGTCATAAAAGGTAGATGTTTGTCATCTATGCATATGCTTGAATTATTCTACGTGTATTTTTTTCTAATTTTCCATGTATCAACCCAGGATCAAGTGATCACAAATTCACCACATATACTGATACTGACTGACACCATAGAATTTAAATTGGTGTCTTAAATAATTCTATTCTACATTGTTGTTTCTCACGTTACTAGATCTGTAACTTATTTTTTACTCGATAATGATGTATTTTTTTAAAGCTAGAGTTTTATTCAGTTTCTAACATTCATAGTGCAGTACAAACTCGTTTATATAGGGTGTCTCACGTAGTGGGACGTACGTAGTGGACGTAGTGGTCCAAAGGCAAACGGGGTAAAGCAGAGGTGGCTACCTATCATTTAAAATTTTAATAGTGGAATTTTAGGCAGTACATATTTATAATCTGAGCAGAGCAGAGCCAGACTTTTTATAATTAAAAAGTTAGAAAAGACAAGTCAAAATAAAATCTAAAACGTTGCAGAGCAACACTGAACGTACAACACAGAACATAATCTTGTACCTGCACTATCAAATTGCACTAGCAAATTTTGTTCACAGGGTTGAAAAATCTAAGTGAAAGTGTATAATTTCTTGAAAATTATTAAATTAGCGAAATTATCTGAACTGTAGAGAATATCCCAACTTTGAAATTGTTCAACCTTCCAGGCCTTCGGACCATTGCGTTTGAGACACCCTATATTAAATTCCAGTATAATATAGTAGTCCAACGGTAAGGGGTCGATACATGGTATATTCAGCTATCACATACCACAATTCGTCGTCAGAAGCCCGAAAGTCTGACAACCAGTCTTACCAAGGGGTAACTGGGTTGTTGAGGTCATTGTCCGATAGTAGAAGGGGGCCGGTGAAACGAGGTTGTGGAGTTCTTGAGCACATTCACCGAAGTACAATCTGTAGAAGACCGACAAGCAGGCAACCTTGCGGCGATAGGCGATGTAGGGCTAGTTACAAACGAGTGACATTTTTAGCAAACACAAACATGAATGTAACTTACTTATCGACAGCATCTTCATTCTTCTTCGCGACCGGTTTACTTGAGAACTTTAGTGCTAAACCACTTAAGATGTCCGGTGATGCTAATTTGTCTTCTTGAACCTGTAAAGATAATAATACTTTTAGAAGCATCCATTATAAGCTTTAATAACAAAATTGTAAAATTTTTGAAAGTTCTCCAGAATATGGTTAATTTGGAATCAAGTATAGAAAGAATATATCTGCTGTTCCATTTAACAATTCAATACCAATGAAAATTTATGAAACAACTAAAGTAGTTGGCTCTTTGGGTGCACGTTCGGGGAAGTAAAAAAAAGAAACCCTCGGACCAAATAAAAAAACCAAATAAAAAAAACCAAGACATAGCGCTACGAACAATACAGAATAGCATGCGCAAAACTATACCTCACTCTGTGCATAAACGCTCATACGTACACATTTCGGCTGCACCAATTCAAAACCTAGTAAGGGACACTTTTTACAAAAATCGTTTTATTGCATAATTTTGCTAACCTAGTAAGTCCCTACCAAATACAAAAACACGGCGTTAAAAACTAACAAATAAGCAGATACACCGGGTTATTGGTAAAACACCAGCAACTTTTTAAGGTAAAAATTGTTCATAATGTTGAGTACAATGACCATTGTACTCATCATTATGAACAACTTTTACTATGGGACCAAATCTGAAATCGCAAAAAACCAGCTGTTCAGTACATTTTGACGAATTACGCGAACATAATTGTACTAAACAGCTGATTTTTTTTCGCGATTTCAGGTTTGGTCCAATAGAAAAGTTATGATCAACTTTGGTGAGTACAATAACCCCTTAAAAGGTTGTTGGTGTTTTACGAATAACCCTGTATTTAAGCATCGAAACCTAGTGTGCCCCATTCAATGCCCCGTGACCGCTTTACGGTTTTGCGCTCTTCTGTATAATTTAGTTTTAAGTCCTTACTAGGTTTTGACATAGGGCAGCCGATTTACACCAAACTACAACTAAACTACACCTCACTAATGCTCGGTTCCTATAAACAAAAATTAATCGTTTTGCTTACCAATGGTAGCATTTTTTTATTGTCAAACTTGGCATAAATATAGATTCGTAAGCTATTTTGACCTGTGATAGCTACTTCCATACGAGAGGGTCTACTATGCAAAGAGCAGTCGTAGGCAGTCGTTCCATGTAAAATACTGGTATTCAGCTGCATCCGGTTAGACTGGAAGCCGACCCCAACATAGTTGGGAAAAGACTAGGCAGATTGATTGACATATCACAATTTGAAACTTTATTTCCAGCCTCAGAAAAAAAAATATATAAAGTATTATTTGAAAAAGTTATACCTTGCTTTACTAATTTGGCTGTATTTTTGCTAAAAAGTTTTTATTTTTCACTTTTTAGTTGTGGAACCTACCCCACACAAATTCGAATACATAATTGAGCACAATAATTGTAGATATAGCCATGTAAGTAACAGTGATAGGAAGTTATTAAAACATCATCACATCATCCACATAAAATAAGTGGGAAATATACGCATTATTGAAGCTAACTCAAAAACTTCCCAAGCAAAGTCAATAAAATTTATATGGGACTACCTCGGAAGTATACCCTTTCAACAAAAAAAAAGAATTTTCCAAATCGGTTCATCTGACTTTGAGTAATCGCGTAACAAACATACAAAAAAATATATACAGACGAATTGAGAACCTCTTCCTTTTTGAAGTCGGTTAAAAATCAGCTATGATGCCATAACCAGGAAGCTTGCTGACCAGAGCAGCGTGCCACACCCTGTCAAAGGCCTTCGAGATGTCAAGCGATACAGCCAGTGCTTCGCCGTGTTTGTCGATGGCTTCACCACAGCAGTGCGTGTTTTCTATAAATGACATTATTTTTTTAATTTTGCAACATGCAAATGTAAAAATAAAATTGTATTCTGAGACCTAGGAAAAAAAATGGTTCAAATTGTGGTATGTGATATCTGAATATACGGTGTATCGTCCCCTTAACGTTGGACCACTATTTACTACACACCCTGTTATCTTTCAGAGCTCCCAAAAATCATCTTCAAACACAAAGCTCTATACAATGCTAGAAAGTTTAAACAGAAACTGAAAAATTATTCTCAGTTATTATTTTGTCGTCAACAATCAATCATCATTATCCTTCAATTGTTGTTAATTTCAAAATTTAAAATGTACCAGTCTTAATATAATAATAATATATGTACAAGCTTATAAAAAAAAATAAAAAAATGGGAAAATAATCATAGGGCATCATCAAAGAAGTCTGCATCGCTGTTCACAGGAAAAGTGCCCAAAAGGCTGGCAGCATTGCCACGTTGTATGGCAATGATAATTCTTTGCCCAAACAAATAGGCCAGCCCGTTGGTCACGTGTAGAGTCGACCAACCACTTGGCGATGTCTCGAAAAACTAAGAGGGCACTCGGACTTTCATTTCAAAATTAAAATGAAAGCCCATCTTATCAATAATATTTGTAACTTCAATCTAAACTGGAAGTCAACCGTCCATTATCGGAGTCATTTCATTGTGGACGATCAAAAAAATGTAAAATCAATATTGTATGCAATCGCTTTGATGATGCGCCTGTAAGTTATAAAAGTTCAATCTCGGAAGCTGAGGACGTATTCTGAGATGAATATTACAAGATGTTGATGAGATTCGTCAACATCGACACATGTCATTATTGATGTGTTTGTTTGAAGATTTAAGATTATTTTTAATCATGATGGGGCGTCTGAAAATAACGATCTCCCATTTAAACCAAAAAAAAATAATATGTGTTTTGCCATTTAGTTGTTGAAATAATGAGAAAAGCGACAAAGTATATCTAGTCTGTATTGTCCCCTTGACAGGCAAAGCCTCCCAGTCTCGTGGAGTAAAAATTTTGTTTCTTGAAATTTTTTAGCTTGTTCGTCTTTTTCCACTCCCTTTATTTAGTTGGATCTGCCTAGCTCAGCCAATCAATAAACCCCACTGCATACCTGCTAATCTCATTATTTCTCTCCGTTTCACTTTCTTCATATCCTTCATCAACTTTCCTGATTATTAATCCTACATTTTCCATAATAAACTTCAACCTCACTTTGATCAGAATACGGCAACCGCCATAGCGGCGGCAAGCGTGCGCAGGCGCTCTTTAATTTGTAAATTGAGCCGCGCCGCTAGCGCCATCTATTAGGCTCAGCGGCCACTCAGCTACTGTGCCACCTTCAGTCATTATGTTTTGTTGATTTATTTTACATTTGTTTCATTACTCAGGTTGATGGGAATTGATGTTTGATTCGTATTCAGGAATATGGGGTCTGTGGATAACTTTACTTTGTTGGACTCTTGTGCTTGTGTTGCAATTTTGTTATATCTAGGATTTTTTGAGGCATGTATTTAATCGAACCTCTAATAATTCCCGTTTTGCGCTCTTAAAAATATGATTGTACCCTCTAATATAATGATTGCACCTCTTTCTGAGAACCTCAATAATTCCTTTTGGGATCCTAAAAATATTATACAGGGTTATTGGTAAAATACCAACAACCTCTTAAGGGGTCATTGTACTCATCATTATGATCAACTTTTACTAAGGGACCAAACCCAAAATCGCGAAAAAAATCAGCTGTTTAGTACATTTTTACGAATTATGCGAACATAAATGTACAGACGCCAGCAGGTCAAGCTACCCGAAACTGCCAAATTTTCCCAATCAACCTTGAACCTAATGCTTTAGCGATAAAGTTGAAAATCTATTAAAGAAATTTGACAGATTGTAGTAGCTTGATGTGCTGGCGTCTGTACCTACTGAACAGCTGATTTTTTTTCGCGATTTCTGGTTTGGTCTCATAGTAAAAGTTGTTCATAATGATGAGTATAATGTCCCCTTAAGAGGTCGTTGTTATTTTACCAATAACCCTGTATAGCCCAGTAACTACGAGCATTGCATGTAGCGCTCTCCGGCCACTACCGCGGTCACAGTTCCAACCTAACGGTCGAGGTACTCTAGCTTAGTTACTGCAACCAACTGTGTAAAAAGGCCAGAAATTTAAAAAAGAGGCTCTATTATTAAAAAAAGTGTGCATCATTAGAAGCGCAAAAAGTTTTACATATTCATTCATTTAAAAAAGCGTCCATCATTAGAAGTTCAATAAACTGGAGAATCAGTAACTATGCGCCTAAAATACGCCTTGTATAATTTATATACATACCCATGCCAAATTTACATATTACATATTAATCACGCCAAGAAAGTGTTAAAATAAAATCTTGAAAAAATCTTTTTGTGGGGTAGGTACCTCCCTGGCACATAAAGTTGGGATGATATTTTCTTTCTCGTCTATCCCATGGTGTGGGGTTGTATATATTATATCATTGGCCGTTCAAAAATATTGCGGGTCTGTGAAAACCATTTTTTGATCCAGGGAGCCATTTCTTAAGCTTTAAAGTGCAAATTTTTGTTAGAGTCAATAAGTGTCTTAAACCAGCTAAATAGTTGTTTTCGGATATGTGAAAAAATTCACGACAGTACGTATATAATTGTGACAAAGTTAAAAGGAAAACTATCACAGCTAAGCAGGCGTTACAAATTAAGTAGTTAACGAGTAATTGTCGACCAACTTACATTTTCAGTTGGAATGTATGAGAGAACACGTTTTCAACACTATTGTTAAGTTTGTTCTTCAGATAAATTCATCCCAACTACGTAATGCTTCATTGTGCGTGGTCCAATACCGATTTGGCCGTTTTTTTTTTTTAAATTTTTTAATGTAGTGTGTAGGATAGCTATCCCCCGACGCAAGGACGCGACGCTTGGATCAAAATATTACCTACAACTTATAGGGCCAAGACATATTATTATTTTACTTTTTATAGGATTTTGTTTGTGTTGGAGGCTTTAAATTTTTAATGTAACTCTTATTTCGTGCTTTTTAGGGTTCCGTAACTCAAAAGAAAACCCTTATAGGATCACTCGTGTGTCTGTCTGTCTGTTCGTCTGTCACAGCCAATTTGCTCCGAATCTAATGGACCGATTAAGTTGAAATTTGGTAAACACATGTATTTTTGTGACCAAAACACGGACGTGTAACTTAAATAAACAAATGTTTAATATGGGGGTCAACTTTGGGGGCAAATAAGAAAATTTAAAAAAAAGTTTTGCAAACTATACCGTGTGACATACCAAATAAAAGGGCTTACTGTAAGAGTCTGTAATGTATTTTTTTATAATTTTAAAATAAACCATTTTTATTTAAGAAAGCAGACGAAAATTTACCATTCCCCCCCTTTATCTCCGAAAGTACTGAACCGAAAATTTTGAAAAAAATATAGAAAATAGTTCAATACCTATAAATTACAGGAACATCTATAAGAAGTCGATGGTCTTAAAACAACATGATAAATCTCTCAATATTGTGCGTACAAACTTACATTAAAATTTCTAGTTGGAATGTATGGGAGTGCATGTTTTTCAACTACAATGTTAAGTTTTTCTTGGGATAAATTCATCCCAACTACGGAGTGCGTGGTCTGACACGCTCTTGACCGGTTTTTAAAGTTTATAATTAGTAGACACGCTAAGATCGACACGTGCCTCTCCTAAATCTGTGCAGCTGTACGTATTAGTCCCACGGTGAAGCTAGTTACTAATTTATTATCATTTCTGTTTCCTACTCCATCATCAGACCCTGATCACCGTCTATAACCTATTTATTAAGACCATTCCAGTGAACCCAAACACGATACCTCTGCTGTAAGTTGGTGAGAATGTTGGGCATCCTGCAAATTCCGGTATCAATGAAGTAACAGTATACCAAATTTAGACTCGATCAGACGATCGAGGTGTGTAAGATTGACGTGATCATCAACTAGAAAAGAGCTGATAATCTTCAAACGGCTGAACTGATGCTGACCTATTTGGGAGCTACGATGCCGCAGACAGACACACAAAGACACAGATACATAGATACATGTCAAACTTATAATACCCCTCTTTTTCCGTGGAGGGTTAAATAAAATAATAAGTGTCGATTTTTAAGATCTTACCAGCACCTACCAATCACCATTCATAAAAATAAATATATATAAGTAGTCAATAAAATCGGAACTTCACCTGCAATATACCGATACCGATTATAACTCGATTTATAGAGTAATTACATACAATTGTAAATCGAGTGGACCAAACATCGATGCCGCCTTTGATGAACACCGATGAATCGAATTAACTTATTTTAACGTGTTTGTTCACTGAGGTGTAACTTGAAAGTCTTTGTGAAGATTTGACTTTTTATTTGATAGGATTGCTTTTGACCATCATCAACTGAGTAGTTTATGCCGGCAACGTTTCAATATAAAATATATCCTACGATACTTGGCAATACTGTAGCTTCCCAATCAATCTGCCTAGCCTTTTCCCAACTTTGACAGGCCAGTTGGCGTGGTTGGTTAAGATACTACCTGCCATGCCGCTGGCCGTGGGTTCGATTCCCATCCAGAACAAACATTTATGTGCATGAACATGTCTGTTTGTCCTGAGTCTGGGTGTAATTATCTATATAAGTATGTATTTACAAAAAAAAAAAAAGTAGTATATGTAGTATATCAGTTATCTGGTTTCCATAGTACAAGCTCTGCTTAGTTTGGGATCAGATGACCGTGTGTGAACAATGTCCTAGGATATTATTATTATTAACTATGTTGGGGTCGGCTTCCAGTCTAACCGGATGCAGTTGAATACCAGTATTTTACATGAAGCGGTAATATGATACCCCTTGGTAAGACTGGTTGTCAGACTTTCGGGCTTCTGACAACCCGTAACGACTGTCAAAGATCCACGAATGACAATGGCTTAACGTGCTTTCCGAGGCACGGAGGAGTCTCGGTATGTAAAGATGGTCACCCATCTACGGACCAACCCCGGTAAGCGTAGCTTAAACTGATTGATCGACCCGTGCGGCTGTAATTACTCAGCCACAAGCTCCGCTAATACTGTAGCTTTCCATTAGTTAAAAAAATCGGAATTGGATCAGTAGTTCCGAAGATTACCTCTACATAATCCCTACATTCAAACTCACAAATTTTACTTCTGTATAATATATATTAGTCTACATATGTAGTTATAGAAGATAAGCGATGAGGCTTGTCTAAAAGTTAAATAAGATATTTGCATGTCACTGTGGCAGAACACAGATATATCCACTTTGTATCTGTATGCACAAATAAACGTAGGTATTTCTACAGGTGAAAGCTAAAGGACCTTAAGTCCATTTTTATTTTTACAGCCTTAAGGAACAATATTTGTCAAAAAATATCACAATACAATAGCTTAATAAACCGTCATAATCATAATTTTTTTCTACAACGATACACTATTTACTTTCTATACACGGTCGATTTTAATATCTAATTTCGGGTACCTATAGACATCTTTAATGAGCTCTACTGAATAATTTATAAAATGTGACTTAAGGTCCTTTAGCTTTTACCTACAGATTTGATTTTAAACCTATTTACAACGAGATGTGAAGACTGTCCGATTTGCAGTCTACAAAGAAATGGGCTATTGTAGTGCTTAGTACATTTAAAGCTTCAGTATAGGTTTGGATATTTTGTGTATGTGTACCAGTTAACAATTTACAGAAACGATATTGCTATACTAAAGAAAAAAAATCATAACGTGAAAAGGTGTAGTATCAATATAATTAAAAAAATATATATTGTACAAAGAAAAACACAGAAAGTTAGTCATACACTAAATAGACATGATTGTAGCGCAGTGGTTAAAAGCAGATTGAAGAGCTGGCTTCTGAACTAAGTAAAACGATACTTGTATCTCAAGAGCCAAAAGAAACGATTACTACCTGTAGCTCAAACTCAATCACGAAAAAAATTAACAAATCGAATTGATATTGCATATCATTACAAACAGTATCAGTGTATTATTACCTCAATAATCGACATGCGATCGCATAATAGGAACTTTATCCGATATAAGAAATTGAAACACTTGAAAATCAACCCAGTCACCTGCACATAAAAGCGAAAATCAAAAAACTCGAATCAAATTCATAAGAGTTTTTGATTTCAGAATTGAATTTATAAATCTAAAAGTAGGAGAGAGATGGAAGTAAGGTTTTGGTTGAGAGTGAAAGTGATAGAAGATTAGTAAGACCGGTAGCTGAATGCTTGCAATTATAGTGATCATGGTGCCAAGGCAATTTCCTTCGTATTTCTATCGTGGTCTTAATTAGGTAGTTTTGCTAATCGAATCGTATGCGGTGGTCTGTCGTCATTATTTTGATTATTCCGAGTGCGATTCGCTAATAGAGAATGAGATTGGGATCCTTGTGTGCTATTTTTATCGTACATGCAATGTGGGGTTGTGAAGTGTCGGGATTTTCTTTTGTTTTCGTTAGTTAGATAGACTTATTTTCATTGTGTTTACAATTTAGATAGCATTTCACATAATCAGCCTTTATTGTTCAACTTTAGTAATAAAAATGTTGTAATTGTGAATTTAGTTATTATAATTTAGTTTAATTAAATCTTGAATTGTAATTCCTTGGGAAAATATTGTAAACTACCTTCGGGACAGGCCTAGGAAAGGAAGGAAGTCTGGAAATTGCTGATTTGTTAAATACTAAAAAAAAAACTAAAATATCTTAGCTGTAATCTTAGACTAACTAAAAACCCAGACAGCGCTGCGAACAATACAGTGAAGCATGCGCAAAACTATACCTCGCTCTGTGCATACACGCTCACACGCGCACATTTACACTAAATTACACCTCATTACGTGCACACATGTTTACGAAACCTGAAACGTGCGGCCTCACGTCATTATTGACAGCGCTGTCATGATTTTTATTTAGTCTGAGGAGGATACATGCATTTTGTAACTCTTATTATTTCTTTTAATAAAATTTATTATTTCTATTCTTAATTTATTATTATTCTCCAATTTCTGGGACTCAGGTCTCTATCTGCGTGAGGGAGGGGACTACACATCACTATGCTGGATTATAACTGAACAGCAATGGTTTTTTTGCTGCTTTTCCTGCCACATATAAATTAGGATTGACCATTTACACCTATCCAACTATCCGGCAGAAAAAAACACTGACATAATCTAATGTTTATAAATCAATATTCCAGAACAAAGAACGGGAGATTGCCACTAATTCCAGTACGGTTTACCTTTTACCGGAATGAATGAATGAGTGAATGATATGTGCAGCAAATTATCAGAATGTTATGCTAACAACTGCTATCATCATTCTGACCTCCATTATCCAATTATGAGGACACACTCATCAGGTACATACCTTACTAACAAGTACATCAAAATCCTTGCACTAACCACCACAAGTCAACGCCCTCGCTGACGTTTAACCCTATCCGCACCGCCCGAAAAAAAAAACAATATTCAAAACTTTAAAACTCATCTTTTATACCACATCACGCAAACTGGAATCTTGTTCATCTAAAACAATGCTAAGAACACGACTGTGGACACTTAAGATTAAACCAACCGATAAATATATTATGGTAACTATACTAGCCTTAGCCCGCGGATTCGCCCGCGTGGAGGTCGGAAATTAGCCCACGGGAACGTACTACCGGGATAAAAAATATCGTTTGTGTTATTCCAGGTTATAAAATACCTGTGTGCCAAATTTCATCCAAATCCGTTCAGTCGTTTTTGCGTGATTGAGTCAAACATCCAAACATACAAAGTTTCACATCTATAATATTAGTAGGTTTTATTTAAATTTATGTCTTATTCTCATTTTCTGGGAATTTATTAATCGGCTAATATGAATTCCGTTTGTGTTTTACAACGTTGAGAGAGGAATCTGATATGTTTTATGTTTTTTTTTTTATTTTTGGTTTTATGGCCTGTATTGATTTAAGTGTTAGTTTTGCAGTTATTTGTGATTTATGGGCGATTGGTTTTTGTGTTTGTGTAAGAATTATTCATGCTTTTACGTCAGGTTGGAGTGCAAAACCTTGTTAACGCGAAAAAGTGTGACTAAGCGAATGTGTTTTATAAAGTGATGTTTGTTTATTTTTTTTTAATGTTAATAGTTTTTGTTTACTTGTCTTTCTTTACAAAATAATTAATGTTTATCTGTCCAAAGGCCGATTTCAAAGATACGTTTTCTAATTTTATTTAAAAAGATATTTAAAACGATGCATATCATTTAATACCACACTGTTTCTCGGACAAGCCGCCTCTATAAAGGCAGTGTTCACTCATTTGTCAAACCGTGTGGATATTTATTTATCACAGACCCTCCACGAGTAAGAAATACCTGACTATAAAACCATTTATTTTCCTCTAAAAAGCTAAATATACAACCCTATAAAGAACGCAAGAAGATATAATATTGACTAACAAATTTGTTTTTAAACGCCAAAAGTTAAGCTTAAGATTGTTTATTTATTCACGTGACAACGTTTTATTTACTTTTGAGAAATAAAACTGTAATCCTTATTGCCTTAAATATAAAAACTAAATTTGTGTATGTTTAATAAAATAAATAATTTAATTTAAAAAGTTTTGTCATTCGTAAATACATTCAAAGCCTATACGCGGGTCCTTTCGACCGGGCCACTGTTTTTAACTGTTAATAGATTACAACCTTTTTAGATTTTTATATTTTATCGCTTCATTCTTTACGGCTTGTTAAATATTCTGATTAGGAAATCTATGAAATATAAGGCAAAAGCCTATAGTCACTACATTATAAAAATATTAATGAAACGGCCGCGACTTAAGAGTTGTAAGATCGTAGGTTCAAACCGAGACAGGCACTTTACTTTGTGTAAATTATTTCATCACCACTGCTCTCAAAACTGTGAAGGAAACATCGTGAGGAAACTGGCATGTCATAGAACAAAACATTCGAAGACATGTGACATCTACCAACCCGCACTGGGCCCGCGTGCTGGATTACAGTCCACTCCCTCTCACAGAGAAGAGGTGTGTAGCCCAGATGTGCTTGGATAATAGCAAGCGGAAGAGCATGAAGGAGGAATAAGGCTGCCTAAGGTGACGATGATAAAACCGAAAGTCATGCTGCTCATCCTCTTGACACTTCATTGACCGGCTTTAAAAATACCTTTAAGTCTACCTCATGCCAGCGTTTAGTCTATTCTTTAGCACATATCCTAAATAGCCTGCCAATACAATGCCAATAAACGTCAAAGTAATATCTCAAATAGCCATTATAATCTAAATATTTATTGGCTACCACAACATCATACATACTAAAACGACAATAACCTCTCAAAAGCCTTCATAATACAATTTCTTGCTAATTTTATTTGTAGCGTAATGCTCGAATGTTAATCAATCCTTGCACAATAGTTGTACAAACTAATAGCGGGCATAAAGCATAGACAAAGGATAAAGAGCGAGCGGTTTGACCACACGACGACCGACCACAGACTGGGAACCATAGACGTAGAGTTTCATGGAAGGTATTTAATTTAGTTATTGAATATTGAATTGGCAAGGTTCAAGCTACACATTAAATGTGAAATAGAGTCTTTATAGGTATCTATTCTGCGATTGCTGAACCTAACAATTGACACAAAGAAAGGTATCTAAATATGGACTTACTATTTTCATTGCGGGGACAAGGAAAATACTTACTCTTAGTATTATCATCGAAATTCTCTGCAATCATATCTATGCGTCAACATCCAAATGTATGTTCACCTTATTTATTTTTATCTATTTATTTATATATAGGTACTCTAACGACTCATTCACTAATAACATATTACATAAAAGAACTTCTTGTATATCTATTATTATGGTGAATTTGTCGCTTAAACAAGTACATAGCTCAAACATAAATAGAAAATACATGCAAAATTATGACAATTATCTTAAAGTGATTTAAAATAAATTAACTTACTGTTTGTTACATTGAGAGATAATTAAGAGCTACACATAACATAGGAAGACAATATAGAAGACAATACAACGTCAGATTTACTTATTTAAATACTAGATCCTTCGTTTAATTTTGGTGAGATAAGACTATATCGTGAAGGACTCCTCGTCTATAACAATAGATGAATAAAATCAAAATCAAAATTATTTATTTCACAAAAACCTACATGGGCATTCATGAAACGTGAAGCTAGATACATGGTTCCATTTGGTCGTTTCCTATGGTGAAAAGCCGACAAGAAACTTCACGGGTACTCTTTTAAAAATAAAAATAATTTATTGGCTTTTACAATAGGTATGGGAGGACAGTGCAAGACTGTCAACCAGTAACTTAACGAAATAGAAAAATCAATCTGCCTAGCCTTTTCCCAACTATATCGGGGTCGTCTTCCAGTCTAAACAGATGCAGCTGAATATCAGTATTTTACAAGGAGCGACTGAGTATCTGACCTCACAACCCAGTTACTGGGTAATACGATCGGGCTAACGACTGTCAAAGATCCACGAATGATAGCCAGGACCAATGGCTTAACAAAACCGAAAATGGTCTACAAATCTACAGTCTATTAAGCGATAGAAAACACAACCCTTCATTGCAGTCGGGTAAAAACATTAATCTGAAGATATTCAGAATTAAGAGGCGACACAAATCAAATCAAATCAAAAGTCATTTATTCAAACTAGGCTGAGAACAGCACTTTTTGAACGGCAAAATTACATAAGACAGTCCCCCAAAACGCCCGCCCTTCACCACTTCCTAGTGCTTTAGCTGGGGAGAAGAAGTGGCGCAACAAACTCCCCAGCAGCACAGCTGTCTGTTTCGTGAAATCTTTGTTTCAGTTGACCCTTACTACAGAATTTCTCCCACCCAACTAATGCACCCGTAACACAGTTCTTACTCGAATATAAGCTACATCCGGACGAGCTTCAGAAAGAAGCTGTCACACTGGCAGGACGCCACACATATTTACACTGTAATTTGAAAACATTGTAAAAGCCAATTATTTCTAAAAGAGTAACCGTGGAGTTGGTTGCCGGCTCTTCTCCATAGGAAACGACCAATTCGAACCGTGCACCTAGCTTCTGATGCGTCATAAGTGTTCATGTAGGTTTATGTAATGAATGAATGAATGAAATGCACCGACCCCAGCAAGGTATGACCAGACTCGATTACTCGAATGAACACAAAGAATCACACTAGCCCCTGTTGTCTCATGTTACATGGTCAATCAAGGAGTAGACCGGGGGGCGCGATAATGGTATGGAAGACTACCCAGTATGCACCGTAAAGTAGGTAATGGAATTGCGGAGAGACGGGTGATATATATGGATGGGCTCTTTTAACGACGTCACCGCCAGCCTCCTTCCAAGTTCAGCTTCACCGGTGAATCCTTTGGCAGGATTAATCCGCATTCTCAACACTTTCCATGTCACTGCTATGCTGCGTTGTTCCAAAGTCTTCGTATGAGGTCCCGCTACCATCTGTTTCAGGTTTGTTGTAAATCTCGCTAACAACCCTCTCAATCCTAAGTCGCTCCTCAGGCGCGTCCGTCCCAAAATGTATCTTGCCGAAGATCATGACCCCTTTTGTCATTCCAAGTGTCAATATTTTAAAATTAAATATTTTGATCTACAAAGTCGAACTTCTGACTTTTTTTCTAAGACTTGATGTGCTGTTTTTATAACCAAGCACAGTAACTTTAACAGCTGACTCGCTCTATATCTTTCAACACAGTTCAAACCGTTCTTTTCAAAAGTTACCAGCAACTAATTTGTGCACACATCCAGCAGCTTCCCTTACATCTAGTGATATTAATATGTGACTTCTCTATACGATGCAGGCGTGGGTGTCATACCGAGAATAAGACACGAGCAATACCAGGCATAACTAATAACTTGTCGCGCGAATAGCATACATCTTAATCTATTTCGTGATGTATATAAATAAGTGTGGGGAAGAAATTGCTTTTGTTTGTATACAGCATGTATCAAAAAAGTGTGATCATATTTAAGGGTTTGTTGAAAAAATTATAAACTGTTCCATAGAAAACTTTAATACCTACTTGACCCCAATTTATGGGATTGCTGATAATTTTTTCAACTCAAAAGTATGGAATCGAATGACATCATGGTAGGCTCAGACGGAGATGGGCAGGGAGAGGCAGAAAGAGAGTAGGGGGCCCAGCAATGCGACAATAATGGTTGGTAAAAAAAAAAATGTATACAAAGGAAGGAAGGCTGACAATTTTTTCGCGATTGCGTTTGCGGTTGATCCCATGAAGAAAGTTGTTCAGTTTGATGGTATTTTTGACTATTATTTACCAGTCATTGGAAAGCCCAAAACTACTAAATCTTCTTAAATACTCATAAATCCTACGTTATTCGGTGAAAACCCATTATAATAACCATTTCTTTACCCATAAAGCAAGCACGTACGGTTCCCAATGTACATACCTGGAGGTCAGTCAGAGGCCTTCCGAGAATGAATGAACTCGGGCCTCCGATGGAGTCGAGTGATACTCTTCATCTCGATGTCAACGTCACGTATAGAGGTGCACGAACTACCACTATAGGTTTTTGATTTTTGTTTTTGTTCAAATGTTTTTTTTTAAAGTTTAATTAAGTAGTTTTGGTTTAATTTGATGGGCGATTGTTTATACCATAAACATATTATTGTGCATTATCTGACCCTCTTTTCTATTTTATGATACAATTTTAAAATGTTGAATAAATTATAGTTATTAAATGATTTTTATATGAGTTAGTATTTTTAAACATGTAACATTTATGATTATTTCTAATTTTACTTTGTTGACTTCTGTGTGTCGTGTTTTGAGAGGAGCTCGTGGCTAAGTAATAACAGCCGCACGGGTCGATCCATCAGATTAAGCTACGCTTGTTGGGGTTGATCCGTAGATGGGTGACAATCTTTACATACCGAGACTCCTCCGTGCCTCGGAAAGCACGTTAAGCCGTTGGTCCCGGCTGAATATTGATATTCAGCTACATCCGGTTAGACTGGAAGCCGACCCCAACATAGTTGGGAAAAGGCTAGGCAGATTGATTGTGTGTTGTGTTTTGTCTTATTTTTATTTTTCTAATATTTTTTATTTAATGTACTTAATGCTATTATATGATCCAACTGCTGATTGAAATAAAGGGATTGAATGTATGAATAGCCTTGTGCATAGGGAAGGATATTCTCTGTGTTAAAATATCACAGAAAAGTGCTACAAAAACTGTGTGTACAGAAGTTTTGTTATTAGTAATTTAACTCGTTGTTTATTTTACTTCGATGGTCCTAGTTTATCATCTGTGACTTCAAGTTACGACTACATGTACGGCTATATGTAAGTGGGCACGCCCTTTATTAATATAAGTTCTGCTTACGTTTTTTAGTTTGTATTTTTGTTTCTGCTAGAGTATAGTTTTCGATTTTTTTTCTTTTCTTCTTTTTTTTTTGTATATTGGCGTGTGCTAGCTGACTTATAGCAAATAATTAAATTAAATTTAATGTTTGTGTTGCGTAATGTACTTACATGTAATTTGCGCAGTGTTGTATAGACTATTTGTGCTGCTGGGGAGTTTGTTGCGCCACTTCTTCTAAAGCACTAGGAAGTGGTGAAGGGCGGCCGTTTTAGGGGACTGTTTTATGTAATTTTGACGTTCGAAAAGTGCTGATTCTCAGCCTAGTTTGAATAAATTACTTTTGATTTTGATTTTACATGAAATTCCTTTTTCTCTCCGTGTCACTGTGAAATGATTACTCTGATAAGCAGGGTTGATTATAGGGTTGACTGCCAGAGCATCGAGCGTACCTATTTGAGTTGGTACCGCCGACTGTGTAGCAATTGTATTGCTATTCGCGCAAGACTGGTACAAGAACCAAGAAACTGGGCATCCTAAATAGGGTGAAGCGATACTTTACGCCTGGACAGCTTTTAACTCTTTACAAAGCGCAAGTCCGATCCTGCATGGAGTATTGTAGCCACCTTTGGAATTGATCAGCTAAGTACCAACTAGCCGCGTAACTGACTCGGTGGAACGCAGATCTAAGAGGCTCATTGGCGAAGTAAAACTGGTGGATACCAAGCTTCATAGCTTGCCTTATCGCCGCAAGGTTGCCTGCTTGTCGGTCTTCTACAGATTGTACTTCGGTGAGTGTGCTCAAGAACTCCACGACCTGATTCCACTGGCTCCCTTCTACCATCGGACATCTAGACGCACTGCCAGTTACCATCCTTACCTAGTTGCTATTCCACCAATTCGCACAAAGCGTTTCCAAATATATTTTATAATGCGCCTCCGACCTAGACTAGAGTCAAGAGCAGAGAGAGAGAAAAAAATATATATGTATGATGTAGGTAGGCAATGATATTATAAGCAATAACCCTCCTTTTTTGGCTTCGCCGCAGTCGGGAAAAATGTGGTACATATGTTAGGCATACGCGCTCCGCAAGTGATACGTTAAAACTTGGCTAATTAGTCAAGTTTTCTTCTTCTTGTCTCTGGTTCGCCGATATTTAAGACATGCCGTCCTACTTCCACGTGTCTTCTAATAATGTGACATTGTGCCGTTTTTGAACATCGAATGTTGATGTATCTACCTCTTTTTACTTATAATGTCATTGCAGGTAGGTATCAACCTTTTCAAAGATTATTTTTGAATCCAATCACGGATTAAATTGAATCTATAGGTAATATGGTATTCTCATTGTTTTGTTTTATTTATTACGTTCAAAAACATTTGTTATACGCGTTGTTTCATCGGAATGTGTTTATAAGATATCTTTCCGATCGATAGAACTTGCTACCGAACCCGTCGAACTCAAAAATTTATTTGCAGTCCTAATTCAATGTTCAATACTATTTTGAACTTTAACCCCTTGATATAAAAACTATAGTCTAATCAAAATCGGTATATAAAGCCATGTAAATAAATATTTTTAATATTTTTTCCAGTTGAACGCGCGTTGCTCATTCGGCCATGTTCGACCGCGTCAATCGAATTCGAATTTCAAAATCAAATGTGTCAATTCAACACTGGTTTTCTGATATAGAAATTAGATTATTTGAAAAGTATTTTTAAACACACTTCTTTATTTCCTTCTTTATTTCTGAGAAATGAGGATGATCCTACCTTAAAAATGTTGTCACCATTTTTCGAAAACATTATTTTGTTCATACCTTGTCACCTTTAGGTCACCTAAAGGTACTTTACCTGAGTAACTAAACTAATAAGTAAAAAGGTTGCTAATAAGTAAAGTTCTACTTCTTAATAATAATAAAAAAAAAACACCAATGAAAATATTCATCCAAACAAAAACGCAACTCTGAAAAACGATCACAAATAAAATTTAATTACCCAAACATAAATATAGAAACGCAATAATCATTTAACAAAACAAAAAGCAACCATAATCGGAAACGCATTGGGGACACCAGTTGAAAAAAAGACTTTTTTCCAATATCGCAGCAGCGGGTCGGCCATCCATATTGTGACTTGACAACAAAAAATAGGGACACCCAATGCTTTAACTGAAGAAGACATACATTAACCTGGCAATAATTATAATTCAAAGTGGACATTACTGTTTGTGGCTGGCTGAACTAATGAGAGGGAGCGGAAAGAGTATTCTTTCAAATCTTAATATTGCTGTAGAAGATTTTTTAGACGTAGATTTTGGAAAAGATTCCAAATAAAAAAAGACAGGAAAGAATAACGATGATGATGATGTGATGTAGCCAACATTTCTGAAGGACAGATAGAGGTAAAGCGAGCCAGGAAGAATAGAATGAAAGTCGAAGAAGAAAGTACCTACACTTGAATAAAGAAAGCTCCATATACGAGTAGAAAACACAAAACATCAACTTGCTAAGCATGTCACTTAAAGTTATAAAAGTCAAAAAGAATTTACTTTAAACAAAGAATTTATTTTCAAATAAAATTAAAAATGTATATAGGTATATTCCTAAAGTTGATTTTGAGTGTCTTCTGAATGTGCAAAAGAATCTTAGGGAGCTATGGATATTGGATGTTGGGTATATTGAAAATTAAGATCATTAAGTCCCTCTGCTCTCTCATCCCTTGCACCATCTCCCGAAGGTCATTTAAGCTACAAACTGACGATTATTGCCTGAATGTGATATTGATGTTGTATTTGGTAATTTGTATTTCGCAATTTATTTTTAAAACTGTTTTAAATGTAAAGTTATGTACGAACATAAGTTTGAATGGAGACGCGACAATTTTCTTATGCGTTTTTTATGATAATGTCTTGTACTTTTGTTTTCTGTTAATTGTGTTTATAATTTAATTAATTGTATGGTTTTTGCTAGTGTGGTATTTTTATCATTTGATAGTGTTTGGGTTACTTTGCTTTAATGCTTGTTGTAATTGTTTCTGATTTAGAGTGGATTTCTCTTTGCTCTTCTAATGAAGCCTAGACATTTTTGACTTGCCTAACTTTTGGGTTGCTTGGGGTTTCTGTATTTTGGTTGATGCTCTATCTAAACACACATAACATCACGCCTGTATCCCTCGAAGGGTAAGGCAGAGGTGCACCTTACGTAGGTACAGTAGTAGTGCATTATCTTTAAAATAATATTTATAACATTACATGACAGCTTTTCCATAGAAACCCATGAATATTGGATGCTTGTGTTGACTGATATTGAAATATAGTAAATAATCTCATTATTCAAAAAATACAGCAGCTATCCTATGCAGATAACATATATAATTCTTTAAATTAATCTCATAACTCCCATTAACATTCACCCATAACTTATTGTCATTACATTTATAATTGAACCTCAAAATACGGCACTCAAACTTTTTAACAATCGTCCATAAAATAAATATATATATCGTGGAATAAAAAGGCGATAATACAGAATGGAATTATTGCGAGGGTGCCATGACGTAAGAGGCACATTTCAAAAAGTTTGATTGAGATGAACAAAACTTTTGATTGTATCCCAAAGATTCGGAATAAAAACAAGCTATAAATAAGATTGGAGGAAAACAAGGAAATACGTAATGTTGTAATAGGAACACGTAGTGTGTTTGTCTGTTTGTGTATGTTTATGTAACGGAGGATACCCTTTACCGACGTGGTCATCGTATTAGTGGTTCAGCAGCTTCAATATCATCGGAATATAGCAGTTCGCCGTGGACGTGGTACGACAGCGGCTCCCCCTCTTCTTGAGTATTAATGTTCTGTGGGCTTTCCTCACATCATCTCTGTCATCAGAAGACAGTCACTACTCAACTATCGATGTGACACTCTGCTAGAGCGACAGTAACCAGCCAGTGTCACTCTTATCCGACCTTTTCGGTGATTCCAGTAAGAGCGATACCACACCGCTCCGTAAGAAGTTGCGTTACGTAGTCGCATTTTAATGACGCATGAGCATTTTTCTTAGATCCGAGCAAGCGTCATTGAAATGCGACGACGCAACGCAACACAATGGAGCAGTGTGTCATCGCTCTAACTTCGTAACAAAACTAGACGGCGAGACTTGCTGCGCCGTCTTATGTTTGGGGATGATCATGACAAACACTGATACTGGTGCATAAAGTAACTTTATCTCCTGTAAAAAAATTAAATATCACTTGACCAATTTCCAAGTATTCGTTTTTCAAAAAGTGATTTAAAAGTATGTATTTAGAAAATAATTCCTAGTGTATTTACAAATACAATAATTACTCCATGAACAATACATGTTATTCAGCTGCATCTGGTAAGACTGGAAGCCAACCCCAACATACTTGCGAAATAGCTAGTCAGATGACGATAATACAATACGGTAATGCAAATTGAAAATCTCAAAATACGGCATTGTGTCCAAGGGCGGCGGACCAATGACCATTCTCAACAAATTAAAAACCAGAGGTAATAACAATGATACCCTTAAAAATACACAAGCAAAACCGAATACTAAAGCATATCAGAAACTAGAACAAAAATGAATATCGTAATCTGATTGTTGACGAAAAATTCAATTCCGTTTATTGCTGAATAGTTTGACAGCGACGACGCTATGTCTTCACGTATCCTAGGAAATGTATTGTTATATTATCTCGATTTGCTTCGCAACACATCGGTGGAAGATTGGGTATCTCATCCAATCGTTTTGTTTTCTGATGAGGTGTCTACTTTTTTTTTTGACAAATGATTTGCTGAGATTTCACGCTCTTATCAGGCTGTGAATATCTCCTGCTGATCTTGGTACTCCAAAAAAAAAAAAAATATTTCAGATGGGTTTGCTCTTGAATCTAGTCTAGGTCGTAGGCGACAGAGACAAAGTCGACGATAGAATGAGCTTAGCCAGAAGAAGTTCACTCTGACTTTGAAGAGATAAGGGTTGCATGCGTTCGGAAACACAGATGCAGGTAGAGAGTTCCACTCTTTTGCTGTGCGCATTATAAATGACATTTGGAAACGTTTAGTGCGAATTGGTGGAATAGCAACTATGTAGGGATTGTAACTTGCAGTGCATCTCGATGTCCGATGGTAGAAGGGGGCCGATGGAATGAGGTCGTGGAGTTCTTGAGCACACTCACCGAAGTATTTGGGTAGAATGGCAGTTTTAAACAATTACCATGGGTATTTGGTGTTGTGATTGCAAGCGCTACTGCTGAGCATGAGGTCCTGGGTTCGATTCCCAAGTCAGGCAAAATGTTATTGAGTTTTTCCATCTGGAATTTGTCAGTAGCAGCCTGGAGCCTGGACTTGCACCCTGTTGATGGCACTATGCTTGCCCTCTACGATATTACATGGGACTTAAACATAACTGGCGAAATGAGGGTGTACTATAGGTACACCTCTGCCTTACCCTGCGGGGATTACAGACGTGACGTCATGTTATTTATTAAAGTAAAAACCATCAGCTATTTAAGACACTTTTTAAAATAACTTATAAGTAAAAGTCTGGAAGGTGAACAAATTAATATGGATGTCATACAAAAATCACTATATGATAAAGAATGACATTAGGCTTTACTAGCTTTTTCCGAAAATATGTAGAAGAAATCACAATCACAAAGGGATAGTTTTATATTTTCAAATGAATTATAACAAACATTTTTAATAAATACCTATACAATGTGGAAACTACAATCCGATTCCGACGACTACTCTTTATCTTGAATCGCAGATGAAGTCACGGGTAACAGCTAGTACGATAATAAATAAAAACACTGGCAATACTAATACAACATAAGAGTATTTTTAACTATCAAATAAAAAGTGATTTTTTCAAACAAATTAATTATGGGTTTTGCCAATCTGTGACTATACCTTCTGTCAGATAACTGCGCAATAAAAGTCGTTAACCCTCTCTACCAATATATTCCAATATTTCAAAACGATACGAATTTTTTTTAAGGCAGTGTCGTTAACACGATCAAAACAAACGTATCGCGGTAAGAGGCATCCTTGACGCGTGAACGTGGCATGTTTTTTTTGTTCGCATTAAACTTTCGAGACCATATTTTTTACAAGTGGAGTTAATGAATTTTATTGGACCCTAATCTGGCGTAAGGTATAGTTACTAAAATATAGGATATACACATATTTGATTGAATTTTCGGAGTATACCGTTTGAGCAATTTTTAGAGCTAGATTTTTAGAGCTTTATTTCTAGAGCAAAGGTATTCTCAAATAGGAATACCTTTGGTGCAAAATACATACGAGTAGGTGCTCAAACGGGAATACTCCGAATTTTCGTATGCAGACTGGGAACGTCATTATATATGCGCAGTTTAATTTATTGTCGTATTGTCGTCTTCACCTTTTATTTAATACAACAAGTAACTAAAACACACAGTTTACTAACTATAACGAACCAATGTAGACAAATGTCTCATCTTCTAACTTTTCATCATTTTCATAGGTTTGGTAGAAATTCGCTAAACTCACTAAATAATTCTTTTGCTTGAGATCAACTTCGCCAAAGGATATTTCATTAAAAACTTAAAATAAGTTGTATCTGTACTGTGTTGTAGTCATAAGGAGAATTTGGGTGATTTCTTAAATGTCTAGGATTACTAAAATACCTAGTATTGTGTATGTCAATATAATAGAAGAGCAAGAAGAAAACAGAATAATTGAAGGAATTTCTTGAAATATTGGTGCATTGAAAGTGGAGCTTTATTCATGTAAAGGCCTGAAGGCAAATGCAAAGGCTCCATTTTTGAGGTTTTAAAGAAACTCGCAATTTCTATGAAAATAATCACCAAGTGTTATAAAATACGACCTGGGTGAAGTATTTAGGAATTTTCCAGCTCTATTACTAAGCTAAGATTAATTTGTCATATTCTACTACAGATAATTAACCGAGCGAGCGAAGCAAGCGAAGCGTCTCTGCTTCAAGTCTGGCAAAATTTGCTTTCCTCTGTCAGTTTGTTGGTACTCCTCTACTGGTCGTATTTTACAACTGATCTGGACGAAACTTGGCATACAGGTTTTACGACTTAATTGATTTTTTTGCCGTCGGGGATTTTTGATTGGAGGGGTATTTCTTCCAAAACGGGGTTAAAAGGGGGCTACTGGATATCTTATGAGATCCGATTTCAATGGATCTTTTATATTTGAAGTTGGTCTCATAAACTATTGGTGAAGATCTGAAGAAAAAAAAAACATGGTAAATATCCTGTTTTAAATAACTTTAGTAGTATTTTGCAAAAAAGGTTGTGCTCACGAGGTCTACTTTTCGCAGTACTACTAGTTTATAAACCCTAGCCATTCTCCAATTTCAGCGATTCTCACAACAACCGCAACGCATGTAAATGCTATAAATGTGTTACTTCGTCTCGACAAAGTTAGATTGGCATCGAACGAACTCTGACAGATATGTCGTAAAAATGTGGCGACTAATCGCAGCGACCGGCGATTTGTCGCAACGGGTTTTATTAAAAGTTTTTATTTTTATCTGTCATTTGTTATTTGGAGACAAAAAAGTTTAATGCTTTATGGTAATTGAAGAATCCGTTGAGATATAAATATGGGGGTTATTTTATTCTTGTGGTTTTTATGAAGGTGAAACAAATTATTGGTTTATGTCAATCGTGTGATTGCTTTACCCAGCTGTTTCTTGTATACTTTCAGTAGCTATAAACCTTATTGAGAAAAAGTTCTTCAGGGAAATAGCATACGGCAGAACTTTGATTTCGTGGGAAGCGAATCAGTAAACCATCCTCTATGGACTTCAAAATTTCATTTTCTAGACCACTTTAAATTAAATTCAACATTCATATGTAACCATAAGTACGTAATAATAAATCGTGAAATCATCCATCAAATCTCACTATACGTTGCCAATGATGCCACTCGTCAAAATCTAATCTTTACTGTAACTGACGTCATCAAAACAGTAACCATCTATAGTTTAATTAACAAAATAACCGATCAAGGAAGAATGAAGCAAAATTAATTGATCGTTAACTGTTAAGCGATTCCCCAAAATATCAAGTTTGTCATCAAATTACTCAGCGTCTCATTTAATTATTGAAGCGATTTTCCGATCAGTTGTGTCAAAGAGTTTATTGGATGCAGATACTCCAAATATTATAATAAGATCATTGTCTAGACATCAATCTTTAGTTTGTATTGGATATGAGACACAAAGCAAAAATACATTAGGTACCCTCCTTCTGGGGCAGTCTGGAATATATGCGCCAACATTAGAATCATTAGAATCATCACAATTTGACATTATATTTTACATGAATTTTAATAATAATAGATTATATTTAAGGGTATTAATAAATTGTTTTTGCATGCAATAATTATGTAATATTCAACACAATGTGAATTGTTCTGAATAAAGAAAAGCACTTCGTTTTAATCCACCCATACATGTACCTCATACATCTTCGAATTATAGACAGAACAGCTACATTGTGCGCGCAAGCAAAAATTTCAATGATATAATAGGTTGGAGAAAAAGTTTCTTCGCATTTTTTAAGAAAGTTCAAAACATTTTTTAATATAGTTTATTTACATTTAACTAAAGTATGTAGGTACCATTTTGTTCGATAACTTTTTGCCATCTTGTAGGTAGGGACATGATCCCATTGCTATAGAAATTTTGGGACTTCTGGTCAAAATACCGCGACAAGTGGTTTTGGCAGTCCTCTCGTGATGTTAACCTGACACTGCCTAAAGAATTCTGAAGAGACCGAAACAGGTGGAAATCTGAAGGTGCAAGGTCAGGACTACACGGCGGATGCATTAACACCTCCCAGCCAAACTCTCTTAATTTTTGCTGAGTGGCTAAATATGTGTGAGGTCTAGCGTTATCATGATGAAAAACCACACCCCTTCTGTTGATTAATTCCGGCCGCGCCGCGATGTTGGCTCTCAACTTCTTGCTTTAATCTCATCAGTTGTTCGCAGTAGAGTTCAGGATCGATGGTCCTGCCTGGTGGTAACAGCTCATAATGAATAATGCCCTTCCAATCCCACCACACACACAGCATCACCTTGTTGCGAGTTAACACGGGTTTCGCCACAGTCTGTGAAGCCTGACCGGCCTTTGACCACGACGTTTTCGCACGTTCTTGTCATACGTGATCCACTTTTCATC
Organism: Dicycla oo; assembly: GCA_948252095.1. Classification (NCBI taxonomy): domain Eukaryota; kingdom Metazoa; phylum Arthropoda; class Insecta; order Lepidoptera; family Noctuidae; genus Dicycla; species Dicycla oo. Next base: position 26,803,333 of record OX411729.1, on the reverse strand, counting down.
ACCAGTTATCAGCTGCTTCAAAAATGGTTCGGTTTCATTACGTCGTAATAAAGAATCACAAATGAGTACACGGTTCATTAGGTTTCTTTCAGTGAGCTCGTGAGGTACCCAAATGTCGAGCTTTTTTGTATACCCAGTTTTTTTCAAATGCGCCAAAACTGTTTTGTGGTCAATTTCCAGTTTTTCAGCTACGTCGTAACTACTGATATGCCGATCTTGCTCCACTTTTTCAAAAATGGAATCCATTTTATCCGTAATAGGGCGACCAGAGCGACGTGCATCTTTGACATCAAAATTTCCGGATTGAAAACGCTTAAAGCAAATTTGTGCTACTCTCACAGACACTACACTAGATCCATAAACATCGCAAATTTTTTTCGCGGCTTGCGTTGCATTTTTACCTTTTTTGTAGTAAAATTTTAAAATGTATCGAATTTCTTCATTAGATTCACTCATCTTGACGGTACGAAAAACAAATGAAAATCACACATTTTCCTAATTTGAATTTGGAATTATGTTCTTTAAAATTTAAACTTTCAATGATACCAAAACCAGCCAGATACAAATAGTATAGCCAAAGAGATTTTATTACAAGTTCATACATACTATAATGCGAAAAGACTTTTTCCCCAATCTAAGCAAGGAATGTTCCTTGCATATATCATTGAAATTTTTGCTTTGTATTGTAAATGGATCAAAATCATGTGATTTTAATCCATTTACAATTAGTGTGAATTCGGCCAGAAGGTGATTATGTGAAAGCCTCAAATTTTTAAAGTAGCGGTAGGTTATATTTTTTGATTTTGTTATTTTATTATTTTCTCTATTATATTAGTCAAATAATTGCAAATTAAGTATTTTAAGTGTTTACTTCAATTTACTTTACTTTTTTGTGCTCACACCATGAATTATTATTATAAGTCTATACGTGAGGACTTATAATTATGACCTACATTCATGATTATGAGACTACAGAACAACGACAAATTAGGGAAAGTACCCGTAGAAAAGATATTAAATATAACAAAATACAACCAAATTTCAATATTGTGGAACACAGTCCACAATATCAATCAGTCAAGTTATTTAATAAGTTGCCTTTAGATATCAAAAGCACTATCTACACTAGTAATTTTAAAACCCAGCTTAAGGATTTCCTGTTGAATAGGTGACTATGACTATTTAAAAAATAAAGTTTTGCAAACTGTATCGTGTGACATATCAAATGAAAGGGCGAAAATTTACCATTCCCCCCCCCCCCCCCCTATCTCCGAATAAATCTCTCAATATTGTGCGTACTAACTTACATTAGCAGTTGGAATGTATGGGAGAACATGTTTTTAACTAAAATGTTAAGTTTGTTCTTGGGATTCATCCCAACTGCGGAACCAAGTGCGTAGTCTGACACGCACTTGGTTGGTATTTTTAATAATAAAATTAAAATTATCTAAAGAAAACTATATAACAATCAAACATTCGTAATTATAATAGTATTAGTAATTTATTTATTTTTTTCTTTAATTGCCGTTGTAAAAATTACTAATATTTTTATGGACCAATTCGATTATCTTCAAATTAATTTTATATCGTAATATGGTGTAAAAGAGATGTGTATACAATTTCCGTTCTTTGTTCGTTCATTCATTTTTGGTTGGATTACATTACATGGCAGTGCAAAGACATTGCAACTCAATTCTAAGTGTCGTCGATTGCAATGTTACCAACTAAAAAATTACTAATGTCAAGTTAACCAACCCAGTGTTACTTTTTAGTGGCGCAACGCGTAATCAGAGTTAAAATGTTGATTACTTAACTCTGAGTTTACAAACTCTACATTTTATTCATTTAACCCGACTAAACGTGCAAGTGGGCCTAAGGATGATGATAATGATAGCTCTAAGTTAAAACTAATGAAACTGAAGCTTTCGAATCCAAATCATTGTCAAGTGTAACAGCATGAATATGGAATCGTGTGTTCTATCTGCAACGTGAACATTCTTGTAGATAAAACAATGCCATGTTTTAGTAAATTAATTTTCCGGGATATACAATAGTAAATTATTATACCACTAACTATTTACAATAAGTATATAAAGATAATTTATCATCCTCAAAAATTATCTTCCTGTAACAGCAAGTCTGACACTTAATCTTTGACCGTCTTTAGCTTAATTTTATTTGACGTTTTGACAGCTCCGCTTACCCGTTAGAGAAAGACAAACATATTGATTTGTACTAAAGAGAGACAAAGAAAGCAACACATCGATTGGAATTAAGTTATCAGCAGGTGCGTCAAGTTATTTATGAAATTAATAGCTGCCAAAAATAAAGACAATCTTCGGGAATTAGAAATTCTTTGCGCTTTTAGAGTTTGTTAAAAGTTGTGAATTATATTCGACTTCTGTAATAATAGTAGCCTTTAACCATTTTCCTAACTACAAGTCAAAGAGTTCATGGAGAGAGAAATCTTTTTTAGAATTTTTTTGAGATCTTGGAACGTTTCGCTCTTCCATATGCGGTGATTGCCAGCTTTAAAAACTATGATTATATTGTCGTCTTAGTCAACATCACCATTCTTATCCTCTCTGTTGGTTTTCTTCCTTTGCTTTGGCCTATGAATATCTTCATGGATGTCGTCCACCTGGTGGGTCTGTCAGACTCTTACTGACTAAAACCACACAGTGTTCTTCAACTACCTACCTCTGGCCTGAGAGGTATTTTTTTTGTTTTTGAATAAGATCTTTCTTAAAAAATCTGTAGTCGTTTTATCTCTTTTAAAGCTTATTTACTTTCATTATCTGTAATAAAAGAGAATCCAAGCTTTAGCATGACAAGTAGTACGTAGGTACTTGTAGCTGTGGATGCTGATGTAGGAAAGATATCCAAGCTATCCAATAAAACCATCATGGGTGTCTGAACGCATATCTCACGATCTTAAATTGCTCCTAATACCGATCAAGCCCAACAATTTAAGTCAACTGAACATTAAACATTACCACATCCATTGTTAAACAAACGAACAAACATAACAGACAGACAAACTAAAAAACAACCAATTAGTATTAATACTATCCGTGCGATGATCGCTGGCGCACATAATTGACTGCATGATCCTATATTCATACGAATGACTTTGGTCATCAATACTCTTCACATGACAAAAGATACTAAACACCTCTCCACCACCAAAGGATTTTGAAACTTCTTTTCAACAAGCAAGGTTGAAATTTAAATGTCAGGGAAGAGGGAGTTAAGCTAATTACAGACGGCAGTTGTAAAGTCTTAATTATTAAATACGTTTGACATCCGTTCACGCAATATCGTGTCAATGACATTAGTGTGGCGACACCCTTAGTTTTGTTGTGTTTGGTATGTACTTAGGTTACAATTTGTAATCGTTTCTTAAATGATTGGTTGAAGTTAGAGTATTGTACAGAATCTGTTGGTTTCCAAGATGCATATGTACAAGGTCTCATATATTCAGCGCAGCAGGTACATCTTTATCATTTCAAAATTCATAAGTAACTACTCATTTCAAAGTACTTAAAAAAAAATAAAAAATAAAATCAAAGTCATTTATTCAAACTAGGCTGAGAATCAGCACTTTTCGAACGTCAAAATTACATAAGACAGTCCCCCAAAACGCACGCCCTTCACCACTTCCTAGTGCTTTAGCTGGGGAGAAAAAGTGGTGCAACAAACTCCAAACTCAACATATTCTTTATAGTTTCTAGCTCTATTATCAGTCCAGTCTTTTTCCGAGTAAGGGGTGTTCGACTTTCAGCCTAACGCACATACAGTTATTAAATTAAATTAGCTAGCCAAACTCCGCAGACGCAGTAGGTATCGATATTTCAACACGATAAAACAAAAAAATTATTAATAAGTATGATGATTTTGATTTATGGGGTCGACATCTATTATTGTAGTCACTTGAAATATTAGTTTAAAAGTCTGTTTTTTTTTATTTCACCGATGTTCGATATCTAACACGATAAAATATAATAAAACTGTTTTTCTTAACTCATACTTCAAGTAACATACTAACAGAGGAGATCTTCAAAAAAATCAAATCTTTTATTTTATTGTGTTAAGTTATCAATAGCCATCGCGTTTGAGGAGTTTAGCTAGCCAATGTAAAACCCTGTAGAATTGTTGACCAAAATTACAAATTCCCTGACTTCTAGGTATACTTGATTCAAAGACTTTTGGTCGATTTTATTATCATCTCCAGACTTTCACAACCCAATTAGACCTACTAAGTAATACGGGGACTATTAGCAGAATAATCAAAATAAAAGCTTTCATTTTTTACACCGTGCTTAGATCATCCCATTGATCTAACAGTCATAAATTAAAGAAGATTGAAAACTCGAAGACACATTTCTATTCATTCAGTTTTCTAATTAATAGTTCATATAATTTCGTATAATAAATCAACGGTTAAGACGTGTGATACAATGGCAGTCAAATGTTGTAGGCAAACAAAAAGTGAGACCAATACAAAAGTAGGCGTGTTTTGTATGTAGTCTACTAACGTTTCTCGAAGTTGAAAGACTGTATTTTTAATAATTATTTTTAGGCTGTGGCGGAATAGCATCAGTTTACGGTGACAGAAAATTTAATCTAAATTCAAATTCTATAGTGGTCGTAAATATTTGAAAAAAAAAAAGTAAAAACTAGTTTTTATTCTATTTGAATATTAAACGATAAGTTAACATTTGGACAAAATACAATACAACGAATAATGATAAAACTAGATTTGTTTTGTTTATTTTCAGCCAGTCTTCATTGTAGCGGTCAATCAATCCATTATATTCAAAGACAAACATACTCATAAGGAAGAAACTCCAGTCGTGCGTCGGAACTGAACACACACTTTTTTTTTTTGTAAATTTTGACGTTCTAAAGCGCCTTTTTTGAGCCTACATTTTTGAAATTTAAATTATTTGATTTGACTTTTAGAAAAAGTTCGGCTTTCTATAACGTCGTCTCTGTCACTCATACCTGTGTGACAGTCTCTTTCCCTTTCATCACCCTCTTTAGGATTATTTTTGAGACAAAAAGTAGCCTATGTCCTTCCCCAGGATGCCATGCCAAATTTTATCGAAATCCGTTCAGTGGTTTAGTTTCGTTTTTCAGGTAAATCGTCTATGATCGTCGATTGTGAAGAGGTGCTACATATAGGTAACGCTCGATGCCTCGCATATACATAGCGCTACAAGATTGTATTGTGGCGCGTGACCAAAATCGGAACAAACGCCACCAACTTGTTTTATTCCAAGTGACATTTCACAAAAAATTGCAAACTGATTACCAACACCGTCCTGGCAACGTCATTCAAGCGCCAAAAGAAACTTGTATCAGTTTAGCTTCGGTACCTTCATAGCTTTATAAACTCAACTTGGTATATACTTGCATCGGTAAATCATCACAACCGCCAGTAAGTGGACATCCAACCTTTCTTTACCATCGAAACTCCTTAGTACTTCCACACAAAAAAGTTATTTTCTTCTTAACACCAAACAATACCACAAGAGGCTTTCTGAGGCGACTTTTAATTCATATAAAATTGAATCCCACACCATTGAAATTAGTACGTATCGTGCCTGTTTGTATTGTAATGTAATTTATGATTTCTTTATGACTTCGAGTTGCTTGGCGATGTTGCCAACATTTTGTTGAGGTTTACCCTCTTCTTTCAGGCTAATTTTTGATTGGACTTAATTGTATTTTTTTTTAATGTTCTTGCAAAAGCAAAGCTAATTTAGAAATTAGCAAAAGAAGTGTTTGATGATTCTTGATCACGTTTTAGAACTAAAGCATGATCAAGAATCATCGAACACTTTGAATTTTAAAACAGAAATTTACCGAACGGTTAATTTTTGTTTTAAAATTCTAACACTGTCATTAATCTAGTTGTTACATTCGCATTTTTATAGGAGCCGGGTTATCAACTTGGTTTTACTACAAACGATTCCATGAAGTCTTTTAATTATCTTCGTTTTGGTTACTCTTCTGGACATTGGCCGCTTCTAAGTTAAAGTAGCTGCTACTTTAAATTAATTATTCTAGCCAGGTGTATTGTTTTGAACTTCATCATCATCGTCAAAAGCTTATTTAATATTACCTACAAATTTTCCATCTTTCAAAACGACCTCAATGTTCTCAACTCCTGCATGTTCAGGGGTCCATTCACAAGGCGATGTCTTCTCGCTGTGTTGTCGCCTACGCACCCCGCAGGATTGTCACTGGCCGATTATTGCTTATAAATTATTAGCAATAATGAACATCCATATTGGTTGTGACTGTTAAAGGTAAATGAATTAGAGGAAAGAAGAAAGATTTTATAATGCTATTTTTAAAATAGATATTTAAAGGGTCAAAGTTTTAGTAAATCGAGTAGGTAATAAGTGCAGTTAAAAGAAAAACCAGATAAGAACAATGCTAATAAAAACCTGTTTAGTAAAAAAAAAAAAACATAACAAAAAAAAAGTGAGGTTATAACTAAAAAGTATGCCTTTTTAGTTAAAATCTCATTTTTTAAAATCTTTTTTAAACGAAAAAAGAATGTGTTTATTTAAAAACAAATAACTTATAAAAAATTCAAGGTTCCAAATTCAATTCAACTCTTTAATAATGTTGTACTGTTCCCAATGCTGCAGCATCAAAAATATCATATTCTCCAACACACTTCTTTATGAAAACAAAATACGAAAAATTATTATAAAAACTAAATGTCCCAGCAACCCTATCACCCTATACATCACCTGGGCTGCATACCCGGCGATATTTTTGCCCACAACTATACGCTTTGATTCAAACTCCATTGTGGGCCAGTTAACAATACAAGTCCAGTAATGCCACCTTGTATGGTAAATTTATAATATTTGCTGTTTTAGATACAGATTTTTCTTTGGTATATAGATTTCCTATAATGGTGTCGAAAGAGAGGACATCGTTGTTGATAAAGACGATGAAAGTCTTCTACAAAGTACCGTCAAGAGATTTTGGAAGCAGGGTACATCGTCCTATTTTTACAAAAACCAATTCATTGTGACCTTGGATGTACACTTGGGTTGTTGAGTGTGAAGTTAGAGTTTGATCATAATTAAGTTTAAAAAAAAAAAACTACAAACCGCATTAGTCATATACTATGCGTATGCTCATGCTTGGTTTAGCTACGACATCATAATATGGAGAAATAGCACAGAAGCTCCCTCCATAGTCACCCTACAAACAAAAAGCTGTTAGCTACGAATAATTATGAATATGGAACGAACAGACAGTTGCAAACCTTACTTCCAGAAACACAAAATTCTCTTTTTAATTATTAGTATTTATATTTTAAAATTATTTATACTAGTCCGCAAATTCCTCGTTTCTGAACAAAATACTCGTTGCGTTATAAAAACAGATTAAATCTGCCGCCCTCCGTCAAAAAAATATATAATGAATTACCGGAAAACTAAAACAAGATAATAAAACCAATGTATTTTTAAATAAATTAAAAAAATTCTTAATTAATAAAAGTTATTACACAATAGACGAATATCTAACGGATAAATTCATTAATAACTAGATATGACTGATTATCAGATACATAAAACAATAAAAATAAATTAGTTAAAATAGACATATTAAATATAAATTTGAATATATAACTACATACGAGTATATTAAATACATTAATTGCAATACAAATTATTTAAGCGAATAATTAAATAAGCAATAATACTAAAAAGAAATACTTAAATAGGTTGACTTATATTATATTCAGAGTTAAAAAGCAGATAGGAAATAATTTAAATCTTTGGTAATAAGGAAAATCATAACAGCGCTATTCCTCTCTCATACTTATTTAAAATGTTGCTGTGCACATTGTGCCCGACAAGGTCCATAATTGTTTCTATATTTATTACTTATCACCTGTATGTGTACATTATGGATTGCAATAAAGTTTAATTGAATTAAGTGGTTAAAAAATTTCAACGCATTACAATTGAACTCACTACTTTCTCTACAGTCTTTCAATGACTGTTGTAACCTATTACAGTTTCATGATGATTTAACGATACAAACTTTGTAGTTTTAAGATTATTTTGAAAACTACTATCAGCTTGATTTACTAGCTGTTTTGTCGTAACTTAAAATTTTTGGCGTCCGCCATCGTTATCCTCATTTGAATGAGTTATTTTATAGATAAAGCTAAAATATCAGCGAAAATAAAGTCATCTGCGACACTTTCCAATAATCCCTGCAGTCATAAGCAGATAAGCACCAGAACACACATGAGACATAAACGGATTTAAAACTCATCGAAGCAGCTACAATATAGACATATATCTAAGCCAATGACTGCGCAACTCCATTCATATCCAAAATAAAACAAGAAATAAGGCTATTGCACACGAGGCTTTATTCGCCTAGAAATCATAAATCAATTCTGAGCAGCCACCTTTATTGTGGAAACGAATCTGTCACCGCCTCTAATCCTTTAAGAGTTTTCATATTTAATTCTCTTTTTGATAGTATATGGTGGGCTTAGAGATCAATCGTGTGTGTGGGAGGATGGGTAAAAATGCTTGAAAGGATCAAATGTATGTTGAAAAACTAGTAAAATAATGGTCATTATTATAACAAAATCCTAAGGAAACCTTCACTCAGCCTTGGGTGGATGCGGGTTGAAGAAGAGAGAGGGACAGAGAGAACAAAGAGCTCACGACATGATTACTCGTTACTTTGTTCAATGGTATTATTTTACAAGAAACTCAATGCTTGTAATTATTGTTCTTCCATACAACAGAGTTAAAATTTAGTGTATAATGATCTTTTCTACTGTTACGAAGCACGAAGATGCAATATAAAGGTGTAATTACAAAATGCTTAAAATTTACGCGTCACTGAGATTTCCAAATTAACATGTGACAATTTTCCATATACTACACACTAACCAGAACAAAATCATCACCGCAGTGTTTATGGTTAAAGAGTCACAATTTGTCTCCACACTCAAAGTCGATCCACCACTCATTGTATATATCTTTTATAATTTTATTAATTCCATTCATCATCCATACATCTCTTCAATGCATGATGACAGATCATTTCATCTATTTCTATTTGTTGATTTAGATATTTATAGTATCGCTGCTTGTAATTAATTATTCTTATAAAGAATATTTGAATGGTCTTTTGTGATTTGACATGGAATGGATGTCGTAGGAGATATAAGAGACGTTACTATTGAATAATGAAACTAAGACAGAATGTATGAACGAAGACAAAGTGAAATAACACAGGAGTAGTAATGATTAAAGTTCCAAGTAAGTTAACATAGTTGAAATAGAACAAGAAGTGCAAGAATTAGCAGATGAATGTAGAACGCACGAAGATCTTCGAAGTGAATTCGATGAATTTGTTAAAAATAATAATAATAATAACCTGGGACATTATTCACACACGGTCATCTGATCCCAAACTAAGCAGAGCTTGTACTATGGAAACCGGATAACTGATATACTACTTTTTGTTTTGTCTACTTATATAGATAATTACACCCAGACTCAGGACAACAGACATGTTCATGCACACAAATGTTTGTCCTGGATGGGAATTAAACCCACGACCTGCGATATGATAGGTGGTATCTTAACCAACCACGCCAACTGGCCTGTCAAAAATGTGTAATGTGTTTATTTGTTTAGGCTGCGATACATTTTAACATTGTGAGCTTGAACATACATTATGCGATGACAATTGTGAAAAATTGTGACCTAAACAATTCAGAATTATTAATAAGTTTGATTTCGAAAATTCATCTAAAATCGCCTCTTGGTTTAAGATTTCTGATGGATTTACTGCCATCAGTGGCATTACACACAACATTAATTAGTTCATTGACATTGTAATTTAAGTAATGACTTTAAACCCAACTCGTATTTGAACAAAAACAGTCACATTCATAGCCATAATCCCAGCGTACCATTTCATCTTCGCAACGTATTCGCCCTACCAACGTTAGTTCTCTAGCATCTGCTCCACATTAGACATCAACGTCCTAGCAAACACAAAAGGTCCATATCTCCAACCCTCGTGACCTGATAACGGCATGACTCATTAATTATAACAATCGACGCCTCACTCGTCTCACAGCCATTAAGAGCAATCTAATCTTGTTAACATAATCCGATGCTGGACAGCCCACGCCGAGGAAGTCAATCATCAGCAAGCTCCACGTTTAGTTCGATCAAAGAATTGAGACGTTTTAAATTTTATCACGTGACGCTCGCTTAATTTCCATTGTGTCTTTAACGTCTTGTACACAAGACGACATATCAAGCATACAGTCTGTTTCTAAAGTCTCTGATGAAAATGTAAACAAATCAATCTGCCTAGCCTTTTCCCAACTATGTTGGGGTCGGCTAGAAGTCTAACTGGATACAGCTTTCTTTTACATGGAGCGACTGCCTATCTGACCTCCACAACCCAGTTACTGGGTAATACGATACCCCTTGGTAAGACTGGTTGTCAGACTTTCGGGCTTTTGACGTCCCGTAACGACTGTCAAAGAAAGATCCTCGATTGACAGCCGGGACCAACGGCTTAACGTGCTTTCCGAGGCACGGAGGAGTCTCGGTATGAAAAGATGGTCACCCATCTACAGACCAACCCCGGCAAGCGTAGCTTAACCTAATGGATCGACCCGAGCGGCTGTTATTACTTAGTCACGAGCTCCTCATGTAAACAAATGAATCAGAAAAATATACCTACAGCTATGAATGCCAATTTGTAGTATAACAAATTAAGTGCTCTGATTTGATTGAATACTTAAACCCAAAATTCTAATTTAAAATCTCCATAAAAAATGTTTTTAATATTGAGGTTAATTTTATAACCTAAGTTTTCGTCAATTTTTTAATTATAATTTAATAATTTTGGAAAAAGCGGTAACATGTATTACTATGTAGAGTTCCCTTTAGTTGGTGATTACGTAAGAATTTATCCTGAGCTGGGTTGTTTACACCTTCATCAACTACGTTTAGGACAGACAATAGGTACATTTCCCATAAAAGCTGACCTCGCATTGTATCGGCTTTCCGTACAATGAGTAGTCAACTTATACTGGAGTATACGAGTTCCTATACGTAGCTTGATATGTCGTCGTGTGTACTATGTTGATTGGTATGGCTTCTTCTAATGTTATTTTATGGTTTCCTTTTCCTAAAATTGTGGTTATCTTGGCCCTGTTAAGTTTTACGGTGGTTTGTTTGTTATGATCTGTTGTGGCACCGTTAGCGTCAATTATTATAGGGTTTTGTTTGGAGTTACAGTGGGCGCTATAGGTTGTTTTGTTTGGAGTTACAGTGGGCACTATAGGTTGTTTTGTTTGGAGTTACAGTGGGCACTATAGGTTGTTTTGTTTGGAGTTACAGTGGGCGCTATAGGTTGTTTTGTTTGGAGTTACAGTGGGCACTATAGGTTGTTTTGTTTGGAGTTACAGTGGGCACTATAGGTTGTTTTGTTTGGAGTTACAGTGGGCGCTATAGGTTGTTTTGTTTGGAGTTACAGTGGGCACTACAGGTTGTTTTGTTTGGAGTTACAGTGGGCACTATAGGTTGTTTTGTTTGGAGTTACAGTGGGCACTATAGGTTGTTTTGTTTGGAGTTACAGTGGGCACTATAGGTTGTTTTTTTTGGAGTTACAGTGGGCACTATAGGTTGTTTTTTTGGAGTTACAGTGGGCGCTATAGGTTGTTTTGTTTGGAGTTACAGTGGGCACTATAGGTTGTTTTGTTTGGAGTTACAGTGGGCACTATAGGTTGTTTTGTTTGGAGTTACAGTGGGCACTATAGGTTGTTTTGTTTGGAGTTACAGTGGGCGCTATAGGTTGTTTTGTTTGGAGTTACAGTGGGCGCTATAGGTTGTTTTGTTTGGAGTTACAGTGGGCGCTATAGGTTGTTTTGTTTGGAGTTACAGTGGGCGCTATAGGTTGTTTTGTTTGGAGTTACAGTGGGCCCTATAGGTTGTTTTGTTTGGAGTTACAGTGGGCACTATAGGTTGTTTTGACGTTACCATCTAAAGCAATGTAAAAGTTACACTAGAAGCATGAGATTTTGTATACTTCGCTGAAATGAAACAAATCACTTGTTTCTATATATATATATATATAAATGTATGTAACGAAGCTGTGCTTTTTATATAAATAAAACTATGAAATACTATCAGAAAATTGTGAGTTTTCTAATAAATATTTATTTATTTATTTTATTTTATAGAAGGCTTACAGACTAATAAACCAATGACATAAAGAATGTAATATTAACAAATAGCTAATCACAAGCCTCCACATATATATATAGAAAAGTCGATAAAAAAGAAAGTACAGACGCCAGCAGGTCAACCTATCCGAAACTGTCAGATTTTCCCAATCAACCTTGAACCTAATGCTTTGGCAATAAAGTCGAAAATCTATTAAAGAAATCTGACAGATTGTAGTAGCTTGATGTGCTGGCGTCTGTACATACAAGTTAATATAATCAGTTATTTAGTAAAGAGAGAAGCAGACAAGTTAACTATCCTTGAAAAATAACTGTGCCAAAAGCCGTCTTAAGGTAATATGAAAGCATAATGAAGACTTTAAAAATCCTAAGACTAGTAGAACTGAATCAGTGTGGAACAAACAGACAAAAATCTCAAAGTAAGCATAAGATATCTCAACTGAATACACCATTAACGTACCAATTTACCATCAATAGGGTTATTATCTACACCATTCTTAACCCCGAGAATTAACCGTCAAAATATTCAAATCGATACATTATAGGGATCAGAGCGACAATTTGGTCCTCCATTGTATGGTAACGATGTGTTTTGGTACAAAGGACCGAGGCGAGAGGAAATTGGTCCATAGGACCGCTTCCTGTTGACGGTGTTAATTGTTAGTTTTATAGTTAGTTAGCGATAAGTTGTGTATGTGCGTGGGTGTTGGACTTAACTACTGTTTGGTCTTATATACGTATAAGCTGCTGGTGATGATTACACTCAAGAAAAAAAAAACCTGCCAAGTGCGTGTCGGACCACGCACTATAAAGAATAGTTGGGATGAATTTATCCCAAGAACAAACTTAACATTGTATTTCAAAAATATGTTCTCCCACACATTCCAACTGCAAATATAAGTTTGTACGCACAATATTAAGAGATTTACCATGTTATTTTAAGACCATAGACTTCTGTAATCTGTTGGTTTTCTGTAATCTGTAGGTATAACTATTTTCAGTATTTTTTTTTTTCAAAATTTTAATCTCTGAAGTATCGGAGTTAAACGGGAATGGTAAACTTTTGTATATTTTCTTAAATAACTTAAAAACAATGTATTTTAAAATTATACAATAATATACTTGAGACCCTCACAGTAAGCCTTTTCATTTGATATGTCACACTGTACAGTTTTCAAAACTGTTTTCTTTTTGCTCCCCAAAATTGATCCCTATATTCAAAATCGTTTGTTTACGTTACACGTCCATTTTTGGGTCACAGAAATTCATACATGTACCATATTTCATTTCAACTTAATCAGTCCATTAGATTTGGAGCAAATTGGCTGTGACAGACGGACTGACAATCAGACAGACATACAGACGACACGAGTAATCCTATAAGGGTTCCGTTTTTCCCTTATGAGGTATGGAACCCTAAAAATAACATGGTACTCGACATCACTGAGTTAGTTAAAGGTTTTGGTGGTTAGTTAAAGCTTTGCTGTCAATGCTAGTAACCTATCTCAGGGTATTTGGAAGCTGAGAGCAAAACTTTATGAGGTTGATAGTTGACACCATTAGCATTTTGAGCCATAAATTTCATTTATTTATTTATACTTAATTAAAATGGTACAACAGTAATTACACTAATTAACATAGACACATAAAAGAAGATTCATATTGACTATTTTGTGATTTTTAGACGTAGTAGTTTGTTTTAATTTTTGACTGCTATTTTTAATTTTGTTTTTTAAATAACCCAGTTTCTGATACCTAGTTAATTGTCAACAGTGCCTCAGTTAAAGCTGGACACTTTTAAGGTCGAAGAAAACTTTAAAAATTTGAAAAAACCTTGAAAAGAAATTGGGTTATTTAAAAAAGAAACTAAAAGTTGGCAGTTAATAATAAAGAAACGTAGTTACTTCGATAGCGATGCGGAGGAATTTTTCGACGCCATGTTTTAGTTTTTTAATAGTCTTAGTTAGGTTAGGTTATTATACAGTATGTTAACCAATAGAGGGCGTTCCCGTTAACCCGCAATAGTATAGCATCCATACATGCTAAAAAAATATTACCATTCAAAAACAAAATGGTTTTTATTTTTTTTTTAATACCACAATATTCACTAAAATATTCAAAATAATATAAAAATATTCACTAAAAATAAAAACTAAATTGCGATGTTTCCGTCCTGCAAGTACCCGTGTACAGAGTGTTTCTTTTACGTATCAATTTAACATTTTTAGTGAATATTTTAATATTAAAAAAAATAAAAACCATTTTGTTTTCGAATGGTAATATTTTTTTTAGCATGTATGGATGCTATACTATTGCGGGTTAACGGGAACGCCCTCTGTTGGTTAACATACTGTATATTATTTTTAACTTAATTATTTATAACTCTATATATATAATTAAATAAATCAGACTTGTATTAATTGCTCAAAATGCTCGACTGTCACCCCCTTAAGGCTTTGCACACAGCTTCGAAACACTCTGTATAACTCGGATACAGCAGTGCTATTCTGTATAAATCTCACCGTGAAAACATAGGTGAAGTGAGCGTGGAGTGAGCTGCTGTCAATAGTATCAATCCCTAGCATACGGCAGTTCTTATTTCTCTATATAATTATAGGCTTTTGCGTCTCAATAAGACAATTTATTCTCAATGTTGCCAGGAAAGTTTTGAGTATGAATGTGGATGGCTAAACGAGTAGGGGAATACCAAAAAAACGACGGATGGACTGTGTGAAAGATGATATGGCTAGAATGCGAGTGACTACCGAGATTATGACTAATAAATAGAGAAGTAAGGAAAGAAAAGAAATGTTGCGCCGGCCACAAATAAATTGGGATGTGGACAGGATAATGATGATTCTCAGTGTAAATCTATCTGTGAGTAAAATTGAAGAACAGCTATTGGTAAGAAGTTTACAATTACTAGGTTTTGTCAGCAGGTGTAACCTATCGAGTCATGTCAGATCTTATCTATTTGTATTCACGTGTATCTGTGACGAATAAACCATTTTTTTTAATACTTTCTTTATTTATTTATTTAACCATTTGTGTATGTACCTACACACAAATAAACAGATAAGAATAAACCGAAAAATACGTACAAAGGTGATGCTTATTCCTAAGGAAATTTCTTCCAGCATACCTGCGATAGGACAGATGATAAAAAGAGATGTAGGCACCGTGTGTAAGAGTAGAAGAGAAAATAAAATAGATAAATCTAAAAAAAAAAATCACTTTGCAAAAAAACAAGTATAATAAATACTTAAACTACTTACTTTCTACTTCTACTACTTACTTTCTTTCTTCTGTCTATGCCTTAGTTTGCCTTATTTACTATTCACGTTTAGGCTTCTAAAAAAGAACTGTATATTTGCAGACTTGGCAAACAAGACAATCTTTGCCAATTTTTTTCTTTTCAAAATTACAGTGCATTTTGATTCTATTTGCTATTTTTCTGTGCTATATCCACGATCAGGCTCACTATATCATCGGACCAAAGGTCTGCTGCATACCGATCGGTAACCATTATAAAATCAACATTTTATTTACAAATATCGTGATTCTTTTTTCCCTAATCTGTGGAGCCCAGTAGCGCTCAACCCGTCAGCTACTGAACATCAAAATTAATCTTTTATTGACCTCAATGACAGCTCAACGATTTTTTATCATAAAGCATTCGAATCTGCTGTGTCATGAGGACGTTGGGTTGAGTCCGGTGTTTTTTATTTATTGATAAATTGATACCTTTGACTTTTTGGATTTCTGATCCGATCAGTGTGATTCTTTTAGATTATTTGAGTACCTACTGGCTACTGAATACGGACGCACCTTCGGATTTCGGATTTCTGTGTTTTATGTTTGAGCAACAACTTGTGTCATCTTTCATCACATAGGTGTTGATCTTATTATAACTAATCTGTGGTATAGCTTTAATAATTAAGGTGAACTTAACTGCGTGTCGGATCACGCACAATGAAGGGTTCTGTAGCGGGGATGAATTTGTCCCAAGAACAAACTTAACATTGTAGTTGAAAACCATGTTCTCACATACATTCCAATTGCAAATGTAAGTTTGTACGCACAATATTGAGAGGTTTACCATGTTATTTTAAGACCATAGACTTCTAGTTTGCTGTAATCTATAGATATAGAACTATAATATAGCTATAATCTATGTTTTCTGTATTTTTTTTCAAAATTTTAGGCTCAGTAGATTCGGAGATAAGGGGGAATGGTCAAATTTTCGTCTATTTTCTTAAATAACTTTAAAACAATTTATTTTAAAATTATAAAAAAAATATATTTGAGACCCTCATAGTAACACTTTTTATTTGATGTGTCACACGGTACATTTTGCTGTAAAACTCTTTTTTTTTCTTATTTGCCCCAAAAAATTGTACCCCATATTCAAAATTGATTTCCATATTTCCATAATAATTATAAATTAAAAAATAGTTTCCAATTACCATAGATTCAGTACATGATGCTGTTACCATGGATTCAGAACATGATTATGTTACCATGGAATCAGTACCTACATGATTCTGTTACCATGTATTCAGTACATGATTCTGTTACCATTGATTCAATACATGATTCTGTTACCATGGTTTCAGTACATGATTCTGTTACCAATGATTCAATACATGATTCTGTTACCATGAATTCAGTACATGATTCTGGACACCCTGCGTTGAAATTTGTCATTAGGTCAAAATGTACAGAACAGCATTTTTTTTATAACCGAAGAAAAATTGCAACATGGGGTTTCAGAATAATGTAGGTACTGAATCCATGGTAAAAGTTCGTGTATATTAAATTAGGCAGCATAACTCGTAACAAAATTATAACAAAATCTTGCTCATCTCGATCTCACGATTATACCATAAGAAGATTTCAATTCAAAGTACAATCATCCATAACTTTCATAACACAATAATTCAGAGCTTTTCTCAGCCAATGCACAAATTGCAGCATTAACTGATCAAGCACGCAGACACGCTGAAACTATTATAATCGTATTTTCTTCAGTTCAATGTTTTATATGACCTGCGTCAACAACATCCTTACAATTAAAAGGATTTTATTCATAGTCACTAGTAAGAAGTTACGGGTTAAAAATGACAATATTAGGCTAGCAGACTTCACCTGTAAGTAAAGATGACGTGGAATGACTAGATAATTCTACCCTCAAAACTTCGAAAATAAAAACCAGAAAATTAATAACAATTTCTATAGGAAAGTAGAAATGCCAATAGTAAATAACCATCAAGACAAAAAAATAAATAAAGACATCATTCAACAAAGACCTTTTACAAATGACAGCTGAAGAACTATTAGGAGGTAAGAGCAAATCTAAAGATAAGTATATATTTTCTCCTAAGAATTGATGCACCCAGAGCTTATTTTTAATTGCCAGTAGGTACCTTTGCAATTTTATAAAAAAGGAAGGCTGACTGACGCACGTTCATAAAAATCAACCGGATCCAACCACACACCCGATGATAGACGTAGAAATACGACACATCTCCAAGTAATAAATTTCTTTAAAGGGAACATCAATAAAATATGCTATAAGAAATAAGGCAATCAGGCAGCGCATGCTTCATACGAATTATCAGACATCATTCAAGCAATCATTCGAGCTAAAAGTAATTGTAAAGACGGTACGAATGTATCAAAACTCTTCAGCTGCTATTAAATTCGAATTATTGATGACCAAACATTGATAAACCCTCTTTCCATAAAAACATGCACAGATCGAAGCTCTGATCAAATTGGTCGAAGATGGTGGTATCAGTTTCCGAAGCTTGACGAGAGATGGTGTTAGTGTGTCGTGAGCAGGAGTCGATTGTAGAGTTTAAGCTTAGCAGCGCCATCTATCGTAGAGTAGCATAAAGTTTTGTCTAAAAGCTTGGTTTTGCAGGTGTTTGTTAATTTGATTTCAGTGTTAGTGAAGTGTTCTATTCCTAGGGTCTGCATGACAAAGAATACCTAGAAGATAGACGTCAGAAAACCTAACAAATAGTCTAATGAATTAATAACCAGAATGAAAATAGTTTTTCTTTCTGGAAAAAACTCTCTAGAAATATCCTGGGACATTTTATATCCTGGGACATTTTCACAAACGGTTATCTGGTCCCAAACAAAGCAGAGCTTGTACTATGGAAACCAGATAACTGATATACTGCATATACTACTTTTCTTTTGTAAATACATACTTATATAGATAATTACACCCAGACTCTAAATTATAAATAATAATAATATTACTATAAATTACAATAAAGCTAAAAAAATAAGGAAAATAATATGTTGGTGCCGATATTGGTCACTTACCTATTCGAAATAACTAACGATAATTCTTACAGTAGGTAGGTATGTCGGTTTTGACGAAAATGTGATGGACGATAACAGAAAGAAGGCATCATTCTTATTAAGGAGGATAAAAATCAACGTGATTTTTGTGGTAATGCCACGGCCATGGTATTGCTGTTCGTGCATCGCGGAATCTAAACGACATTTACCATTTTTTCGTGCAACATAAAATTACTCATTCGCCTGTTAAGACTTGGGAAAAAGCGAACAAAAATAGCTCAATAAGCATTTCAACGAACTAACATTGACCTCACACACTGGCTAGAATCAGAGAGATTCACGTTTGAACATTTAAAACGTACGTAATTATGAGTCATGTTGTAATAAACATTTAAATGCGAGATTTAAGACTCCCACGGATGGGGTAATAAAGATAATTTTAAATACAAAGCAACGAAGCGCACGAGTAATCGCGAAACGAACATCAAGTCATGACGAGATTCAAATCATTGCGCCCGCGCACTCAAACTGGTTTTTCATTTATCAGATCGATTGTGGGGCGTGGCTTATAGATCGGTAGGATTTATATCTATGCTCCTCGCTCCTGTAGGTTCTCCGTTTGACAGTCTGAGTGTGAGAGAGATAGGAAACGTTACGCCCGATCGATTCCAATGAAGTGCGCGCGCGACTATGTATTTTCTCGGAACAAGAAAGTGGACAGTGTCTTGTTTTAGAATATTATGTACCGTATAATAGTCTGTCGTACGTGTAGATACACCACAATTATTATTATTGCGTATATTTTGATTTTTTCATAAGATTAATACCGTATGTTCGTATGAATGTTATATTAGAGTGGTTACTTGTTATATTGCTACTGGTTTTTGCGTAATTTAAAGCGAAAAGTAAAGATGTATGGCAGCCGTTTCGGTTATGTAAATTGATTGAATTATGAGATAAAAAAATACTTAGAAGAATGCTCAGTTACAAAAATCTGAACACATTTTGCAACTCGACGGTTTATTCTTATGTTTTGAGATGCTGATCTTATGATGTAATACTTTCTCGACTGTTAAATTTTAACGATGAATTGCCAACATGGTAACGTACATAAAAAAATAAGCTAAAATAAAAATGAAGTTTATCATCTTTACCATTTAAATTTCGAACGAATTTCGGCTGAAAATATATTATTATACTAGCGGACACGGCGAACTTCGTACCGCCTTAGCAGCGCCACCTACCGGGTCCAATTATGTTTTCAAACCATCCAGGAACCCATTGAAATATACACACAAAATTTCATCCAAATCTGTCCAGCGGTTTAAGAGGAGTTAGGTGACAAACACACGTACAGAAGAATTATATATATATATATTAAGATATAGACATCCCCCAAGTGAACAACTGAAGATTAAAAAGCAACTAAATGCAGTATATGGAACCATTAAAACATTAATAAGTAACATAGATGGGTTTCAATTTAACTATGTAGGGATCAATGTAGTACATTGTCAAAACCAAACATAAAACTCTTTCTCGCCATCAAATATAACAAAACCTCTGTCTCAGAAACTGCTCTGGCCACATCTGAAGACCTTTCAATCATTATCCGTTAACGGCATGTAATTATTTAGATATGCACGCTTGCTATCCTGCCCACCCCTCTCCCGAGGCGTCACGCGTGTTTTTTTGTCTCTTTTGCAACAAAAAACAGACCACATTTTAATTGCCCAAAATATTTTTGGTTCGATGCTAATGTGCGGATAAAATAGGTTCATTAATCTTAGATTTTTCGTTCCACCGATTCGAAGATTATCAAGACACGGCGTAGGATGCCGTGTTAATTTCTATGGAAGATTCTGGGAGTCAATTTGGCATCATCTCTTATTTAAGTTTTTGCATAAGTGCTGTTGCAGGAGTATGTAACTCATTATTTGGGAAATAAAATTACATAACTGGTATGGGGCTCAGTATCGCACCCTGATAACTTCGCATTTACAATAGTTTCCATCAACATTCCATCAACAGATATATTTTACATTGCACAAAAGTCTCTTACGGCCCATGTTTTTATAAGTCTGAAAACCTCTATTGAATTTGATTTATTATCTACTTAAGGTATTTTCAGCGATGTCATACATAACCCAATATTTCTTGTGATATCTCTCAGATCTGTTATCATAATCTTAACGCGTCATAATGCACTACTCTTTTATATATGTTTTTTTTTTGTTCATGTGCATTCTCATCGGTTTGATTATCAACTCTCAAATTGACCTTCACATCTCCCAATTATTATTCTCATTTTCATGTTTTAAATATGTACTTCAGACATATTTCCATCCAGACGTAAACACAGGCATACAAGTGTATTTAATTCATTAATCCAAATCGGTTCACCTCGAAATCACTAGTTACGTTTCGTTCAATTGCGGCTTTCATTGCACCAGTAAATATACCACTACTTTCACCATTCCCACCCCGACATAAGGTTGAATTCTCTCTAAACAAAATGCAAATAACTTCATCATTTATGTAAAGTAAGTGACGAAGTTGCTAATGCAGTTGACTGGAATTCTGTTTCTTTGGGTTTAGGAGTGATTATTGCTTGATAGTAATTTGTTGATAAGTTTGTTGTCGCAGCTTAATGAACATTTAATAACAGTGTTTTTTTTTTAAGGTTTTGTTCGATACGCTCGTCTATATGTTCAGATGAGTTGCTGCAGGCTGTTTTGTATTTGCACAGGGTAGTGTAAGATTAGAGACTTTTTAATATTAATAAAATATTTAAAAGATGTTGGCTACATAACATAACATCACGCCTGTAATCCCCGAAGGATTGGGCAGAGGTGTACCTATAGTACACCCACATTTCGCTAGTTATGTTTAAGTCCCATGTACCTAATAGAGAGCGAGCCTATTGCCGTTAACCGGGCACAAAATCCAGATTCCAGGCTGCTACTGAGAAATTTCTAGATGGAAACCCCAATAACACTTTGCCCGTCCCGGGAATCGAACTCAAGACTTCATGCTCAGCAGAAGCACTTGCGACCACTATACCAATGATAATAAAATTGCTGAATAATAAATGTGAGCACTACTTTAGTTATAACAAACTAAATTCAACGCAATGAAAAATTCTCCGGGAAATAGTAAAAGACAAAAGATAATTAATTAATTTAAATACTTAAGCCTATTCAAATAAAAACATCATTTTATTTGAATACAAATAAAAAGATGTAAGTAATGATATAGACAATGTAAATATACATACAACTGATGCCCAAAGCACTAACAGAACCATTAAAAACCAAAACACATATATTATTCAAATCCAAATCACAACAGACAACTATGTCACAGTACCAAGTCACGATAAGTTTACATGCAATCGCACAGAGCTGCTAGCAATCCGATAATGCGCCGTAGTACAAAGTTGCTGCCGTTTACCACAGCGAAAAACCCATTTTCTCGCTCGATATACCAGCCGTATCAGGATGAGAGCAATTAAAGGTCGGATGACGTGGAGCGTGGTGAGGGATGGGTGGATGTGGCATCTAAAGATGAATAGAATAGTACTTATTTAGCAAAGGGACCACAGCTCTATAAGGATAAATGTGTAAACAAAACAAGGAAGGACACATTAAGAGCTAACACAAAAAACATAAAAGTAAAAATAACAAGAAGAAGCGTATAAAGGTGCTGATTTTTTCCTCTGAAATTACAAAACACATACGACAGGAGAGATGGGTCTTCATCTTCTTGTCATGACAAGTTCTGTTATAATTATGGATAAGTTGTTAATTACCTAGCAGAAATAGAGATAAAGATAAGACTATAACCAAAATACACGCCGAATACATAGCCAAATCCATTATTGAAGTAAAAAGTAAACCGTCCGTTGGAATAGAAGCAGTATTACCAATCTTTATTGAAAATAGACAAATTGAAGCAATCCCGGCAAGCACTTTCTAAAATATTTTGTATTATTCACAGTCTGACAAAGGTCAGGTCAACGGACGACTGATGTTTGCTTCATCAATTTCGATCCCCAAAATCATTGAAGTGCTACTTATTTAGTAAATATTGTTATTCACCGCACTATTATTACGTGGTCGATACTTAGCTTAATTATGTTTGCTTCCAAAGCTACACGAAAAAATACCGTCTCCAAAAAACCCTCATCCTTGAATAAAACTGAATTGCGCATAGCGTTTTTACGGCATTCGGCGGAACCGTATGACTAGACGCGCTGGATCATTAATCCTGAAGTTTCAGATGTGAGCAGAACGATAAAAATTACGCGCGCTACGCTAGCCGAGCGTAAAGAGCGTAATGACATGTTATCTAAGCGACATATTTCTGGATTATGCTTTTTTAAGATCGGAGACTGAAGATTGGGATGTATTTTTAGGTTGTGCATGTGTGGTTTGGTTTATTTTTAATTGACTTGAATTGGTTTTTGCAGTTATAGGAGAGCTAAGGAGTGCGGCAGTTGTTATTTACTTACGTACATATTTTTATTGTTATGTCTTTCTATCAGTGTTGCTATGGCTTACGAGTGGAAGATTTCTGCAGTAGGTAGGTACAGATTTTGCAGCTAGCTTTTTTGTTGTAAGTAAGTATTGTTCTTGAAGTTTTATGAAATGTAGTGTTTCTCTTTTACAAATGTGGTAACTTTTATAAAAGCAATAACATAGTAACATCCAATGATTGATGTGAAGACATGTTTAAAAACATCATTTATCTCATCTATCTCAGGTTAACATCAAATAAATTTTCGCAATATCTTTCTTATTCAATTCTCTAGTCTCAAATATCCCAAGTCAAATTCCGAAAGTGACAAAAGCCATTCAAATAATGTGTGAGTGTGAACAAATCAGAGACTAGTTGAACTAAGTTGTAACGTAATGTCTAATGTCGTTGCATAGACGCTCCTCCGAGAATTAGATGGCATGCACTGTGCTGTGTTCAAACGGAGTTAGCTGCTTGATTAACTTGAGACATTAGAACTTAAAAAAAGTGTGTATCAGAAGGTGTTTATTCCCTTCGTCAGAGTGTTGTCAATGAGAGACGCGAAAATTATAGCAAATCTAAAGTAATACGCACGTGATTTGTTCCTCATCTCAAAAACTGGCATTTGAGACCAATTTATAATTGGTAGTATCAATCCACTGCATTAGACATTTGCAAACCCAATACTCCCAATAACTTTCAATAATATTATGCATCATCAATATAAAACCATATTGCTTCAAAAACTCCGTTTCTTGGAATGATACTATCAGGATGAACATTCAACCTCTCTTGCAACGGTTACTAGAGCAAGTATCCACTCCAGTGTCATAAACTGATTGAAAGCACCCTTCGACTTCCTATCTTCCTAAATTCAGGACGACCATTCAACCTCTCTTGCAGTAACAGTTACTAGAGCAAGTACTGGTTCTAGCGGCTAACCCAATCTGAACTCGCTTGATTGAACACCACCACCTGTTGGCAAGTGAAGGTGCAATTGTCAACATATTGCATGACGTGTGCACGTGGCCGACACGCCCCGGGGGCTCAATCGGGAATGTTGATATAGTTCATTGAATTTCAGAGGTACTAGTGTTAATATTAAAGCGTTTTCGTTTGGTAGTAGTTTGGGGTTAATTGATTTAAAAGTTTGTGAGATTTTGAGTAGCTATACGTAATATAGGAAAGGGGGGAAAAGTCGAGTTTTTATAAACCGTTTGTAAAATAATTGAACATAATTTAGGAGGACTTTGAAATACTGGTGAACTTTGTATAATCTACAGTTTTGAGAAAGAATAAATTACGGTCTTTCTACCACAGAAACGTTTTCTTTACGGTAATATTATATTAGCCTTTAAGGCAGACTTGCTCAATGCCAAGCAATAAAGTGATTATTCTTTTGATAAAATCCTGTCGTCACTCCCGTGGGAAGAGACGGAGTGGTATGTTTGAGGAATCCATCACATGATTTAACAAAAATAATACTACAAAACAAACAATTAAAAACAAATGCAAGACGGGTAGCTCGCCGTCTGGTAAGGACCAGGCCCGGGTCGACGGCGTGTTGTGTTCCACGCGCGCCTCAAAGAGATGTCAGCACTAGCTGAAGGGGTCCGCTAGGACCGATGCTCGCCAGGGTTGCGGGTTGTTCGAAAGAGTTACCGTGGCCCTGGCACAGGCAACTGAAGGAACACGGGTGGGTTTTAGTCAGTAGAAGTCTGACACGCCCTCCCGCTCCACCCAGAGCGGGAGAAGTTATTCGATGATTTCCCATCCACAAAAAAAAGACAGCAGAAATAGAACAAATCTTCAACCGCACAGAGCGACAAAGTGTCCGAGCATCTGAACAAAAAAATATTAAAAACTTTCCTTTCAAGAACTTATAACACCCTTTGCGGTGAAAGGTTGCAACTCTCGCAAAACAATAACCGCTGGGCGAAAAAAAAAACTTTATTTTTTAAACACCCCACTTAAACAAGACAACTCGCTCGCGTGCCGTTGCTAAAAAAAAAAAACAAACTGAAGCCCTAAAAGCTCACGAAAATATTTCAGATATTTAACAAATGCTAACCGCTAACGATGTCCTTTAATATTTGGAATATAAAATAAAAAATCCTCTTTTGTCGGTCGAGGCGAGTGCCGACAACTTTTTTTTTTCTGTGTTTTAAACGCTGCGGTTCGTTTGTATGGCGGAGGGAAAAATGCCCGTTTGGCCCACGGAAAACTTTTTTGCGGTAAGAAAAGGTTGTGTACCACTGAGTGTCTGTTCATTTTTTCGTTGTTGTAAAAAGTGATGGTACCTACCTATGTGTCTTTGATGTGAATTGGCGAACAACAGAATTTTTCCTAAAATTTTCTCTGACATATTTGAGGTGTATAAATACGTTTAGGAAGATAGACGAACAGGATCCGGACTTTCTAATGTAAAAAACCTAAAAAATCACAGTTCGGACAAGTGATTCACCAAACTTCATAATATTTTCAAACATAATATTATTAAGTTAGTAATAACCTAATCTTACGTCACGTCATTGCTTATTGAATCTTCTAACAGGAAATAAATAAACATCTTCTAGTACGAAGACAAGTCGAAGACTTGGGTGGTCTAACTGTACAGCCAAAGATTGAGTACTTACTGACTATCAAACTTTTTACAAATAAAGATATTGAATTTGGCAGGATGGCTCTTTGCACAAATAGAACACTCCCACTATATAGCCATTTTGACATCAAAGAAAGAAGATGAGCTCTTGTCTTATACCTGCATAGTGCGATCAGCATCCTGTCAAACCAAGCTAAGCAGTTATAGCAAGTTTGGCTCTGACCATACATCTTCATTGGATGCCCAAATTTTAACCATGCAACTTTTGATGCTGATTTCTGTAGGTACTATGCCTATCAATGTTCAAATTCATGTCTATCTACTTAAAGCTTTGAAAGACACGGATGGATATGGCTATAGCAATAATAACTATAAAACATATATTGCGTCTCGTTAGGGTCCTTTATCATTAACAATATTTATAGCTTTCCCTAAAGATCAATGGAAAACTTATTCGTTCTCAGTTCAGTTCAATCCGTTCAGCCCGTTGGCGTGGTTGGTTAAGATACCACCTATCATGCCGCAGGTCGTGGGTTCGATTCCCATCCAGGACAAACATTTGTGTGCATGAACATGTCTGTTTGTTCTGAGTCTGGGTGTAATTATCTATATAAGTATGTATTTACAAAAAAAAAAGTAGTATAATATGTAGTATATCAGTTATCTGGTTTCCATAGTACAAGCTCTGCTTAGTTTGGGACCAGATGACCGTGTGTGAATAATGTCCCAGGTTATTATTAATTAACATTTTAATATCTGAGCACTTCTACGCGACAGCAGACAAAATTCACATAAGAATGTTTATATTAAAGAAAAACAAAAATTTTGCATACCCGCACAAATAGAGCTATCTGTTTAGAATGCGATACATAATGGAGTAATTATTCAAGATCTTGAGGTGCGGACACACTGCTGAATAATTTTCTAGATAGCTATGTATTAGAAGTAGATAAGATACAGAATACAAATTACAAATCTTTGCTGTTTAATTTTTTTTTACTCCTCAATTTATTGATTTATGCTAGAGTCAGAAATAGATTCCAAATAGAATGCTTTACTCCATGGTGCAAATCTAGTTGCAATTTAAAATATTTTATTTAGTTTTTATTATGTCAGATGACAAATAGGCTAAGAGAACCACGACGACATCGTGGCAGGCCAAGACGAGCTTGACTCCTATTAAAAGGACTGGCCGATACTAGCAAAAGACAGAATTGTCTGGAAAGGGAGAGGAAGACCTTGGCCCAGCAGTGTAACGATACAGGCTAGTTAGATTAGATAGAGTATTTTTAGCGTTCCGTACCTCAAAAGGAAAAAAATGGAACCTTTATAGGATCACTCGTGTGTATGTCAGTCCTTCTGTCACAGTCAATTTGCTCCGAATCTAAAGGACTGCTTAAGTTGAAATTTGGTACGCGTATGAATTTCTGTGACCCAAACACGGACGTGTAACGTAAATACATAAATTTGGAATACGGGGGTCAATTTTGGGGACAAATAAGAAAATAAAAATAAAAGTTTTGCAAACTGTACCGTGTGACATATTCAATGAGAGGACTTACTGTGGGGGTTTCTAATATATGATTTTATTAATTTAAAAATAAATTGTTTTAATAAGTTATTTAAGAAAATAAGCGAACATTGACCGCCATTATCTCCGAAACTACTGAGAATAAAATTAAAAAAAAAATACAGAAAATAGTTATACATACTCGTATATCTATAGATTACAGAAAAACTTAGAAGAAGTCTATGGTCTTTAAATAACATAGTAAATCTCTCAATATTGTGTGTACAAACTTACATTTGCAGTTGGAATGTATGGGAGAACATGTTTTTTAACTACAATGTTAATTTTGTTCTTGGGATAAATTCATCCCAACCACGGAACCCTTCATTGTGCGTGGTCCGACACGCACTTGGCCGGTTTTTATCGGATTTGACATACCACTATTATTTTTCTTTATGTCTTTATGTAGGTACTACATTGCTAATCGTTTTTATTTTTTTCCACAATATTTTTATTTATTATATACATAGTTCCGGATTGAAACCGTAAACGAACAAAAACTAATCCAAGTATAAAAAAAAAAACTAAGCATAGTTTTGTAATCTTTAAAATCAAATTCAAAACGAGTCATTTATTTTTCGTTTACTATCACTAATACCAACTCCCTCTAACATAACCTCACCCTAAGATCAGCGCAAACATCGGCGATGTATTCCTTGCACAATGCTCGTTCCTAATTTGAATACCATGCTTATGGGACAATCGGCAGACTAAAAAATATGAACAATACGCGTGGTCACGTCAAACCCCATGGTTGCCTCTAAAGAGGCTCGTAAAATTTTATCTTAATTGTGTATCGGTTCTTCAATGTGCTTTACTTAACATTTTGGAAGGTAATAAAGTAAATATGTCGTATTATTCATTGTGATGGATGATCTACAG
Source organism: Dicycla oo (assembly GCA_948252095.1). Lineage (NCBI taxonomy): Eukaryota > Metazoa > Arthropoda > Insecta > Lepidoptera > Noctuidae > Dicycla > Dicycla oo. The sequence continues at coordinate 26,775,163 of OX411729.1, read as the reverse complement.
AAACCATGTAAGGGTTTCTGTAAGAGACTGTATGACAGTCTTAGAGGTCATTATACAGAACTGAACTTTTTTAGGGTCCCGTACCTCAAAAGGAAATAAAGGAACCCTTATAGGATCACTTTGTTGTCTGTCTGTCTGTCAAGACTATTTTTTTCAGGAATGTATGGAGGATTTAAGTTAAAATTAATATCAAATACGTAGGTCCCTTGGAGCTCTAAAAGAATTAAGCTTCTAAGTCAACGCAATAAAAAAAATGGTGATTTATGCGACATATTTTGATACTCACAAAGAAATCAAAACCTATTGAGTACTTCCCGTTGACCTAGAATCATGAAAATTGGTAAAAAACAAGGTCTCACAGCACAAGTAAAAAAGTCCAAAAATCATTCATTTGTTGTTTTATCACATAATTTTTTTTTTTTTTGCGATTACAAACTGACATTTGCAGTTGTAGAATATTGACCGTGACGTATACATCGATGTATGGGAGAACATGTTTTTCAACTACGATTATATGCTTGTTTTTGTGATAAATTCATCCTAACTACGGAACCCCTTCATTGTGCGTGATCCGACATGCACTTGGCAGGTTTTTTTTTTTTACTCGATGTGCCATGTAAATTGGGGTACTGTAAGAACACATATGTGAACATTGCTGCGACTTGATTTGAAAACAGATTTGTTATTTGAAGATAAAGTTGCCACTGATATTACTGGCATAGAAAATTTTCATGATACGAGTATAAGGCTTATTATGATGGCCTATGGAGGTCTATGTTATGCAGTGGACTACGATAGGCTGTTCGGCTGAAATTTCATGGCTACGCATCAGCAGCAGTAAAGTTGTAAAATAAATCTATAATGGGGCGCAAGTTTTCGATGGGAACCACTATTAGTTTAAACGCGGGTGCACACGTCCTTGGTGTGTGCGTAGCGGGCGCGTGTCGTCTGAACGCAGCCTTAGGCAGGCCTTAAAATATGAAGGGAAATGATTTAATAATAATAATAATAATCGCTGTATCTCTACGTTGACGGCGTGGTGGGGCTTGCGTGCTCCAAACTTTAGGTCTGTGCCGGTAGTTTGCCGGAACGGGTCTAGGATGAGGAGCCAGACCAAGAGAGATACAGAAACCCGCAGGGTAGCATGTGGCGAGCTGTTGGGCAATAGCGACCCCATGGACCCTATCTCTCCTGGGAGAAATCTTGTCCTCATCTCTGGCTTGCCTTTATTGGCCCGCTGGAGTGAACACTGACGAGGAACAGAGCTCCCACCTCTTTCTTGCCTTTATTGGCCAGCTTGAGTGGAGATTTGCAAGAGCAAACGTGCTCGGAGGAAGGAAGTATTCCAGTAAGGTGCTGGTACGGATCTTGACCATACTTCCGGGATTGTCCTGATAGCCGTGGAATACCTCTCCACTCCTCAAGCACCTCAGGAAGTGTTGCCCCCTTGTCGCTACGTCACTATGTGCTAGCGGCCGTTCCCGGGGGCCCATTATTGAGTGTGCAAGTTACCCCCTGCCATTTTATCCGTGTATAATATATAACATTGGTCAGGCAGGGGCCATAGTTCTTCCATAGTTCAAGTTACCCAATCCACTTTAACCACCCAGACCCATAGCCCAATATGTTTTGTTTCCACGTACAACAATAGTCCTGTACCAACCGGGGGTTGTCCTTGGCTGCACTTGCATAGTGCATACAGGGATAATCGTCGGTTTAATTTAAATTTAAATTATCTAAGGGGCCTCTGCGAGTTGGCTTCGGCTCCTCGTACGCCTTCCAAAAGTCCGGGACCCCAGGGTCTCGAGAAATGTCAAAAAAATAATAATAATCGAAATTAGAAAGATCAGTGCGCCACCCAATGATAATCGATGTCACTATCCCGCATGACGAGAACCTCGTCAAGGCTGAGAAGGAGAAACAATTGAAAGAAATATCTCGACTTAGCTCACGAGGTTGTCGCCATATGGAATGTGGACTCGGCAATCATTGTGCCAATAGTCGTTACGGTCAATGGCCTTATCGCCAAGAGAATCAACCAACATCTCAAGAGGCTCTCGTTGGCCTGATTCAGAAGGCAGTCCTCCTTGATACGGCGCGTATTGTGAGGAGGTTCCTGTCTCTGGGGCCCTAACCACCGGTAGCTTGGACCCTGTTCCCCATGCTGGTGGATTTCTATTTTTTATATTTTTAAATGTTTTTTTAAATATAATTTATTATATATGTATATGTTGAACATTGAATAAAGGAAATAATAACCTATAAATTTCAAAATAAAATTCCATAAAAATGCGTTAGTATTGTACTATCACTTAAAAACTATGTTAGTGGACATTAACGATATTTACAGGAGCATGTAGCTGACTTAAATACCAAATAAAAGGACAATCCAGATTGTTGGCAATGACATTGAGGTGACCGTTGGCACTGGCACGCATCCTGCGCAACACGGACGCTGCTCGCTTGCGCCTGATTGCAGTGAAGCTGTCAGTCTGGGCGTCCGCGAACATTAAGGATTTAAGGAGGATTCAGGATATTAAGAAAATACTAACGGTGTGGTTTCGGGACAGCCCTAAGGCAAATGTAATAAATAATGTAGAGGGACAAATATGAAAATAAGTTCTCTACCGCAGGTATCGGCACTCGCACAACTCATTTGCCTACCGTTTTCAGCATGGTCAGCAAAATAATTAGTGATTAAACTAACTTACCTGTAAGAGAAGTTCTATCATAATTATATGAAAGCCTCGCCCAAAGAGATATAATCCGTCAAAAAATAGTCGTCCCATACATTTGGTTAAATGGGTATTGAAGTTTTGTATGGGACGACAGTTTTTTTTTTCACTATGACGATGTTGGTCCCTGGGAAAAAGTTGTTCAGTTTGATGGTCAGTAAACTTAATGGTGTGGCCATTAAGTTGGTGACACCTGTTCTAAGGCACCCGGTATATGGAAGAGAACGGTATGGTAGTACGCTATATGGTAGACGCTGGCAGAGAGTTCCACACTTTGGCTGTGCGCATAATAAATGTGTAGGAAAAGCGCTGAGTACGACTAGTCGGGATATCAAACAAGTGCGGATTGTAGGTAGTTACCGTGGCCCTGGCACAGGCAACTGAAGGAACACGGGTGGGTTTTAGTCAGTAAAAGTCTAATACGTCCTCAGGCTCCGTCCAGAGCGGGAGAAGTTATTTGATGATATCCCATCCAAAAAAGAAAAAAAACCGGTCAAGTGCGCGTCGGACCACGCACAATGAAGGGTTCCGTAGTTGGGATAAATTTATCCCAAGAACAAACTTAACATTAGTTGTAAAACATGTTCTCCCATACATTCCAACTACAAATGTCCATAGTTAAACGAAAAGGATCCAACCCACATAACACCTAATGTGGGTTGGATCTTTTTCGTTTAACTATGGACAATGTAAGTTTGTACGCACAATATTGAGATATCTATCATGTTATTTTAAGATCATAGACTTCTTATAGGTTTTCTTGTAATCTATCGCTATTATATATTTTCTGTTTTTTTTTTTTTAATTAGTTTAGTTAAGTTCAGTATTTTCGGAGATAAAGGGGGAATGGTTAATTTTCGTCTAATTTCTTAAATAACTTTAAAACAGTTTATTTTAAAATTATAAAAATATATACCTATATACATATATGAGGCCCTCACAGTAAGCCCTTTCATTTGATATATCGTACAGTACAGTTTGTAATTTTTTTTTATTTTCTTATTTGCCCCCCAAAATTGACTTCCATATTCAAAATTCATTAATTTACATTACACGTCCGTGTTTGGGTCATAGAAATACATACGTGTACCAAATTTCAACTTAATCGGTCCGTTAGATTCGGAGCAAATTGGCTGTGACAGACAGACACATGAGTGATCCTGTAAGGGTTCCGTTTTTTCCTTTTGAGGCACGGAACCCTAAAAAGGTACGCTGCAGTACGTATTTATAAACATCTGAAATTTTGTATTTAATGAATGACTTATAATAATTTTCAAGTTACCTCTCAATAAATAATTAATAAAGAATTATAGTTACCTAAATAGCAGTCACTTCTTATGAAACCAAATTCCTGTCACATATTGATGACAAGAAAAATCTTGACTCCACTGAAAAATCAGCTTCTACCAATACTCTAAAATATTATTAGTAGAACGTTGTCTTCAATCAATCTGCCTAGTCTTTCTCCAACTATGTTGGCGTCGGCTTCCAGTCTAACCGGATGTAGCTGAATACCCGTATTTTACATGGAGCGACAGCCTACCTGACCTCCACAACCCAGTTACTGGGTAATACGATAATACGATACCCCTTGGTAAGACTGGTTGTCAGACTTTCGGGCTTCTGAGAGAACCATAACGACTGTCAAAGATTCACGAATGACAGCCGGGACCAACGGCTTAACGTACTTTCCGAGGCACGGAGGAGTCTCGGTATGAAAGATGGTCACCCATCCACGGACCAACCCCGGCAAGATGGATCGACCCGTGCGGCTATTAATACTTAGCCACGAGCTCCTGTAGTAGGTACGTTGTCTTATTTATACCCATTTAAAGTTATTAAGCAAGTTTTGGAAATTTTTAACTGCTTTTCTGACCGTACATAAACGATTCAATACAATAAACAATCACGGATAATCTTTTTGCTCATACCCATATTTACAAGACGTATTGGGCCGTAAGTAGCTGACCACTTCCCCTTCAACATCCACAGACAATCGACCAGGGAATTCTGGCCAGTTCGAGTTTGTATTGATTTTTATTGGCCTGATCTTTTATGGTAGCAGTATTATTGTCATTTCGAAAATAAATGACTAATAATGGTGTATTTTGTTGTTCTTTCAAGGAGGAATTGACTCTGAATGGGCTCGTTTGATTAAGTATTCTTGAATCGATGTTGAAGATGATTGTATTGGTACTGGATCATTATTTTTATCGAGAGAGTTGTAGCTTTGGTTTCGGGATTTATAGACGTTTATGTTGTTCTAGTTTAAAAAACTACATATTTTTAATTAAGACTCTCAGGTCTCCACACGGTGGGTACCTGAGGATGAACGGTGCCGCCGAGGCCGGCCAAGGAGAGGTGGCGAGATGAACTCGACGCGTACTGTACGGGTTGAATCGAGGTGGCCCAGAAAAAGGATGCTTGTAAAGATTCAGGGGTGGCATTTGCTCAGCAGCGGAACAATGTAGGCTAACTTACCAGCACCAGCTTCAGAACTCACTTTCTGCAACATTTAAATGGATCTTAAGGTCGTTACCCCAATTTCACAAAGTATAAACTGCATTTGCGATATCCCAGGAAATAGGTAAATAACATGAAACACCAAGATATGCAGTCATTCATTTAATATCTTTGTCAACATAAAATTCAAAATTTACACCATACCATCACATCTCCTATTCTCCACATAATATCCCTATTTATTTAGCATTCCAATATTTAAACTAAAAGGTTACTTTAATTTACAGTAGATCTCCAACTATTTTCTAAGCTGCTGTATATTTTAACTGACACAGCCACTAGGAACGTCGTTCCACGTCTCTACTCCAAGCTGGCCCCGAGCAAATAAAATAAACTTAAAAAATATATATACGTATATATGTATTGACAGAGCACTTTTGCCACAATTTGTAATCAGATTATTAATTTTCTAGATTTGGATTTCAGTCAAAGCTAATTTTTGTCTCTCCAGAATTAAGCAATGCATTCGCAAAATGTGTGGTCTCTTTGAACGATAGACCACCCACCTTTTTCAAATATCGCACGAAATTACCAAGAGAATTCACTTGGTGGCTTGCATCTACCAGTAAGTATTCAGATGGCATCTTTTTCGAAATCACCAAAGAACCATGTTAATGTTACAAACCGAAATTTGGGCTCCAAAGAGATTTCCTTTGCTATTTGTTTTTAGATGATAATAATTTATTATTTGTTTTGATGCCTCATCGATAAAGAATCTGCAACTTACGCAAAGGGTCTGCTAATATCTGTTCAATTAACAAATGTCTCACAGCAATGCAAAGCAAATCTTCACATAAAAATAAATCCTAAATTAGAATCATAATAATCCTTTTGATCGACACAAAATTAAAAATCGTATCACACGCAAAGAGATCAGAAATCGCCATTTTAATTATAAATAACCACTTCGCTCGTCAAACTGATACAAAAAGAATTGAAAGAAATCAAAATTCTAAAGAGTAATATCAAACTTGACTTATAATTGGTTGCTCATCTTGACAAAGTGGTCAATAACTCACCCTTAAGACTTTTTAAAAACCAATCTGAAACTAACTTTACCATCTATTAGACAATGTTTAAATTCGAATGGCAATGTTGTCGATATAAGGTCCAGGGCACATGGATATAATATTTATAAGACACGGCTGTATCAAAACCGAAGAGCCGTCTTCCAGGCCGATGACGTTTGACGTATATTCTGACATCCCCTTTATAATGTGGCACAAGTGAAGAAACGAAGCGGATTCAGAAATATACCTAGTTTTCGTTTACGGGTTTTACGTAGAAAAGGTAATGTTTTCTTTTACATTTTTAAGCTTTGTCTTCCCTAATTATATGAGTATCCAATGCACTACCTTATTCTATATATCCTCTTGCTTTATACAAATAGTTCATTATCGTCATTATTATCATCATCATCAGCCTAGAACAGTACACTGCTGGAAGGCTCGCCAATAGCACGCCATTCAGATCGAACTGTCTCCTGTATTGACACGTTTGTTCCGCCTCTCTCTTGAAAAAAGAACGGTGCCGAAATCCTGGAAGCTTGCAAATGTACAACCAGTGCCCAAAAAAGGCGACCGTGCAGACCCTGCCCATTACCGTCCGATCGCCATTACCTCCATTCTGTGCAAAGTTTTGGAAAGGGTACTGAACAATAAGTTGCTGAACTACCTTGAAGACAATGATCTCCTCAGTGACCGTCAATATGGCTTTCGCCGGGGACGGTCAACTGGCGATCTTCTTGTGTATGTCACGCACTGCTTTGGCGAAGCCATCGAGAAACACGGCGAAGCACTGGCTGTATCGCTTGACATCTCGAAGGCCTTTGACAGGGTCTGGCACGCTGCTCTGCTCAGCAAGCTTCCTGCTTATGGCATCCCAGCTGATTTTTGTAGCTGGATATCAGATTTCCTTAGTGAACGGGCGATTAGAGTAGTTGTTGATGGCTGCTCTTCTGACCTTATGGCTATTGATGCCGGAGTTCCTCAGGGGTCTGTTCTCTCTGCAACTCTTTTCCTGCTGCACATCAATGACCTGCTTCGGCCTGGTATTGTTGGGTACGCAGATGACAGTACAGTTTCAGAGAGATACTTGTCCAGCGCAAAAACCAGCGGGGCTGAAGTTCGTTCCTTGAGAGAGGCCATGGTAGAGCGGACAGATTTGACCTTAAGCTTTGTCTCCCAGTGGGGTGATAATAATCTGGTCTCTTTTAACGCCACCAAAACGCAGGCGTGTCTTTTTACCGCTAAAAAGAGTCGTTTCGCCCTAACTCCTACTTTTCGAGGTACATCTGTTCCTGTAACTGATCGACTTGAGCTCCTAGGCATGGAGTTGACATCTGGTCTCAACTTCGGCGCCACCATCGAGTACAAGGCCCAAACTGCGGCCAAGAAACTGGGCATCCTAAATAGGGTGAAGCGATACTTTACGCCTGGACAGCTTTTAACCCTTTACAAAGCGCAAGTCCGATCCTGCATGGAGTATTGCAGTCACCTTTGGGATGGATCAGCTAAGTACCAACTAGCCGCGCTTGACTCGGTGGAACGCAGAGCTAAGAGGCTCATTGGCGACGTAAAACTGGTGGATGCCAAGCTTCATTGCTTGGCTCATCGCCGCAAGGTTGCCTGCTTGTCGGTCTTCTACAGATTGTACTTCGGAGAGTGTGCCCGAGAACTCCACGACCTCATTCCACCGGCCCCCTTCTACCACCGGACATCTAGACGCACTGCCAGTTACCATCCCTACCTGGTTGCTATTCCACCAATTCGCACTAAGCGCTTCCAAATGTCTTTTATAATGCGCACAGCAAAAGAGTGGAACTCACTACCTGCGTCTGTGTTTCCGAACGTATACAACCCTAATCTCTTCAAAGTGAGAGTGAACAGGCTTCTTCTGGGTAAGCTCACTCCATCGTCGACTTTGTCTCTGTCACCTCTGACCTAGACTAGAGTCAAGAGCAAACCCATCACAAATAAAAAAAAAAAATTTTCGGCAACTCTATCCAGCTGGTACCAGCCACCTTGCGAAAATCGTCGCTCAACCCAGCCTGAGAGCGTCCTACATTACGTTTGCCGATTCGGGGTCTCCACTCAAGAACTTACATGTCTACTCGTACCACAACGGTCTTCAGTTCTAAGGCTAATATGGCCGGCACATTGCACTTTTATTCTGTGAGCTATGTCAACACATTTGGTTCTCTGCCAGATTAACTCGTTCCGTATACAACAAACAAATACATACAAATTGTTGTTGCTATTAAATGGTTTTTAGACAAAAAATTTATCTCTTTTCATAGTAGTTTTCCAAACTCAGCAGCAATTGAAAATGTCCCAGGATATTATTATTATTATGTCCTTTATTCATTTTAAAAACTTATTAAATACATTTTTAAATATTTTTTATAAAAAACATTAAAAAAAAACATTTAAAAATATAAAAAATAGTGATCCGCCAGTAGCGGGAGCAAAGTCCAAGCTACCGGTGGTTAGGGCTGCAGAGACAGGAACCTCCTCACAATACGAGCCGTATCAAGAAGTACTGCCTTCTGAATCTGGCCCTTGATCCAACCGCCTAACGAGAGCCTCGAAAGATGTTGATCGAGACTTTCGGCCATCAGGCCATTGGCCGTTACGACAATCGGCACAATGACAGCCGAGCTCACATTCCATATGTCAACAACCTCGTGTGCTAAGTCGAGATTATTATTATTATTATTATTATTATTATCTCCTTTATTCATTTTTTTACATATAAATTATATTTTTAAATATTAGAATTAAAAAAAAAACATTTAAAAATATAAAAAATAGAAATCCACCGGCATGGGGAACAGGGTCCAAGCTACCGGTGGTTAGGGTCCCAGAGACAGGAACCTCCTCACAATACGCGCCGTATCAAGGAGTACTGCCTTCTGAATCAGGCCCTTCACCCAGCCACCCAACGAGAGCGTCTTGAGATGTTGGTCGAGGCTCTTAGCGATAAGGCCATTGACCGTAACGACTATCGGCACAATGATTGCCGAGTCCACATCCCACATAGCGACAACCTCGTGGGCTAAGTCGAGATACTTCAATTGTTTCTCCTTCTCAGCCTTCACGAGGTTCTCGTCATGCGGGATAGTGACATCGATTATCATTGTGCGGCGCACTGATCGATCTATTACCACTATATCAGGCTTATTGGCTACAATAGTCCTGTCAGTGATAATAGATCGATCCCAGTATAACGTGACATGGTCATTCTCGAGAACTGGGTCGGGCACATACCTGTAAAACGGTACCTCAGAGTCCACAAGGCCGTATTTCAGAGCAAGTTGCTGATGGATAATCCTGGCTACTTGATTATGCCTGTGCAAATACTCGCCGTTAGCTAAACGAGAACATCCAGAAGTAATATGTCTGATAGACTCACCGGGACAATGGCATGCCCGACATATGTCGATCGTCCCGTCTTTCATTATATACTTCCGGTAGTTATTTGTTAGCATAACTTCATCCATAATCGCACAGACTGAACCTTCGGTTTCCCCAAAGAGGTCACCGAAGCGTAGCCAGGCCACGGACGCTAAGAAATCTACGTCGGGCCCATGAAGGGCCTGGAAAAAGCGTCCGTGAAGCTCCTTGCTTTGCCATACTTCCTTGCGGTCGTTGGTACTAAGCACCACAGGTTTGCGCCAGTTCTCTTTAGCCAAGGACAACGGGGTGAGTCCCTTGTCCACTGCAACCACATCTCGGTGCATACCCACGTCAGCCTTGAGAAAATATTCTCTGAGACTGCACACCTCGCGGTTGTGGAGGGTCTTAGCATTTAAAAAACCTCGACCCCCGCACTTCCGCGGAATGTACAGCCTCATGACAGACGAACGTGGGTGATGCATCCGGTTTGCAGTCAGCAGTGACCGGACTCTCCTATCCAGGGCGTCTAGTTCCGTCTGGGTCCACTTTAGTATGCCAAAGGAGTACATCAGGACCGGCATGACCCAACCATTAAAGGCGCGCACCTTGTTGCCGCCTGACAAAGAACTATTAAGTACCTTTTTCAGGCGACCGAAGAAGCGCTCCTGCAACGATTGTTTCATGTCAGGTCCGTTAATGCCTAACCCCTCTGACATACCCAGGTATTTGTAGGTATCAGTTGCGGAGAGTGATCTCAGGTTTATAGAATCTGAGAGTTGTAGTCCCTCAGATTCCACAATCCCGCCCCGCTTTACATGCATGACTGCACATTTATCTACACCAAATTCCATCCTGATGGAATCACTAAAAGTTTTAGTTACTTTTAGTGACTCCAGCAGTTGCAATTTGTTGGTGGCAAACAGTTTCAAATCATCCATATAAAGCAGGTGGGATATTAACTGACCCCCTCTCCGCAAAGGACAGCCCAGCCCTGTACCCTCCAGCAGAGTGCTAAGAGGGTTCAAGGCTAAACAAAACCACAGTGGACTCAGACTGTCGCCCTGGAATATTCCCCGCTTAATCCTAATAGGTTCGTTGCTCCCCTGAATTTGTATCATCATCCTGGATAGCGAAGAACCGTCCTCCACTGCCCCATACACGTCGTTAGGAAGGTGCTCAGAGTTGTATCAATTTTGTACAACTCTAACACCCTCAAGAGCCATGTATGCGGCACCGAATCAAAGGCCTTCTTATACTCTATCCAACATGTCGACAAATCCTTTCGGGATCGACGGACCTGTTGGCTTATGGCCATGTCAATGAGGAGTAGCTCCTTGGTGCCGCGGGACCCATTCCTACATCCATTTTGAGAGACAGACATAATAGAATTCTTTTCTAAATGAGAATTAATTTTCTCTCTCAAAATGGATGTAAGGAGTTTATAGACCGTCGGCAAACAAGTGATCGGCCTATAATTTTTGGGTTCCGTGGCATCACCTGACTTATGGAGCAGGTGAGTAACTCCTGTTGTAAAGAGCTGTGGCAGTGACCCAGACTCTAAGGCCGACTGGAATTGCGATGCTAAGCACGCATGTGAACTTTGCAGCCATTTAAGCCAAAAATTGTGCAGTCCGTCCGGTCCCGGAGATTTCCAGTTCGGTATCGGACGGGCTGCACTGGCTACATCGGAGGAAGTAATTATTACTTCTTCCATCTCCGGTATGCCGTCACACACGCGCTCAACATCCCGCATCCATTCAGCCTCAGTATGGCAAACGGGCACCGACCAGATGTTACGCCAGAATATGCTAGTGGCATCATCATCCGGGCGGCATACGTCTGCCATATTTTGCTCAGGTCGCTCCCATGCTCTATACACCCACCTTTGATCACGCTGGAATATGCGATTCTGGGTATACCGCTCAACCCGTCGCTTATACCTACGGATACGGCTTGCCCATGCACAGACCTTCTGCTTCAGGAAGTCAATGCGCTCTGTGACACGGGACATATATTCTTGAGGGCTGATTCCAGTCCCCGAGAACGCCCGCCTCACAAAGCGCATCACTCTAGGGCGAGTATTGCCCTCCCTGAAGCAGTATAGTTTGCCGATGAGCACCCTGGTCCCCTCGATACGCCGCTCGATCCTGCACTGCCAGGCTGGAACAGCGGGTTTTGGTCGTGTAGCTATGTCACAATTTGGAAATTTGACATTGGCTACACGACACGCCGCAATAGCCGCGCAATACAAGATCGAGTGCGTATCTACGAGATCTTCGCTGCTTTCAAAATAAAAACCAAGCAGCGAATCCAAGGCACACACCATCGCCCTATTCGTTCTGTGCATAGGCAAGCGAGGTAAATGTGGTCTAAGTTGGACGGGGGCAGTTCTAAACTCTCGAATCGCATCCTCCAGCGCGCTCCTCAATCGTTCGTTACACTGGCTACTTACCGTAACAATCTCATCGCCCCCCTCCTTATCATTAACATAAGACCGCGGTTGGGTTATGTCACTGACTAGAGGTTGTACCGCGGTCTGTGACGGGACAGGGACGATACGATTGCTCAGTACCTCTGAGCGCAGCCTATCAAGCGCGGCGTCGTCCAATCTGTGATTCCGTTGGATAACCCGCTCCTGATCCGAAAGTCGTTGGGCCGAGACGTTGATGGCTGGTTGAAGCGCCTGGAACAGAGTAAGTAATAATAGTAAGTAATAATTATAATAATAATAATAATTACTACTATTATTATTACCCCACCGCTGTATCTCTACGTTGACGTCGTGGTGGGGCTTGCGTGCTCCAAACTTTAGGTCTGTGCCGGTAGAGTTTGCCGGAACGGGTCTAGGATGAGGAGCCAGACCAAGAGAGATATTGAAACCCGCAGGGCAGCATGTGGCGAGCTGTTGGGCAGTAGCGACCCCATGGACCCTATCTCCCGGGAGAAATCTTGTCCTCATCTCTGGCTTGCCTTTATTGGCCGGCTGGAGTGAACACTGACGAGGAACAGAGCTCCCACCTCTTTCTTGCCTTTATCGGCCGGCTTGAGTGGAGATTCGCAAGAGCAAACGTGCTCGGAGGAAGGAAGTATTCCAGTAAGGTGCTGGTAGGGATCTTGACCGTATTTCCGGGATTGTCCTGATAGCCGTGGAATACCTCTCCACTCCTCAAGCACCTCAGGAAGTGTTGCCCCCTTGTCGCTACGTCACTATGTGCTAGCGGCCGTCTCCGGGGGCCCATTATTGAGTGTGCAAGTCACCCCCTGCCATTTTATCCGTGTATAATATACAACATTGGTCAGGCAGGGGACATAGTTCTTCCATAGTTCAAGTTACCCAATCCACTTTAGCCACCCAAACCCATAGCCCAATATGTTTTGTTTTCACCTACAACAATAGTCCTGTACCAACCGGGGGTTGTCCTTGGGTGCACTTGCATAGTGCATACAGGGATAATCGTCGGTTGGTGCCTCCTCATCATTTAAAATTATCTAAGGGGCCTCTGTGAGTTGGCTTCGGCTCCTCGTACGCCTTCCAAAGGTCCGGGACCCCAGGGTCCCGAGAAATATCAAAAAATAATAATTATATTATTATTATTTTTTTTTTTTTTTTTTTTTTTACATTTCTCGGGACCCTGGGGTCCCGGACCTTTGGAAGGCGTACAAGGAGCCGAAGCCAACTCGCAGAGGCCCCTTAAATAATTTTAAATGATAAGGAGGCACCAACCGACGATTATCCCTGTATGCACTATGCAAGTGCACCCAAGGACAACCCCCGGTTGGTGCAGGACTATTGTTGTGTGTGGAAACAAAATATATTGGGCTATGGGTCTGGGTAGCTAAAGTGGATCGGGTAACTTGAACTATGGAAGAACTATGTCCCCTGCCTGACCAATGTTATATATTATACACGGATAACAGGGGGTGACTTGCACACTCAATAATGGGCCCCCGGAAACGGCCGCTAGCACATAGCGACAAGGGGGCAACACTTCCTGAGATGCTTGAGGAGTGGAGAGGTATTCCACGGCTATCAGGACAATCCCGGAAGTACGGTCAAGATCCCTACCAGCACCTTACTGGAATACTTCCTTCCTCCGAGCACGTTTGCTCTTGCGAATCTCCACTCAATCCGGCCAATAAAGGCAAGAAAGAGGTGGGAGCTCTGTTCCTCGTCAGTGTTCACTCCAGCCGGCCAATAAAGGCAAGCTAGAGATGAGGACAAGATTTCTCTCGGGAGATAGGGGGTCCGTGGGGTCGCTACTGCCCAACAGCTCGCCACATGCTGCCCTGCGGGTTTCTGTATCTCTCTTGGTCTGGCTCCTCATCCTAGACCCATTCCGGCAAAGTAAACTCTACCGGCACAGACCTAAAGTTTGAAGCGCGCAAGCCCCACCACGACGTCAACGTAGAGATACAGCGGTGGGGATATATATATATATATATTATTATTATTATTATAATTATTTTCATTTACTTCGGCTTAACTTTCTTTCAAATCCATGCATTTTTTTTTTAATTCAAACGACTGTACTATTTTCCTATATTGAAGCATTTTCTGCAAAGCTTACATAGGAGGACTTACATAATTGAGTTTACAAGGGCGTGTTACGAATACAGAAAAAAAGTAAAAATCAAAAGTTACAAATGAAAAATAAACAAATAATACTATAATTGCTTTTTAACGTAAAAACGTATTGTGCGAGCAATTGCCTAACGTGAACGTATCCGTAGGTCGCTGGTTCCTATCCGGCTCGAAGGACCATAACCTGCATAAATGCACCTGCTTGCCAATACATGAGTGTTAAGTTGAGATTGAAGAAAATTAATCTTGCAGAAGTCATAAAAGATTGTAACAACGTGTTTGCAATAGAATGGTCCAAACTGTACACAATAATATATATTAGTAATAAATCAATTTACATTAGGTAAAAATATTTATAATCGCACACTAAATAAATGTGCGATGTAATCGTTCACGTATAATTATAATTTTGAATCTCTCTTACGCACTTGTACTAGATGACCTGCAAACATCACTCTTGGTAGATACTCATACACACTCGTTCTCTTATAACTTACCCCACACAAAGAGTATCGCAACTCGATGAGCAAATAAAACACAAGAAAGTTGAAACTGGTACAGCTTTGAATAACTTACGGCCAATATGGAAGATTGTTTTACATGTTCCCAACGATATTCATTGAATACTCAATGCTCGTATCGACTAGGAGCTTTACATTCTCCTGGTTTATGGAGATTTGGGTCAACGACTGTCATTCACTTGTTTTATGTGAAATATTGATATTTATTCGTTGGAATTACAAATAACATTTAAATTAACAACAAAATCGTAGATAGCTTCATTATTTACCTCGTCCTCTTATTTTTATGTCGATGACTCGACAATTTTCCTAATTTGGTTGGTTAAACTTCTTTACATCCACGGCGTCGTCGGTAGCAACGCAGATATCACTTTGATTGCAGGTTTTTAAGCACAGAAAACACGTTGAGACCTTAAGATGCGTCACAGCTTCATATCCGCACCTTACTACTGTTTTGTGGAGTCTACTGCTGAACATAGGTCTCTCTCAGGCTGCACCACAACTCCCTGTCCTCCGTTTTCCTCATCCAGTCTGTCCCAGTCATCGTCTTAAGGTCGTCGGTGGTAGGCGTCCCGCTTGCTGAAACGCGGTTCTCCACTCCAGGACTCGCCTGTTCCACCGGCCATAAATATGGTCAGCTACTTCACTTTGCTTATTCTCACACTCTACGAGATTGGAACTATAGCTTCCCACTTTATCACCTAAAAAATAAAATAAGGTAATATGGTTAGGTACATACATACAATGTAATTTATTGGTACATAGTTAATTTTGGCATATTCATCAAAGAGTGCATTGGTACAAAAAAAATTGTGTCACGAATCTATCAATTAGTTCTTGTTATAGTTCCATAATACTTTTAGGTGTGGTTATTAGTAGCATACATATATCAAACGTTAATAAATTGTTGAACATCGCTATATTAATACGACCACACACTATCCTTCACAGTTCGTCGCATCTCAAGAAAATCTCAAGCTGAGCAAGTTACAGCTCAAGTCCATTCCAGTTAATCAACCAAGGAATAGTCCCTGCAGTTACCAGTAGGCTCCACGTCAGTAGTAACTATTATATTCTGGCCTCTTATTATATTAAAATTCCATACTATGCTAGGTCAGCTCAAAATCAAGGCTAGACTATTGACGTGTGATCGACGGTACCTACTTGAGCCTGTGTAGTTCAGGGGATCTACATTCAATCTGCCGACCCTTTTCCCAACATGTTGGGGTCGGCTTCCAGTCTAACCGGATGCAGCTGAATACCAGTATTTTACATGGAGCGACTGCCTATCTGACCTCCACAACCCAGTTATTGGGTAATACGATACCCCTTGGTAAGACTGGTTGTCAGACTTTCCGGCTTCTGACGACCCGTAACGACTGCCAAAGATCCACGAATGACAGCCGGGACCAACGGCTTAACGAGTTTTCCGAGGCACGGAGGAGTCTCGGTATGTACAGATAGCCACCCATCTACGGACCAACCCCGGCAAGCGTAGCTTAACCTGATGGATCGACCCTTGCAGCTGTTTTTATTTAGCCACGAGCTCCTCCAGGGGTTCTACAATGTGGAGACCAATAAATGAAAACACTGTCAATACTAATCAGAGTTTTTTTTTTTATTTATTTAATTTAAGATGGGTTTGCTCTTGACTCTAGTCTAGGTCGGACGCGACCGAGACAGAGTCGCCGATGGAGTGAGCTTACCCAGAAGAAGCCTGTTCATTCTCACTTTGAAGAGATTAGGGTTGTATGCGCTCGGAAACACAGACGCAGGTAGTGAGTTCCAGTCTTTTGCTGTGAGCATTATAAAAGTCATTTGGAAGCGCTTAGTGCGAATTCGTGGAATAGCTACTAGGTAGGGATGGTAACTGGCAGTGCGTCTAGATGTCCGATGGTAGAAGGGGACCGGTGGAATGAGGTCGTGGAGTTCTTGAGCACACTCACCGAAGTACAATCTGTAGAAGACCGACAAGCAGGCAACCTTGCGGCGATGAATAAGTATATACTTTATTATTTTCATTTTTATATATATATATTATTATATACAGTTCCAATCTAGTAGAGTATTTTGGAACTACATATCAAATAAATCCTAGCATCTATATTAAAAATGTTTTTTTTTTCTTCAAATAAACTAAATAGTAGTGATGAGCCGACGATAGGTTTTACCAATGTTTGACTTGCTATCTTAACTAAATTATTAAATATTTTCGTATGCAGACTGGAAACATCAATAGATGCTTTGCATATTGATATTTAATAGTAACTTATGTCATTGATATTTTGACGTTCGAAAAGTGCTGATTCTTGCCTAGATTGAATAAATTACTTTTGTTTTTTTTTTATTATTTAGATTTTTATCAATTGGACCTAGTTATGCAGAAAGCAGCCATATGGCACTTTTTCCAAAAATGAGTTATAAAAACAGTCATACTAATTTCGACATACACGTTTTTTTGCAAAAACAGTCATGTCGATATCTCCATTTATCACGGAGATGTGAGCCGTCAAATGCAGCCTTGTCCATGCGTCCATGATGCAACCATCGACAGAAAAATGCTTATAACTCTGTTTGTACTTTTCCCGATATGGCTGCTTTCGGCATAACATGGTCGAATTATCAATCGGTAAACACCGCACAAAACTCGGTACATATCAAACCAACGTTTTTACCTTTTAACCCATGTAACACGTTCAGTAACATGTGACAAAAACAATCCAAAAAAAAGTGTGGAACAAAAAAAAAGCGCTTGCGGTATTTTCGATGCATGTCACTTCCTACCTGTATTAATCCGATTATTTTACGTATTTACGGAACACTGGTTAGCGAGTAACCCTCTGCTATGATACTCAATGGATCAAGATTATCGTGTGGGCCACAATAGTGTTGTGCAAAAACCGTGCTTGAGAAATCGATTTACTCGATACGTCGAGCACTTTTTTGTGGTAGTTGAAATCTGTTGTATGTATCTGCTGCTTTTTAGGGTTCTGTACCCAAAGGGTAAAACGGGACCCTATTACTAAGACTCCGCTGTCCGTCTGTCTCATGAACCGTGATAGTTACAGAGTTGAAATTTTCACAGATGGTGTATTTCTGTTGCCTAAAAAACAGAATAAAATAAATATTTCAGGGGGCTCCCATACAACAAAGGATATATATTTACTTTTTTGTTGGCTAAAACTTGATTATTAACGGTAAAATTAACCTAAATTATTCGAGTTTAGTTGACAAGCCAAAACACAAAAAACCGGCCAAGTGCGAGTCGGACTCGCGTACGAAGGGTTCCGTACCATTATCTATAAGAATATATATATTTAATTTGTAATGGGTTTCTTCTTGACTCTAGTCTAGGTCAGAGGTGACAGATACAGAGTTGAGTTTACCCAGAAGAAGCCTGTTCACTCTCACTTTGAAGAGATTATGCGTTCGGAAACAGACGCAGGTAGTGAGTTCCACTCCTTTGCTGTGCGCATTATAAAAGACATTTGGAAGCGCTTAGTGCGAATTTCTGGAATAGCAACCAGTTAGGGATGGTAACTGGCAGTGCGTCTAGATGTCCGATGGTAGAAGGGGGCCGGTGGAATGAGGTCGTGGAGTTCTCGGGCGCACTCTCCGAAGTACAATCTGTAGAAGACCGACAAGCAGGCTACCTTGCGGCGATGAATAAGTCCGAATAAGTCGAGCTTCGATTAAACTGTGGTGTTTGTTAGCAACTGCAACTTTTGTTACAAATAGAAATTGTTTTCCATACACATATATAGGTATACGTATATATTCACGCCTTCTTCCCATGGCGGTAGGCAGAAATTACAGAACGTCACCTGCTACGTTACACACAATAATACACCTTTGGCTTCGTTTCGTTTTATTTTGCAGAATAAATGTTTGTCTGTCTTTCTCTTTTTCATAGTCCTTGTCCTAATTTATTCATCTGGCAATACTGCATACTCAGTTGTTAATATTGTTTTCTTCCAAAGACTGTGCCAACGGTATTTATAAAGAAATAACTAACAAGCTGAATTTACAGAATCGGATCAATAGTTCCGAAGATTACTCCCTTTTTTTGGAAGGGAAATCATCAAATAACTTCTCCCGCTCTGGGTGGAGCGGGAGGGCGTGTCAGACTTCTACCGACTAAAACCCACCCGTGTTCCTTCAGTTGCCTGTGCCAGGGCCACGGTAACTCTTTCGAACCACCCGCAACCCTACGGGGATGATTACTCACTACATACAAACTCACAAATTTAACTCTTTGTAACATTAGTACATGGTATTTGAATAAGTTAAAAACACGAAATCATACTCACTTTTTAGGGTTCCGTACCTGAAAAGGAAAAAACGGAACCCTTATACTCGTAGGATCACTCATGTGTCTGTCTGTCTGTTCGTCTGTCCCAGGCAATTTGCTCCGAATCTAATGAACCCATTAAGTTGAAATTCGGTACACGTATGTATTTCTGTGATCCAAACACGGACGTGTAATGTAAATGAATGAATTTTGAATATAGGGGTCAATTTTGGGGGGAAATAAGAAAAAAAATAATTGCATACTGTACCGTGCGATATATAAAATGAAAGGGATTACTGTGAGGGTCTCAAATATATATATATATTTATAATTTTAAAAGAAACTGTTTTAGAGTTATGTAAGAAAATAGACGAAAATTGACCATTCCCCTTATCTCCGAAACTACTGACCTTAAAATTTTGAAAAAATTACAGAAAATAATTCTTTGGCTATAGATTACAGGAAACCTATAAGAAGTCTATGGTCTTAAAATAACATGGTCAATCTCTCAATATTGTGCGTACAAACTTACATTTGTCCATAGATAAACAAAAAGGATTAACCCATATTAGGTGTAATATGGGTTGGATCTTTTTCGTTTAACTATGGACATTTGTAGTTGGAATTTATGGGAGAACATGTTTTTCAACTACAATGTTAAGTTTGTTCTTGGGATAAATTCAGCCCAACTACGGAACCCTTCACTGTGCGTGGTCTGACACGCACTTGACCGGTTTTATTATACCCATACCACAAAAAAGTGACCTCAAGATCCATAACATATGATGGAAATTAATCAATAACCCTTAACCAGTAATTAAACATGGATTCCGAGCTGGACTTAATTCTGATTGATGATTTAATAATAAGTGATGCTACGTATATAAATATCGGTTTATCTGTCCATCTGTCAGCTGTCAGTTTCATGTCAATGCTGCATGTGGTTTGATATTTAGAGTGATATTTTATTTTAAAAATTGTGTTTTGTGTGGCAAAGAATTATTGAAATTTGGAAATATATTGGAATCAGAAACTTCATTAATTTAAACGTAATATAAAGGACAGAGTTGTATCTATAGGTAGTTCGCCCACATTTTGCCAGTTATACATAGGGCCTATGTCATGGGGCGAGCCTATTGCCATCAACCGCAAATCCATAGTCCGTGCTACTTTTCACGACCTGGGAATCGAACCCAAGACCTCGTGCTCAGCAGTAGCGCTTGCCAATAGACCAACATGGCCGTCAGAATATTAAAAAAATGTAAAATTAATGTTTTAAGTATTGTTAAACAAAAACAATGATGCCCTAATTAACAAGAAACAATAACAACTAACAAACGAAACAAAATCAAAAACAAGTAAAATAATATCAGACTAGGGCTGTCAAACGTGAGTTGGCGGGCGGAGCCGAAACGGTATGATTGACAACCCTTGACAGCGGTTAAACACAGGTCGAATCGCGAAAGGTTGTTTTTATATTCCTTTTTTAAAAATATATCAGGGATGTGCTGTTGTTTTTTTGGGGTTGAAAGTTCCGTAGATTTGTTGATTAATTTTATTAGAACTTGATACGAGTAACTTGAATGAAATGTGTGTTTTGGACACAAAGCGGTTATTCTGGGGTAAGTATCTAGTGTTTAAGGTACTTTACTAACATAACATAACTTCACGCCTGTAATCCCCGAAGGGTTAGGCAGACCAGTTATTTTTAGGCCCTTAGCGCAACTCCGCCGCGAAACTATAACAGCGAAACCGCGGTGGTTCAATTCAACTGACTCGCGTGATGTTTCGCTACTCGAGTAGCGGAGCGCTGTTTCGCGGCGGCGATGTGCCAATTCAATCTGCCTAACCTTTTCCCAACTATGTTGAGGTCGGCTTCCAGTCTAACCGAATGCAGCTGAATACCAGTATTTTACATGGAGCAACTGCCTATCTGACCTCCACATCCCAGTTATTGGGTAATACGATACCCCTTGGTAAGACTGGTTGTCAGACTTTCGGGCTTCTGACGACCCGTAACGACTGCCAAAGATCCACGAATGACAGCCGGGACAACGGCTTAACGTGCTTTCCGAGGCACAGGGGAGTCTCGGTATGAAAAGATGGTCACCCATCCACAGACCAACCCCGGCAAGCGTAGCTTAACTTGATGGATCGACCTGTGCGGCTGTTATTATTTAGCCAATGCCCATGTGTTAGGGGCAAGCACAAATGAATGCGAAAATTATGTGTGATGGCAAATATTTGCGACTATAAAAAAGCATTTTAATTATAATCTAAGCTTTATTTTGTCCAAGGAAAGATCAAAGAAAACTTAAAGATTTTACTCTCCTTTTATTATCTTGATACTAACCTATTCTGTAACTTTTACAGTTTCTTTTTTAGTACACAAAACCATGTTCCACATTTGACTACGGAACCCTAATTCATCTCACATACTTCACAATAAAACTCGATACATACTCAGCTGGATACGTTACGCTATATAATTTTATAACAAAATCTTACACATTCGACTTTTTTCCGATCTTTGATGAGCATGGATTAAGATTTGTAGAAAAAAATCTTTGACAGATGTTTTCTGTGTGAATTCTTGAGAGCCTTACGATATTTCTTTAGGTGTTTTGATGCGGTTGTCAATAGATCAGTAAGAAGTTGATCAGAAATGTGTTTCGGTCTTATTGAGCAATCAACAAATACCGACACTTAATATACAGAACACACAATAATTATTGCCATCCAACGTGGCAATGCTGCCAGCTTTTTGGGCACTTTTTCCATTGACAGCGATGGGGACGAATTTTTTGATGCCCTATGAGCTCTTCGCCTTTTTATTTTTATGATTTTTTTATATACTTGTACATAATATATATACATATATATATATATATATATATATATATATATATATATTAGTGTTAGCTGATAATTAATTGTGAGAGATCAACCGTGTATTTCTTATTTTTCGTCGTGTCAATTGCACGATAGTATATTTGATGTCGTTGGCCAAAAACTTCACTAGTTCCATGGCATCGCCGCGCTGGTGGCAGCGCAGATGTCGCTATGGTTGCATTT
Source organism: Dicycla oo (assembly GCA_948252095.1). Classification (NCBI taxonomy): domain Eukaryota; kingdom Metazoa; phylum Arthropoda; class Insecta; order Lepidoptera; family Noctuidae; genus Dicycla; species Dicycla oo. The sequence goes on along the minus strand of OX411729.1, from coordinate 26,753,039 downwards.
TTTGCAAAATGCAACCGTGTATGGTTATGTGAATCAACAAAAAATCAAAATCAAAATCAAAAGTCATTTATTCAAACTAGGCTGAGAATCAGCACTTTTTGAACGTCAAAAATTACATAAGACAGTCCGCCAAAACGCCCGCCGTTCACCACTTCCTAGTGCTTTAGCTGGGGAGAAGAAGTGGCGCAACAAACTCCCCAGCAGCACAGCTGTCTGTTCAGTTAAAAAAATGATTCTATATAACACTGCGCATAATAATTTAGGTACAGTACGCAACACAAAACATTAAATTAAATTATTTGCTATGAGTAAGCTAGCACACGCCAATATACAAAAAAAAAAAAACGAAAACTATACTCAAGCAGAAACAAAATACAAAACTAAAAACGTAAGCATAACTATATACCTAAATAAAAGCCTCCAGTAATAAATGGCGTGCCCACTTACATATAGCCATACATGTAGTCGTAACTCAAAGTCACAGATGATAAACTAGGACCATCGAAGTAAAATAAACAACGAGTTAAGTTACTAATAACAAAACGAAACCAAGGTCAGCAAGACGACCTGTCGCCACAAGCAGCACCCGTTCACGAGTATAACGCAAAGATCAGCCATTACCCCCCTCGCCATATTTGAGGGAAGGAGACAACCCGACCCCCGACGCTACCGCAAGTAGTGACATCTAAGTGAGCATGACGAACTTGCTGCCGGTTGCTCGGGCAAGAAAAACTATGATCAATTGTCGAGGTCACTAGCTAACCACATATTGCAATACCACTCATAAAAAATAAACATTGAAATGAGTAGATTATGTCAATAATAAATAAAATTAAAACAAATTGACCTTGAGAGTCAAAGAAAATAAATAATTATATGAACTCATATAGTAGGTATGCTAATTCTGGAGAAAGAACATAAACATTGTCTTAAGTTAAACACAGCGACCAACTATTCTTATCGTTTAAGTAATCGTTGATAGAATAGTATGCCTTTAAACAAAGGTTAGATTTTACTTTAGCATTGAACGCATTAAAGGGAAAATCTAGCAAAGAAGAGGGTAGCTTGTTATAAAAAGATACACCAAGCCCAACAAATGAGTTATGAACCTTATGAAGCCGGTGAAATGGAGCACGTAATTTGTCCTTATTTCTGGTGTTAACATTGTGAATATCACTGTTTTTAGTGTATAAATGTATATTTTGTCTAATATATAAGATGTTGGCGAAGATGAATTGTGATGCCACCGTGAGAATACCAATCTGTTTAAAAAAATCTCTCAAAGAAACTTTGGCACCGAGCTGGTAAATTGCTCGAACAGCTCGTTTCTGAAGAACAAATATATTTGGAATGTCAGCGGCTTTGCCCCAGAGCAGAATACCGTATGACATAACGCTATGAAAATAACTAAAATAGACTAACCGAGCTGTATCAACGTCAGTGTATTGTTTTACTTTCCTGACGGCGTAGGCGGCTGAACTGGGCCTTCCCGCTAGGCTTGATATATGTGGGCCCCACTGAAGTTTGGCATCTACTGTTACACCCAGAAAAACTGCCGATCTACAGTTTTAAGCATCTCTTTATCTAAAACGATGTTGGGTCCTAGACTTCTAACATTCGGTAAGGCAAACTTTATACATTTCGTTTTCTTAGCATTGAGAACTAAGTTATTTGTCGTAAACCAATCTGTAACCATTGAGAGTGCACTGTTTACGTCGTCAAAATCTTGTCTATTCCTGTCTACTTTAAAAATAAGAGAGGTGTCATCTGCAAACAGTACAACGTCACAGATACCCTTTAAATAGAATGGTAAGTCATTGATATACACTAAAAACAAGAATGGACCCAGTATTGAACCTTGAGGTACACCTAACTGAACTGGTAGCCCGGAAGATTTCACACCATTTACATCTACACATTGAAACCTATTATGTAAATATGAATTTATTACTTTAAGAGCTTCGTTTTGTACACCGTAATGATGTAGTTTACGCAAAAGCGTGTCATGGTGCACGCAATCAAAGGCTTTGGAAAGGTCACAGAAAATTCCAATAGCATTTTGCGAGTTCTCCCATGCGTTAACACTAGAGTACACGCGTGGGCTACATATGTAGCCCAGGGTATTGTTTTTGTTCATAACTTCGTGAAATCCCGTGATTTAACTTCGAGTCTCTAGCTAAGCTCCGATTGGTTGTTGCTCGACGCATTCAGTGTGGCGTGAGCGATCGACGCTGGCGCACGTGCGAAAACTAACGATTTAAAGTTGTTGGGCTACGTATGTAGCCCACGCGTGCACTGGCGGAACTTCTTAGGAGCGAAATATTATTTTTAAATTGATGTAAGTATTTGTATTTTCTTATTAATTTTTGTATTATATAATATATTTATGTACTTTAAGCTGTAACCTCACTGTTCGTTGAATATTGCCTGTATAAACGGTCTAGTTATTCACCAGTTGAATAATTCAAATGAAAAAATTATCAGACGCATTTTTCTTCAGTCTTTGGGGTTTGAGCTTGTGAAACCATTAATTTTAGAACGTATTAATCAGGATAATATTCCAAGAAGCATAAAAACAAAAGCAAAATTATTGTTGAATGTGTCAGAAGCTCCTCAACAAGGAAATATACCAATTCGTGGGGGGGTTGCACGCTGTGCGTTTTGTAGCAGAATGCGCGATAGCAGCACAAGGAAAACTTGATCGATATGCTACAGACGTATATGTAATGATCACCAAATTTTAATTTGTCCTTCCTGTAATGAAAATTAAAAAATATATATATAAGAACTAAACCAAAAGTTGATTGATCTCAAATAAGTAAAAATTATGTGATTTTTTGAGAAGTCTGAAGTTTTGTTAATATTTTTAAGTTTAAGAAAGAGAAGATTTTTTTTGTTATGTCAGTTTACTAAATAAATGTCATTTATAATAATAAATGTGTTTTCTTTAAAAATTAAAAGATTATCTTTCAGTATATCTCAATTTAAAATGGGCTACAAGTGAAGCCCACGCGAGCACTCATGAACGTTTTAGAGGCGCGTGTACCGTAGTGTTAAATATATGTTTCAGCAGAGCAACACCCGCATCTGTAGTCGAACGACCTTTAGTAAAGCCATATTGTTCATCATGAAGGAGGCCATTTAAATTAAAATGTCTTAGCAACTGCTTGAGTATTAACTTTTCAAATATTTTGCTAAATGCAGGTAAGATAGAAATAGGCCTAAAATTGCCAACGTCATTTGTATTACCTGATTTAAATAAAGGTATGACTTTACTACTTTTCATGAGGTCAGGAAAAGTTCCTACATCAACACATTTATTAAAACTAACAGCTAGATAGGGGGCTATTATGTCTATTATATTACTTAACAGTTTAATGGAGATGCCACAGTAGTCACCAGTGTTTTTAGACTTAAGTGTGTTAAATACATTAACTACATCTCGAGGTGTTATATGTTCGAAGCTAAATAAGCGACCACATTTAGGCACACTACTATGCAAAAGGTTTTCAGCTTTAGACGGGGATGAATTTAAGGAGCGAGTCGTAGTTATAGGTATGTTGGCAAAAAACTTATTAAATGCCTCAGCAACGTCTGCTGCTTTATTAACTAATTTGATGTCGACCATAACTTCAAGTTGTTTGTCTTGTTTAACCGACTTGCCCGTTTCATTGTTAATAATTTTCCAAGTGGTTTTTACTTTGTTATTGGAATTTTTAATTGTATTGCTTAAAAATTTAGATTTAGCACAAACACAAATACTTTTAAATAATTTTGAATAATTTTTGACATACTCTAGGAAAGGAGTATCAAACCTGTGCTTTTTCAAACCATATAATTCGTATAGTCTTGCTCTACTTTTATAAATACCTGGAGTAGCCCATTGGTTAAAGCCAACGGTAGTGCCATTAATATTAATGGTTTTGGTCTTGAAGGTAGATTGGTACTCTTTTTGCACAACATCAAAAAGGGCTCCATAGATTTCATTAGGATTGTCATGTTCTACTATAGATGGCTACATTATTTTTAAATGTGTTGCAACGACTAGCTGTATAAGGCCTGCATTCTATTTTATGCGGCTTTTTATGTAATGGCAGAGGGAACTAGCTAATAAGCCACAGTGGTCAGACATTAAGTTACTTAGCACTAATTTATTTTTGGCATCACAATCACTAAATATATTATCAAGACATGTGGACGAAGATGCCGTGATCCTAGTAGGTTCAAAAAACAAGTTAAATAAATTATAAGACCTAAAAAGATTGAGAAGTCTAATACTTAATGGAGTAACATCTAAAATATTAATATTAAAATCTCCACATAAAATTATACTTTTATTACTAGATTTTAACCTATTGAGTGCATCTTCCATTACCGATTCAAAATGAGTAAAATCCCCAGAAGGGGGTCGATATACGCAAATTATAACGTATCGCTCGAGTTCAACACAAGACAACTCAATAGTGCGCTCGATAGAAAGATTAACTAAATCCAACCGTTGTTTACATTTCAACTTGTTTGAAACCAGAACTAAAGACCCACCGCGAATAGCAGTTTTTCTTACAAAGGCACTTTGTACAGTAAAATAATCATCATTTCTAAACAATACTTCATGTTCCTTCAACCAGTGTTCAGTCATACATAACACCTGAACATTATAGTTCTCCATAAATAAACTTAACTCTAGCTCTTTGCCGGACAGACCCTGCATATTTTGATGTATACATTCAATATATGCGGCTGACCCATTGTCGCACCTAATAGTTTAAACTACAAGGTGTGTCAAAAGTGGTGTTAGTACCAGTACTAACAGTATTCGATGGTACACTACAGAAAATTAGAGCATTTTTAGGGTTCCGTACCTTAAATGGAAAAAACAAAACCCTTGTAGGATCACTCGTGTGTCTGTCTGTCTATCCGTATGTCACAGCCAATTTGCTCCGAATTTAATGGATGATTAAGTTTTAATGATTAAGTTGAAATTTTATACACGTATGAATTTCTGTGACCCAAACACGGACGTGTAACGTAAATAAATGAATTTTGAATATGGGGTCAATTTTGGGGGCGAAATAATAAAATAAAATAAAAAGTTTTGCAAACTGTACCGTGTCACATAACAAATAAAAGAGCTTACAGCGAGGGTCTCAAATATAAATTTTTATAATTTTAAAATAAAATGTTTTAAAGTTATTTAAGAAAATAGACGAAAATTTACCCCTAGATTTTACTAGATTTTTATACTTATAGATTATACGAAAATTTATAAGAAGTCTATGGTCTTAAAACAACATGGCAAATCTCTCAATATTGTGCGTACAAACTTACATTTGCAGTTGGAATGTATGGGAGAACATGTTTTTCAACTACAATGTTAAGTTTGTTCTTGGAATAAATTCATTCCGATTACAGAATCCTTCATTTTGTGTAGTCGCTGTTGATGACAACAGCTATATTAAAAATATATTATTGTGCACTTAAAATATCAGTTTAATAAAAATAATTAGTTTTTTTTTTTTGTGTAAACGTAAACTTCACAGACGTGATGGGTATCTGTATCTCAACACGGTAAAACAGATTTTAACTCACACTTCAAGCAACAACACTACCAACGGTCACTGACCCCACCAAAAACTAATCATTAATTTTTTTTTCTTTGGTCGTATTTAGATATCGTATCACGTCTGTGGAGTTACGCTAGCTTAATATTTTAAATGTAAAAGTGGATTTTGTTTGTTTGTTACGCTTTCACGCTAAAACGGATGAACGGATTTGGATGAAATTTGTCACATGGGTAGAAATAATCTGGAGAAGGACATGGGCTACTTTTCAATCTGGATCGCAGACGAAGTCACGGGCAAAAGCTAGTTTTTATATAAAAGAAAGAAAGAAAAATATGTTTATTTCTCACAGAAACACGTGCATACAAAAATATAATTAACTCGAGTTTTACAAAAAGAAAAATAAAACACAAATCACGAGCACAAAACAAAAGTCGGCAGCTGCTGGCACGCCATGACTGTGACAAGAAGGCTTCCACTCAGCATGATGCTGTGCTATAGGGGCCCACAGCACAGCGCTGACTTTCAGTGGTCACCCGAAAAAGACATAGGTACGGAGACAAAGAGACGCAACGATCGCGGTTGATTAGTATGCGGCCTAATACGTGAAGTCTTGTGTTTTATACGTCATTTTGGACGCTGTCATTTGCATCGAATACTATAGGTACCTATTTTCCACGTTCCTACAGTCAAGGTTTTCCATATCCATACATATGACAACAGTCATCCAATACAAGACAAGTATAAAATAGCAAACATTGAAACAGATATCGATCTAAGTATCAAGAATGTAACATTCAAATCGCACAATATAGAGGAAGCTGTAAACCAGAAGTGGCTCACTCGCGATACCAAATGATATTCCTTGAAATGTTTTCGACCGGTTTTAGTTGACACGATTCTAGTCGTGACGGTGTCGTAGCAGAGTCGTGTGTCTGTAAATATAATGCCATTTTAGGTAGGGACACAGATGATACAGATGGGAAAAAGCGACTCTTGCTACGACATGATAAAGTGCAATTCAGGTCGCACAACGCTTATTACCTACAGTTATATTCACCTACAACTTGCCTCTCTTTCTATACCTTCTGACTCGTTAGGGTTGTCTTCTTTTACGACGTGGCGTGTGAGTGAGTATCGAACTGACCGAGCGAGCCGGCCGGTGCGCGGCAGCCCGCACTGAATTGGCCCGACAAGTTGAGTCCGCCGCGTACTACGGTTGTAGCTGCATACCTAAACTGCGGAGTGTCCCATCTGTATTAATCTGTGGTAGGGATTTAAATTAGTTCCTAAGTAGTGATAGAGAGAGTGTCTTTGAGTTTCTTAACCGTTCTTCTCCATAGAGATCTACGTTTTGAAACGGGCAACTTCAACTTTCTGATTAATTGTCAATTACTCTTTGTCAATACAAAAGTGCCTGCAAATAAAAGACTTTTAACCAACAGTCCCTAAACTCATACTTCACATTTTTTTTTTTGTTATTCTATACTTTACCAATGCTGAATGCATTGGTAAAGTATTGAATAACAAAAAAATGTGTGCAGTTAACTGAAAAGATAACTTATTAGTGTTGCACTTCATAACACACTGTAGCGCCACTGACATACCGTCCGATTACCGCCGCACGCTGACTGCGTGCGCGCTGAGCGCCGCCGCCGCGGAGCAAGGCCGACGCGGCCAGCGAGACTGTTTCTAGAACAACGATCCGTGTCGCCACATCTTCTCGAAGAACGCCGCGCGCCGCTGAATATTCTAGATGGAAGACCAGCTACTCCGCGTTTTCTCGAAGCGCCGCGCACGCGCTCGCGCATGCGCGGAAAACAATATATAAGGAGATGTTTGTTGTTAAATAAAAAGACAGTTCATCTTAAGCAGTTCACTATGAAGGACACGTCTTTTATTTCAAAGTACATCATAGCTTGCATAGCTGCTACAACACTATCGATCGGAGTCTGAATCATTTTGAAAAAAATCGTTACGATATGTTTGAAAAATTCGTCTGCCCAACAAAGTTAATAACGCAATGAATCTTGTTGAACTGTCAAAATGAAACCGATTGCGATTAATACTTTGGTATGCAATGAGGGTGCGTTACATTTTCGAACTAGCTTCTACTTTCTAACTGATTGCTTGGCTATACAAAAGTGCCTTTAATTGGTTTAATATTGAAATCGATAGATGATTTGTCTTCCAGTTTGAATTCTACCCAAATTGATAAAGATCTTCTATATATGTATATAAAAATGGATGTGTGTATGTATAGATGTATGGATGTTCCTTGTGGACTCCAAAACGGCTGTAGCGATTTTGATGAAATTTTATATAATATACAATAAAATAAAAATATTAAAATAAAATTAAATATCATTAGAACTTAAAACGGGATATTTACCATGTATATTAATTGATTTGAGTTTCCGATATTTCGGCACTGTTGCAAGTGCCATGATCACGGATAAACTGAAGTTATTGCGGGTGGATGTTTACGAGCAGACAAAACGGTCTACCCTCTTTCTTGTTCGTTTAGTGCGATTGTCACCGCTACCATTGTCACTTGTTACAATCACAACTCGATTCTGTTCTCGACACACAAAACTCACTGTGTCCGCTCGCGAACTTTTTTTTTTTTTCGCGAGCGGACACAGTGAGTTTTGTGTGTCGAGAACAGAATCGAGTTGTGAGTGTAACAAGTGACAATGGTAGCGGTGACAATCGCACTAAACGAACAAGAAAGAGGGTAGACCGTTTTGTCTGCTCGTAAACATCCACCCGCAATAACTTCAGTTTATCCGTGATCATGGCACTTGCAACAGTGCCGAAATATCGGAAACTCAAATCAATTAATATACATGGTAAATATCCCGTTTTAAGTTCTAATGATAATGTCAGTGACCATGTCGGTTTAAAAACTTAAAATTAAATATATAATATACAATGTTTGCATGCCAAAATGGTAGAATGTACAAGGATTCTTCAACTTTTCTGTAACCACCTTATTGTAAATACCTACATTCTGAGCAAATAAATGAATATTATTATTATTAATAATCTTTAGATCAACCCAGCGGGTGATCCTGTGAGGTTTGGTAGCGATCGGATCAACAGATTTTTTTTGGTAATTTTGTTTCCTATTTTTTTTTTCTGAGCACTAACCTAACAAAAAGTACCAGGCTTGCATGAATTCAAGATAGTGTTTCAATAAACTACCACAAGTCATCTGGCTATAGATATACCCGTGCGAAGCCAGGACGGGTCGCTAGTACTTTTTAAAAGGCTGAAACGGAATCGTATCGTAACACAAAAAAACCTCTGCGCAATTTTTGATATTAAAATTTTCAATAATACCTAATGGATGTCTTCCCGAGATCGAGTCGAAAGCCCTCCATATTGGGGGGACCACAATACTCGTGTTTTTAATACGGCCCTTTGTATTCAATGCTTTGTCTTATTATTTCGAGTGTTTGATGTCGCCCTAGTCCTGGAGTGTCATAATTATGACATTTCTATGATATTGGAGTATTGGAGGATGCATTTCACTTGACGTTTGATTGATTCGGGATGAGTTTTTAATGGCTTGAGATTTATTTCCTTTCCGGAATTCTATTACCTACATAAAATCTTAAATTTACTTACCGACACACAATGCACTGGCAACCCGCTGGTTCTAGAAGCATTACATTTCCTTGTATAACGAAGGTGAACTTAGGGAATATCTTTAAAAATAGGAGTTTAATACGGATGTTTTTACTGCTGAAATCCATTAAAACTAACCGGTATTTTACCTAACCAACCAGTAAGCCTTATTATATCTACCTAATTTTACGATCCCGCATGGAGTATTGCTAAATGCCAACTTGCTGCACTTGACTTAGTGGAACGCAGAGCTAAGAGGCTCATTGGCAACATAAAATTGGTGGATGCCAAGCTTCAGCTTCAGCTTCAGCTTGGCTCATCGCCGCAAGGTTGCCTGCTTGTCGGTCTTCTACAGATTGTACTTCGGTGAGTGTGCCCGAGAACTCCACGACCTCATTCCAACGGCCCCCTTCTACCATCGGACATCTAGATGCACTGCCAGTTACCATCCCTACCTAGTTGCTATACCACCAATTCGCACTAAGCGTTTCCAAATGTCTTTTATAATGCGCACAGCAAAAGAGTGGAACACACTACCTGCGTCTGTGTTTCCGAATGCATACAATCCTAATCTCTTCAATGTGAGAGTCAACAGGCTTCTTCTGGGTAAGCTCACTCCATTGTCGAATTTGTCTCTGTCACCTCCGACCTAGACTAGAGTCAAGAGCAAACCCATCTCAAAAAAAAAAAAAAAACTATCGAACAATCAACATGCCGCTGGACATAGGCCACTCCCTGGCTACACAACACCCTCTCCTCCGCCTTCCGCATCTAGTCTGTCCCAGCTATCTTCTTAACGTCGTCGGTCCATCTAGCTGGGGGGCGTCCCACGCTACGTCTGCCGATACACGGTCTCCACTCCAGGATTCGTCTGCTCCACCGGCCATCGGTCCTTCGACATACTATGGCCAGCTCACTGCCACTTCAGTTGACTTACTCTGCAAGCGATGCGGTTATTCCGGTACTTTCCAAATAACTTCATAATAATACTACATGTCTACAAAGACATAAAAATATCAAAAAAAAAAAAAAAAACAATCAGGCAGATTGTTTTTTTTTTTTATATTTTAGCCTTTTCCCAACTATGTTGGGGTCGGCTTCCAGTCTAACCGGATGCAGCTGAATACCAGTATTGTACACGGAGCGACTGCCTATCTGACCTCCACAACCCAGTTACTGGGTAATACGATACCCATTGGTAAGACTGGTTGTCAGACTTTCGGGCTTCTGACGACCCGTAACGACTGTCAAAGATCAACGAATGACAGCCGGGACCAACGGCTTAACGTGCTTTCCGAGGCACGGAGGAGTCTCGGTATGTAAAGATGGTCACCCATCCACAGACCAACCCTGGCAAGCGTAGCTTAACTTGATGGATCGACCCGTGCGGCTGTTATTACTTAGCCACGAGCTCCTAAAGACATAAAAATATCATAACTTATTAATATGACTGAAAGAATTTGTCCCCAATTTCCACAGTTTTACAACAAGAAATAAAATAGAAATATACGGAACACAAACCTATTACAGCATTATTAAAAAATAAAACAGAACAATGCGATCACTGAAACCAATATGTGTGCTATAAACAAATTCGCGGTGAAGCTAGCTAACCCCTCGAATGCTAGTCATAAAAATACATTCCCAACAAGCCAAAAACGACCGACCGTAATAAAGAAACGCGATAAACCGTGCAAAAAAATTGCGGGACATGAATTCATTGGTATGACATTCGGGGTTCCAATGGTCACGGTTATAGCTCAGAAAATATCCTCTAGACATATTTCCTCCTTATAGTTTTATGGGATCGGCCCCCATCTTTTATTGGTCGTCGAGAATCTTGTCAATCCTATTAAGTTGGTCGTTTTTACCCGCCACCGCTTTTTAGGGTTATGACGTATATTGAAAGTTGGAATTGTTAATTTGTGGCATTTGATGGCATCGGGGGGTTAGATTAAACATTCCTTTTTGTATGAATCTATAAAAGTAGGAAATGGAAATGAGTGATTGATGTAATGCTATGTCAGAAGCATTTTTCAATAATATTTTATTTTTGGTAAAACAATTTTATGATTAGGCTTTAGATGAGATTTAGAAAGGATAAAAATCCCCTAAAAAAGAAAGCTTGATGTCATCCTATAATCACTAACGAACAAAACCAGTCAAGACAAAACAAAAACGGAAAAGTCAAAAGACAAATTCCCTTAACTATTTTACAAAAATCAATCAGTCTGCCTAGTCTTTTCCCAACTATGTCGGGGTTGACTTTCAGTCTAACCGGATACAGCTGAATACCAGTATTTTATATGGAGCAACTGCCTATCTGACATCTACAACCCAGTAACTGAGTAATTCGATAACCCATGGTGAGACTGGTTGTCAGACTTTCGACGACCCGTAACGACTGTCAAAGAACCATTAATGAGAGCCAGGACCATTGGATTAACGTGCTTTCCGACGCACGGTGGAGTCTCGGATGTAAAGATCGTTACCCATCCACGGACCAACCGCGGCAATCTTAGCTTAACCTAATCGATCGACCCGTGCGGCTGTTCGTGTAGTAACAACACCACCAAACTGGCGAATGTTGCTGCCCATCCCCTTGTCTATCATCATCTGCCTTTTCCCGATATCCAGGGTGAATTTATCAAGAGGGTTAAAAATACTCAAAGGAGTCTCGGGCTAGATTTTGATGAGAACTAAAACTGCATCATTGGATTTTTGAAAAATCAATATCAAGTTTTAAGGTCGAATCTACAGTATTAAATTATAAAGAAATTTTTCGTTAAGTTTAACCCCAATTTAAATAATGGTAGATGCGTCTTTTTTTGCTGATTCCGAATATGTAAATAACTCCATCTCGAAAAAAAAATGTCAGATACGTCTTTTCTCCTTATGCGGTAGAATAGGTAGATAACATAAGAAAAATAAAAAAGTATTTGGTTAAAAATGAGCTCTTTCCTTTAGTTTGCCGCACTTATGTCATTACTTCCCAGAATTCGATCCTTATTAGCGACACGTCAAGCGAATGGTGTAATATACAGTGTGTTTTATTTTCAAAAAAAAAAAAAAAATTAGGGCCAACTACCACTGGTAGTGTAAAGCATGTGTTTAGGAATCTGTTTTTTTTATAGTGTTTAGATATCGAGACTCATCACATAGATATGTAAAGTTTACACAAAAAATATTTTTTCAATAGATATTTAACTACGATACGGTTGATGACCCCAAAATAATCATCGTATTTATTTATTTTTTGCTTAATGGATGGATAGATATCGATACCCACAACGTCTCCACAGACGTGATGGGTAGCGATGCGAAACTCCGCAGTTTAGCTAGCTAATTTAATTTGACCTTGTAGTTGCCCTGTTGCCTGTACGATACTCTCTAGTAGCCATCACCATCTTCCTTCCCCTATTCCAATTTATTTGGATTCTGCGCAGTACGTCTTTATCTCCCATACATCTATATTAGTGGTCACCTCAGTGTTCTCTTTTTCCCAGCCATATTCTCCTTAGTTTGCGTCTTTTCTTATAGTCATCCAAATTCATACTTAAAACTTTTCTGTACTATCGTTAGTTTCAAACTTCCTCCTATAATAATATCAAAAAACGTTAGTGTTCCTACAAATTATGATAGTATTATTAGTACCCTTAACTAAACGATCTTAATCTACTGATTTTGGTATATTGATGCCAATGACCTTGAGTGATAGCTTGCGTGTTCTGTGCTGAGCTCACGCAACACGTCGTACGTCCACCCAGTAATACAACTCGCTATCAAGAACGCTGTTCCAAATTAGACGCATTATTAATTTATTATACATACAACAAAAGGTATTATATTAAAACACTACGCAGAGCTAAGAGGCTCACTGGTGTAGAGCTGGTGGATGCCAAGCTTCACAGCTTGGCTCATCGCCGAATGGTTGCCTGCTTGTCGGTCTTCTACAGATTGTACTTCGGTGAGTGTGCCCAAGAACTCCACGACCTGATTCCACCGGCCCCCTTCTACCATCGGACATCTAGACGCACTGCCAGTTACCATCCCTACCTAGTTGCTATTTCACAAATTCGCACTAAGCGTTTCCAAATGTCTTTTATAATGCGCACAGCAAAAGAGTGGAACTCATTACCTGCGTCTGTATTTCCGAGCGCATACAACCCTAATCTCTTCAAAGTGAGAGTGAACAGGCTTCTTTTGCGTAAGCTCACTCCATCGTCTCTGTCACCTTTGACCTAGACTAGAGTCAAGAGCAACCACATCTAAAAAAAAAATCATTTATCTTTAAAATGGTAAAGGTTTCATAAAAATACGCTTTATAGTTTTTGCGTGATTCTCAGGTTTTTATCCGCGTTAGACATAACTTTACAAATTAATTACACTGTGTAATATTATAAACATAATCTAAAATATTCACAGATTAAATTATTAAGATAATGCTCTAATTTAACATATATTTTTTCCAAATCATTAGCACTATTCGTTTAGACGTGATTTTCAGTTTAATATCATTAATAGTCTGTTATCTTTGTCTTAAAAGCGTTATTATACTTAGCTCCTATAACTTGTGAGAAGTAACAGATATTAGTATAATAATAATTTAATATAAGCACATAGGTACATGCATATTAAATAATTTTCCTTTACAAAATAGTTAGGACTAATGCACCACACTTTGATATTAGTTACCCTTCTACAAGACTGTAGGTGAATACTTTGTAGACAGTTGCGTACTCGCTGAGAACTGTACGCCGACTGGGCGAAATGAAATGCCTTTTTCAAAACTCGTGACCGTCCACCGCGTGGGGCCGCCAAAGACGGACGTGACGTCACGCAGCCCACTCCAAGCACTGCAGCAACCGACGCGACGCGACGTTGATCAACCTAAACTCCCTAGTACACAAACACGTCTAATCAAAACAAAACAACAGAAACAACTACACATCTATCTCTGTCATCATAAACGCCTCAAATCACACATTATTTACGTTCCCAGCTTACACTCAAACAATAATCCGCCATAATCCCGAATCCAGTACAAATGTACCAATAACACGGGCTCAATCAAAGGGTTCGTACAGACAGACAGACAAATGGAATTGTCGCAATACGCACGCGGACGGCAATTACTAGCATGCTCACTAGTTCCGATATGAAATACAGCCGCTCGAATCAGCTAAGACATATAGATTAGGTGTGTGACACACGAACGATTAGTTTCGGTGGGGTGGTGTTTAACTGATGTTGATGTTTTTTCCTACTGGAGGTAAACGAATGCACCGTGGTCAGAATTTCATTCATTCAGAAATTTTAAGCTTTTTAAATGTTGTGTTTAAGTGGCAACTTAACGCTTGCCTTAGTGATTCTACTGGTTGGAAGAAACTGGCTTCATTTAAAGGCCTAAGTGAAAAACCGGCCAAGTGCGTGTCAGACCACGCAAAATGAAGGGTTCCGTAGTTGGGATGAATTTATCCCAAGAACAAACTTAACAGTGTTGATAAAAAAAATGTTCTCCCATACATTCCAACTGCAAATTAATGTTAGTTTGTACGCATAATATTGAGAGATTGTTATTTTAAGACCATAGACTTCTTGTAGGTTTTCCTGTAATCTATAGGTATAGAACTATTTTCTGTAATTTTTTCAAAATTTTAGGCTTAGGAGTTTCGGAGATAAGGGGGAATGGTCAATTTTCATCTATTTTCTTAAATATCTTTAACACAATTTATTTTAAAATTATTAAAAAAAATAATTAAGACCCTCACAGTAAGCCCTTTCATCTGATATGTCACATGGTTTGCAAAACTTTTTTTTTTCTTATTTGCCCCAAAAGTGACCCTCATATTCCAAATTCATTTATTTACGTTACATTTTGAATCATTTAATTCGGAAATCATCCATATTAGTACCTACTAGAACTAACAAACTGTTAAAATCAAAATCAACATTAAAATTACAATTAAATTAGAATATATATTATGAATAAAAATATTAAATAAAAATATATTATTATATCGGTCTATTACATTCGGAGCAAATTGGCTATGACAGACGGACAGACAGCCAGACACATGAGTGATCCTATAAGAGTTCCGTTTTTTCCTTTTGAGGCACGGAACCCTAAAAATATAAAATCTTTCGAAGAAAGCAACTCGAAACTTTAAAAGTAAAACGTAAAGAGAGACAAGCCCTCCTACAGTTGTTCTAGTACGGTATCAGCTATCCCCTGCAGCAAGTACAAACAGCCTCAAGATATCCTGTGATAAGCACCTGCCTGACTTTCCATCAAACAACTTTCCAGGTTAAAATTTTTTCCAGATTAAATTTTTTTTGTTAAACAGTGACTGAATATTAACTGAGCCGTGTGTCAGACAATAGTTACCACCCTATAACATATGCCAAATCCATGGTTCAACCGTTTTGCATTCGACTGCCTACTCCCTTTTGGATGACGTCAATATGCAACCTTCGCCATCCCACCAAACGTCCCATCTCCACCGACAATTCTACACAAAATTGAACTTTGGGAGCGAAGCTTAGGTTTCTAATTTCAATGTGGGGTGGAATTTCATAATCTATTCGCAGATAACATCGGAGATTCAATGTCAGGCAGAACAGCAATGAAATATAGTTTCGCCTTCATTGAACCTGTGATAAATTGATATCGCCCGGGACGGTTATTGAATAACAAGCGAGGCTTGTTGATCGCAGCGCGCGTCATTTGTGGCGCTTTGTCGTGCGGTGTGCGTACAGCCTTATTATGTTTGCGGATTGATTATCTAGTTTAGGTAAGTGCGTTTTTTGTACAATGTTGTAATAAAAATAATGTAAGGATAATGTTTTGTGGTTCGAATAGGTTCAGAAATCAGGTACCTACTGGTTGTCTTACAGACTGAAAAATCATTTGAATGAATTATCTATATAAGAATATATTTACAAAAAAAAAGTAGTGTATGTAGTATATCAGTTATCTGGTTTCCATAGTACAAGCTCTACTTAGTTTGGAATCAGATGACCGTGTAAAAAAAAAGTTCACATTGCTAGGACTCAGGTTTTTTTTTTTAGATTCTGAAGTTTGACAAAGATTTTGATATCGAGTGTCTGTTTACGTGGTTGCTTTCAGTCATCATAAGGTATTGCTGCTAGCCAAGATTTTGGCACACATCCATTTGAAATAACATTTCGTGTTCAGTATTTTTGAATTGCCCTGAAATTATTGCTATTTCCTTAAAAATGCAAAAACAACTCTCAAAACTCTTAAACATAGTGTCATTATTGTAATAAAATATAACAAGTGCTGCCACCTAGTATTTGTTTGTATATTCAATAAAGAACATGTCATTGACAATAATGTTTATTATCTGTATGGTAAGTCTGTATTCCGCTCTGTTCTCTATCGAATAAATATTCTTATTGTGTTCGTTGCGAAAGCTAGCACGTTGTTTTATTTAAAATTATAATACTTAAGAACCCCGAATCATATTTCGGAAGGCAGTAATTCCTACCCAACTAAATCCAAAACAGAATCCATCAATCAAATTGCCATCCATGCAAATTGTGGCGCACATCACAAAGTAAAGCGAACCCATTAGGCTCGTACACAAGAGCGTATAATTCGCTGGTATCTTCCATCTTGCGCGCCACACGGCAGTAACAAACAACTCGGTAGTCGGACATTAGCCAGAAGAGCTACACTTGTGACATCTAAATTTCGGCTAGCCACACGGTATGGTGCGGTGTGGAGCTAGCCTTATGTTAGAATGGACAGTGTAGAATTTTTGGGTCATTTGAATTTAGAAAATGAATTGGAGAATATGGAAAGTCGCTTGATGTCGTGTAAGTGGCCTATTTTTTTTTTTAAGAAACAACTTTAATTTTTTTAATTATTTAAATTGCAATATGAATTCATTTAAAAATTGAATATTAATATTATTTGGTCTTAGTGTTTTCGAGTTTATATAAGATTAAACTTCGAAGAGGGTACCATTTCTCACTAGCATGTTCTGTAGCAATATAATAATTAAATTTGCAATGTACAAATTGTAAAGTAATAATTTACTCATTGTGGAAGAGCCTAGTAATAAATAAACTAGCAATTTTGCGAACAGTAGACATACACAAACTTTTTTGCAACATATTCTAGTGACCTCATTGTAACACTAACATTAATATTGATTTAAAAGCCTCGTTTTAGACAATCCTGGTAATTATTTTCAGAATTATCTTGTTTTGTGATGAGAAAGTGGTCCCAGGTGCTCCATCAAACCCTTCCTAGTAGTTAAAGGGCATATTTCACAAGTAAAAATCTAAAAGTAAGCAATTTATTGCATTTTGAGGAGCTATTCTGCTCATCACGCCGAAGATCTTCATCAGATCGTCACCAAATTTTTATGAGAGCAATTTAAAGTTTCAAAAAATAAAAGAACCATCGAAGTCGGATCTAATAAAGTATAAATATCCAGTAGCCCCCTTTTTGCTTTTTTTATTAAGCAATTTTTAATTGGTGGGGTACCCTCCAATTAAAAATCCCCGACGACAAAAAAATTCTATGGAGTCGTAAAACCTGCAAGTTTCGTCTAGATCGGTTGTAAAATACGACCTGTAGAGGAGTACCAACAAGCTGACACAGGAAAGCAAATTTTGCCAGACTTGACTTGACTTGAAGCAGCTTCGCTCGTTCGGTCAGTAAATAGCCTAGTCGGTTAAGATCACGATACTATGTTGGAGATCCCACAACACCTAGAGTGACAATCAGCAGCAAACGTAGAGGCTAAGACGCCCTCTATAATAAGTTGGGAAGTCATTAAAAGGCTCAAAATCAAAGCTTGTCCAGACAGACTGTGAATGGGGCCACCTTTTATTATCAGTTTTGATCACAGATCGCCGGTGACTGAAAAGTTGTGTGAAAATCAGTTGTCATGGTATGGGCATGTGATGCGGAGGAATGAGGAAAATATCGTCAGGAAAGTGTTGAGTATGAACGTGGAGGGCTATACGAGTAAGGGAAGACCAAAGAAACGATGGATGGACTGTGTGAAAGATGATATGGCCAGAAAAGGAGTGACTACCGAGATGACGACTAATAGAGAAGTATGGAACAAAAAGACATGTTGCGCCGACCCCAAATAAATTGGGACAAGGGCAGGAGAATGATGATTTGATCACAGATCGCGATCGAGATTCACTGTGCCACAGATCGCTGGACAAGAAAGCTACCCTCTGTTACTTCTCATCGTGTACACTATCCAAATACAATCCTTATAAATTGTTATAACATTTGCCATAATCTAATAGATTTCTGTTTACCACTTTCCCAAAACTGCAGCCTCTATGCCCTTCTCACATCTGTGAGCACGCGTCCGCAGCGGCGGTGCTCGCCTGCGAGACTACAAAACATATCGGCGGTGGCCGCTGTCCAGATAACTATGCGTCGCGATCTGTGCTCGCACTACCTCCCATAGGCACGGCTAAGCTGACTAGAATAATGTAAATACTTTGGACGACCGTTTGTGAAATGATAAATCCTGTAATTCTCACCTAATCAAAATACCCTATCATGGAACTTCCATAACTGCATACCATGGTTATGTATCGTCTACTCTTCGATACGGTGTTATTTTTTGGGGCAACTCCACTGATTTGGAAAATGCGTTCAGGCCGCAAAAAAGATGCGTAAGAGCTATATGTAACTTAACCCAAATGGACTCATATGAGCCTCATTTCAAACGATTAAAAATATTGACACTGCCCAGCATCTACATCTATGAGATAGCACTATTTATCCATTGCAATCTAGAACTGTTTGAGTATCGCAAAAGAGAGCGTCACGCAGATAAATTATGCGTTCCACCAGGAAAAACCGCACTCTTGTCTAAAAGCTTTGTTTGCATGGGCCCTAAAATATATAATAAACTACCCTCAACTATACGCAGTTTAAGTAATGTAAATCTTTTCAAAAAGAAACTTCAATCTTTACTTATTGATAAGGCTTATTATTCAGTTAAGGAGTACTTTGAAGATAAAATGTAACGCAATCATTGTAAATAATTAATTAACTAATAGTAATCCTACATTTAATTGTCGTTGAAATAATTGTAATCTACCCAGCATAATTCTTAATTTAATCTAATTAATTTTACTCCTATAATTTGACCTTTTAATTTAATATCATGATGACTATTTGTAATGGATTTGACTACCTATCAATGTCTAATTTATATTTTTAAAAGATTATGATCTAATTGTCTACATATTATGATACTATATTATAATTTGCATGCTAACATAAGCCGAATATGGTGAAACCGTACCTGTAGAACATCTTTGTAAACCCATATTATGCGAATAAACTGATTGATTGATTGATTGGAAAAGATGATTACAAATGCCCATAGTTAAGCGAAAAGGATCCAACCGACATTACATATAATGGGGGTTGGATCCTTGTCGTTTAATTATGGACTAATATGTTCACCAAATGCAAGTTCTGACTACTATAAAGAACAGGTGTATCAAGTGTATTGCCCTTAACAAAAACCCTCTTATTTATAAACGTAGCTTAGTTAAAAACTTTTTTTCTTCACTAGCCTGCACTATCCTATACCTGGGCAGAGGCCTCTTTCCACTCTTTCCACCGTTCGCGAGCTCGCACTTCCTCCTTCCAGTTTTGGTGGAATTGCTCCAGTTCTTCCCACCATCTCCTACATGGGCTGCCGCGGACCCACCTTGCTGTCTCAGGGGCCCAGTTCTGTGCTATCTGGGAACCGGTCACTGGCATGCGGCAGACATCTCACGTCCTCCTAAGAAACGTTAAAAAATGTATAAGCAAGTTTTATAAATAAGGGGTAATTTTAAATGAAGAAAAATACTATATTGGGCGATTTTTTAATTTTAAATATAGTTACTTAGACTCAATCTGCCTAGCCTTTTCTCAACTATGTTGGGGTCGGCTTCCAGTTTAACCGGATGCAGCTAAATACCAGTATTTTACATGGAGCGACTGCCTATCTGACCTCCACAACCCAGTTACTGGGTAATACGATACCCCTTGGTAAGACTGGTTGTTAGACTTTCGGGCTTCTGACGACCCGTAACGACTGTCAAAGATCCTCGAATGGCAGCCGGGACCAACGGCTTGACGTGCTTTCCGAGGCACGAAGGAGTCTCGGTATGAAAAGATGGTCACCCATTCACAGACCAACCCCGGCAAGCGTAGCTTAACCTGATGGATCGACCTGTGCGGCTGTTATTACACAGCCACGAGCTCCTCCTCGAAATATAGTTACTTAGACTATAAATTATTAAAAGCCTGTGATGTCACACTGCAGGGAGAGGCCTCCCTACTCTCTTTCCACTTCTCTCTGTGTACAGCTACTAAGGACTAGTTCTTGTTGAAGCATTCATTCATTCATTCATTTCATTTATTCATAAAACAATTTACATTGTGTTGAATAATACATGGAACTTACTCATACATATAATGAACTATAGATTATTAATTGACATTTTAAGTAATACTTAAGTATAGTGCTAAATAGTTATAATAGAATGTCACAGTTTTAAGTATATTGTCAAAACAGATTAAAAAAAATTAATGTCAACACAGATTTAAAATGTTATGTTAAACAGGTTTAAAATATAATGTCACCCAGGTTTAAAAGTATAATGTCAAAACAGGTTTAAAATATAATGTCCAGCTCACCCCGCCACCTCGCTCTGGGCCTGCCGCGATGTCGCTTCATAAGTTTGGCCCATTGATCGTCTGACATACGGCAGATGTGTCCAGCCCAATTCCATTTTAGTGTGGCGGCTTTCCATGTGACATCGACATCGCTTAGACTTTAAAGCCACCTACATAGCTCACACATATGCTATGCAATTATACATTGCCACATAAACACAGTTCTTACAACATTATCATAATAGAAGCTCCATTCAAGCGCTGATTGATTTACGTGAGCGACTGTCCGTTGCGTCCTGCGCTTTGTCGCGACGGAGCCGTTTCCCTAGCTGTCTCGTCTAATTGCGACTATAATTCATGTCTAATAATCTTGTGTTATTATCGGATTGTATGCAGGTGAGGGGTGAAGGGGGGCGGAGTTGTTTCCGATGAGTTTTGAGTGAATGTGTGACAAGAGTGATGGAAGGTGATTGTAGCTTCATTGTTCTTGTCTATATTTTAGATAAACGCCTGTTTCCTGAAGAGTTAGGCGTATTTATAGTACACCCACATTCTTCTTTGTTTTTCGTGTGGTTAGTGACTAACCTGTGCCCTAATTGTGTAACACACTATCAATCTGAATCGCTTTCATTTTGACAGTTTAACAACATTAATTGCGTTATTTTCGTTGTTGAGCAGACAGAATTTTCGAACATATGAAGCAATGGATTAGCAATTTGCTTTAAAATGATTCAGATTCCGATCGATAGCGTGATAGTCAGAGTTTTTATGCCACCCATGGACCTCTGACTTGGCTTCACATGCCGTCGAGAAATATCTGTCAGTTATTTCCAATTTCATTCTAATTTTTTCAGTGTTTTCCTTTCCCTAAAAATTGTGAAGGAAAATATCGTGAGGAAACCTAAGAGATATTTCTCAACGAATAACTGAGAGATATTTCTCAACGAATAACTGGAAGATATTTCTCAACGAATAACTGGAAGATATCTCTCAGTTATTTGTTGAGAAATATCTCTCAGTTATTCGTTGAGAAATATCTCTCAGTTATTCGTTGAGAAATATCTTCTAGTTATTCGTTGAGAAATATCTTCCAGTTATTCGTTGAGAAATATCTCTCAGTTATTCGTTGAGAAATATCTCTTAGGTTTCCTCACGATATTTTCCTTCACAATTTTTAGGGAAAGGAAAACACTGAAAAAATTAGAATGAAATTGGGTATACGTATAAATTTCTATGGCCCAAACATGAACGTTTAATGTAAATAAATGAATGTTTAATATGGGAGTCTATTTTGGGGCGCTTATAAGAAAATTAAAAAAAAAGGTGTAAACTGTTCCGTGTGACATATCAAATGTGTGTGCTTACTGTGTGGATCCCAAATGTATATTTTTTATAATTTTAAAATAAATTATTTTAATGTTATTTAAGAAAATAGAGGAAAATTGACCATCCCTTATCTCCGAAACTACTAAGCCCAAAATTTTGAAAAAAAATCTGAAAATAGTTCTATACCTGTAGATTACAGAAAAACCTATAAGAAGTATATAGTCTTAAAAAAATATGCGTACACACTAAGATTTGCAGTTGAAATGTATGTGAGATTATGTTTTTCAACTACAATGTCAAGTTTGTTCTGGGACAAATTCATCCCAAGTACATTTAAGTTTGGCAAAAACAAAAACCAATCACCCCGCCCCCTCTCCCCCGCTTCACCCACCCCCTAATGACTCAATCCATTTGACAATCAGAATCCAATGTTGTGACGTAATAAATCATGCGTCACACATCCGCTGAACATAATCAATACGCCATCAGCATCGAGCCTCCATTGTATTGTCGTCTTACATAATTATAATTAAATTATTGTTATTGTTGTTTTGGGTTCACTGGTGCAGCTAGGCTGTGGTGAGATTTAGTTAGTCTACATTGAAGCATTACGCCTGTGTTCCGCTAAGAGTTAGACACAAATACCCACTACAGATATCTATACATCGAAATTTTGTCTAAAATATGTATTAGGTTATATTACCTATGAAATTGCCGATTGACATAAAATAACATCAAACAATTTTTTTGTAAAGAAATATTGTCGATGCACTTTTGCCATTTAAATGAAAGTTCGTTGATGTCTCTGCTATAGATATCCTGGGAACGGGAATCGATAAATTATTTCAAAGCGTTTTTCACCGCCGTCGTTGGATTTAAAATTTTTCCCCGGGGCTCATTGTCGAGATCAAATTTTCCAGAACGGAAAAAACTCATATTCGAAAATAGCGCGCAATTTCTATTTTTCCATGGTTACAGAAACATCGAAATCAAAGAAAAATCGAACGGCGGGAAAACAAATGAACCACTGATTTTTTTTAGGTCATTATAGATTATAAAATTAGGTAGTTTGAATTTGGAATTCTACATAGAATGAAAAATATTGATCTTCACACTAGCCGGCATCTAAAATCGGCAATTTCAGAGGTAAAGACCAATTAATATTAAGCCACATGTAATACAGAGTGATCATCAAACAGTTTGTCAATATTCTTTGATTCTTCTTAACGGTCTTTGATTTGTATATTCAGTTTTACTGTATTTTACGTGATGCAAGCAACTTACAGTAGTTGAAGAACGGTTACAGAAAAAACTTCGAATACCCGGCTTCTGAAGGGCTAATCAACACGAAAATGAGCTGACAGATTGTCAAACTCATTGTTATCTGCGATGATGGAATCACTTGAAATTAGTTCAACAATCGGTCACCTAATTATTATTTTATTTATTAAATTCATAATTTTATCACCTTCACCGGCTCTTCCGAGGCTATGCAATAAGTTAAATGATTACACATCAAATACCTACACACATACATACACGCATTTTTATACATATAAGTATAAAAAAATAAGTATAAATAAGTTTATTTGTCACAGAAACACGTGCATACAAATAGATAATTATCTCGAGAAATACAAACAGAAAAATAAAACAAAATGGATCTAATATAATCACGAGCACAAAACAGAAATAGTCGGCAGCTGCTGGCACGTCATGACTATGACAAGAAGGCTTCCACTCAGCATGATGCTGTGCTATGGGGGGCCCACAGCACAGCGCTGACTTTCAGTGGTCACCCGATAAAGACGTACGGAAACCAAGTCAGTATTAATGAACTCTACATAAATAAGTAACAAAATAAAATAAAATAAACAGTATTTAGAATAATATAATGCAACTATACTTACTTATAATCATAAGGGTGCGTTTCCACTGACGCGGAGCTGGGCGGCGTCGAGAGGAGCGGACCGCGTGAATTGACCAATCACATTGCTCGAAATCTCTCCACGCCAGTGGAAACAACCGCTCTGCTCCACTTACGGAGCGGAGCAGAGCTGAGCGGACTTTTAAATAAAATATATGAACACGCGGCCCCGAGCCAGATAGAAAGGAGTCGAGCGGAGGGCAGCGGTGCGGTGTGGCGCGGCCGCGGAGGGGGAGACTTGTCAGGACTGGACTCGCGTCATTGACATTGCTCTTCCAAGAGATTGAATTTGACTGACCGGAGCAAGGCTCAATGCAGCACCGGTTCCCTCAGCTCCACTTCGCTTCAGTGGAAACACTTGTCTTCTCCACTCCGCTCCGCCTAGCTCCGCGTCAGTGGAAACGCACCCTAATACTT
This sequence comes from Dicycla oo, assembly GCA_948252095.1. Classification (NCBI taxonomy): domain Eukaryota; kingdom Metazoa; phylum Arthropoda; class Insecta; order Lepidoptera; family Noctuidae; genus Dicycla; species Dicycla oo. The sequence goes on along the minus strand of OX411729.1, from coordinate 26,728,489 downwards.
ATGCCTAGCTAAGTAAGGATCGGAAGTGTAAGTAGGTATTTTAGTCACATCTACAGTCTTCTGAATCCTCCTAGGCACCTAATTACAATCACTGGACACACCTAATTACGAAACAGCACAATATCATTAACTAAAACGTACATTAATTTACTATCATCCCATTCTTACAGCGTCTCCGCATCAATTACATTAGGTTGATTACACGCGAGCGACATGCGACTAATAAGACCGTTGCGACAATCGTGTGGCACGTCTCTAATATTGAAATAGTGATTTACGACAACTATAAATCTGTTCCGTGTCCACTTGTCCGGCTTACAAACGTAGGATAATCGCATGACAGATTTGCGTTAGCGTCCTGCAATAGAAGGCTTTGTACTCGTGTTTTCTAACTAGATTAGTTTTTGATATTTTTGGGTGATTTTTGACTGTTTAAGACGACGATGGTTATGTTTCCCTGATATTTTTAAACTTGTAATTTCTGAGCGTGCAGTATTTTTTTATGATTTTTACCAAATAACTCTGGCTACAGGAGCCAGCTTTATTTTGACAGGGGTTTTACCTAGCGCAGGAGACAGGGCTTCACCTGCCGAGTGCTAGTGTGCGCGCAAGTGCTAGTCAACGCCAGAGGTGTGTGAGCGGTGAGACGGGGGAGGTAGACAAATGTCAAGCTAACTCCATCTGCTAATCTTGTCAATCGCGCCCTCCCGTGTCTCACCACTCACATACCTCAGGTGGTGACTATCACTTGCGCGCACACTATAACAGTACCAAATTGAAATGAAACGAGCATTCTTATTATTATAACTTGGATTTATTCGCCATATAGCCAAATAGGGGTCAACGTTCTGAAGTGATGCGCGTACATATATTCGGCAATTGATTTTTATTTATATAGATATCACATCATCATGACTTATACTGGTAGCTCTTTAAGCTGATCGCCTAATGTTTTCAAATATAATCTTATTTCTCCTGCCCTTATCCCAATTTTATTCGGAGTCGGCGCAATATGACTTTTTGTTCCACACTTCTACATATATTAGTCGTCATCTCGGTAGTCGTGCCCTTTCTAGCCATATCTTTCACATAGTCCATCCATTGTTTCTTTGGTCTTTTCTATATAATACTCAAGACTTTCTTGATAAAGTTTTCCTCATTCCTCCGCATCACATGCCAAACCATTTCCACATGTTTTCAACCACCCGGCGTGTCACATTCAGACTTCGTCTTAACTATATTCATTTCTTATTCTGTCCATTCGCTTAACACCACACATCCCTTTTAGCATTCTCATCTGAGCTGCATGCAATTTCCTGCCATTCATACCTTTTGTGGCCCAACAAACTAATCCATACAAGACAGCAAATCTAACCATTCTTAATACAAAATAGTATTGTCTCATAATGATGCCATCAACTTATCTAATATTCTTGAATATTACATTAAAACCAAGCAAAAGGCTCTTAAAATGCTCTTATAAGGTTATTAAGGCTATTAGAGTACACATGTTTTATGCCAATAATTAATTATTGTTATTTAAAAAAGTAGCGCCTCGTAGCATTGTGGATTGTTGACCATTCTTAACATAATTATATTTGGACTCCTCTGCACCTGGTGCACATTAAAAGAAAAATTAGGCCTAGGATTGGCATAAAAAGAATATCTCTAACAGTTTTTGCTAGTCCCAGGTCCAAATGAATATACTTTCCGCCAGATAACCACGCAATAAAAGTCGTTGACCTCCTCTACCAATGTATTCCAATATTACAAAACGATACGAAAAAATGTTAAGGCAGTGTATGTCGCTAACACGATCAAAATAAACGAATCGCGGTTAGAGGCGTCCTTGACGCGTGCACGTGGCATGTTTTTAGGGTTCCGCACCTCAAAAGGAAAAACGGAGCCCTTATAGGATCACTCGTGTGTCTGTTTGTCCGTCTGTCACAGCCAGTTTGCTCCGAATCTAATGGACCGATTAAGTTAAATTTGTTACACATATGAATTTCTGTGACCCAAACAAGGACGTGTAACGTAATTATATGAATTTTGAATATGGGGGTATTTTTGGGGGGCACATAATTTTATTTTTCTTTTTTTGTAAACTGTGAGGGTCTTAAATCGATATTTTTTTAATTTTAAATTAAACTGTTTTAAAGTTTTTTTCTAAGAAAATATACGAAAATTTACTATTCCCCCTTATCTCCGAAACATAAATTTAATAAATTTCGAAAAAATAAATTTTGAAAAAAATACAGAAAATATTTCTATACCTATAGATTACAGGAAAACTTATAAGAAATCTATGGTCTTAAAATAACATGGTAAATCTCTCAATATCGTGCGTACAAACTTACATTTGCGGTTGGAATGTATGGGAGAACATGTTTTTCAACTACAATGTTAAGTTTGTTTTTGCGACAAATTCATCCCAACTCGGAACCCTTCATTGTGCGTGGTCTGACACGCACTTTTTTTTTTGCGTGGAGAAATACGCACGCTTATTGCATTACCACGGGGAAATACTGCAGTTATGTGGTACTCCAACCCATTAAACGTCTTCCTCTGCCGCTTGTGGCGGGAACACGGGCACGCGTTAGCACTCACCGGGAACCCGCCGCGGCTTTCCGTCAGCGGACTCTCCTCTGGGGAGCACCCCCATCACCGGCGCACCAGAACACATTGCACGCCGTGCCCACCCCCGGGGCCAAACCAGTACATGGGCGCCAGACGACCCCGTGTCTAGGCACCCATGGTCCCCCTGCGACGAGTCAGGTCAGTGGCCCCACCGCCTATCACTTTTCGGCCGCAGAGGATAGGGTCCCGCTGCGGCCTCCAACCCTCAGCCGCGATGCCTCCCATACGATATCGTGACCCGCCTCAGTTGCGATGTCGCCCAAGCGGCACCGCAACCTACTTGTTGGCCGCTACGTCGTCGGCTTACCGGCAAAAGCCCTGACGAGTGGCCCCTCTTCGGATTCCTCTTCACCGTGGGTGACCAAGCCACGGCTACTGAGCCACGCCGCCTCGACAATGCGGGAACCCAGCGGGGGTAAACGTGGGGTCCTTCTTTGGGTTCAATTCTGTTATTATCGTTTTCCTACAGGACTTTCTTAGTACCAGTCCGGTTCGTCTCCTATTGTATAAATATAATATGTTTTATATGGATCTTATAAATAACTGGAGAAAAGTCGGTCTACATCTCTGCCTCCCTCGTCCGAGGCATACAGTCGTAATGTTATATTTTCGGAAACACAGCATCTCTAAGCTATAAGATAACTCGTCAAGTGCAACATATGGCTCAATCAATAGCTGAGCTCGCAGTATGGAGGTGATATCACATGTCGCTCCGGTATCCGACCGAGTGAAGCCTTCTGCATATTTTACAGCATCCGCTATACAAGTGTGGAGATGGACTTTGTTTTCTCTAGTTTACTTAGGAAGGACATTCAATATAAATATTATTATGAAGTAGGTAGTGTTTTGAGAGGTTTCAGAAAAGCTGATAGATAAAAATTAAACATAATTATTATCTTCGTTTACACTTTGAACGCGAAGAATCGTTTGACGATTCTCGTCTACGCGTCTCGCTCAGACATTATAATCAGTCAACCTTTGAGAGACTGATTCTCGTATACACGAAGTATGTAGCATCAACGGGAAAGTCAACGGATTTTTGTCCTCAATAAATAATAAATAAATAAATAATATCCTGGGACATTTTCACACACGGTCATCTGATCCCAAACTAAGCAGAGCTTGTACTATGGAAACCAGATAACTGATATACTACATACACTACTTTTTTTTTTTAAATACATACTTATGTAGATAATTACACCCAGACTCAGGAACGTAAATAAAAAATAAGTCGTACGATATTCCAATCAGTCGATCAACCGCGATATTTATTACGTCGTTAAAACTTGCGTCTTCTTCCAAGTTTGTTTCTTTATCACTACCAGGACTGTTTATTATGAAGGATACAAAATTACGTCACAACAGACCTAAGAACGGTGCAAAAGCAGTTCACAAGCCAATTTCACCTGAAAAAAAAATCCTTTTCCTGACTCTCGACTCTTCTTCCCCCTCTCGATCCAATAAAACCGAACACTCACACGTGTTCCATTTTCCCCAATTAATCAATCCCATATTCCATATTAGCCTAGCAGTTAGCACCAACCGCACTATTTATATCACAGCCACGCGCGCCCTGACCAATCACCGAGCTGCGATAGGCGCCCGTTTGAATTTCGAATTGCTAGACCGACAAACTTGGAAATACCACCGTGAAAGTGCCAATTTTAAATTTATCAACCTTCAGGTGTTTCAAATAAGGTTCAGGATTCGTTGGTTTTTAAGTTGCAGAGCTGTGTGGTAAGTTTGGAAGTGTGTATTGCCTTTGATTTATGCATTTGTTCGATGAATTATTCCCGTCTGTGTGTCGTCGGTTCGCACTCCGCGATAACTTAGTTAAAGTTAGCGTTTGTATGTGGTTTTGTACTCGTATGTATGTCACTTGAATTTCGACGTTTGGTTGTCCTGTCAGGCTATTCTGGTAAAGTCACTTCTGTGTCCGCAGAGAAGTATCGTAGTTGCCAGTGATTGTGTCTAAATTATGGGGGTACAGAAGTGAACGTGGAACTACGTTTTAACGGAATAGAACGGTTGTTTAAAAAAGTAACATAGTAAATAACTGGTAATCTGAAAATAGTGAAGTGTTGGATTGGGTCCATGATCATAATCTGATCAGGTACACGGTTCCACTTTAGATGATAGAGCGCTCAATAACTCACTCCAGACTGGATGGTAAAGAGAAATTTGGCCACAAACACTGCATAGCAACAGTAGAGATAGGACTCTTGATGAAGAAGCTCGTCCAGGATAGTTAGTGATAGATCTTCTACCACCACACCTGTTTCTGTCGCCAAGCATTGTTGCTGAGTTCCAGAATAAATGGTGTCTATGTAATTACAGACATCGCCGATGTTGGCGTTGAAATAGGACTGGGCGGGCCACACGTACAGGATGCATCAGATGGGTGCCTGAAGACTGGCGTCGTCACCGAGGCAGGCCTAAGAAAGGCAGGCGCCATGACTTAGACTCGTTCTTGATCGATTCGCCGGAAAAGGCAGCCGACAAATACGAATGAAAAAGTTTTGGGGAAACCTTTACCCTGCAGTGAGATATTATACGTTATAAAAAAATGAAATCATAGATATATCATGAGATTTTTCAGCTTTGTGTAAGGGATATTCCATGCTTCTTATCGTCTTAATTGCCATCAGTTTGTTTGAATTTCCAATCATCATCCTTCCCAACTACGTTGGGGTCGGCTTCCAGTCTAATCGGATGCAGCTGAATACCAGTAATTTAGATGGAGAGACTGCCTATCTGACCTCCACAACCCATTTACTGGGTAATACGATACCCCTTGTTAAGACTGTTTGTTAGACTTTCGGGCTTCTGGCAATCCGTAATGACTGCCAAAGATCCACGAATGACAGCCGAGACCCAGTTGGTCTCGGCTGTCATTCGTGGATCTTAACGTGCTTTCCAAGGCACGGAGGAGTCTTGGTATGTAAAGATGGTCACCCATCCACGAACCAACTGCAGCAAGCGAAGTTTAACCTGATCGATCGACCTGTGCGGCTGTTATGGCAAATACCTATACATATATTTGTTTGCATATAATTAACACAAGCAACGCCAAGTGAAGCTCAAGTTTACAAAATAAATAAGGCCGTGTATACACGAGTCTTCTCGTACCGATTCCGCTGTCATTCTCCCGGATTTATGGGTTGATTATTTTAGAAAATGAACATATCTTTGTCACGCGTCCGATGCGAGAGTTTCGGAGATAACAGCTGACAGACGGAGTAATGTTGCTGTTGTCTATTTTCGCGAAATCTTGTGCTCTGGGGTTTATTTGGATTGAGTAACTGGTCTGTGGTGGGGTTTAATTTTGAGTTTTAAATAACTTATTTGGTTGTATTTGGTGGATTTATTTAAATACGTAGAATAATTGCACGCTGGAGCACGTGTTGCACGTGGTTCAAAACTTGTGTCAAACCTATAATAAAAAAACCGAAAACCGAAGACCGAAAATGCGAAACCGAGACTTAATACTACCAGTACAGTAAATCTGCCTAGCCTTTTCCTAACTATGTTAGGGTCAGCTTGCAGTCTAACCGGATGAAGCTGAATACCAATATTTTACATGGAGCGACTGCCTATCTGACCTCCACAACCCAGTTATTGGTTAATGCGATACTCCTCGGTGAGACTGGTTGTCAGACTTTCGGGCTTCGACGACCCGTAACGACTGTCAAAGATCCACGAATAACAGCTGCGACCAACGTCTTAACGTGCTTTCCGAGGCACGGAGGAGTCTCGGTATCTAAAGATGGTCACCCATCCCACCCATCTATTCTATACAAATGTCATCGTGAAAACTTAGGTGAACTGTCAATCCCTAGCACAGGTGGAATGAGAGCTCAATTTACCTAAGTTTTCAAGGTGCAATTGTAACAGAATAGACTGGGAATATAGGAATATACCTAAATGGTGTTCAGTAACGACTGGATAACCTTGAAATAGCATATAGTGACCTTATGGCCGTCCTAAAAAAAAAAAAAAACAAAAAAAATATCCCAAGTAGTATCTAAGATACGATTTTTTTTTAATACTGTTCAATTTCTAGTCACAATATTGACTGCCTCCTGTCGGCCATACTCGTAGTCATCGTACAATATTATAACAACAAATAACCGATGGAATCCATTCATTTGTGGTCGTGGTGAAGAAGAATGTTAAAAAGTTACAATAAAAAAAAAAATAATCTTATTTACTTCCTGGGATAAATATTCTTTTTCTCAGACGAAGAAATTGGAAAATTGGAAACAGCAACGTGTAATACAGCATAGCAGTGACATAAAAAGAGTCGAAAACGCAGTTTAACCGCCAAAAGATTCACCAGGGAAGCTGGAATAGAAGCAACATCAAAAAAGAGCCCATCCATAATGATATCACCCATCTCTCCACAATTCCAAGGCTTATTATAGGGTGCATACTCGATAGGCGTTTTATCCCTTCCATATCCTAAGAGCTGATCTTCCCTACCATTATCGCGCCTCCGGTCTACTCCTTAATATGCAATGGTCTCTGTTGCACCATGTAAGATGAGGCAACAGGGGCTAATGTGAATATTTGTAATGGAGTCTGGTCAAACCACGCTGAGGTCGATGCATTTTGTTCATCCATTTGTTATTTCGTACATTCATTCAGTCATTCACTCAAACATTCATCCTTTCATTCACCCGTTCATTCATTCATTCGTTCGTTCGTTTAGAACTGCCATAAGGTCTATTATATGCTATTTCAAGGTTATCCATTCTTTACTCGACACCCGGTATAGAAATTGGTATTAAGAAAACTGATAAATTCTCTCTCAATCCAAATACTTAAGCTACCTACCTAGTCAAACGTTAACTTCTTCAATGCATTCCCCAACCTCAATCCACCACCAACTCAATATTAGCTTTACACATTCCGGGTGTTAAAAGTAGTTAGCGAAATAATAAGCTAACACATAGTCAAGTCATAGTTAAGTATAAGTTAGGTATGTCTCGTCAAAGTCAAACGCTTGATATGAATACTTAGGTAAAAGTGGTCGCAACATATGTGGGTGATACGTGCGGCGGGATAGGCTGGGTGGTTTGATTTTGTAGTAGAAAACAATTTTACCTGTTTATTTTCTCCTTACTAAATAACGTTGCCTCGGAAAGCACGTTAAGCCGTTGGTCCCGACTGCCATTCGTGGATCTTTGACAGTCGTTACGGGTCGTCAGAAGCCCGAAAGTCTGACAACCAGTCTTACCAAGGGGTATCGTATTACGCAGTAACTGGGTTGTGGAGGTCAGATAGATAGTCGCTCCTTGTAAAATACTACCAACTCAGTTGGGAAAAGGCTAAGCAGATTGCTTTACTGAAACGTTATTCAGCGCTCTTTAATTTCCTCGTGGAGTCGACTGACGTAGCCCAGCAACAGTACCCAACGGCGAAGCTCATTTTTCTGGGGGACTTCAACGCCCATCATAAAGAATGGTTGTTCCCATACCAGAAAACTGACCATGCTGGGTTGGAGGCGCGCAATTTTGCTTTAACGCTAGATCTAACCCAGATGGTGAATGTGGCAACGCGGGTACCGGATATTGACGGCCATACACCCAATTGCTTGGACCTTCTGCTGGCATCTGATCCGGACAGTCATTCAGTATCGGTCTCAGCCCCGCTGGGAACGTCTGACCACTGTCTGGTGAAATCCATATCAACCTGCTCTCCTCCAGATGAGAGCCCTAGAGGCACGAGGCGAGTATGCCGATACGGGTCAGCAGACTGGGATGAGATGCGGCACTTTTTTGCGTCTTATCCATGGCGGCAAATGTGCTTTTCCTCGGGTGGCAGGGGATGGAATATTTTATTCCATTCTCCGACATCCCGCTCGGTCACAAATCCCGGCCTTGGTATAATGCAGAATGTGCCCACGCTGAGGCCCGAAAAGAGACTGCCTACCAAGCCTGGGTCAAGGCCCGCGACCGCAAAATTAGAGCGCGCAGGGTTCGCGCGAAGAAGAGAGCCTTTAATTCTGCCGCCAAGTTCTGCAAGCGGGTTTTGCGTAGGGCACGTTTTGACCATGTCGGACATATCGGGGCCAGGCTGGCTTCGCACCCTCCGGGTAGTAAACAGTTCTGGTCCCTGTCTAAAGCGGTTGAAACGAATTTCTATCGTCCCACTTTACCTCCTATGATGAAACCTGATGGGTCGCTGGCTCACTCTGCAACTGAGAAGGCAAATTTATTTGCATCCCTCTTCGCAAGCAATTCACGTCTAGACGCTGGCTCAAAGCAATCACCTACTGTACCTCATTGTGACTCCTCGATGCCGGAGATCGCAGTACACATTAAAGAGGTCCGAAGAGTATTGTGCAGTCTAGACGTGAACAAGGCCAGCGGGCCTGACGGCATTCCAGCGAGAGTGTTGAGGCAGTGTGCGCCTGAACTGTCTCCTGTATTGACACGTTTGTTCCGCCTCTCTCTTGAAAAAAGAACGGTGCCGAAATCCTGGAAGCTTGCAAATGTACAACCAGTGCCCAAAAAAGGCGACCGTGCAGACCCTGCCCATTACCGTCCGATCGCCATTACCTCCATTCTGTGCAAAGTTTTGGAAAGGGTACTGAACAATAAGTTGCTGAACTACCTTGAAGACAATGATCTCCTCAGTGACCGTCAATATGGCTTTCGCCGGGGACGGTCAACTGGCGATCTTCTTGTGTATGTCACGCACTGCTGTGGCGAAGCCATCGAGAAACACGGCGAAGCACTGGCTGTATCGCTTGACATCTCGAAGGCCTTTGACAGGGTCTGGCACGCTGCTCTGCTCAGCAAGCTTCCTGCTTATGGCATCCCAGCTGATTTTTGTAGCTGGATATCAGATTTCCTTAGTGAACGGTCGATTAAAGTAGTTGTTGATGGCTGCTCTTCTGACCTTATGGCTATTGATGCCGGAGTTCCTCAGGGGTCTGTTCTCTCTGCAACTCTTTTCCTGCTGCACATCAATGACCTGCTTCGGCCTGGTATTGTTGGGTACGCAGATGACAGTACAGTTTCAGAGAGATACTTGTCCAGAGCAAAAACCAGCGGGACTGAAGTTCGTTCCTTGAGAGAGGCCATGGTAGAGCGGACAGATTTGACCTTAAGCTTTGTCTCCCAGTGGGGTTTTTTTTTTTTTTTTTTTATTTGTGATGGGTTTGCTCTTGACTCTAGTCTAGGTCAGAGGTGACAGAGACAAAGTCGACGATGGAGTGAGCTTACCCAGAAGAAGCCTGTTCACTCTCACTTTGAAGAGATTAGGGTTGTATACGTTCGGAAACACAGACGCAGGTAGTGAGTTCCACTCTTTTGCTGTGCGCATTATAAAAGACATTTGGAAGCGCTTAGTGCGAATTGGTGGAATAGCAACCAGGTAGGGATGGTAACTGGCAGTGCGTCTAGATGTCCGGTGGTAGAAGGGGGCCGGTGGAATGAGGTCGTGGAGTTCTCGGGCACACTCTCCGAAGTACAATCTGTAGAAGACCGACAAGCAGGCAACCTTGCGGCGATGAGCCAAGCAATGAAGCTTGGCATCCACCAGTTTTACGTCGCCAATGAGCCTCTTAGCTCTGCGTTCCACCGAGTCAAGCGCGGCTAGTTGGTACTTAGCTGATCCATCCCAAAGGTGACTGCAATACTCCATGCAGGATCGGACTTGCGCTTTGTAAAGGGTTAAAAGCTGTCCAGGCGTAAAGTATCGCTTCACCCTATTTAGGATGCCCAGTTTCTTGGCCGCAGTTTGGGCCTTGTACTCGATGGTGGCGCCGAAGTTGAGACCAGATGTCAACTCCATGCCTAGGAGCTCAAGTCGATCAGTTACAGGAACAGATGTACCCCGAAAAGTAGGAGTTTGGGCGAAACGACTCTTTTTAGCGGTAAAAAGACACGCCTGCGTTTTGGTGGCGTTAAAAGAGACCAGATTATCATCACCCCACTGGGAGACAAAGCTTAAGGTCAAATCTGTCCGCTCTACCATGGCCTCTCTCAAGGAACGAACTTCAGCCCCGCTGGTTTTTGCGCTGGACAAGTATCTCTCTGAAACTGTACTGTCATCTGCGTACCCAACAATACCAGGCCGAAGCAGGTCATTGATGTGCAGCAGGAAAAGAGTTGCAGAGAGAACAGACCCCTGAGGAACTCCGGCATCAATAGCCATAAGGTCAGAAGAGCAGCCATCAACAACTACTCTAATCGACCGTTCACTAAGGAAATCTGATATCCAGCTACAAAAATCAGCTGGGATTCCATAAGCAGGAAGCTTGCTGAGCAGAGCAGCGTGCCAGACCCTGTCAAAGGCCTTCGAGATGTCAAGCGATACAGCCAGTGCTTCGCCGTGTTTCTCGATGGCTTCGCCAAAGCAGTGCGTGACATACACAAGAAGATCGCCAGTTGACCGTCCCCGGCGAAAGCCATATTGACGGTCACTGAGGAGATCATTGTCTTCAAGGTAGTTCAGCAACTTATTGTTCAGTACCCTTTCCAAAACTTTGCACAGAATGGAGGTAATGGCGATCGGACGGTAATGGGCAGGGTCTGCACGGTCGCCTTTTTTGGGCACTGGTTGTACATTTGCAAGCTTCCAGGATTTCGGCACCGTTCTTTTTTCAAGAGAGAGGCCGAACAAACGTGTCAATACAGGAGACAGTTCAGGCGCACACTGCCTCAACACTCTCGCTGGAATGCCGTCAGGCCCGCTGGCCTTGTTCACGTCTAGACTGCACAATACTCTTCGGACCTCTTTAATGTGTACTGCGATCTCCGGCATCGAGGAGTCACAATGAGGTACAGTAGGTGGATGCTTTGAGCCAGCGTCCAGACGTGAATTGCTTGCGAAGAGAGATGCAAATAAATTTGCCTTCTCAGTTGCAGAGTGAGCCAGCGACCCATCAGGTTTCATCATAGGAGGTAAAGTGGGACGACAGAAATTCGTTTCAACCGCTTTAGACAGGGACCAGAACTGTTTACTACCCGGAGGGTGCGAAGCCAGCCTGGCCCCGATATGTCCGACATGGTCAAAACGTGCCCTACGCAAAACCCGCTTGCAGAACTTGGCGGCAGAATTAAAGGCTCTCTTCTTCGCGCGAACCCTGCGCGCTCTAACTTTGCGGTCGCGGGCCTTGACCCAGGCTTGGTAGGCAGTCTCTTTTCGGGCCTCAGCGTGGGCACATTCTGCATTATACCAAGGCCGGGATTTGTGACCGAGCGGGATGTCGGAGAATGGAATAAAATATTCCATCCCCTGCCGAATCACGTCCGCAACCGCGTCAGCACAGCGCGAGGGGTCACCCGAGGAAAAGCACACTTGCCGCCATGGATAAGACGCAAAAAAGTGCCGCATCTCATCCCAGTCTGCTGACCCGTATCGCCATACTCGCCTCGTGCCTCTAGGGCTCTCATCTGGAGGAGAGCAGGTTGATATGGATTTCACCAGACAGTGGTCAGACGTTCCCAGCGGGGCTGAGACCGATACTGAATGACTGTCCGGATCAGATGCCAGCAGAAGGTCCAAGCAATTGGGTGTATGGCCGTCAACATCCGGTACCCGCGTTGCCACATTCACCATCTGGGTTAGATCTAGCGTTAAAGCAAAATTGCGCGCCTCCAACCCAGCATGGTCAGTTTTCTGGTATGGGAACAACCATTCTTTATGATGGGCGTTGAAGTCCCCCAGAAAAATGAGCTTCGCCGTTGGGTACCGTTGCTGGGCTACGTCAGTCGACTCCACGAGGAAATTAAAGAGCGCTGTTGTCTCCTGGTCACCGCTATGCGATCGGTAGATGCCGATGTAGAGAGATTTCTCCACGCCAGTATCCACAAGTAGCCATATGGCAGAGAAACCCGATTTCTCAAAGCAACGGAGACGACGACAACAAATGTCATCGCGGACGTACACACAGACCCCAGCTTGCTTCTTGAACTTGTGTTCAAGAGAGTACCCCGGGTAGTTGAGGTACGCCACGTCCGACGGGGTTGTTATCTTCGTCTCCGTTAGGAAAAACAGGTGCGGCTTCTCGGTCTCAAGGTGGTGATGGACCGAATCGAGATTGGAGTGCAACCCCCTGATATTAGTGAGGTGCACTTTTAGTGGGAGGAAGTGCAGCCGTTGTTTTACCCTATTTTTCTTCGCTTTGTGTGTCATATTGAGTGGAGTTGTTGGGGGAAAAAGTCGACTTGTCGAGGCGCCGCTCAGTGATCCAAGTGGAACACTAGAGCCAACCAAACCTACGGGGAACTCATCTGGAGACTGCGGGGACGCCCGAACCCCCCCGGATATGGCCACCGGGTCCTCCCATCCAGTCGCCGGCTGGCACGGTGGAGCATACCGGGATTTTTCGCGAGTTGGCGGGGCAGCCTTTGGCACGTGGCTGGCGTGCTACTTGGGCCCCCTACTGACTGCGGTCGGCCAACGGCTGGCACCGTGCTTCGGATCCCGCTACCCTCCAAAATGAGTTACCCGGCTAGCTGACTCAGAGACCACAACCGGTGCCAAACAGCGCAACTGACAATCTCCTTCTCCCCCAAAGGCACTGGCACTCCCACACACCGACGGAACACAGCAAGCTGCTTGGCGCCAGACTCCGGTGGGATGGTGGTCGCGAGCCAGGCGGCCCCTTGCGGAGCCTACCACCGCTAAGTGGGATCGTTCAGCCGTACCACAGGCAAGCCTGTGGTGCCGTTGCCCGGGGTGGACCACTAGGAGGTAGATCCCAAAACCACCCCAAAAATGAGGGGTGATGATAATCTGGTCTCTTTTAATGCCACCAAAACGCAGGCGTGTCTTTTTACCGCTAAAAAGAGTCGTTTCGCCCAAACTCCTACTTTTCGGGGTACATCTGTTCCTGTAACTGATCGACTTGAGCTCCTAGGCATGGAGTTGACATCTGGTCTCAACTTCGGCGCCACCATCGAGTACAAGGCCCAAACTGCGGCCAAGAAACTGGGCATCCTAAATAGGGTGAAGCGATACTTTACGCCTGGACAGCTTTTAACCCTATACAAAGCGCAAGTCCGATCCTGCATGGAGTATTGCAGTCACCTTTGGGATGTATCAGCTAAGTACCAACTGGCCGCGCTTGACTCGGTGGAACGCAGAGCTAAGAGGCTCATTGGCGACGTAAAACTGGTGGATGCCAAGCTTCATAGCTTGGCTCATCGCCGCAAGGTTGCCTGCTTGTCGGTCTTCTACAGATTGTACTTCGGAGAGTGTGCCCGAGAACTCCACGACCTCATTCCACCGGCCCCCTTCTACCACCGGACATCTAGACGCACTGCCAGTTACCATCACTACCTGGTTGCTATTCCACCAATTCGCACTAAGCGCTTCCAAATGTCTTTTATAATGCGCACAGCAAAAGAGTGGAACTCACTACCTGCGTCTGTGTTTCCGAACGTATACAACCCTAATCTCTTCAAAGTGAGAGTTAACAGGCTTCTTCTGGGTAAGCTCACTCCATCGTCGTCTTTGTCTCTGTCACCTCTGACCTAGACTAGAGTCAAGAGCAAACCCATCACAAATAAAAAAAAAAATTCTTTTACAAATGTGAAAAGTGTTATTCTCTTTATATGTATACTTGTACAAAAAAACAAAAAAAAAAAAAAATATAATGAAAAAAAAAAAGTATTATAATGTACTGTTGTATTTAAGATTAGTCAAGTGTATTTTTAAATTCCTATTGAAAAAACCTAGGTAATTGAATCATCATAGAAAACTAGGACTTGAAAAGTGTTTGAGTATTCCAAGTCTTATTATTATTATTATTCTCCTGAAATTAACAAGTAATAAAAACTAACCCTGCATGGTATAATAAACTGTAAAAAAAAACTTTTTTTTTCAGTCTGCATGTGGCCAACTCTACTGTAAATCATGGGCTTCATCTCATTTAGAGAAAGAACGATTATCGATCACCGATTATAGTTCACCGCGTTCTTTATCAGCACCTACATCCATTGCTAGAAATAAGCATCGCTATATTCACCAGACCTATGCTTCTAGCTTCCAGCAGATTCCTGCAATCTTCACTAGGTCACCGGTCCACCTTGACAAGAGAGTCGTTTCTAAGTTATCCTATTTTGACAGAAACGCCTTTTTAACAACGAAGAAGGAGGTTATAATATCTCCCAAACTAGATTCTAAACACCGCACTTTGTACAGTCGCACAGACAATACTTACGAAAGCCGATACGCCGCATCTAAGCGGGGAGACGAACTACCCTTATCGCGGCAACCACTTACACTAGTTTTAATTACAACTCGCATTTTGTGCCAGTCGAAAATTAATCAAATTATGTATGTTCCAGGCGGAGCCGTTTGGATGGTGTGATGTACCAAGTCAATAGCAAACATTTTCTTATCGCAATCAGGCTTTGTTAAAATTATTGTTTAGTTCAAAATAAAAATATGTTAGACCTATTTTGCGATGCATAGTTTTTTGTCGAGTTTCATTATTCTCTCGCGCTGCATATTACTAATATTTTTATTTTATTTTATTTTATTTTACACTTTTTGGAAAACTTACAGCTAAACATTTTTGCACGATTGAGAATAACAAAATTAAGGCCAATTAAAAGTTTTCACATATAGAAAAGAGCTTATAAAGATAAAAAATTGAGAAGGTAGACAATGTTTTAAGTAAAAACCATATATAAGTAAACATGTGTTTAAAACAGCGTAAATTGAAATAAATTAGTTTACGTGATCAAAAAAGAAATCACAAAGAGTCCTTTTTAATTTTGAGATGCTAGTATTGAAAACATCGATGTCGACGCCCCGGCGGCAGACCGCATTATACGTATGACTCGCTCTAATTAAGTATGAATTTTGTCTGTAATTCGTTCGTACCACAGGAGTATGCAATAGGTAAGGATTGCGCAGAAAAGCAGAAGGAACCCGCAGTCCGATTTTGTTCAGCAATTCGGGAAGCCCGGTAGAACCATTAGCAATTCTAATTAAAAACGCTAAGTCTGCAATTCTTCTACGTTCAGAAAGAGGAAGTAGATGGAATCTTTTACAGCGTAGGAGATAAGTGGGAGAATAAGTTTTAGACCGGAATTGAATATACCTCAACAATTTTCTTTGTATGCCTTCCAAACGATTGATGTATATGTTGTAATTGGGATTCCAAACTTGAGAGGCATACTCGAGATGACTGCGAACAAAAGTACAGTAGAGAATTTTAATGGTTTTGATGCTCCTGAACTCAGATGAGACTCTCAAAATAAACCCTAGTGATTTTGATGCTTTATTAATGATTTTATCTACGTGTTGATCAAATAAAAGTTTAGAATCAAATACTACTCCCAAGTCTTTTACTGTGTTAACCCTAGCTAGGGATCTGTCTAAAAGTTTATAGTCAAATGTGATAGGTACGGGCTTCCGAGTGAAGGAGCACACGTAACATTTGGAGACGTTTAAATGGAGCTTATTAGTGTTGCAGTAGTACTGGAACCTATCTAGATCCTCCTGCAGTGATATGGCATCTGATAAGGAGGATATCTTTGACATAATTTTCATGTCATCCGCATATAAAAGTATTTTAGAGTGAAGGAAGCAGGAATCAATATCGTTGACGAATAAATTGAATAAGAGCGGCCCTAATAAAGATCCTTGAGGAACTCCTGATGGGATACGCATTGATCTTGATGAATACCCATTCAGCACAACAGTCTGACACCTATCCTCTACATACGACTTAAACCAACGGAAGAGATTACCCCTAATACCCATTGATAGAAGTTTCCGCATGAGAACGACATGATCAATTCTATCGAAACATTTGGCATAGTCTGTATAAATGACGTCGATTTGGGACCGATTTGACATAGCCTCAGACAGGAAGTCACTACAGAGGACGAGGTTTGTGGTTGTTGAACGACCACCCAAGAAACCATGCTGGTTGTCGGTAAAACTGAGTCTGAGAGCAGAGTAAACTTGCCTGTATACAATTTTTTCTAATATTTTAGCAAACACGCATAATTTGGATATCGGTCTGTAGTTTTCAACGCAGTTTCTCGGTCCCTTTTTGTGAATAGGAGTTATATAAGCCGACTTCCATATAACAGGCATAACCCCGGTATTAAGAGACCGTCTGAATAGGATTGTAAGAGGAACCGAGAGGCTTGTAGCACAGTTAACTATGAAAACCGGTGGGAGCTTATCTGGACCAGCAGATTTATTTAAATCCAAATGCTGTAACAGTTTCATAACCTCGTCTTCACAAACCTCTATAGCAGCAATATCGTAGGTACTGTAATCAGTCCGCTCATTGGTACAATGGTATTGTGCATTATTCTCAGAGCTGGTGTATTCACGAAAGTTTGACAGAAAATACTCGCCAAAGAAATTGCAAATTTCTTCACCATTGCTAGAGGACAGGTCCCTAAACCGCAGCACGGAAGGGTAGGAGTTGTTTTCCTTTTTTGATTTTATATAGCTCCAGAAGGCTCGAGGGTTGTTGCGTATAGCAGATTCTACCTTTGCCATGTAATCATCGAACATGCACTTCTCTAATACCTTTGCACGTTGCCGTAATATTACAAAAGATTGGTAGTCCGAATCGTTCCCATACTTTTTAAATTTAGCGTGGTATTTGGATTTTTCTTTAATAATTTTTATTAACGGTCTCTTATACCAGAGGGGGTATTTAGACTTGGAAACAACTGTTTTCGATGGGATATAAGTTTTGTGTACTTTATATAAAACATCATAAAAGAATGCTACGGCATCGTCTAGTGACCTATGGCCTAACTCGTACTGCCAGTCAACGACGTTAAGTTCATCTTTTATTGCTGTGTAGTCAGCACACCGGTACAAGTATTTAACATAGGGACGAGCTGGCAGACCATGCAGCTGAACAAAGTCCGCCGTAATACATAGTGCATTGTGGTGCGGATCTTCAGGAACTAGGGGATCAATGCTGCAGGAGACAGAAACTTCATTATTGGAAAATACCAAGTCCAGAATCTTATTGTTTTTATTACAGTGACAGTTGTACTGCAACAGGTTACATGTGTTAATGTTGTCAACAAATATGGTTTGGGCGTGACCGTTCAGGTTTGTAGGGTGCAGAGAATAACCATCATTTGCAGGGGTCCATGATATATTGGGTTGATTAAAGTCTCCCAGCACAATAAACTTGTCAACCGGGTGCTCCATTATAATGTTGTTCAAGTTATCAGAATAGTTAACCAGCTGAGTTGTTAACGAGTTACCTAGGTTCTGAGAGCAAATATAAACAACGCATATATGCATTTTGTATGTTGTCCTAGGTCTTTTTTGTTGCAGTGTTAATGTAACCCATAGATCTTCTGCCGATGAGTGCCACTCATCGCGTGCATGCGCCACAATCTCACGCCTAACTGCAATTAAAACCCCCCCTCCCATAGTCTGACCTGTACTGGTGTAGTCCCGATCCCGTCTCCATACCATATATCTATCATCAAATAATTCGGAATCGGATATACCATCAGTTAGCCAAGTCTCAGTCAAGCAAATAACATCAAAACCACTAGTACATACATTTCTGTAGAAAACACCTGTTTTAGTTCGCAGTCCCCGCACGTTCTGATAAAAAATGCTAATAGGCGCCATAATAAATCATAAAAAACA
This sequence comes from Dicycla oo, assembly GCA_948252095.1. Classification (NCBI taxonomy): domain Eukaryota; kingdom Metazoa; phylum Arthropoda; class Insecta; order Lepidoptera; family Noctuidae; genus Dicycla; species Dicycla oo. The sequence goes on along the minus strand of OX411729.1, from coordinate 26,710,234 downwards.
CTAGAATTAGTATAGAAAAAAGAAAATAAAGCACATTCAATCCGTTGAAATAAATATTTTGTGAATATTGAGAGATGAATACAGATAAGTAAAATAAAACTTTATCTCCATACGAATAAGATCCGAATAGCATAGTACATAGTTGAGCGTTAAGAAATAAAATATAATTATTGTAAGGTAGACTGTTAAATGTCAATAAGCAACATACACCTTTAAGGTAATGAGTGGAAGATTTAAAGTCATAATAGCGATAATATACGAACTGGTTCAAAACAAGCGATAAGCAAACAAAAGGACGGCGAGAAAGGAATGCATAGAAAAAACAAATACCTGTGGTTCTCAAACTTAATGAGGCAGAGTGAGCGATGCACAACTTACCAGGACGTTGAACCGACATTTTCAATATAAAAACTTTTAGAATAAAAATTTTCTTAAGTCGTGTTCCGTCTTGATGTGGAGTTTTGGGGATGTAAGGTTTTTTCGAAGAAATATCTTGCAACTCGTGACCCAAACGTGCTCAAAACCACGTTCTTTGGCACGAGCTTTGGTCTGGTTCAGGAGAATTTTATTATCCAGCGTGAGATGATCGTTAATATAGATCCTGTTTGTGCCTTGCAGACCAAGATGAGCAGCATTAAGGGTTTTGTGCTTTTTCGCCGCAGAAACAAAATTATTTTTGCAGTAGGTATTATGCACCGAACAAATTATATTTTTATTAAGTGGATCACTACGCATTGGAACTCGGGCTATGTAGTTAATCTGCTCCTTGGGTATATGACATCCAATAACATCCCCGATTTTAGTCAGAATCGAGAATAAGTTTTCATCGCTAGTTATTGGCACTCCTTTGATTTCGATGTTGTTCATCCTGGACCTCTGTTCACTCTCACTTTGATAGAGCTCTAATTTAGCTATGCGGTCTTGCAACTTTGCGATGTCATCCTTGGTCTTCTTCATTGATTCAATGTCGTGTTCCAGAGTTGATACTTTGCAGGTCAGCTCATCCATTTTGTTACTAACAAACTGTAGCGACGTCTTCACCTCTGAGAATTCGGCCTTTAAAGTTCTGAGCTCCACAAGTTCGTTTTGCACAGCTTTAACACTCTCAACCAGTGCTGGCAAGGCTTCCATTTGTGTAGATAGCCGCTTGAGCTCAGTTATGATGGTTTCCGTGTCTGCTGGTGAACTCTTGTCAGAATCAGCTCGGGGACTGGCTAACATCGATGTTTTGCAACCGCTACATTTCCATGTAGTTTTACGATCTCCAAGTCTTCTCCATCCTGCTTCCGTGATGCCTGAGCAGGGGAAGTCAAACTGCCCCGCGCACACAGAACATGCGACGCCGTCTCTCGCTTCCACATCGCACCTTTTACAGGTAAACATCTTGGAGAGTTTGAGAAACGCTGTTGGTTGGACGTAGGTACGTTGAGTGAGTCACCAATTCGTTGCCGAGCAGTAGCAACAAGTAGTAGGAACAAGTATATGCGCGCGCGTACGGTTTGCTGTCTACTGACCGACTGTGCGAATACCCTCTTTAATATACGTAAACACAGAGTTCCATGTCATTAGAATCATGCTTTTAGTAATTAATATGTAAACAACATCATGGTACGTAAACTTTTTGTAAGTCCTATAGCAAATCTGAGCAACTATAACGCTCTTACGAGTGTTGCTTCCGGTGTACCGCGGAACGGGGGGGGGGGGGGGGGGAGGTACAGTGTACTGCTGACATCGGTCTATCTTTTATTCGCGATCTCCACTCAAAAACTCATTCCGTTCCAATGACTATCATTGCTCAGATAGACATTGGAGCCGAACAAACTAAACCTAATTTAGGCTATTGCTAACTTTTACTCTCTAAAAAAAAACAAGAATGAGAAGAACGTAAATTAGAGCTGTCAAATTTAGTTGGAACTAATATCTTCATACAAATTCAGACGACATGTAAAAACTATCTTCTAAAAAACACGGTGAAGCGCAAGGCGTAAACTAGTTTGACATCTCTAACTTAGTTCATAGCTATAGCCGTCCTTTTCTCGCGCTGCCTGTTAGTAAAAAATAGCGATTCTCTAATTTTAGATTAGTTATTGAACAAGAAAATCGGTGCCATTGTCACAATCAAAAGACTTATAAATTATCATCATCTGCCTAGCCTTTTCCCAACTGTGTTGGGTTCGGCGTCCAGTCTAACCGGGTGCAGCTGAATACCATGGAGCGACTGCCTATCTGAGCTCCACAACCCAGTTATTGGGTAATACCATACCCCTTTCGTAAGACTGGTTGTCAGACTTTTCTGGCTTCTGACGACCCTTAACGACTGTTAAATACCCATGAATGACAGTCGGGACCAATGGCTTCACGTGCTTTCCGAGCCACGGATCGGTCTTGGTATGCAAAGATGGTCACCCATCCACGGACCAAACCCCGGCAAGCGTAGCTTAACCTGATCGATCGACCCGTGCGGCTGTTATTACAAAACTAAAAAATAAAAATAAAATAGTCTTCGTCATAATCCACCTACCCTTTTCCTAACTATTTAACATGGAGCGACTGCCTCTCTGACCTCAATAGCCCAGTTACTGGGTCCGAAACTTATTACCCAATAAACTATTAACACCATAAACAAATACAACATAACACCTTCCATTGGAAAGGTGTCTAAAAGCGCGTGCTGATGTGATGCCGGTGAGGAGGGGGAGGGGGGATAACTTAACACCACTATATTATATGTCAAATTGTTACCGTTCCTCCTCTTCACCGCTTTTATATATGAAATGTATTCGTAAATGCTGAGTGACGGAGGCTTTATTTATTTCACGGTTATAGTACGGCACCGGTCGTAAATAAATAGAACATCAACTTTTAGAAAAGAGGACATATTTAACTGATTCTCTAAAAACTTATTGACCTTCTAATGATGGACACTTTTTAGGGTTCCGTACCCAAAGGAACCCTAATACTAAGGTTCCACTGTCCGTTCGTCTGTCTGTCTGTCAGCAAGCTTTATCTCATGAACCGTAATAGGTAGACATTTGCCATTTTCACAAATTTCTATAGCCGCTATAAAAATAAAGTTAAAAATTAAAGGGACACCCCCTTTAACTTTTATGCATGAGATGCCTCAGTACAGGAGCTCACGGGTCACCTACGGACCACGACGCCACGGTGTTGACGTCGGAGCCACGACTTTCAGGAGGCTATTGTTACTCCCTCGAATCCTCCTCACAAGCCATGCCACATTTTTCCTGATTATAGCTTAGATATCTGTACTCGATTGGGCAAACATCCCCGAGGCACTACAGAAACGAGACAGTTTCAACATCATCCTCAAGATATTGTTATATTGGACGCGTAAGGCATTTAGTATCCCCCGCGAACAGCTGAACCACAGACTTTCCGTGTCAGTCAAACAGTACGCTTTAAACACCCTGCGCTCCTTCTCCACGTCATCATCGTCCTTAAGGTCGTCGACAAGTATATGGCCCCGATATTTAAACTTGGTCACCTGTTTTATATTAGCGCCGTTCAAAGTAATTGAAGGAATGGTGTCGGGGCACTTGCCGGCGACCCTGAAGACCATGAACTCGGTTTCCTTACATTATAAATAAGATCATGCGATGCGGCGTACTTTTCACAAACCTTCAGCATCTCCCTGATTGACCTCGCAGTCGGACCCAGCAACACCATGTCGTCCGCGTAGCTGATGTTGTTCACACAAACACCCCCCGACACGCATGCCGCTGAGCTCGACTATGAGGTCATTTACATACAAGTTAAACAGCTTTGGAGAGGAGAACCCGTGTCTCACCCCGCACTCCAACCTGTATGACTCTGAGAGGCAGATCGACCACCTAACACAATTAGTCTGATTCGAGTACCAGTATTTAAATTTTAGTTTTAGTTTAGTATATTTCATAAAAATAAAATAAAGTTAAAAATTAAAGTGCCTTCAATTTTTAACTCACACATACAAGAAACGTATTTTCTTAAACTGAAGTGTTTTTTTTTAATATGTCGTGCTAAAATTAAATGTTGTACAGTGGTACGGAACCCTTCTTGCGCGAGTCCCACTTGCACTTGGCCGGTTTTTCTTAATTAATGAAACTCTAAAAACTTTATGCGCTTCTAATGCGCACACTTTTTTTATTAATTGAGCCTCTTTTTAACTTTCAAGCGTTTTACTACAGTCGGTCGCAGTAACCAAGAAAGGGACCAAATCATGAGAGCCGAGCGAGTGTTACATCCAGGTTGGTTTATTTTTAGGATCCCAAAATAGGACTTACTTGAAGTTCACAAAAAGGCGGTGCAGTCATTATATTAGTGTGCAATATTATTTTTAGAAGCGCAAAATGCGAATTATTTCAAAGGCATTTGACAAACTTCGGCTAAGCTGTGTGGAAGGCCGTCTCTTTAAAAAGAAAATGTAATGTTAATGTTTGAAGTCAAGATAAGCTAAAAAATATAAATAAATGATATTTATTCAATTAATCACTTTATCAAGCATCATATATCAATAATGAAGCATATATTAATAATGAAGGCAGCTGCGTCCCAGAAATAAAACGACGGATAGCCATGGCTAAAGATGTTATGACACGCCTCCAAAACATCTGGAAAAATCGCTCTATAAGTTATAAAACTAAAGCCCGTTTGGTCAGAGCATTAGTTTTCCCGATTTTCCTCTATGGAGTTGAGACGTGGACAATCCGAGCAAGAGAAAGACAGCGGATAGATGCATTCGAAATGTGGTGCTGGAGGCGGATGCTCCGAATACCATGGACAGCCAAACGCACAAATGTGTCTATCCTTTCCCAACTAGATGTCAAGACCCGATTGTCTACAATATGTCTACAGCGTATTCTGACCTATTTCGGCCACATAATGCGAAGAGGAGATAGCAGCCTTGAAAAGCTGGTTATTGTTGGCAATACCGAAGGAAAGAGAGCACGAGGCAGGTCGCCAACACGATGGTCCGACCAAGTAAAGGAAGCTACGTCCTCGAGCAATTTTCAGCAGGTGGTGATGGCAACTTTGGACCGGAGTAGATGGAGGCAGATTGTCCGCTTAAAAGCGTCCAGTGACCACGATCCTCAGTAATGAGGGACCGATTGAAGAAGAAGAAGAATCAAGCATCAACGTGGTTTCAAGCTTGTCTTTAATTTTTAAAGGTTTTTACCAAACAGTTTTTCAATAAAGTCTGCTATTTCACCTAAATGTCTATACTTACCAAATCTGATTTTTTTTTTATTACGGCCCAGTCCCTCTCCATAGATACGTTTGTGTACCGGCAGCGGTGTGAAAATTAGGTATAGGCTGATTATAGAGATGTAGATAAGTTTTCTTCAAACCAATTTTTTGTAACTTACCTTTAAATTTTTCTACTATCATGATCTTCATACTGAAAACAATTTATCATTTACCTGCGAACTATTTTTCTTCAGAAAATATAATTAACCGTAACAACACACAGGGTGTTTTGTTTCCAGCTCACCAAAAAACACAAAACTATGCATCTATAGGTCTTCAAGTGCAGTTAATAACAACTTATCACCCCTATTTGCCCCCCTCTATACCCCCCTTCACCCCGTCGTCTGTCAAACATATGACAAGCGCAGATTTTGCTTTGTACTTGTCAAAAATATAGCAAACAAAAGATACGGCAACGCGGGTAAATGAAGTGAGCTGATATATCTCGTAGTGGTGGGATGTATCGATAGATTGTGAGGGGGTAGTTCGGTTATCGATGATTTTCAGGGATTCAGGAGGAGGATGATAAAGCAGTTAAAACTAAATAAAAACTTGTGAACAGTTGACTATTATTGTAATTTTATACCTTCAAACCGGCCGGTTTTTAATCCGTAGTTAACTCAACCAATGCCAATGGTTAAAAATAGTAACTTATGGTTGAGTTTTGGCTAACAATTGGTTGAGTTAATTATGGATCAAGAAACCGACCCTAATTAGGTACAATTAAATAATTTTACATAGCTGTTACTGAAAAAATATTCCAAACTGGTATCAGTTACCTACCCCTTTGCTTAATTTTCTCACTCTAATGCTACTTCATCGATATAATCATATATATAATACCACCACATCTCTACCACCGATACCACCCCCTCACTAGCCAAGCAATATGTGTAGGCAGACAATATAATATAAGTGACGTATCGCACACCAACACCCGCGCTTCCCGGGAAGTATGCAAAGAAGTTGCCGCTACGCCGCCCTACACTCTTGATACTTGAAGCCGCCTCGGGGCACATAACTTTTGACAGCTCATTTTGACTTGGAGTTTTAGATTTTAGGTTCTGTTTTGATTTATTTTGCGTTATGTGTACTGTGTCGTGTTATGAGATTAAATTTTGTGTTCGTTTGTAGCTTGAGATGACTTTGCGTCAACTGATAAGCTTATTTTGATGGTTCTATGGTGTCTTTGGTTTTGTTAAAAAAAAATGTACATTATATGTTAACTCAAGTTATCTTGATTGTCTTCACAAAATCCACAAAAACGTATTATTGTATTTATTATTTCGTTCTTGTTCTTGATGTCTTATTAATATTATGCATGATACAATTCTAAATATTAAATTTTACCTAAACCTTCATGTTGAATTATGAAACGTCAGAAGCTATGTGCATGGTTCCAATTAGTCATTTCCTATGGAAAAGAACAGGCAAGAAACTACACGTTTACTATTTTAAATATAATTGGATTCTACAATGTGTATGTTGATAGAATACCATAACCTACTAGTTTTAATGAGTACTTCATACTTGTGAGTCAAACTATCAACATACACGTTTTCAACTACAAATTTTTATGCTTAGGTACCTTTAAGGCTATGTTAAAAAAAATCCTACTAAACCACTTTCAAAGTGAAGTATATAAAATCTACAACAATTATCACTAACAAAACTTTTGCACCAATTTTTCTTACTCCAACGATCAAGACTGCTCCCACTACATACATATCGACAGTAGCTCCTACAATAATAGTTCCGTATTCCATTTGAATATTAGAGCATCCATCTACTGAAGATTTCTCTCCATTCTCCCTACCCCCCCGGACACACAGAGACACTGTGTAGAAAGAAGTGTGAATGTGTGCATGTGTGTGCTTTAATAGATTTTTCTGTGATATGTCTTTTGAATTGTTCGGTACAGTATTGTGGTTGGTTAGTGGTAGGTAGTTAAAGTGAAGGCTTCTTATCTGTGCTGAAAGTTGTATGTTTTTATCTTTATCTTGCCGTTTCAAATTCATTTAATTTCTTTAAAGAAAGATCATTGCACAATTTAGCACCTAATCAGGTTTAAATGGTTTAGGGCTGTGGTTTACCAACAGTCAAACCGCAGTGCGTATTTAAACTTCCTTAGAAAAGAACTGATTAACTAAACAGCCGTTTTAAAAGTCGGTGAACTCCGACCTAAGTTTAATACAACTAGGATTATTGATATTTTTTAAAGAAATGAGTTTCTCTACAAACAAACAGAATAACGCAAACTTAAAGCGAAGATCAAAACTTCAGCTCCTCAAACACAATATTTCACAAAAAAATACTTTGAACAATGCGCAAAAAACATTGAATATTTTCACCCCCTTCTTCATCCCCAAAGTGGCAGTGTATCTTTAAGTTACCGTTATTGTAAACATATTTCAACCGATACTACCCCGTATCGCCGTATTTGAAGACGTTTATATTCATTCGCCATATCTTACGCGGATAAGTCTTGGGATTTTCGATTTTATGTTCACGTGTGTGCTGGCATTTTTCTTTTTTTCTTTTAAATGATGCGAAAATATTGTAATGGGGCATAGGAAAAGAAAACTGTATATTTTATAACCTGTTCGGAAATAAGCCGTCTATTATTTTAACTACTTAAACATCGTTAACTATACAAAACAATAATAAAAACTGTTTAACTGAATAATGGAACTAGCCACAGAAGAATGATATTGGTAATAAATTATTATGTTTTTTTTTTTTTATATGTTAGCCTACATTGTCTGCTAACACTGAATTGCTGAGCAAAGGCTTATTATTATTTAATTTAATTGTTGTGAAAGTCTGTTAAATAAGCCTTGGTCTAGCAGCCAAAACTTAGCTCATATTTCACCCACATTAAAAATCTCAAGAAAAACCCTTCACCATATCAATCAACAAAACATTTAAAAAAACATCATCCACGCATGCAAACAGACAAACAAACAAAACTGTCACTGGACTGCAATTCTTCACACTTCTTTGTGGCGCCCTCTTTGTTATCAAACGGGCAACTTGACAAATGGAACGACTGAGACATCGGCCCCGCTGCAATATCCGTTTCCGGGCCGGATAAAATATTCCAGACTTTGGTACGGCGTTGAGATTCTAGGGTGGCAGTGTATGTTATGAAAGAAAATAGCTGGGTTGCTACGGAAAACTTTTGAAGTTCATGAAGTTTTTGACTTCCTTTTAATAGTTTAGCATTAAAAGTTGTTCTTGTTACTTATTGATTTGATAGATATAGTCGACCTCGTGTCAATCGTGTTAAAGCAATTAGTTTTAACACGATTGACAATAATCTACAATATAAAGCAATTACGAGGTCAACCTTTATATGTATATTGGGATGCCTGCCTTAGATGCTAGAAGATCTCAGCACGACAAGCCAGGTCGGACTTGAAATTAATATGTCAAAGACCAAGTTGATGACAAACAGAGTACATCACAAGATCACCATGGCGGCTGAGGAGATTGCATATGCCGATGAGTATCTCTATCTTGGTCAAATGTCTCTTTCCAGACAAGACAAAACAAAGGAGTTACAAGAAGCACCAGGAATGCCTAGAAGAACTATCGGGCCATGAAAGATCTAATAAAGTGCGATCTTCCTCTATCCCTCAAGATAAAACTCATCGACATGTGTATTCTTCCCATCCTCACGTATGGTTCTCAAACATGGTCTTTGACAATTCAGCAGAGGTCCACGCTCGGGGTTTGCCAGAGAGCTATGAAACGGAGTATTCTGGGTATCAAACTTGTGAACCGGGTTAAGAATACAAAAATCCGTATCATCACTAAAATAACTGATGTTACTCGGAAAGCTGCCGCGCTTAAATGGGATTGGGCTGAATACATCTGGCTACAATGGGCCAAGCTTATACGACCCAATGGGTCAGGTTCAGACGGAGATGGCGGGATGAGCTGGAAGATTGGTCCTTGTCAGCTCTGGACAGAGACTGATAGAAAGAGAGTAGGGAGGACAATAATGGCTAATAAAAAAAAAAATCGATCTTTTTGACTGGCTATTCCCCAATGGCATCTATTCACCGTTTAGCTCAAGCTGACCTGAGAGCAGAAGTAATTACATAGCAAATATTAGGTCTTTGTCTATTTACATAGAAAAAAATCAAACAAATTTTTTAAGTGAAATATTGCCGATGCTCTTTTGCCATTTTAATGAAAGTTTGTCTCGATGCATCTGCTATAGATATCTTGGAAACTAGAATCGATAAATTCTTTAAAGGCGCTTTTCACCGCTTCGTTGGATTTTTCCCCTGAGCTCTTTGTTGAGATCAAAATTTCCAGAACGGAAGCGATCAAACTAAAAACGCACCGTGCGTTCACATACGGTACCTTGCGCGCAATTTCGATTTTTCCATGGTTACAGAAACATCTTACAGAAACATCTTCAGGCTTCTTCTGGGTAAGCTCACTCTATCGTCGACTTTGTCTCTGTCACCTCTGACCTAGACTAAACCCATCACAAATAAAAAAAAAATCAATATCAAAGAAAAATTGAACGGCGGGAAAACAAATGAACAACTGATTTTTTTTTTTTTTAATGTAATGCTATATTATACAATTAATTTAAATTTGGAATTCTAAATAGTCACATACGATCTATTCTATCTACCAAACTTTAAAACATCGTTACTTCTCTACCACCAACATCTACAACATTCTATAATATTATTCTCTGCCAACGGAAGCATTCCATCGCGACGGGAACTCTCACATTGAAATATATATTTTATATCCAACATTTTTATATATCGACAACACTTTATGAACACCCGTTATTGCTTTTTATGACATTTCTCATATTTTCCCTACAGTAAATGGTGGGGTAGAAATTTAAATTCGCCGATTTATATTATAATCGATGGTGTAAATGAGATTATGGGAGTTTGGATGGGATGCGACGTCATTCGGTCTGATGGAATTGTGAGGAAATGAAGTTTTTAGTATTTACATTCTTATTAATTATCTTTCAAACAACGTCTATTATTATATTGCTCACTAGCGATCCACCCCTGCTTCGCACGGTATTTACGAGTTGACAAAACATCGAGATTTCTTTATTATTTTTAAGAGAGCTATCACAAAATTGCGTTTTGACAGATTAGTTACGTATATATTGAAGCACGGCAACGCATCACATCATGTATGTATTTGGCAGTTGTAATTACAGTTATTTTGAGTCTTATTTGTGTTTTTTTTTTTTTGTTTAAATTATGAAATTTTAATTTCTTATGAACTGACATTTATTCTGGTATAAATTTACATTTCATTCTGAGCGTGTTTAGTAGTTTTATGGTTTTAAATGGGATTTTTTTATATACTCCATATATATTTCAAAATTCTGATGTCACTACGGACTAAACCATTATTTAAGAGATATTATTATATATTTCTCATTTTATTTTCGAAGTAATTCAATCCACGAGCTCAAAAAAATGCAGTCGGCCATTGTATGAAAAACTTGCTTCGGAATTTTGGCTTCATATACATAGACAAGAAAAAAATACGAAAAGCGAGGCCGCTGTGAAACTAATAACTATTCTCCAGCACTCAATAAGACAAAGTTGTCGAAGTCTTTCAGTTTCTCAGAATAAGAACGCCATTTAACGCAAAAATCACGGTCGAAATGTAATAAAGGCCTTAAGTTTAAATTTTATAATATGTATTACATATTAGGTTGGGGAAAAAGTCTTTTCGCATTATAGTATGTATGAACTTGTAATAAAATCTCTTTGGCTATACTATTTGTATCTGGCTGGTTTTGGTATCATTGAAAGTTTAAATTTTAAAGAACATAATTCCAAATTCAAATTAGGAAAATGCGTGATTTTCATTTGTTTTTCGTACCGTCATGATGAGTGAATCTAATGAAGAAATTCGATACATTTTAAAATTTTACTACAAAAAAGGTAAAAATGCAACGCAAGCCGCGAAAAAAATTTGCGATGTTTATCGACCTAGTGTAGTGTCTGTGAGAGTAGCACAAATTTGGTTTAAGCGTTTTCAATCCGGAAATTTTGATGTCACAGATGCACGTCGCTCTGGTCGCCCTATTACGGATGAAATGGATGCCATTTTTGAAAAAGTGGAGCAAGATAGGCATATCAGTAGTTACGACGTAGGTGAAGAACTGGAAATTGACCACAAAACAGTTTTGGCGCATTTGAAAGAAACTGGGTACACAAAAAAGCTCGACATTTGGGTACCTCACGAGCTCACTGAAAGAAACCTAATGAACCGTGTACTCATTTGTGATTCTTTATTACGACGTAATGAAACCGAACCATTTTTGAAGAAGCTGATAACTGGTGATGAAAAGTGGATCACGTATGACAAGAACGTGCGAAAAAGGTCGTGGTCAAAGGCCGGTCAGGCTTCACAGACTGTGGTGAAACCCGGGTTAACTCGCAACAAGGTGATGCTGTGTGTGTGGTGGGATTGGAAGGGCATTATTCATTATGAGCTGTCACCACCAGGTAGGACCATCGATTCTGAACTCTACTGCGAGCAACTGATGAGATTAAAGCAAGAAGTTGAGAGAAAGCGGCCGGAATTAATCAACAGAAGGGGTGTGGTTTTTCATCACGATAACGCTAGACCTCACACATCTTTAGCCACTCAGCAAAAATTAAGAGAGTTTGTTCAGATTTCCACCTGTTTCGGTGTCTTCAGAATTCTTTAGGCAGTGTCAGGTTAACATCACGAGAGGACTGCCAAAACCACTTGTCGCGGTATTTTGACCAGAAGTCCCAAAATTTCTATAGCAATGGGATCATGTCCCTACCTACAAGATGGCAAAAAGTTATCGAACAAAATGGTAGTACCTACATACTTTAGTTAAATGTAAATAAACTATATTAAAAAATGTTTTGAATTTTCTTAAAAAATGCGAAGAAACTTTTTTCCCCAACCTATTATTTAGCAGTGCTATGACAAACTCTAATGAAAATTGAGTCAATCCGGCTATGGTATAATCAAGATAAAGGTTGACCATAAACAAGGCGAGTTCTTATTGCATGTCCAACGTAATGTCTTAGGTAAATTGACAATAACAATAGTAAGTTGTCCAAATGTTAAAACCTGAACAATAATACAAAGTAACAGATCAAGATTGTTACTAAAAAGACAGTTCGTAATTGCCGTTTGTTTTACTGATTCCTGGCAGTTTGAACTGTTTTAGAAGATGTGGTTCTGTATAATACTTCATGAGATTACTCACATATTGTTAGTCTATTTCTACTGTTATTACTTAGCTCGTGGCTAAGTAATAACAGCTGCAAGGGTCGATCCATCAGGTTAAGCTATGCTTGCCGGGGTTGGTCTGAGGATGGGTGACCATCTTTTCATTCCGAGATTCCTCCGTGCCTCGGAAAGCACGTTAAGCCGTTGGTCCCGGCTGTCTTTCGTGGATCTTTGACAGTCGTTACGGGTCGTCAGAAGCCCAAAAGTCTGACAACCAGTCTTACCAAGGGGTATCGTATTACCCTGTAACTGGGTTGTGGAGGTCAGATAGGCAGTCGCTCCATGTAAAGTACTGGTATTCAGCTGCATCCGGTTAGACTGGAAGCTGACCCCAACATAGTTGGGAAAAGGCTAGGCAGATTGATTGATTGTTAGTCTATTTCCCAATCTAGTTTTGACAGTTTTTCTCTAAAATAGTGTATATTTTGCAACTGTTTCTTGTAGCAAATCTTCAAAGGTCTTGTTTATTATTGCAATGCTGTCGCTTCAACATCTTTACGAAAATAAGGGCTGTGTATAGATTAGGACCCCGATCTAACAGTTAAATGTTCTCTTAAAAGGTGAAGGTGAATTTTAGAAAAAAAAACTAATAATTTTATTTAAAAATACTATAAAAACTTTGCAAAAAACACTAAATAACGTGCATCTGTAAATCTCTTTTCTCCAGAGGAACTTGTATCTGCTAAAGAAGTTTCCACTTACGTTTTTTGTCCTAACTTACGGAACCCTGAAACATTTATTACTCATATAAGTTTGGTCTCTCATCGTTCAGGATATGATGATGTTTTATTGTGTATTTCTATAGAAGTGGTTTATTGTCTCGATGACAGATAAGAAGCGGCCATTTTGGACGATATGACTACTCAAGTTATTTCTAGATAGAGTCAAGTTAATGCTTCTATTATTTAGTTTTTTTATGACTTCAAGTTTAAAATACGTCAGGAAGGGAGGTACTAATATTAAATCGACTTTACTGAAGGCTAATTTGGATAACATATATACGCGTGTATTCCCGGAAGGGTTAGGCAGGGATGTACCTTATGTGCTAGTTTAGAAAATATTTCTGCGGAAGTGCAGCTAGTGACAGACAACACTATTTCCTGGTTTTGTCCAATTAGAGACAATATTTCGGTGCCCTAGTTCAATAGTTAGATATTTTGATCGAGGTATAAGTTGAGCTAATTCAATTCACTTGTTACTTTTTTTAATGTGGTTGATTTATTAAAATGATAGCTTAGTTTAATGCGTCTGGGAGTTACTGATATTTCAATACTAATATATATTTTTTTTATAATAATTTTAAGGCTTTTAATAGTAAGATAACCTCATTGTTAAGCACAGCACACGAAACATATATCAAACAACCTGCATGCTGTGCTTAGGGCGTGGTGATTAGACTCTGATAGGCGGGGGTTATCGTCGTCTTTATGCAAATTAAACCAGTACAAGTATTCACAAATATAATAAAAGGGCACGTAAACACAATTCAGAAACAAAATACACATAAAACACAATCATAATACTTACGGCAATAATCTTACCTTCGAAACACTAATTATTGCAATAATACAGACATAATACAGATACTACAGACACGCGACTACACAGGGCTCTATTGAGCATGTCACTTGATGGTTAGGTACTTTTACTAACTTGCTGGATACAATTTATGAACTATTTATGGACTAACTTTCAATCCTAGGGGACGCATATATATTAGTTTTTTACTATAGCTAACGTAGCTGGTACACCTCACCCGAGTAAAACTATGACACCAATATATGTGGTTTAAACAGTAACCACGCCCCTATTTTCTCGTGCAAGTCACGACCTGTCGACTTTTCTGAGCCAGGGATAAACCCGTACGCAGTTTTGAGTTGATTCTCTGCGTTCAAGTCAAAACGTGTTTATTTCCGACGGACAAGCATAGTCTCGTGGAAAATTTATTAGTTAGATGATGTTATGCTACTAGTACATTCTTATAGCTACTTATAACTAATAGCAAACGGAGCTAGGAGTATGGTGCTTCTCCTACATTCCACCCCCTGTAAGAGGGTTCAACCGCTTTACATCCATTTCTGTGGGAAGCACAATAATCTTTGCTACTGGTCGACGCAAGACCCCGTTTGCTGTCTTAACATCTACAACACGGACGATTCCGTCATTACCTTGATACACGGATTGTATCACACCTTTTGTCCACGCACTTCGTTCTCTATTGTTGTCAACGATCACTACCACATCACTAACGCGCACATTGGGTCCACTACTTGTCCACTTCTCACGACGTTGTAGAGTCGGGAGATACTCCCGCAGCCAGCGGCGCCAGAACATGTCGGCGAGCGCATTCACCCGCCGCCACTGCCGGCGGGAATCGACGTCCTCGTAGCTGCTCGGCGCAAACGGTGTACTCCCGGACGCCGTGCCCAGGAGCAGATGGTTCGGCGTCAGGACCTCAGGCTGCTCGTGATCGTTGTACACATAGCTCAGCGGGCGGCTGTTTACTATCAGCTCTGCCTCGGTAAGAAGGGTGTAAAGGACCTCCTCACGAGGGGCCCGCTCCTTGAGCGTGCTTTAAGTGCATTCTTCACAGTACCTGACCAGGCGTTGGCACAACCTCATCAGGTGGAGGTGCTCCCCTTCCAAGTCGCGTGGACGCAGCTCCGACGTCGCTCTTCATTTGCGACATCGCTCGACGAAAATCAGCGCGCGCGCCATAACGCGCTGCACGCGCTTCCAGGCTGAGTAGCGCTTGTACTCCAGGAGGGGCCCGGCAGGGGCCGCCGCAGTGTGGACTCGTTGGATGCGCTCAAGGTCTGCCTCTGCCGCCTCAGGTTCGCGACATGCTGGCCACCGCTCCTGTGAACACAAAAACGAGGGGCCCGACAACCACACTGCATGGTCATCAGGCCAAGGCAATCTGGCAGCCTTATCAGCTGGGTTGTCCGACGTGGGGACCCAGCGCCAGTTGCCTCTGGCTGATAACCTGTCTATTTTTAGTTTTTTCCTTAACTCTGTCGAGTTGGTTACCCACCCCCGTATGATAAAACCCCCGGAGGCGTGTATTCTGGCAACCTGCTCGATCAGGCTGTTGGCCTGCTCTACGGACCACGTGCTATCTAAATAGTCGTCCATGTAGTGCTTATCTCTTATGGCCTCAACAGCTTCGGGGTGAACGTTAACCCACTCATTGGCGTTTTTATTGAGTATATATATCGCCGTGGTTGGTGAAGAGGCGGCGCCAAATATCATTGATGTCATGGCGTAGGTATCAGGTTCCCTACCATCGTTCGCCCCTCTCCACAAAAACAGCTGTGCGCCCTGATCTTGTGCCCTATCTAATCTACCTAATCTTGACTCGCAAAAACATATCAGCTATATCGCCTGTGAACGCTATGGGGCCTACTCTAAATTTAATCAAAATACCTAGTAATGAATTTAATAGATCGGGTCCGGTCAGTAGGTTATCATTTAAACACGTACCTTGGGACGTAGCAGCCGCGTCGAAGACTAGGCGAAGCTTCCCTGGTTTGTTCGGGTTTACAACACCGAAATGTGGTAGGTACCAAACCGGTGAGCTATCTACCTCGCCTTCCACCTTCCGTGCATACCCTTCAGCTACTAGACGCTCTATCTGGTTCGCGTACGTCTCAGCGAAACGAGCGTCCTTACGCATCCGCCTCTCGATACCATATAACCTCTGCCGGGCCTGTCTGTAACTATCAGGCAACAGAATGTTGTCCTGTTTCCACAAAAGACCTACTTCCCATTGCTTCTTATCAGGGGTGCGTTGACTCGTACTGTCTAACACCTGTACAGCCCGTTCTACATCCTTATGTTTGCGGGTTACTTGAGAAATGCCTATCGATTCTAATTCAAACTGTGACTTTACTAAATCATGCAAATCTGGGAGGGAAACTGTTGTGCAGTTCACTGCTTCGGTACTACTGTCGTTATTAAATGGTCCATGTATGACCCAACCTAACTTATGTAGTTAGTGAGGCAACTGGCTTACCGGATCGTCCACGGCGGGTGTCCCCGCCAACGAGCAGCTCCCAATTGTCCTGCCCGATCAGCAGCAGCGGCTTGGCTCCCCTCATCTCTGCGCAACCCAAGTCGCGCAGGTGCGCGTTATCGTTGATCACTGAAGAGGTCACTGTTTGTGTAGGCAAGTTCAAGTTTGCTAATGTCCGGCACTTGATATTATGGCACTGTCCATTGGGGCCCTTCACACATACTTGTACCACTCGCGAGGTAAGGTCCGACACAGCATGACCGCCCGCGGTCTTTAATGTTAGTGGCACACGTGGACCCGATAGGTTTGTAGCGAGCGAACTGTCTATTAGCGATACTGTTGCCCCGTCGTCCAACAACGCATAACACTGGTCGTTGTCGCTATCTTCGTTACACACCGACACTGGCACTATCTTCAATAACGCTGTGGCTCGCCACTCTCCTATGTTTGTTACACATTCTGGTTTTGACCTGTCTTCGTGTAACAACACATGATGTTTGTAGTCGCACTTTTTGCACTTGTTTGCGCGACAAAACTGCTTAGTGTGTTTTGCTTTTAAGCAATTAAAGCACACTTTTTTCTTCTTGATCAGTTCCCAGCGATCTTGAATATTCAGCTTCTTGAACTGGTCGCAATCTTCTATGACATGCTTGCCGTGGCACATCACGCATTCCTTCTGTGTGATACTCGTAGCTTCGTCGCTCTGTGTATTCACACGATGTGTCATCTGCGGCTTGTTGGTGACTGGGCGTGCCGCGTTTCCAGGTCGAGTCCGTCCGCTGGTCTGCTGCAGCTTCACAGGGAGTTTAGCCTGTTCTGATTCATACACAGTCGGTTGTAGGTAGTATGAAGTAGAACGCGTCACGTGTATGAGGAACTGTGACAGCATTTCCAAGCTGGGTGAGATCCTCAAGTCCACCCCCTGTGAGTTATCCAGGCCCATCGCGAAGTCACCATACTGTGCTCGTTGAACTGGTGTCAGCTTGCTTAGCAGCTCGCTCACTAGTTGAGGGTTATTCAGGTACCCATCTGCTCTAACATTCTTTAGTAGCGACACACAGTTCCTTACCGTCGATGAGAATTTCCTTAATTCCTGGCCACTTTCAGACACTTTAGGTAAATTTCTCACCTTCTTTAGAGCATATTGAAGTATGACGGTTGGATGTCCGTACTCTTCTTCTAATGCACGCATTATTTCAGTGGGTTCTCTCGCTGACCGTAACAGGTCCTCCACTGCGATCTTCGCCTCCCCATGTAGAGACGACTTCAGACGCGCTATATTCTCATGCGGCCTAAAGTTATATAATTCAGTAGTGTCCCAGTACATATTCCTATATGATATCCAATCAGCTGGGTCACCGCTAAAATGTGGCAATTCGTAAGCCTGTCTGGGTACCGGGTGCGGGCGTGCCATGTTAGTGATCGCCTCCGCCAGCTTATCGATTTTCCTATCTCTATCGCTCGACGATAGTCGCTGCCTTTCTACAGCCCCCACTCCGCTATTTCCCTGTCGCTGTGTGACCGACTCGAGTGTCGATACTCGAGGTCCACTTGCGACCGGAGTGGTGAAGGCGGGATAATCGTCGGGCAAACGGAATCTAACCGCTTCAGTATGGGCTGGCGTCTGCATAGGCCCCGCATTGCTCACGGGGTTCCTATACGGATGCGACACATTACTTTCACTTAACATAGCCGGCACACGGTACATATTAGATTCAAGATTCACTCTACTTACATTTTGGTCTTGAATCGTAGGTGCTTCATACGGCGCGCTGCCCTCAAGCGGTACGTGCGACGTAGACGGCGCGCGAGACGCTGCCGCCGTAAACATCGCCGTTTCTGGTTGCGTCGCTTGGGGCGTTGTTTTCACCCATTCTTCAACTCGGTGCGTCGTATCCACCTCTGAGTTTGAGTCCTCACTTTCAGCATTCGCCTCGATCTCTGCTATTGCCACCTCCATCCTTTTCTTCACCAGATTCTCCCTGATGAGCACCAAATCACGCTCAGCTTCGTATTCGGCCTTTTTCCTCAAGAATTCGACGCCCTTGCGACTACTCTTGGACGAAACTCTGCTGCTCCGCGGCGACCGTGCGACTGTCTGCCTTGATACGCCCTCTGCCGGCTTTTCACTATAGTCGATTACTCGACCCCCGGTCAGCGGAATAATGGGGGTAGCCGCTGATCTTACCGTTGGCGCTATTGATGGTGAACCTGGTGGCACTTCCGACAGTAAGCCTGAGTCCGAGGCGATGGCGGCTTCCCTGCGCCGCGTGTCTGCTTCTTCAGTCATTTTGCGTAGTTTGCTTCGCGTGGTTACGGCACTTTTCTCACTCATTGTACAGCCCGCGGCACGTAAGTTGGCAAGGTTTTGGCGTAGTGGGGGTAAGTTCGCGCATGCTACACTTATTGCAACAAAAAAATGGTCACTTTTATTGCTTGTTATTATTCTGTGGTTATTGCCATAATTTAATTTTAAACATAACTGTTTAGAATAAAGTTAAAGAAAGAAGAGGAATTTTAGGAGTATTAAATAAAATATATACAGCAATTATAGGTTAAGAAATGTATAATAAAACAAAAAAATGTAATATCGTAAACAATCATATGCCGTCGTCGTCACTATCACTTTGTAAAAGTGTTACCCCTGGCATGAAATTAATGTTGGCAGTAGTTGAGCTGGTGGAAGGAGTTGGCTCCCCATCCTCAACATTACTCTCCTCACTCCCACTGTCCCAGGAGTTGCTGTCGTCACTGGCGTAAATTATAAATTGTTCAGTGACTGAATCGACTACATGGTCACTTTCGATATAGTCTCAATTTTTGTTACTTTTCCGCATAATTTGGACCATTCATCGGCGCCAATTAATGTTACCTTTTCCTTTACTAACTCCATTACATTGGTCACATTCCACGTAATATTTTTGCTGGCAACATATCCTTTGATTGCCGCCCATGCCATTTCTATAGGATTTAAATCCGGATGGTATGGCGGCAATCGCAGAACGCTATGATTATGTTCTGCAAGTATCATGTCAATGCTATACTTTTTATGTTGTTCTTTGTACAATTTTATTAATTTATATAATTGTGGTTTTAACATACTGTCTTCGTATCCAATGCCTTTTTCCGCCAACCATCTCTGCATTTCCGCTTTCTTGGCATTCGAGGTAGGCGCAGGATCATATTGTTTGTTATAATACGATGCGTTGTCAATTACTAATACCGCATTTGGCGGCAGATTTGGTATTAGTTGGTTGCGAAGCCACTTTGTGTAGTTAACATAATTCATGTTGTCATGAAAGTCACCAGATTTTGTTCCAGCTTTAAACAAAAGAAGCGCATTAGGAATAAATCCAGCTTCAGAGCCAGCGTGCACTATCACGATCCTTTGTCCTTTTGATATTGGTTTTTTAAGCCCCTTTGATGATCCATCTGACCACGCTTTAGAACCTGAAATAAGAGATATAATGATTAGTTTTCATAAGTGTGTCTCTCTTACGGGGAAGCGTCAGGGTAGCACGCGAAATTCAAATTTTCTTACGTTTTTTTTTATATTTGTAAGTCAGTATTAAGTCGTATGAATTATGATTTGCGGCCGTAACAAATATGTATTTACAGAATTATAATCATTAAAATCAGTAATACAACTTCTTAAGTTAGTTTAATCCTCAAATGTCAAGATTTCATGAAATAGTCATTTATTAGAATTATCTGGTCTTAAAGAGTTGTATTGATCACTGTAATGATTATAGTTATGTAAATACATATTTGTTACGGCTGCGAATTACATTTTGATCAACGTACAACCTAATACTGACTTGTAAATAGCAAAAAAACGTAAGAAAATTTAAATTCCGCGGGCTACACTGACGCTTTCGCCTTAAAGTCCAGGCACAAATATGCGAGAACAATGTATGGTAATTGTCACATACCTGAATGAGATGAATCAACATACGACTCATCTGTGTATACAATAGGTCTTCCTTCATGCCTATATTTAATTAGTTTTTTAAGGTACTCAATCCTAAGTAATCTAATATTGGTTTTTTCAATCAGCAATTTTCTATTATTTTCTGCTTTTTTCCATCGGAAGCCTAAGTTATTTAAAATTCTGCGCAGACTGCGCTCAGAGCCATTAAAATTAATGTCTTCTTTTAACTTTTTTCGAAGCTTTTCTGCTGTGGGCAGCTCTTTATTCGTAATATGAAAATTATGCACACAGGTTCTTATCACAGACTGGTCAAAATTATCGATCTCTGTGATCGGCTTTTTTTTGTTCCTTTTTTTCCCGGTGTCCTAAAGACAGTGATAAGTTCAGAATTTCTACTTTCGTTGACTATACGTCTAACTGTCCTTTCTGGGGTTTTGGTAGCTTCTGCAGTTCGTTTTACTGTCTCTTTCTCAGTTTTCGCTTCTTTTTCCATGTAACAGTACACATCATAAACCATTTTTCTGGCATGTCTACGTAAAATGGTATTTGTTTGTGGCATTATAACTAAATTTAAAAATTCAAACAAAACAGTAACAAAAACTTAACAAAAACTCAACATAAACAAATGGTACAATTTTAGTGCACGCAAGTGTACTCGGGAGCGAATGGAACGTGGACGCGATGCAAATAACAAGGGTCGACTGACCAACCAATCGCGCGCTCGGAACGATGCTACCTCGTTGCCCGCGTCCCGCTCGTGACCAGAGAGACCTAAAAAATGACTTCTGCGCATCTAACGACTCTTGCCAACTTACGTGCCGCGGGCTGTACCTGGTTAATTCGCCTATAAGCGTAATCCGATTCCGAACGCTAGTTTGTAAGACTACGCCCGGACAATCGGTTATCCGACTCGCAAGGACCAAATGTTAAGCACAGCACACGAAACATATATCAAACAACCTGCATGCTGTGCTTAGGGCGTGGTGATTAGACTCTGATAGGCGGGGGTTATCGTCGTCTTTATGCAAATTAAACCAGTACAAGTATTCACAAATATAATAAAAGGGCACGTAAACACAATTCAGAAACAAAATACACATAAAACACAATCATAATACTTACGGCAATAATCTTACCTTCGAAACACTAATTATTGCAATAATACAGACATAATACAGATACTACAGACACGCGACTACACAGGGCTCTATTGAGCATGTCACTTGATGGTTAGGTACTTTTACTAACTTGCTGGATACAATTTATGAACTATTTATGGACTAACTTTCAATCCTAGGGGACGCATATATATTAGTTTTTTACTATAGCTAACGTAGCTGGTACACCTCACCCGAGTAAAACTATGACACCAATATATGTGGTTTAAACAGTAACCACGCCCCTATTTTCTCGTGCAAGTCACGACCTGTCGACTTTTCTGAGCCAGGGATAAACCCGTACGCAGTTTTGAGTTGATTCTCTGCGTTCAAGTCAAAACGTGTTTATTTCCGACGGACAAGCATAGTCTCGTGGAAAATTTATTAGTTAGATGATGTTATGCTACTAGTACATTCTTATAGCTACTTATAACTAATAGCAAACGGAGCTAGGAGTATGGTGCTTCTCCTACACTCATGAAGAACTCAGATTTTTTTAAAGTTATCTTACTATTGAACTAGGGCAACGATTTATTTGTGTGAGTACCTACAGGGCGTGTTACAAAAAATAACATAAACATTAGTAACAACTCATATAAAAAACAAACGTGCATCCTATTTTTCAAAACGCATGCATCGGGAAATTGAATTGTGAGCCGTGTTAGGCAAGTATCGTCTTAAAGGGTTTGGACAGTTATGTTTAAGTTCATATAATACGGGCAACCTCTTTTTTTTTAATTTATGATGGGTTTGCTCTTGACTCTAGTCTAGGTCGGACGCGACAAACAGAGTCGACGATGAAGTGAGCTTACCCAGAAGAAGCCTGTTCGCTTTCACTTTGAAGAGATTAGGGTTGTATGCGCTCGGAAACAGACGCAGGTAGTGAGTTCCACTGTTTTGCTATGCGCATTATAAAAGTTATTTGGGAGCACTTAGTGCGAATTGGTGGAATAGCAACTAGGTAGGGATGGTAAATGGCAGTGCGTCTAGATGTCCGATGGTGGAAGGGAGCCGGTGGAATGACGTCGTGGAGTTCTTGGGCACACTCACCGAAGTACAATGTGTAGAAGACCGACAAGCAGGCAACCTTGCGGCGATGAGCCAAGCTATGAAGCTTGGCATCCACCAGTTTTACGTCGCCAATGAGCCTCTTAGCTGTGCGTTCCACTGATTCAAGCGAGGCTAGTTAGGCGCTATTGCCATCACCCGGATACAAGTCCAGAAAAAGTGCTACTGAGAAATTCCAGATGGAAAACCCCATAAAAATTTGTACGAGCCGGGAATCAAACCTAAGCGGCAGTGTAAATAACAATTAGAAGTAACACAATTAATGTTCAGCTTGGCATGATCGGCACAGCTGGGTAGCATTTAATAATCAACTGCCTAGCCTTTTCAGATAGGCGGTCACTCCATGTATATTATTGGTATTCAGCTGCATTCGGCTAGACTGGAGGCCGATCCCAACATAGTTGGGAAAAGTCTGGGCAGATGATGATGATAGCAACACCTCTGCCTCACCCTTCGGGAAGCCAGGCGTGATGTTACGTGTCATCTGTTGGTAATGGTCAGC
This sequence comes from Dicycla oo, assembly GCA_948252095.1. NCBI lineage: Eukaryota > Metazoa > Arthropoda > Insecta > Lepidoptera > Noctuidae > Dicycla > Dicycla oo. The sequence continues at coordinate 26,687,030 of OX411729.1, read as the reverse complement.
TCTCAAGTTCTGTCCTCAAAAGGACTTACCCTACATTTTAACAATCACGTCATTATCTTGTAACACGTAGGCTGGAGTTTAAAAGAGACGCGTTTTTCTTAGAGGTCCGTCTAGTAACTAGATGAACCTCTTATATATTTTTTAATATTTTAGTTTTTAAACTAGATTGTAGTTTTCGAATCTCTTCCAAGTTAGAGTGAATAGGCTTCTTCTAGGTAAGCTCACTCCATCGTAGACTTTGTCTCTGTCACTTTTGACCTAGACTAAATCAAGAGCAAACCCATCTCAAATTAAAAAAAAAAAAATTATTATAATACATACATTGAAAAATGTAGGTATATTGTATCTTACTGACACAGAACTCATTTCTAATACATTTTCGTTTTACCCCTTTATGTTAAAGTTCTTCAATCATATGCCCCTTTGACTAAGAAGATAATCACAAGATACGTATTCATTGCGAGCTGGCAACGTCGCATTTCTACAGGTCTTTCGTGATTATTTAATACGTTTAAATCAAATTACTATTTTTCTTAAAACACTCCATGTATCGTTGGTATTGATAAGTGTGTAAGCTATTTTTTTACAGTTATTTTGGTATTTACCCATAAAAATTGACAATATTCTATAATGCAGAACATTGTCAATTTTTATGGGTAAATACCTAAATACTTATAAATACCAACGATACATGGAGTGTTGCCAGTCATCCTATACGTATAATATTACGCATTTATAATATTATATAGGGCGACTGGAAATTAGTGACCCATACTTAAACACATGTTTGTACTCATGATAACAAACAACTTTTACTATGGGACTAAACCTGAAATCGCGAAAAAAAAATCAGCTGCTCCCTACATTTTGACAAGTGAACATGAAAGTGTGGGACATCTGATTTTTTTTTTTCACAAATTCAGGATTGGTCCCATAGTAAAAGTTGTTTGTAAAATCATGTGTTTAAGTATCGGTCACTAATTACCAGTTATCCTATATAAAAAGGATTTACAGGGTTATTTTAAATTAGCTAGCTATCTAATACCCATTGCGTCTGCTAAGTTTTGCTAGCGAATTTAAAATAACACAGTACGTTCCCATGCTGATTTCGACTACGGTGACGTTCTATTTTTGACGGCTATAGGTTACAAGCATGTGCTCTTATGTGGGTAACGTAGCCTATCTTGGCTGTGCACGTACATGCACTATCTTTTGGGGGAATACCACGGACAATGAAATTGCGTTTCGGGCACAGAAAAGATGCATTAGATTGATGTTTAGAAACAAACAACGGACAGCTGTAAATCTTATTTTATAGAACGTAAGATATTGACGTTGCCTTCATTATATATCCTGGAAATGTTCATTAAATCCATTTCTCATTTATTTCAGCATTGGTCTGATGCTGTACCTAGGAATAGACGTGATAATTTTAAACTCTGTGTACACGGCGCTAAAACAGATCTTATGCGTAAGAGCATCTTTTGCATGGCTCCGACCATTTTTAATAAATTGCCCAAATCATGGAGAGCATTACATATATCTGCTCTTAAAAGTAAATTGAAGAGTTTACTAATTGAAAGAGCTTTTTACAGTATAGCAGAGTTTATGAAAGAGGACAATTTTCCTCGCTTTTGAGATGACGATGTTGTATTTTTTGACATGTTATTGTAGTCTATTGTATTTTCTTTTTCGGAATAATTGTAATTTGGAATTGATTGGAGGAGCTCGTGGCTAAGTAATAACAGCCGCACGGGTCGATCCATCAGGTTAAGCTGCGCTTGCCGGAGTTGGTCTGTGGATGGGTGATCATCTTTTCATACCGAGATTCCTCCGTGCCTCGGAAAGCACGTTAAGCCGTTGGTCCCAGCTGTCATTCGTGGATCTTTGACAGTCGTTACGGGTCGTCAGAAGCCTGAAAGTCTGACAACCAGTCTTACAAAGGTATATCGTATTAACCGGTAACTGGGTTGTGGAGGTCAGATAGGCAGTCGCTCCATGTGAAATACTGGTATTCAGCTGTATCCGGTTAGACTGGAAGCCGACCCCAATATAGTTGGGAAAAGGCTAGGCAGATTTTTGTAATTTGGAATTGATTTTTTTTTTAATGATAGTAATTCATATTTTTATTGACTTATTTAGTTAATGACTGCTTTGACATTGAATTGTATCTTCAAAATATGCTATCTTTAATGAATAATGTTGGAATGTAATTTTGGTGAATATTATCACGGCTTATGCACCAACTCTGCCTGACAATTTGTACGCCACGATATGCGGCTGAACATGTTAGAACTTTTCTGTATCCCATCGTTATCGTGCATGCAATGTATCATGTACACTATGTTTAAACAAATAAAAACTTACTTACTTTTTTACCATTTTGGGATGTCGCCTGCTGTCGCGATTACTCTGTACCCATAATAACTATAGAGAAAAATGAATCCTTCTCCAGTACCTTTTTTACCACCAACCCCATACTCGCGAGGGTAAATTACAAATTCACGCCGTCATGAATACTCATATCGGTGATTGGATACGACTGCCACTGATCGTCATCGTCGTGATCGTCATTAGTAATCAGCACATCAAAGGGTTGGAATATTTTACAGGCGTTCTACTTTTTTACGGGTTTTTATGACAGCTTGCCAAATAAAAAATAAAATACTTTATAATGTATTTTATTTTTTATAAAGAGGAAAGATTTTTTTGTTTGTTTTTTTTTTTTTTGTATCGTATAAGCTCCGAAACTACTGGACCGATTTTAACCATTTTTAACCGACTTCCAAAGGAGGAGGAGGAGGTTCTCAATTCGTCTGTATGTTTTTTTTTTGTGTGTTTGTTACGCGATTACTCAAAGACGGATGGACCGATTTAGAAAATTCTTTTTTTGTTTGATAGGGTATACTTCCGAGGTGGTCTTATATTAATTTTATTAACTTAGCTTGGGGAGTTTTTGAGTTAGCTTCAATAATGCGTATATTTCCCACTTATTTTATGTGGATGATGTGATGGTGTTTTAATAACTTCCTATCACTGTTATTTACATGGCTATATCTACAATTATTGTGCTCAATTATGTATTCGAATTCATGTGGGGTAGGTTCCACAACTAAAAAGTGAAAAATAAAAACTTTTTAGCAAAAAATAAAACCGACTTCCAAAACAAAACACTACAAAGAGAAAAATAACTTTAATTTCGGAAGTCGGTGGCAAAAAACGAAAATACAAAACCCAAGACACCGACTACCGAAATTGAAGTTATTTTTCACTTTGTAGTGTTTTGTTTTGGAAGTCGGTTTTATTTTTTGCTAAAAAGTTTTTTCACAAGTAAATAAAAAGCGAAATTATCAGGAAGTAACATGAGCTATAATTTATTTTCAAAAAACTTGAGATCCTTCTATGAGTAAGAAACCCGCGCGACTTAGACGCGTCGGAAAGAAATACCCTCTGTAACCTTACAAATAGTACTAGGATTGCATGAGTTCAAGATAGTAGGTATATCAATTCCAAGACACGACACGTTGTGCACAATTTCTGAGCAGTAAACCAAACAAAAAGTACTAGGCTTGCATGAATTAACGATAATATTTGAATAATTAGTATTATGCTTCTAATAGGATTTAGATGAAATCTGACAGAATACTTTTTTTCGTGGGTTAATATCCGACTTCCATACGGGCGAAGCCGCTGGAAAAAGCTAGTTTATTATACAATGGGCTTGTTTCAATACATAACGCATCGCGATTTGTGAATCTACTTATGCCATATTTTGATCAAATGTTAATTTTTCTTCGAGCTTTTTAACCGACTTCAAAAAGGAGGAGGCTCTCAATTCGTCGGTATGGTTTTTTTTTGTATGTTTGTGTGTGATTACTCAAAGACGGATGGACCGATTTAGAAAATCCTTTTTTTTGTTTGAAAGGTATGCTTCCAAGGTGGTCTGATATAAATTTTATTAACTTTGCTTGGGTAGTTTTTTGAGTTAGCTTCAATAATGCGTATTTTTTCCACTTAGTTTATCTGGATGATGTTTTAATAACTTCCTATCACTGGTATTTACATAGCAGGTAGTGGTATTCGAATTTGTGTGGGGTAGGTACCACAACTAAAAAGTGAAAAATAAAAACTTTTTAGCAAAAAATAAACCCGACTTCCAAAACAAAACACTACAAAGTGAAGTCGGTGGCATAATACGAAAATACAAAACCAAAGACACCGACTACCGAAATTAAAGTTATTTTTCACTTTGTAGTGTTTTGTTTTGGAAATCGGTTTTATTTTTCGCTAAAGAGTTTTAATAAACTTACCTCTGCTGTCATCAGAATCGGTTTGTTGAACCGCCATCTTTGTCTTCTTTTCGATAGTTAGCCGTGAAAAATTCTTACCTACTAAACATTAAATAGTTAATGCACTAGTATTTAGAGTATTGAATATTTCATAACAGCACAGTCAGCCTATTCCCAATGCCGGGATACAGGCCTCTTCTCTGTGAGAGGGGCTATAACGCACCACAGGGCCCAGTGCGGCTAAGCGGATGTCTTTGTCTTCGAATTTTTGTCCTAGGACATGCCGGGTTCCTCACGATGTTTTCCTTCACCGTTTTGAGAGCAGTAGTGATCAAATAAATTACACAAAGTAAAGTGCCTGCCTGGGTTTGAACCTACGACCTACAACACGTGAGTTACCACTGAGCCAGCACTGCTCATTTTATAACAGATTAAGGATTATTTGAGGATCATCAACAAACAAAACTTTTACACCCGAATTGCGTAACACACTATCGATCGGAATCGGTTTCATTTTGACAGTTCAACAACAATCATTACGTTATTTACGTTATCGAGCAGACAAATTTTTCGAACATATGAAGCAGTGGATTAGCAATTTGCTTCAAAATGATTCAGATTCCGAATGATAGTTTGTGACACAATTAACCTTAAACGTTTTGTGTACTTAGATATTACAACATTTTCTTACAACACTGAATCCTTAAGGAGGAAGCGTCAGGGTAGCCCGCGAAATTCCAATTTTCTTACGTTTTTTGCAATTTACAAGTCAGTATTAAGTTGTATGTTATATAAAGTCTGATTCGCGACCGTAACAAATATGTATTTACAGAATTATAATCATTAGAATCAGTAATACAACTCCTTAAGTTAGTATAATCCTGAAATGTCAAGATGTCTTGAAATAATCATTCATTAGGATTAACTGGTCTTAAAGAGTTGTATTGATCACTTTAATGAATAGATACTTGTTACGGCCGCAAATTATATTTTGATCAACATACAACTTAATACTGACTTGTAAATTGTAAAAAACGTAAGAAAATTTGAATTTCGCGGGCTACCCTGACGCTTCCCCCTTAAATAAAACAATCAATATCACTACACTTTCTTAACCCAATCACCACACAAAAAAAAAATTGCTCAAAAAGTAAGTCTCAATAACTGCATAAAGCCGCATCCACACACTCGCGACCTCATTCGTCCCTCATACATATTCCATGCGACGATGGTCCATGCATATGCATTCGTGCATCCATGCATCGCATTGTTGACTCGGTCGCCAATATTACGCTTTGATCTTCAAAAGTAGCTTCGAGTACATCAAGGGTGCCTAATATGTGTATTGTTTTGTATAGGACCCTTTGGTAGTTGATTAAAATGCTGGTTGATGGTCAATGGTTTTTGTTTTTTGTAGTTTTTAAGGTTCCGTACCTCAAAAGGAAAAACCGAACCCATAAAGGATCACTCGTGTCTATCTGTCCGTCTGTCACAGCCAATTGGCTCCGAATCTAATGGACCGATTAAGTTGAAATTTGGTACACGTATGAATTTCTGTGACCCAAACACGGACATGTAACGTAAATAAATGAATTTTGAATAATTATGGAGAACAATTCTGGGGGAAAAAATTGAAAAAAAAAAAAAAATTTGCAAACTGTACCGTGTGACATATCAAATGAAAGGGCTTACTGTGAGGGTCCCAAATATATATTTTTTTTATATTTTTAAATTAAATCGTTTTAATGATATTTAAGAAAATAGACGAGAATTGCCCATCCCCTTTATCTCCGAAACTACTAAGCCAAAAATTTTGAAAAAATTACAGATAATATATCTATAAATATAGATTACAGGAAAACCTATATGAAGTCTATGGTCTTAATATAACATGGTAAATCTCTTAATATTGTGCGTACAAACTTACATTTGCAGTTGGTATGTATGGAAGAACATGTTTTCCAACCACAATGTTAAGTTTATTCTTGGGATAATTTCATCCCAACCACGGAACCCTTCATTGTGCGTGGTCCGACACGCACTTGGCTGGTTTTTTTTTGTGATTGTCATGGAAAATGAAAAATTTGCTTGTGAAATAACAATGGGAATGGATTAGAGTGTGGGTGAAAACTTTGACTGCAAAAATGCACTGGAAAAAGTCATGTTTATTAATATACGTGAATAACTAACAACGGTATAACCAGAACGTCTCCTTGGTCAGATGGTCGCAAGCGCTTCTGCTGAGCATGAGGTCCTGGGTTCGATTCCCGGCAGAGTGTTATTGGGTTTTTTAATCTGGAATTTTTCAGTAGCCTGGAGCTCTGATCTTCTACAGGGAACGTAACAACTTGATATGATAGAGGAGGAAGGCAGAAATAACTGTTTTTAACCGACTTCCAAAAGGAGGAGGTTATCAATTTGTCTGTATGTTTTTTTTTTTTTTTTTGTATGTTTGTTACGCGATTACTCAAAGACGCATAGACCGATTTTGAAAATTCTTTTTTTGTTTGATAGGGTATACTTCCGAAGTGGTCCCATATAAATTTTATTAACTTTGCTTGGGAAGTTTTTGAGTTAGCTTCAATAATGCGTATATTTCCCACTTATTTTATGTGGATGATGTGATGGTGTTTTAATAACTACCTATCACTGTTATTTACATGGCTATACCTACAATTATTGTGCTCAATTATGTATTCGAATTAGTGTGGGGTAGGTTCCACAACTAAAAAGTGAAAAATAAAAACTTTTTAGCAAAAAATAAAACCGACTTCCAAAACAAAACACTACAAAGTGAAAAATAACTTTAATTTCGGAAGTCGGTGGTAAAAAACGAAAATACAAAACCCAAGACACCGACTACCGAAATTAAAGTTATTTTTCACTTTGTAGTGTTTTGTTTTGGAAGTCGGTTTTATTTTTTGCTAAAAAGTTTTTTATTTATTTATTTTATTTAACCATTTATGTACACACAAATAAACATTAATATAACCAGGAGCGAATTAGTATCTACATTCAGCAAAAAAATATGGCACACTTTTTTAAATTACACCGTCTAGCGTCCTATCCAAAACCGAAGTCCCGTCAGGCAAAAACATTCGAACTATTTTTTTTTTAATTTATTATTAAAAAAAAAAGGTAGTCAAGTAGTCGAATGTCAGCCAGTACAACATAAGGTTAAGGTCCATTGCATGGAACCTGTACAGTACACGTCTACCCATGCCTTCAGGGAAATAAGGTGTGATGCTATATTGGTATAGACAGATTTAAGCTATGAAGCTATTTAATTTCATACAGTAGCTATAGAAACAAAGGGGTCTCAAACATTTAACTTTAATAAATACTCTGTAATATTAACCAAACCAGACATTAATTCAAACCAACATCAATAAGTCTCCGAAAAATTAATAAAAAAAACCTCTTTCACGAACAACGCCGATATTTGTTACGCCGAATTTAATTTAAAAACTTTGTTAATCTAAGTATAAAGAGTCGGCCGCAAAGAGAACGGATCAAAACGATGAAAAATTATTGAAAGGGGGTTCAACTGAAGGATGGGTGGCAGGGGGAGATCGACTGTTTGAAAAATACATCGATAAATTTACTGTTACCACCGAAAAATTGGGCCTTAATATCCGAATCATAAGAACCAATCTCGCTTGCTTTGCCAATTCTGGTGTGTAAAGGGTGTCTTCAAATTCCACAATGGGGTGGTCGCGTAATAATCGTGATTTTTTAATCAAATTTCATCTGTACAAGGGAAGTGGGGGCTATATTTTTTCATTATTTAATTTTCGGTCGGTCGTGGTTTTTTTTTGTAAACGCTCCTTTAGGCGACAGCGATGTTTGAACGAGGTTTCAGATCTTTGGTGGGTGGTTGTTACACCGTCACAATACTCTAAATAAAGACTGACGTCAAGAAAAAAATAAAGTGCAGGAAAGATAACAAAACAACAATTGATTATGTTTAAGTTCTGCTTCACAGTATTTTAGTATAAATGATAAATGATTTTATTTCTGTAAGTAGGTTTGTACAAACACTTTTACAAGTCAATCATATTTTTTTTTTTAAACTAGATGAGGACGGCGTTTCCTATCTGACTAACTCTGAGAACAAAGGCCGAAACAAACTCAGAGGTCACAGTCTTTTTTAAAGTACAGACATAATCTTGGTCAGTTCATGTGAAGACATTGGACATTGGTGTCTTAAATGGTCTCACTATCAGTATCACTTATCTTTCACTATCAATTTTTTTTACACAGTATATTTTTGTGAAACGATATGTAAAAATAATTTACTTAATCGTCCCAAAAAGTGCTACCTAGTTCTACAAGAAATTTTAAATCTATCAGAATAAGCAAACAGAGTCCTCTTTGTTTCACTACTGTTAAAAAATCCATTGTTCTCCAGTATATTGAAATTTTAATCAGTCACAGTCAAAGTCATTCTCACAGTCACGTGAGAATGACTTTGGGCCAATGCCCAAAGTCATTCTCAGGTGGAAAATGGGAATTAGCCGACGAAACTTTGTCGGTAATTACCTACACTACGTCTAAACACGGCATGAAAACAGCAAAGAAAAGTAGGCTAAGAAAAAGCTTTTTGTTCTAATTATGTGTACATACCTAACTTTATACATGCATAGAAAAATGCAATCTACTTAATCCCAAGATATAGCCCATATGCAACACATTGCAATGTGAAATAAAATTGAAAAATTAATAAATGATCTGCTCGCCCATAAAATAAACGATCACATTACACTGCGGTGTGACAGGCGGCTGTTAATATTTCACCGTTCATTGGGATCGCTTTACGTTAATATTGGTTGATTGTGCTCGTATTACAAAAGTAATTACCGTTATATTAATGGTTATATTGTGATCTGAATTAATAAGTATGAATTTCTAATACTTTATAATATATAATATAATATCCTGGGACATTATTCACACACGGTCATCTGATCCCAAAATAAGCAGAGCTTGTACTATGGAAACTTCATACTTTCGGTGTGTTTTTCGGATAATTATGGCTGACCAAAGTTCAAAATACAATACGAAAGTTTTTGTTTTAATTTGTTTTGTTTTCATTCTTATTTTATCATTAATGTTATTTATTGATTCATTCATTTGCATAATACTGTTGTGAAGATCCGGGTACTCACGACACAGAGAATCCTAGCGTGAGGACCATTTCAATGGTGCAATTTTTTAATAAATATTTTTTTTAAATATATTTTATAAGTTGACAAGAGTCTTAAAATGTGAAACCAGAGGCTTTTCAAAAGCATGATTACACCTATTAAATAATTCTTCTTCTTTAAATGCGATCCTCAAGGTTCAGTACTGTAATCACCAATCTGCAAGCAAAGAATAGCAAATCTACCTAGCCTTGTCCCAACTATATTGGGTTCAGCTTCCAATGTAACCGGATACAACTGAATACCAATATTTACATGGTGTGACTACCTATCTGACCTCCACAACCCAGTTACTGGGCAACACGATACACCTTCGTAGGACCGGTTGCCAGAATTCTTTACGGGTTGTCACAAGCTCGAAGCTTCTGCCAAAGATCTACGAGTGACAGCCGGGGGACGTGAAAAATAACTTCGGAAAAATTTCGAAAGTCGGTGGCAAAAAACTAAAATACAAAACCAAGGACACCGTCTTCTGAAATTAAAGTTATTCACTTTGTAGTGTTTCTTTTGAAAGTCGGTTTTTTTTCTTTTGTAAAAAAAGTTTTTGGCTAGAAGTTTGATTTAAGAGTCATTATTCAAATCCGCCATTTGCCAAATAAAGATTTCTTACCTAGTCATTATGTCCGCGTATATTTTTCTATAAAAATCTATTTACAGCAAAACTTTGTAAGTAATGTCTTCACGGCGATCTGGAACGTATTCAAAAGGCTAATGTCGTCTGATCAGATGAACTATAATTCTTGTAACAATGTTTAACGTTATTGCTTTCAGGGTTTGTTTTACTTAATTAATGATAATGCAAACTTTACAAATAGATACAGAATATGGTGGCTCCTTTTACCCTACACCCATATTTAATATTATAAAGAGACCTTTTCATGCTTTAACGGCTAAACGGATTTCGATGAAATTTGGCAAAAAAGTAGACCTGGGGCCGCAGAGGACGAGGAGTGTCGGTATGGTGTTGGCCGCTCTTCCTATCCTCTGCGGCCGAAAAGTGGTAGCGGCCGGGCCACTGACCTGACCGGTCGCAGGTGGACCAATGGTGCCTAGACACGGGGTCGTCTGGTACCATGTGCTGGTTTTGTCCCTGGGGTGGTCACGGCGTGCCATGTGTTCTTGTGCGCCGATGATGGGGGATACTCTTCAGCGGAGAGTGGAGGGTCCGGTGACGGACAGCCGCGGCGGGTTCGCGGTGAGTGCTAACGCGTGCCCGTGTTCCCGCCACAAGCGGCAGAGGAGGACACTGTGGAGTTTTAGTGGGTTGGAGTCTCACATAACTGCACTATCTCCCCGTGGTAGTGCAGTTTGCTTGAACATGAGCATGGTCTACCTTTTTGCGTGGAGAAATTCCACGCAATAAAGAAGGTAGACCATGACCTCTGCTTGGCTTAGGATACATTTATCCTGGTAGAACGTTCCCGAAGGATAATTCCCGACCTCCACGCAGGAGAAGCTTGCAAAAGGCTAGATTAGTACAAACTCAAATTATTTTCATTACTGTATCAAACTGCAATATTTACTTGTAAGTACATTTTAAAATCATATACATTTTCAGTATCATAGCTTTTCAATCCAATTCGTAAAGTCAACACATTTTCAACAACATTGGTTAAAAAATCACCTCCAATTCTCGTTTAAAACCCCGGATATCAATTACGGGACACAGGAGAGAATTTAAAATCACTTGTCGATATGCAAATGTGATCCCAGTGTTCAATAAAGTCCCGCGCGGGACGGCCCTAGTCTCCGGACATCGATAGCTTCCGGGAACGGGACGGCCGACGGATTCTTTTTTTACGACGCTTTGCTGGTTTTTTTTTCCGATGGTATAGTGACTGGTAAGGTGCTCTGTTTCAGGTACTAATTTTAAGGTAAAAAAATAAGTGCAAGGATTGTTAATTTGATTTGAGTCTTTAACACTTTCGCGGACACGTACCTACTGAACGAGTTTATTGTTATGACTGGCTATAGCCGTTTAGCCATTGAAAGCGTTAACGCGATTCGTTTTACTCTAAATAATTGTTGCCGCATCATCATACCATACGGAAGTCGCCGCAGCGCTCCGTGCGTACGTCGAGTGACCGACCGGAGAGCCTATTTTTCCTGCTACCGCCATTGCGATGGTGGCGCCCCCGCCGTCAGTTTTGAGAACTACGACTTACTCGTGGTATGCAGTGATTGGTTCAATTTATTTGTATTTTTTAAAATTAGTATTTCAGTAACGCAAGTTTTTCCCAATACCCAAATGTTAAGTTGATATCAATGATGAATTGATGTTTTGTCCAAATGTGAATGCACTTTATGAACACCTCTGCCTAGCCTTTCTAAGGAAGAAGGCGTGATGTTATGGTAAGTTTAACACCACTCTGGTTAAACCTGGACAATTTCTGTACATTTTATCAGTAAAAATGTACAAAAAATTGTCCAGGAGACAGAGATCAATTACCTAATTATTTATTTGTACATCACAAAAATACATAACAAAAAAAAAGCGAACGAGCCTTACAGTATTCACATATGATATACAAACATCTGACATCTGTTTGGTTTGGTACCATCTGATGGTCAACGCTAGCTCCTCGCGCGCTCATTGGTCAAATTAATTAGCGCTCGCTTCCCCGGCTTCCTGTTACACACTTCCGTCCCTTTTCACGAAATTACTCCCACAGATTGCAGGAAATCGAGAGAAAAGATGTACATATCAAAAAATTTATCAAACAATGCAAAATATACAATGGGCGGCTTTATCGCTTTATTTATAATTGTATAGGTACGTATGATTGATAATATTGTTCTCTGTTATATGTTTATATTTGACTTAGTGATGTCACTTACTGGATGGGTCTTCGTTATAATTATTTATAAATCTTCTTCAATATTAAAACAAAATTTAATCCTAAAACAGTTTTTTCCTAGTCTAGTATGTAACTGACAAATGGGTTAGTTAATTTATTTAAAGTAAATTCGATGTAGAGCATCTTCCAGCCCATCTCATCGACACCAAAGTTCGAACATATATTTATAGGTCCGCTGAAACCATTGGAACGTGTGGGCTCAAGTGGGCCCCTCACACTTGTGCCCCGTCTCACACGCATGCAAGCACGGTCGCATCGTGCTGTCCTTGTCTTGCATGCCATTGAAGGGTATCGAATGTTTGGCGCAACAGGTTGATCGGCTTCAGGAATAGGGTTGGCAGTTTGATTGGTTTCCGATACATTTTTAGTTTTGGTCGGAAAATTATTTTTTCTATAGGTGGTGGTGTTGAAAAAGGGGCATGATTACATTGTTACCAATATATTGATTGATGTCTTTACGACAGCGTCATTAAAATTCTAAACTAACTTGCGTTTATAGGCTTTCTTTCTTTTATTTAAAAAATCAGATAAAAAAAATCGTTGGTACTTATTTTGGCTACTAATGACAATCAAAACCACTTTCATTACACGGTAAGCTATAGCTAAACGTATGGCTAAAATCATGTTAGAATTCAACTAAGTTGGAATGAATAGTAGTCGCTGGTAATCTAGAATGTAAATCTTCAGAATTTGTGACAATATTAATCGTGTCTGAAGATAAAATAATAATTGTTATAGTTTTTACAGTAAGTGCTAAATAATCGTTTTTTTTTTCATAAAATTTTTGAATTTAATGAAAATGCAGAGTCAACCCTACACCGACTTATCGTTTTTCAGCCCCGTGCTGGGACGTTCGACGGCCCGTAGCGGGATATCTGTTATTGATACGTTAACAGGTGCGAACCGAGCGTGGGGGATTTTTGCACCACACAGCATTTGAGGGTTACGTCGTGTACCGACACTTTTTATGAGTGTTACAAAGAAGTTGGAAAGAGTTTTTAGGATTTGTAAGATTATCGGTGTTTGTTTTAGTGATGTTTTTGGCTAGGATTACTATGAAGGATTATTATGAAGTGATGGTGTAGCCGTCACTGACCCAGCACGTTTTGACACTACAAATCTGGAGTCCGAGTATCATTCTGCCTACCTACTTCTGCTCCTCTAAAGAATCCAAAGTGGTGCAAAAAACACACCTTACCTGAAGAAAAGTACTCATACCGCTGAAGAATCATCCCACTTCAAGATGCCAAACCGCTGCCCACCGAAAGACCAGCCAAACCCATCAACATCACACTCTGTCACGAAGGCAGAAGCTGCCATCATATCTCTCACCATGAGCATTCCACCATTCTGGCGCGATCGACCACGACTTTGGTTTATAAGCTTCGAAGCCGCAACCAACGACCTCAAGAAAGGCCAAGCACAGCTCGCCCAGATGGCCATAGCTGGAGAAACAAGACATCGAGCAGATCGTGGATCTACTGTACAACCCACCAGTCTAGTATCTCTTCTTCTTCAATCGGTCCCTCATTACTGAGGATCGTGGTCACTGGACGCTTTTAAGCGGACAATCTGCCTCCATCTACTCCGGTCCAAAGTTGCCATCACCACCTGCTGAAAATTGCTTGAGGACGTAGCTTCCTTTACTTGGTCGGACCATCGTGTTGTACTGTCAAAACGTGCTGGGTCAGTGGCGACTACAATGGTATAATAATAAAATCCCGAAGTCAATAGTAACAATTTATTTAAAACAACATTGTTCACTTATTTGAAACAGAAGTGCTACTACACATTGCAAGAGTTTTTTGAAGAAAATAATAAATAAATATAATGGAATAAATAGCTCACCATTGATTTATTTAATTTATTTGAATTGATTTACTTTACCTACTTTATATAATTGAATTTATTTTGATACTTTTAACATAATACAATAATAATATAATTTGATAACAACAGCAACAATAAACAATAATAATTATAAATAGTCTATTCCTTTTTATTGATTTGATTTTTTTTTTAAAGGCACATGATATGTTTTATGTATTGTAATGTTTATTAATTTTGTTTTGTTCTGCAGTGCCCTAACAGGGTGCATGTTTGATACTTTTTTTATCCTATTTCAACCTCTCTACAACATGTTTGCCATAAACTGATTTGATTTGATTTGATTTGATATCACTGCAGATGAAATTATTGATCTGATAAGTTATTTCTGACTATGTACTGTATAATTACAATTGGTAATACATAAAGATAAAGATGAGGAGCTCGTGGCTAAGTAATAACAGCCGCACGGGTCGATCCATCAGGTTAAGCTACGCTTGCCGGGGTTGGTCTGTGGATGGGTGACCATCCGAGACTCCTACGTGCCTCGGAAAGCACGTTAAGGCTTGGCATTACGCCGTTGACCTCGCTCAAATGGGCGTTGCCGCCGAGAATGCCCCGCGCACCCCCTCATTATAATTACGCGCGAAGCGATCACTAATATTCTATTTTGCACCGCTGACTGCCACAGAGCCATGACGCGCGACGCACGCATAGGTAGCCTGTTGCATATTTCAGAGCAGTGGTGCAGAACATTTTTAGGTAAAAACTTGTATGTTGTAGAAAAACAAATACAACACTTGTGTAAATTATTATATTTTTAGAAAATATATATTTTTAATGACTAAGAACTCATTGTAATATTACTAAAACAGAAAATGGGCGGCAGAATATAGACAGTTATTATTATTAGCTTTCCCCGCGACTTCGCTCATAAATAAAAGTGTTTGTACCTAAAAGTACTACTAGTAGTTGTTGTTTTAAGTACTTCAAATATTTAAAAAAAAAACGCAAAATAAATCAAGTGGAAAATCTGAGCAATACACAAATGTGCCGGCCATATGCTTGCACGAAGCTCAAATGCCATATTAGGTGCATGGGGTCCATGAACCACAATGCGTCCCATATGGTTTGTGGGCCCCATACGACCCGTGACCTCAGTTCAATTTATTATAAGTCACAAGCGGTCGTGGGCCCGGAACTTATTAGTTCAATAAGGCCGGCCACATACACAGACTGAATTCCGTTTCGGAATTCCGTTCCGAAATATCGATTCGGAATTTTCGAAGGCAGTAAATCCATACAAAATCAAGGATGTATCACACACGTACAGTAGTTCTTCGTTTATTTTGTATGGCTTTGCTGCTTTCGAAATTCCAAAATGATATTTCGAAACGGAATTACGACTGTATGTGGCAGGCCTAATCAATTATTCATTCTTTTTCTAATTGAGTTTTAGCAATACTTTCATTTTCTAGCCCATGTTTGACTGATTTGACGGGATCTATTAGGTTTTTATAAATTAAATTCTTCACCATATTAGCACAACTGATGTCATTGCGTTTTTTAATTACGTTACCGAAATTTGAAGCCGTCAGTTAATTTCTTCTTAGTTCGAGCCATTCACTTGACTCACTTTGAAGTATTGTACCTGTTTCAATTCTTATTCTTTCATCTTCATTCTTCTCTAAATTTTTCAAAAATATTCTTTTCGATTCCTCTAGCATTTCCTTTGACATATCGGGTTTCGCGCAATCCTGTCCATAATTGATGGAAGAGGCGTTTTGATTTTCCAATGTTCTTCTTTTCTTCTTTGTATATTTTTTAGGTCTTATCTGTCGCTTTATTCTGTTCATTTCATATTTATGTATTTGTCCCTTTGGACTTCTACCTACAATACATTTATGCAAGATGCTCAAAGGTTTTCTTGTGTTAAATGATAGAGCCGCAGTATTACCTACATCTCATCTGATATTGATATTTTTGAGCAAAGTTTATCCTTTTGCCACCTATGAATTTAGCAACAACGCTATGATATCTCTCTACAGAGTTGCTGTCGACATCGTGCAAAAAATGCGTGAGTGTGCCGATAGCTGTGATAATATTAATTTTATTTTTTGGCACAGAGTGTTTGTATGAAAGTCTTTGTCAATATCTTCTATTTCGCCTAGTTTGCCACAAAAGTATCCTTTGCACTTGGTATGTTGGCTAAAAGCATGTTCTGCAGCAAGCATTATATCAGCATGGAGTTGCATTGCATTATCAGTATGCTTGTATTTTGCAATTGCAGTTACTACTACTTTTCGCATGGTTAATATTCTTTTCTTTGTTAGGAGTTTTATGAACCGTATTAGAAATTTCGTGTCTGTTGTAAAACTCTGCAGTTTGTTGCAAAAAATCCTCAGCAAGTGGTTTCGGCATTCAATTTTTTCTATTGTTAAATTTTCGTACGGCCTTTCTTGCAAAAGCTTTGAATATGTGTTGGCGTCACAATCTGATATAATTCTGCCATATATCAAATTGTGCATTTCTATGCTTTTCTTAAATCCCTCGACAATAATCGTTGACTCCATGCCGGTAGATGGTCCTGTAAATGAAGACAAAAAGTATAATAATGTAGCTTTCAGTATACAAAACCTATATTACGGCTTTAGTTCTCTAATGGGTTACCTCTACCATTTTTATATAATAGATATTTAGTTTGATTTCAAAATAATAAGGCGAACCATTTACGTTTAGTTAATTTATAAAACAAACAAACAGCAATACGTTTCCACTTATAATATTACTAGGATTTTTATGTAAAACACATAAAATATTTACCTGTATAGTTTTTATAACAAATATGATTTGTTTGTCGAGATTCCTTTATTTTCTGCTCTAGCGCAAATGTAGCAGAACTTATTTTTGACAGCCATGAACAATATTTTATTGCTACGTTTACCAAGTATGGCTGCTGCTCCTGACAGTGAGGAGTAGTTTTTCTTGTATGATCTTTTTCCCCAACATCCGTCAGCAATGACATCAATTATCGGTATTCCCTTTGCATTTACTTTACCCTCTTCAACGGCAGCACATCTTTCCTCTTCAGCAGCTTCGTTCAAAGATCTTAACGCTTCAGATTCCCACGTTTTGTTTACTATATCCATATGAAAATTAATAAAAATTAATTTAATTTAATTAATGTAATATTTATGTCCTAATTTATTTGTTATTTTTATAGTTTTAATTCATAATTGTTTTTCTATTCCAATTTAATTGATGGTTTTTAAATTTTCGAATATACTGTAATTTAATTTAACTACCTGACATTTTAAATTCAATGTAAATTATTTTAATTTTAATTTTGTTATTATCAATATTATCATATAATTCAATTTTAATTTTTATAATTGATTATACAAGTGCTGTGCACACCTATAAGTGACGAATTCACCACAAAGCTGTTAAAATAGAATATATTTAATGTAATGATTTAGTGAATAAGTCGTTGGTGTGTCAATAAATAAATAAATGAAAGGTGAATCATTTTTGTGAGATCTCAGGAAGTCCTAGAGTTGACGTAATTTCCAGAAGTTGCGTATGTCCACATCTTGCTGCTATTGCCCCAGCTACGGCACATGTGTTTAAATTCATTTCTTCTGGGGTGTTGTCTCCCTCTATTATAAAACTCATGTTACATAAAAGACATTTCAGTTTTAATTTATTCATTAAACCTGTCAAACGTTCAGATACGATTTCTATTGACTTTAAACCGCAGTCCAATGGTCCGTGGCTTGTTATTTCTTGGAGTGATTTTAAAAAATGACTGATGTTTACAATACGTCTACCAATCGATAATTCTTCAGTTCCCCTAAAACAAAGTAAAATATAAAATTCAGTTGAAATACTGATGGCTTTAAAAAATATTGTAGCTTATATTGTATACGTTCATCCACGTTTACTTATAAAAGGGTTACGTTAATCCAATTTTAAAATATGTCATTTGATTTACTTATAACTTTAGGGTCCTATGAAACTCGCCAACCTCGTTACTTTTCGACCCCTTGTAGTCCGAGAGTCGCAATCTGCAGGTTACATCCATGGGGTCCAAAGAGGATGGACAAAAAAAGTCCACATACTGTCGGAATTCCGTTTCGAAACATCGATTCGGAATTTTCGAATGCAGCAAATCCATGCAAGATCAAGGATCTATCACACACGTACAAGTAGTCCTCCGTTCGAAATTTTCTCCGATTCAAAATTACGCATGGTAGTCTGTGCGTGACTTTGTATGGGTTTGCTGCTTTCGAAATTCCGAAACGATATTTCGAAACGGAATTCCGGGACGGAATTCCGACTGTATGTGCCTGGCCTAATTATAACCCTGTATTAGCAATCTGATTGCGATGAGTAATAATACAGGGTCAAATTAAATTAGCTAGTGAAACTCCACAGACGTGATGGGTATCGATATCTAAATATGATAAACTAGTTAGCTGCGACACATATACAGGGTAAAATTAAATTAGCTAGCGAAACTCCGCAGACGTGATGGGTATAGATATCTAAACACGATAAACTAGTTAGCTGCGACACATATTCAGGGTCAAATTAAATTAGCTAGCGAAACTCTGGCCAACGTAAATTCATACGAGTCTAATAGTAACAAGCTATAGATTCACTGCATGCGAATCTATAGCTCGTTATGTCGTTACTGTGCCACTGTGTCGTAATGCCGCCCGGTCGTTTGGACTCTATACCTTGTTGCCATTACACACGTACGAATTTCCGTTGGCAAATTCGAAACGAAAACAGTTTCTCGTTCTGGCGACGAAAGGTACCTAGGTAAGTATAAGCAGCTGATAGGTAAGTACCTGCTTAGGTACGCATATTACTTATACGTACCTACCTATATCTTTTTATCAAAACGCTTGATTGATGGTTACTAGTAAAATGTTAGATAGGTACTCAAATTACTTACCGTTTCATTCTTTTTATTCTCCTCTTGTATTTTATTTTCAAATTACGCTTAGTGCGTCTTTTTTTGTCACCCATATTGATTTTATAAATAAACTTATATTAACACAAATATTTCCTATGTAGTATTACTAACTATATACTAAAAACTACTCTAATATTTACACACACAAAAACTATTAAAATCAACAAAATAAGTAGGTAGGTATTTGTTTACAATACTTTCTAATGCTATTGTCACCAACGAAAAAATGCGGGAAAAAGTGGTACAGGTCCGTTCAGCACTGCGTCTCGTCCCGCACTAAATTAATAGGCGACAGAGGGGTTGCTCACGCGATTGAGTGTCGATTTATGTAAAAAATAATGACTATAAGTAATTAGAAAAGTTATTTAAAAAAATAAGCCGAGGATTCCCTAGGTATTGTATTGTGTAATATCATGATGACTATAAAAAAACCTAGCGATTAATAGTTTCGAAGAAAAAAGGTTTTATATTTCTAAAACAGGGGTTACTTTTCATGTATGTTAATGATATTTAAAATTATTTTTTATGTTTTTCGACGTGAAGGGGACATGTGTTTTATTGTGTAGTTTAACATATTTTTTTTTTAAGATCATTATCGTACGGGTTATGGAGAAAAAAGGTTTTAAACTTCTTCAGTTCCAGCCTAATTTACATATAGCACCGCCTTAAGCCGTTGGTCCCGGCTGTCTTTCCAGGATCTTTGACAGTCGTTACGGGTCGTCAGAAGCCCGAAAGTCTGACAACCAGTCTTACCAAGGGGTATCGTATTACCCAGTAAAACTGGGTTGTGGAGTTCAGATAGGCAGTCGCTCCATGTAAAATACTGGTATTCAGCTGCATCCGGTTAGACTGGAAGCCGACCCCAACATAGTTGGGAAAAGGCTAGGCGGATTGGTAATACATAAAGATGAATGTTGAAATAAAAAAAATAAAAAAATAACTTTAGTTTCGGAAGTTGGTATCTTTGGATCTGTATTTTAGTTTTTTTTCCACCGACTTTATTCACTTTGTAGTGTTTTTTTTTTAAGTTTTGAGTTGTCACTTTTAGTGGATCATTTTGTAATTTATCTAAGTTACAATAGCCTTATGTCAACTGCTCATAGCCTTTTACAAAATAATGCTTTTCTCGATGTAGGGACGTTAATTGTTAAGGAGTTTTCCTAGTAAGAACCAGGAGACCTGGAGCTGATGGTGAAGTCACCATCACCATATGCATTGTGACGAGTATAATTTGATTAGCACCCATTTTAAAGTAATCGAATCGCAGCCCGTGAAATACTTAGGTATAATTGACTAGTTCCGATGGCCATCTGTGGTCTTCACCAAATGGTGCTTTCCGAGAGCAAATGCACGAGTGACTATAAAAAAAATACCCAAATCGCCTATAAAATTTGAGCGTTTGCCTCGATTTTCATGGGATTCTATCATCAGATTCTGATTTGGTTGCAAAGAGAGCACATCGAGAGCGTACCTTTTCAAACAAAAAAAAAAAAAGAATTTTACATATCCGTTTATATATGACAACATTAAAAAGAAGTGTCATCCAAGCATTTGATGTAACTCGATTGAACAACATATACGTAGATTGGTACCAAACCAATGGATCATTGTATTGGTCCATTGTTTTGGCATCTTAAATGAAACCTACATTCCTTCCGGGTCAATAACTGTAGTAGACTCAAGAAGCTGATTTGATATTTTTATAAATATCACAACATATTCAATCCTTCATTACAAAGTAACGCGCACAAATCTATCAGCACCTTTTAATCCCCTTCATCATCATCTGCCACGCCTTTTCCCAACGGTGTCGGGGTCGACTTCCAATCAAACCGGATGCAGCTGAATACCAGTATTTTACATGGAGCGACTGCTTATCTGACCTCCACAACCCAGGTAATACGATAGCCCTTGGTAAGACTGGTTGTCAGACTTTCGAGCTTCTGACGAGCCGTAATGACTCCAGATCCACGAATGGCAGCTGGGACCAACGGCTTAACGTGATTTCCCGAGGCACGGAGGGGTCTTGGTATGTAGAAATGGTCACCCATCCACGGAGCAACTGCGGCAAGCGTAGCTTAACCTAGCTTA
The DNA here is from genome assembly GCA_948252095.1 of Dicycla oo. Classification (NCBI taxonomy): domain Eukaryota; kingdom Metazoa; phylum Arthropoda; class Insecta; order Lepidoptera; family Noctuidae; genus Dicycla; species Dicycla oo. Next base: position 26,665,777 of record OX411729.1, on the reverse strand, counting down.
TCCTTGCAACTGTTATTACTTAGCCTTCTGGCTGAGGTATAACAGTTGCAAGGATCGAGCTTCATTTCACCTCCCTTCAATAATGTGTTAAAACAGATGTCAAAATCTATTAGAAACTTAGATTTACCGATTTACCTTACTTGATATTATGTATTTTGTAAGAGAAGCATCCTATGTCTATAGTCCTGGCCATGAGCAATGAGGAAAGAGTTCAAATTTAATAATGAATATCATTCTTCAAAACACAACTTGCAAGTAGATTTTACTAAGCTCTGAATCCCCTCTGACTTTAGCCAAAAATCACTAAGTCAAACTACATATTTCACATAGCCCAAAACTTAACCCTACACTTCTCACTTAAACCACTCCCAACAAAACTTAACCAACCAAAGTTCACTTGACATAAAGGTCACTTATCGAAGGGATGCGGTCTGATCGACCTGGGCGAAGGTCAAGGTGAGAAGGGACAAGTATTGGGCGTGATCGATGCGTTCCCTGTACCCGTTGATGTAATGGTAAAATTTATTGGGATAAGGGTTAAATGTTTGATGTAAGGGATGAAAGGTGTTCATAGAGTGTTGTGGGTAGTTTTATGTCTGAGGAAATTGGTTCTTCGGTTTGCTGTTCCACTATTTCAGATTGACATGCGTGAGAGTTTGCACGTATATAAAGAAAATATCAAATCATTTGGAAACATAGCAGGTATTATTCAAGTTGAAGAAATACATAATTTTTTTCTCAATAAAGAAATCCGAAATCATCATCAAATTTAATAAAAAGTGGGGCATAAAAAACTTTTTAGCAAAAAATAAAACCGACTTCCAAAACAAAACACTACAAAGTGAAAAATAACTTTAATTTCGGTAGTCGGTGTCTTGGGTTGCGTATTTTCGTTTTTTGCCACCGACTTCCGAAATTAAAGTTATTTTTCACTTTGTAGTGTTTTGTTTTGGAAGTCGGTTTTATTTTTTGCTAAAAAGTTTTTATTTTTCACTTTTTAGTTGTGGAACCTACCCCACACAAATTCGAATACATAATTGAGCACAATAATTGTAGATATAGCCATGTAAATAACAGTGATAGGAAGTTATTAAAACACCATCACATCATCCACATAAAATAAGTGGGAAATATACGCATTTTTGAAGCTAACTCAAAAACTCCCTAAGCTAAGTTAATAAAATTTATATGGGACCATCTCGGAAGTATACCCTATCAAACAAAAAAATAATTTTCTAAATCCGTCCATCCGTCTTTGAGTAATCGCGTAACAAACATACAAAAAAAAAAAATACAGACGAATTGAGAACCTCCTCCTTTTGGAAGTCGGTTAAAAATCTATACAAATAAATATAATTGAAGTGTCTATTTGTAATGTCAAAATAACAGCTTTTTAATAAATGTATATAAAAGTATATACGTACGATACTTACAACGAAAATGCAATTTTTCAAATTTTTGTCTGTCTGTCTGTTTGTTCCGGATAATCTCCGAAACGGCTGGACCGATTTTGACAAGCCTTTCACTGCTAGATAGCTGATGTTATAAGGAGTAACTTATGCTACTTTTATCTAAGAAAAAAGAAAGGATTCCGCGCAAAAAAATAAAACTCATGAAATTGTAACAAAACCTGATTCCAATTGGGAAGTATTGACAACCATGCGGGCAAAGCCGCGACCCACAGCTAGTTGTTAATAAACATAACACCACGTATCCTTGCCATAATTTTTTTTGGCATACAGTTTATTTGTGTAGACATATTTATCTTATATTTACCTGACCCGAAAAGCCTAACCCTAGACGGCCGAACTCCAGTGTGCCCTCAGGGGCACACTGGAGTTCGGCCGTCTAGGGTTTGGTTAGGTTCCTTTTTAGGGTTCCGTATCAAAATGGTAAAAAGGAACCCTTATGGTGCGTCTCAGTCTGTCCGTCTGTCACAGTTGGATATCTCAAGAACTACTAATGCTATCAACTTGTATTTTGTAATAGTTTTAGGTGACGTTTGCTCAACTATTTTACAAATAAGATTTTTTTTTTGCAACAGTGACTGAAAGGGGTCTTAAAAATTCGAAGTAAAGCTACTAGGGCATGTGGGGTATCGTATGAAAGAGCGCTGTTTGCACATTCTCAAACATTTTTTTCTTTTTTTCTTGTAGGCCATATAGTTTTCGACTTTTGATGCAAAACGTAAAAAAATGCCGTCCCCCCCCCCCCCCTTCATTTCCAAAGTTTGCATAGAGAAAACTCTGGAATTATTCTTTGTGATAGAAGTTACGAAGATTACAGGAAAAATAAAACGATGTCTAAAAAAGCGTGCTATTTAGGCACACTTTTTTAATATATGATGGTACGAAACGCTCGGTGCGCGAGTCAGACTCGCTCTTGACCGGTTTTGTTATATAAATAATTATGCGTAAAAAATGTTATGCGTTAATATACCTAATTAGGATAAACAAAAGTATTGCATGTATATGTCTAAGGGCGGAGTTCACCGACTTTAAAACAGCTGTTTAGATTTTTAATCAGTTCTTTTCTTAGGAAACTTGACATAAACCAACTGTTTAAATACCTCAGCGGTGGTTTGAATGTTGGTGAACACAGGCCTTAAAATTTTATGCAAATGGATAGTGAAGCCAAATCTTTGCTATCGCAATTATTGGAAATTACGAAGGTTTATAACATCCGAAACTTCCACAATGTTCCACGTACAGAAACCGCCTGAAGCCATCGATTCCCCATGGTACTAACACCATCCCAAGTTATCATTACCTTCATACCTTTATAGCCATACACACCATCATCGATTGGCCATGCCATATCGATTTTACAGATGTTTGATAAAATTGTTACCTGCCCGTGATTCCCTATGAAATCTATAAGATGGGTTTTATTATAAGAGCTTCCTTGCCCGAGGTTGTTGAAAAATTAATGGCAATTGATGCAAAATGGGTCGGTTATCGGCTATGCTGAAACATAGACAATTGATCGCATTATTATTGTCACTAAATGTTCTTCGTGAATAAAATTCAATAGATATCTTAATATAATAATTCTTCTGTACGTGTGTTTGTCACCTAACACCTCCTAAACGGCTGGATCGATTTAGATGAAATTAGGGATGCCCGATCTTAATCGATCTTCCAGAAGATCGATTCACGGCATTACGATCTACCGATTTTTTTAAATCGATTCAACAGGATGCGATCTTCGCTCAGATCGAATCGTATGCGCCAAGAAGATCGTTTGAAAAAATCGTATCAACTAACGTCAACCGAAACGTATCGTACGAAGTACAACAAAGTAAGAGTACCAACATAAACATTGAAGGAGATTAGTTTGGACTGTTTCGAGTTACATCATTCAAAAGCGGTATTGTATGAAATATGAAGGTAGGTGATACCGTGATAATATTTTGTTTATTTTACTGTCAGGTATCGGGTATGCATTCTCTGATCTTGTTTTCTTTCATTATTTGCAATTGTATTACTGCAATAGAAAGAGTTATATCTGCTCTGTGAGCGTGACTATATTTTAAAAAAACATTTTAATATGACCCCGCCAACAAAATCAAACGTTTGGACATTTTTTATCAAATTTGACACGCATGTACAATGTAAATTGTGTACATAGATTGTTAAAATGAAAGGAAATACTACAAGTTTCCAAATTACATGCCTAAGTACTGTGCTTTTCAATGTTTTTATAAAATTACGATACGATCTTCCAAGATCGAGTAAGATCGATGCAATACGATACGATTAAAATCGTGAATCTATTCACGAGGTTACGATCCATTACGATCCAGAAGATCGATTCAAAGCAAAAAATCGGGCATCCCTAGATGAAATTTTATGTATATATTTCAATTGGTTCTTGGATGGTTTGAAAACACAATTGGACCCGGTAGGTGGCGCTGCTAAGGCGGTACTCGTACGAAGTTCGCCGGGTCCGCTAGTTTTGTATAAATATTGAACCGAACGGGTATGCAGAGGTGCCTCATTTCACTAAAGTTATGAGTACCATGTAACAGCGAGTGAGCCTAATTAGCATAATAATAAAATGGCCGGCCTGAGAGAACACTGACGAGAAACAGAGCTCCCACCTCTTCTAATTCCTTCTTTTGAAATTCTTCAGAAATTCGCAAGAGCTAACGTGCGCGGACGAAGCAAGTATTCCAGTAAGATGCTGGTAGGGATCTTGACCGTACTTCCGGGATTGTCCTGATAGCCGTGGAATACCTCACCACTCCTCAATCAGCTCAGGACATGTTGCCCCCTTGTCACTACGCCAGGTCAGACAAGGGACATAGGTCTTCCATAGTTCGAGTTACCTAATCTACTATAGCCACCCAAACAAACCCATAGCCCAATATGTTTTGTTTCCATGTTCTGCAATAGTCCTGCACCAACCGGGGCTTGTCTTTGGGTGCACTTGCATAGTGCATACAGAGATAATCGTCGGTTGGGCCTCTAGTTCTTGGCTTCGGCCCTTCGTACGCCTTCCAAAGGACCGGGATCCCAGGGTCGCCATTTTTTTATTTTATTAGATTAGTAAACTGTATATAGAGTCACATACACGACTGAACACTGCCACCCAAGATACAAGCATTCGCTTAGTTTGGGAGACAGTACCAGTACCCAAAGCGCAAGACATTTACTTGTGTCTAATTAAAAAATAGATAAAAGAAAAGATAATTATGATATTTATTTTTTTATTTAAGTAGTGGTTCGTGGGAGTAAAGTCATCCCACGCAAATCTGCTTTTGGTTTGAATTGAAAATGAAACCAAGTCATACTTTCAAACGGAACGTACATTACTAAAGCCCTACTCACTAGCATTCTAAGAAACATTCAACGGTCACAAAATTCCAAGAAGCTACGATGCAAATCGGTTTTGTTTACAAGATTACCGCGGGTGGGGCGCTTAACGGTTTTCCCCGCGCGCGGGTGAGCACAGCGGTTCAGCACAGGCGGTTATTCAAGTTATAAAGTAAAACAGTAAATACAGTTTTGCTTAAATATATGTCAAGTTCAGCAGTGTGATTTGCCTGAACTAGGACAACCTGTGTTTCAGGCGAGAGGAGGTAAAAAAAATATTAGATAATCACTGTAATTATATAAAATAAAATAGTCATCTAATAGGTATGTAAGTAAAAAAAATCTTAGTATACTGACTTAGCGAACTAATTAAAAATAAATAGTTAGTAAACCAAAACAATCTTTATTTCAATACAACCAATAACTTCTTTGTATCTTCATAGGACAAATTTTGAAGAGCTACCTTGAGAGTTTTCTTGCAATTTCCATAATTTAGGGAATGGATGTTTGCTTTTGAATTTAGTCTGTTATAGAGTAATGGTCCAAGGAAAACAAAATTTGGCTGTGAAAGCATGTTTTGTACTGTTTGTGTGGTAAACAATGTCTTTTTGTCTCTTTTTAGTAAATTCAGTGCTGTAGCGAAGGGCTGCGTGTTGTTTTAGTACAATGCTCATTATGAATAATTGTCGGACTGTTAGTACTTCACAATATTTATAGAGCAGGTTAGTGGGAAAGAGGAAAGGGCGGCCAGTAGCCACCTTGAGAATCGCTCTTTGAGCTCTTTCGATGGGTGGTAATAATGATTTACATGCTCCACCCCATGAGGTAATGCAGTACGTCAAAATAGACTGACATAGAGCAAATTAAACTTGCCTAATTATTATTGGGTCTGCAATATATCGTAGCTTTTTGAATATGAATATCAGCTTACGAATTCTATTATTTAAAGCTTCCATATGGTGTTTGAACGTCAGTGAACTGTATAATTTTTTTGTAACAATAAAGATTATTACTAATATTATTATTAGCCGAGGAGCCCGTGGCTAAGTAATAATAGCCGCACGGGTCGATCCATCAGGTTAAGCTACGCTTGCCGCGGTTGGTCTGTGGATGGGACCGTCTTTTCATACCGAGACTCCTCCGTGCCTCGGAAAGCACGTTAAGCCATTGGTCCCGGATCTTTGACAGTCGTTACGGGTCGTCAGAAGCCCGAAAGTCTGACAACCAGTCTTACCAAGGGGTATCGTGTTAGCCAGGAACTGGGTTGTGGAGGTCAGATAGGCAGTCGCTCCATGTAAAATACTGGTATTCAGCTGCATCCGGTTAGACTGGAAGCCGAGCCCAACAAAGTGATTGATTATTATTATAAAAAGAAAGAAAAAATCAGCCTGTTATTGGGTTTTTCTATCAGGAATATCTCAGTAGCAGCTCGGAGTCTGGATTTGTGCCCGGTTGATGGCTATAGGCTCGCCCTCTATTACTTATCTGGCGAAATACACCTCAGCCCAATCCTTCGGGGAAACATACTCGATGTTATGTTACTGTTCCTATGCTGGGCAAACACAATCAATCTGCCTAGCCTTTTCCCAACTATGTTGGGGTCGGCTTCCAGTCTATTCGGATGCAGCTGAATACCAGTATTTTACACGGATCAACTGCCTATCTGACCTCCACAACCCAGTTTATTGGGTAATACGATACCCCTTGGTAAGACTGGTTGTCAGACTTTCGGGCTTCTGACGACCCGTAACGACTCTCAAAGATCCTCGAATGACGGTCGGGACCAACAGCTTAACGTGCTTTCCGAGGCACGGAGGAGTCTTGGTATGAAAAGATGGTCACCCATCCTCAGACCAACCTCGGCAAGCGTAGCTTAATCTGATGGATCGACATGTGCGGCTGTTACTACTTAGCCACGAGCTCCTCCAGGGCCAGACAAACACAGCACACAGAAAACCACAGATAGACACAGAAGGATACAGAGAAGTCACGAGCATTAAACACCCCGCTCGCTGGCTGACTGGCGATTGCAGACTTACATATATTGTAAGTCCTGTTTTCCTTCCGATGTCTTGGCATAACGGGTGACAAAAACATATTTTTAGGGTTCCGTACCTCAAAAACAACAAACGAAACCCTTATAGGACCTCTCATGTATCTATCTGTCTGTCACAGCCAATTTGCTCCGAATCTAATGGACCGATTAAGTTGAAATTTGGTACACGTATGTATTTCTGTGACCCAAACTCGGACGTGTAATGTAAATTAATGAATTTTGAATATGGGAGTCAATTTTAGGGGGTAAATAAAAAAAACAAAAATTTTGAAACTGTACCGAGCGATATAGGTTTTCCTGTACTTTATAGTACAGAAAAATCTATAAAAAGTCTATGGTCATAAAATAACGTGGTAAATCTCTCAATATTGTGCGTACAAACTTACATTTATAGTTGGAATGTATGGGAGAACATGTTTTTCAACTACAATGTTAAGTTTGTTCTTGGGATAAATTCATCCCGGCTACATTGTGCTTGGTCCGACACGCATTTGACCGGTTTTTTTTAAGGTTGTCTTAAAAGGGCAGATTATTTATGTATGTTGTTTGTAATCCCGAAATGTTTGGTCTACCAAAGTTCTTTTTGAAAATCAGGCTGAACTAACAACAGTAAAACAAAAGTTCAACAGTAAAGAACGCCAGTCAGAAATCAAAATACCTACGCTTTGATCCCACACGTTAGCCAAACTCCATGTTATTAGTTGTAATATACTATTGTTCAACTAACCACGAATAGGATAGATAACTTTTGACGATGCTTCTGCCACGTATCGCCTTTGTACAGACCTTTGCAGAGAAATATGGCCTCGGGGTGGGAATTGTAGACTGATTGCAAGACTAGAGGTGGCGAAGCTTTTTAGGTATAGAATCAATTTTTTTTTTTAAACTAAACAGACAGCTGTGCAGCTGTTTTATGTAATTTGACGTTCGAAAAGTGCTGATTCTCAGCCTAGTTTGAATAAATGGCTTTTTATTTTGATTTTTAGTTTTATCTCACTCGAAAGGTGTACATTATCTTTTTGTATTTTTTGAAGGATTACTCATTACCACTACCTATTCCTGAAAAGTAGTAAGTTCACGATAATAAGGCAACACTCAAAAGCATATTTTTTGGACCTAACGATAACGGTTAAGTAATTGTAATAACAATAATAATCAGCCTGTATTATCTCACTGCAGAGCAATGGTCTCCCTTTCCTTTTTCCACTCAACTCAATCCTGAGCCAATGTGAACCAATCCTGTCATAAGCGTCAAGTTCGTCCCGCCATCAACGTCCGGGGCTTCCGCAATGCGATTGGATATTTTTAAGAAGCCATGTTCTGTTTGTTGGTCTTAGCCCACAGTTCATCCGACATGCGGCGAACGTGTCCGGCCCAGTCCCATTTGAGCTTTTTGACGGGACTTTCACTGGCAGATAGCTGATGTTATAAGGAGTAAATCAGCTTACTTTTATTTTAGAAAAAGAATTAGGGTTCCGCTCAAAAAAAAACCGATGAAATTGTGAAGAAATTCCACGCGGGCGAAGCCACGGGTAAAGAAAGAAAGAAAAATAGGTATTTATTGAGACTCACACAGGAAGATCACAAATAAAGCTAAACACACTTAAAAATAATAAATAAAAAACAAAAGTGAAATAAAAATAATAAAAAAAACATCACCGTACGAGGTCAAAAGGCTCCTATCTCAGCATGATACTGCAACATTTAAAAGTAAGCAGCATGAATTTTTACGAGACTTTACCAACTCTATGTTTTGTTAGGTCTGTGCTCGTTTGATCTCACTATTATGCTAAGTGACGTGTGGCTAAGTTCTTTGTGAGCGGACATCGGGCGATAGTTCGCATAACTTTAACTTAATTGTGTTAATCATCGCATATTATAAGCTCTTTGAAATAAAGTTTGTTTGATAGTTAATAATATCAGCGTGTAACTCTGAGAGAGTTAGTCGCAAGACTGTCTCATAAAAAAAAAAAAACGGCCAAGTGCCTGTCGGACCACGCACAATGAAGCGTTCTGTACTTGGGTAGAATTTATCCCAAGAACAAACTTAGCATTGTAGTTGAAAAACGTGTCCTCCCATACATCGATATACGTCATGGTCATGTCTCCGACTGCAAAATTAAATTTGTAATCACAAAAAAACATGTTTTTATGTGGTGTAACTACAAATTAACAATTTTCGGACGTTTTCCTTTACTTGTGCTGTAAGACCTTGCGTCTTGCCAAATTTCATGATTCTAGGTCAACGGCAAGTACTCTATAGGTTTTGATTCCCTTGTGAAATCGCAAAATATGCGACATAAACGGTCATATCATTTGATCGCAATGACTCACAAGTTTGATTTTTTGACAGCTGAAAGTGATCATAGACCCAAGTAGTTGATATAAATTTCAACAAAATCAAAATCAATCAAAAGTCATTTATTCAAACTAGGCTGAGAATCAGCACTTTTTGAACGTCAAAATTACATAAGACAGTCCCCCAAAACGCCCGCCCTTCACCACTTCCTAGTGCTTTAGCTGGGGAGAAGAAGTGGCGCAACAAACTCCCCAGCAGCACAGCTGTCTGTTCAGTTAAAAAAAAAAAAAAAAAAGATTCTATATAACACTGCGCATAATAATTTAGGTACATTACGCAATACAAAACATTAAATTAAATTATTTGCTATAAGTAAGCTAACACACGCCAATATACAAAAAAAAAAAAAAAAATCGAAAACTATACTCAAGCAGAAACAAAATACAAAACTATAAACGTAAGCAGAACTTTATACCCAAAAGTCAAAGCCTCCAGTAATAAAGGGCGTGCCCGCTTACATATAGTCGTACATGTAGTCGTAACTCAAAGTCACAGATGATAAACTAGGACCATCGAAGTAAAATCAACAACAAGTTAAGTTACTAATAACAAAACAAAACCAAGGTCAGCAAGACGACCTGTCACCACAAGCAGCACCCGTTCACGAGTATAACGCCATACTTCATACCTCTACGCGTTCTTCAGAAAAAGGGTATTGACACACAGACAGACAGACGGACAACAAAGTGCTCCTTTTTCCTTTTAATGTACAGAACCCTAAAAAGACATCATCTTCAACTTCAAAACAATCATGAATGAATCATCATTCTTTCGTTCATGAATTCTTTCATTCATAGGCAAGTGGACTAGCTTTGATCACAAAAATATGTAATTAAGTCCTGTTTGGACCCCAGTGTTTTCCTACACCTTTTGTCAGCGGTCTTATTTTAATAGCAAGTGTTTATGTTAAAGGCACAAAATACCATAAATATCTAAGCCCATTTTTTGTACCTAGATAATTTAAAATAGAGCAGCCATTACGTAATCCGTAAGCAAAATCCAACAAGTTAACCTCTATAATCGAATACCTGGAAAGACCTCCAGAGAATTTAGATCTAAACGCCTGAACGGAGGTCGGATAACTTTGTCAAAGGAATACTTGACCCATACGTGTGCCTTTTGACAGTGACAATCAATATAATTAAGAGGAGCTCGTGGCTAAGGGCCGGATTTTTGATCCGTAGTTAACTCAACCAATGGTTAAACGTAGTAACTAATGGTTGAATTTTGACTAAATGTGAAAGGCTATAAACATGAAAGTATTCCTGTTAGCTCATTCATATTAAAAAAAACAGTAACTAATGGCATAACTCAATCATGATTCAAATCATCACCTTTCAAATTTAGCCAAAATTCAACTATTACTTACTATGATTAACCATTGGTTGAGTTAACTACGGATCAATAAACCGGCCCTAAGTAATAACAGCCGCACGGATCGATCCATCAGGTTAAACTACGCTTGCCGGGGTTGGTCTGTGGATGGGTAATAATATAATAACATACCGAGACTCCTCCGTGCCTCGGAAAGCACGTTAAGCCGTTGGTCCCGGCTGTCATTCATGGATTTTTGACAGTTGTTACGGGTCGTCAGAAGCAGGAAAGTTTGACAACCAGTCTTACCCAGGGGTATCGTATTACCCAGTAACTGGGTTGTGGAGGTCAGATTAGCAGTCGCTTCATGTAAAATACTGGTATTCAGCTTCATCCGGTTAGACTGGCAGCCCACCCCACTTAGTTGGCAAAAGGCTAGGCAGATTGAACCAATATAATAGGTTGGGGAAAAAGTTTCTTCGCATTTTTTAAGAAAATTCAAAACATTTTTTAATATTATTTACAATTAACTAAAGTATGTAGGTACCATTTTGTTCGATAACTTTTTGCCATCTTGTAGGTAGGGACATGATCCCATTGCTATAGAAATTTTGGAACTTCTGGTCAAAATACCGTGACAAGTGGTTTTGGCAGTCCTCTCGCGATGTTAACCTGACACTGCCTAAAGAATTCTGAAGAGACCGAAACAGGTGGAAATCTGAAGGTGCAAGGTCAGGACTATACGGCGGATGCATTAACACCTCCCAGCCAAACTCTCTTAATTTTTGCTGAGTGGCTAAACGTCATAAATTACAAACACATATGGTATAGAACTAAGCAATTTGATCGTAGAACAGTACCTACTTACTTTGTGCAACATTTCCTTCGAAGAATATTCTATGTACGCACGACGATGGTCATAATAAGTCATTCATTAATTATCGTATTGCAATAATAACTTAAATTGATCACATGAATGTTTATCGAATAAATTACTTTTGTTCTCTAATTTGAAAGTGAATCAAAAGGTACTTTTGATTGTCAAAAAGTCGACCAGTTTGTCAGTCAAGTTGAAGCTTGGCCATTCCAAAGCGAGAAAAAACCGGTCAAGAGCGAGTCGGACCACGCACAATGAAAGGTTCCGTAGTTGGGATGAATTTATCCCAAGAAAAACTTAACATTGTAGTTGAAAAACATGTTCTCCCATACATTCCGACTACAAATGTCCATAGTTAAACGAAAAAGATCTAACCCACATTACACCTAATGTGGGTTGGATCCTTTTCGTTTAACTGTGGACAAATGTAAGTTGTACGCACAATATTGAGAGATTTACCATCTTATTTTAAGACCATAGACTTTTTATAAGTTTTCCTGTAATCTATAGCTATAGAGTTATTTTCTGTATTTTTTTTTTCAAAATTTTAAGCTCGGTACTTTCGGAGATAAAAGGGATACATAGTCAATTTTAGTCTATTTTCTTTAAAAGCTTTAAAATGGTTTATTTTAAAATTATTAAACAAAAAATACTCAAATGTATTTTTTTATAATTTTAAAATAAACTCTTACAGTAAGCCCTTTTATTTGATATGTCACACGGTACAGTTTGCAAAAATTTTTTTTTTATTTTCTTATTTGCCCCTAAAGTTATATATGGGGGATATTCAAAATTTATTTATTTACATTAGGTACACGTCCGTATTTGGGTCACAGAAATACATAAGTGTACCAAATTGATGTGACAGGCCAGCTGGCGTGGTTGGTTAAGATACCGCCTATCACGTCGCAGGTCGTGGGTTCGATTCCCACCCAGGACAAACATTTGTGGGCATAAACATGTCTGTTTGTCCGGAGTCTGGGTGTAATTATCTATATAAGTATGTATTTACAAAAAAAAAAAATAGTATATGTAGTATATCAGTTATCTGGTTTCCATAGTACAAGCTCTGCTTAGTTTGGGATCAGATGACCGTGTGTGAAATGTCTCAGGATATTATTATTATTAAATTTCAACTTAATCGGTCCATTAGATTCGGAGCAAATTGCTGTGACAGACGGACAGACAGACAGACAGACACACGAGTGATCCTATAAGGGTTCCGTTTTTCCTTTTAAAGTATGGAACCCTAAAAATCGAGGAAGATATTCCATGATTATTCTTTTTTATTTATCAATAACCTATCGATCCAACCGTTCTCAAGTGATGCGCTTATCAACAACGAGCATTTAATTTTTTTATTAAATTAGTTTTTCTGTAGTTTCTGCCTACCCCCATGGTAAGAAGGCGTGAGTATATGTATGTATTTAATTTAAGAACAATATACACAAATCAGAATCCTATTCCTCCATTATCAGGCCCATAAAACTATTAACAACCCCCCCCCCCCCCCTTCTGGAGACGTAGAATTTATGGAACTTCCAGTCGCGGATATTAGAGAGAGAGTGTCCAGAGTTCCAGAGCTGCATTGCAGCAACGTCAGCATACGAACAATTAGAGCTCTTTGTCCGATATTCAATAGTGAGCGCCGAGTGCCGACCTGTAATAACGCCCCTGGTGTTTTGAATGTTTCGGTGGAACGTTGTGGATAAGACTTCAGGTACATTTTTTCTTTTTCTACGTAATCAAACGATTACTGCGATACATTGAGTTAAAATGTGGCATGACGTCACGCCTTCGTAGATTTTATACGTAGAAGTGACGTAGCGAGCCCCCACTCCCGAACTTTAATGCGAGTTATCTAAGTATTTTTTATTAATATGATAAAGCAAATAATACGTGTCTAATATTTTTTTTTTTATTATTTGGCTGACGGACTAAATAAAATTTCTTTTTTTTACCAAAGCCTCATTAACAAAAAAAAAAAAACTGTGCTACTACTCCATTTACAGAAAATAAAATCACATTTTCAGACTGAAGGACTGAAATTCTGAATCATTAGTTTTTTTTTTTATGAGGCTTTGGTAAAAGAAAGAAATACTATTTAGTCCGTCAGCCAGATAATAAAAAAACACTACTACACGTTTATTTTAAAAATTCTAATAGGGATTCTCAAGGAGAGTCAGAATTTTTAAAATAAACGTGTAATAGTGATTCTACTACTCCATTTACAGAAAATAATATCACATTTTCAGACTGAAGGACTGAATTTCTGAACCATAAGTTTTTTAATTTTTTTTTAATTTTGCCTTCTACAACACAGGATCACAGTTCTTTATATTCTACCTATCTATTCAAAATCAATATCAAGAGTCATTTATTCTTGGTAAGGGATTGCTAACCTGAAAATCTGCATTTTTTGAACGGCAAAGTTACATAAGACAGTCCCCCAAAACGCCAGTTCCTAGTGCTTTAACTGGGAAGGAGTGGCGCAACCAACTCCCCAGCAGCAAATCTGTCTGTTATCTCCATTTAAAAAGTCCCATGTAATAGAGGGTGAGTTTATTTCCGGATATAAATCCAAACTCCGGGCTGAAATCTGAGAAGTTACTGACGTTAAAACCCAATAAAACTCTTTGCCTGACCTGGTAATCTAATTCTGCAAGTTGGTCAACTCACTAGACCAACGAGGTAGTCTTAATAAAGAAAGAAAGAAAAAATACCGGCCAAGTGCGTGTCGGACCACGAATGAAGGGTTCCGTAGTTGGGATGAATTTATCCCAAAAACAAACTTAACATTGTAGTTGAAAAACATGTTCTCCCATACATCGTATATATACGTCACTGTCAATTCTCCAACTGCAAATGTAAGCTAGTAATCACAAAGAAAAAAAGTGATAAAACTATAAATTAACGGTTTTTGGACTTTTTCCTTTACTTGTGCTGTGAGATCTTGCTTCTTACCTAATTTGATGATTCTAAGTCAACGGGATGTACCCTATAGGTTTTGATTAATTTTGAAGCTTCATTTTTAGAGCTCCTAGGGACCGTAGGCCTACGTATTTGATATTAATTTCAACCTGATCACGCGTTCCTTGACAGACTGACAGACAGACAGACAGACGGACAACGAAGTGAACCTATGAGGGTTCTGTTTTTCCTTTTGAGGTATGCAATCCTAAAATCAAAAACAATTTCCAACCAAACATCCAATCCACCCTACTCTATCCCGGGCACCCAGATGGGCTGTGCCTACGGCTACGAATCTAAGCTTTCGCACAATTTCCTATCGCAGTGCGGAGCACCTTTCTAGCTCCGGGTGGCCTGTCGAACCGCCTAGTACCACCTAGGTACCACGTAGTACCACTGTGGTATACCTACCGCGCCAGGATGTGGGAGAAAATTGTAGCTACAGCCATTGTTTCGACCGGGAACGTGTCGGCCGGGTGTCATTATGTAACATCCTGAGGGTGGTTCTGATGGACTTGTGATTGTTAATTGGTTTTAGTTATCTTTCATATTGTTTACGTTGGTTACCTTTTTTTTAAACGGCATTATTTATGATCAGAGTTTATTATAAATATACTAGCTTTTCGGCTTCGCCCCCATGGAGGTCGGAAATTATCCCATTATCTCAAAAAGTATCCTATGTCTAATCCAGGTCCTGGTTTACCCATGTGTCAAATTTCATTCAAATCCGTTCAGCCGTTGTAGTCTGAAAGCGTAACAAACAAACTCACTGAGTGAACAACGCGAACAATAGACCTCGCGAGCAAAAACGGGATATTTACCATGTTTTTTTTTTTTCATCAGATCTTCACCAAAATTTTATGAGACCAACTTAAACAACCTTTTAAATAAAAAAAGAACCATCAAAATCGGATCTCATAAGGCGGAGATATTCAGTAACCTTCTTTTACCCCTTTTTGGTGGAAGCCCTCCAATCAAAAAACCCTGTCATAAAAATCTATTAAGTCGTATAACCTGTGTACCAAGTTTCGTCCAGATCAGTTGTAAAATACGAGCTGTAGAGGAGTAGCAACAAACTGTCAGAGGAAAACAATTTTTGCCAGACGTGAAGAAGAAACGCTTGGCTCACTCGGTCAATTAGGATTAATTTAAACAACCTTGAAAGATAAACTTAGCACAGCAACCAGTGCTAGAGCGTTCGCAGATGACATACAATCAGTGGCCGATTTTTTGTAGGAGATAAATGTAACAGTAGAGATCAAATCAAATCAAAAGACATTTATTCAAACTAGGCTGAGAATCAGCACTTTTCGAACGTCAAAATTACATAAGACAGTCCCCCAAAACGCCCGCCCTTCACCACTTCCTAGTGCTTTAGCTGGGGAGAAGAAGTGGCGCAACAAACTCCCCAGCAGCATAGCTGTCTGTTCAGTTAAAAAAAATATACATATTCTATACAACACTGCGCAAAATAATATATCTAAGTACATTATGCAACACAAACATTAAATTTAATTTAATTATTTGCTATAATTCAGCTAGCACACGCCAATATACCAAAAAAAGAAGCAAAAAATTCAAAAACTATACTCAAGCAGAAATAAAACGACAAAACTAAAAATGTAAGCAGAACTTTATACCTAAATAAAAGCCTCCAGTAATAAAGGGCGTGCCCACTTACATATAGCCGTACATGTAGTCGTAACTCAAAGTCACAGATGATAGACTAGGACCATCGAATAAAATAAACAACGAGTTAATAAAAGATCATTATACAGGGTTATTGGTAAAACACCAACAACTTCTTAAGGGGTCATTGTACTCATCATTATGAACAACTTTTACTATGGGACCAAACATGAAATCGCAAAAAAAAACAGCTGTTCAGTACATTTTGATGAATTATGCGAACATAAATATACTGAACAGCTGATTTTTTTTCGCGATTTCAGTTTTGGTCCCATAGTAAAAGTTGTTCATAATGATGAGTACAATGACCCCTTAAGAGGTTGTTGGTGTTTTACCAATAACCCTGTATAAACACACACGTCCTACAAACGTAGGTCTAAATAACAAAGGGCAAAATAATTGTAGGATCCGATAGTAGGACCGATTGTAGGATCTACAAAGTGGATGAAGAATGCGATAGTCCTTATCTTTAATGACCCATCGAGCTGTAGTTAAAATCATCATCTCGATGGCTCTTAGGTATACTGAGCCAACTGTACTTCTAATAACTGTAAAGGAAGGCGATAAAAACAGCGAATCGTTATTAATAAAATAATATGAAATTTATTTTGCACTGTTGATAGGCCTGGTATATTTAATTCACTATAATTAGTTCTTTTTCTTGATTGTATTAACATTTGAAATATAACCATTCGCTCTTTTTATGTACAGACGCCAGCAGGTCAACCTACCCGAAACTGTCAGATTTTCCCAATCAACCTTGAACCTAATGCTTTGGCAATAAAGTCGAAAATCTATTAAAGAAATCTGACAGATTGTAGTAGCTTGATGTGCTGGCGTCTGTACAGTTAACTCAGTATACTTAAGAGCCATCGAACTGCTCTGTCACAAATCGCTGCTTTGCATGAATACCCGCACAAACCAAAATTTTGAAATGACTGGTTTATAACACAGTCAAATGCAAAATAGTCCTTATTTCATGGTCAGTAAGACTCACATTCATAACGGCATAATCGGCGGTTTTGCCGTTATGAATGTGAGTCTTACTTCCATGAAATAAGGACTATTTTGCATTTGACTGTGTTATAAACTAGTAATTACAAAATGTTGGTTTGTGAGGGTATTCATGCAAAACAGCGAAATGTTTATGCGACGATCTCTTTTCTTACTTATGGCATAAGGTGTTAGGTATGCCAAATAATAATCGTACCTCATCATCTTCACCATCACTGGCAGCCTTGTTGGATGCCTATACTCACCCACTGCTGATTATAGACCTCCTCCCTTTTGTGCCATGCTTCCCTGGTCTGTGCGAGTCTCATCCATGCCTTCCCCGCGATCATCTGTAGGTCGTCCACCCACCTGGCCATTGGTCTGCCTACGCTCTCCTTCTACCGTTTCTCGGCAACCATTCCGTTGGAGCCCTGTTCCCCCTGCCATCAACACGTCTAGCCAAGTGATCTGCTGACTTTCATTTCAGAGCCGCAACGTGTTAGTCTTACGTCGGATCTCTAAACAATACCTACTAACATTCAAATCCTAAACAAAAATTCCTCAACATAACCACAGAGGCAGTTTTCATTTCGTACTCAAATCATCTCGAAAATGATCCTCAAATAAACGGCGACATAAAATATACACACATCGTGTGTGGCCATTAAAACCGCGTATCTGAGGCTCCTGGCGCGACGTAGCGATTTATTTTAACACATTTTGTTTATAAATGATATAATGCGATACTCGCGCGTTACGCCACAGAAAACCGTCTTTGTAACGAGACGTTCGGTATTCATATAGAGCTGTTAATACACATGAATACGGTTTCCGGAGAAAATATATCTAGAATGGGATGGGGATATTACCAACGACCGGGCACAAATCCAGACTCCAGGCTGCTACTGAGAAATTCCACATGGAAAACCCCAACAACACTTTGCCCGACCTGGGAATCAAACCTAGGACCTCATCCCCCCTCCCGTGGTGTCCCGCATTGTCGAGGCGGGGGCACTGTCGCCGTGGCTTGGTCACCCACGGTGAAGCGAAGAGGAACCTGAGGTAGGGCCGCTCGTCAGGGCTTTTATTTATTTATTTCCTCTCATACACATCACATATTTACAATAATATTAGAGAACTGTCGGTTTTGTACATGAACGCTGTCAGAGCGCTGCAAATACAATGCTGGCTTGCTGTTGAGTTTGAGGACATTGAACTAACAAAATTGAGTCAAAACTTATCAAATCAAATTACACATAATTTCAGAAAAATTATAAGTCTCGTTAAGATGTCTGATAAACAATATACAATAACACAGATACAGTCATATTTAAGTCAGATGGTAATAATTTAATTTAGTAGGTAGAAATAATCATAAAAATTGGAAATTTTTCTAAGAAGTCGACGACGTAGCGGCCAACAAATAGGTTGCAGTGCCGCTTGGGTGACCTCACAACTGAGGCGGGCCGCGATGTCGTATGGGAGGCATCGAGGCTGAGGTTGGAGGCCGCGGCGGGAGAGGAGTGCCGGTATTGCGGTGCGCCGCTCTCCCTCCCTATCGCGGCCTTGACAAGGTCGTCACCGTCTGATGGCGGTAGCGGTGGGGCCGCAGGGCCGCTCTCCCTATCCTCTGCAGCCGAAAAGTGGTTGGCGTCCGGGCCACTGACCCGACCGGTCGCAGGAAGCCCAAGAGTGCCTAGACATGGTGTCGTTTGGCGGCCATGTGCTGGTTCGGTCCTTGGGGTGGTTACGGTGCAATGTGTTCTGTCTGGTGCGCCGGTGAGGGGGGTACTCCCCAGAGTTGGGTCCGGTGAAGGACAGCCGCGGCAGGTTCACGGAAGAGTGCTGACGCGTGCCCGTGTTCCCGCCACAAGCGACAGAGGAGGACACCGTGGAGTTTTAGTGGGTTAGAGTCCCACATAACTGCACTATCTCCCCGTGGCAGTGCCGTATGCGTGAGCATTTCTCCACAATAATAAAGGTAAGTACTATTTTATAAAATTAAGACATCAGCGGGTCGATTCTGTAAAAATTTCACCGTGCAAACTTAGGTATTGCTAGAGGTATAACTTCGTGCTATATATGTAGTATATCAGTTATCTGGTTTCCATAGTACAAGATCTGCTTAGTTTGGGAACAGATGACCATGTGTGAAATGTCCCAGGATATTATTATTATTATTTTTTTGACATTTCTCGGGACTTTGGGGTCCCGGACCTTTGGAAGGCGTACGAGGAGCCGAAGTCAACTCGCAGAGGCCCCTTAGATAATTTTAAATGATGAGGAGGCACCAACCGACGATTATCCCTGTATGCACTATGCAAGTGCACCCAAGGACAACCCCCGGTTGGTACAGCACTATTGTTGTACGTGGAAACAAAACATATTGGGCTATGGGTCTGGGTGGCTAAAGTGGATTGGGTAACTTGAACTATGGAAGAACTATGTCCCCTGCCTGACCAATGTTATATACGGATAAAATGGCAGGGGGTGACTTGCACACTCAATAATGGGCCCCCGGAAACGGCCGCTAGCACATAGGGACGTAGCGACAAGGGGCAACAGTTCCTGAGATGCTTGAGGAGTGTAGAGGTATTCCACGGCTATCAGGACAATCCCGGAAGTACGGTCAAGATCCCTATCAGCACCTTACTGGAATACTTCCTTCCTCTGAGCACGTTTGCTCTTGCGAATCTGCACTCAAACCGGCCAATAAAGACAAGAAAGAGGTGGGAGCTCTGTTCCTCGTCAGTGTTCACTCCAGCCGGCCAATAAAGGCAAGCTAGAGATGAGGACAAGATTTCTTTCGGGAGATAGGGTCCGTGGGGTCGCTACGGCCCAACAGCTCGCCACATGCTGCCCTGCGTAAACAATTATTATTATTATTATTAAATAAATATTTGTTACGGTCGCAAATCATACTTTATTCAACATACAACCTAATACTGACTTGAAAGTTGCAAAAAACGTAAGAATTTTAAACTCACGGGCTACCCTGACGCTTTCATCTTAACCCGTTTTCGTAACATCACAATTTCTGTAAGTTGTACTCCTACCACATTCCGCGCTAAAGAACTTTGTTCCAAAAAAAAAAAAGTTCGCATTAACAGCTCTATATAAATCCCCGCATATGGTGCGCTAAGAACGCTCACGTACATTTTCTAGCACTCCGGTTTATGTAGGGCATTTATTCTTAGAGCACCCCTGTCCCCGAGGGGTGGTACCCTGTGTTTTGTGTACTTTATCATCGTGTATTGATGTTTTATTTGCACTGTTTTCGTCTGTAATTGTGGGTTCTTGTGTGGGTGGAAGTAGTGGGTGGGTGTGAAAATTGGGAAATATTGATTGTCATTTGTTATTTTTAGAAGGACTCTGACGGTAGTCGGCGTTGATTGATTTCTTAACTTCACTGGAAAAAGTGATAGTATAACATTGTCTGTGCCAGAGGAGAAGGTCGACGCCGGGTAGTCCTCCAATATTGCCAGTTATGTTTAAGTCCCGTGTAAAGAGGCGAGCCTATTACCATCAACTGGTCACGAATCTAGAGTCCGAGCTGTTAAAAATTCCATATTGAAATACTCAATAAAATGAATCTGCCTAACATTTTCCCAACGATGTCGGGGTCGGCTTCCAATCAAACCGAATGTAGCTGAATACCAGTATTTTACATGGAGCGACTGTCTATCTGACCTCCACGACCCTTTGGTAAGACTGGTAGTCAGATTTTCGGGCTTCTGACGACCCGTAACGACTGTCAAAGATCCACGAATGACAGCCGGGACTTAACGACTTAACGTGCTTTCCGAGGCACGGAGGAGTATTGGTATGTAAAGATGGTCACACATCCACGGACCAACCCCAGCAAGCGTAGCTTAACCTGATGGATCGACCCGTGCGGCTGTTATTACTTAGCCACGAGCTCCTTACAAATAACTAATGAACAAATAATGGAAATAGTCGTAGAAAATGATAATCATTATCTAGGCTGCCTCATGGTACAATTATTGTAAACGCGACTGCTGAAAAAAAGGCCTGTGGAGATTCCCAGTTCGGTGATAATAGTATCATTGAGATTTCCACTACGATTTTTCCAGTAGCAGCCCGTGTACCAGGAAGGTCGGACAGCATAAATTTTCCCTCAACCAAGAAGTCTGTCTCCCCAAAAACAAACACAAGAAGAAACTCTGTATATCAACTGATAAGAAATATGAAACACACCAATTTTCTTCAATCATATTTGTCTCTAATTCTACAATATATTTCTTATACACATTCACATTTCTATAGTCAGAGCAATTTTAACCCTTACAATGCGAAGGGGGTACATTTGTACCCCTCGAGAAGGTGGTGATTTATCAAAGTATTTCGCACCTAATAAATAACGCACATATTCGCTTTATATTTGTATGGTACATGTAATATTTTAACTGGAGGCTTAGAGAGTGATCGAGAGTGCTGTGTTTTGTTTTGAATTGGATTTTTGATGATGTCAATAGATTTGGGTTATTAGTTTGATTACTGTTATTAGATCACACGGAAATGACAAAATGAGCCAAGCTATTTCATTTTTTAAAGACTGACTTGGATGATAATCTAGCTGAGTAGAGAGAAGGGAGAGCCTGAGTATCCGAATGTTCAATTGGTACAAGCGCTAAGTGTATTTTCTTATGTCGTTTACTGGAAAGTCAACAATCAAAAATACTCTTTTTTTTAGTTTTAGTTATGCATCTAAAGATAACAAATAACACACCAACGAACGCTATTATTTTATTTCTATTGTATTTATGTGTTGCAGATTTTAACAGTAAACGAAAATGCTGTGATTTTCTCTTGTCAAAAAGATAGATCAATATCATAAGTAAGAGAATGCCTAAAATAATCGTAAAAAAGGTGACAGCGTAATTTTCATTTTTATGCTTTCATTACGAAATGCATACAAATAGCCTTCACAAATACACCATCTTTTTTTACGCCTTCATAATAAAAATATGAAACATTTCATTCCCTTTTCTTTTTACCCTTTTTCACCAAAATCCAATAGCACTCCAGTGTATTAAGTCTATTGAAGATTTATATGAACAAAAACTGCTTCCCGCTATTTTAGTATTATCCCGAACGGGGCATATCTGAGCGACATTTTTGCATACATACCTTAGGGGAGAAAAAATATTTATCTTAATACAAACCAACGTACTAAAACCCACATTTTAACGTATCTATCATAAATGTGGGGGTATTTTTACATTGGTTGACGCAAATAGTCACATACCATTCGGTATTATGTCATAAATCATAATATTGGAATATTTTTTGAGGTATGATATGAAGTTGGTACATTGTACCCTTATTGAAAGTTACTGTGACAAATGATGCGGCGTTTTAGGGTTAGTGTTTTGGTATATTGAATTTTGATATTATTTTTGGATTTATTTTTGTAATAAAACGTACTTCATTTTAAAATAAAAAAAAGAAAGATATTAAAACTGAAAACTTTCTAGGCTTCTCTTCCTTACCTTTATTTATTCAGAAAGGTTTGGTTTTATGTTATGTGTTGGGTTAATGCACTTTATATATGAATTTCTGACTCAATTCAATATGTTTACAATTCTTTATGATATTTTTTATTTAAGATGGGTTTTCTCTTGACTCTAGTCTAGATCGGAGGTGACAGAGACAGAGTCGACGATGGAGTGAGCTTACCCAGAAGAAGGCTGTTGACTCTCACTTTGAAGAGATTAGGGTTGTATGCGCTCGGAAACACAGACGCAGGTAGTGAGTTCCACTCTTTTGACGTGCGCATTATAAAAGACATTTGGAAGCGCTTAGTGCGAATTTTATTGGTGGAATAGTAACTAGGTAGGGTCTAGATGTTCGATGGTAGAAGGGGGCCGGTGGAATGAGGTCGTGGAGTTCTTGAGCACACTCTTCGAATGATTGATGAAACTGACTGCATATCAGACTTTCGATAGATCCTGACCCCATAGTCACCTCAAACTCAAGGCGTTTATTTCAAACTAGCTTTTGCCAGCGGCTACGCCCGCGTGTTTGTTAGAAATTATCCCACGGGAACCGTACATTTTTCCGGAGTAAAAAGTATGATATGTGCTATTCCAGACTATAATCTATCTCTGTGTCGAATTTCATCTAATTCCGTTCAGCCGTTCTGGCGTGATTGAGTAACAAACATCCGTCCATCCAAACATTCGCATTTATAATATTAGGTTGGGGAAAAAGTCTTTTCGCATTATAGTATGTATGAACTTGTAATAAAATCTCTTTGGCTATACTATTTGTATCTGGCTGGTTTTGGTATCATTGAAAGTTTAAATTTTAAAGAACATAATTCCAAATTCAAATTAGGAAAATGTGTGATTTTCATTTGTTTTCCGTACCGTCAAGATGAGTGAATCTAATGAAGAAATTCGATACATTTTAAAATTTTACTACAAAAAAGGTAAAAATGCAACGCAAGCCGCGAAAAAAAATTGCGATGTTTATGGACCTAGTGTAGTGTCTGTGAGAGTAGCACAAATTTGGTTTAAGCGTTTTCAATCCGGAAATTTTGATGTCAAAGATGCACGTTGCTCTGGTCGCCCTATTACGGATAAAATGGATGCCATTTTTGAAAAAGTGGAGCAAGATAGCAAGATATCAGTAGTTACGACGTAGCTGAAGAACTGGAAATTGACCACAAAACAGTTTTGGCGCATTTGAAAAAAAACTGGGTACACAAAAAAGCTCGACATTTGGGTACCTCACGAGCTCACTGAAAGAAACCTAATGAACCGTGTACTCATTTGTGATTCTTTATTACGACGTAATGAAACCGAACCATTTTTGAAGAAGCTGATAACTGGTGATGAAAAGTGGATCACGTATGATAAGAACGTGCGAAAAAGGTCGTGGTCAAAGGCCGGTCAGGCTTCACAGACTGTCGCGAAACCCGGGTTAACTCGCAACAAGGTGATGCTGTGTGTGTGGTGGGATTGGAAGGGCATTATTCATTATGAGCTGTTACCACCAGGCAGGACCATCGATTCTGAACTCTACTGCGAACAACTGATGAGATTAAAGCAAGAAGTTGAGAGAAAGCGGCCGGAATTAATCAACAGAAGGGGTGTGGTTTTTCATCATGATAACGCTAGACCTCACACATCTTTAGCCACTCAGCAAAAATTAAGAGAGTTTGGCTGGGAGGTGTTAATGCATCCGCTGTACAGTCCTGACCTTGCACCTTCAGATTTCCACCTGTTTCGGTCTCTTCAGAATTCTTTAGGCAGTGTCAGGTTAACATCACGAGAGGACTGCCAAAACCACTTGTCGCGGTATTTTGACCAGAAATCCCAAAATTTCTATAGCAATGGGATCATGTCCCTACCTACAAGATGGCAAAAAGTTATCGAACAAAATGGTACCTACATACTTTAGTTAAATGTAAATAAACAATATTAAAAAATGTTTTGAATTTTCTTAAAAAATGCGAAGAATTTTTTTCCCATAACCTATTATTATGGTAGGATAAACCAAATACAGGCACTATTGAATTATCAAGGACTCGGTCAGTCAGAAAAGATGAAGCTAGTTGCCCATTCCAAAGCATAGTAGGCTCCTATGGAGAAGAACGGACAAGAAACTCCACAGACACTCTTTTAAATCAAAATATTGTAACAAAATATTAGTTACATCATTCATGTTAAAAATATACATGTGACAACAATGTAGAAAAACGTGCAAGTTAAAAGCGTCCCTAATAAAAACATAAAACAATTGAAAAATTATAAGAAGCCGTGGCAACTAAGAGATGACCAGTCCCTACTGACGACGCCCGTTCACGAGCCATTCAGCCCAACCATTTTGAAGGGAACTAAATGATCTAATACACACGGCACCACCAGCTAGACATTTGAGTGAGCATGACATGCTCTCAGCTGCCAGAGTACGAGTACATTGTTGTCAAAGGCGATCTCACCTATTGTAAAACGATATTTAAATATTTAATTTGATGCCAGAAACTTGGCTATCTCTGATATAAGAACACTTTTATTTAAAAGAAACAGTTACCCAAAACACCCGCAGAATTCTCATGAAAACTGAACCCAAAAAAGCGCGATAAACTTCCCTTCAGCATAACACGAAACAGCCATTGTTAGGAAAGACAAATGCTTGTAAATTGAACGCGAGTGTTAAATCAAGCGTATAATTAGCTCAAATATTTGCCGCGGTTCGAACAAAGAAAACATTGGTAAGACTCCCGATTGTCTGAACAAATCGGGGCGGTAAGATGGCGCTTTATGTTTACGGGAAAAGCTTTGGTTTCTTAAGAATGCGGTGAACGGTCACACAATAACGGCGGTCCAAATAGCGTTTTGTAGGTCACCTTGATGTCAAACACTGGTGAAAATTACAGATTTTCATGACGGCCATTATAATATGAAACCGTGTTCTTAAGAAACCAAAGCTTTAGGACATGACAAACTTGCGGTGGGAGAAAATTGAGAATAGGTGGATGTTTTACCAATTTATGTAAATTGAGAGTTTTTTTTTTCCGATAATTAAGGAATTATTTTTGTAATTCAACAGTGTG
Organism: Dicycla oo; assembly: GCA_948252095.1. Classification (NCBI taxonomy): domain Eukaryota; kingdom Metazoa; phylum Arthropoda; class Insecta; order Lepidoptera; family Noctuidae; genus Dicycla; species Dicycla oo. The sequence continues at coordinate 26,640,118 of OX411729.1, read as the reverse complement.
AGGATCGACGTAGCGTTGAGAATTGTGAACTTTTTTTTTTATTTGAGATGGGTTTGCTCCTGACTCTAGTCTAGGTCTGAGGTGACAGAGACAAAGTCCACGATGGAGTGAGCTTACCCAGAAGAAGCCTGTTCACTCTCATTTTGAAGAGATTAGGGTTGTATGCGATCGGAAACACATACACAGGTAGAGAGTTCCACTCTTTTGCTGTGCGCATTATAAAAGACATTTGGAAACGCTTAGTGCGAAATGGTGGAATAGCAACTAGGTAGGGATAATAACTGGCAGTGCGTCTAGATGTCCGATGGTAGAATTACGAATATAAGCTATCGTAACTTATTATTATGCACAAAACACCAAAAAAAAAAAAACGGAATATTACTTTAACATATTTAAACAACGACATTTTGTCTCATCTTCGACATACAAAAAACGGACGTCCATTCTCTGTCATAAATATTATGTTCCATCTTCTTTATTATGTCTTACCTATTTTAAATCCACTATATAAATTCTTTCAGTCATCTTTAAAAGTTTCCTTAGTCTACTGGGCCCAAACAGTACCTATAAAAAACATAGATGTATCGCGAAACGGAAAGAAAAAGTTTCCCATTACAAAAGCGCCGTCTTACCGCCCTCAACCTCAAGAGGGGTAGCCGAAGATACCCCATGTTTGGCGCTCCCCGCCGTTTGATCCCGACTCTAACAAGACCGAGATGTTTGTCTAATCATTTGAAACTTAATACACGTGTCTACAGGACTTTTTGTACTAAATTGGGTAATGTGATTGACTGTATATGCAGATGAAAACTGGATTTGAAACAAAATCAGCCTACAACTTTGCCACTGCTGGGATACAGGGCTCGTTTCTGTGAGCCATAAACCACCAAACGGAGAACGGATTTAGATGCCACATGTAAATGAATTTTTGGTTTTTAGGAAATGCAGGTTTTCTGACGATATTTCCCTCCGTCATTTTAGAAGGAAAAGAAAGAAGGACATAAAAAATCCAGCCAAATATGTGTCGGACTACGCACAATGAAGGGTTCCGTAGTTGGGATGAATTTATCCCAAAAACAAACTTAACATTGTAGTTGAAAAACATTGAGAGACTGTTAGACATGTTACTTTAAGACCATAGACTTCTTATAAGTTTTCCTGTAATCTATAGCTATAAAATATATTTGGGACCCTCAAAGTATGCCCTGTCATTTGATATGTCACACGGTACAGCTTACAAAACTTGTTTTAAAATTTTCTTATTTGTCCCCAAAATTGACCTCCATATTCAAACTTTATTTATTTACGTTACACGTCCATGTTTGGGTCACAGAAATTCATCAATCTGCCTAGTCTTTTCCCAACTATGTTGGGGTCGGGTTCCAGTCTAACCGGATGCAGCTGAATACCAGTATTTTACATGGAGTGACTGCCTATCTGACCTCCACAACCCAGTTATTGGGTAATACGATACCCCTTGGTAAGACTGATTGTCAGACTTTAAGGCTTCTGACGACCCGTAACGACTGTCAAAGATCCACGAATGACAGATGGGACCAACGGCTTAACGTGCTTTCCGAGGCACTGAGGAGTCTCGGTATGTAAAGATGGTCACCCATCCACGGACCAACCCCGGCAAGCGTAGCTTAACTTGATGGATCAACCCGTGTGGCTGTTATTACTTAGCGACAAGCTCCTCCTAGAAATTCATACGTGTACTAAATTTCAACTTAATCGGTCTATTAGATTTGGAGCAAATTGGCTGCGACAGACGGACAGAGAGACACACGAGTGATCCTATATCTAAGGGTTCCATTTTTTCTTTTGAGGTACGGAACCCTAAAATCACGTATGTATTCATAATGAGCCTATAATGTTCTTACTGCTAGGACACAGGCCTCCTCTCTGTGAGAGCGATTGGGAAAATCCGCCACGCGGGTCCAGTGCGGGTTGGTGGATGTCGCATGTAAAAATGTAGGTACCATCAAAGTTTACAAACAATAATCAAGATCTCCAAACGCTCACACGTTATAGTGCTGTTAAGCATATAATCGATAGTTTTAATGCATAATATATGTGTTGTTGCTTCGTCGCCGAGCAAAGGGTCCCGACTCGAGTAGCTTCGAAAGATTAAACATTTCGCGGGAGCACTATTAATCAGATCGCCGATTGCACTGACTAAACATCAGTTTAGGGATGTAGGTGATGTGAAGTGGAGAGTTTTATCGATATCGAGAAGTGGTTGAATGAAAACTATTATTGTGTGCTAGGTATGTGGGATTTAAGAACTGGTGTATCATAAGTTTTAGGTTTATTAAATACTCAATGCTCAATATTTTTATTCCTTTTATATAAATATTTGCTTAGGTGGTATTAGTTTAAAATTAGGGTTATTATGAAAGCTCTGATTTAGGTAATTATTAGATGTATCTATATACATCTAATAATTACCTAAAACAGAGCTTCAATAATAACCTTAATTTTAAATACACTATATCGTAACTTACAAATGAATCAATTAATTATTTTATTTTATTTGATAACTATAGCTGTTAGAGTTTATGGTACATAGTAGATAGAGGCTACTAAACACATTCTTTAGTAAAGGATATATATGTTTTCTTATTTTTTTGTAAGGTTGAAATATTTCATGAGACAGATAATAATAACAATAATCTGGGACATTATTCACACACGGTCATCTGATCCTAAACTAAGCAGAGCTTGTACTATGGAACCAGATAACTGATATACTACATACAATACTTCTTTTTTTTTTGGAAATACATACTTGTATAGAGTTACACCCAGACTCAGAACAAACAGACATGTTCATGCACACAAATGTTTATCCTGGATGGGAATCGAACCCACGACCTGCGGCATGTTAGGTGGAATCTTAACCAACCACGCCAACCGGCCTGTCGAATTGAATTCATTTTAACATGACCATTATCTCAAATTACTAATCACATTCATGTTGACATCAATGTCATTCAAAATACTTTAAAAATTTAACAATAATGATTCTATCATTTTAATTGGACGTGCAACAAATATTTTGACTGAAAACAACAAAAATTCACCTTAGCTAACGTAAACAACAGCTTTACCGATCGACCGGTTTGTATCGATAGTTAGTTTGCAATGTTGTTTACATTGCAAACTAACTATCGATACAAACCACAACAACTACCCCATCCCTACTCAAAACCCAAAGGGATCAGCAGAGCCGCCCGGTTAGTGTGAACTAAATGAATCATTAATAATGTAAACCTAACGCGATCCTGACCGCAGACATCGATGCCGAACGCCCCTCACTAGCATTTAGTGATGTCCATAATTTATTTGTATATCGGCTTTGATTGGTAGTGTTGAGTGATGTGTTAACGGTAATGCAAAGATAATGAGTTGATTCATAAATACTGGGGTGTTGTGTGTATTGACGGACGGTTTTTTGGATGGGTGAGCGTGTAGTACAGATGTATTTTGCTCCTTTGTAGCTTAGTGGACTGTTTAGACATCATAAAAGATTACTAAACTATGATAATTATCATTATCATAATCTATACAAATAAACAAAATTGAAGTGTCTGTGTGTAATGTCAAAATAACTGTTTTTAACTAAATGCATATAAAAGTATATACGGTACTTATAACAAAAGCACAATATTTAGAATTTTTGCCTGTCTGTCTGTCTATCTGTCGATCTGTCTGTCTGTTCTAGCTAATCTCCGAAACGGTTACACCGATTTTGATGTGACTTTCATTGGAAGATAGCTGATATTATAAGGAGTAACTTAGGCTACTTTTATTTTAGAAAAAGAATCAAGGTCCCGCGCAAAAAAGTTAAACATCTTTGTGTTTGTTTGTAACGGATAAACTCAAAAAATACTTAACCGATTTAAAAAATTCTTTCACCTACAGAAACCTACATTATCAGCGAGTAACATGGGCTGTAATTTTATCGACTACGACGCGAAGAACGTCGCAAGCTGAAACTAGTTGAGTATAGCCAAGTTTATAGTTAGATTTGAAAGGCAGAGACCTGGGTTTTAGAGTCCAACTTGGTAGAGGGTTAAGTCAAGTTTACGTTAAGTTATTGATGGAAATTAAGCTACGGATGGGGAATATTTTTCTAAAGACTTTGCATTATTAGACCTATATTTCGGTAAGAGCACTCAGGATTGTTACATTTTAAACATAAAAGAATGTTACGACGCACTTGTGAAAAACCTTAAAAATACAATATTTCCACTTGAAACCAAATATGTCCTAATGCTGGAGCGCATAAATGATAAATGATTTTTATTTCTGTAAGTAGGTTTGTACAAACACTTTTACAAGTCAATATTTTTTTTTTTTAACTAGATGAGGTCGCCGTTTCCTATCTGTCTACTCTGAGAAGAAAGGCCGAAACAAACTCAGAGGTCACAGTCTCTTATAAAGTCCAGACATAATCTTGATCACTTCATGTGAAGAGCATGTAGATTGGTGTCTGAAATGGTCTTTTGAGGAAAGAACCATACAGATTGAGAGGACCTGTCCAGTCAGTGCACGCATTTGTCAGTAATCGCGCAGCTCAACTCAGAACTTAAGGAGCTCAACGATTCGACGAACAATACCAAAGAAAGGACATTGGGGTAGGCCGCATAGATTACTCAAACTGCCAGACCATGATTAAAAATAACTGAGAGAAAAAATAAAACAAACAAAAAAAAGCAATGAACTACATAGTCTTCACATTCACAATAAAGTAAAATAATATAATACTTGTAAATATTCATGTCAACATTCAGTATGCAAAAATAAAAATAATATTAAATTTGGAGCAGTTCAATCCCAAGCCTTTTTGTCATACAGAATGAATTCACATGGCACCTGTACATGAAACTTTATGGAGTCTATCCTTTCCATCCATTGATGTACCCAACCCTATTTGTGTTTCGTATGGTTGGGTACAACAAACTGGAAACAAGAAAAGATTTGGCACTTGTATAGTTATTGCGTGGTAAGATCTCAAACCCGGGTGTGTATTAAAGGATGTGTGTGTGAACGTGCCGGATGATTACGTGTCACGGCGACGCGTGGACCGCGGTTACCAACCTGCTGGGTAAAGCACCTTTAACGCGCGCCTTGCATACACTTAACAAAATGGCGCAAATGGTAGATTTATGTGTTTTTACCTATTCTCTGAATGAGTTCACAAAAATTACTTTACATGTGATAAGCTGTAATGAAAAAAAAATTGTTTAAGGAGAAAGCGTCAGGGTAGCCCGCGAAATTCAAATTTTCTTACGTTTTTTTGCAATTTACGAGTCAGTATTAGGTTGTATGTTGACCAAAATGTTATTCGCGGCCGTAACAAATATGTATTTACATAATTATTATCATCAAAGTGATAAATACAACTCTTCAAGACTAGGTAATCCTAATGAATGACTATTTGAGGATTATACTAACTTCGGGAATAGGGATGATGACTAAAAAATGTTTTTTGTCCGTCATGTAGATTATTAAAATATATTGGACACGTATTTTTTCTTTTTCTACTTAATCAAAAGATTACGGCGATACATTGAGTTAAAATGTGGCATGACGTCACGTCTTGGTAGATTTTATACGTAGAAGTGACGTAGCGAGCCCCCACTCCCGAACTTTAATGCGAGTCATCTAAGTCATTTTTTATTAATATGATAAAGCAAAAAATACGTATCTAATATTTTTTTATTATCTGACTGACGGACTAAATAGAATTTCTTTTTCTTTACCCAGGCATCATCCCTATTATATTACTGATTCTAATGATTATAATTCTATAAATACATATTTGTTACGGCCGCGAATCATACTTTATTTAACAAACAACTTAATACTGACTCACCAATTGCAAAAAAACGTAAAAAAATTAGAATTTCGTGGGCTACCCTGAAGCTTATCCTTAAGACCACGCTACCGATTACCGATTTGGAGCAACCTGTAATGTTAGTTGTGTTGGGAATAACAAATAAATGTTTTCCGACGTCACTTCTAAAGTAAATAGACAATGTCATATCTATACAAACAAAAGTTTAACCACACAGAGGAAGACGTCGCATCCTCCTGCCAAAATTACTTAGGAACCCACGTATAAGCATATCAATAAATAATATAATTCCGCCAACAGACAATCCGGGACACTGACCGCCACCCTACGGAGTTGACAGGCATTTTGAAAAGGGCTCGGACATGACATGCCAGCCATTCCAGGGTTCCCAACAACAAATATTTATCGGCGAAAATTCTTTGGCTCTTTTTTTTGGCGAGGAAAATAAATTGTTTTTTAAACTCGAAGGGGTCGGGTTTGGTTTAGTAAATCGGGTGGAATCGGTTCGTGTGGGTTTTCTTAATGGAGAGGCGTTTAGCTGGTTACGAAGGTTGGTAAGTAATAGATTGGTGGAGGTTTTCTTTGGATGGATTGGTCTGTCTGTTTTTCCTGTCAATTTTGACACAAGCTCTTCAACTATTTTATGGTTATCTTCTTCATACATTTATTCGTTTTTACAAGGTTGGTAATTAATACTCATGCTCCATTTCTTCCATGAACAGATAATTGTTTCAATGTGTAACAAAAAACTAGTGATTTCTGATTAATGTTCGGTTAAATGTAAACAGTATCAAACAATAAGCATAAAGAAATGATAACATATCATCACTCCTGTAATCCGCGAAAGGTTACGCAGTGTACCTAGTACACCTACATTTCACCAGTTATGTTTAAAATCATAAAAACTTTTTAGCAAAAAATAAAACCGACTTCCAAAACAAAACACTACAAAGTGAAAAATAACTTTAATTTCGGTAGTCGGTGTCTTGGGTTTTGTATTTTCGTTTTTTGCCACCGACTTCCGAAATTAAAGCTATTTTTCACTTTGTAGTGTTTTGTTTTGGAAGTCGGTTTTATTTTTTGCTAAAAAGTTTTTATTTTTCACTTTTTAGTTGTGGAACCTACCCCACACTAATTCGAATACATAATTGAGCACAATAATTGTAGGTATAGCCATGTAAATAACAGTGATAGGAAGTTATTAAAACACCATCACATCATCCACATAAAATAAGTGGGAAATATACGCATTATTGAAGCTAACTCAAAAACTTCCCAAGCAAAGTTAATAAAATTTATATGGGACCACTTCGGAAGTATACCCTATCAAACAAAAAAAGAATTTTCTAAATCGGTCCATGCGTCTTTGAGTAATCGCGTAACAAACATACAAAAAAAAAAAACATACAGACGAATTGATAACCTCCTCCTTTTGGAAGTCGGTTAAAAATCAAAGGTCATTTATTCAAACTAGGCTGAGAATCAGCACTTTTCGAACGTCAAAATTACATAAGACAGTCCCCCGAAACACCCGCCCTTCACCACTTCCTAGTGCTTTAGCTGAGGAGAAGAAATGGCGCAACAAACTAACATGGGTATGTGGTACAGTTTGCAAAACTTTTTTTTATTTTCCTATTTGCCCCCCAAAATTGACCTCCATATTCAAAATTCATTTATTTACGTTACACGTCCGTATTTGGGCCACAGAAATTCATACGTGTACCAAGTTTCAACTAAATCGGTCCATTAGATTCGGAGCGAATTGGCTGTGACAGACGGACGGACAGACAGACACACGAGTGATCCTATAAGGGTTACGTTTTTTTCCTATTGAGGTACGGAACTCTAAAACCTAAAAACGTAAGGAGAACTTTATAGCTAAATAAAAGCCTCCAGGTACAAAAGGCGTGCCCTTTAAGATAAAGAAAACTGCGATTATATTGTTTCACATAACAATTTATTATTATTTATCTTTGTTTATGAAATATCACCTCAGCAGCTATCATTAGCTGTGCCAACCCTAGCAGTCATCAACAGATGACAATCGTTCAGAACCCGGACGCCTCCTCCCGTCCAGCGCTGACGTTCAATATCCAGCCTGCCATTACTTAAATACACGTCTTATCTGATCGAGAAATAGGACATTGGCAACCCCTACCTTATTGGAGAGTGGAGGTGGCTACTTATAATATTAAGTCATAATAATACTATGCGAAATAATGCCAGATGAGGGGCTTGTGGCTAAGCAATAACAGCCGCATGAGTCGATCCATCAGGTTAAGCTACGCTTGCCGCTGTTGGTTCGTGGATGGGTGATCTTTACATACCTCGACTCCTCCGTGCCATCTTTGACAGTCGTTAAGGGTCGTCAGAAGCCCGAAAGTCTGACAACCAGTCTTACCAAGGGGTATCATATTACCCAAGCAAATACTGGGTTGTGGAGGTCAGTCGCTCCATGTAAAATACTGGTATTCAGCTGCATCCGGTTAGACTGGAAGCCGACCCCAACATAGTTGGGAAAAGGCTAGGCAGATCATGAATAATGGGCTTGACTGCACCCTAATTGCGTAAACACAGTTTCAAATTACAATCCGAGAGTTTTGAAGGATATTTCTAATCCATTGCTTCTTAGATTTAATAAATTCGTCTGCTCAATAACGTAAATAACGCAATGAACATAGATGAACTGTCAAAATTAAAGAAAATGCTATCAATTGTTTTTGATCAATCAAGATAACGTCAAGAGACGTCAAATTATCTGTGCTAAGCCTAGCCACACACCTATGGAACCACTTACACAAAACACTCCAGAGATTGACCCTTAAAAAACACAATATCCGAATACCAAAACATCATGTAACAGCATCCAACTCAACCCCAAGACTCCCAATATCCAAGGGTCGCACATATCCGAAAAGCTTTGTCAATGACAAATAGTTCTCGCTTCATCCCAGTTGGCATTTTGACAATAAATAAGAGATATCAAGGAAGGAGCTTGGAGGATTTGCGAGTAATAAATGACGTACGATGCGATGGGCAGTAAAGGGTTAGACATATAATATGTACGTGGTTAGTGATTGATAGTTGTTTGTATTTTTCGCCTTGTTGATCATTCGGAGAGTTGTGTTTGTCTTTAATTTCGGTGGCTGGAATCGTTGTTCCCAATTAGATCATTCTCACTTAGGTGCTTGCTGATTTTAATGCGAGCATAATTAAAATAATAATAATAATATCCTGGGACATTTTTCACACACGCTCATCTGATCCCAAACTAAGCAGAGCTTGTACTATGGAAACCAGATAACTGATATACTACATACACTACTTTTTTTGTAAATACATACTTATATTGATGATAATTACACCCAGACTCAGGACAAACAGACATGTACATGCACACAAATGTTTGTCCTGGATGGGAATCGAACCCACGACCTGCGACATGATAGGCGGTATCTTATAACGTAACCAACCACACCAACTGGCCCGTCAAGTGTGAATACTGTGCGTGTAGTCCTTGGATCGATTTCCAGGTCACGCAGAGTTATTGGGTTTTTAATTTCTTAGTAACTTCTTAGAGTCTGTATGCTACTACAGTTATACTTACATCATTCCTGTACGAAAACATCCCTGTTTTCCCCGAAGGTACAAGTACACATTTGCCAGTTAGGTTTAAATCCCATGTAATAGGGGGCGAGCCTATTGCCATCAACCGGCACAAATCCAGACTTCGGGCTATTACTCGTACTGAGAAATTCCAGGTAACTCAGTAACACTTTGACCGACCTCTCAGGACCTCGTGCTCAGCACTGGCGCTTATTACCATTACACCAATGAGTCAGTTTACAATAAATTAATTTCCCTAAAATCAGTAGATACTTAACATCGTTACCAGCAAGAGACAATAGGTCTTTACCTATGAAATTTCCGATTTTTGATAACAGCTAGTGTGAAGATCAATATCTTATATAATTATTGATATTTTGTTTGACCTTCACTTTATAGGTTTATTAGTAGCTGTATCTATACAGTTTTGATTTGTAATGTTGTCATTTACAGCTCTATTGTGAAAATAGAACTGTAAAGTTCACGCTGTCTAAGAAATACATACTAATAGGTTAAACCTACGAAATTACCGATTTTTGATACCGGCTAGTGTGAAGATAACAATATCTTTCATTCTATTTAGAATTCCAAATTCAAATTAATTTTATAATATAGCATTATTTAAAAAAATCTGTTGTTCATTTGTTTTCCCGCCGTTCGATTTTTCATTGATACCGATGTTTCTGTAACCATAATAATCGAAATTGCGCGCTAATTTCAAATACGAGTTCCGTCGTGGCATCAACGCAACACGCAATTTTAATGACGTGTATGGACAACGTACCGCAAGTGAACGCACGGTGCGTTTTTAGTTTGATCGCTTCCGTTCTGGAAATTTTGATCTCAACAATGAGCCCCGGGGAAAAATTTCAAATCCAACGTGGCGGTGAAAAACGCCTTCAAAGAATTTATCGATTCCCGTTCCCAGAATATCTACAGCAAAGGTATTAACAAACTTTCATTAAAATGGCAAAAGTACGTCGACAATTTCTTTTGATGATTTTTTTTTCTATGTAGATCAGCAATTTCATAGGTAAAGACCTAAAATTTACACAAAATCATTAACAAACACTCAAAACACGCTACATATGACAACACCCCGCTCCCTTACATTCTCAAAACATCATCGAAGTCACGAAATTCTCTCTAATAGACGAAATTTCCTTTGACCATTATTCATATGTGACCCATTAAAGTATAGGGTGTTAATACGCTCTGACTTATTGGCTCCATCGGTCATGCACACCCTTCGGCCTTCCCTAATGTCAGCCTTTAGGAGGCTTCCTAATGTGAGCCTCCGATGTTTTGTATCGGATGGTTAAAGGATTTTAGGGAATCCATAGGTTTTGTATGGGTTAGAGAGCAAAGGAGTTCTATTTGGAAGCATTTAGGAAAGGTAAAATGATGGACCGAATACGGGTTTTTAGATTCATGCTTTGCTCTTTTCTTATTGGATCTTATCTAAGAAGTTTATTCGCAAACCTATAATTAGAGCAGTTTGGGGTTGGGGTCCGAGTGCTCATCGAATATATCAGGCCATCGACTAGCGGTTGATTGACTCTCTACGAGGCCAGAGGGCTGGCCTATTTTCAGCCCAAAAAATCAAAACTGCCATCCAATAGAAAAACAAATTGGAGTAGGTAACGATCCTAACTAATATTATAAAATGCGAAAGTGTTCGTTTGTTTGGTACAGCTGAACGAATTTAGATGAAATTTGACAGATAAGTAGCCTGGAACCTGGAAAAAAACATAGGCTACTTTTCATTTTGGATCGCAGACGTAGTCGTAGGCAACAGCTAATTACTTATAAATCAAAATATTGATTCGGTTGCCTTCAAAAAAGCAAACTAAAAAAAAACTAGTATAAAATTTAAATTACAATCCAAAAATTGATTTATTTATGACCGTTTACCAACTAAATAGCTTTTGACATTAAAACCGAATAAATTATGTTCTACGACTTCAGCGGTCGCTCCAGTTCTGGGGCCATAGCGCTTGTGGCGCCCTTCTCCCGGTCTGCTCCGACTTTCGGTATCTCGGTCACTTGTGCAAAGCGATGGCGATGTACATCGGACTGTTAAGGACATAATCAACACTAGATGGATGAAATGGCGGCAAGTTACGGGAACAATCTTTGCGAATCCCGCATGACCCTTCAACTTCGAAGAAGAAGAAGAAGATTTATAAAATAATGGTTACACCAGCTGTCTTGTATGGGTCAAAATGTTAGGCCCATTTAGCCCACAAAAGGAATGGATGAAACGCAGTTGCTGAGATGAGAATGCTAAGAGATGTGTGGTGTTACACGAATGGATAGAATAAGAAATGAGTAGGTATGTAAAAGGAAGTCTGAAAGTGACGCTGGTGACTAAAAAGTCGTGTGAAAATCGGTTGTCATGGTATGGGTATGTGATGCGGAGGAATGAGGAAAATGTTGGCAGGAAAGTTTTTAGTATGAATGTGGATGGCTATACGAGTAGGAGAAGACCAAAGAAGCGATGGATGGACTGTGTGAAAGATGATATGGCTAGAAAGGGACTGACTACCGAGATGACGAGTAATAAGAAGAATGGAAGAAAAATACATGTTGCGCCGACCCCAAAGAAATTTGGATCTTACGACCCAGTGGGCCCCGCTTAATGGCAAAAGATATCGCGGCAGGGCCAGACGGAGACGGCGGGATGAGCTGGATTCCTTTAATAAAAATTGGTCCATGGCAGTTCTGGACAGAGAGATGTGGGAAGAGAGTGGTCTTTGCCCAGCAGTGAGACAAAAATGGCTTAAACAAAAAAGGGCAGGATAATGATGATGATGCATGTATGTAAATTATAGAAAAGAACGACACTATTAATTGTCGTCCATAGTTAAACAAAAAGGATCCAACCCACAACATACTTAATATGGGTTGGATCCTTTTCGTTTAACTATTGATATTTGTGTACAATTTGTCTATTGAAGATGAAATTAGTTTTTCCCTTTCTTCAATTCTAAAATCAATCGATCTTCTTCAATCTATCAATCAACACATTGTCCACTACCAAACAGTCTAACCCCAATTCACCCAGTCCACTACATATTTACCTATCAATTGACATTCATTTTTCTTTCCCAAACCCTCTGCAGTGACGTAGCAAGGGTTAGCAATCGGGTGTGATAAATGAAAGGCGACTGGTGGGCTTAAGGATAACCGGGTCAGTGCCGGTAACGGGTCTAGAGATAGCCCTGAATTGATGGTTGCTCGACCCGGTTTTTTAGGATGGATATTTAAAATTTTCTTCGTTTTACCTGATTTTTTTTGCAGGGGTATAAAAAGTAATGGATAACATTACTTTCTTATCGATTTTACAAACTTAGGGTTATCCTCAAACACGTTGCCATAACAACAAGAATGAGATAACTCGTTTTGAAAACTATAGCTCTGTATTGTTGATTTAAAATTAATTGGTTGAACAGTGTAATAATTATAATAAAATAAATATTACCTAAATACAATATTTACTATCTGTACCTAGGTGCCATTCCACCAATTCGCACTAAGCGCTTCCAAACATCCTTCATAATGCGCACGGCAAAAGAGTGGAACTCACAAACGCAGGTAGCGTTTGTATTCCCGAACGCATACAACCCGAATCTCTTCAAAGTGATAGTGAACAGGCTTCTTCTAGGTAAGCTCACTCCATCGTAGACTTAATCTCTGTCACATCTGACCTAGACTATAGTCCAGAGCAAACCCACCTCAAATTATTAAAAAAAAAAAAAAATTACAATCATCACAAGTTGAACAATTTGTTGTTGACAAAAACTTTTGCAGCCAGACTAAAAATTATTTTTCCATAGACGAGTTGCCAAGTCGCATATAGGGCTGTCATACCTCAAATTGCTCGGAATTAAATAGTGCATCAAATTAAATGCATGGAATTAGAGATTACTACTTAAAAGTGAGGGAACGAGGATCAAACTGATAGAAGTTTTGCGTGGGGAGCGGTTTAAAAAAAGTGGGGGTGGGTTTCATCCCGAATTCAATAATTATCAAATACTGATATTCAGCCGCATCCAGTTAGACTGGAAGCCGACCCGAATTTAGTTAAGAAAAGGCAAAATCGTAGAATCATCAACATAATTATTTTTCCAAGTTATTTATTTTTTCTGGGAAGTATGACTATTTCATGAAGACATGACGTTTCGTTTCCTTTTTTTGCAGTCGGGTAAAAAGAAACAGTCAGCAGGATCTAATAGAATCGTCAGTAATACTTAACATTTGGCAATATTTCACCGAGTCATAAATAATATTTTTTTACGAAAGAGGTAGGGGCACCCCCTGGTTTGCATGGTGCCGAGGGTTGTCACATAAACATACTTATTATCGAAATATCTGTGGTGTTTTATGATGAAGACCTTAATATATTAAGCTTGCATTTTTTTGTAATGGCTTATTGAGCACAGTTAAAAAAACATTTTTTAGCTAGTGAAACCTGTAATCTGGTGTAGTAAGAGTGAAAACTATAAAAATAAATATGTACAAAAATATTATGCGTTTTATCCTATGCAAAAAACTACTTCCTTCTAAACTCGAAAGTGCCAATTTAGAAAAACTCATTGTTGCCCGCGCAAATATTATTAGCAAATAATAATGAAATACGCAGCCGCTTCAACGTGGCATACTACAAGCGGCGAGTGGCGGCGACCGTAGCGTCTTTACTCCTCCCGCCTCCGCAAGTCGCCACCGCTCTCCGCAGCCGCTTCAACGTGGCATACTACAAGCGGCGAGTGGCGGCGACCGAAGCGTCTTTACTCCTCCCGCCTCCGCAAGTCGCCACCGCTCTCCGCAGCCGCTTCAACGTGGCATACTACAAGCGGCGAGTGGCGGTGACCGAAGCGTCTTTACTCCTCCCGCCTCCGCAAGTCGCCACCGCTCTCCGCAGCCGCTTCAACGTGGCATACTACAAGCGGCGAGTGGCGGTGACCGAAGCGTCTTTACTCCTCCCGCCTCCGCAAGTCGCCACCGCTCTCCGCAGCCGCTTCAACGTGGCATACTACAAGCGGCGAGTGGCGGTGACCGAAGCGTCTTTACTCCTCCCGCCTCCGCAAGTCGCCACCGCTCTCCGCAGCCGCTTCAACGTGGCATACTACAAGCGGCGAGTGGCGGCGACCGTAGCGTCTTTACTCCTCCCGCCTCCGCAAGTCACCACCGCTCTCCGCAGCCGCTTCAACGTGGCATACTACAAGCGGCGAGTGGCGGCGACCGTAGCGTCTTTACTCCTCCCGCCTCCGCAAGTCACCACCGCTCTCCGCAGCCGCTTCAACGTGGCATACTACAAGCGGCGAGTGGCGGCGACCGTAGCGTCTTTACTCCTCCCGCCTCCGCAAGTCACCACCGCTCTCCGCAGCCGCTTCAACGTGGCATACTACAAGCGGCGAGTGGCGGCGACCGTAGCGTCTTTACTCCTCCCGCCTCCGCAAGTCACCACCGCTCTCCGCAGCCGCTTCAACGTGGCATACTACAAGCGGCGAGTGGCGGCGACCGTAGCGTCTTTACTCCTCCCGCCTCCGCAAGTCACCACCGCTCTCCGCAGCCGCTTCAACGTGGCATACTACAAGCGGCGAGTGGCGGCGACCGTAGCGTCTTTACTCCTCCCGCCTCCGCAAGTCACCACCGCTCTCCGCAGCCGCTTCAACGTGGCATACTACAAGCGGCGAGTGGCGGTGACCGAAGCGTCTTTACTCCTCCCGCCTCCGCAAGTCGCCACCGCTCTCCGCAGCCGCTTCAACGTGGCATACTACAAGCGGCGAGTGGCGGCGACCGTAGCGTCTTTACTCCTCCCGCCTCCGCAAGTCACCACCGCTCTCCGCAGCCGCTTCAACGTGGCATACTACAAGCGGCGAGTGGCGGCGACCGTAGCGTCTTTACTCCTCCCGCCTCCGCAAGTCACCACCGCTCTCCGCAGCCGCTTCAACGTGGCATACTACAAGCGGCGAGTGGCGGCGACCGTAGCGTCTTTACTCCTCCCGCCTCCGCAAGTCACCACCGCTCTCCGCAGCCGCTTCAACTTGGCACACTACAAGCGACGAGTGGCGGCAATCGAACCGTCTTCACTCCTCTCGCCTCCGCAAGTCGCCACCGCTCCCCGCAGCCGCTTCAACGTAGCATACTACAAGTGGCAAGTGGCGGCGCGGCGCCGGAAGCGTCTTCACTCCTCCTGCAAGTCCGCAAGACGCCACCGTTCCCCACAGTCGCGCCAGAACGTGGCTTCCGACTAAAGGCTCCTTCAACCAGCCGTGACAAGCGACGAGAATCGCACACGGCACAAAGGCACCGCTCGTCGACACACGCTGCCATTGCATTGTGGCGTGTGCGATTCGCGTCGCGTGTCGCGCTCGTTTATAGAAGCCTTAATGCCATCATGCTCTTTCAAATGACTGCTACCATTGATGGTCGTGCTATTATAATAATCAAAATGTAAGAGGGATTGGTGATCATCACAATCTGTAGTAGAAAATATAAACGTGTTTCCTATCATACTTTGCGGTTTTCTATTGTCGCTTTTATATTAGACATTAAGCAAAACAACTGTGTCTTTAAACGATTGTGTTGGATTTTTAAACGTTTTAATTAAAGTAAATAATAATAAATAGCTTTAAGATTTTAATTTACTGTAGTTTCATTATATTTCATGTAACTCCTGCTTTGGTGCTCTGTTTGTTTTCGAAATATTAATAATAAGTATCACAAAAAGTTTACATTTGCCTCACCAGTACTCAACAGTCACCAAAATGATTCCACAGTAAACATTAATATCACAAAAATAAATAACCTGCTCCAGAAGACGGGTCACCCCCGATTTGCATGTCCCCGAGGGTCGTCACACTAACAATAATTTATTTGCGTCAAATATATCGGAGAATGGAATTACTGTGTCGTGTCCTCACTCGTATCTGTACGTTTTGAGTGATGGACAACCCTATTGTATATTATGGTCGTATGTTATGTGATTAGAGAAGTAAGGGTGGAAGTGGAAGTTAAGGTGATGTGGTTGAGGTCAAGTTTTGGATGTGTGTTTTGTATGATAGATCTTGCATTTGAAGAGTACTTTAACTAAAAGTAAGCAAGACACGGTTTGTAGATCAAATCAAATGTCGTTGTGACAATCGGCTATCAGCCACCCTGCGAAGATCGTAGCTCCACCTAGTCTTAACGTACGTTTTCGATCAAGAACCTTGTACCTCAACGGCCATTAGTTCTTCGGCTAATATAGCCGGCCCAACACACATTAGACTCAACTCATACAGGGTGCGTATTTTTAATCACCTTCATCATCTTAAAGGGGTCGTTGTACTCATCAATACGAACAACATTTACTATGGGACCAAACCCGAAATCAGCTGTTCAGTACCTACATTTATGTTCGCATAATTCGTAGGGAACGGCAGATTTCTTTTTCGCGATTTCAGGTTTGGCCCCATAGTAAAAGTTGTTCATAATGATGAGTACAATGACCCCTGTAAGATGATAATGGTGATTAAAACTACACCCAGTATACAGGGGGGCAATTTAGTCACTACATCCGTCAAGGGATTGATTCTACCCGCCATTAAGTGAGCTAGCAATAGTAATCCCTAGCATCAGATGGAATAACAGCTCACTTCAAGCTCACCTAAGTTATCACGGTAAGATTTTTACAGAATCGACTGGCTGTTCATCTCAATACATATCGATATCAGAATAGCGGCGAATACGCCACGTGCTCCGGATCATTCCGGATCGCTGCTGGCCGGACATCGAACGGCCGCCGGTCGACCGGACAATTGCGTGGCTTATAAAGTGCATTTTACACTAGTTACTAGTTGATTTTCAGGCGAAAATTTCTAATGGAGGTTTTACTGATAATGATCGAAACAATACTCAATACTCAATACTCAAATCTTTATTAGCATTCCATATGTTACATAACAGGTGGTACAAATTACATAAAGTATAGACACAATATGGACCCGAAGGGCACAGCTTAAAGAGGTTCGGAGAGAATCTTAAGAACTATGTAGTCATTACAAAAATTTTAATAATTATATTTAACATTTGGCAACATTTTTGTGTGCGTGTGTGTACGTCTCAGTGTGTGTGTGGGTGAGTGCGCGCGTTTGGGTGTGTGTGTGTGTTTTTATGAGTGTATGTGTGTGCGTGTATGTATGTGTTGTATGTGTGTGCTTGTCATGCAATTTTTATTTCCTTAGCTATATTTGTATATTTTGTTTTATTTATCTTCGTTATATCTTAGTTATATCTTCCATGTATTCTCTTACTGTGTAATAACATTTAGTATAGAGGAATTGTTTTAATTTTTTAATAAATATTGTAGTTTTAGGTTCATCTTTTATGTTCTTTGGAAGATTGTTATAAACTTTGATGGAGCTTACTAAAGGACCGGAAGAATGTAATTTAAGTGTTGATGTTGGTAAATTTAATCTATTTTTATTTATATTAAAAATTAAAACAATTCCTCTGAATTGTTTTAATTTTTTAATAAATATTGTAGTTTTAGGTTCATCTTTTATGTTCTTTGGAAGATTGTTATAAACTTTGATGGAGCTTACTAAAGGACCGGAATAATGTAATTTAAGTGTTGATGTTGGTAAATTTAATCTATTTTTATGTCTTAAGTTATATTTATTTTGAATTTCTTCGCGGGTGTTATAAAAATCTGGGTATTTTCGGACAAATTTACAAATTTCTAGAATATATAAACAAGGAAGTGTTAGTATTTTGTGCTTTTGGAATTGTGGTTTGCAGCTGTCTAATTGATCTATATTTGTAAGTATTCTGATTATTTTCTTTTGTAGGGTAAATATGCTATGTGAATCAGTACTGTTCCCCCAAAGTATGATCCCATAACTGAGCCACGCTTGGGCGTATGCATAATAGGTGGCGAGTGCCGTTTGGAAGTCGGTGGTTTTCTTTATTTCGCGTAAGGCGTAGGTAAATTTAGAAAGTTTTGCTCTAATCTTTTGAATGTGGGATTTCCAGTTTACGTGTTCATCGACAATCCTAGGAGAGTGAAATTTTTAACCTGTTCTAGTTTGGTATTATTATAAGTGTAGTCAATTTTTATAGGGTCTCTTTGATGTGGGTGGAAGGTAATTAGTTTGGTTTTGGTGAAATTTATTTCTAGGTTGTGGTTAATCATCCAATTTATAGCTGTTGAAAGGAGGGTACTTAGTTTGTAGTTTAAATTTTCGTTTATTTGATAAGAGGTGAGTATAGATACGTCATCTGCAAACAATACGCACGGACCATTTATTGTTTTAGGAAGATCGTTTATGTAGATGAGGAATAAGAGACACCCTATGACACTCCCTTGAGGGATTGATGCATTTATGGCTTTTACATTGGATTTTATTTGTAATATTTCTTTGGTTTTATTGTTGAAATATTCTATCTCGACAACTTGCTCTCTATCTTTCAGATAAGATTCAAACCATTTATAGGCATTTCCACGGATTCCGATTCCATGTAACTTATTTAGGAGTATTCCGAATAAAAAGAAAGATAACAAGAAAAGGAGGAGCTTGTGGCTAAGTAATAACAGCGGCACGGGTCGATCCATGAGGTTAAGCTATGCTTGCCGGGGTTGGTCCGTAGATGGGTGACCATCTTTACATACCGAGACTCCTCCGTGCCTCAGAAAGCACGTTAAGCTGTTGGTCCCGGCTGTCATTCGTGGATCTTTGACAGTCGTTACGGGTCGTCAGAAGCCCGAAAATCTGACAATCAGTCTTACCAAGGGGTATCGTATTACCCAATAACTGGGTTGTGGAGGTCATATAGGCAGTCGCTCCGTGTAAAATACTGGTATTCAGTTGCATCCGGTTAGACTGGAAGCCGACCCCAACATAGTTGGGAAAAGGCTAGGCAGATTGAATTTTGTCGAAACAAGAAATGCTCTAGGTACTTGCTAACTGAAGAGGTTTTGACCGTGATTTTTGCGTAAATTGGCCTTTGGCCTTCTTATTCTGAGAAACTTGAAAAAGATTTCGATAACTTCGACTTTTTAAGTGGTGGAGAATAGTCGTTAGTAAAGTTTATAGCGGCTTCGCTTTTCGCAATAATTATTTTCTTATCTATATAAATAAAGCCAACATTCCAAAGCAAGTTTTTCATAAAATGTGCGACTGCATTTTTGGGTTTTCGGTTTGACTACTGTATATAAAGCAAATGAAATGAAAAATATATAATAATATCGTTCAAATAGTGGTTTAGTTCATAGTGTCGTCAGAATTTTAAAATATGTATGGAATAGCTATAAAAAAATCTCATTCAAAACCATTAAACCACTGATATAAAAAACGCTATGTGAATTTTCGCCCTAAAGCTAATTCATGGTGAAGTAAAAGAGTCGCCCTAACAAAGCATAGGGTACACGAGTGTTAACAAAAAAAAAAAAAAAAAACTGAAAATGTTGTATGAAAACTTTGGAAAATTAAACAATTTCGTGCCTACGGGTAAGCTTCATTAGAATCTGAAATCAACACACCAAGTATGCAATATCCTTAACATTATTCGAAATTCGAATTCAAACCAATGAACGAGCAATGCATCTCATTCACAACTAACATTAGCGACATGACACATGAAATTCTACCTTATCCTATTGGCTATAACGATGATAACGATGGCAAATAGAGTTGGTTTTAAATACAGGATTGATATTGTGAGGTATTGGGCCGTGACGTCACACATGTTGTTCGAATTACACTACGATCGATTGAGTGACGTAGGGGTATTTGGCGTAGTGGGGGCCATTTTACCTTTAATTTAGTTGATAAACTGAATTAGGGTTGTCTCTTTTTTTTTTGTTATGGGTTTGCTCTTGACTCTAGTCTAGGTCAGAGGTAACAGAGACAAAGTCGACGATGGAGTGAGCTTACCCAGAAGAAGCCTGTTCACTCTCACTTTGAAAAGATTAGGGTTGTATGCGTTCGGAAACACAGACTCAGGTAGTGAGTTCCACTCCTTTGCTGTGCGCATTATAAAAGACATTTGGAAGCGCTTAGTGCGAATTGGTGGAATAGCAACCAGGTAGGGATGGTAACTGGCAGTGCGTCTAGATGTCCGATGGTAGAAGCGGGCCGGTGGAATGAGGTCGTGGAGTTCTCGGACACACTCTCCGAAGTACAATCTGTAGAAGACCGACAAGCAGGCAACCTTGCGGCGATGAGCCAAGCTATGAAGCTTGGCATCCCCTTATTATTATTCCCCTTTATTAATTATACCAGTCTACAACTGTCCAACCGCAGGATAAGGCCTCTTCTCATACCGAGAAGGCACGAGCATCGATCACCACGCTTCCTCAAGAGGGGTAACGATTTCAGACTTCTGGTTGATTTACACAGGGTTAGTAGCTGACTCCAAACTCGAACCAAGTCAGTGCTGACCCATTACTGTCTTAAGGCGAAAGCGTCAAGGTAGCCCACGAAATTCAAATTTTCTTACGTTTTATGCAATTTACAAGTCGGTATTAGATTGTACGTTGATTAAAATATAATTTGCGGTCGTAACAAGTATCTATTTACACAATTAGAATAATTCAAGGGATCAATACAACGCTTTAAGACCAGGGACATCTTGACATTTTAGGATTATACTAACTTAAGGAGTTGTATTACTGATTCTAATGATTATAATTCTGTAAATACATAGGTATTTGTTACGACCGCAAATCATACTTTATACAACATACAACTTAATTATGACTTGCAAATTGCAAAAAACGTAAGAAAATTTGAATTTGGTGGGCTACCCTGACGCTTCCCCCTTAATGTAAATTGATTTGGAAGTCAGTAGTACGACTATTGACCGCATGTAAACAGTGAAAGTTAGTTCTCGGCGTCAGCACTGACTTCATTTGGAGTCAGCTGCTGACCCTAGGTAAAACAGCCTTTATAACTATAAGTCCAGGTTTCCTCACGATGATATACTTCACTGATGTTTGTAATGTCCAAGATAAATTATGAATTGAAAAAGTCACATTGGTACTTCACTAGTTTGAACAAAATCTCGTGCATGAAAGGCGATGCCTTAATCACTGGATCATCACGACTTTTCAGATACAAAACATTATAAAAGAATAACTACGGAGTTTCTTGTCCATTCTTCTTTATACGAAACTACGTTTTGGAAGGGACATCTAGAGTCAATTCTATTTTCTTGTAAATCTTGGAGTAAACATGGAACCTTTACAGTATCTACAAAAAATGCCTTTTAGTGGCCTACTTCAAATAGCTTATGTTTTTGAATTGTTAAGGAACTAGTGCATGCTACACCGGTCGACGTCATCACGTCAAAACGCTGAAAACCAGCGGGCTCTGCGTCGCATAAGGTCGCAACATTATGCTGAGCGATGGCCGTTTTGCGTGGATGTGTCACATATTTTCCTCCAACTTGTTTTTTTTTATGTAAGATTATTTTTTTGCCTCAGTTTACTTCAAATAAACGTATTTTGTTTACTTTTGACTGGCCTGTTGGTCTAGTGGTTAGTGGCCCTGACTGCTATGCCGGAGGTCGTGGGTTCGATTCCCACCCAGGACAAATGTTTGTGTGATGAGCATGATCATTTGTTCTGTGTCTGGGTGTAATTTATCTATATATGTATGTATTTAGAAATATATAAGTATGTTTATCAGTTGTCTAGTACTCATAACACAAGCTCTGCTTAGCTTGAGGCTAGACGGCGTTGTGTGATAGTTGTGGAATATTATTATATTATATTATATTATTATATTACTTATTTTTTCTTTCTAACTCCGGTTACTTTTAATCAAAAACAGTCCTGAGGTGAAGACACTGCTTTATACAGTAAGACACGTAAAAAAAGACATACAACCAACTTGCCATTTTTTAAGATTTGAAACTTTAAGACCTTGCCCTAAAGGTTAAAATCTTAAAAATCGAATTCAAGAGAAAATAGTCTAAATGCGATGAGGGGAACCTAAGGTTTTGGCGCTATCAGTAAAAAGTAAAAAAAAAAAAACTGTAGAATTTATTTGTAGTACTTAAACCAACTTGTATTACCAATGATAATTTTACACGTTAAATCTATACAAGTTGATACTTAAATAACGCACAACCTCTTAAGGGGTCATTTTACGCATCATTTTGAACAACTTTTACTATCACTGTTTGTCCAGCGCACCGGGAACGGGACGTCACCGAGAACACAGATGACGGCGCCGAAGTAGTGACAACACATTTACTATGGCCGAATAATGACGTTTCTCGTCAATGGTCAATGGGACTACGAGTAAACTTGAAATTGCGAAAAAAAAGACAGCGATCCCTACATTTTGACAAGTTATGCGAGCATACAAATGTAAGGAACAGCTGACTTTTAAACGTATTATTTCTTTCTTTCTTTCTTTTCTTTGTAATCTCTGGTACTACCAGTTGAATTTGAAAAATTCTTTTTGCATTTGATAGCTCAATTCTTGAGGAAGGTTATATGCAATTTAACATCGCTATTTAACCCTTATAATAAGAGCCGAAATAAAAAAATAATAAATAAAAAACGCCAAGCGTAACGAAATAAAAACAATACTTTATGTCAAAACAAGAAATTTTACGCGGGCGAAGTCGCAGGCTGAAGCTAGGAAATTATATTTTAAAACTAGATAGGGTCGGTGTTGCTATCTGAATTATCTGAGAAGTAACAAACGCTATGAATGAAAAACACCATCACATCATCCACATAAAATAAGTGGGAAATATACGCATTATTGAAGCTAACTCAAAAACTCCCTAAGCTAAGTTAATAAAATTTATATGGAACCACCTCGGAAGTATACCCTATCAAACAAAAAAAGAATTTTCTAAATCGGTCCATCCGTGTTTGAGTAATCGCGTAACAAAAAAAAAAAAAACACACGAATTGAGAACCTCCTCCTTTTGGAAGTCGGTTAAAAATAACACAAATATCTATGATATCCCATACTAATTGAATTCACTAGATAACTATCTACCAACCACTGGCTGCATAATCCTGCGCAGGACATGCCAGCCAAATTTCAATAAAAAACAAAATTGGCACTCTAATTCAAAAACTCAAAGTTAATTTTGTAACAAGAACAAAGAAACACGAGTGCTGGAAGTGGCTTAACTGGCGAAGTAATAGCGCGCTTGGCACGCTCTCGGAGCGCAGTCGATACGAAAGCAATAAATAATAGAAGTAAATACGTACAAAGAATTTGGCAGAGTTGTGTCCGGTAGTCGAGATGTAGTGGAGCTGGATGTGACTCTTTCGAGGGTGCGTTTAAGAAAGGAGGAAGGAAATATAGGTTTGTTTTTCGTATTGCTGTTTTAGACACATGCTTTTAATTGTTTAAAATAATAACTAAACATGCTTCCACCCACAACGTGTTATTCCGGCTTTCCATCAAGAGCTTAGGTTTGTGCTTGCCTAATAGCAATAGGCTCGCTGGGATGTCACATATTACTTAATCATTACAGGCGTAATGTGGGTGTAATGTATAAATGCGAAAGTGAGTTTGTTTGCTTTCACGCTAAAACGGCTGAACAGATTTGGATGATATTTGGCACACGGGTAGACCATGCCTTGAATTAGGATATAGGATACTTTTTATCCCGGTAGTATGATCCCGTGGGATAATTTCCGACATGCACGTGGGCGCAGCCGCTGGCAAAAGCTAGTTTACATATACTCCTGTGCCTAACATGGAGAGTATACAGGCTGTTATGGATTCACGTTGCTCTCTTTCTTTTACAGAAAAATATCAACGACAGCATAACTGTCACTTCTATCAACTCTACATCTACGATCGTCCAGTTTGTTAGCCGAAAACTTATACAATAATCACTAATGGAGCGATGCAGTGGTCACAACTCACGCGCCGAGTCCACTTCCACATTTATTGCCTCAGCCGGGAACGAACCCCGTACTTTTGTCGATAATGTATGTTTAATAACTGCTGTTATGATAACTGTTATTGTAATGACTTTATTTGTCGACTGATTTGGCGGTAGATATTGTTGGTGAGGGGAAATGTTAGCTTTTCTTGTCACTAATAAACTCGTACGGTAATGTTTCATGTTTCGCAGCTAATTTTGTGTCAAGTGACTACCCGTTGATCCCGTAATCGTTGAGCTCCTTAAGTTCAGAGTTGAGCTGCGCAATTACTGACAAATGCGTGCACTGACTGGACAGGTCCTCTCAATCTGTGTGGTTCTTTCCTCAAAAGACCATTTCAGACACCAATCTACATGGTCTTCACATGAAGTGACCAAGATTATGTTTGGACTTTAAAAGAGACTGTGACCTCTGAGTTTGTTACGACCTTTCTTCTCAGAGTAGTCAGATAGGATACGCCAAGCTCATCTAGTTTTTAAAGACATGATTGATTTGTAAAAGTTTTGGTACCTACTTATAGAAATAAAATCATTTATCATTTACCTCGTTGATCTGCTTAACATGGCGACTTGGGTTCGATTCGCAAATCGAGTAGTGGAGTGTTTAAAAACTTGGAGTCTATATTTGTGCCCGGTTAGTTAATAACAATAATCTCTAAAGTGAAATGTGTAGGTAACTTTTAAATACTATACCTAACCCTTCACTTGTGTTTCCCAGACATGATTTCATATTTGCACTGAGATATTCTTGCCCGAAAAATCCACTGATACTTCCGACCTGTAGCCTAATTGCTTAACACACTATCAATCGGAATCGGTTTTATTTTGACAGTTCAACAACATTAATTGCGTTATTTACATTGTCGGACATGAGGAGCTCGTGGCTAAGTAATAACAGCCGCACGGGTCGATCCATCAGGTTAAGCTACGCTTGCCGGGGTTGGTCTGTGGATGGGTGACCATCTTTACATACCGAGACTCCTCCGTGCCTCGGAAAGCACGTTAAGCCGTTGGTCCCGGCTGTCATTCGAGGATCTTTGACAGTCGTTATGGGTTGTCAGAAGCCCGAAAGTCTGAAACCAGTCTTACCAAGGGGTATCGTATTACCCAGTAACTGGGTTGTGGAGGTCAGATAGGCAGTCGCTCCATGTAAAATACTGGTATTCAGCTGCATCCGGTTAGACTGGAAGCCGACCCCAACATAGTTGGGAAAAGGCTAGGCAGAATGAAATGAAGCGAAGCTTCAAAATGATTCAGATTGATAGTGTGTTACGCAATTAGGATGCTGGAAGTCGAATCCCTGGTCACCAAGCCTTCAACTTGTTCATTATTATTCCAATTTCTAGGTCTTAAATATCTAATCTACCTTCTGAATCATGTCCTAAGCCTACCTGTGCTCAACAAACCTCCCTACTACGCCATCTTCTCCGCCAAAGACTGCAGTAGCTGAAACTGCACTTACATACGTCTTCCTTAGCTGTATGTTTGTAAGTCACGCCGCTGTAATGTGTTCATACAAGCCATTGATGCTGCCGTGTTCAGAGAGAGATACTATCTAATTAAAAAATATATTTATACGGATAATTCGAGAATTGCGGTGTTAATTTATAAATGCCCCCCGGTCTACTCCTTGATATGCAATGGTCTCGGTTGCAGCATGTAATATGAGGCAACAGGGGCTAGAGTGAATATTTGGGTTCTCGTTTGTGCATTTCATTCATTAAAAAAAAAAAAATCATAAACTTTGTAATCATATTGTAATTGAAACATAAATAACACACGACAGGAAAATCATGTTTTATGAGTTTGTCTAAGAATTTTCTCTGTTTCGTTTTTAAGATCCGTTTAAATACTCCTGGCAGAGGTTGGTGACAATAAACATAATCATCTCTGCCTGAACAGTTAGCCCCGTCAGCCCCACTACCTACGTACTTCATTGTCTGATCTTCCACATAAAAAAAAAAAAAACGAGTGAGCCTTACAGTAGCCGCATATCGACGCTTGAAAGACAAGAATTACCAAGCCACATGATAGGTGATATTGAGTTATAATATATTGAGAAAGTTCATAATCTTTAATGGCCAGTTTATTAAGCCCTTAAACTGTATTCAAATTTCGTCGGAATCAAGTAGTTTTAACTAACAGGCGAATTTTTACGATTTCTTTTTCCAAAAAAAAAAAACTTTAAAATGCTCGAGTGTAAAGTTGCCAACATGTCGTTTGGTAAATATTGCATTTCAAGCGTCGCGTCTATACTCTATGATGTGTAACATCTGACATCTGTTTGGGTTGGTACCAACTAACGGCCAACTAGCACCACGCGCGCTCATTGGTCAAATCTAAAAGCGCGCGCTTCCCGGGCTTCCTGTTACTCACTACCGTCCCTTTTTACGAAATTAATCCCTTGGACTGCAGGAAAGCGAGAGGAAAGGTGTTACTCATCAAAAACTATACAATGCTCTGAGGCATCAAATGCCGCAAAGCAATGCTAATGCATTTTAATGCAGAGTAGTGACCAGAGCGAGCACATCTTATAGCAAAAGCTATTTCTAATCCTTCTTTTTATAATCTGCAAATATGTCCGCTGCTGAAAATTACACGTAAAATGAGTTTATTTTGAAACTAGTGCCGTAATACGAGCAGCAGACGCATAGGGTAGTTACACACTGCGGTGATGCAATCGCCCCACTAAGGCCATCTTACACACCATACTTTATCCGCACTCACAATTAGTTGCCACGAGATGGCAGGTAAAACTATACGACAGGGATGGCGTGGAGTCGCAAAAGTTGTTAAACATTTTTGAACAACAGATACTGGACTTCGGAGACAGCTCTTATGACGTAAGTGAATTCTATGTTATGTTTAGCAGGAAAGTAGATAGCTATCAACCAACTTCTCTGTTGAAACCATCCCCATCATTCAAAATCAACATAATAAATAATTCGTTTAGAGAGGAAACTGCTTCTTGCATTTTTAAAATTATGTGGAACAGGCAGGTAATTTTATTATTGTTCTTGATAGATAAACCAACGAAATCTCTGCTCAGGTGTAGATAACAAAATGTTTCCAGCCTGCAAATGTGGTGTTGCCCGACAAACGAAGGAACACCTTGATGTCATAGCATGATGTCAAAGTGTTTCATCGTATCAAGCATCAGGAGTTAGACCACTACCTCATACAGCAGCTTAATCTTATTTGAGTGTGGGAAAGAAATGGAGCTAGACGTCTTGTATAACTCCATCTCTTTCTTACACTGAAGTAACATTAGATAATAATGCTTTAACAGGTGGTGGTTGGCCCCCAGGAACTAATGACATCGTCATCCTCTTGCCCTTAGCTCAATTTATTTGGGGTCGCGCGACATTTCTTCCTATAACAGTTAGAGGAATTCTTGAAAGTTACTGATAACACCAAACTCGTAACTTAGTTCTGAGATGACTCGAAACCCTAAGACTATCTAGTCTCATTTTCCAAAATAAACTTCGACCAACATCGACTCCACTGCTCTGTCCGTCAGCTCGTCGTCTCAGCCCAAGTCGTTAGTAACAAACTCCACACATTTGTGTCACCGGATACACAATCCCATTATAATTTTAAATTTTAAGCTCATTTATTTGCGTTTGCGCCCGATGGTACTCGCGCAATCTTTGATGCGTTTTTGATACTCCACCGGTTTTTTTAAGTATTCTTCTTTTTTAAGTTTGTAAGTTATTTTGAGAGTCGCTGAGGTTGTTCTAAGTTTTGTTTGTTTATGTAACAGTAAGAATGAAGGTGGAGGACCCAACGGTATCTAATTACACTTCAGTGATTCAGTCTGCCAAGCCTTTTCCCAACTATATTGGGGTCAGCTTCCAGTCTAACCAGATGCAGCTGAATACCAGTATTTTACATGGAGCGACTGCCTATCTGACCTCCACAACCCAGTTACTGGGTAATACGATACCCCTTGGTAAGACTGGTTGTCAGACTTTCGGGCTTCTAACGACCCGTAACAACTGTCAAAGATCCACGAATGCCGGGACCAACGGCTTAGCGTGGTATGTAAAGATGTCATCCATCGACGGACCAACAGCGGCAAGCGTACCTGATCGATCGACCCGTGCGGCTGATCTTAGTTAGCCACGAGCCCCTCTATTCAGGCTGTGCAACGCTTTATCTATGGTAGAGCGAAAGCAAAACCAAAAATCTGCTCCACGACCATGGTCGCTACGACCAGCATCATCTAACTCCATGTTGTTTTCAACACCACTGATTACGACTCAGCGACCATGGCTGCCGCGGCCTTATAATTATAATAGATAACGTTTCAGCGAGGCCTTAAGGGCCTCTTAAGGGTCCTTAAGGGTCTTTAGAAACAGAATAACCAACGTGCATAACAAATATCATACACATGCAAATAATATTAATTTAATTACACAATTTTTACACCTTTATGCGGAAGCGGGGCCACCTATGCAGGTCCTCAATCACACCGCAATGTAACATAAAATAAAAACATCATTAGCTTCGCGGTCCGCTCTCTAAATTATGAAATAATACTCGCGCAGGTGTGACCTGCGCTTCTATTGTACTTTTGCTTTTTTCTCGTATTGTTAGGGTTCCGTAGAGCAAATGGTACTACTACACTATTACTACGATACGGGACTATAAAAGCTACGGTATGATACTGCTCGTATTTACTACTAATTATTTGAAAGTGATAATAAAAGTGATATCAAATACTAAATAGCTTATGTTAATCTCAAATACGTAGGGGAGCTCGTGGCTAAATACCAGCCGCATGGCACAATCCATAACGTTAAGCTTTACGCTATGCTTGCCGGGGTTGTTCAGTAGATGGGTGACCATCTTTACATACCGAGACCGACTGCTCCGTGCCTCGGAAAGCACGTTAAGCCGTTGGTCTCAGCTGTCATCCGTGTATCTTTGACAGTCATTACGGGTCATCAGAAGCCCGAAAGCCTGACAACCAGTCTTACCAAGGGGTATCGTATCAGATAGGCAGTCGCTCCATGTAAAATACTGGTATTCAGCTGCATCCGGTTAGACTGGAAGCCGACACCAACATTGTTAGGAAAAAGCTAGGCAAATTGATTGAATCTCAAATACGTGGCGTGTCTGTACGACCGGATGTATGAACGTAAACGAAGCAAAAGGAGTACGTAAGAGTCGTAGCAGATGGAGTTCTGTTGTTTCTGCCTACCCCCGTGCGAAGAAGGCGCGAGTTTATATATGTACATGTATGTAATCTCAAATATTCATAAATAGGAAACTAAATATGGTATCATTTATTAAATGCTCATTATTGTCAATCATCAGGTAGTTTGTAAAAATAAAGATAAATAAAAAGTTGTCATCACTTTTTCATTCATCAATCAATCTGCTTAGCCTTTCACCATTAAGTTGAGGTCAGCTTCCAGTCTAACCGGATGCAGCTGAATGAATACCAGTATATTACATGGACCGTCTGCCTATCTGAGCTCCACAACCCAGTTACTGGATAACACGAGACTACTTAGGGTATTGTGACTACCCGTAACGACTGTCAAAGATCTACGAGTGACTGCCGGGTTAATCTCAAATATATAGGGTCGGCTTCCAGTCTAACCGGATGCAGCTGAATGAATACCAGTATATTACATGGACCGTCTGCCTATCTGAGCTCCACAACCCAGTTACTGGGTAACACGAGACTACTTAGGGTATTGTGACTACCCGTAACGACTCTCAAAGATCTACGAATGACTGCCGGGTTAATCTCAAATATATAGGGTCGGCTTCCAGTCTAATCAGGTGCAGTTGAATACCAGTATTATACATGGAGCGACTGCTTATCTGACGTCCACACGCCAGTTACTGCTACCTGTAAAACCTACCCTAAACCTACTAGTCTTTTACCTAGTAGTGTAGTTACCTGTAAAATATGTCACATAATTCTGCCGTCGTAAGAAAAAAGGGCACAACTAACATTTTAAAAAAAATCTACAAAAAATTGAGCAGATTAGCTTTTTTTTTTTGATTCTAAATATGTATGTAAAATATGTATTTTTTTTTTAATGTTAGTTGTGCCCTTTTTTGTTACGACGGCAGAATTAGCCTTAGATGAATTTGGTATGTTTTCCAGTCAGTCAGTAAAATACTCACTAAAATAATATACGGAACCACCTTCCTTCTTATGAATGCATATACATGTCCACAGTACACTGTTTATTTGTAAATTTTCACATTATTTTACATTTTTCTAAAGTTACACGTACGATTCCGTTGTTCCGTCGGGAATTTTTGTTGCTTCACACAAAAAATAACTCGTGACTCGTTGCTTGCATATCTTCATTTAGTAATGTTTAATTTATATCTGGAAAATAAGAGGGATATGATTTTTATTTATTTTTAGAGGAGCTCGTGGCTAAGTGATACCAGCCGCACGGATCGATCCATCAGGTTAAGCTACGCTTGCCGGAGTTGGTCCGTAGATGGGTGACCATCTTTACATACCGAGACTCCTCCGTGCCTTGGAAAGCACGTTAAGCCGTTGGTCCCGGCTGTCATTCGTGGATCTTTAGCAGTCGTTACGGGTCGTCAGAAGCCCGAAAGTCTGACAACCAGTCTTACCAAGGGGTATCGTATTACCCAGTAACTGGGTTGTGGAGGTCAGATAGGCAGTCGCTCCATGTAAAATACTGGTATTCAGCTGCATCCGGTTGGACTGGAAGCCGACCCCAACATAGTTGGGAAAAGGCTAGGCAGATTGATTTTTATTTATTTTTACAAAAGTTTTTTTTTTTGTCATCATCTTGAAAATAGGGACTCGTGGCTAAGTAATAACAGTCACACGGGTCGATTGATTAAGTTACGTTTGCCTCGGTCGGGCTGTGGATGGGTGACCATCTTTTAGAGGGGTCTCATTATGCCTTAGAAAACACGTGAAGCAGTTGGTCCCGGCCGTCATTCGTGTATCTTTAATAGTCGTCACGGGTCGTCAGAAGCCCGGTTATCGTATTACCCAGTTACTGGGCTGTGAAGGTCAGATAGACAGTCGCTGTCGCATTCAGCTGCATCCGGTTAGACGGGAAGCCGATCCCAATATAGTGGGAAAAGCATCTTGAAAACAGGTCAGTTATGATTTTTTTAAGAATAAAATAAATCATGTCGAAGCCTAGAATTAAAATAAAAAACATGTCTATCTCATTTGAAATGGAGATTGAGATCGATCATTATTTTTCATTTAAGGCATTTTTTTTCTTTTGGCCTTTCAGTCTATACATACATTGAGTTTCTTCAGAACTATTAAACATAGGAGTTTATCGTGAAAAAGCGTCTAAAAATAGAAAATAAATATACAAAAGAACCCATTACGGAAGTTTATTACCTTTCCTAATAAGGTTAAAAGAAAACATAATTACAGAAAATAATTAATTCTAATAAAAAAATGAACAGCCAAAGCCGAATCTGCGATACACCTGAGCTAGAGGAGAAAGGGGACGAATGGCACAGAAACACTAATTAAATATAACTGGAAATATTTTAATAAGTTTACGTGGGCACGCCGGCTCTGTTTAAAACAAATATTATGTCCGTTTGCACTGTACGTTAGGTGTGGCCGTGAAGGTAGCGATTTAAAATCGAGGGTGAAGATTCATAAATTATCATTTAAAGATGGAAGTCATTTTTTTAGAAAAAAAAAAATATCGCCCCAGAGATTTTATAAATTGAAAATAAAGTCTTCAATCTCATTACTTTCTTATAGCTTTTTTAATGTGTATTGTGGATATCAACAAGCCGACGACGGCCATCTGATGATAAGTGGTCACCTTCGCATGTGAATATCTGCAATATCAGAGGCATCGCTGTAATTAAGTACCCATAGTATCTTTTCATAGCCGAAGATGGAGGGATGAACTTGACTCCTACTGAAAGGACAGGCCCGTAATGAAAGTGGACCGATGTATGTGGAAAAAAGAAAGGGAGGCCTTTGCCTAGCAGTGGTTACTGGTTAAATGGATAGAAATAGTTATTTATTTATTAAAACTTTATGCACAAGGACAAAAAAAACAAATACCGTACAAAGGCGGACTTAATGCCTGAGGCATTTTCTACCTTATAAATATAAATAGTTAGTATCTTTTTTGAATGAGCCGCTTTACAAAGAGCAGCTCTACTACGAGTATGTATCTATCACTAAAGTATTTCAAATCAAACAAATCAAAGTTATTTATTTGCATAAATAAGGTACAAAGGGATCTTAAAGATAAGGTATATGAAACTCTTATTCTGCCATTAATGTCGGCGTGCAAATTTTCTTCTAATTATATATGATTATCGCTCAAGTCTGGCTCCCGCTAACTTCACGGCCACAACGCAAGTGTTGAATTTTAATATCATTACTTGTGCTGCGTTTTTAATTTTATAAAAGCCGGGCTTTTCTTTTGTTAAAGTTACTTGTGTTTGTGTTGGTGCCCACCTGTTTACGTAGCCGTGTTACTTTATGTTCAATGGGGGTTCGATATTATAAGAATTTATATGATTAACATAGGCGTAGCATAACTAGTCTATAATGTACCCACTAGGAAACAGGCCTCCTCTCTATGAGAGGGAGTGGGCTCTCACGCGGTCCCAGTGCGGGTCATCAAATCTTTGGTTTTAGAACATACTGGTTTTCTCACGATGTTTTCCTACACCGTTTTGAGAGCAGTGATGATGAAATTATTTACACAAAGTAAAGCGCCTGTCTGGGTTCGAACCTGCGACCTACAACTCGGGGCCATTACCACTGGGCCACCACTGCTTTTTACATTTATTAAGAATTTATTGGATAAAATGATTTGACGAATTGGGTAATGTAAATTTAACTGTCACTAAATTATCTATCCAAAAATATCATTAAAATTATTTTTATTAAAAGCTTTTGTGATTG
Organism: Dicycla oo; assembly: GCA_948252095.1. Lineage (NCBI taxonomy): Eukaryota > Metazoa > Arthropoda > Insecta > Lepidoptera > Noctuidae > Dicycla > Dicycla oo. The sequence continues at coordinate 26,606,816 of OX411729.1, read as the reverse complement.
CTAGTAGTCCATTATTTCCCCATTTCCGAAAAAAAAAAAAAACAAAAATATTTTTTATTTTTTTCTTTCAAAATAATATTTGTCCACATGTTAAGGAAGGAACTTATATGTATTTAGCAACGAAATAAGATTCGTGACAATTGCAAGCCTAAAAAATCGTTTCATTTAAGGCGACGATAACCGACTTGTAATGATTTTAAACTGAAGATCACTTCTAAACGTGTAACGTTATACACGAATAAAAAAATGTTAAATTAAAACATTTTTTTTTCAATAACTTGATCTGTGAATATTTTAGATTATGTTTATATTACATAGTGTAATTAATTAGCAAAGTTAATAATAATAATAAATTTATTTGTTAGAATTATGTTGTTACACATAATATGACGTCCATAATATTCTGCTGTTTATAATATTTCAAAGAAATAAAATTAAATGTTTTATTTAATGCGTTAGTATAAAGTTATATATCTAACGCGGATAAAAAAACTGAGAAACACGCAAAAACTATCAATCGTATTTTTATGATACCTTAACCATTTTAAAGATAATATAATTATACGTGTTTTATTAAAATACCTTTTGTTTTATGTATAATAAATTAATGATGCACCTAATTTGGGATAGCGCTTCTTGGTGGGCGAGTCCTATTACTGGGGGGACGTACGACGCGTTGCGTGAGTTCAGCACAGAACACGCAAGCTAACCACACAAGACCATTGGAATATATCTGCGCCTTAAGATAATTATGCAACAAAATTATACTTTCCTCCGATAAAATTCTAAAGACACCCTTTCGATCACTTCCTTAATTTCCCAGCCCCAATGACTAATTAACTCTTTGAAAAGTGACAGAACCGTTTACTTCCTCCTATCGGTGACATTAGCAATTTTTCCCAATAACTCCGTAATTGCGCTCTCTCACTCAATCACCATCTTCAGTGGTTTATGACTTCCGTGCCCCTGTCACCAGCAGCGCTTTCAGCGAATTTATTCTTATATAACGTCTAACTTTATTAAAAAGGGCTCAGATATTGCAGCGCTTGAAAGTCACGAGCATTCCATTGGAGTTGGAATCAAAAATTTAAATTGCGAACATTCTTCACTCGTTCAGTCTTTATTGGTGTTCCGATGCGCTCATTGGAATTGCGGTTCTTAATTTTATACGTGACTGTTCTTAGACTGATTAAAGTCTTCTTGTTTGAGGCGGAGTTTTAAACTCAAATGAAACATGGTTTTAGAGATATAGGAGGAAATCGTGGCTAAGTAATAACAGCCGCACGGGTTGATCGAAGGTGACCATCCGTTACACACAGAGACTCCTCCGTGCCTCAGAAAACACAAGTTAGCTGTAGCGGTCTGTTAGCTGTTAGTCCCGGCTGTCATTAGTAGATCTTTGAGAGTCGTTACGGGTAGTCAGAAGCCGAAAAGTCTGACAACCAAGCGGTAAGACTTACCAAGGGGTTGTGGAGGTCAGATTGGCAGTCGCTCCATGTAAAATACTGGTATTCAGCTGCATCCGATTAGACTGGAAGCCGACCCCAACATAGTTGAGAAAAGACTAGACAGATGATATAGTTTTGTAGATGTTCAAAATACGTTTGAAATACTTTCTTTGTGTCAACTTCCTTCTAGTATGTTTATCTCGTCTCTTTTAGCAAACATACTGCATCTACAAATTACAGACCGAAACCACCCATAAGTTTAAAGTAAATAAAGAAATAAGTTTAAAGGTAAAACCTGAACAAAATCCAATCATAATTAAAACCATAGAAAAACCTTTACAACAAAAAAAAATATTTAAATTGGCTCAATACTTTTTGAAATTAACCACATTCACAAATCAGGGGAAAAGTTTTAACAAAGTCTCTAATTTAAAGCCACTGTTCTTTTTTCCCGAATATCGGGGAGATAAAAAAATACATTTGTTCGGAAGGAGAGAGGGTTAAATGGCTATTTCCCTTCTTTCTATTGAGACAGATTTACACAATGCCCAGGGCCAATGGGCTTTCCGAGACGATATTTTTGTATCTTTATTGGGATCTTGCAATATAATAAAATATGTCTGTGAAAAATAGTGGCAATTTGAATGTCAACTCGAAGGGTCGACGGAAAAGGAAGTAATGACCACGAAATATGATGGGATAGGAATGTCTATTGAAGTATAAGCGTTTATATTTATCTACTTTATATTAGAATATTACTTTTTTATCATGAAACAAAATGTATGATACTTTCTGCAGTATAAAAAAGCTACGCATATTGATTAAGTCGTTCCAATAAAGAGTAACAATGGTGCCGATTCTGTTGTACACAAACTAAACTTAATATTTCGCTCTAGTAAAACAAGAAAGAGACGGACGTAAATTAGAGCTGTCAAATTTGGTTGGCACTAATATTTCCATACAAATTCAGACGACACGTAAAAAGATGTCGACTAAAAACACGGTGAAGCGCAAGGCGTAAACTAATTTAATATCTCTAACATAGTTCTTAGCTCTATCCGTCATTTCTCGCGCTGCCGGTTAGTAAAAGATAGCGATTCTCTCATTTTAATTTAGTTATTGAACTAGAGAATCGGCGCCAATGTTTGCCGGCTATCCAGCATTGATAAAATCTTTATATTCTAACATAGCAGTTAACTTAACATTCCGTTAGGGGTTGCTTCTTAGGTTTGCCTAATACACAATCTTTTGTAATAATTTATAACGATCAAATAATACGTATTTAATACAGAACCTTAACTGTTCTCTAAATAGAATTTATACACAAGCGTGTACTCATAAACATTCCCTGCATTTCTCCTCAAATTCCCGATACTTTCGAAACATATAAATAAGGACACCCCATTGAGTATCCGCAAAATAGAGTGGACTGAGAGAAAAAATATCCGACCGCTAACAGAGCAACTTCCGAACTCGGATATTTATGGACAGAAGGGGTGTTTTATTGCGCTGTGTTCCATTTTAACCCACTTGCCCCCGGCAGTCCACACTTTATAGTGCATTCAGACCGTAGAGTAGCGGATTTGGTTTTTTATAGTAAGTGGCTATGTTTGTGAACTGAAATGTTGCGTATTAAATTGTTTTTATCATTGTTTGAGGGAATTACAAATAAAAAAATATTTAGCAACCTGGGCAAATATTTTGATAAAAATATTATCAAAACCAAAAATAAAAAGTTTTGTTTTGGAAAATGGTTCGTATATGTGTACATGTATGGTTTGTTTTCAATCTAATATTTTCGCTTTTAATTATGTTATAATTATACAAATAAAACAATATTATTTTATATTGTCATCTACCTTAAATTAATAATTAATAGAAATACAAAATTTCTTCTCATTAATGTTATCGATTCTTATTTTTCGTAATTAAACTTATAATCTGTTTGGATTTTAAGTCGTTTTAATTCCCGTCAGTCATAACATGGCTAATCGCTTGCCGGGGTTGGTCCGTGGATTGGACCATCTTTACATACCGAGATTCCTCTGTGCCTCGGAAAGCACGTTAAGCCGTTGGTCCCGGCTGCCATTCGTGGATCTTTGACAGTCGTTACTAGATTTCAGAAGACCGAAAGTCTGACAACCAGTTTTACTAAGGGGTAGCAGTAGTAAGCAGTATTACCCAATAACTGGGTTGACGAGCTCAAATAGGCAGTCGCTCCATATAAAATATTGGTATTCAGCTGCATTCGGTTAGACTGGAAGCTGACACCAAAATATTATAGTTGGGAAAAGGCTAGGCTGAAAACCATAATAACAAGTTCCTAAAAATAGTACGAAAAACTTGCATTACACATCGGTGTGACTCTCGGCCATTTTATTCGACGTTTTGGAAAAATAAGTTTATGTTATCTGTATATTTATTTGTCAGTGCCTTACCCTCAGGCCGATAAGGTGATGTTCATAGATACGCCATATTGTTTCGCTACTACACCATCACTTTGGCAGGTCATTCTCTTTTTATGGTTTTTATGTGATTTGTGTGAAGATACTTCGGGAATGGTGGCGACTGGATTTTTATTTTCTTGTTGTTTTAAGCTTCTGCCTACCTAGCCTTTTCCCAACTAAGTTGGGGTCGGCTTCCAGTCTAACTAGAAGCAGCTGAATACCAGTATTTTACATGGAGCGACTGCTTATCTGACCTCCACAACCCAGTTACTGGGTAATGCGATACCCCTTGGTAAGTCTAGTTGTCAGACTTTCGGGCTTTACGGACCAACGGCTTTACGTGCTCCCGAGGCACGGAGGAGTCTCTTTATGAAAAGATGGTCACCTATCCACGGACCAACCCCGGCAAGCATATCTTAACCTGATGGATCGACCCGTGCGGCTGTTATTACTTAGCCACGAGCTCCTGTTTTAAGCTTCTAACAAGAAAGAAAGTATACTAAACATATTATACGTATACCCTCGGTAAGACAGGGCATAACTGCAGTTTTGTGATTTTACAAATGAGCCATTTTGAGATATTTTTACATTCATTACCGTATTTTTTGACAAGATAGAAGAGACAAAAAATACACAAATATGATACGACACTTTTGCCCATTAGCGACATTAAACTGAAGTTGATATGCGTCTTTGTCCCTCCACATAACAGGGAGTTTCTAAAACATTTTGGCATGCTTATTACTTAAGTCATTATTTTTATATTTTTTTGGTAATTATGCCCTAGTCTTACCGAAGGTGCAATATACAGGGTGTCCCAGAAATCGCCCGACATACTGTAGGCGGCGATAGCTTTGGTCAAGCCCTCCCAAAATAACGAAACATATGTTCCGCAAAATCTTACAGTTTTCGAGTTATACCAGATTTTCAAAAAAAAAAAATCAATATTACCATCATGTGTCATTCTTTTGACTCTCATATGTAAATAAAATGTTTAATAACTTTTTCCATCAAAATATTATTTAATAGTTTCTCTATCCTAATTACTTTTAATTCTCCATAAAAAACTTACAAATTCAACATAAATTCACTATTATTAGATTTTTTCTCAAATATATTTTTGTTAATAAATAAACAGTGGTGACGAAAACAAAATTTATGTGGTACTTTAGCAAACATATTCATAAACTTGCATGTTTTATGCCAATTTTGGAGAATTGAACGTTTAGAAAAACTATTAAATAATATTTTTTGTGGAAAAATTTCTAAATGAAAAGATTTTATTTATATATGAGTGTCAAAAGAATGACGCATGGCGGTAATTTTGTTTTTTTTTTTTTTTTAATCTTGTATAATTCGAAAACTATAAGATTTTGCGGAACATATGTTTTGTTATTTTGGGAGGGCTTGACCATAGCTATCACCACCTACAGTATGTCGGTCGATTTCTGGGACAACCTGTATATACAAAAAACATGTTCTTGTTACTAAAGTAAAAAAACGTGTGCGACATTTTTTTTCATATTAAAGGCTGTATTAACCATACAGCATATAATACACCTACGCACAATATTTAAAACCCAACACAAACAAGCACGAACAACCACTATATCTCACAGAAATACATCGACACTAATGCGGAAAAATAAATCCACCCGCATTCCCGAAGGGGTTGATAACACTTAGGCCGTCAATAGCCAACGATTTGCCACTACCCCCAAGTTGGGCGGAAGACGAGCTCGCACGGGCGCGCGGACCCGTCCGGGGATAAAAAATATCTTCGAATCAGTCGGAGATTGTTTTTGGGATGACCTGTTTGGTACGGGTGGTAATTTTGGAAAAATGTTGGGTGATCAATTATTTGGTTCGGTGGAGAAAATGTTTGGCATTGGAATGTTATTTTCTATACAAGCTGACCTGACAATAGTCGTAAATAATTTAATTTTATTGTCTGTGATGGTTAATAGCTGCTGAGTCACGAGACCACATTTGATTCGCGCATGCTGTATATGGTGAGAGTGCTTTTACTTAGCGGTACTGCTCTAGCTGAGTAGTGTTATTTTTGGCAGAATTAATTCAACAAAGCCCTTGCCTAATACAGCACCTGCTTGAAGAATCTCACATTCTTATACCAAGTGTAATTTGATTACTCATCCAACCCTACAAGAACCCAACGAATATAGACATTACATCATTCAATTTATTATGGTGTAATTATCTATATAAAAATGTATTTACAAAAAAACAAACAGTAATATATGTAGTATCTATCTGGTTTCCATAGTACAAGCTCTGCTTTGTTTGGGATCAGATGACCGTGTGTGAATAATGTCCCAGGTTATTAGGAGGAGGCACCAACCGACGATTATCCCTAAATGCACTATGCAAGTGCACCCAAGGACAACCCCCGGTTGGTGCAGGAGTATTGTTGTACGTGGAAACAAAACATATTGGGCTATGGGTTTGGGTGGCTAAAGTGGATTGGGTAACTTGAACTATGGAAGAACTTTGTCCCCTGCCTGACCAATGTTATACACGGATAAAATTATTTTTTGGACTCTGGGGTCCCGAACCTTTGGAAGGCGTATGAGGGGCCGAAGCCAACCCGCAGAGGCCCCTTAGACAATTTTAAATAATGAGGAGCACCATATTATTATTATATATTTAATTTAGATTTGCCAATATTTCGACGACACCTTTTAAAACATTGTCTCTAAAACTTATCATTTATTCATTGTTAAATTCTATGTCTATCATCTAACCCTTTAAAAACCCCAAACTCCTAAATCCATTTAAATCAATAGAGAGATCCCTTCTCAGAAAAAAAATCGCCCCAACCGAGCCGCATCAATTTGGCCCCAACCGGGCACATCTCCACAGGCTTATAAGTTTTCCACCAGCTAATATTGTTAGTCTGACCACGGCTCTCCCACGGGTAAGATTTAGCTATAAATTGCCTTAGTTAAGTGATTTCCCCTTTTCAATCTTTCAATGCCTCGGCGGATATTTTTTATGTTGGTAGCTTCATAATTTAGCGGGTTGAGATTACTTGAGATCGATTCTTTTGATGTTGTGTTGTTTATTTTGTTTAGAGCTTTTTTTTTTGTAGTTTTCTGTTTGCATTTTTTGTGATGATGGAAAGTGGTAAACGTTAGACAAAGATGGACTAGTATTATAGTGCAACACGAATTAAGGATAGGCACGTGACACGTTTGAGACCAGTGGTGGCCGAATGAATGACTTACGAGTCGTGAGTTCGAACCCAGGCAAGCATTTTACTTTGTGTGATTTACAGTCGACTCTCGATAATTTGAATATCTCGATAGTTTCTAATTTTTTTCTGGTCTCTTGAAAAATACTCGTTAAATTGAATAAAATCAATGTTGTAATTTGAAGTTGACGGAATAGAAGTCCGGGCTTCCCTACTCTCTATAATTTGAAGCGGTTATCATGTACCGATCGTTTGTTTATATACATGGACAGACATGTCGATTGCTTACATAAATAAGATATGAGTGAGTCTTACAGTGAGGAGCTGGCTAAGTAATAAAAGCCGCACGGGTCAATCCATGATTTGGCTTGCTTTTGGATGGGTGACCTTTACATACCGAGACTCCTCCGTGCCTCTGAAAGCACGTTAAGCTGTTGGTCCTGGCTGTCATTCGTGGATCTTTGACAGTCGTTACGGGTCGTCAGAAGCCCGAAAGTCTGATAACCAGTCTTACCAAGGGTTATCGTCTTACCCGGTAGCTGGGTTGTGGAGATCAGATATATTAGTTAGTTAGACTGGAAGCCGACCCCAACATAGTTCGGAAAAGGCTAGGTAGATTGATTGAGTGAGTTTACAGTTCGCATTCCAGTCTACCTTTGATCGTTAGTGAGTCAGCTTGTTTACTTGATTATTCCTCCCTCTCTCTTGGTTATTAAAACTCCTGTTATTTTGAACTCTTGGTAATTTGAATTTTTTCTCTGGTTCCTTGAGTTTCAAATTATCGAGAGTCGACTGTATTTCATCACCACTGCTCCCAAACGGGTCACGTGCTTGTCTTTAATTCGTGTTACTCTACTTCTACTTGAACCAAAAATTCCTCCCTAACCTGCACTCGGCCCGCATGGTAGATTACGACCCACTCCCTCTCACCGAGACTCTCAGTGACCGATCAACAAATAAGACCTCCCACGTCCCAGCAATGGGAACTTTATAGGCTAATTTTGTACGTGACACGTTTCAACTTTGGCTCTAAGATCGGTAATGGATTGGCAAGTAACTTGGTTTACGTACTTGATTTAATAACTTACCACCAGAAGGCCACTTTTCGTATACCTACTTAAAAAACCGGTCAAGAGCAAGTCGGACTCGCGCACCGAGGGTTTCGTACCATCAAATATAAAAAAAGTGTGCTATTTAGAGACATCGTTTTATTTTTCCTATAATCTCTACATAAACTTCTATCACACAGAATATTTTCAGATTTTTCCCTATAAAAATCTATAAAAAATAAGGGGGACGTATTTTTTTTAACGTTATCTCCGTAACGTTAAAAAAATTAATACACCTACAATTATTATGTATTTTTTTTACGTTACGGAGATAACGTAAAAGAATAATTACGTTCCCCTTATTTTTTTTACATATTAATCAAAAGTCGAAAACTATGCAATCTAAAAAAAGAAACAATGTTTGAGAATGTGCAAACAACGTTCTTTCATATGATACCCCACATGCCCTAGTAGCCCCACTTCGAATTTTTAAGAACCCCTTTCAGTCCTTGTTCCAAAAAAAAATATTTCTTATTTGCAAAATAGTTGGGCAAACGTCATCTAAAACTATTCCAAAATTTAAATTAATAGCATTAGTAGTTCTTGAGATATCTAGCTGTGACAGACAGACAAACTGAGTCGTACCATAAGGGTTTCTTTTTACCATTTTGGTACGGAACCCTAAAAACGTTTAAATTCAAGTTGCGATCTCATCTAAGCAACAATCAAGAACTTGCCAAAAGTTTAAATAAGAGAACTTTTTGATTTTTTGAAAGTTTTTAAAAATGCTAGAATTATTGCACTTCACCTTGCCGTTACCTTCTATTATTCTACTAGTCATCTACTATTATGTCGATGCCTTAGTTCACAATTGCACTAACTACAGAATAGGGTCGATGACTAAATATTTTTATTTGTCCGTCATGTAGATTATTAAAATATATTGGACACGTATTTTTCTTTTTCTACGTAATCAAAAGATTACGGCGATACATTGAGTTAAAATGTGGCATGACGTCACGTCTTGGTAGATTTTATACGGAGAAGTGACGTAGCAAGCCCCCACTCCCTAACTTTAATGCGAGTTATCTAAGTCATTTTTTATTAATATGATAAATCAAAAAATATGTGTCTAATATTTTTTTATTACCTGACTGACGGACTAAATAGAATTTCCTTTTTTTACCTACGCCTCATCCCTATTGTCAATTTTGAGGAGAGAGCTTTTTAAAGTTTTTTAATGTTTAGACATGAACAGTACGAAAATAAAGTAAAATAATAAAACAATTATGCATCTATTCATAAAACTCGTCCTTTAACTCCATCATGTCTAAATACTGTAATATTAAAATGGTTATAACCATATCGTTTAAAAAATATGTGAATAAACATACAAGCCCCCATTTAATACATTGGAGCACTAAGACTGATTAATGTTGACAGTCATTACTCAGAAATCAATAAATAGACAATTATCAATAACCATCATTTCATAATGTTTATTTTTTCTATAAAACACATTGCAATAATCTACACTTTTACATGCACTTAACGATAAAGGTCATAATGACATATTTCAAGTTAGATAATATGTCATTTCTGATGGTATGCGGACATGTGACCTGACCTTAGGCTCTATGGTAATGGAGGAAGGAAGCCAGCGTTATCAGTGAGGGCTTGACAACCGGATCGCAGAATGATGTTTCCTGTGCTAGTGAGGTATGCACTCTATTTCAAAATAGCTCTACATGAGCCCTACAGTTTTTACTTCTTTGGATCTTGCATCTGCACCTATTATCTATTCGGAAGATAAAGAAAAAGAAAGAAAGATTAATTGTTTTTCTGCACAAACAAAACGCACATTACAAAATAATGATGACAAAATACACACATGCAAAGCAGGCAAAAGCCTCGTATATAATATATAGTGAATACTAAAATTCTCTTTCGTTTATGAACAAAATTTTCAACGCAAGTGAGTACCAATACCATTTGCAGGGTGACAGTTTACAGTTGCTGCGCTGTTCAAAATTGCATGACAATTCACTTTACGCCTAATAGCAGAGGATCCGCAGAGGAGCGACCTTCACTCGTCTATTTAATGGATGAAAAGTATTTTAAATCAAATTTTGTATATTCAAATATAAATCGCATGTGAGTTGGTTAAAAAAAATTCTGGCCTGACTATGATATTAATTAAAATTCAAAATGGTTTTTTTTAAAACATTGTAGTTACTCTTTCTTTAAACGTATAATTTTTTATAACAATCGAAAATATGAAGGCTATAGAATATACAAACGTTGGATTGTCTTTTTTGTCCTGGCCTAATTATTGGGTTGAAAGCATGACAGCTATAAACAGCAGTGCTATTCTGTAAAAACTTAGGTGAGGTGAACGTGGAGTGAACTGTCAATAGTGTCAATCCCGAGCATCAGGTAGAATGACAGCTCTCTTCAAACTCACTTCACCTAAGTTTTCACGGTGAGATTTGTATATTAGTAATTTACATCCAACTCTTTAATAAATAAATCTTATATCAAAATAAGCGCTATTTCATGGCGAACACGACGATATAGGGTTGTCTGCGAAAAAATAAATTAATCATAGACTGGCCACGAATTTTTTAGCCAACCCACACGCGATTTATATTTTTTAAATACGTTCATACATCAAAATTGGGTGAAGGTCGTTCCTCTGCGGTTCTTAGGCTATAATGTTGACCTACTGTGAAAGTGTCTCATGTATGGAAAGCCCCTGAAACATGATATTAAATCGTTACGAGTGATGCAAATCAGGCCTAGCTTTGGGTAAGTATTGTTATGCGTGGATCATAATTATAATGTAGACAACATTTTATTAATAGAATATTTTTCTTATTTTTTTTATAATGCGCACAGCAAAGGAGTGGTACCTGCGTCTGTGTTTCCGAACGTATACAACCCTAATCTTTACAAAGTGAGAGTGAACAGGCTTCTTCTGGGTAAGCTCACTCCATCGTCGAGTCTGTCTCTGTCATCGCTGACCTAGACTAGAGTCAAAAGTAAACCCATCACAAATAAAAAAAAATATTTATTTTATATAATATTATATGCTCAATGACGCAGTGATTATGGCCTCACGTCTCATTCATGAGGTTGTGGGCTCAAATCCGGGCAAGTCCATTAGCACTTGCCCGGATTTGAATCTACGACGTACATGAATTGAAAAGTCACATTAGTGACATTTTCAATTCATAATATTATGTACTTTCTAAGTTTACATAGCTTGGACATCACTGGCGTCGGTTAAGGGAAACATATCGTGAGGAAACCTGGACTATTAGTCTGAAATCATCAATCCGCTTTGAGCAAGCGTGGTAAAAATTTAATTCCATAAAAAATTACAATAAATTACCCGAAATAATAAAGAATTTAAATAAATATAACATCTTTATCAATAAATTGAAGCTTTTCCTTGTAAACAAATGTTATTATAGTATAAGCGAATACTTAAATGATAAATTATAATTAATACTATTAAAGATACGCCTACCTACTCATAATATGAAAAAAAAATTTAATAAATATAAAGCGTGCAATACATAACTTGCCATAGGGATAATAAATATTAATTAAGTAATAAATAAAACAAAATAACAAATAAATGTAAATAATAATTATAATTCTTAAATCCAATTCTGTATTAATAAAACAGTTTATCTTACTCAATAATAAGAATGATCTCATTCAACACCCAGTGCTCTTCCTCCTCTCTCCTACTTGCTCTATGCTGTGCCCGACAGGGTCCATAATAGGGATGATGCCTGGGTAAAAAAAAAAGAAATCCTATTTAGTCCGTCAGTCAGATAATAAAAAAATATTAGACACGTATTTTTTGCTTTATCATATTAATAAAAAATGACTTAGATAACTCGCATTAAAGTTCGGGAGTGGGGGCTTGCTACGTCACTTCTACGTATAAAATCTACTAAGACGTGACGTCATGCCACATTTTAACTCAATGTATCGCCGTATTCTTTTGATTACGTACAAAAAGAAAAAATACGTGTCCAATATATTTTAATAATCTACATGACGGACAAAAAAACATTTTTTAGTCATTATCCCTATTGTGACTTATATAATAATTTCCTAACCAACTATGTATATACATTATGGTACGCAATAAAGAATTGAGAATTGTGGTCATCAATTCTCATACCTTCTCTGTATGAGAAGAGGCCTTTGTCCTGCAATTGCAGTGAGAACCATATAACTGGCTGGTATATTTTTTTTGTCATCAAACAGTCATATATACTTACAAACAATATTATTCTTAAGAGAATTAGTTCCTTACAATAGACCTATAGTGCCGACAATGTTATATATATCTGCCTAGCCTTTTCCCAACTATGTTGGGGTCGGCTTCCAGTCTAACCGGATGCAGCTGAATACCAGTATTTTACATGGAGCGACTGCCTATCTGACCTCCACAACCCAGTTGCAGACTTCAGACTTTCGGGATTCTGACGACCCCTAACACCTGTCAAAGATCCACGAATGACAGCCGGGACCAACGGCTTAACGTGCTTTCCGAGGCACGGAGGAGTCTCGGTATGTAAAGATGGTCACCCATCCACGGACCAACCCCGGCAAGCGTAGCTTAACCTGATGGATCGACCCGTGCGGCTGTTATTACTTAGCCACGAGCTCCTGTGTGATATAGTGGTAAAAATAATTACAATAAAAAGACGCGCAAGAAATACATATTAAATTTTGTATCAGAACTAATGTTCAATGCAACATAGTTTACATAGTAAAGTGAAGGTAGACAAAGTAAACAATGTGAGTTTAAGTTAGGATTGATAGGATATCTAAATTTAAGTTTTTGTTTAAGGCTATTAAGAGAGATATTAAAAAGATCTATGTCCATAAATTCTCTATTATAATTGAGGAGCTCCGGAACAAAAGCCGACAATTCTACTTCGTATTTTTACAGGAAATACAAAAGAATGATTTACCTACGTAGAAATGATTATGTTGTTTGTTAAACTAATTTAACGTTAATTTGGCTTGTAGCAAGGGCTTTCAAATAGGTAAGATTAAAAAAAAATGTGTTGCGATTCCCCAAAATTTTTGTAAAAAAAAAAAAAAAAAAATTGGGCATGAAGTGGATTTGTCGGCTTTTGTTCCGGAGCTCCTAAATTGTTAGTGGAACGGTATATAAATGAATTACGAGTGTATGTTTTATTTAGTCGAGGAGGAACAAAAAGTGGTGTTAATATTATGTACGAAAAACAGTCTCCCAATATTTGTATATTAGGAGGCTGTTTTTCGTACACGCTGTCGTTCGTGACTTTGGAGTCATCATCCATTCAATTCCTTTCAAAATCACCCGATAACGTTACTTTTGTCTCGTCACCCATTATTCCATTTCCTGGTCACTGACCCAGATAATAGTTGGGTAACCCAATAGCGTCTAGATCTTTTGTCCATTATTTAACTATTCAAATAACTTGAATACGGGTAGCGATGTATGACCGATGCGGAGTGTGACTTGTTCTTGTTTTATTGAATGGACGCTTAGATTGCTATACCTACCTGTTTCAAGTATAGGATGATGTTTTTGTAGAGATATAACAAAAAAAAAAAAAAAACAAATTAAATATAATTTGCTTACTTAGCTACCTATATTCTTGCAAATAAATATATCATTCATTCATTCATTCATGCGTTTTTAGTTTTGTAGTTTTAGTCTTAATTCTCTTTTCTTACTAATATTATTTCATTTGTAGAATCAAAAATAAAATAAAACAAGTAAATTAAAAAATAAATAAAAAAAGAGCGGTATCTCCTAACACAGGCTTAATTGCTTAAAAGGAGGCTCCAATCACTAGTTGTTAGGATATTTACTTGTATAAATAATAAACCATGTTCATTTTTTTAAGGCGATACCAAAATAAGTTGGGGGCTTTTTCGTAACCATTTATTTCACTATTACAGAATGTATGGATTTAATTTTAGGATATTATGTTTATTGACTATTTGATCAATACTCGGACTGAAGGAAAACACGATTGGGTTAAATTTCCTCGATAGAATTTAATTCCGAAAATACTTCTACTTTTTTATATTTTTTTCTGTAATTCTAAAATCCTAATTAATTTAATTGCAAAATTGCATTCAAAATGTGCGTATTAGGTAATTGAAAAGTCTGGCTGAACATATTTTTGATAGAAAGCTTAATTTATTTTTAAACAATTTTTATTTGGTTTGGCGCTTTTATTTTGGTTTCAGCGCATTGTTGCGCTCTCTTTTTTTCGCATGTGGATGTAATTGACTCTGTCACTTTCTTATTACCACTCAGTTAGCTTTTTACGTATCGCCTTAACCGCACACCTAACTGAACAACACGCTGTATATAAACGGGTCACGTCTCCGATTGTGTATATGTCACGCGACACGCGAGCATTGTGCGCGGCCGGCATCGTGACGGCCTGTGGACGGCCTGTCATTGTGACGGCCGCGCTCGGCCGCCCGTGGCCGCATCGGAGGTGGTAGGAGGATAGGATGGTATAGGCTTCCGTCTAATGCGGTTAGGTGGTTACGTATTGAGTTCGATTATGGTGGTTTTTTATTTGTTGATGGCACGTGTATAGTATAACTTATATATTTTTTCAGCAGTAAAACATAGAGGGGCTCGTGGCTATGTAATAATAGCCATACAAGTCGACGATCAGGTTAAGCTTCACTTGTCGCGGTCGTTCCGTGTATTGGTGACCAAGACCATATTTACATACCTCGGAAAGCACGTTAAGCCGTTGGTCCCGACTGTGATTTTTGTGAATCATTGACAGTCGTTACGAGACGTCAGAAGTCTTAAAGTCTGACAAACATTCTTACCAAGGGGTTTCGTATTACACAGTAACTGGGTTGTGGAGGTCAGATAGGCAGTCGCTCCATGTAAAGTACTGGTATTCAGCTGCAACCGATTAGACTGGAAGCCGACCCCAACATAGTTGGGAAAAGGTTAGGCAGATGATGATGTATTTCAGTAAAATAGGAACCTTAAAGACTGAACTTCAGCTCATGAGGTTTAAGGAAGGGGAAAGCCATCTACCAACACCAACACTGATAAAAAAAATCGTAAAGTATTATCGATTTCTTATGAGTCAGAGATTGATTAGGCAGAATGAAGCGCAGCCCTTTTAAGTAGCGTTAACTCAAAAAGAAGTTTACAACTCAAAGGTTAGGAATCTTGAGATGTAAACCACTCTTGTCCATAACCAGTATTTTCAGATAGGTACCATTCCTTTAATATGAAACTCTTAAGGCATCCACGAAAAGGCACCGCGTGTCGCGCGACGTGCGGTGCCTTTGGGTCGCGTGCGATTCACGTCGCGTGTCGCGCCTGTTTGAAGGAGCCTTTATTGAACTCTGATAGAAAAAAAGGTGTCCATTTAACAGAACAATTAAAATTAATTGCTGTTATCGAAAGCACTCCGCCCATAACTTTTTAGGGTTCCGAACCTCAAAAGGAAAAAAACGAAACCCTTATAGAATTACTCGTGTTTCTGTCTGTCTGTTCGTCTGTCACAGACTCACAGCCGATTCGCTCCGAATCTAATGGACCGATTAACTTGAAATTTGGTACACATAAAAATTTATATGACCTAAAGGCGGACGTGTAACGTAAACCAATAAATTTTGAATATGCGGGTCAATTTTTGAGGACAAAAAAGAAAATTAAATTTAAAAAAAATTTGCAAACTGTACCGTGTGATATATCAAATGATAGGGCTTACTGTGAGGTTCGCAAATATATTTTTTATATAATTTTAAAATAAATGGTTTTAATTACCATCCCCCCCCCCATCTGCGAAACTACTGAGCCTAAAATTTTGAAAAAAAATATAGATAATAGTTCTATTTATTTATTTATTTAAACTTACACACTATCTTTACAGTAAGACTCCAATACAATAGTGGTTTGCAAACACACACCAAATAAATTGAAAAAGCAACTTACGGCTATTACTTAAAAATCTAAACATTAAAAATACGAAGCACTCTAAACTCTATTAAATATACAATCTGAAGCCAGACTACAGAATTATCTGCTATAAAATCTTAACCTTAAATATAAAATCAGACTTAACACATAATATTAATATTTAAATATAACTAACAAAGTTCAACAAAACTCTTGCGAATTCACTCAGGTTGCATGAAAATATGTCAATTCTCTCATGCACTTCGTTTAGTACACATATTGTGCGGGTCTGCGGGTGAGGGGTGTTTTTGACAGCAGGTTGGTTCTGGCAGCAGCACGGCCAGCAGTGGCGGTCGCCGCCGCCTCCACACGTACCGGTCTGGCACGCACAGCTTCAGGTGACGCAGCACACCCGGGTTATGGACTACTCCACGCAGGAGCTTTAGCGCATACGCCGCAAGTGTAAATTCCCGGCGCACTCTGAGTTCGTTGTACCCAACCATACCCAGTACAAACCGTGTAGGATACATCAGCAGGTAAAATGGATAGACCCCATAAAGTTTAAAATACAAGTGTATACCTATAGATTACAGGAAAACCTATAAGAAGTCAGTGGTCTTAAAATAACTTGGTAAATCTCTTAATATTGTGCGTAGAAGTTAGTGGTCTTAAAATAACTTGGTTAACTCAATATTGTGCGTATAAACTTGCATTTGCAGTTGAAATGTATGGTAGAACGTGTTTTTCAACTACAATGTTAAGTTTGTTCTAGGGATAAATTCATCTTAACTACGGAACCCTTCATTGCACGTGGCCCGACACGCACTTGGCAGGTTTTTCTTAATTAGCTTGAATCGGTAAATTTCTACGACACTCCTAATTGAGATGGGGATAGAAAAAAGGTGAAAGAGCTCTTGTTTCTTTACTCGTATTCGGAATACCTCTCGAATGTCGGAGACTAAATTGACTTGACTGAAATTGTCAAGCTGTATTAGGATTACATTATCATAAAGGTCATTTTAATATTTTCACTTGTCAATTTAGTGTAACTGTCCGACTTAGACACTTGGAGCATTTTTTCTTATGTCGAACTGTGTAACATAAGACATTCGAGAGGTATTCTTGCAGTCAGCCAATTTGTTTATTTTCTTGTAACTAGACATGTCATTTAATAGTCGGTGCCTGGGTAAGATGGCGCATCTTTGTCCACCTGTCATACAACACTTACCTACGAATGAATATTGGGCACGGAAAAGCCATTTGTTTAATCTTCCGCCCCAGTCTTGGGCAAAGGCCAGCGTTTAGAATCTCTTCATTGCCAAACTCGGTTTTAGTTTTCAATTTTTATGGAATAGCTTACGTTCATACCACGACTATCACTATGACAGTAGTGGCTCAGAGGTAGCGCCCCCAATTAAGAGTTGTATAGGTCGTAAATTCGAATTCAGGCAAGCACTTTGTGTATTTAATTTCAAAAAACGCTGGAGAACCAAAATTTCGAAGACTTGTGACATCCACCAACACGCTCTGGGCCCGCGTGATGGATTAGGGCCCACTCACTCTCACAGAGAGGAGGCCTGAATCCCGACAGTGGGAACATTATAGGCTCGTTATGACCACGACTATCTTGCTTTCAAGGACCACAATATCATAATTGAGATATGGAATACTTTCTCCAATGACAACGAATTTAGGGCTGCAATTGCTATGCAACAAATCAAAACCTTCGCATACCTATCACATATAAAGAGACTTCAAACAATTTAATAAACAAACAAAGTTGCGCCGTAAAAATTCAAGACATTCTCTTTTTAAAAATATCGACGCTAAACAATATCATCCCTTATAAAAAAAAAACATGGCTGCCGAGGGATTTAAAAAAGGAAAAATTAACATTTAAGACAAACAGCAGTTCGACTTGCGATCTCTCAAGCGTCTATCAATAATTAATCAGCCATCTCGTCTCGAAATTAGCCACCATTTGAGGGTTTAAAAGAGTCTTGTGCAAAGAGAAAAAAAAGTATTTTTTGAGCAAGAGAACCCTGAGGGAAATTTTATATAGGAACTCGGTATCGACTAGGGACACATTGACATAGACTAGATGAGCCATGAGTGTTGTTGAAAGAAATAATGATGATATGCTGATTTTAATTCGGAGGAGCTCGTGGCTAAGTAATAACAGCCGCAAGGGTCAGTCCATCGGGTTAAGTTTAGCTTGCCGCGGTTGGTCCGTGGATGGGTGACCATCTTTACATACCGAGACTCCTCAGAAAGCACGTTAAACCGTTGTTCCCAGCTACCATTCGTGGAGTTTTGACAGTCGTTACGGGTCGTCAGAGGCCCGAAAGTCTGACAACCAGTCTTACCAAGGGGTATTGTATTATCCATTATTTGGGTTGTGGAGGTGAGATATGCAATCGCTCCATTTAAAATACTGGTCAGCTGCAGCCGGTTAGACTGGAAGCCGACCCCAACACAGTTGGAAAAATGCTAGGCAGATTGATTTTGTGCTGGTTTTAATTCTAATATTATGAAGGCAGTTCACACGTCTCGCCGAGTCCAATCCATATCGAAGGGTCGCTTGTCGAAGTTGGGAATGAGTATCTCTACCAAGGGCAAGTCATCCAGCTCGGTAGACACAACTTTGAGAAAGAAGCCAACAGAAGGATCCAGTTGGCTTGGACTGGCGTTTGGAAAACTATGTCAAGTCTTCTCGTCGCCTATCCCGCAGTGCGAAGACCAAGGTCTTCAACCAGTGCATCCTGCCCGTCATGTGCCGTGCCGAAACCTGGCCACTGACAGTCGGGCTGTTCCACAAATTCAAGTTCGCTCAGCGCGCTATGGAGCGGGCTGTGCTCGGAGCCTCTTGGAAGGATTATCCGGAAAAGAACCGGAGTTACTATCATAGCTTGCAAGCAAACTGAAGTAAAGGCTGGACATGTTTGACGACGGACCATTGGCCAGTGGAGCAGACAAGTCCTGGAGTGGAGACCGTGTATCAACAAGCGTAGTGTGGAAGGGCCCCCAGCTAGATGGACCGACGACCTTAAGGAGGTTGCTGCGACGGACTGTATGCAGAAAACAGAGGACAGGGTGTTGTGGCGCAGCCTGGGAGAGACCTGTGCCCAGCAGTGGACTGCGATAGGCTGAGCTGATTGATGGCAGTTCTTGGCAAATTGGAAAGTATGATTAAACTTGCTTTGAAAGATTCTTGAACTTAACAACACATTGGTCATCCTGCAAAGATGACTCAAATAAGTTAGAAAAAAATAAGATATTGTTTACTAGCTGTTGCCCACGACTTCGTCTGTGATCCAGGATGAATAGTAGCCTATGTCCTACTCCAGGTCATGGTCTACCCATGTTGACGGATTTGGCAATCCGTTCTACCGTTTCCGCAAAAAGTTTATATGTATATATTATAATGAAATCTTGATTCGAAAGACACGTGGCGCCATCTATTATCATAAGAACGTTATTGTTGTTTTCCTCGAGAACAGTACTTTTTTTCGGGATGAAAGTTACCCTATATCCGTTTCTGTACAACTGACAAAGTTTATGCCAAATTTCAGGATGATCGGTTCAGTGGTTTACGCGTGAAAAGGTAACAAACAAACAAACAAACTTAGTTTCGCATTTATAATATTAGTTAGGATATCCATTTTCCTGTCTCGCCTACCATAGTAGTCGAAAACTTTTTTGGTTGCACGTCCCGGCTACTATAGCAGCTTCGCTGATTTGTTCCCTTCATACCGTTTTAGTAGTATTGTAACTCTATGAACGCTTCCTAAAAAGGTTCAAGATGGCGCTGTATTAAATTACGCTTTTTTGGTTGGTAAAACAGTGTAGTTTCAAGCATAGAGCATTTTTGACAAGAAAAAAGTTGAAAGTTGTAGCCTCAGATGATTGTAGTAATGTCAGTGCGCAGTTTAAAGTGTGATCCACTATTATACATACTTTTTCGACCACATAAACGGCAATAATGCTAGACCTCAAGCTAGGCTAGATTCAAGAGAGAATTGAAAAAATTGCTAATTAGTAAGGGATACTATAATGTTACGGAGTTTTTGAAGGACAAATTTTGAATTTTGATATCTTAATATGTATTTTTATTGTGTTAATTATATTATTTTTGACTATATTTTTATATTGACTGTAATTATGTATTTGAGTTGATTTAATTTTGACTGTAAAATTATTATTTCCTAATTCATAATTCAAAATAAAAAATTCGTTATGAACTATTTTGTACGCCGAATATGGCAAAACATGTTGAACCATCACTATTAAATTCGTTTCCATCCATATGTGCATATCTATACACCTATCATGTTACACATGTTTATACAAATAAATTTATCTTTATCTTTATCTTATTTTCAATTGTCATTGTAAGATTTTTTCCAATTTCTCACTTGGTCGTTCAAAAACAGACAGTTAAATCAAATCTCAGTATAAAACTGAAAACTCACCTAACTTGGTCTATCGTATCTAGTAACTCTATTCCCACAAACGACCCTCCGCTATGAATTAATGAAAAATGAAATCGACTTGGCAAATTTAATTTTTTCCCAGCCCTGGACGTTTGAGGGCAATCTGACTGGTGATCAAACCAGTGCTCCGTAACGATGCGATTTCAATGCTCTTTAATATTGATTGCTTGTTTGATGTCAGATAATTTTATTAGCCATGCTAATCCAACTTGAAAATTATTTGCGATGTTATTTGGATCGTTGGGAGTTGAATTTTTAGAAAACGAAAAAGTCTATGTGCTATGTAATTAGGTGGTATGTATGTATGTGTGTTTGGATTTGGAATTTATGATATGACATTATCTGATATACGCAAAGGGCATACAACGCCCTCAGAGTGCAGTACAATAACGCCTTCAGGATGTTGTTGGGGAGCCCACGGTACTGTAGCCACGTCAGGGATGTTTGCCGAAACGCACGTAGACGGTTTTAACACCATCGTGCGAAAACGGATGGCGTCCATGATGCGCAGGGTGCGGGGGAGCGCCAACAGCATTCTGAGGGTCTTCAGTGATAAACCGTGCTGCGCCATCATGGCGCACTGGGTACACGTGCACGTGCATGTGCCCGGAGCGTCAGGTGAGCTCAGACGATATTTGAATTTATTTTATTTTATCTTTATTTGTTAGTAACATAGTCTGTAAGTATCATTTTCTAACAATGCAATTTAAATATATCTGTGTGTCTGTTACTCACATAGTTTATAAGTCGCGTGTAATACTAACAAAATAGGGATGATGACTAAAAAATGTTTTTTGTCCGTCATGTAGATTATTAAAATATATTGGACACGTATTTTTTCTTTTTGTGCGTAATCAAAAGATTACGGCGATACATTGAGCTAAAATGTGGCATGACGTCATGTCTTTGTCGATTTTACACGTAGAAGTGACGTAGCAAGCCCCCACTCCCGAACTTTAATGCGAGTTATCTAAGTCATTTTTTTATTATTATGATAAAGCAAAAAATACGTTTCTAATATTTTTTATTATCTGGCTGACGGACTAAATAGAATTTCTTTTTTTTTTACCCAGGCATCATCCCTATTATGGATGTCATGTCTGAAATATTTTTTTTTATAAGAAGTTAACAGAATAATTATGATCTCACCTTTGCTTAACCCTCAGGGAATACAGCGTGATGTTTTGTTATATATTTTTTTTAATTATATGAAAACAACGCAGTTTTGGTTTGAACTAACCCAACACAATATAAAATACTGTAAGTTTGATCGTTTTAATAAGGACCTCAAAGAATAGTACAAACTGGTCCCTACATCATAACGTTTATCAAAGAAAATTTTAATCGGCTTGAAGAAAAGGAGGGGTTCTTAGTTGGTCGAAATCTTTTTTTTTTTTCATTTTTACGCCCCGATTTCGCAAAGACGGCTTGACCGATTTGGAAAACTCTATTTTTGTTTGTAAAAATGTCTATCTTTTGTTTTTGTTTTCTTTATAATCACTGTAAAGTATGTGTTACCATATTATGTCACATATAGATAAAACTAGCTGACGCGACGTGACACCCATTGACATCTACCCGTACAACACCAACAGTCAGCCGATTATGTTGATCTTAAAAACAAAGTCATCACCACAATTGGTAGCCTTGTGCCACCTACTGCTGAGTATAGGCCTTCTTCCTTTTGCGCCATGCTTCCCTGGTCTTTGCGAGTCTCATCCATGCTTTCCCCGCGATCTTCTGTAGGTCGTCACCCACACACTCCTTCTACTACCTCTCCGCAGCCATTCAGTAAGGGCTCTACTCCATCAGCCATCACCACGACCATGAAAAACTTAGTGAGGTAAGTGCCTTTCCCTATTTCAACGTATTAAATAGAATCCGCAACATAATAAACTCATTTTTTTTCGGTTCCAAACCAGTCTGGAAACCGTAAAAAAAACTACAAAGTATCATTCACACACCCTCAAGCGAAGAACGTTGCCAATCTGTTGATTAGCTACTTTTTTATATTTTTGGGGGCGACATTAAACACAGATTAATCGCCCCCCAATCCCAAGAGGGGGGCAGGGGGTGAATATTATACTCCGAATTAATGACAGCTTAAAATTTTTTTAGTTAGCTTCAGGGCAACGATGTGTAATGCACCAACTTAGGAAGATCTGTGAGTGTTTTCTGGTATCGCATGTTTTTATGTATTTTTGACGGTTTTTATTTATTTATTTCAGCTTCAATCTACCCTGATTAATCGTTCGATTCCTGCCTTGCAAAGCAAAGTTTTATGAAAAATATCCAACTAACAGCAGGATTAATATTGTAATAAATTGATATTTATAGATTTTTCAACATCCACAAGCTGTTGTTAAATCCGTAATTATCAGTTTATCTCAAAATTTGCAGAAAATTGCCTGAAAATCCTATACTAATAAATGAGCAATAATGTACGTTCTCGAAAGTTGCAATATAGAGGTTTTCGAGGGTGAAAAAATGATCTAACTAGGTCTCATATCTAAGAAAATTCGTTTTCTCTACTTTACCCGACCAGAGCTCGTCAAACCAAATACTTTAGAGATTGTCACGAAAATCCGTACCTACATATGAATAAATATAATGAAATTATTTCGCAAATGATAGAATGTCATCAAATTGCCATTACGAATGTCATCTTACGTTGGTCGAAATCAAAATTGAATATTAGCCGAAATGAATTCGTATCGAGACAAAAACTTTCGAATTTCGAACCACCCCGGTCCCCAGCGTCTTGCATTTTGCGAATTTTTATTTATGCCAGTATTTTTTAAACGTTAATTCGAGAGATGGATTTTAAAGGGTGGGACAAGTATTCAATATTTGAAAGGTTGAATTTCGAATACTTTTAAGAAGAGTACGTTGTGATTGCCATTTCGAAATTACGTTTTGAGTGTTGCAGGTTAAAATATTTTTTGCGAAGACGTATTTTACTTACTAAACAATGGCCAATAAAGCCAAGATCAATAAACTATTGGTCAGAATGCCAGTTATTTGGAATGAATGAATGAATGAATGAAATGCACCGACCCTATAGCGTGGTATGACCAGACCCGATTGCTCGAATGAACCCAAAGATTCACTCTAGCCCCTGTTGCCTCATATTACATGGTGCAACAGAGACCATTGCATATCAAGGAGTAGACCGGGGTTGCGATAATGGTAGGGAAGACAGGCCTTAAGGATATGGTAGGGATAAAGCGCCTATCGAGTATGCATCCTGTAATAATCCTTGGAATTGTGGAGAGATGGGTGATATAATTATGGATGGGCTCTTTTTACGCCGTCGCCGCCAGGTTGCTTCTAGTCCAGCTTCCCCGGTGAATCTTTTGGCGGTTAACTGCGTTTTCGACTCTTTTTATGTCACTGTTATGCTGTATTACTCGTTGCTGTTTCCTTTTTCTTCGTCTGAGGTCTCTCTGCTATCCGTTTCAGGTTTCTTGTAGGTCTCATTTGCAACCTTTTTGATCTTACTTTTTTCTTCAGCCGTGTCCACCCAAAAGTTGATTTCATTATCGAAGTAAAACATGTCTTGCTTTAGGTTGTCGTTCCATGTGTAAATAGAGCGGCCGGTTTTTTGGTTTTAGCCGTGTAACAGGTTCGCGACGCCTGTAGACATGTGCGAGATAGCACATCCTGTAGTTCTTGATGAGTTTGGTTACAGTTTTTCCCTCTAGGATTTGATGCATTTTCTTTTGTCATGGCTTATTCCTAGCGTGGTTAATCAAGTATCTCATGATAACTCCCTCATATCTTCTCGGTCTTGGTCTTGAGCTTTAGTGAATAAAAATATAATGAGGTACTTATAAATGTAAAAGTGACTTGAATTATTAATACTTGAAGCGTAAACCTGTTTTCTACACAAACATAAAATGAAAAAATAAACCTATGAATTAAATTGATTGTAATTATTATTATCAACCATTCATTTTTATCAGTAATTCTTGCAAGGCAGCTTTCAATCTCTAAAGAAATTAAGCCGAAGGCTTCCACCCAGAGAAGCATTATCATTAATCCTTAAACGAACGGACGAACGGAATAAATCGAGCATGAAAAAGAACATAAAAATTAACAAAAAAACAATAGAATTAGCATAGAAAACATCTGTGACGAAATTACTACCGAGAGAGATACTATTGGTAACTGTGAGAGGGAAATGACAAAAACTCGATAAGAGAAATTATTTTCACTTAATTTTACATGAAAACATTTTTTTTGTTGATTCGTTTTAGTTTTTTTTTTTCTATGGTTTTGTGGATTTTTATCAGTATATTTAACCCTATTAATTAATTAATCATCGAAATAAATCATCTCTATAAGTTGTACGATAAATTACCTAATTTCCTGTATCGTAGGACTAGAAACGTGAAATATATGTAGTCGCAGAAAACTATAATAAAAACCGGCCAAGTGCGTGTCAGACCATGCACAATGAAGGGTTTCGTAGTTGGGATGATTTATCCCAAAAACAAACTTAACATTATAGTTGAATTACATGTTATCCCATAAATCGATATACATCACGCTTAATTCTCCAAATGCAAATGTAAGTCTGCAATCGCGAAAAAAAAAAAAATTTTTTTAAGTAAACTACAAATTAACATTTTTCGGACTTCCTTTATTGGTACAGTGAGACCTTGCTTCTTGCCAAATTTTATGATTCTAGGGCAACGGGAAATAGGTACCCTATATTATTAAAATTTTTAAAAGCCTGTGATGTCCCGGTGCAGGGCAAAGGCCTCCCTACTCTCTTTCCACTTCTCTCTGTCTAGAGCTGCTAAGGACCAGGTCTTGCAGAAGGGGTCAAGCTCTTCCCGCTATCTCCGTCTGGGCCTGCCGCGATGTCGCTTGCCATTAAGAGGGACACATTGGGTCGTAAATTGGCCCATTGGTCGTCTGACATGCGGCAGATGTGTCCAATCCAATTCCACTTTAGCGTGGCAGCCTTCCAAGTGACATCAGTTATCTTTGTGATGGAATGGATGGTCGTATTCCCAACCCGGTCTGTTAACTCGATAGGTACCCTATAGGATTTGATTTATTTGCGAGTATCAAAATATGTACAGTCACGAGCACAAGTATGTATACACTTAGGGAAATTAAACAGTGATTATCTCGTGGAATAACGATAGCGATTTAGAGATGCCTACCTATTTCATAATTATATGTGTTCTATAACGATATGTTCGTAACAACATTAAATTATAATTAACACAGTGGAAGAAAATCAGTTTTAAAAGTAGCTAAGTGTATACATATTATTGCTCGTTACTGTATGTCGCATAAATGGCCGTATTTTTTATTGCGTTGACTTAGTAGCTTAAATTTTTTAGAGCTATAAAGGACCTACGACGTATTTGATGTTACTTTCAACTTGATACTTGCACGCGTTCCTGAGAAAAAGGTCTTGAAGACTGACACTGACTGACAGACAAACAGACAGATGAATATCAAAGTGGTCATAGGACCACTTTTTCCGTTCCGTTTTTTCCTTATGAGCTACTAAACCTTAAAAACAAAAAAATTTAATTAAAAACAAATATATATATTTATAATATATTATTTACCCGCAATATCCCACCTTGTTGCTACACAAGGCGCAATTCAAATTCTCAAACATTATTTTTTTAAATTATTCAGTTATTTACATTCAAAATAGCCTAACCATGCCTCACAATAAAAACACACCTACCAACTATTCACATAAAACTACATCGTAAAAACAAAAATCTATCTACTATCTTCTCACAATTTCGAAAACAAACAGTATCCCTCTTGTCTTCACCGCATTGATTCCTCAGATCTCACTCCCTCGGGACGAAGTTTATCTCGTGAGCAATGGGCATTAAGCAAAATGGCGTATCCTCCCTTCTGTGTCAGTGTAATGTTACTGAGGTGATATTTTTGCCCAGGGTGATTACGGGGCAAGATGATTTTGGGCAAGGAAT
Organism: Dicycla oo; assembly: GCA_948252095.1. NCBI lineage: Eukaryota > Metazoa > Arthropoda > Insecta > Lepidoptera > Noctuidae > Dicycla > Dicycla oo. The sequence goes on along the minus strand of OX411729.1, from coordinate 26,580,221 downwards.
ATGATGAGAAGTAAACAATACGCGTTGGAAGAATCTAGAAACTTGTTAAAAGCATAGATTTATTTTGATTCGAATTTATGTAGGTACCTGTGACTTCTGCAGACGACATGATCATAAACTCGTCACAAAATAATAGGTCCTTTTTGACATGAGGGTATCCCTATTTGTCCCGCCCGCTATGTTTGTCTTTCTTTGACATATGAAACAATATGGGCTGTCAAAACGGACCTATTATTTTGTGGCGAGTTTAGTATGGTAGATGATTGACGACATCAAAAAAAGATGTCTTACAGAAAAAAAATATATATATTATATATACGGGTAATTAAAAACAAAAGCAGTCATGGGAGTGCCGACAGAAATGAAAATCATCATGTCGCAGAGTCAAGGTGTCGATGTCCGCGGTGACGCGGTGACGCGAACCTGTAAAGCCCGCTACAGAAGTTTACACTTAAAAAAGGTTGACATGAATAAAACTGTTAATAATCTCACCAAGTATCATCCGGAAAGTAGATTACTGATGATAATTGATTGGTTGATTACTGATTAATCTACAGAAGAGGTCGAGAGAAGTCAAACAAGAAAAGTCAATTCTATCTTTAGATCTCACTCCAAAATCTCACAGTATCAACCGACAAAATCTCACATTGTCAACCGACAAAATCTCACATTGTCAACCGACAAAATCTCACATTGTCAACCGACAAAATCTCACATTGTCAACCGACAAAATCTCACATTGTAAACCGACAAAATCTCACATTGTAAACCGACAAAATCTCACATTGTCAACCGACAAAATCTCACATTGTCAACCGACAAAATCTCATATTGTCAACCGACAAAATCTCACATTGTCAACCGACAAAATCTCACATTGTCAACCGACAAAATCTCACATTGTAAACCGACAAAATCTCACATTGTCAACCGACAAAATCTCACATTGTCAACCGACAAAATCTCACATTGTCAACCGACAAAATCTCACATTGTCAACCGACAAAATCTCACAGTGTCAACCGACAAAATCTCACAGTGTCAACCGACAAAATCTCACATTGTCAACCGACAAAATCTCACAGTGTCAACCGACAAAATCTCACAGTGTCAACCGACAAAATCTCACAGTGTCAACCGACAAAATCTCACAGTGTCAACCGACAAAATCTCACAGTGTCAACCGACAAAATCTCACAGTGTCAACCGACAAAATCTCACAGTGTCAACCGACAAAATCTCACAGTGTCAACCGACAAAATCTCACAGTGTCAACCGACAAAATCTCACATTGTCAACCGACAAAATCTCACAGTGTCAACCGACAAAATCTCACAGTGTCAACCGACAAAATCTCACAGTGTCAACCGACAAAATCTCACAGTGTCAACCGACAAAATCTCACAGTGTCAACCGACAAAATCTCACAGTGTCAACCGACAAAATCTCACAGTGTCAACCGACAAAATCTCACATTGTCAACCGACAAAATCTCACAGTGTCAACCGACAAAATCTCACAGTGTCAACCGACAAAATCTCACAGTGTCAACCGACAAAATCTTACAGTGTCAACCGACAAAATCTCACATTGTCAACCGACAAAATCTCACAGTGTCAACCGACAAAATCTCACAGTGTCAACCGACAAAATCTCACAGTGTCAACCGACAAAATCTCACAGTGTCAACCGACAAAATCTCACAGTGTCAACCGACAAAATCTCACAGTGTCAACCGACAAAATCTCACAGTGTCAACCGACAAAATCTCACAGTGTCAACCGACAAAATCTCACAGTGTCAACCGACAAAATCTCACAGTGTCAACCGACAAAATCTCACAGTGTCAACCGACAAAATCTCACAGTGTCAACCGACAAAATCTCACAGTGTCAACCGACAAAATCTCACAGTGTCAACCGACAAAATCTCACAGTGTCAACCGACAAAATCTCACAGTGTCAACCGACAAAATCTCACAGTGTTAACCGACAAAATCCTTACAGTGTGTGGTTGTAAGCGATCACCTATGTGGGCCGAAACAATGACCCGAGGGCCTAGAAATGTGACATTCTGTTATCGATAACGATGATGGAAAAGTAAAAAATGTATTGCATTAACATAAGCTACTGAAAAACTTACGTCAATCCTGTTGAAAGTTGTTGTAGATTTACGAAATGCTTTGAAAGCGATTGTCAAATGTCTGCCCTCAACTCAAACTAAAAGCATTTATCGCTGGATGTCCTGCGCGTCCAACATAACAACATCTTCAGGATAATGTTGGGGCTGCCTCGCTTCTGTAGTGGATCGGGGATGTTGGCGCTGTATCACACTAATGGCTTTCATCCCGTCATCCGCAAAAAAACTCTATCCCTGATCTGCGGAATGCGTGGCAGCTGCAACGGAGTTCTGTAGACTGTAGCAGATAGGATCTCTTCTCTGATGTATTACTTTATTAAGTGGGCAATTTTAATGTATTTTATAATAATATAATATAGTAATACACTGACTTAAAAGTCAGGCTATATGGATCAAGTTATTTGAAATAAATTCATTTTATTTATTTATTTCAAATAAACCAGGCATTTTTGAATTGTAAAGGGGTCAGTCAGTCAGAATGATGAAGCTAGTTGCCCATACCAAAGCGTAATAGGTTCCTATAGAGAAGAGCGGGCCAAGAAATTCCACGGACACTCTTAACGGTGGCAAAATCTCTCTTTGAGATCAAATCATTGAAACTGAACAGTCTGATGGTTTCGAATCGAACCACAGTCTCCCTATTCGGCAACCGGCTTGCCATCACTTTAAGACACTTAAAAGTGATACCTCAGTTTCAGGGGGTGACTTTTAATTAGGGGTGACTGATATAAGATTTAACGACAGAATTAATGGATTTTTCCCGACTTTGCAGAAGCTAATTGTGCGTTTTACTGCTTCTCATTAGATTTCATTCGTTTTGTCATTTATTAGATTGATTATTTTATGGGTCAGCGCCTTTTGCTAGTAAAAATCTATATATATTTTTTTTAATAGCCCGAATAGTTTTTAAGACATTATTGCAGTATTGTCTCTTTTTAATTTGCCTGAGATAGCACGTTAAACCGTTGGCGGTCATTCGTAAATCTCTGACAGTCATTACGGATTATCAGAAGTCCAAACGTCTGACACGAGCCTTCTAACACAGGCATTATCTGCTTAAAAGGAGGCGCCATTCACCAACAAAATGTAAACAACTATGGTTAAGAAATAAAAATTTTGTATTTTGTATTTGTATTGACATCCAATCGGGAATCTTGTTACCTGGGTTGTGGAGGTCTGATAGGTAGTTACTCCATGTAAAATACTGTTATTCAGCTGCATCTGGTAAGACTGGAAGCCGATCCCAAAATTTTTGATTTTTGTCTCTTATTTCATAATACATTTTTCTGTAGTCTACTAGAAAAATGTCCACATCATCTACCAACTATGTTGGGGTCAGCTTCCAGTCTAACGGGATGCAGCTGAATAACTAACAACTCAGTTACTGGGTAATACGATACCCCTCGGTAACACTGGATGTCAGATTGTCGGGCTTCTGACGACCCGTAATGACTGTCAAAGATCGACGAATGACAGACGGGACTAACGGCTTAACGCGCTTTCCGAGGCACGGAGAGACGTATGTAAAGATGGTCACCCATCCAAGGACCAACCGCGGCAGGCGCAGCTTAACCTGATCGATCGACCCATGCGGCAGTTACTTACCCACGAACCCCGTCAGAAATTATGTATATGTAAAACTCAGTATGACTAATCAACCGATTATCTTATTCTTTCAAGTTCACACGGAAGGCATGGTTCAAACCTTGCTATTTATGGCAAAACTGAGGTGTCTCGTCCACAAACGCCTAAGTCTTGAGTTCAAATTGATCTCTGTCCACAGAACACATATCTTCTCATTACAAACATCGGCAAAGCACAAATAATCGAAGCCGGCCAGCTTCCCTTATTACCACCCCAGGAAGGGAAGGAAGCGTCTATTAATTTATGTCTGCACAGGCAGTAATGACACCGCAGTCGATTATGGCGGTATATTGGAAAATATTGGCATTACGCCCCAAGGGATATGAACCGATGACGCATAGAATTGGAGGTTTGCTTTGTTTTGGATTGGTTGGAGAATCATTCTATGTGAGACCTTATGAAAACGTTGATCAGCTGTGGACGTTTTCACATTAAATTCGTTACTGGTCTCGTCAATTAGTGATGCATGTTATTGCGCAATCAAATAGCTTATCAGTCTTTCAGTTAACCGCCTAGACTTTTAACTAAACGGCGCCGTTTAACTAGCCGCCTGAACGCAAATATAGGTTAGGTTGGAACTCCCGCGGTGGGTTCCCGCATTGTCGACGCTGGGGGGCTCAGTAGCCGTGGCTTGGTCACCCACGGTGAAGCGAAGAGGAACCCGAGGAGGGGCCGCTTGTCAGGGCTTTTCCCAGAAAGTTGAAGACGTAGCGGCCAACAAGTAGGTTGCGGTGCTTCTTGGGCGACATCGCAACTGTGGCGGGCCGCGATGACGTATGGGAGGCATCGCGGCTGACGGTTGCGGGCCGAGGCGGGAGAGGAGTGCCGGCATTGCGGTACGCCGCTATCTCTACGTTCCGCGGCCTGGATGGGGTCGCCACCATCTGATGGCGGACGCGGTGGGGCCGCAGGCGAACAGGAGTGTAACAGTATTCTGACCGGTCGCAGGGGGCCTAGCTGTGTCTAGACACGGGGTCGTCTAGCGCAGCCCCTCCTCGGGTTCCTCTTCGCTTCACCGTGGGTGACCAAGCTATGGCTATTGCCCCCCCCCCCCCCCCCATAAGACAATGCGGGAAACCGGGTTGGGTCAATAGCAGCCTGGAGTCTGTATTAAGGTATCATCATAGGCAACTCTGTGGGACCGAACAAATACGGAATGCTGTGTTTTCGCCAAAATGATTAGTTGCGACGTGGTTTACGCTCCATGTAATATACTGGCATCCATCCGGATTGACTGGAAGCCGACCTCAACATGTTGGGAAAAGGCTAGGCAGATGATGAACGCCTATGAGCGTTTAGTATCCCGCAAAGCGTTAACCAGAGGCATTGCACGTGCGTTCCTATCCCAGATAAGAACAAAACTAAAATGTTTCATCTGTATCTAATCTCAACATTTCCTCTTAAAACTATAACCAATTTCCTCATACTAAACCTCCAGCAGTAGATTATTGTGTAAGATTAATTATTATCAAAATAATAACGCCACATGTCCCATAAAACGAACATCGATGCAGGATGGTAAAGAAATACCATTAGCAAGGAGTGTTGTGCGAAGATAGTATGTAATAACAGACGTACTCACACAATGTTGCATGAAGAGGTACTGACTCTGGAACTGGTATGTCGAGAAGCTCTTGTCTCGGGTTGGTTTGAGTTGTAGAATGGTTCGTGTCGTTGCTTTGTGATTCCGTCTTAAAGTTGTAGGTGGGGATGACTGGCCAAAGAACAGTAGCAACTTTGTGGCGGCAATTATTTTTTAAACTGTGAATTACAGGAAAATTGTTTTTGGTTTTAAAAGTTAAGAGCAAAGTCAAAAGTCATATCATGTGTATTTCAAGCAGGTTGATAAAAGGCATATTTGAACGTCAACATTTACAAGAAAATATAATTGATTCTAGACGCCCATTCCAAAAGGTAGTTTCGAATAGAGAAGATGTTTCTAGAGCTCTTTTACAAATGATATTTATTTTATGTAAGTAGGTATATAGATGCGAAAATATTATGTATTTGTGGTTTAATTTTAGATTGTGAGTAAATCATGCCACTGTACAAAAGAGAGTTACATATCAAAGTACTAAACAAACTGACAAGGAAAACATCAAACAAGTTTCGTCAAGCCACATCCAGCAAACAGTAACTCGATACGAGTAATAACAACAGCATGCTACATAAACGACTCTAGCATTCCACCGGAATATCACCCCCATTCCCTTCGCACCCCCATGCAATAAGGTCGATAATCGCCTGTCATATACAGCAGTAATTTCTAATAAGATAATAGGCCCTCTTTTCGATATGGGTGTAATGATCTGGAATATGAGAATTGATGGGTTATTGTACTGAAGGGTATTTTTTGCCACTTTCAGGGAAAATGAGAATGGTGAAGTTGGTCTCGAGTATAGATTCGAGATGTTTGGATGTTTTGAACTCGTTGCTAATTTGTCATTACGCACGAATCTGATGGGATTACGTCGGCGACCAATATTAAATGTTCCTTTCGCAATGACTAATTATACGCGTAATGTTTTTTCAATAAGAAGTGCACTTAGTTTCAATGGGCTTCCTATGGACCTTAATGTCGGCTTGTTCTGCACCAGTGTGGTGACCTTAAGACGGCTTTTGGCGCAGTTATTTTTCAAGGATAGTTAACTTGTCTGCTACTCTCTTTACTAAATAACTGATTATATTAACTTGTATGTATTTTCTTTTTATCGACTTTTTTTTAAACTATATGTGGAGGCTTGTAATTAGCTATTTGTTAGTATTATATTATTTATGTCATTGGTTTGTTAGTCTGTAAGCCTTCTATAAAATAAATAAATAAATTTTGCTGTGATAAGAATTCTTCAAATCCAAGAATGGATGAAAAATAATCACAGGGTAGACATCATGTCGAGATAAAAAAAGCTTGCAAACCATGCTAATTATTAGAAGCATATAAATATGTGTGCATATTATATGCATATAATATGCACACCGGCAAAATTAGAGGAACACAACAAAAATACATAAGTTTTTGAGATTTAATGTATTTTATTTACTGTTTTCGCTTCATTTGACATTATTTGTTTATTTTATGAAAGAAAAAAAAACAAAATGTAGGGTTTATTGGGATTTATTAAAAAATAAACAATAAAGTGGTCTGAAGTGAAAAATTTTGATGTTTTCTAATGCGTAAGGATAGAGCAAAATTAAAAGAAAAAAGTAAAATAAAAAGATTTAATAGCGCATGTTGCCTCCTCTTTTCCTTATAAGGGCTTGGATACGTCTACTCATGCTCCTTATGACACCTTCAATCATTTCCTGAGGCAAAGTGTCCCATTCTTCAACCAGCGCCAATTTCAGCTCTTCAACATTTCTAGGGGCTGGATTTCTTGCCCGGACCCTTCGTCCAATCATGTCCCAGACATGTTCTATTGGATTCATGTCTGGCGATCGTGCTGGCCAGTCCATCTGGGTTATACCTATCTCATTAAGATAGTCACACACTATGTGGGCAGTGTGGGGCCGTGCGTTATCCTGCATAAACACAAAATCTGATCCTATGAATGGGGCAAAAGGCATAACATGGGGCTCTAAGATCTCAGTTATGTACCTGTGTGCAGTCAGAGAACCGCCATCGATGATGACCAGAGCGGTGCGTGCCGTCAAACTTATACCACCCCACACCATAACAGACCTCCACCGTAAGACGTTGTTTCGGAAAAATTTGCTTGATGGTAACGTTCTCTTCGATATCTCCACATCTTCTCCCTTCCGTCGATGAAATTTACACAAAAACGGCTTTCGTCAGAGAATAAAACGCGCCTCCACTCATTGGACCAATTTTGATGCTGACGAGCGAACGCTAATCTTGCTACTCGATGGCTCACCTCAAGTTTAGGCGCTTTTGCTGGCACGTATGACTTCAAACCAACTTCATTTAACCTTCTCCTCACTGTTCGTTCACTAACACGTACGTTACGCACTTCTTCCAAAAGATTTCGGGTCTGAACAGCCGTTTGACGACGATTTCTCAAAGTCTGCACCCTTATAAAACGGTCGTCTACGGCACTGGTTGCACGATTTCTGCCTTGGCCTCGCCTGCGCACGTAAGATCCTGTCTGTCTGTATCGTTGCACATTACGGTGGATCACGGATACTGATACACCCAACGTTCGACTGACTGAACGGTAGGTGTGACCTTCCTCAATCATTGTTACAGCCCTGGCGACTTCAGTTGCTGGCAAATCACTCATTCTGTATGCAATACAATGTTAACTCTCCAAACAAAACAAACAAAATGAGGTAGGGCCACCATTGACTGCTTAAACCAAATTTCTTATCAAAAACACTCAGAAGCGTAAATTGTAAACAAACGCTTATGAGGGTATAATTTATGTTAGAAGGTTGAAAACTGTCAAAAATCCTCTTAATTTTGTATGAAAAAAGGGTAATCATTCAAATAACAGAATCACTTGTCGAAATAACCACATGTTTTTAAAAAAAGGCACTTTTTTTGTGTTCCTCTAATTTTGCCGGTGTGTATATATTGGTGCCTGAATATCCATCTATGACCTATGATCAAATCAGCTGAAATATTCTGACCATACCCCTCAGCTTCTTCAATCTGCCTAGCCCTTTTCCAATAATGTTGGGGTCGGCTTTCAGTCTAACCGATGCCGCTGAAATAATAATATGATTGTCTGATATTTTCTGCGTTTTTCACATGCTCGAAAACTGCTCTCAAAGTCTGGCTACAGTTACATACAAATATTACTTAACAAGTCGTATCATTAAAATAAATAATAAACTTCAAAAATAATTAAGCACAGTACACACGCACGGACATATTCAATTAAATGTTGTATTTTCAGAGAGGAATGGCTCGACTCAGTTCGAATAGAGAAAATCCCTGTACGACTCTACGGATTGCGCCTCACAGATCCGTTAATGTGTATATAGAAGGATTAGTGTTTGGTTTTAGATACGGCGGGGTGTACAACGGCGGAAAACTACTAGTAGAATTCCTAGAGTTGAATTTAGGAGTGCTAAAAGGTGTGCATATCAATTAATAGGACACTTCTCAAAGAAGTGGTTTGTTCAGTCAATTAATATTCATATTGATATTCTAGCTCGTGGCTAAGTAATAACAGCCGCATGGGTCGATCCATCAGGTTAAGCTATCAGGTCATTCGTGGATCTTTGACACTCGTTACGGGTCGTCAGTTGCCCGAAAGTCTGACAACCAGTCTTACCAAGGGGTATCGTATTATTCACTAACTGGGTTGTGGAGGTCAGATAGGCAGTCGCTCCATGTAAAATACTGGTATTCAGCTGCATCCGGTTAGACTGGAAGCCGACCCCAACATAGTTGGGAAAAGGCTAGGCAGATGATTGATATAAGATGGCTTTATTAAGAACTGATGAAAACTTTTAACGGTCACAAACTTGAGATTACTTAAGGTAGCGGCTCTGAAATGCAGGTGGGGAGAACACTGCTAGGAAGAGGAGCGTTGGATGGACGACCTACAGAAGATCGCGGGGAAGACCTGGATAAGACTTGCACGGATCAGGGAAGCATGGAACAAAAGAAAGAAAATCTATATTCAGGCTGCCAATGACGATTAACTTCAAATTAAACTTTTTTATTTCCGTGAAGTTTATCTTCCTGTTGAGAGTTCAACAACATTCATTGCGTTATTACGTTGTTGAGCAGAGAAAATTTCCCAACATGTGAAGCAATAAATTAGCAATTTGCTTCAAAATGATTCAGTTTCCGATCAATAGTGTGTTACGCAATGGTTTCTTCGATATGATTAACATGTTTTTCGTAATGACTAAATTGGCACACACTTAACACACTAAGTAAGCAATCGTGTAATCATAAGCATTACACCCTAGGAAAACCTACAGCAATTTTCTAATTTCCCTCATTAGGAATTCCTCGCGATTGTAGACCAAGACCTACACTGTTTCGTTCCACGTCCACTCGTGAATACGAAAACATTTTTCGTCGGAAGCTTATGGCTTTTAGATTATTCGCTCGCAATGTTTCCTAAATATAAATCATTTGTGCTACTATGTTATTAAAGCTTTATTTGCAGGAATTATTTTTGTGTGTGTACTCAGCCTAGATTAAACATTCTTTGGAGTTGTTTGATCTGTATTTTTGTGTACAAATGGAAATATTTTTGTGTTTATTTATGTTCAATGAAATTATATACAGGGTGTTTGGTAGATGGGTGCAAAGCCTGAAGGGGGTGATATCTTAGACCATTTAGAACTTATTAAGCTAAACTTGTCTTAGACGAAGTCTGTTCCTTGTATTTTTTTTTAAACTCTGATGTCTTTTCTGACAGATTGTAGTAACTTCATGTGCTGGCGTCTGTACATCCTAATTCCAATAGCTAATGAGATATCTGCGTAAATAGTACCTCAAAAGAAAGGGCAATAACCAAGCATGTTTTTAAAATGGTTTGAACGACTGAGGCTATTTTTTTATTTTTTTATTGTGCCGTAAACAAAACATGTTCTTGATTTTTAAAAGTTTCTTAAACTTGAATATGGCGTAGAATGTTTCTCTGATAACACAGATGCTTGGGGATTATTTTGTTTGAGTAATCATACATTACATAAATAAAAAATAATAACATGACAGCTTTTACTGGACACTATTAACAATTAATTGAAAAAAATGGGTAGGTATTATTGTTAAAAACCTCAGAGTTTAAAAAAAAATACAAGGAACAGACTTCGTCTAAGACAAGTTTAGCTTAATACGTTCTAAATGGTCTAAGATATCACCCCCTTCAGGCTTTGCACCCATCTACCAAACAGCCTATATAACACTTCATTATAAGATAACATCACGCCTGTAATTACCGAAGGGTCAGACAGAGGTGTTCCTATAGTATACCCACATTTCGCCAGTTATGTTTGAGCCTATTTCCACCAACCTGGCACAAATACAGACTGCGAGCTGCTACTGAGGAATTCCCGATCTCAAAATCCAATAAACCTTTGCCTGACCTGGGAATCGAACCCACTAGACCAACGAGGCCTCTTCATTATTCTGTCTTTGATATAATTATTCTGGCAACCTTAATACAGCTTTTTCTTACACCATCTCCAAAAGCTGTCGTACATCTCACTAAATCCATAGAGAATTCAAAGAGGATCAAGTTCCCATAACTTCTATTAGATATCCCATAACCTTTCACCATTAAATAAGTCAAAACTAAGTAACACCATTACTTGAAAGCTATAAGAAAACCGAGACATAACGTGTAACCAAACATAATCTTATTTATCGCGAGGGTAGGTCCGGCCTAAATGGGATTCGATGAGCAAAAGAAGCACTTAACGCTTTGATGTCCACCCTGGTAGTGCCTCCCCTTTATTTGGGAGGCAGAGTGTATGGTGGAAGCGGTAGCGACTTTATTAGCGATTTATTTCAGAACTTTTTAGGATTCTGTACCTCAAAAGAGAAAATGGAACCCTTATAGGATCACTCGTGTGTCTGTCAGTCTGTCACAGCCAATTTGCTCCGAATCTAATGGACCGATTAAGTTGAAATTTGGTACACGTATGGATTTCTGTGACCCAAACACGGAGGTGTAACGTAAATAAATGAATTTTGAATATGGGGGTCAATTTTGGGAGGCAAATAAGAAAACTAAATAAAAAAGTTTTGCTAACTGTACCGTGTGACATATCAAATGAAAGGGCTTATTGTTAGGGTCTCAAATATTTTAGTTTTAAAATAGATTGTTTTAAAGTTATTTAAGAAAACAGACAAAAAAATGACCATTCCCTTCCCGCTTATCTCCGAAACTACTGAGCCTAAAATTTAAAAAAAAATACAGAAAATAGTTAGGTACCTATAGATTACAGAAAACATCTATAAAACGTCTATGGTCTTAAAACAACATGGTAAATCTCTCAATATTGTGCGTACAAACTTACATATGCAGTTAGAATGTATGGGAAAACATGTTTTTGAAGTACAATGTTAAGGATTTTCTTGGGATAAATTCATCCCAACTACGGGACCCTTCATTGTGCGTCGTCCGACATGACCTTGGCCGGTTTTTATTGTACCTAAACGTTGAATTAGGTAGATTTATTATATGTAAATCAGTAAAAACAAACTAACCTAGTGCGGCTTGGACTCGATAACTAGATGGTTTCGTACCACCAATCTATTATAGTATAAGTAGTACCTTTGATAGATAGACGGGCAGACAGACAGACAGGAGGCGCGAAATGTATTAATTCAAGCAGCCATTTTATTTGCAAATATTGCCGCTACTTCTCTTCACTATAACCGCTCCCTTATTATCACGTGTGGCTAGCCAGAAATTTCTTTCTTTGATTATAAGTCTCGCATTAGTCTCATTTTGCCGCTAATATATGATTTAGGGGTAAGCAGAGCTCCGGCTTAGTGGGGTATACTTTATTACGGTAGTGTTGTTTTTGTCATAAGGCGGTTTACTTGCAAGTGAAGGGAAACAGGTGGAAATAATTTGATGATTAGATAACATACACGATGTTTATTTGTTTTAAGATATTCTTTTGTTTTCTTAAAATGTCTTCTTTCTTGTGGCGGCGTTTACAATGCCACAGGCGTATTGCGCTGCTTGCATCGCGGAAGCTAAGTTATCGGCGCGATTGGCAAATTTAAAGAAACCTAACAAGGATCAAGCAATAGCTCACCAGATACAGCACTTGAGGAGGCTGGAGGATGAAGAATTTTCCGCCTATACTTTACAGTCAAACACATGCTTTTGGTTTGGAATACAGGCAGATCACTTGCAACTACTTTGAAACAGTCTTGTGACCGTGCTGAGCTACCTAGTCGATTCTTTTATATCAGTTTCATAAGTAAGCTTAAAAATGTATAAGCCCAGATTCGCACAAGCGATTTTTCTCCTCGGCGAATATTTTTCGCGTACTGGATTTTCAACGCACTGCTTAGCGTTGAGAGTTGAAAATCCAACAGTGTGTTTTTTCAACGCGCTGGGATGCACTCTGTTGGGTTCTCAATGCTCGGCTCAACACCGAGAGTTGAAAATCCAGTGCGTGATAAAATCCTGCCGCGATATTTTAACGTGCGTGCGAACATAGGCTAGCTCACACAATAAAAAAAACCGACCAAGTGCGTGTCGGACTGCGCACAATAAAGGGTTCCGTAGTTGGGATGAATCCCAAGAACAAACATAACATTGTACTTATTTTTTATTTAAATGCCTTAAAACTATCCTTACAGGTCGTAACCAAATGCGATAGCAAAGTCACACACACAAAATTAAAATTAAACCACAAAATACATTTCAAGTTCTTAAAGATCATTGTTTGTAACATAGTGTAAACAATAGTACTTTTGCTTTTGTAGTTGAAAAACTTGTTCTCCCATACATTCCAACTGCAAATGTAAGTTTGTACGCACAATATTGAGAGATTTACCATGTTGTTTTAAGACCACCGACATCTTATAGGTTTTCCTGTAATCTATAGGTATTGAACTATTTTCTGTATTTTTTTCAAAATTTTAGGCTTAGTACTTTCGGAGACAAGGGGGGGAATGGTCAATTTTCGTCTATTTTCTTAAATAGCTTTAAAATGATTTATTTCAAAAAAAAAAAAAAAAAAACTACATTTGAGACTCTCACAGTAAGCCCTTTCATTTGATATGTCACACGGTAAAATTTGCACAACTTTTTTTTTCAATTTTCTTATTTGCCCCCAAAGTTGACCCCCATATACAAAATTCATTTATTTACGTTACACGTCCGTGTTTGGGTCACAGAAATACATAATTGTACCAAATTTCAACTAAATCGGTCCATTCGATTCGGACCAAATTGGCTGTGACAGACGGACAGACAGACAGACACACGAGTGATCCTATAAGGGTTCCGTTTTTCCTTTTGAGTTATGGAACCCTAAATATATATATATAGTGGCATGCAATGAAAATATGAATATATGTTTGCCTGTACACCTACTTAATAAATGGCTTGTTCTACTACAGAAATTTCAACACACCTACTAAAAAAATACTATCCTGAAATCAATTATTAGAGGCACAAATGCACCTCAAAACACAAAATATTCTGCAAATTCAATCGACATCTAATTTCAATATTCAATGTAAACGAACAGACAAACTACACGGACCTCCATCAGTCTTAACGAGAATTCCGATAGGGGGTAGGCAGGCTTCGAGTTGCCTCCGTCAGCGAATCGATGTCATTGTTTAATTAAATACAAATCAAATTATCTGCCAAGATGCTTGTCTTCGGGCCGTGGATTTCTATAGAGTGGGTGGTTACCTGTATGCTCTTAGTACCTATAGTAATGACTTTTAAAATAAGTTTGACATTGTAGAGCATCGTGACTGTCAATCGTACATTGTCTCGGTCTGTAGTTCGATGTGTCATTTCATCGCCCGGCCATAGTTGTCTTAGTAATTACTAATTACATACACAAATTTTACCATGCGTTATGTGCTTCCTAAGAAGCAAAAAATCTCTCCTTTAAGGAGGAAGCGTCAGAATAGCCCGCGAAATTCAAAATTTCTTACGTTTTTTGCAATTTGCAAGTCAGTATTAAGTTGTATACTAAATAAAGTATGATATGCGGCCGTAACAAATATGTTTTTACAGAATTATATACAATAGAATCAGTAATACAACTCCTTAAGTTAGTATAATCCTAAAATGTCAAGATTTCATGAAATAGTCATTTTTTGGGATTACCTGGTCTTAAAGAGTTGTATTGATTACTTGTAATGATTCTAATTATGTAAATAAATACTTGTTACGGCCGCAAATTATAATTTGACCAACGTACAATATAATACCGACTTGTAAATTGCAAAAAACGTAAGAAAATTTGAATTTCGCGGGCTACCCTGACGCTTCCCCCTTAATAAATACGTCTTTTTCGTTAACATGGATGTAGCAGAGAAAATAAAAGTTGAAGAGGACTACCTTACTCAAGTTACTCTCACTCATCATCTGCCTAGCCTTTTCCCAACTATGTTGGGGTCGGCTTCCAGTCTAAACGGATGCTGCTGAATACCAGTATTTTACAGGGAGCGACTCCTATCTGTCCTCCACAACCCAGTTACTGGGTAATACGATACCCATTGGTAAGAGTGGTTGTCAGACTTTCGGGCTTCTGACGACCCGTAACGACTGTCAAAGATCCACGAATGACAGCCGGGACCAACGACATAACATGCTTTCCGAGGCACGGCGGAGTCTCGGTATGTAAAGATGGTCACCCATCTACGGCAACCCCGGCAAACGAAGTGCGGCTATATATTATATGTGTATAAAATAAATATAAATACTTGAAGATGGTATCATCCACTCCATACAATTCACGTGACTGTCTTCACTTACGGACGCAATGGAGCGAGCGAACTTCAATCAACCGCGCTTCGCTCCAACACCTACTGAACCGTCTTGTGTCCTGAACTTCGATTTATACTGTGGAACCCTAAATTACAATAATCAATGCCAAGATAGGTAGTTTGTCAATACAACTCCAAACACAACTTTGCTTATGTACTGCTTGCTAGCTTTTGCCCACCGCTTTGCTCGCGTTAATTTAGAATAGCGGTTTAGGGCGTGAAAGGGCATCAAGCAAACAAACTTACTTTCGCATCTATAATACATATAATATTATAGGTAGTAGTATGAAAACCCGGTCTATCGACACTCTTCGCCTCACAAAATGTATTAATAATAATAATAATATCCTAGGACATTGTTCACACACGGTCATCTGATCCCAAACTAAGCAGAGCTTGTACTATGGAAAAAAGATAACTGATAAACTACATACACTACTTTTTTTTATTTGTAAATACATACTTATATAGATAATTACACCCAGACTCAGGGCGAACAGACGTGTTCATGCACACAAATGTTTGTCCTGGATGGGAATCGAACCCACGACCGGCATGACAGGTGGTATCTTAACCAACCACGCCATCTGGCCTGTCTGTCTATTAGGTACTTTAATAAAATGAAAAAATATCTTAACGCTCCAATAAAGTATCTTAAATAATAATATAATTCTATCATGATTCGAAAGACACGTGGCGCCATCTATTATCATAAGAAAGTTATTGTCGTTTTCCTCGGAAACAGTACTTTTTTTTGGGATGAAAGGTACTCTATGTCCGTTTCTTTACACCTGACCACGTATATGTAAAATTTCAAGATGATCGGTTCAGTGGTTTTGGCGTGAAAAAGTAACAAACAAACAAACAAACAAACTTACTTTCGCATTTATAATATTAGTTGAGAGAAAGAGGATGTAACCAAAAACAATGATTACTACAAATTGATTAGGTAGTAAACAATGCCGTTATTATGTTTATGTTGGATTCATTCAACATATTCTAAAACTACGCCATGACTTATCGGGGGGTCAGGAAGAGGTGCTTTGAGGTATACAGGTTTCACAAGCGGTCTGTTGATAGCAAGTGGGACTGCTGAACAGGGATTCGATACCCAGGGCCGGCAGTCTCGACACACGTAACGATAGCTTTACGACTGAAATCGCTCGCTAAGTCCTAATGGGGTACCTAGACGGGCAAAATGGTATCTAGTAGTTAGGTTTTTTCAAACAATTATTGGCCACTTCAAATTAACCTTGAATAACGAGGAAAATTGGAGAACATGATTACATAAAAAAACGGTTCTCGCCGCAACTGGTTTGAAACTGTAAATGGTTTTTTCGTGCTTGTCAAGCAATTTTGACCGTCTTAGTACTCCATTAGGACTTAGCGAGCGATTTCATTCGTAAAGCTATCGTTACGAATGTCGAGACTGCCGCCCCTGGTCATGCAATAGCATGTAATAGCCAGTTTTTAGCGTGAAAACTTCTTTCGGTCGGTATGCTGGTGGTAAGTTCAATATTTCTGACCGACAAAAACATGTAAGATTTTAACATGTTATAGGGATCCCATGTCGCTAACATAGGGTCCCTATAACATGGGACTTATACAATGTGTAACTGAATGAGTGCACATTATGAAAGTAATTTGTTCAAAATCGTTTACATGATATTTTTATTTTTTTATTTTTCTATTTCATATTCTTTATTTCAAACAGAAACTAGATTATATGTACAAGCTAAAACTAAAAGATATATATGTATATTATGTACAAGTATATAAAAATCATAAAAATAAAAAGGTGACAAGCTCATAGGGCATCAAAAAATTCGTCCGCATCGCTGTCAATGGTAAAAGTGCCCAAAAGGCTGGCAGCATTGCCACGTTGGATAGCAATGCTGATTCTTTGGGCTAAAAATAGGCCAGCCCTCTGGTCCCGTGAAGAGTCGACCAACCGCTTGGCGATGTCCCGTTTACAGAAATCGTTTACTGAATCGATTTCTGTCATTTTTAGTGTCAGTATTTTTTTTTATTGCAAAAATAATTAAAACTACATAAACAAATTATAGTCACACTTCCGCTGTACACTCAAACAAACAAAAATGGACGAAGTACATACTACGTAGACTCCGTGTGCAACTGTGAGCGTTCGTAAATTTGTATTTTTTATTTTATTTTATTGTGTTTGGGTGGCTCGTAGCTAAGTAATAACAGCCGCACGGGTCGATCCATCAGGTTAAGCTACGCTTGCCGCTTGGTCTGTGGATGGGTGACCATCTTTTCATACCGAGACTCCTCCGTGCCTTGGAAAGCACGTTAAGCCGTTGGTCCCGGCTGTCATCCGTGGATCTTTGACAGTCGTTACGGGTCGTCAGAAGCCCGAAAGTCTGACAACTGGTCTTACCAAGGGATATCGTATTACGCAGTAAGTGGGTTGTGGAGGTCAGATAGGCAGTCGCTCCATGTAAAATACTGGTATTCAGCTGCATCCGGTTAGACTGGAAGCCGACCCCAGCATAGTTGGGAAAAGGCTAGGCAGATTGATTGTTTGGGTGGCTTACAGCTAACAATACAAAAATTTATAGTGAGGCAATCAACGATAAGCCATTTACAAGCCAATGTGACCACAATTTTCTCCCACAATTAATATAACTTATTAATAAATAAACAATGTTTTGTGTTGTTTTGTCAGGCCAGTTGGCGTGGTTGGTTAAGATACCGCCTATCATGTTGCTGGTCGTGGGTTCGATTCCCATCCAGGACAAACGTTTGTGTGCATGAACATGTCTGTTTGTCCTGAGTCTGGGTGTAATTATCTATATAAGTATGTATTTACAAAAAAAAAGTAGTATATGTAGTATATCAGTTATCTGGTTTCCATAGTACAAGCTCTGCTTAGTTTGGGATCAGATGACCGTGTGTGAAATTGTCCCAGGATATTATTATTATTATTTATTATTATTATATAATAGTAAAAATTCAGTGTATGTATTAAGATTATAACATAATATTCTAACTGAGTTGTTTGGTAATGTGCGTTAATTCCAGGACATGTTATATACAAGGTGTAGGTAACTTAAATAAAGCACAACCTCTTAAGGGGTCATTGTACTCATCATTATGAACAACTTTTACTATGAGACAAAACATGAAATCGCGAAAAAAAATAATCAGCTGTCTCTACATTTTGACGAGTTAAGCGAACATAAATTAAGGGAACAGCTGATTTTTTTCGCGATTTCATTTTTTGTCCCTTAGTAAAAGTTGTTCATAATTATGAGTATAAAGAGACCCCCCTCCCTCCCCCTCCACCCGCTTACGAAGTTGTGCGTTATTTAAATTTCACTGACGAGAGTGAAACTTACAAACACGCCCCTCCCTGCCCTGTTTAATTTCTCCAATATTCACATACAACAACCCACAGAAAATGCAACGACAAGTCGACAACATCAAGTTCCTAAACTTATAATAAACTTGCTTGCATGCAGGGCTCACTGTATTGAAAACGTAGAACGGCTGGCAAGAAATTAATTGAAGCAGTAATACGTTTTCAAAGAAACCCTGCTTAACACTGAAATCCAAACCTTATTACTGAAACCTCAAGGTCCTAAATGGTCCATATGGGACGGATTTTAAGTTGCGTTCAGCAAAGAACGTTTGAATTCGTTTTTTCGGCTAAAATTGTATGCTTGAATTATGTTTAAGTTTTCGTCTGGTCTTAGAGCTTTGCTAAGACTTTGAAAATCATGTGTTTGTTTGTTTTATTTTTTGTATGTGTTTGTGATTTAAGTCTGCGTCATTATTATCAGTATTTTGCATAGCAATATAGTCTGCTTATAGTGTTCTCACAGCTGAGACACAGGCCTCCTCTCTGTGAGCTGTAATCCGCCACGCAGGCCCAGTGCGGGTTGGTAGATGTCACATGTCTTCGAATTTTTGGTTCTAAGACATGCCGGGTTCCTCACGATGTTTTCCTTCACTGTTTTGAGAGTAGTGTTGATGAAATAATTTAGACAAAGTAAAGCGCTTTTCTGGGTTCAAACCCACCACCACAGCGTATTTTGCATAAGTTTGAAATATCCACTATTTTGAGTATGAGTGCGAATAGATCAGCTTACTGTTAGAATGTTCAGTTGCAGCATTATTACGTGTTACTTCAAAAAGCGTATCTACAAGGTATGTCGTTTTGAGTATACCTACGTCCACGACTTTATATTCGTCTGTAAAAAAAAGATGGCAGATGTCGTGGGGCTTCCGGTTGAAATGAAGTTCCGTTCGCTGTATATTATGGATTAATACAGAGCCATCTAATATGGTCTTGAGTTTGAAATGTCAAAAGTTTATGTTTTTTCAAAAACTTTTGGCACTTGGAACTAACTTTTCAGACAAAACGCTTTTTCGTTACGCGACAATTTCTACCAGTTTTAACTCATACCCCAAGCCGCTTTACTGCACGTAAACCATGTTAGAGAGCTGTCACTGTCATTATTTTCTTTTGAATATTGACACTGATAGCTCTTGAACTCGGCTTAGACCACCAATGAAACTGAACGTGATCTAAACCTTACCAAGAGTTCAAGAGCTGTCAGTGACAATATTCCAAAGAAAAATGACACTGTCAGCTTTTAAACGTGGTTTATACGCTGATCGCGTTCAGTTTCATTGGTGAAATCCGCCCTAAGAATTCTACTGCCCTTCTTCAACATCTTCAACGTTTAAAAAAACATTGACTACATGGCTACATTCCTTAGATCAAAACTGAATATCTCTTCACTACCATGTCCTAATTTTACTGTTTCCTAAAATAACGCATACAACCTCATACACACACCCCACTTCCACATACATGAGTATGTGGAAGTGGGGTGTGTGTATGAGACACACACTCTCACTAACACATACACATACATACACGTTACACTCTCATACATCTTTTGCATGTTTGTTAGATAAAATATAAATAACAATAACGAAAAAAAAAATGTGATTTCAAGCAAAACGTCTTCAGTACAATACTTGTAATATATGAATTGTTAGGGGGCCTGGTGACCTGACTTACAGGTTTTGTATAAACTTAGTTTAGGCACCAGTCTTCTACAAAGTATCTGTAGACTATTAACTTTAAGCTGTGATTTGTGGTAAGAAAAATAAATCTATTCTATTCTATTATATTCTCCTCAACTCAACCAACAAAAATCTACTAGGCTAGACCTACGCCTCCACAAAGTTTAATTTCAACCCAAATAGGGCCACTTACCCGGGATACGTCCCACATTACGTTTTCCTATACCACATATTAGTACTAGCAGTCCACTCTTGGACATAGTCCGCTCTAAGAGCAAGCCTTTGAACTCGGCCCCCGCTATCCAGCTGCTACCAGCCACCTTGCGAAGAACACCGCCCCTCCTAGCCTGTGGGCGTCCAGCCTTACGCTAGCCAATCTGCGGTCTCCACTCAAGAATATGTCAGATCACATTTACATGTCAGATCACAAAAAAAAACATGTTGAAACAAATTCGCCTAGTTGTGTAGAACTCCACCCGATTGCTTCGTTGGTCTAGTGGTAACTAGCGCTACAGCCGGTCTATTCTGCACAAATCTCACCGTGAAAACTTAGGTGAAGTGAGCTTGAACATCCAGTCGATACTGTAAAATCTAACCGTGAAGACTTAGGTGAAGTGAGCTGTCATTCCAGCCAAAGTGCTAGAGATTGACGCTATTGACAGTTCACGTCAAGCTCACTTCACCTAAGTATTCACGGTGAATTTTTTACAGAATAGATCGGGAGAGCTGTCATTCCATCAGATTCTAGGGATTGACACTATTGACAGCTCACTCCACGCTCACCTCACCAAAGTTTTCACGGTGAGATTTGTACAGAATAGTACTGCAGCTGAGCATGAGGTCCTGGGTTCGACTCCCAGGTTGGCCAAAGTGTTATTGGATTTTTTCATCTAGAATTTCTCAGTAGCAGTTCGAGTCTGGATTTGTGTCCGGTTGGTGCCAATAGGCCTAATTTAGTTTGATCTCACGCTGATAGCAATGTATATTTTAAGAAGTTCTTTATTTTGATTTATTTTAGTTTATGTTTACCTGTAATAATCACTTTTAATATCCTTAAACTCTGAAAATGTCGCAATTCCGACCCTCAAGATAAAAGCAAATGAGTTTGAGGGTCACCGTCATATGATCATATCTGTAGGTGAAAGCTAAAGGACCTTAAGTCCATTTTTATTTTTACAGCCTTAAGGAACAACATTTGTCAAAAAAAATATCACAATATAATAGCTTAATAAACCTTCATAATCATAATTTTTTTTTCTACAACGGTACACTATTTACTTTTTATACACGGTCGATTTTAATATTTAATTTCGGGTACCTATAGACATCTTTAATGAGCTCTACTGAATAATTTATAAAATGTGACTTGAGGTCCTTTAGCTTTCACCTACAGTTCTTGTACTATGTGATATTAATTAATAAATAAATGTCTGACACACTAAATTATTAATCTTCTTTCACTCCCAACTTAAAAATACGAACAAAATAACCAAAAAAATAATCACCTCAAAACAGTCATACATAAACATAAAGCTGAGACTACATCGATGGGTATTAAAGTATATTGCGAAATAGATGTAGAACCGCATTAAGGAGTTAGCCCGGGGCACTGCTTCTTTTTAAATGAAGAGGAAAATTTTAATTTCCTATCGCGTACCAACCGTAGGGATGGGGTAGTGCAATGTCGATACTTTTTCTTTAAATTAAAATGCTTCACTGTATTTTGTAAATCGTATTTCATTTATAATTTATAATTAACATATTAGATAATCTGGTGTTGGTGGTGACTGGCAAAAACATCGTACAAGGGAGTCTGCTTGGTTTTAACCAAGCAGACTCCCTTATACGATGACATTAACATTGACTCAACAAGAAGTATTTTACTGAGAAGAGATTTATCTCTTCTCAGTAAAATACATCTTCTTGAGTATTTTCACTGAACAGGCACATTGGCCGAAACACACTTAAAATCAAATAATCAGTTTGAAATTCATTTTTTATCAACTAAAAGTAACGTAAGTATTTTGTCTAGCTTACACTGATATAAAACAGTTTTACACCAACGATCACAAAACAATAATATACCGAGCTATCAGTCACTGTAAAATACCAGTTCCATTTAATAAACGCTGAGCTAATTCAAAATTTATCACGACTCGACCGTGTGAGCAATCAATTTGACATAAATATAGAATAATTGAATCACTACAGATATATAACAGTTTGCATAGTCGTGATGATGTCATGTTGAATTGATCCGATAGTATTGTGCACATATCAATTTGTATGCATTCGCTATTGAACACGGAGTGAGAAGGAAATGGAGTGTGCTTTCAGCCGATTTTAGCATCGTTAATAACGTTAGAACAGCTGTGATAATTCCACGATCGATTAACAATAAAATTGACTTGTTACTAAAATGTGGTCTGTCTGTCAAACAAGCTTCAATTTGGTTGTGTTATAAGCAATTTGCATATGTACTTAACCAAATAAAGTTTGTAAGAGCTCAATTAAAGCCAGTCTATTTTTGTTTTGTATGAAACTTGTCGGGTATCTCCATATTCTGTATCTGACTATACGAAGCTCCCTTTGGTAATTTAATAACATATGTTATGTATGATCTTTCTTGTAGACCGTCACACTTTTTTCACTTTTTTGGGTTCCGTACCCGAAGGGTGCCAAACGGAACCTGGAACTAAGCGTCCGCTGTCCGTCTGTCAGCGGGCTGTATCTCATGAACCGTAATAGGTAGACAGTTGACATTTTCATAGATTGTGTGTTTATATTGCTGCTATAATAACAAAAATAAATACAATAAACTTTTGATTTTGATTTTTTTTTCTTATCCTGGCATATTGGGTGTCATTGTCTCGAACTCATTAAGTAGAGTACAAATATTTCTTTTTGAAGAATTCTCACAGTATCATTATGAAATACAAAGTTATATTGGCGATTGTTTCAATTTAAGATGAAAAATAGTATTAGTTTAGTTTTTTTTTTAAATGTTGTGTTAAATATTGTACGGTGGTGGAACCCTTCGTGTGCGAGTCGGACTCGCACTTGGCTGGTTTTTTAAATGTAATGAAGTAGATAACTAACATAAAATGTACTAGATTTGACATTGACAGGTATTTGACATAATTATTCCCTGTACAACCAGTGCCGCCATGACATGCACAAAGGTGTTAGTTTATGCTTTTTTTTTTGTACAAATACGCATTTGAGCACTCCATTTCTGTATCTTATCATATCCGTGCCCATATAGTGTCATCGTTTTATTGGCATTTATTGTATTTTAATTGAGTGGCGCCGTCCATGTTTTGGTAATATATAATTGGGTGATTCTGAATGAATGGTCGATGCAGTCATCACGTAGGTACGTGACTTTCAATTTTATCGATGAGTAAGTTCTCTTGATTAGCAATCAATTGTTTCTTTCATAAAGATTCACTTACAATTAGAACGGGTGAAGGATTTAAAGAGGAGAAGGGGATTCAAATAAGTATTGAACATCATTAATTACATATATACATAAACACACGCCTTCTTCCCATAGCGGTAAGCAGAAACTACAGAACGCCACCAGCTACAATATAGATACGTTCATACATCTGATCATGTGCGCACTCCAGATGCGAATACTACGCACCTGACCTTCCTGAAGAACTGCACCAATAAAGTCACTATTTATTCTTCTCTTCCTTACAAATGGACCGTGTTATGCAGAAAGCAGCCATGTCGGGAAAAGTACAAACAGAGTTATAAGCATTTTTCTGTCGATGGTTGCATTATGGATGTATAATATTTAAAAGGCTGCATTGGACGGCTTATACCTTCGTGATAAATAGTTATATCGACAGTTTTTGCAAAAAATGTTGTATGTCGAATTTAGTATGACTGTGTACTCATTTTTGGAAAAGTGCCAGATAGCAATCTGGCACTTTTCCTTTCTGCATAAATAGGTACAAATAAAAACAACCGATTTCCAAAAAAACACTACCAAGTGAAAAAAGCTTTTGCTACTGACTTCCGAAATTAAAGTAATTTTTCACTTTGTAGTGTTTTTGTTTTTCTTTTTTGTAGTCAGTTGTTTTTTTTTTTTTAATAAAAAAAAACATATTTTGCACTTTTTAGTTATGATATCTACCCTACACTAATTGGTATACCACTACTTGCTATGTGAAAAACAGTGACAGGAAGTGTAACATCATCAAGATACACAAAGTGGATTAAATACGTATCGAAGCTAACTCAAAAACTACCCAAGCAAAGTTTATAAATTGTAACCTGCAGTAGTACAGCGAGCTTCCTCGGCCCACTAAAATATCGATGAAGATACATGAAAAAAATAAAAATAATACAGACGAACATACATTTAACCTTTTTGAAGTCGGTTAAAAAGTACTACGTACTTTTAAAATTTAAACACCAGTACACAAGATTTTACTTTTAATAAAGTCTATTTTATAGATATATTGTGTTTTTAAATAAAAATTTTGAATGTTGTCATCATTATTTTACAAACAACCCCGAAAATATCGATAGTTTACCCAGCAGTTCAGCCCATCACTAGACCTAACCTCCGTCGTTAAAAATATTGCTGTTTGAACGCAGAGTTCGCTTAGCGTTTTAATAAATTTGGAAAATTAAAGATTCATATCTGATTCACTTCACTAGTGAGCCACCAGACTCCTCCCGACATGTAAAACTTTTATGCTCTAATTTAGTCGACAAAATGTTGCAATAATAACTGGGTTTTGTAGAAGAATTTATGTTTGTTATTTTACAAAAGGATGGTCTGAAAAGTGTCTTATCGTTGTGCTAAATATTGCATAATTCAGGCAGTATATGAAAGTAGGGAATTATACTAATAAAATAGAGGGGGTGTGCTTACGATCACACGAAAGAACAGAAAACTTATATGAGCGGTCTCAACAATACGCAATTCAGTGCCGAGTATATGCGGTTCAGCGTCACCGACCCTCTGGAGCAGAGTATACGCGATTCAGCGCCGCGTATATGCGATTCAGCGTCACCGTCCATCTGGAGCAGAGTATACGCGATTTAGCGCCGCGTATATGCGATTCAGCGTCACCGACCGACTGGAGCCGAGTATACGCGAATCAGCGCCGAGTACAAGCGATTCAGCGTCGCCGACCGACTGGAGCCGAGTATACGCGAATCAGCGCCGAGTATATGCGATTCAGCGTCACCGACAGACTGGAGCCGAGTATACGCGAATCAGCGCCGAGTATAAGCGATTCAGCGTCACCGTCCATCTGGAGCAGAGTATACGCAATTCAGCGCCGCGTATATGCGATTCAGCGTCACCGACCGACTGGAGCCGAGTATACGCGAATCAGCGCCGAGTATATGCGATTCAGCGTCACCGACCGACTGGAGCCGAGTATACGCGAATCAGCGCCGCGTATATGCGATTCAGCGTCACCGACCGACTGGAGCCGAGGATACACGAATCAGCGCCGAGTATAAGCGATTCAGCGTCACCGACAGACTGGAGTCGAGTATACGCGATTCAGTGCCACCGACCAACTGGAGCCAAGTGTACCCGATTGGGCGTCACCGACCCGTGCAGGACGATTCAGTTCACTGTTCAGAAACAGCGCAAAATGCGCCTAAATAATTTTTTACGTCAATAAAAACTAATGAGAACCACTTTAACTGTCTGACCAACTCTGAAATATTGAAAAAACAATTGGATATTTCATACGCAATACCTCTATACAAGGTCACAGTATATGAAAAACTATCAGATACAGATTGCAAGACATATCATAGAATCTGAATCTAAATCGTACCTAATACACTTAGATACATATTAGAAGATTCTATGATGATATTAGATTGTATAATGAAAGCATATTGGCGAGATCAAAATCAATCTGCCTAGCCTTTTCCCAACTATAGTGGGATCAGCTTCCAGTCTAACCGGATGGAGCTGAATACCAATATTTTACATGGAGCGACTGCCTATCTGACCTCTACAATCCAGTTGCTGGATAACACAATACCCGTTGGTAAGACTGGTTATCAGATGGAAGCATATTGGCTTGATATTCGACGTTAATTCATTCGATATTTAGAGATTTTTTTTTTTCAATTGGTTGGCAGATACTTTTAGGATTCCGTACCAAAATGGTAAAAAGTACGACTCTGTCTGTCTGTCTGTTTGTCCGTCTGTCACAGCTGGATATCTCAAGAACTACTAATGCTATCAACTTGAATTTTGGAGTAGTTTTAGATGACGTTTTCCCAATTATTTTGCAAATAAGAACAAAAAATTTTTTTTTTTTTTTTGTATCAGGGACCGAAAAATTCGGAGGGGTCTACTAGGGCATGTGGGGTATCATATGAAAGAGCACTGTTGGCACATTCTTCAACATTTTTTCCGTGCCCCTCTTTAGCTCCGAAGTTTGCATAAAGAAAAATCTGAAATTATTCTATGTGGTAGAAATTTATGTAAATATGACAGGAAAAATAAAAAGATGTCTCTAAATAGCACACTTTTTTAATATATTCGAGGGTTCACGGGCTTTTTGTAAGCGACATGTTTGGAACTTTACAGGAGAGCATTTCAAAGTTTCATTATTCAGAAATAGGAACATTGTAAAAAAGTATCAATATTTTTTACGAAAAATTGGCCTGTCGACGGTTAAGAATCAATAGTGTCTATCTCCGTTTTTTACGTTTTTCACTTTTTAATGCAGTTAGATATGATTATAACTCAATATCGGCCAGGATGTTGCTTAATACAAATAGCCCCTGAACCCTCGATATGATGGTCTTGGAACCCTCGGTGCATGAGTCCGACTCGCTCTTGACTGGTTTTTTCTAAATAGCAACATTTTAAGTGACCATCTTCCTTGATAAATAACATCTTTAATTTCGTCACTACTTACAGATGAAAATTAAGATAAAAAATACAGCATCTCAATCCACCCTAAGTTCGTTAGTATTCTTAATGAAAAATCGATTTGAAAATGGAGACGCGCCTTAGGTGTGATTTTATTTATAGGATTCTGTTAGACAAAAAAAAAATGTCGTGTTTTATAAGGGACACTTATCTTTACTTGATTTTAAAATAAAAGCTCGGAAGATTTAGGTACCTATATGAGTGTCAGTGAGAGATTTAAAAAGTTTTAGGGATGTTGAGTACGTGTAAGTATTGGGTTATCACATGAGCGATTATGACAAAATGAAATAAAACTTCTTTTTATAGTTTATATAATTTATTAGTCAATAACATAACCGCCATCGGAATCAACAATACGTCTCCATCTATCTGGCAAAGAAAGAATAGCATCCCTGTAGAATTGGTTTGCTTTTGACTTGAAGAATTCGTCTAGGAACGGTCGTAGGTGGCCCTAATCATCGATTTTTTTTTTTCAGATATTGTTTTACTCAGGGACCTGAATAGGTGATAATCTGGTGGTGCCATATCTTGTGAATAAGGAGGATGAATAATTATTTTCCAAAAAACCTCCAATAATATGTGTTCTCAAGATATATGGTCGAGCGTTGTCGTGTAAAAAGAAAATTTTTTCGAGTTCTGGACGTCTACGCTCGACATTTTTTTTGTCGGGGATTTTTGATGGCAGGATTACTTCCTCCAAACAGGGGCAAAAAGAGGGCTACTGGATATCTCCACCTTATTAAATCCGATTTCGATGGTTCTCTTTTTATTTAAAAGGTAGTTACTTTAAATTGGTCTCCTAAAATTTGGTATGAAAAAAAGAAAAAAAAAAGAATGGTAATGGTCCCGTTTTAAATAACTTTAGTGGTATATCAAATGCTGCAAAAAAATTTGTACTCACGAGGTCTACTGTTCGCAGGACTACTAGTTTTAAATATATTTTTAGACTACCTATATATCTGAATACCTGCAATTTACGTCCGTAAATGAAATAACTTCTATACCTATACTTATGTGATACTATTTCATTTCTGTTTTGTGTATAACAACGATACACATATAGGAAAAATTTACTTTGATAAAAAAGTAAAAACCGACTTCAAAAACCTAAAACGAATAAAATAACTGTCATAAAAAACTTAACAGTTTCTGAAGTCGGTGCCAAGGTAAAGTGTCATTGAAGTCGAGTTCAGCTATTTTTAGTTGAGTATATATTACATAAGCCCAAGACGAACGAAAAGAAGAATCATCAAAATCCGCTGAGAAATGACGGAGATACAGTACATTTATGCATATAACTTCGTACATAAGAATAATTACCTAATGTATTATATACTAAAACCTTCCTGAAAGTATGTAGATTACTTTAGTGAAAGAGTCATCAAAATTGGTTCATAATTTTCTGAGAAAATCGCGGACATACAAACATACATACATATATACGGGTCGAATAGAGAACCTCATTTAGAACTTCCATAGACAAAAAAGATCGCACCTACCATTTTAATTTCCAAGCGAATCGAACTGCCATCCTCCTGATTACGTCTTCATTTGATATTTATTTTTAATTAAGAAAAAAGGCGGCGTTCACCATCATAGCTAATTATTTTGTTGGTTATCTTAGCAAATGATTTATTCATTCGCGGATTCTGCTGCGAACCTTTTTTTATTTGGCTTGAAGATAGATAGCTAGAGGGTGGTTCATTAATTAAATTACTTATAAATTATTTTTGAACGATAAGGGAAAAATATTGGCTAAGTTTTGGAATGAGAGAGTAGATGTTTCTAGGGAGGCAGCTATTGTAGCTGTCTTTAGGTACCTATAGATTTCTGGTCAATAGTGGCATATGTAAGAGGCTCGTGGCTAAGTAATAACAGCCGCACGAGTCAATCGAAGGCTAGGCTACGCTTGCCGAGGTTAGTCCGTGGATGAATGAACATCTTTATATACCAAGAACCCTCCGTGCCTTGGAAAGCACGTTAAGCCGTTGGTCCCGGCTGTGATTCATGGATCTTTGACAGACGTTACGGGTCGTCAGAAGCCCGAAAGTCTGACAACCAGTTTTACCAAGGCGTATCGTATTACCCAGTAACTCCTATATGGAAGTCAGATAGGCAGTCGCTCCATGTAAAACACTGGTATTCAGCTGCATCGGTTTAACTGGACGCTGACCCGATCGTAGTTGTGAAAAGGCGAGGCAGATGATTTTGACGTATAGCATAAGTTTAAAAAACAACAGCGGTGTTTATTTTGCTCGATTACGCAAAGAAACTGGGGATCGATACAGTTTTTATCAATCAATCAATTTATGTGCTATTTTAGGCAACTGGTTCCTACATAAAAACAATATTTTCCATTTGTTTTCTGAGTAAACCAATTTATTGAATAATGTAATATTAGGTTGGGGAAAAAGTCTTTTCGCATTATAGTATGTATGAACTTGTAATAAAATCTATTTGTATCTGGCTGGTTTTGGTATCATTGAAAGTTTAAATTTTAAAGAACATAATTCCAAATTCAAATTAGGATCAATAATCAATAATCAATAATCAATAATCATTTATTATTTGTATAGCATAGGTAGTAAATACAGTTCTTATAACAGAGTTCATAGGTCGCTATGTTATGCCAAGAGGCGTACAAATATGGTTGCATGCGAAATAAAATTTGGTCATGCGGGAGGTAAATTATTTGGTAGGTATGTCAAAATTAAGATAATGATGCTAAATAATAAAAACAAAAAAATATAGATGTCACAAAATGGAATAGTTTCTACAGTCAATGCATAAATAAATAATCATAAATTACAATTAGTCACAATATTCAATTAAAAATTGTTTCTCCAGTGAAATAAGTAAATAAGTCTAGATTAATATATCATTTAAAAATTCATCAGTCGTATAGTAACATCTGTCAACTAGTAAGAGTTTTAATTTTTTTTTGAATTGTATAACATTCAAACTTTTTATGGCATCTGGTAATTTATTGTAAATGCGCGGTGCCATACCCAAAACGCTCTTTCTCACTAAGGCAGTCTTACAACGCTGATTGCTTAAAGAGTTTGCGTATTGGCTACGAATCGCAACATCTCGGAACGTTGACACTCTTTCAAATAACCTCATGTTTGTTTTGACGAAAACACAAATTTCAAAAATATATAATGAGGGTAAGGTAAGTATTTGCAGCGATTTAAAGAATGGTACACAGCTATCATCAATTTTCAGACCACACATTGATCTTATGCATCTTTTTTGTGCCTTAAAAACGATATCTTTATCAGTAGAATTGCCCCAAAAAATTATACCATATCGCAAAATTGAGGCTACTAAGCCATGATATGCAACTAGTAGCGCATCCATATTTATTTTTCTAGCAATTTGGAAAAGTGCGTATGCTGATTTATTTATCTTCTTACTTAGGTCATCTATGTGGGCCTTCCAGTTAAGTTGGTTATCAAGGAATAAACCTAAGAATTTTGCTACTTTAACTTCTTCAATGTCACAGTTACTATGTCGGATATTTACTTTTGGTACTTCAATTCTTTGGTGAAAGTGCATTATTTTGGTTTTCTTTAAGTTTATAACTAAATTATTTTTATTAAGCCAACTAATTATGTCCGATAGTGTATTATGTGTGATTAGGAAAATGTGTGATTTTCATTTGTTTTTCGTACCGTCAAGATGAGTGAATCTAATGAAGAAATTCGATACATTTTAAAATTTTACTACAAAAAAGGTAAAAATGCAACGCAAGCCGCGAAAAAAATTTGCGATGTGTATGGACCTAGTGTAGTGTCTGTGAGAGTAGCACAAATTTGGTTTAAGCGTTTTCAATCCGGAAATTTTGATGTCAAAGATGCACGTCGCTCTGGTCGCCCTATTACGGATAAAATGGATGCCATTTTTGAAAAAGTGGAGCAAGGTCGGCACATCAGTAGTTACGACGTAGCTGAAGAACTGGAAATTGACCACAAAACAGTTTTGGCGCATTTGAAAAAAACTGGGTACACAAAAAAGCTCGACATTTGGGTATCTCACGAGCTCACTGAAAGAAACCTAATGAACCGTGTACTCATTTGTGATTCTTTATTACGACGTAATGAAACCGAACTATTTTTGAAGAAGCTGATAACTTGTGATGAAAACTGGATCACGTATGACAAGAACGTGCGAAAAAGGTCCTGGTCAAAGGCCGGCCAGGCTTCACAGACTGTGGCGAAACCCGGGTTAACTCGCAACAAGGTGATGCTGTGTGTGTGGTGGGATTGGAAGGGCATTATTCATTATGAGCTGTTACCACCAGGCAGGACCATCGATTCTGAACTCTACTGCGAACAACTGATGAGATTAAAGCAAGAAGTTAAGAGAAAGCCGCCGGAATTAATCAACAGAAGGGGTGTGGTTTTTCATCATGATAACGCTAGACCTCACACATCTTTAGCCACTCAGCAAAAATTAAGAGAGTTTGGCTGGGAGGTGTTAATGCATCCGCCGTATAGTCCTGACCTTGCACCTTCAGATTTCCACCTGTTTCGGTCTCTTCAGTATTCTTTAGGCAGTGTCAGGTTAACATCACGAGAGGACTGCCAAAACCACTTGTCGCGGTATTTTGACCAGAAGTCCCAAAATTTCTATAGCAATGAGATCATGTCCCTACCTACAAGATGGCAAAAAGTTATCGAACAAAACGGTACCTACATACTTTAGTTAAATGTAAATAAACTATATTAAAAAATGTTTTGAATTTTCTTAAAAAATGCGAAGAAAGTTTTTCCCCAACCTATTATGCACATATATTGTATTTGTGATTGCTGCGGACAAAAATAAGAATAAT
This sequence comes from Dicycla oo, assembly GCA_948252095.1. Classification (NCBI taxonomy): domain Eukaryota; kingdom Metazoa; phylum Arthropoda; class Insecta; order Lepidoptera; family Noctuidae; genus Dicycla; species Dicycla oo. The sequence goes on along the minus strand of OX411729.1, from coordinate 26,548,205 downwards.
TTTAATACCTATACCTTACATTAACACGTACACTGCCCGTTACCTAAATGTGGGTCATTTTGGGTTGGAACGAGACGTCCGTGCCATACATGTGGATCACTGCACTTTTTATACATAATGGGTTCTTACTTCGTGAACGTAATATATGAGCAATTATGTAGGTAAAATAAAAAAAGCAATGAGCCATCTATTTTTTTTTTATTTATTTAGGACTTACAAAGCTTCGAAAATTGAACTCAAAAATAAATTTAAAAGGGTTCCTTTAAATTTTATGGCCTCTAAGGACCTGATGTGGTGTAAAGGCAAGTACCTCAGTAAGAGCTAATTTCGACGTTTTGGCTGGACAGTGAACGAGTTAAAATTACATAATTAAAAAACAATTAGTTTCATATTACAATCTGCACCTTATTGTAAACACTGAGTCTGTTCCCAACCATTTTGGGGTCGGCTTCCAGTCTGACCGGATGCAGCTGAATATCAGTATCTCACATGGAGCGACTGCCGCCTGTCTGATCTCCACAACACAGTTCTTTACTGGGTAACACGATATCCCTTAGCAAAACTGGTTTTCGGACATTTGGGCTTCTGACTACTCGTCACGACTGTCAAAGATCTACGAATGACTAATGAGTATTTTACATGGAGCGACTGCCTATATGACCTCCACAACCCATTAAATGGGTAATACGATAACCCTTGTTAAGACTGGTTGTCAGACTTTCGGGATTCTAACAACAAATCTAAGGACCAACGGCTTAATGTGCTTTCCGAGGCACGGAGGGGTCTTGATATTTAAAGATTGTCACCCATCCACGGACTGACTTCAGCAAGCGTAGCCTAACTTTCGAGCGACCCGTGCGGCTGTTATTACTTAGCCACGAGCCCCTCGCACGCGCCACCATTGACCTGAAATCTATAGCTGCCTCCCTAGAAACATCAAGTCTCACTAATTAATCTTATTTCTAAAACATACTATCAAAACTATAAAGCTAGTCCCCCACTAGTTAGCTACACTATAATCCATTTATAGCTAGCCCCGATATGCGACTAGGCATTAATTAAAACGACAAAACAAAATAACCGTGGACTTCAGTTACAGTCAGAATTCACACTATTCCAATGGGAGAATTAATTAAATACTGCCTCTGTTTGTACTTATAGGGATGCTGGATACGGCTTCAGTTATTAAATTAATTATTATTTTTATAGCTAAGTATCTACTGCTTATTTAGCCACATTTTATTAATCTATAAATAATGATTAGCATTCCTAAATTTTTTGATCTTTAACTGTATATAAGGGTTCCTTTTCAATCAGTTTTAATTAGCTTGTCTTCATACTCGTAAGAAAAAAGTACGATTTCAATTCTCTTTTGTCGTATTTCATATAGGTAGGTAATTATGTTGGTATAACCGAGTTTACATTGGCGGTTGACGTAATGATAATGACATAAAAATGTCATCGTGGAACAGAAAGCGAACTAAGGGTCGGTTTTTGGATCTGTATTTAACTCAACCAATGGTTAAACATAGTAACTAAAAGTTGAATTTTGGCTAAATGTCTTTGCACAAAATACCATAACTACGAATCAAAAAACCAGCCTATATTCGTCGCGTTATTTGGCGTATTTCCATTCACTTTGAAATAAACCGTAAAAAGTAACTGATTCTGCTTCTATATCTTCAAAACTGCATAAAATGACACAATCACGGTCAAACATTGAGTTTACATTTTTATACTCGTAACTAGCTGACCTGGCGAACTTCTTACCGCTTCTTAGAAATAATAAATGTTGTATGGCGCCACCTACCGGGTCCAATTATGTTTTTAAACCACCCAGAAACCCACAAAATTTCATCCAAATCAGTCCAGCCGTTTAGGAGGAGTTAGGTGACAAACACACGTACAGAAGAATTATATATATTATCGACTCGCCCCGACTTCGCACGGGTAGCCCGAACGCTACCAAACTTGACAGGATCACCCGCTGGACTAATCTCAAGATTGCCTGAAAGTTTCATCAAAATCACTCCTGCCGTTTTCATAGGTGCATAGGGAACATACATACATCTATTTTTATACACAGATTTTCTGAGTAGCTGTCTAAATATTTTTCCTTGGCACAGCTCTGTTTCGCTCCGATTCTCGATACGACGCTCAAATATTTTTTTCGTTAAAATTATCCGATATTTTTAGCAACGAGATATTTTCTATAATACCCACGCTCCATTTTCAAGCCACGCCACATCCAGTACGGCCAGTCCATGGCCTAGCACAGTAGACAGTGGGGCCATAAATTGAGGTGTGCTGTCAATTGCACCCGTCCACCAATAGTTGCGGTTCGACGCCGGGCCGTGCTGTGCGGTGGCCGTACAAATTTTACATGACATTTTAGCGTTTTTTTTTTTTGTTCATTTTTGATATTTTAAAACGGTGTTGAATTATTGTTTTTGATTTTTTTTTTCGGAAGGTAGTTTGATGTTTTTGTGTGTTAAAAAGGAGGAAAATTATGAAGATCATCTGTTTGGAAATAAAATATGTACTTAGTTTTTTTTTTAATAAAACATTTTATTTAATGTTTGTTTTTGTTACTAATTGTTTTAATTCAAGTGATTGGTAAATAAGTACGTTAATTATTTAATGATTAAAAGCGTAGACCTATGTTTCAGAAATAATTTACAATCTAGAAGCAACGTACCAATGAAACCATGCTAAAAACTGAAAAAGCATTGATAAGAATACGCCATTTTATTTGCTAACCACACTTGACTGATAAAAATAGATGACGTCACATACTGATGGCTAATTTCGCGCCCCACTCCTATAGCCTCGGTAGCGCAGTAGGCAGCGCGTAAGTCTCATAATCTTAAGGTCGTGAGTTCGATCCTCACCCGGGGCAATAGCTTTTGTTTCTTATTCGATTTTTTTTTGTCAATGAGAGAGAGAGAGAGTTTTTTATTTGCTTAAACATGTGTGTGTACATACATAGAAAGTACATACAAGATAATACGGTAAATTAAGTGCAAACATGTTTGTCACTACGTGACGTGCAAAATAAATTCATAAAATAAAAAAAAAATAACAGAATATTAAAAGTTGTCATACTTATTATTAATGGGTTATTAAAATTATAGAATAAATTAACATTATTATAGAAGTAGCTCCAAATTAATTTAATTAAGTACTTATGTCAAGACGAATTCCTTTTCATTAAGGAACTCAGTAACGCCATAATATGTTCTGGCGGTCAAAAAAGTACGAATTTTATTTTTAAACATAGATTGAGGTAGTTCTCTCCAACTTTTAGGTAGTTTGTTATAAATGACTGGAGCCACACAGTACACAATATTGCGCATGAGATATCATTGAATACCTTATTACCGTTAGTCGTTTTATTTTAAAGTTCAATGATATTCTGTTTTATAAAATATTTTACGTGCGTGTTTTACGTTTTAAAGATTACTTGTTTTGAAAGTAGGTATGTAAATGGTCGATAAATTTTAAATACCTAAATTTGAATTGAATACTACTTCAATTCAAGAAATCAAATGCCAATAGGTATGTAACAACTACTAATATTTAAAACGTACCCAACAGTCAGTAATAAATCTTAACAATGGTGATAGGTAACAAACAAAAACATTTTTAATTAAAATTACTTTCAAACGAATAACTAATAGAACACTACTATATCTAATCGCTATTGTTCCGCGACCACTATAACAATGCAGACAACTCTAGGGACATATAAATGCCTGTCAAAATAAAATAGCCCTAAGCCATGCATATTATTGGTAATTTTACCCTAAAAAAGGGACAAATCCCTAATAGCGGAAACACTGGTTGATAATGCCGATTTAAAATCCGAATGCAGTGGACGCACCCTATCGGCATTTTGTTAATCCAGACGCTCCGTAACTCACGTCACAAAATTGCGTTTTTTTGACAGATTAGTTGTATGGAAACACGGCCGACGCATTGCATTATATAGCAATTTGATAGTTATAATTATGTTTATTTTCAGTTTCTTATGAACTGACGTTTATTCTGATATAAATTTTACGTACCTAATAATATTAAATTTAATAAGTTCATTTACAGTGAACTCTGACCGTTTTAGTACTTTTATGGTTTGAATGGGAATTTTTAATAGCTATTCCATACCTACATATTTCAAAATTCTGAGGCCGCTTCGAAATAAACAACATTTCATTTGCTTGTGTACATAATATACTTCAATCCACGAGCTCGAAAAAATGCCGCCGCGCATTTTATGAAAAACTTGCTTTAGAATTTTGAATTTATACAAATAGATAAGAAAAAATTGCGAGAAGCGAGGCTGCTATAAACTATTCTTAACTATTCTCCATCACTCAATAAATCAAAGTCGTCGAAGTATTTTAGTTTCTTAGAATAAGAACGCCAAAGTTGGCCATTTATCGCAAATATCACGGTCGAAATCTAATATCTCTTAAGCCGTTGGTCTCGACTGTCATTCGTAGATCTTTAGTTTTCCAAGGCATATCGTGTTACCCAGTAAAGAACTGGGTTGTGGAGGTCAGACAGGGGGCAGACGCTCCATGTAAGATACTGGTATTCAGCTGTTCCTGTTAGACTAGAAGAAGAACCCAACATAGTTCAAAAAAAGGCTAAGCAGATGATGAGCTCATGAAGATAAGTGGTCAAATATGTACAAAACCCAGACCAAAAATACCGACCAAAATAAAACAATAGAATTAAAACCTATAAAATTTGATTGATAAATAAAAATTGTCCTTGAATCGTCTCTCCGTTCCCATACATCCATAGACGCATCAATCGAATTATTTAGCTCTAAATCAATTTATGACTCAAAGCCCAAACATGAAATAATTGGTGTGTGAACAAAGTAGCAAACTATATGTGACCCAGTTCAAAATTAGATTGATCATCGGATACTTTATAGGGTTCCGTACCCGAAGGGTGCTAAACGGAACCCCTGTCTGTCCATCTGTCTGTCAGCGGGCTGTATCTCATGAACCATAATAGGTAGACAGTTAAAATTTTCATTGTGTATATTGCCGCTATAACAACAACTAAAAAAAAAGTTAAAAAAAAAATGAAACGTCTTTTTTTTTAAGTAAAGTTTTTTTTTAAATATTTATTGTTAAATATTTTACGGTGGTAAGGAACCCTTCTTATGCAAATCCGACTCACACTTGGACGGTTTTTTGTGCCATTGTGCGCTTTTATAATTTCTATCGTGATGATATTATCGTGGACGGAAAAAAAAGCGTCTTCTTATAATTACTTCCATACATTTTACTTCCCGGTATTATCGTAATGCCGTGACGTGGACGTCTACGATAATATTGTCACGTTAGAAATTATAAAAGCGTAAACTTAAATTTGGTCAAGGTTTGTGGGAAACATTTGATGGAGAGTCTTACCAAGGGGTATCGTATTACCCAGTTACTGGGTTGTGGAGGTCAGATAGGCAGTCTCTCCATGTAAAATATTGGTATTCAGCTGCATCCAGTTAGACTGGAAGCAGAACCCAACATAGTTGGGAAAAGGCTAGGCAGATGATGATATGATTGAGAGTAAGAAGGTATATGTAGGTATCTATGGCTCATACTGGGCTATGTCGTAAGACTTGTTGAACCCTGTTCAACCTAAATATGGCTTGTTTTCAATGACGGAATAGCATACTTGAAATGGTGGTTATAGGTGGGGCTATAGAAATATAAAACAATATATCTATGGTAGGGACCTACTCGTAATGCCTTTGAGTGCCTTATGTACTAAACATATTAATTATTACGGATTAGCTTAGCAACATTAAAATAATTTCAGGCGTTCAATAAAAGTTCTTGTGAAAAAATCTAAGAAATAAATAAATATTTTAGAGGCAATATACAAAAAAAAATCGCATTTGTGGATATTAAATATTGTCTAAATCCTACATTTGATCGATTCTGAACCGAATCTGTATCGATTTGCACAACTATCAACCTTTACCAATACGTATTCAAAAGTCACACCCACTGGGCTTAAGCCCAAGGTTTCCCTAAATTATAGGCACATGATTACCTACATGGATTATAATTAAAAAACACTTATTGACAAAGCTTGTTCGCATGTGATGCGTAGGGATGTAAATGTGAAAAGTTTCAACCATCTCTTAAGAAAAGATTTGTGTATAAAAGGATGGCTATAAGATAAGAGGAAGATCAAAGAAACTATGAATATTATGAATTTGAAAGATGATCTTGCTAGAATGGAGAGGACCACTGAACTGACGGCATATATAATGGAAGACAAAGACATGCTGCGCCGACATTGAATATGTTGGAATAACAGCAACAGGACGCTGACTTGTTGACAAAGCTGTCGATCATCTGCACCATTAAAAATCAATTGGAACCAAGGCATAAAAGAAAATGAAATGTTTCCCAAGACATTACTATACTCTATTGAAATCCATATTATATCAGCTGACCTAAGTATTCTGTAAAAATCTCATCGTGGAAACTTAGTTGAAGTGAGCTTGAAGCGAGCTGTCAACAGTGTCAATCTCCAGCATCGGGTGAAACTATTGTAAGCTCACTTCACCGGTCACAGGTTCAGGGTCACAGGTTTCTCCATGAAGCATCTATAAAACAAGAACCAACCCACGTCCTACATACCATCACTTATTCAAATGACCATTATAAATCGTTCAGGAATCTCGACAAGTCACAACCCCATTCAGCAGCAATCGATTCATTGAGTAACGTTCACGCTGCGATCACCGCTATTTTTAGAGATGGTCAATACCTCGTTGATAGCATATGATCAACTGGATCTAATAATAGAAAATGCATCAGTGACCACGAGAGTGCCGCGTGGCGTTTTATTGATAGTGGGACTAAGGATTGCTACTGGTTCGGGAATGTTTCGTTTGGGGAAGACTCTGTTTTATGTCTTCTATTTTGGGGATTGGGATTTATATTTTTTTAAATTGAACAGGTTAGTTATAGAAGTGAATTTTACCCAGTATATTATACTGGATGATATTTTTTATCGTCTAGAAAAAAAAAGGGTACAAAACGAGAACGGAGTAGAATGCCTATGGCATACCTAGTTTTTCTTTTGTTTTTTTCAATAGCTTAGACCCAAATTGCCCTATCAATAAACACTACATTTGAAGTAAACTAGAACAATAAAACGAGGAATTTAAAAAAAACTTTATAGATCGTTATAAAATATCGAAATTCAAATCATACGCACTACGCGGGGTGCGTAGTGCGTATGATTACAAATAAATAAAAAACTAGGTATGCCATAGGCTTCTACTCCGTTCACCTATTATGCCTTATTTTTTTCAAGACGGTAAAAAAAAGCACCCAGTGTATGTCGCAGTATAATGAACAAATGTCATTTTTGTTGTTCTGCAGAGATTGTCCGACTACAGAGATTGAATAGGCCTGCACTTAATAGGTACCTTTGCAGCATTTCTAGTGCAGTTAGCTTATTAAGCTTACTTATTTCCAATTTTCGACAACAGCCAAAGGAATATTTGATAGAATATCTTGAATTTTTAACTAATCACATAGGTATCGATTTAAATGTCAAACATTAATTTGATCTCGCAAACACCCTGTATCATAACCATTTGCAAGATAGGTCACACAGGTTTAAAATAGGTGCGCACAAAACATAGCATGACGCATTGCCATTGATTTACTTCAAAAAAGAAAAGAAAAAGAAAGAATATTGTTTTATTTGGGGCACACAAAGGAAATAAAAACAATAAAAGAGGAACAAAACAAAACAAAAAGACCACGTGATTTGTTAAAAGAGTGATTGTCTGTCGCCGCCTGACCATCATCATCATTTCAGCTGATGAGCTCCAGAATCTTTCGGCTCAATCGGTCATCTATTCTGCGAGCAATATGGTCCGCCCATTGCCAATAACCCCCTTTTTTTTTTGTGGATGGGAAATCATCAAACTTCTCCCGCTCTGGGTGGAGCGGAATGGCGTGTCAGACTTTTACTGACTAAAACCCACCCGTGTTCCTTCAGTTGCCTATGCCAGGGCCACGGTATCTTTTTCAAACCACCCGCGACCCCAGCGGCAAAAGTCAAGTACTGCGTGAGATTTGAACTCACGGCTCACTGATTCACGCATTTATCTGCACGCGCTTAACCGCTAGGTCATCTTTACACGCCAATAACCCCCTAGCCCCCCAATACCCAATCAAAACCGCCGAATCAAGAGCAGACTATTTGAAATCGATAGCGATCAACATTAGACTCGTTACAGCAATGAAGACACGCATCAAATCATAACTAACTTCTATACAATTAAGAAACGGCACGTAGTTCATGATATATCGGTTCGTCATGTGATGATCTTTTTCATCATTTAGTTAATTAAAAGACATTTGGTTAGACGATTTAATAAGTGATGGCAGGAATTTATTCAGATAAAGAATTGTCTGCAATTCTCAGAGAGGTCAGGGGCCTTACCTGAACTATTATAGCAGGTCAATATTAGACGAAAAGGGAAGTGACACTGAGTGAGTGTCCTTCTGGGCAGTTTGTTGCGCCTCTTCTTTTTTTCAGCTAAAGGTGGCTGTCTTATGACGTTCAAATGAATGAATGAATTTTGACGTTCAAAAATTGATTGATTCTACATATTAATTGACTAGGATTTCCGACCAACTTGCTTCGATACGATCAAATTTTTGTTGCAAATCAGTAGATTTACAATGTAAGTATACAATAGGTGTTAAATTGTTACGTATGGGAGCGCTATGAGTTTGCAATCTCCCTATTTTAGCTTGCTTTACACTTAGCGGAACCCCACCGCGACATTATAGCGCCATTTCAATGAGCAAACCTTATCGTGCCATCCATCAATTTCTATGATTAAAATATTAAATAGGTATTACTCAATCGAATTTGATGGCTCAACGATAGGTTTCTTTTCTTTTTTTGCGTTGGGGTTTCTTTTTTCATTTTTATTTTAAAATTTTAAACTTAGTTACAAAAGAAGTTATAATACTTAAGTAAATTTTTCTTCTAAATCATCTTTGATCTTAGTAGCAATAGTTCTTACCTGCTTTACCTGTATTCTCATGCTTTTTCAGTGAGCTCGAGTCCTGTTTGGTTTTATGACCAAAACACAAAATTTCGCCCGCGCGGAGACTCGACTTTTGACACCTCGCATGCACGTGCCTAGCGCATATAGAAGAACTTCAAAAAATATTTTTCAAATAAATTCATCAATCTACCTTAGATGTACATCAGAAACATAAAATCGTTATAACGTTGCATCGAGGTGACGCATTTTGAAGTTGTTTTCAGCTAATTTGGCCTTAAATAGGCTCCGTACTACTTTCTGACTGGTTAAAATTGACAAAATCGCGAATTACCGTTCACAAATTACAGGGAACAACAGTGGAAAAGGCTGTTGTATATTTAGACGAAAAAGCTTTTGCAAAAGGCCACACTTACGTGGCTTGTTCCAATTTGTGAATTGGATCAAAGAAAACAAATCAGCATTGGAAAAAATAAGAAATCAAAACGAAGCTTTATCTCAGTAATATTTAGTTTTACAGTTAGTCATAATTTTCTGTTATGTATCTCAAAAAGGTAACCCAATTTAACAATACAGAAATGCGTTGTTATTACTATATAATGTAATGTTTCTCTACACATAACATTAACTAATCCTGATGCCACCATCGTACTGTAAATATAATCATATATATCTGCCTAACCTTTTCCCAACTATATTGGGGTCGGCTTCCAGTCTTACTGGATGCAGCTGAATACCTGTATTTTACATGGAGCGACTACCTATCTAACCTCCACGACCCAGTTACTGGGTAATACGATACACCTTTGTAAGACTGGTTGTCAGATTTACAGGCTTCTGACAACCCGTAACGACTGTCAAAGATCCACGAATGACAGCTGGGACCAACGGCTTAAAGTGCTTTTCGAGGCACTGAGGAATCTCGGTCACCCATGCACAGACCAACCCCGGCAAGCGTAGCTTAACGGCAAGCTTAGCGGCAAGTGTAGCTGATGGATCGACCCGTGCGGCTGTTATTACTTAGCCACGAGCTCCTCCAGTAAATATAATCAAATACTGATCCAAACACGACATATCTGCTATTATTTTTTCAAGAGTGTACTAGTGTGCTGGATATCCTGGCTGTAGCATCAGACCAAGAACTCCATAATCTTGCATAGTTATATAGTATACATAGGTGTTTCAAATTTTAAGTCACACATATGTTTCAAAGTAAAGTCCGCTCTTTTGTTAACGGCGATAGGCCGCAGCTAACAAAAGAGTGGATGACCTTGAAACGGCTTGACCAATTTAGATAAAACATGTCTAAGAACCACCGCTAGAAACCCTTCTTTCAAATGAAAAGACCGCATCCATATCGGTTCACCAGTTTAGGAGATACGGTGCCACAGAGAGACACAGACACACCCACACTCACAAAGCGGTCAAACTTGTAACACCCCACTTTTTATGTTATAACAGCATAATAATTAAAAATTATCATTCACAAAACATCTCAGAACTCAATTAGCGATCTTCGCAGAAACATACCAGAAAAACGACAATAACTGCGCTTTTCCATTTCTTAATTTCCGTTGAAATCTAATTAATAAACGGAAACGGAACACTTCTCTTTAAAAGATAACTCGGGCATTGAACCGGCGACGCTAGCGGAGCGATATCGCCGCGAGCTATAAATTAGGAAAAATTTTCGTTATCTACATATTTTTTCGCTATACAATGAAGGACAATGAAGGGTGGTTATTTTACTAACTTTTAAAATCCATTTAAGGTGCAGTGTTGTGTCATTCCATTAAAAACATTGAAGGTTTTATTGGTTTTATTTGTTCAACTAAAAATAAACATGCTATGAAAATACTTACACGCAACCTATAAGTATCGATTGTATTCTATTAGGTTTATTAATTAAAATTGTTTTGCAGGCATATGTTTTTGAAACGCCTGCTAAATCTTACGTACCTAATAATTACTCATTTGTTAACACAATACTTTTATACTATGCACATAAAATCTAGTTCCTTCGATTGTATTGCATAAGTCAACTTAAGTAACTCATATTTAAGGAATAAAATGCTAGTACGTCACCGACCCACGTCACTAAAATGATGATGATTTTACTATTCTAAGACCAACAATTTATTCACCTACAGTTCTTTTGTTGCTAGGTACAATAGTTACATCTTTAGACAAAATTCGAAGCAATTCCTTAGCCTCTTCTTTAGGTTTCAATCCCTTTATACAATCAGAAATCTCCTGCAAACTCAAATCTTTAGTTTCCGGTAGATAAAAATATATTAAAACCAAACATACGGATGAAGATAATGCAAATAATAGAAACGTACCATGCATTCCTAAAGCTTTAAAAATGTAAGGAGATACTTTTATAAATGTACCAAACATTGTCTGACAAGATAGTGCTATGGTACACATTGATAAACTTCTACACTCTGTAGATATTAATTCACCACATACGGATGTAGATAGAATCATTGGTCCACAACTTATGGATACTGAATAACCTATTAACAATAGAACTGATAAATACTTGTCTTCTGATACTACTGATACTTTTACTAAATACAGATATAGAGACAGTAAATACAAAAATGCAATTCCAATAGAAGAAGACGTCAGTAACAAACTACGTCTTTTGAATGCTTTTGATAAAGCACATCCGACATACATTGTTGAAACTGTCACTGCATCCAATATTAACATACCAGCATAAGCAGTAGACTCATTGTTAGTTATTTTCTTTAGTATGTCTATAGCGTACATTGTACATACTAATTTCCCGGAAAAATTATACAATGCCATCAATAATACAGATAATAGCACAGGTTTGTAAAATTCTTTCTTAAACATTACTTTAATAGACTTCATAGCTTGGTTTCTTATATATATTTTGCGTCTATCATTTTGATGATCACTTATAAGGTTTTCGAGTTCCCTTTCAGAAGACATTGATGACCCTTTCAGCCATCTATGGGCGGTTGCACACTGATCAAAGCGACCTTTTGTTGCCAACCACAGTGGAGATTCTGGCCAGAAATATACTATACCTAAATTGTATATAGAACAGACCAATCCGAATAGGGCTATATTCTTCCAATGGAAGAAAGTTCCTATAAGATTTGAGGCTAGTATACCCCAAAAAAATGTTGCAGATTTGATTGTCAAGAAGAGGCCTCTATATTTTGCTGATGTATACTCCGTGATTATGGCAACTGTGATGGTGAGACACGAAGCACTGATGACTCCTTCGAAGATTTCGCTGATGAGGATCATGTATACGTCGTTGCTGTTGTAGAAGATGATGAAACCGATGAATGTGGAAACGCAGACGACACTGTGGGTGATCTTCCTGCCCACGTGTGCCATTAAGATGGGCAGGATGATGACCCAGGGCATCCCGCTGTAGTTGAACATGGCAGCTGAAAACACAATATGAACTCATAAAGTACCTAATTGTAAATTAGAGGTGCAATTTGGAAAAGTTACCATTGTTTTTGTTAGCGTGGTGTTGATGTACAGTAGGCATTTTATAGCAACTTTTTTGTTATTATTATACACACATCAAAGAAGTCTAAGCAACACGCATCATTTACAAACACTGCATGTTTTAAGGTTCAGGATTGGCTGCTTGGGCTTAATTATGCTGAAACGTAAAATCTTTTATCATTCAACTGTTAAAATATTCATCATCACTTACACACTAACTCTCACCACATGCATACTTACACTCATCACATACACACTCACATTCATCACATACACACTCACACTCATCACATACATACTTACACTCATCAGATGCACATACACACACACACACACACACACATTTTGTTACCTTTTAGTCCTAAGTTAATTAATTATGCTGAAACAGTTGCATTTGTTATCTTTATTAATCACATTATCTGTCGAAAGAGACTGCATCCTGCGAAACAGGGCATGCTGGTGCGGGATCCAGTGTCATACCTTTAACGTAACACTTGTTTATGAATCAATATACTTTTTATTTATTATTTATTTATGTTTTATTAGTTGATATTTTATTTTTTTCTTAACAAAGTAGATTGGTATAAAATCTTTTTGTTCTCGGGAACATTTACTGGCTGATTTTAAAAATAGAAACTTTACGATTGTGTTTTGTTTTCATTAAAATAAAAGCTAATTATTTTTTCCCGATTTAATCTGTTTTCGTTGTTTGATAAATTTGGTATTTATCTCACTTTTAACTTTTTCAGATATACAGTTTTTGAAAAAATTGAGTGGTGAGTCATTTTTTATGTCATGGAGCGATGCCTTTTGACTGCTGATGAAATGCAGAGAGCTGTAGGAATACTACAAGCGGGAAGAAATCAGTCCCAGGTATCTCGGCATTTTGGTGTCAATACAAGCGTCATTTGTCGTCTTTGGTAGCGTTACGTTAATACAGGGGATCCTGCTGAGCAGCACCCAGGACGTGGGAGCAGTACAGCTGCTCGACAGGACCGATACATACAACTGACTGCAAGACGTCAGCCGATGTTAACCGTCCGAGAGACAGGTTTAAAGCTACATTTCTCAAGCGGTGTTGTTGTCAGCCACCATACCGTGAGAAATAGGCTGCATGAATACGGCCTACGAGCACGACACCCAATTAGGTGCTCACCTATACACAATGGGAATCGCGACCATCGAAACGAATGATGTAGGGAACACTTGACATGGACATAGGAGCAATGGGCTAAAATTTTATTTTGCGATGAGTCCCGGTTTGGGTTTAGGCCTGATACGAGAAGTGTAATATAAATAAATAAAAGTTATTTTGGAACAATAACACAAGAATAAGCAGAACAAGTAAAACGATGATAGCTGCAAAAGTATAAACTGTAGCGCAGCTAACAACGCCCTTCTCCAGATACGGAATGGAATGAATGTTCCATGCAAAAAAAACGTGTATCATCGTCCCGGAAATGCTGGACGACTGAGATGCGTCCAGGAAGTGCACCCTTACAGTGGCTCCACAGTGATGGAATGGGCGGGTATTATGAAGAACAGACGAACTGAGCTCGTTTTTGTAGATGGCAATATGAACGCTGAAAGTTACGTTGAAGATGTCCTCGGGCCTTATGTTCACCCATTTGCATAAAGTCTTTGCTCAGATTTCACGCAGATGCATGACAATGCGTGTTTGCACACAGCTCGGAGAACCAGAGAGTACTTGGCAATGGAAACATCCGGGTATTGCCGTGGCCTGTACAATCGCCAGACCTCAATCCCATCGAGCACGCATGGGATATGCTCCAGAGACGTGCTCTAGAGAACCTTGATGGGTGTCGACAGCCCAACACTTGTTAGACTTGTTAAAATCCCATTGGGAGCGATTGCCGCAGGATCAGATAAACAATCTTATAAATTCAATAAAAAGTCGTTGCCGACAAGTTTTAAACCACTGAGGCGGTCACACTTTGTCAAGTATTTAATTACCAAATAATTAAAAAGATGTCCCTATTTCATTTTGTAAAACATGAGCAGTTTAATTTTGTTTTAACTTTATTTATTTATTTTTTATATTTTTTTATTTATTTATTGTTAATTATTGTGATTAAATGAACAATTGAATGAAGGATTTTATTGCTTTAACCACTAATGCATCAAAAAATGCTTAGTTATTATTTATAAAAGACAAATAAATATATTACAATGGTAAAAATCGTTCAAAAGTTCTAAACCTTACATATAGCTTAGATTTTTTTGATATGTGTATGTATCTCGGATACATAATAAATAGACACACTTTAATAGATCAAGGATTTATTTAAACTGCTCCACTTAATTGATTTTGGAACTATTTATTTATTAAAACTTTATGCACAAGTAAAAAAATACCGTACAAGGAACTATTTATTCTTTAATGTAGACATGCAAGATAACATAACCATCACAACAGGTTAAAGTTAAAAACATAAAGAAACAGGTTTTTTTATTTTAATCTCAATAATAAAAATAACCTGTATGTCATTGAGACAAAACTATGTGTCTATCAGGCATATATTTTAATAAATTAATCCACACTATTATAAAGAGGTAAAAATTGTGAGTTTGTATGTAGGGGGTAATCTTCGGAACTACTGAACAAATTCCGAAAATTTTCAACCATATTTTTCAACAGAGAAAATCGGTTGTAACATACAGCATTGGACCACTGGACTGACAGAGGAAAGCAATACGAATATGAGTTTGTTTATTTGTTACGCTTTCACGGCTAAACGGCTGAAGCGATTTTGATGGAGTTTGGTATAGAGATGTTTTCAAATCTGGGGAAGGACCTAGGCTACTTTTTATTGAAGCTAGTTGTATCGTAAATGTGAAAGTTTGTATGTTTGTTACTCAATCACGCAAAAACAGTCGAACGGATTTCGATGTTTGTCACACAGATCAGTTAATAACCTGGATTAAGAATAGGATACTTTTCATCCCGGTAATATGTTCCCGATGGGTAATTTCCGACAAAACCGCTGGTAAAAGCTGGTAAGTAGTCTTGAATAATTGCCAAAGATACCTACGTAACCAAGAGGCCATCTCCGGACTAACAGCATCAGTGGAGTTGGCTTCTCTTCGGAGTTGAGGAACAAGAACCGTTGGAGACCCAGTGCAGAGACCTAGCATGAAGAAACATGACCAGGCGCCACTGCTGATCAGTAACTGAAAATAAAACAATAGGTTTTTTTTATTTAAATAAGAAACAAACAGGCAGTTAGCTATTTTAAGGTAAAGTAATATAAACAAATAATAATAAAACGGTCATTTGTTTTTTTTTTTTTAATTTAAATAAGAAACAAACAGACGATCATGTCAGTATGTTTAAAGTTCAGTGAAATGAGTTTATGTTTTTTTTTTCTTTTTTTACTAGGCAGATAGCTATTTTAAGGTAAAGTAATATAAATAAATTATAATAAACAAACACAACACGCTTGTATGACCCATTACTTGTACAATATACCTACATGAATTTATTATAAAACAAAGTCCCCCCCGCGTCAGTCAGTCTAAACGCTATTGACTCAGAAACTACCGAACGGATTTTCATTCGGTTTTCACCAATGAACGGGTGATTATATGAATGAGTGATTCATGAGGAAGGTTAATTCATTAAAGTTTTGTGTACGACGTTTTATCAAGCGCTAAAAACACATAATAGGTAGTATATTGCCATTCACTAAACACAAATTCAGATTCCGGTCTGGTATTGAGAAATTACTGAAGAAAAAGTTACAACCTTTTAGAAAAAATTTGTAACTTTATTACATTCTTATTCAACACGACCACAAATGAATGAATTCCATCGGTTATTTATTGATATAATATTGTACGTTGACTATGTCACAGGAAACAGTAAATATTGTGATTAGAAATTGCACAGTATTTATTTTTTTAAATCGTATCTTAGGTTTTTTTTTAATACGGACCTATCGCAGTTTGCTCCGGGAGCATTGACTGCTTAACCGAGCGTTGGCGGGGCCAGAAGGGCCTCTCGCCGGGTTAGAAATTAAAAACTAAGTAGCACAGCTAAGGGCGTCCCATAGTGGGAATCGAACCTAGGCTTAGGGCGCTACTGACTACTGAGCAAGTGAAGACTTGTTCAATTGGTATGTTATTATTATTAGGGGCGTTTAAAGATACTTGCTCCGCGCGGGCGGGCGGGTGCAAGGGTCGGGGGGATTGACGTACTACTCGATGCCGCGGTGGTACTCGCCGGCGGGTACGGAAGTTAGGACGTCTGTCATGTGTAGTGTTAAGAGTTTTGCGGACCGACTTCAAGCTCTCTTGGTAGAGAGTGATGTCGTCGTCTGGATCTAACATAGCGTGTTTGGGGCGCCGTATGCGGGAGATGCATGACGGTGTGTATCGAGTGGCTGCTGTCACTAGTGGGTTAGTGTGTGTGGTAGCTGAATCGAAAAAGCTTTGCAATTTTTTAAAGCGTGACGGCTACGGTAGTTTACAGCGTGTATTGAGAAGTGAATGGAGGCGACCGAGTGCCTTTATGTGCTCGGTAAATTTTAATTTGTTGTCGAGGGTAACCCCTAGGTATTTGGTCTTAAGTTCCCAATGGACTTGTTGACCGGACATAGTTACGGGTCGGGTGCGGGTATGTGCCTCGCTATTTTTGCCGTTCTTGACAAAGAGTACAGCTGCACTTTTGGTCGGGTTAAGTTCGATCCTCCATTTCCTAAACCATTGCTCTAGAGCGTCGGCTACGGACTGGAGGTGACGGGTTATGAACTCGGTGCGGCGACCTGAGTAATAAATAGACGTGTCGTCAGCGAATAGGGCCAACTGACATGTACTATGTTTCGTATCTTAGGTACTACTTGGGATATATATATATTTTTTGTATTTTTTTAAGAAACGGCCATAAGGTCTAATATGCTATTTACAGGTTATCTATTATTCTTCATCGGTCATCCATTTTTGTATAGGCCTGAACTTACGACCTCTAGAACTAGCCTGATTTTTCACTATTTTTGAAACGTAGATTGCTATAAAGCCTGGGAATTCACTCGCGTTGTTGGGAACATTTTCATAACCACATAAAAAGTTTTTGTTTGTTACTTCAAATGTAATACAGGTTACCTATATCCGTGGTACAAATTTAATCGAAATCCGTTCCAGTCATTTAAGCATATTTTTGAGTAAGAAGCAAACCAATTCAATGGCCTTTTTTTTGCGTGGAGAAATGCTCATGCATACTGTACTACCACGGGGAGATAGTGCTGTTATGTGGGACTCCAACCCACTAAAACTCCACGGTGTCCTCCTCTGCCGCTTGTGGCGGGAACACGGGCACGCGTTAGCACTTATACCTTCCTCTGGGGAATACCCCCCATCACCCGCGCAACAGAACACATTGCACGCCACGACCACCCTATGGACCAAACCAGCACATGGGCGCTAGACGACCCCCCCGTGTCTAGGCACCCTTGGTCCCCCTTCGACCGGTCAGGTCAGTGGCCCGGCCGCCTACTACTTTTCGGCCGCAGAGGATAGGGAGAACGGCCAACGAAATACCAACATTCCTCATCTCCTGCGGCCCCACCGGGTCTGCCATCAAATGCTGGTGACCCCGTCAAAGCCGCGGAAGGTAGGGAGAGCGTCGCATTGCAATACCGGCACTCCTCTCCCGCTGCGACCTCCAACCCTCAGCTGCGATGCCGATATTTTCCCCCAACTTGGTCTTTTTGTGTTTTTGTTTCTTTGCGTCATATTTTACCGCAATAAACATCATTTTCTTTCTTTCAAAAGATTGGTATAATTATGTCGTGTTTTAAGCGCAGGCCACACTAAGTTCGTTTAGCTTCGCTCATGTAGCTACCGCTCGATTCGTTCGCAGAGTGAATTTATCATCGATACAACACAGGCTTGTCTTTTTACCGCTTAAAAGAGTCGTTTCGGTCAAACTCCTACTTTTCGGGGTACATCTGTTCCTGTAACTGATCGGCTGAGCTTCTAGGCACGGAGTTGACATCTGGTCTCAACTTTGGCGCCACCATCGAGTACAAAGCCCAAACTGCGGCCAAAAAACTGAGCATGCCTGGACAGCTTTTAACTCTTTACAAAGCGCAGGTCCGATCTTGCATGGAGTATTGCAGTCACCTTTGCTCTGCCCAAGCCGGGCAGACCTCCACCGTATGCTCCACTGTGTCCTCCAGGCGATCCACACAGTGGTAACACCCGGGCGTTTCCTCCCGCCTTATCCGGAACAGGAACCTCCCGAAGCAACCGTGTCCGGTGAGGACCTGCGTCAGGCGGAAGGTGAGAGTGCCATGACGCCTCTCCAACCACTCCTCAAAGAGGGGACTTATCGCCGCAATTGTGGCGTGCCCATACAACCCTAATCTCTTCAAAGTGAGAGTGAACAGGCTTCTTCTGGGTAAGCTCACTACATCGTAAACTCGGTCTCTGTCGCGTCCGACCTAGACTAGAGTCAAGAGCAAACCCATCATACATAAATAAATAAAATAGTTCCTGGCCCTAATGATTATTTTATTTATTATAAACGTATTATTATGTTCCTCAACTTATAAAACCTCATTCGCCCTTCGTACTATTTGTGTCGACTAAAATATACTAAAAACACGTCCGAGAATATTTTAGATACAAGGTTAAAATCAGGTAAGGATAAAATAATAATATAAGCAGTGGCTTTCTCATTATAAAAAAAAATGGGTAACTAATTCCGTGGTGCTGATTTTAGTTGGTCTAGTGGTCGCAAGATCTGAATATAAAATCAAAGTCATCACGCAGTAAAATGTTTGGATGAATAAAAAAATAATTAATGCCAGTGAAGATTGACTCTAATAACTTAGTCTTAAAAAAATAATCAAGAAAGTATTAAAATAGTTTTGTAGTCACGATGAGGTTAACCATCTTAACTGTCGCCAACTTCAACTTTTATATATATTTTTTATTTGAAAATTACCAGAATTACCTACCTATTTAATGGTGCCCAAGATACAGTTTGTGCCCAGTTTGGACCAAAAATACCTCCATATTGTACACGTATTTTCGAATGTTTCAATACACGATTTTTACTTTATTTTATCTTAAATATTTTAAGACATAAAACTAAGAACAATACCTGAAAGAGAGACCGCTTTTAAGGTACAAAAAAAATGCATTCGAGCAATGTTTAAACTTAAACCCACTGACAGTTGTGAACCGTATTTTAGAAATTACAAAATATTAACATTACCTTGTTTGTACATATTTGAAGTGGCCGTGTTTGTAAAGACAAATCCGAGTCGATTTAGACGACTATCAGATGTAGCACCTCGCAATAGACGTGATAATAGTGTGTTATGTCTGGAGCCAGCCAAGACAGCACTTAAAGAAACTCCGAAGCTTTTTAGTGGCCAAAGCATATTATAGTATTAAGGAGTTCCTAATTGACAAAAGAGTTTTTTTAGCTAGTTATGTATAATTAATTAATATTTTAAAATTGTATTTTGTCTGTAATATTTTAAAATTGTATTTAGTTATAAGTTGATGTTAAATCTTTTGCATGCCTACGTGGTAAAATATGGCTGTACTATTATATGTTTTTTCTGTCATCCTTATGTTATCCATATTTGCAAAATAAAATTATCTTTATCTTTATCTTTACCTAATATAAGAATAAACATAACAAAACGTCACGCCTGTAATACTCGAAGGGTAAAACTAAAGCTTTATTTGCGTGAGAAAAATTTTCAAAACTACGAAGACCTCAAAATGGCAGTGGACAATTTCTTTTCTGCATAGCCTCCGGAATTCTGACCGCAGGGCATCAACAATGTACCAACTAGATGGGCCAGAGTAATAGAGTTATTCGGGGATTACATTACTGATTAATTATTTATTTATTTTATTTATTTATTTAACCGTTTAACACACAAATAAACAGAAAAGAATAAAGGAACAGAAAATTACGTACAAAGGTGATGCTTATTTCTAAAGAAATCTCTTCCAGCATACCTGCGATAGGACAGAGGATAAAAAGAGATGTAGACGCCGTCTGTAAGAATAAGAGAGAAAATAAAAATACATAAAATCTAAAAACAATTCACTAAGCTAATAAAACATATAATAAATACTTAAATACATACATACTTCTACAATAAATATCACTAAAATAACTATGACGAAATGAAAAGATAGTGTTCTTTCACTCTTCTTTTAAATACTGCAACAGTTTGGCAGTCCCTAATGTCAGGTGGAAGTAAATTCCACAACCAAACCGCCTGCACAGTGAAGGAGTACGAGAAGAAGTCATTGGAATGGGAAGGAAATTTTAAGAGGTTTCTAAGATGCGACCTGCAAAACACATCAAAAGGACGGGCATAAGAAAAGCATTCCCGCAAATAGGAAGGTGTTTTAGGGTTGTGAAGGATGTTCAATAGCAGACACAATATGCGAGAGTTCCTGCGAAGTCGAATAGGGAGCCACTTGAGAGTCTTGCGAAAGTTAGAAACGTGATCATACTGTTTAAGGTTAAAAACAAAACGAATACAGATATTTTGTAAACGCACAAGTTTATTCAAAAGCTCCTCGGAGGCATCCAAATAACAGGCATCTGCGTAGTCAATAATTGGCTGAATGAGAGTTTGAGCAAGGGAGATTTTGGTGTTCAGGGGTAAGAAGCACTGGAGGCTTTTAAAAGAATGAAAGTGTAGTACACTTTACGACTGACTTGAGCAACGTGGTCACTTCACGATAAATGGGAGTCCAAGGTCACCCCCAGCTTTTTAACCGTATTTGCGTATTCAATCTGAACTCCATTCAGACAGAGTGGAGACAGCGACGAAACATCGAGCCTATTCCGCATATATCTGCCGCCAATAATTATAGCCTGGGATTTCCTAGGGTTGATTTGCAGTCCGAAGGACCGCGACCATTCGCTAATCAAATCCAGGTCTCTGTTCATGGCACACACAGTGCCATTGAGTTAATTATTGTAAATAACAAAGTTATCAATAAATTCATTCATATCTTGGTGCAAGACTTTTCCGCCAACCTCATAATAGAAACATACAATTGTAAGCAAATACACGAAATCTATGAAAAAAATAAAATACTGTCTCAAAAATAATATGGCTATCAACCAAAAAAAAAATACCACACAGCTGCTATCAGTGTTCACAGATAGTATTCTTAAACACTTCGATGAAAGACACACGTTCGAGCAGCAATATAATTAGTGACCGATACTTAAACACATGATTGTACTCATGATAACAAACAACTTTTACTATGGGACCAAACCTGAATTCGCGAAAAAAAAATCAGCTGTCGCGACTCACTAGTTACTAACCAGTCATCGTAACGGGAGGAATGGCGCAAGGCGCGGTCCTTGGACCACTGTACTATCTCATTCATATTAATAGTCTAGTTAATGGGATAAACATGTCTTATAGCCGCTGAGCGGAAAATTGGAAAGGAACTACAAGAGGACTTTGATTTGCTAACTAAAAAAAATCATGAAGCTGGTTTAATATTAAACGCTAGTAAGACCAAATTAATGTACATCAGTTCCAGTTAAAACAGAAGCTTTTCCTTGCACAAACAGGTTACTGTCATGAGTGTTTGCATGACAACGGCTATAATAAAGTAGCCAAACTTGACCTACAGCTGTGTGTACATAGATCCTAGATAGCCAAACATATCTAGGACTTACCAATGACAGGCGACTTAATTGAAAAGAGCAAATTAATGGGGTGTGTGATAAATAGAGATGTAAATTATTTTTTACATTCTGCAATAGAATACATTATAGAAGAAAAACTAAATTTATACTTTTAAAAGAAGATTTTTTTATTGAAAATCTTAAAATCAAAAGTCATTTATTCAAACTAGGCTGAGAATCAGCACTTTTCGAACGTCAAAATTACATAAGGCAGTCCCCCAAAACGCCCACCCTTCACCACTTCCTAGTGCTTTAGCTGAGGAGAAGAAGTGGCGCAACAAACTCCTCAGCAGCACAGCTGTCTGTTCAGTTAAATAAAAAAATTAAAAATATATATTCTATACAACACTGTGCAAATTACATGCAAGTACATTACGCAACACAAACATTAAATTAAATTAAATTATTTGCTATAAGTCAGCTAGCACATGCCAATATACTTAAAAAAAAGAAGAAAAAAAAATCGAAAAAACGAAAACTATACTCAAGCAGAAGCAAAATACAAAACTAAAAACGTAAGCAGAACTTTATACCTATATTAAAAGCCTCCAGTAATAAAGGGCGTGCCCACTTACATATAGCCGTACATGTAGTCGTAACTCTAAGTCACAAATGATAAACTAGGACCATCGAAGTAAAATAAACAACGAGTTAAATTACTAATAACAAAACAAAACCAAGGTCAGCAAGACGACCAGTCACCACAAGCAGCACCCGTTCTCGAGCATAACGCAAAGATCAGCCATTACCCCCTCGCCATATTTGAGGGAAGGAGGCAACCCGACCCCCGACGCTACTGCAAGCAGTGACATCTAAGGGAGCATGACGAATCTGCTGCCGGTTAGAATAATTATGATCAATTGTCGAGGTCACTAGCTAACCACATATTGCAATACCACTCATAAAAAACATTGTAATGAGTAGATTATGTCAATGATAAATAAAAATAAAATTAAAATAAATTGACCTTTACAATCACAGAAAATAAATAATTATATGAACTCATATAACCTGTCAGTAGGTAAGCTAATTCTGGAGAAAGAACATAAACATTGTCTTAAACACAGCGACCAACTATTCTTATCGTTTAAGTAATCGTTGATAGAATAGTATGAACTTTGAAACTTTGAACAAAGGTTAGATTTTACTTTGGCTTTAAACGCATTGTAGGGCAAATCTAGCAAAGAAGAGGGTAGCTTGTTGTAAAAGGATATACCAAGCCCAACAAATGAGTTATGAACCTTATGAAGCCGGTGAAATGGAGCACGTAATTTGTCCTTATTTCTGGTGTTAAGATTGTGAATATCACTGTTTTTAGTGTATAAATGTATATTTTATCTAATATATAAGATATTGGCGAAGATGAATTGTGATGCCACCGTGAGAATACCAATATGTTTAAAAAAATCTCTCTGAGAAATTCTGGAACCGAGCTGGTAAATTGCTCGAACAGCTCGTTGCTGAAGAACAAATATATTTTGAATATCAGCGGCTTTGCCCCAGAGGAGAATACCGTATGACATAACGCTATGAAAATACTCGTAAATAAAATAGACTAACCGAGCTGTATCAACGTCAGTGTATTGTCTTACTTTCCTGACGGCGTAGGCGGCTGAACTGAGCCTTCCCGCTAGGCTTGATATATGTGGGCCTCACTGAAGTTTGGCATCTACTGTTATACCCAGAAAAACTGCCGAGTCTACAATTTAAACACTACTTTATCTAAAACGATGTTGGGTTCTAGATTTCTAACATTCGGTAAGGCAAACTTTATACATTTCGTTTTCTTAGCATTGAGAACTAAGTTATTTTTCGTAAACCAATCTGTAACCATTGAGAGTGCACTGTTTACGTCGTCAAAATTTTGTCTATTCCTGTCTACTTTAAAAATAAGAGAGGTGTCATCTGCAAACAGTACAACGTCACAGATACCCTTTAAATAGTATATGGTAAGTCATTGATATACACTAAAAACAAGAATGAACCCAATATTGAGCCTTAAGGTACACCTAACTGAACACGTAGCCCGGAAGATTTCACACCATTTACATCTACACATTGAAACCTATTATGTAAATATGAATTTATTACTTTAAGAGCTTCGTTTTGTACACTGTAATGGTGTAGTTTACGCAAAAGTGTCATGGTGCACGCAATCAAAGGCTTTGGAGAGATCACAGAAAATTCCAATAGCATTTTGCGAGTTCTCCCATGCGTTAAACATATGTTTCAGCAGAGAACACCCGCATCTGTAGTCGAACGACCTATTAGTAAAGCCATATTGTTCATCATGAAGGAGGCCATTTAAATTAAAATGTCTTAGCAACTGCTTGAGTATTAACTTTTCAAATATTTTGCTAAATGCAAGTAATATAGAAATAGGCCTAAAATTGCCAACGTCATTTGTATTACCTGATTTAAATAAAAGTAAGACTTTACTACTTTTCAAGAGGTCAGGAAAAGTTCCTACATCGACACATTTATTAAAAGTAACAGCTAGATAGGGGGCTACTATGTCTATTATATTACTTAACACTTTGATTGAGATGCCCCAGTAATCACCAGTGTTTTTAGACTTAAGTGTGTTAAAAACATTAACTACATCACTAGGTGTTATATGTTCGAAGCTAAATAAGCGACCACATTTGGGCACACTACTATGCAAAAGGTTTTCAGCTTTAGACGGGGATGAATTTAAGGAGCGAGTCGTAGTTATAGGTATGTTGGCAAAGGCTTAGGAAAGAAAAATCTATATGCTTCTTCTTCTTCTCCATTACCGTGCATTAGTCCCGCAAAAAGTCAAAAATGGCTTGACTGATTTGATTGTCTTATTGGTTTTATTCTGTATTCACGTCAATATTAAAGAACGACGCGAAGAGAACAAAAAATAAATAATAGGTTGGGGAAAAAGTTTCTTCGCATTTTTTAAGAAAATTCAAAACATTTTTTAATATAGTTTATTTACATTTAACTAAAGTATGTAGGTACCATTTTGTTCGATAACTTTTTGCCAACTTGTAGGTAGGGACATGATCCCATTGCTATAGAAATTTTGGGACTTCTGGTCAAAATACCGCGACAAGTGGTTTTGGCAGTCCTCTCGTGATGTTAACCTGACACTGCCTAAAGAATTTAGAAAGACACCGAAACAGGTGGAAATCTGAAGGTGCAAGGTCAGGACTATACGGCGGATGCATTAACACCTCCCAGCCAAACTCTCTTAATTTTTGCTGAGTGGCTAAAGATGGTGGCAAATTTTTTTCGCGGCTTGCGTTGCATTTTTACCTTTTTTGTAGTAAAATTTTAAAATATATCGAATTTCTTCATTAGATTCACTCATCTTGACGGTACGAAAAACAAATGAAAATCACACATTTTCCTAATTTGAATTTGGAATTATTTTCTTTAAAATTTAAACTTTCAATGATACTAAAACTAGCCAGATACAAATAGTATAGCCAAAGAGATTTTATTACAAGTTCATACATACTATAATAATAATAATAATAACCTGGGACATTATTCACACACGGTCATCTGATCCCAAACTAAGCAGAGCTTGTACTATGGAAACCAGATAACTGATATACTGCATATACTACTTTTTTTTTGTAAATACATACTTATATAGATAATTACACCCAGACTCAGAAATGCGAAAAGACTTTTTCCCCAACCTAATATAAACGGCTTAGGAAAAAAAAAAAAATTAGGAATCACCCAAAGAAACAGTCGAAAAATTTTAAGTTTGACAGACCAACGTCGGACGGGTCAGCTAGTTTCTTATAAAATATAAGTAGATGAATATTTTATGTCTGAACGAACATTCCATGACAATATAATAGCAAAGAAAGAATATACAAAAGCAATATTTTTTTTTAAGTGGTTGCCATATAATTTTCAAGAAATTAAAAAAATATATTAAAACTCGAAAACTATCAAGAATATCGCGGAAAATACATGGGGTATTTTCGGATACCCCGCATGCATGAGAAATCCATTTTTAGGGTTTCGTACCTCAAAAGTTAAAAACGGACCCCATATAGGATCCCTCGTGTGTGTCTGTCTGTCCGTCTGTCACAGCCAATTTGCTCCGAATCTAATGGCCCGATTAAGTTGAAATTTGGTACACATATGTATTTCTGTGACCCAAACACGGACGTGTTACGTTAATAAATTAATTTTGAATATGGGGGTCAATTTTGGGCTTTTTTTTCTTATTTGCCCCCCAAAATAGACCCAATTTTGGGGGGCGAATAAGAAAAAAAAAGTTTTGCCTACTGTACCGTGTGACAAATCAAATGAAAGGGAAGAGGGATGAGAGGATGAGGTGGGAATGTCTCAAATATATATTTTTTTTTTATAATTTTCAAATAAATTGTTTTAAAGTTATTTAAGAAAATTGACGAAAATTAACCATTCCCCCTTTATCTTCGAAAATACTGAGCCTAAAATTTTGATAAAAATTACAGAAAGTAGCTCTACACCAATAGATTACAGGAGAACTTATAAGAATTTAAACCGACATGGTCACTGACATTATCATTAGAACTTAAAACGGGATATTTACCAACAACAAGTAACAAGTGACAATGGTAGCGGTGTCAATCGCACTAAACGAACAAGAAAGAGGGTAGACCGTTTTGTCTGCTCGTAAACATCCACCCGCAATAACTTCAGTTTATCCGTGATCATGGCACTTGCAACAGTGCCGAAATATCGGAAACTCAAATCAATTAATATACATGGTAAATATCCCGTTTTAAGTTCTAATGATAACTTATAAGAAGTCTATGGTCTTAAAATAACATGGTAAATCTCTCAATATTGTGCGTACAAAATTACACTTGCAATTGGAATGTATAGTAGAACATGTTTTTCAATCACAATGTTAAGTTTGTTCTGTGGATAAATTCATCCCAACTACGGAACCCTTCATTGTGCGTAGTCCAACACGCACTTGGCCGATTTTTTTATGATGTCCTGTACATACAGACATCATAAAAAAAACCATTTACACACCACCATACAGTTATACATATAAATATATAAATACATATAAATACTACTGAATGAATAAATAATATTAATTATAGAGCATCAAAAAATTCGACGGCATCCCTGTCAACAGGAAAAGTGCCAAAAGGGCTGGCAGCATTGCTTGCCACGATGTATGGCAATGCCGATTCTTGGCAAAAAATACATACAGTCGCACATAGAACCTCCTCATTTTTTGAAGTCGGTTAAAATATAGGCCATCCCTCTGTCAGGTCCCATGATTACTTCCCTTCCTTTGTTATATAAACACATATCATTATTTTAAGACTACTGGCTTTTAAATTATGTAAATATTATCTTGGAAATTGAAATAAATAAATTATGAATTACTTACCTGTCTCAAAAAATAAATCCATACAAAACCATTCCTTGATATGTTCGTTTCACTCATTTTTAAAACTCACGAAAATTCGGGCAGAACTAAACTCAGGTGATGTCAATACAAAGTATTGTATATTAATGTCGTATTTATGACAATCCTATAATAGTATAGTAAGATTTTAGGGTATCGCAGGCATTATAGATAAACGTTCGAAAAATAAATATATATGATGACGTGTTATGCCAAATTCAATTTTTCCATTATTTTGTAGTGATAGCCTAGTGGTGTGACCGTCGGACTGCCAAGTTATAGGTCTCGAGTTCGAACCCAAGGCACACATCTCTGAGTTTTCGGATTAATGTGCGTATATATATTTATTTATTTGTATAAACATGGTAAATACATACAGACGCATGCAAGATGATAATAAATTACATTATAGTCCAGTCATGTTTAGCCTTATAATATATTGGCGTACAAATACTTTAGTCACATTCATTATAAAAAGAAATTAACCAAACTGCTATGTCAAACTTACAACTATATTATAATAAAATTAATGTCAGACAAATTTTTCGACTAAAAATTCAGACACACTATAATATGCTTTTTGCAACAAAAACTTTATCAACTGACGTTTGAATGCATTGACATTTAGCTACTTCCAATGTTTAGGTAGCTTGTTAAATATAGTTGGAGCCATGCAGATGATACTTTTGCGCATGAGTGCAGTTTTAGCAGGATATACGCGAATTATGCACAATAACTATCAATGCGTAATAACTATTACTTGCTTATTTAACGATGTTTTCCTTCACCATCAAGAAATATCTTTTAAGCATACCGATGCCTGAGAGATATTGCTCGACGGCATGTGAAGCCGAATAAAAGCCAGTGCACATGTAGCGTTGCGGCGTACACCGCAAAGATTTGGCCGTACAAATTCCGCCATTGGTGGTCACACGTGACCGCCAATGTATGGCGAAATCTTTACGATGCGGCGCCGCAACGCATCGTGTGCCCCCGGCCTCAGAGGCCCATGGGCGGCATACACACTCTGACGCCAGGTTAGTCACTAACCACACATAAATAAAGAATTATTTTTGTATCAATTAACAAGTGCATTAAAAGTGTTATCTGCGTCATTTTTGTAATTTATGTGCATCAGACAAAATGCTCTTTACGGAACAATTATTTGAACATGTTAAGTATAATTATGTCATGGTAAGTGTAACTACGGAATCCTTACCATATTTTGGTGTAATATTTGTTTCCTTGGTTCAAGTTTAATTATAATAATAATAATAAAATTAAATTTAATTTTAATTTAATTTAAATTTATTTAGATTTATAGAAAAAAATAAAAAAAATATGGATGTTTCTTCAGATTTTGCAAATAAAACTTGTTTTGCCAATATTTTATTTGCTCAGTCAACAAATTAAAGCGAAACATAACTACGAAAAACAGCAGAGTAAACTTTGAGCTAGTGATTCAACAAATAAGCTCTAAAGCGAGCCTTATTCGATTTGTACTTAATTATTACTTTGCTAGTATTCATTTTCTAAAAGCATCTACCCAACTTTTTCATCGTTATTAACTAATAATCAATAGTTCCATGATTCCATCACAGAATAGGTTTCAAGTTCAGACTACCTAAAACTGAATGTGATCTTCGGAATGATAAAACATCATTAAAATAAAAGCATACATACAAATATAATAATTTAAACTAATTATTATAATTAGGCGAAAGTGAGTTTGTTTACTACGCTTTCACGCTAAAACGGTTGAACGGATTTGTATGAAATTTGGTACATGGGTAGACCATGACCTCGGTTAGAACATATGATACTTTTTGCCGACCTCCACGCAAGCGAAGCCACGGGCAAAATCTAGTAATTAATATTAAGGATCATTGTTTATATAGTGCAAAGATTTTTCTGTCTTGCCTACGCATATTTTTTTTTTGTTGTCTGTACTCAAATTGAAATGAATATGCTTAGCGGAAGATATTTGCGATATTTTTAGCTTTGCTTTATTTTCAAGGATAGTTTTTTCTTAAATAGATCTTACTGGCATATCAAAAATATAATTTATTATAATTACATACAGTGCTTAGCTTAAAATGATAAATTAAGTAAGTTGGTACTACGCATAAATGAAATGAAACAGTTATATATTTTATAATGTTTTAAATAAAAATCAAAGGTTAATACGGTGAATAAAAACATAGTTTGTTTTTATTTTTATTTAGATAGGCGTACCAAATCTTTTAATGTTGGATAGCCCATTTATCAAGAAAGATTATAGGCTATATAACATCACGCCACGCCCAATAGGAGCGGAGAATCAATGAAAAATGTTGCAAAAACGGGGAAAATTTATTCTTTTTGAGACCTTCCGTTGCGTGCGCTGCGTAAACGGTTAAATTAACGCAACAATCATGTATGACGGAACAGTTTCACTTTAAAAGTTCTAAAAAAAGGCCGCGATAGCATATGTCTTATCTTTTAAGGTTGGCTCACTATAGCTTTTTTAATGATAGTCAAATATTTTTTTGTTTGTTTGAATGCGCTAATCTCTGAAACTGCCAGTCGGATTTGAAAAATTTTTGTTTTGAATTTTATAGCCCAATTTTTGAGAAAGGCTATAGGTTATTTAATAACACGATTTGACCCTTCGAAACGGGGAAAAGAAAAAAAGTCAGAAAGAACGCTAAGCGAAAACGAAGTAATCGCGCGGGCAGGTAAAAATATAAAAATATTTATAGAAAAAATTAACGTTTGTTTTTCTATTCTGTTGTCACTCTACACCTCACTAGTTAGAAATCAGTCAAAACTCATTTGAAGTTGATCAATTTGCTGATTCCTGACCTTCAAGCCGCATATAGTAGTCCTTGTAACTCGGCTCCGTAAACTTATCTACATCTTTAAAACCCTAAGGCACGCAGCGAAACGGAGGATTATTAAGATGGTTTACGATGCTTTATGTAGAGTATTGCATTATCTTGGGGAGGTGCCTCCAAGACCCACCTTATTGATGTTGAGAGGGCACAGGCTTGGGATTGAACTGCTCCAATTTTATTTTATATTATTTTTATTTTTGCATACTGAATGTTGACATTAATATTTACTTTGTAAGTATTATATTATTTTACTTTATTGTGAATGTGAAGACTATGTAGGTCATTGCTTTTTTTTTTGTTTGTTTTATTTTTTCTCTCAGTTATTTTTAATCATGGTCTGGCAGTTTGAGTAATCTATGCGGCCTACCCCAATTCTTTGGTATTGTTCGTCGAATCGTTGAGCTCCTTAAGTTCTGAGTTGAGCTGCGCGATTACTGACAAATGCGTGCACTGACTGGACAGGTCCTCTCAATCTGTGTGGTTCGTTCATCAAAATACCATTTCAGACACCAATCTACATGGTCTTCACATGAAGTGACCAAGATTATGTCTGGACTTTATAAGAGACTGTGACCTCTGAGTTTGTTTCGGCCTTTCTTCTCAGAGTAGTCAGATAGGAAACGCCGAACTCATCTAGTTTAAAAAAAAAAAGTATTGACTTGTAAAAGTGTTTGTACAAACCTACTTACAGAAATAAAAATCATTTATCATTTATCACAGCGTGCCATTCTCAAAGTTGGCGCCGGTCTCCATTTCCTATACCCAACCGTAGATCTTTTTAGGAACTGGGATTTGCTCACTGTCAGGCAAACCTTCATAATGCGTACGTTGCTTAAAGAACACTCCTTATTGCAATACGATCCGAATCTGTATAGGGATAAGCGACGAATGGGTAGAGTGTGCCAGACACAGCCTTTTAGTTCTGCACACTCGCGTAATTTCTTCTTCTTTCTCGGACCATTCCTGTATAAATAACATAAATAAAATCCTTAATATCTATCCTCAAACTAAACACAAATGTAAAATTTCAGTCACTTCATATTTGAAAACTCTAGACTATCAGGGAACTGAGAATCTGTTGATCCCTCTCAGATAGACTATCTCTACTTACTATTCATACTCTCTGCTGCTTCTACATACCATCAAGCATACCCGCACCACACTCACTCAAGCAACCTACCACATACACTTACACATCTCTGTTACACACTTTCTCAGGATACTCACACACACTGGTATTTCCATTAAATTTTGTATTTTTCATTTTTATATTTTGTTTCTCAATTCAACCTTAGTTAAGTACGGCATTGATATGATGGCCCAAATCACAGGCATCAAGCCGCGGAAGGGCCCTGGTGACCTGTAATACAGGTTTTTATATAAACCTACTTCAGGCACCAGTCTCTCACAATGTTAGCTTATTGTTCGTGCGCTATTGTTAACTATTAGCACTATGTACATAACTTGTGTCGAGAAAATAAACGTTTTATATTATTTTATTTTTTTATTTTTTTTTTCACATTTCTCGGGACCCTGGGGTCGCGGACCCTTGGAAGGCGTACAAGGAGCCGAAGCCAACTCGCAGAGGCCCCTTAAATAATTTTAAATGATAAGGAGGCACCAACCGACGATTATCCCTGTATGCACTATGCAAGTGCACCCAAGGACAACCCCCGGTTGGTGCAGGACTAATTTTGTGTGTGGAAACAAAACATATTGGGCTATGGGTCTGGGTGGCTAAAGTGGATTGGGTTACTTGAACTATGTCCCCTGCCTGACCAATGTTATATATAATACACGGATAAAATGGCAGGGGGTGACTTGCACACTCAATAATGAGCCCCCGGAAACGGCCGCTAGCACATGGTGACGTAGCGACAAGGGGGCAACACTTCCTGAGATGCTTGAGGAGTGGAGAGGCACTCCACGGCTATCAGGACAATCCCGGAAGTACGGTCAAGATCCCTACCAGCACCTTATTGGAATACTTCCCTCCTCCGAGCACGCTTGTTCCTGCGAATCTCCACTCAATCCGGCTAATAAAGGCAAGAAAGAGGTGGGAACTCTGTTCCTCGTCAGTGTTCACTCCAGCTGGCCCATAAAGGCAAGCCAGAGATGAGGACAAGATTTCTCTCGGGAGATAGGGGGTCCGTGGGGTCGCTACTGCCCAACAGCTCGCCACATGCTGGGTTTCTGTATCTCTCTTAGTCTGGCTTCTCATCCTAGACCCTTTCCGGCAAAGTAAACTCTACCGGCACAGACCTAAAGTTTGAAGCGCGCAAGCTCCACCACGACGTCTACGTAGAGATACAGCGGTGGGGATATATATTATTATTATTATTTATTATTTGCAAAAACGTAATATTAGCTAAGCAGTAGTCTATCCAAAACCGAAGAACATAGCAAGTGACGAGACAAAAAGTTTGGGGAGCTCTGCTCTAAAGCAAAGGCCACAGTGACCGCTAAGTCTGCACCTGGAGTCATGTTGACAACCTCGAATGCAAAGTCAAAACAAATCATTCAGCTGACAGTCATCAGTGATATCAATAATCATTGTGTGGCACTCTTATCTGTCTTTTATAACCATATCAGGTTTAATGGCAACAATAGTCCTGTCATTCATGACTTAAGATATTCAAATACTACAAATAATTATTAATTCTTGGTCGGGCAGTCATAGAACTATTTATTATTTTGTTTTGTTCACATAATTCCCTTTCATTTCCTAATTAGCAGCCCTCATAAGGTGAACCGATGATATGGTGATGGTAGAAAGAATGCGCTGGATGCGAGAAGCATAGGACAAGTCGATGTGGTGATGCTTGGGGGACTCCTATATCTAGAAGAGGGCGTCTTTCAGTTGTAACGATGATGATGATGAGAGTAATAACATTTTATATTTTATTAATGCTCATTTTTTTATCTCTGATGATGATCAGCAGTGGTGGTTGGACGTTTGCGGTTACTTCATCATGGGTATGTTCTTCGGTGCCACACCGTGCTCATATCACAGATAAGAAAGGAGGCTAACTCATTTGATGCTGTTAGTGAATCGACTGCTTCTTTGATAAATCAAAGACTATCATTAGGTTACTTTTGATATCGTAAAAACGTCTCAAGGATTCTGATTCTATCAAAAGGATGGGTAGCAGCTTATACTCAGTAAGTGGACCAGGCTGCCAATGATGATGATGAAGTAGTAAGAGGCAGTAGTAAAATGTAATCTTTTACAAGCAATATAACTTTGCATGTTGTCAAAACATGATGAGAACATCAGGCGTTTAAAATAAAACAAGAAATAAAACATTTGCAAGTCAATGGCGCCGATTCACTTGTTCACAAACTAAATTAATTTTAAGTTCAGTGCATATTTTTCTTTCTATTTCATTAAGAAAAGGACAGAAGATAAATATTGGTTTAGCCCTGTCAAATTAGTCAGCGCCTGACGTAAATAGACGTATTTTTAGTAAATACGTCAATTTGCGCCAATTTTTTAATCACGGCTAAGCTTGTCTATGGAGTATCTTAATTTGACAGGACCTAACTAATATTTATCGTCTGTCCTTTTCATAATGAAATATATAGAACTATATAGAACTTAAATTTAGTTTAGTTTGTGAACAAGGGAATCGGTGCCATTAATTAGTTAATAATTTATACTTACAGCATTTTTTTCAAATAAACTCCTAACTTGATTTATTTAGCTTCTGGCTAAGTAATAACAGCCGCACGGGTCGATCCATCAGGTTAAGCTACGCTTGCCGGGGTTGGTCTGTGGATGGGTGACCATCTTTACATACCGAGACTCCTCCGTGCCTCGGAAAGCACGTTAAGCCGTTGGTCCCGGTTGTCATTCGTGGATCTTTGACAGTCGTTACGGGTCGCCAGAAGCCCGAAAGTCTGACAATCAGTCTTACCAAGGGGTATCGTATTACCCTATAATTGGGTTGTGGAGGTCAGATAGGCAGTCGCTCCATGTAAAATACTGGTATTCAGCTGCATCCGGTTAGACTGGAAGCCGACCCCAACATAGTTGGGAAAAGGCTAAACGCTAGGCAGATTGATTGACCTGACTTGATTTATTTTATTTTCCAGCTGCCATCATGGTGTACTCAGGGCTACCTTGGATCTTCATTCTACAAATCTTCACTATCAGCAATGCACTTATCACTTCAATGTTTGTCACTATGAGCCATCTGATTAGCTTCATGGTTTTCTACTTAAGCGTCATTGTTAACCAAATCATCAACAGTCAGGTGATTAATAGTATCAACCTCCGAATGGGACCCCACTTCCCGTGTCAGTTAATACCATCACTGAATATACCTCTCCCAAGCACAGAGGACTTTTCTTGACTGTCAAATCTGCCTCTCTTCTAGGATATAATCATGTCAAATGCTATTGGAACCTTTTTCCATTGGAGAAAAACTTTTATTGAATGCAATAAAAGTATTGAGTATTGAAACATTGGATTAGCTGATATTAATGTAGTGCCTACGAATTTTTAATAGCAATCGTACTCCCAGAATCACCATTTTGGTTAGCCACCAATACACCATATAAAAAATTAAAAAATCAGCTGCTCCCTACATTTTGACGAGTTATGCGAACATGAATGTATGCGATAGCTGATTTTGTTTCGCGTTTACTTCGTGACAGGAAAAGGACTGGACATATGTTTTTAGAAGTAAATATTAGCTTAGTTAAATATAACATTTACATTTACAATTATGTTTAAGTTCCATGTAATAGGGGGCGAGCCTATCGCCATCAACCGGATCCAAATCCAGAGTCTGAGCTGCTACTGAGAAATTCCAGATGGAAAACTCAATATCACTTTGCCCGACCCGGGAATCGAAGCCTCATGGACCTCATGCTCAGCAGTATCGCTTGCGATGACTGGATCAACGGCGCAGTTAAAATTAGCTACAATTCAACTAGGTCTAGCGCTTTATAGATTTGTTTTAGAGTTTTTTTTTGCGCCACTTCTCCCCAGTTAAAGCACTAGGAAGTGGTGAAGGGCGGGCGTTTTGGGGGACAGTCTTATGTAATTTTGACGTTCGAAAAGTGCTGATTCTCAGCCTAGTTTGAATAAATGACTTTTGATTTTGATTTGTTGAATCACTAGCTGAAAGTTCACAGGATCGATAACTCAGCTATTTTTGTAGCTATATTAAAAGTTTTTAAAATGTTCTGCCTGTGCTGTATGTGACTACAGTTTCGCCAGCATACTAATTAATCGCTTTAATTTGTTGACTGTACAACCAAAATATTTTCAACGAGCTTCCGCCCGCGGCTTCGCTCGCGTGGTATGTAGATAAAAAGTAGCCTGTGCCCTTTTCCATGTCATAGTCTACCCGTGCGCCAAATTTCATCCAAATCCGTATAGCCGGTTTAGCGTGAAAATGTAACAAACCAACAAACAAACTCAATTTCGCATTTATACTAGCTTTTGCCCGCGACTTCGCCCGCGTGCACGTCGGAAATTATCCCACAGGAACGCACTACTGCGATCAAAAGTACCCTATGTCCTAATCCAGGTCATAGACTACCCATGTGCCAAATTTCATCCAATCCGCTCAGCGGTTTTAGTGTGAAAGCGTAACAAACAAACAAACTCACTTTCGCATTTATATCAGGTTGGCGGAAAAGTCTTGCTCCAAGATATAAGACTTAATGAATTTATTGATAACTTTGTTATTTACAATAATTAATCAGTAATATAATCCCCAAATAACTCTATTACTCTATCTAGTTGGTAGATTGTTGATGCCCTGCGCCCAGAATTCCGGAGGCTGTGCAGAAAAGAAATTGTCCACTGCCATTTTGAGGTCTTCGTAGTTTTTAAAATTTTTCTCACGCAAATAAAGCTTTAGTGGTCGGAACAAGTGATAGTCGGATGGCGCAAGATCCGGTGAGTACGGTGGGTGGGCAACCGGGTGCCATCCAAGCTCTACGATTTTTTGTCGAGTCTCCGAAGCGACATGAGATCGCGCATTATCATGGAGTAAGTGAACATTTACACGTCTCGGTCGTTTTTCTCTTATTGCGTCAGCCAGTTTCTGAAGCTGTTCAGAATAAATGGAAGTCGTAATCGTCCTTCTCGCAGGGAGAAGCTCGTAATAGAGTGGGCTCTTCGCATCCCACCAAACGGAGAGAAGATGCTTGCGTGAGTGACGGTTCGGCTTTGGCTGCGTTGGTGGCTCTGCGTCGTAAGGAAGCCAGACGGCGTGCCGTGTGTTGTTATCATAGAGAATCCAGCTCTCATTGCCGGTTACCAGATCTTCAAGAAACTCTTTCCGATGTGGCTGAAAAAGAAGTGATTCACAAATACTAACTCTGAATTGACGATGACTGTCAGTTAGTTGATGTGGAATCCATCGTGCCATTACTTTACGATAGCTCAGTTTGTGTAAATGAGCCTCGACGGTCAAATGATGACAGCCAAGAGTCTCTGCCAAATCACGCGTATTTATTTCTGGATTAGCCTTTCAACAGCGGAGTAATTCCTCTTCGTTGAAGGTGGATGGTCGGCCAGATCGCTCGTGATCTTCAAGAGTTCCTCCATCGCGATACAACACCTTCACTGAACGCATGTTAGCGGTAGCCACACCCACGTTGTGTCCTGACGCCACTCGTAAATGATGATCGTTCGAATTTGATGTTCACTAATCATTTTCACAAACTTACCAAATCCTCACTAGCGCGCCTTTATATACCCTTGATGTGATAGCTTCGAGAACCTTCTAGAATATTCTTACGTATCCCAGATCAATACTAAATTCCGGAAAATTCTAGTTATTTACAATTTTTTGGTCAATATTTTTCCGCCAACCGCATGTATGTCGGAAATTATCCCACGGGAACCTTCTACCGGGATGAAAAGTATCCTATGTCTTAATCCAGGTTATAAACTATCTGTATACCAAATTTCATCCAAATCCGGCTGAACGGATTTGGATGAAATTTGGTATACAGATAGTTTTTGCGTGATTAAGTAACAAACATCCAAACATGCAAACTTTCACATTTATAATATTAGTAGGATGAAAACCGATCTATCGACACTAGACTCACAAGATGTATTAAGTACCTACTTAAATAAAAATAATAAAAAAAAACTCTAAACACACTAGGTACTAAAGTCACGTGGCGCCATCTATTATCATAAGAACGTTATTGCTGTTTTCCTCGGGAACAGTACTTTTTTCGGGATGAAAGGTGGTATTGTAGTGTGTAATCAACCTTATTGTATGTAACCAGCCTTATTTCATATAAATGTAATCCGTTAAATTGTCTTATCATTAAAATAAAGTCAGTATTGATTCAGCTCTCGGTGTTTCAATATCTCCTCGAGATCCCACCTTACACTATGTCCGTTCCTGTACACGTGACAACGTATATGCAAAATTTCAGGATGTTCGGTTCAGTGGTTTAGGCGTGAAAAGATAACAAACAAACAAACTTACTTTCGCATTTATCATATAATATTAGTAAGGATACTTAGGATACAACTGGCCAAACAAGTTTTAGTTGTAAAACCTGAATAGCATCCTTCATATTATTATCAAACTTGAGCTGAAGGAAACAAATATTATACCAAAATTGGTAAGGATTCCGTACGTTACTTACGTAAGAATTATAATAATTGAATTTTATATCTAAGTCGCCGCTTTGCATGGTTTTTACGAATTAAAAAAATAAAGATGTATTTATTATATCTAAGTTAAATATTCATGTACACGCATAAACTATACGGAATAAAATCTCTAATTAACATCATTTAGAGTATAAATGTTGTTGAAATCCGCGTCAAAACCCTCCGACGCGAACCAACAACGCGGTCACACAGACTGACATGAAAATTGTCTTCAATTTATAAAATGTGTTGATAATGGATACCTTGAAGACAATTATCTCTTCAGTGACCGTCAATATGGCGGCTTTCGCCGGGGACGGTCAACTGGCGATCTTCTGGTGTATGTCACGCACTGTTGTGGCGAAGCCATCGAGCATTACGGCGAAGCACTTGCTGTATCGCTTGACATCTCGAAGGCCTTTGACAGAGTTTGGCACGCTGCTCTGCTCAGTTAGCTTCCTGCTTATGGCATCCCAGCTGATTTTTGTAGCTGGATATTAAATTTCCTTAGTGGACGGTCGATCAGAGTAGTCGTTGACGGCTGGTCCTCAGACCTTATGACTATTAATGCCGGAGTTCCTCAGGGGTCTGTTCTCTCTGCAACTCTTTTCCTGCTGCAAATCAATGACCTGCTCTAGCCTGGTATTGTTGGGTACGCAGATGACAGTACAGTTTCAGAGAGATACTTGTTCAGCGCAAAAACCAGCGGGGCCGAAGTTCGCACTTTGAGAGAGGCCATGGTAGAGCGAACAGATTTGGCCTTAAACCTAGTCTCCCAGTGGGGTGATGATAAACTGGTCTCTTTTAACGCCACTAAAACACAGGCGTGTCTTTTTACCGCTAAAAGGAGTCGTTTCGCCCAAACTCCTACTTTTCGGGGTACATCTGTTCCTGTAACTGATCGGCTTGAGCTCCTAGGCATGGAGTTGACATCTAGTCTCAAATTCGGCACCACAATCGAGTACAAAGCCCAAACAGTGGCCAAGAAGCTGGGCATCCTAAATAGGGTGAAGCGATACTTTACGCCTGGACAGCTTTTAACCCTTTACAAAGCGCAAGTCCGATCCTGCATGGAGTATTACAAGCCACCTTTGGGACGGATCAGCTAAGTACCAACTAGCTGCGCTTGACTCAGTGAAACGCAGAGCTAAGAGGCTCATTGGCGACGTAGAACTGGTGGATGCCAAGCTTCACAGCTTGGCTCATCGCCGCAAGGTTGCCTGCTTGTCGGTCTTCTACAGATTGTACTTCGGTGAGTATGCCCAGGAACTCCACGACCTGATTCCACCGGCCCCCTTCTACCACCGGACATCTAGAGGCACTGCCAGTTACCATGCCTACCTGGTTGATATTCGCACTAAGCGTTTCCAAATGTCTTTTATAATGCGCACAGCAAAAGAGTGGAACTCACTACCTGTGTCTGAGTATCCGAGCGCATACAACCCTAATCTCTACAAAGTGAGAGTGAACAGACACAAAAATAATGAGCAAATAAAATTTTGGCGTAACACATTTCTTTATCGAACGTTTATCAAATTTCCTGCAATACCCTAATATCTTACTTTATTAGGATTATCATAAATTAATACAACATTAATATACAATACTTTGTATTGACATCACCTGAGTTTAGTAGTGCCCGAGTTTATGTGAGATTAAAAAAATGAGTGAAACGAACTTATCAAGGGATGGTTTTGTATGGATTTATTTTTTAAGACAGGTAAGTAATTAAAAATGTATTTATTTAAATTTCCAAGATAATATTTACATAATTTATAAAAACCAATAGTCTTAAAATAATCTATGTGTAAATAAAAAACGAAGCTAAAGAATCATGGCACCAGACGGCTGCTGGCTTATTCTTTGTCAAATAATCAGCATTGCCATACAACGTAGCAATGCTGGCAGCCTTTTCGGCACTTTTCATGTTGACAGCGATGCGGTCGAATTTTTTGATACCCTATGATTATTATTTTTACTTAATTTATTTTTCTTTCTTTCTTTCTTTTCTTTCAGTAGTACACTTACATTTTTTAACCGACTTCCAAAAGGAGTAGATTATCAATTCGTATGTTTATATATATTTTTTATGTATGTTCGGGCATAACTCCGTCATATACGTATATAAACAGATTTGCAAAAATGTTTTTTGTTTGAAAGGGTATGCCTTCGAGGTGGTCCCATTGCCACCAAGTCAGAATCTGATGAAGCGATCCCATAGAAAACGAGGGGAGCCCTTAAAATTTATAGACACAACCTATAGTGATTTGGGTATTTTTATAGTAACTCGTGCATTTGCTCTCGGAAAGCACCATTTGGTGAAGTGAAACTGATGATGAAGACCACAGATAGCCATCGGAACTACTCAATTTTACCTAAGTAGTGCACGGGTTGCGATTCGATTACTTTAATATGGTTGCTAAGCAATTTATGCTCGTCACAATGCATGTGGTGGTGGTGACTTCACCATCAGCTCCAGTTCTCCAGGTTCTTACTAGGAGAACTCCTCAACCATTAACATCCCAGCATCCGGAAAAGCAGTATTTTGTAAAAGGTGATAAGCAGTTGGCTGACCCACTAAAAAGTGAAAAATAAAAACTTTTTTACAAAAAAAAAAACAACCAACTTAAAAAAAAACACACACACAATAAAGTGAAAAATAACTTTAAATTCGGAAGTCGGTGGCAAAAAACTAAAACACAGATCCAAAGACAACGACTTCCGAAATTAAAGTTATTTTTCACTTTGTAGAGTTTTTTTTTTTTTGTAAAAAAGTTTTATTCAGTCAGTTTACATGTTCACCTCAGGCGCGTTCATTGTTCATGGATAATGTATTTTATTGGACAGTCATGTCACAAATTAAGGTTACAAGTTTTTTACATATTTGGGACGAGAATCGAATACCCTCAATACGAGTATGTACCTCCTCATACTCGTGTAAGTGACAGCCCTCCTCAGACTGATAGAGTGGATTCAATTATGTCATACTAAGATGACCGGTACATGAAATTATTTCAGGAACGTTACGGTAATCCAATAAACAGGTTTATTTGTTAAGTTTTTATGCACAAATCGGAGCGTCTTAGCGTTGGGAGGGGTATAATAGGTATGCGGTGAGTTCGATGAACTCTGTAGCTAGACAGAAAATGAACAGTTGATTTCATGCGTTGTTCGTAAGAGTATTTCAATATCCTTTGCTGTTTTATTCACATAAATGGAGTTATGTGTACAGAGAACGTCATTTTATATAGAAATAAATTAATAGCTATTGAAAAAACGATTAAAAAAAAATTCCTGAGAAATTTTTCGGTGATTCAAAATAAGGAGATGAATGCATCCTATTAATAGGGAATGTCCCTTAGGGACTACTCACACTTATTCAGCTCTATTCAGATTATTTCCATGGAAAAAACCGATTTTGTATGGAGACGCGTACGCATCAATTCGGCTATCTGCGTTCATTCGACTTACGCGGCAAACAAGTATAAAATGAGGACAAATGTGTTCAGCGCTGTTCTGCCGGGTTCAGCGCTGTTCCGCCGCTAGTTCCTGCATAGATTTGATTTATTATTACGTAATCATTACGAGTATGCACGCAAGGATTGAGACAGTTCGGAAGTCTTTTAAAGTAATTATAATTATTTTATTTTTACGAAATAGAAGCGATAGACGCGTTTCAGCGGAGATAACACGCTATGACGGCTTTTCTCATTCTTACGACGTCGTGCGCGGCTGATATAAGCAGAACTGTATAAGTGTGACCAAAATCGTTCAGCGAAACGCGAATGGAGCTGAATAAGTGTAAGTAGTCCCTTACACCCTGTATAATAATATCAATCTATGGAGACACAGCTGTCAAGCTTGGCTACTTTATTTATTGCAATGTCATGCAAACACTCTTGACAGTAACCTGTTAGTTTAAGCAAGGGAGGGTTTCTATTATGACTGGAACTGATGGGTCTTACTAGCGTTTAATATTAAACCAGCTTCATGGAATTATTTAGCCAGCAAATCACAGTCCTCTTGTAGTTCCTTTCCAACTTTCCGTCCAACGGCTATAAGGCAGGTGCGTAGTCGGCGAATTGATAAATCTCGCACATTTTTATCACATTAACTAGACTATTAATATGCGTGAGGTAATACAGTGGTGCAAGGACCGCGCCTTGCGGCATTCCTCCCGTTACGATGACTGGCGTGACTAGTGAATCGCGTCACTAACTTTAATCATGTATTTTCTGTCATCAAGATAGCTTCCGCACCAATCAAGTAGTTTGCCTCTAATTCCGTTGTCATGAAGACGCCCTAGTAACCGGTCATGTATTGTCTGAGCGTATCAAACGCCTTCCTGTTGTAGTAGTCTATATAAAGCTGCTAGAACTTGTGTTTTTTATCGAAATGTTTATGATTATTCTTTGTGAACGTTGATAGCAGCTGTGTGGTATTCTTTCTTGGTTCAAAGCCATATTATTTTTCTGATAGTATTTTACTTTTTTCATAGAATTCGTATATTTGTTTACCAATGTATTTTTCTATTATTTTATCTATAGTAGGCAATATAGTGAGCACCCGCACGGGTCGATCAATGGTTAAGCTACGCTTATCGTGGTTGGTTCGTGGATGGGTGACCATCTCTTACATATCGAGACCTCTCCGTGCCTCGGAAATGTCCTGCCCTGTTGTCATTCGTTGATCTTCGACAGGCGTTAGGGGTATTCAGAAGCCCAAAAGTCTGACAACCAGTCTCACCAAGGCGTATCGTGTTACCGACTGGATGCTGACCCTAACATATTTGGGAAAAGGCTAGGCAGATTGATTGAGTAGACAATATTGGTCTAGAGGTACTACTTTTCCCCTACTTATACAGACCCTAGTTCTGAGACTATTTGTGTCTGCCCTCAAATAGTAGGTACTGCGACTATTAAATATTGGGTTGGCTATTAAGTAATGAGCGACATACAACTATTTTATTTGTATTTATTTATTAAATGAATAATTGTTAATCATTAATAATATATTCACCGTCGTTTTCTACTACCATTCGCCATCGATCTGGCAAAGAGTGAATGGCGTCCGCATAGAACTTCGTTGGTTTTGAATTGAAGAAGTTATCTATGTATTGTTTCAAGTGTGGTTCATCGTCAAAGCTTTTTTCCCGTAAATTATTACTAAGTGATCGGAACAAGCTGAAATCAGTTGGTGCTAAGTCCGGCGAATATGGAGGGTGGGTATTATTTCCCAATTAAGCTCCAATAGTTTTAACCTGGTACTCTTAGCAATATGCGGCCGGGCATTGTCGTGCAGGAAAAATATTTTGTCGTGTTGTGGACGTTTGCGATGGATGTCAAGCTTCAGTTTTTCGAGTTGATCACAATATACTGTTGCTGTAATCGTAGTATTAGTAGGAAGGAATTCCCAGCTTATTACTCCATGTATATCCCACCAGACAGAAAGCATTACCTTGCGATGATGAAGAACACCTTTTGACGTTGTTTTTCCCTGTTCTTTACATCCCAGCCACTGGCGCTTCCGTGTGTGATTAACATAGAGAACCCACTTTTCATCTCCAGTGACAAGATGATCTAACCAATTAAATGTGCGGCGGAAAGATAAAAGTTGTACACAAATCT
Source organism: Dicycla oo (assembly GCA_948252095.1). Classification (NCBI taxonomy): domain Eukaryota; kingdom Metazoa; phylum Arthropoda; class Insecta; order Lepidoptera; family Noctuidae; genus Dicycla; species Dicycla oo. Next base: position 26,504,376 of record OX411729.1, on the reverse strand, counting down.
CAGCTCGGTAGGTCAGCTGATCTTTACTTAATTGATGGGGTACCCAAACACTATATTTGTAAGTCTTTCCCAAACCATGTACAGTCACGAGCACGAATATGTATACACTTAGGGAAATTCAAAAGCGATTTTCTCATGAAATAACGATAGCAATTTAGAGATGCCTACCTATTTCATAATTCTATGTATTCCAAAACGCTATGTTCGTAACAACATACAATTATAATCAATACAGTAGAAGAAAATCACTTTTAAAACTCGCTAAGTGTATACATATTATTGCTCGTGACTGTACATGATTTTCTATGGTGCCATGAGAGCACTCGAGCTGAATAGCCAAATCGCGTGTAGTTCTTCGAAGATCTTCTTCGATTAATAGTTTTAATTTATCGATATCTGTTTCCACGGGGCGCCCAGACCTTGGTTGATCGGTTAAGGAAAAATCGTTATTGCGGAACCGTTGGAACCAGCGCTTTGCTGTTGCTTCGGAGAATGCATCGTGAGCTATCCTTAGACATATATTACGTGTAGCTTCTGCAGCAGAATGCCCAGATTGAAACTCATATAATAAACAATGTCGTACGTGGGTTTTAATATCACTCATTTCTTTGTGAACTTTAACGCACTAACAGTCAAACTATCAATAACGCACATGAGCGCGACTCGTTCTTTATATACCCTCTGCTACAGAACGTTCTCGAACCTTTCCGAAAATTCTAGAAATTATAAACTAAAACGCTCATTACTTATTAGCCAACCCGATATCTTGGTATTGTACTTGATAGTCACCTTAAATGGCACCAACAAATTGCCTCAGTCGTTACACGCCGCTGGAAGCTTTTATATATTTTTAAGAAACTTAGATCTGCGGCATATTTTGGGACTTTAATTAATGTATATATTATTTTGCATTGGCTCAGTCAGTGATGGGATATTGCTTAAAAGTCTGGGGTGGCGCTCATAAAACTTCTATGTTACGCATTGAGAGAGCTCAAAGAGCAGTTCTGGAAGTCCTTGCGAGGAAACCTATACGCTTTTCTACAATGTCCCTGTATCCTCTCTGCCAGGTCCTAACAGTCAGACAGCTGTTTGTTTCTCAGGCAGTGCTACGTAAACATTCCCAGCTTCCCTATGAACTAGCCAGATGTAACAGTAGACGCCGTTCAGATCGAGTATGCAATGTAAAACCTTGTACAAATGGACAGCACGTCGTCATTGTTCCTACATAAGCTCAAAAGTATACAATAGAATTAACAAAAGGATCAACATCTATTCTTTCACCAAAAATAAATGCAAGAAAAGTCTCAATACTTGGCTAAAATCGCTTACATATGATGCAACTGAAAAATTTGTGGAAGTGTAACACATTCACACTCACACACGCTAACACTCCCTCACACACACATACACACATCCTCACTTACACTACACTTATTCCGTAATTTACTGTCGTGTTTTTCTTTTTTTTCCTTTTCATTCTTAACTACTTACATATTATAGTTTAAAAATAAGTTTTTCTCTGGAACAAACTACCCTTTCACTAGAAGCCGGGCGTTGATAGCTGCGCCACAGTTACTAATTTTGCAGTTATCATCGTTTAACTATTTTACTATATTTTATGATTGTATCTGTGTATGTTCCAAAATAAACGATTATTTAATTATTTATTTTATTTACTTATAGTTGTGACTCCGGGCTACTTCTGAGAAATTCCTGATGGAAAAACTCAACACTTTGCTTGACCTGGGAATCAAACCCAGAACCTCATGCTCAGCAGTAGCGCTTGCGACTACTAGGCCAACGAAATTAAGCACTATGGAATTTTTAACCATTTTTTTTAATGAAAAATCCTCTGCTTATATTATTATTTTTGCCTTCCCTGATCTTGACCTTTTGTCTAAAATATTCTCGAACAAGTTTTTAGTCTATATTAGTCGACATGACGATACGTGGCGAATGAGATTTTGTACCAGAAACATAATAAGTAATACGTTTATAATAATTATAATAATCATTAGGGCCAGGAACTATTGATAATAAAGTCACTCTGCGAACTTTGAATCGAAGTATGAAAAGACGCGGTAGCTACATGAGCGAAGGTAAACGAACCTAGTTTCGTTTCGCTTCGTTCTCAGTGTGGCCTGCGCTTAAAACACGACATATACCAATATTTACTCATTTGAACGAAAAAAAAAAATATGCGGTAAAATATATGACGCAATGAAAAAAAAAAAAAAAACACAAAAAAAGTTTGGTGTAAAATATGCGTCACATCCACGCAAAACGGCCAATGCAATGCCCCGGGGCAAATAAGGTTCTTTGTTACTCAAAAATACAATTAAATGGCTGAACGGATTTCGATAATATTTACCACAGATATAGGTAGGTACCCTTAATCCTAACTTTATAATATTATAAATGCGAAAGTAACTTTGTTTGTGTGTTTGTTACCTTTTCACGCCTAAACCACTGAACCGATCATCTTGAAATTTTGCATATACGTTGTCAGGTGTACAGACACGGACATAGGGTACCTTTAATCCCGAAAAACGTACTGATAAAACAACAATAACGTTCTTATGATAATAGATGGCGCCACGTGTCTTTCGAATCATGATTGATTTATATTATTATAAAAACTTTAGTAGTGTGTTAGTAGTTTTTGATTTAAGTACCTAATACATTTTGTGAGTCTAGAGCGTCGATAGACCGGTTTTCATCTTCCTAACTAATATTCTAAATGCAAAAGTGTTTGTTTGTTTGTGGATTACGCTTTCACGCTAAAACGGCTGAACTGATTTGAATGAAAACTGGCACTTGGGTAGACCATGACTAGGAGAAGGACAAAGGCTACTATTCATCCTGAATCGCAGACGAAGTCACGTGCAACAGTATCAATTTTGTAATTTTTAGACAAATATGTCGTATTATCAATTATATTAAATGCAAAGTGTTATTAGGTTTTTAAAGAAGATTATGTCTGGACTTTATAAGAGACTGTGACCTCTGAGTTTGTTTCGGCCTTTCTTCTCAGAGTAGTCAGATAGGAAACGCCGACCTCATCTAGTTTAAAAAAAAAACATGATTGACTTGTAAAAGTGTTTGTACAAACCTACTTACAGAAATAAAAATCATTTATCATTTAAATGCAAAGTGATATTAGGTTTTTCTTCAGTAATTTCTCAGTACCAGCCCGGAATCTAAATATGTGTACAGTGAATGGCAATATGCTACCTATTAAATGTGAAACTATCGACCCACCCCTGCTTCGCACAGTTTTTAGCGCTTGATATAGCCCTATAAATGAACATCATTATAAAATTAAATTAAAATATAATACGTATTTACAAATAAATACAAATACAATTCGCGATCAAACTCTTAAACGCTCCCATAACATAACTCAGCGACGCGACGCGCAACTACTCCTTAGTTGCGAGTGGCGCTCCCCGAAATTACGCCACACAAAGGGCACCCTACTGCCTAGACTATTAGTGATACAGAGGTCCATTTTTTTTTTTCAAAATGTAGCCTAACTCGATACCCCGACGGTTTTATTTTTCATTTTGTCGATATCGCATTCAGTTTTTAGTTGATTTTATGACAAAAGACCCTAAAAAATTGATCGAATTTTTCACATTTTTGCGATTTCCAAAAAAACTTTTTGACTTTTCAGTTTTTCCTCACCATATTTTAGCCCTTGTTGATACGCGTCTTTTCAGACTTCAACCATTCATGTAGCCCTAAAAGTCCCGACACCAAGGCGCTGTCACACTCTAAGCGAAAATTCGGGCTATACTTAAGCGATCGAATAAACATTTTCAATGTTAATGTTTGATTTACAAATTATTTTGGTAATTTTTAATTTTTTTTTTTTATTTGTGATGGGTTTGCTCTTGATTCTAGTCTAGGTCAGAGGTGACAGAGACAAAGTCGACGATGGAGTGAGCTTACCCAGAAGAAGCCTGTTCACTCTCACTTTGAAGAGATTAGGGTTGTATACGTTCGGAAACACAGACGCAGGTAGTGAGTTCCACTCTTTTGATGTGCGCATTATAAAAGACATTTGGAAGCGCTTAGTGCGAATTGGTGGAATAGCAACCAGGTAGGGATGGTAACTGGCAGTGCGTCTAGATGTCCGGTGGTAGAAGGGGGCCGGTGGAATGAGGTCGTGGAGTTCTCGGGCACACTCTCCGAAGTACAATCTGTAGAAGACAGACAAGCAGGCAACCTTGTGGCGATGAGCCAAGCTATGCAGCTTGGCATCCACCAGTTTTACGTCGCCAATGAGCCTCTTAGCTCTGCGTTCCACCGAGTCAAGCGCGGCAAGTTGGTACTTAGCTGATCCATCCCAAAGGTGACTGCAATACTCCATGCAGGATCGGACTTGCGCTTTGTAAAGGGTTAAAAGCTGTCCAGGCGTAAAGTATCGCTTCACCCTATTTAGGATGCCCAGTTTCTTGGCCGCAGTTTGGGCCTTGTACTCGATGGTGGCACCGAAGTTGAGACCAGATGTCAACTCCATGCCTAGGAGCTCAAGTCGATCAGTTACAGGAACAGATGTACCCCGAAAAGTAGGAGTTTGGGCGAAACGACTCTTTTTAGCGGTAAAAAGACACGCCTGCGTTTTGGTGGCGTTAAAAGAGACCAGATTATCATCACCCCACTGGGATACAAAGCTTAAGGTCAAATCTGTCCGCTCTACCATGGCCTCTCTCAAGGAACGTACTTCGGCCCCGCTGGTTTTTGCTCTGGACAAGTATCTCTCTGAAACTGTACTGTCATCTGCGTACCCAACAATACCAGGCCGAAGCAGGTCATTGATGTGCAGCAGGAAAAGAGTTGCAGAGAGAACAGACCCCTGAGGAACTCCGGCATCAATAGCCATAAGGTCAGAAGAGCAGCCATCAACAACTACTCTAATCGACCGTTCACTAAGGAAATCTGATATCCAGCTACAAAAATCAGCTGGGATGCCATAAGCCGGAAGCTTGCTGAGCAGAGCAGCGTGCCAGACCCTGTCAAAGGCCTTCGAGATGTCAAGCGATACAGCCAGTGCTTCGCCGTGTTTCTCGATGGCTTCGCCACAGCAGTGCGTGACATACACAAGAAGATCGCCAGTTGACCGTCCCCGGCGAAAGCCATATTGACGGTCACTGAGGAGATCATTGTCTTCAAGGTAGTTCAGCAACTTATTGTTCAGTACCCTTTCCAAAACTTTGCACAGAATGGAGGTAATGGCGATCGGACGGTAATGGGCAGGGTCTGCACGGTCGCCTTTTTTGGGCACTGGTTGTACATTTGCAAGCTTCCAGGATTTCGGCACCGTTCTTTTTTCAAGAGAGAGGCGGAACAAACGTGTCAATACAGGAGACAGTTCAGGCGCACACTGCCTCAACACTCTTGCTGGAATGCCGTCAGGCCCGCTGGCCTTGTTCACGTCTAGACTTCACAATACTCTTCGGACCTCTTTAATGTGTACTGCGATCCCCGGCATCGAGGAGTCACAATGAGGTACAGTAGGTGGTTGCTTTGAGCCAGCGTCCAGACGTGAATTGCTTGCGAAGAGAGATGCAAATAAATTTGCCTTCTCAGTTGCAGAGTGAGCCAGCGACCCATCAGGTTTCATCATAGGAGGTAAAGTGGGACGACAGAAATTCGTTTCAACCGCTTTAGACAGGGACCAGAACTGTTTACTACCCGGAGGGTGCGAAGCCAGCCTGGCCCCGATATGTCCGACATGGTCAAAACGTGCCCTACGCAAAACCCGCTTGCAGAACTTGGCGGCAGAATTAAAGGCTCTCTTCTTCGCGCGAACCCTGCGCGCTCTAACTTTGCGGTCACGGGCCTTGACCCAGGCTTGGTAGGCAGTCTCTTTTCGGGCCTCAGCGTGGGCACATTCTGCATTATACCAAGGCCGGGATTTGTGACCGAGCGGGATGTCGGAGAATGGAATAAAATATTCCATCCCCTGCCGAATCACGTCCGCAACCGCGTCAGCACAGCGCGAGGGGTCACCCGAGGAAAAGCACACTTGCCGCCATGGATAAGATGCAAAAAAGTGCCGCATCTCATCCCAGTCTGCTGACCCGTATCGCCATACTCGCCTCGTGCCTCTAGGGCTCTCATCTGGAGGAGAGCAGGTTGATATGGATTTCACCAGACAGTGGTCAGACGTTCCCAGCGGGGCTGAGACCGATACTGAATGACTGTCCGGATCAGATGCCAGCAGAAGGTCCAAGCAATTGGGTGTATGGCCGTCAACATCCGGTACCCGCGTTGCCACATTCACCATCTGGGTCAGATCTAGCGTTAAAGCAAAATTGCGCGCCTCCAACCCAGCATGGTCAGTTTTCTGGTATGGGAACAACCATTCTTTATGATGGGCGTTGAAGTCCCCCAGAAAAATGAGCTTCGCCGTTGGGTACCGTTGCTGGGCTACGTCAGTCGACTCCACGAGGAAATTAAAGAGCACTGTTGTCTCCTGGTCACCGCTATGCGATCGGTAGATGCCGATGTAGAGAGATTTCTCCACGCCAGTATCCACAAGTAGCCATATGGCAGAGAAACCCGATTTCTCAAAGCAACGGAGACGACGACAACAAATGTCATCGCGGACGTACACACAGACCCCAGCTTGCTTCTTGAACTTGTGTTCAAGAGAGTACCCCGGGTAGTTGAGGTACGCCACGTCCGACGGGGTTGTTATCTTCGTCTCCGTTAGGAAAAACAGGTGCGGCTTCTCGGTCTCAAGGTGGTGATGGACCGAATCGAGATTGGAGTGCAACCCCCTAATATTAGTGAGATGCACTTTTAGTGGGAGGAAGTGCAGCCGTTGTTTTACCTTATTTTTCTTCGCTTTGTGTGTCATATTGAGTGGAGTTGTTGGGGAAAAAGTCGACTTGTCGAGGCGCCGCTCAGTGATCCAAGTGGAACACTAGAGCCAACCAAACCTACGGGGAACTCATCTGGAGACTGCGGGGACGCCCGAACCCCCCCGGATATGGCCACCGGGTCCTCCCATCCAGTCGCCGGCTGGCACGGTGGAGCATACCGGGATTTTTCGCGAGTTGGCGGGGCAGCCTTTGGCACGTGGCTGGCGTGCTACTTGGGCCCTCTACTGACTGCGGTCGGCCAACGGCTGGCACCGTGCTTCGGATCCCGCTACCCTCCAAAATGAGTTACCCGGCTAGCTGACTCAGAGACCACAACCGGTGCCAAACAGCGCAACTGACAATCTTCTTCTCCCCCAAAGGCACTGGCACTCCCACACACCGACGGAACACAGCAAGCTGCTTGGCGCCGGACTCCGGTGGGATGGTGGTCGCGAGCCAGGCGGCCCCTTGCGGAGCCTACCACCGCTAAGTGGGATCGTTCAGCCGTACCACAGGCAAGCCTGTGGTGCCGTTGCCCGGGGTGGACCACTAGGAGGTAGATCCCAAAACCACCCCAAAAAAATTTTTTTTTCCTTTGTTATTTTGTTTAAATAATGGCCGATTTTCTGCTACTACAAAAATAAATGATCTATGCGATTGTTCAAATTTAAGATGAAAAATAATTCTTCGTTTAGTATTTTCATAAAAATATAATAAGGTTACAAATTAAATGGGGTCACCCATATACATACCGACCTTTTCATGTGTTTTTCTTTCGCGGTTTTTTTTTTAATATGTAGTGATCTAGGTGTGTACTATACAAGAAATGGGGCATACAAGCGTGTTGTATTTATTTATTACTAGTTTTCTCCTGCGGCTACGCCCGCTTTAAGATCGGAAATTACCCCCAGAGACTGTTTAAAATTGCCGTCTAGCAGTACCACCATATATTCCGTGATACTTTGGTTGCTCTTGATATTCATTCCAAATTAACAGTTTATATTGCTGCGACATTCGTTCCCGCTCGCTGTTTGTACTAATGTTGTATACAGGCTTTTCCTCATGAGCTAGGATTAATGGCTGTTCCAAGTCTTGTACTGTTTGGCCACCATTTAGAAACGTGGCAGCTATGCTATAAGAGGCTACTGTAACAGCAACTCCTTTATCTTTCCGGATTTGAGTTTGTCAGTACCTCCCACCCAGGCATCAAAAAAAAAGAAAACCGGTCAAGTGCGTATCGGACCAAGCACAATGAAGGGTTCCGTAGTCGGGATGAATTTATCCCAAGAACAAACTTAACATTGTAGTTGAAAAACATGTTCTCCCATACATTCCAACTATAAATGTAAGTTTGTACGCACAATATTGAGAGATTTACCATGTTAAGACCGTAGACTTCTTATAGGTTTTCCTGTAATCTATAGGTATAGAAGTATTTTCTGTATTTTTTTTTTCAAAATTTTAAGCTCAGTAGTTTCGGAGATCAAGAGGAAGGGGAAGGGGAATGGTCAATCTTCGTCTATTTTCTTAAATAACTTTAAAACAGTTTGTTTTAAAATCTTTTCATTTGATATATCACACGGTACAGTTTGCAAAACTTTTTTTTTAATTTTCTTATTTGCCCTCCGAAATTGAGCCCCATATTCAAAATTAATAAAATTGCATTACACGTCCGTGCTTAAGTCACAGAAATACATACTTGTACCAAATTTCAACTTAATCGGTCCATTAGATTCGGAGCAAATTAGCTGTGACAGACGGACAGACAGACAGACACATGAGTGATCCTATAAGGGTTTCGTTTTTTCCTTTTGAGGTACGGAACCCTAAAAAACAAACAAACCATCTTCACCGCTTACGATTTTTTGCACATTAGTTTTTATGATTCTAAATGTCTAACTTAAAAACAATATTACTTATTTTAATATGATTAATTTTGCTCGGATGTGCCTTTGTCCATTAGTGACTACTATTCAAAGTAACAGAATCAATATGGATTGTTATGACAGGACTCCCACGTCCCCCTACCGTCACCAAACTGCCGAAGTTACGCCGGTGGGATCTTGGGCGAGGACGAAATTGATACAGGAATAAATGGGTAAAGACACTGGTGGGAGCTTCGACCTCTGGGCCCGGCGGCGGCCCGCAACCACAGGAGTCCGACTCCTCGTTCCCCAACTCAGTCGATTCGGGTAGTCATTTGATTGAACCTTGTCCAATTCATGTGGGAGCCTCTCAGAACTACATACGGTATACCAGCCAGTAGACTCTCATCAAGCCCGACGGACTTCTTCAGCTCCTTATGGGACGCCAATACGCGTCTCCAGGAGATAGTACAGGAGGTCGAGTGGACGCTCTCTTTACAAGGCAGTCCTAGTATATCAGCGACCTTCTCAACCATCTCAACGTGGTTCCCGTAATTATTACGTTTCTCACGATGGAGCTCATCAAGGGGCCGCTGACCTGAGACCACCTGCGCATCCACAATCACTCCCACACCATCCTTAGAAGCGATGATGTCGGGCTTTCTCAGACCCATCGCGGTCCTGATCTTTGATTTCTTCACTACTCAGAGTGTGCCCGAGAACTCCACGACCTCATTCCACCGGACCCCTTCTACCATCGGACATCTAGACGCACTGCCAGTTACCATCCCTACCTGGTTGCTATTCCACCAAATCGCACTAAGCGCTTCTGCTTAACTCACTACCTGCGTCTGTGTTTCCGAACGCATACAACCCTAATCTCTTCAAAGTGAGAGAAAACAGGATTCTTCTGGGTAAGCTCACTCCAACGTCAACTTTGTCTCTGTCACCTCTGACCTAGACTAAAGTCAAGTCAAAAAAAAAAAAACTTAATTTGAAATATTCTAGCGCCGCCTTTGGTCACGCGTATGTGTCAGCCAAATTATTCTGTAACTTTAAATATGTAATTATTTTTGACCGAGTGGCCCGATTTTAATGAAACAAAGACTAAATATTACCTCAAGATATGGACTATGACAATATTTCCAATCCAGAAAAAAGAGGTACCTACACAAAAAATTCAATATTACTTACATGTGAATTTTAACATCATCCCCTTTTTCCCCCCTTAAGGAGTGATTTTATAAAACCGCTGAAACATGTAACTCTTTATTTCTTACCAAAAGCTTAAATTTGAATTTCCTTATCCCTAACTTCAGAAATTATGGGTTTCCCATACAAACTTTCATCCACTATATCACCACCTGTAGGATTATTTTTATATTTATCTCCTTGCCAAATTTTATCGAAATCCTTTCAGCAGTTTAGGGGTGAAGAGCTAACAGACAGACAGACAGTTACTTTAGAATTTATATTATGATTATGGATTATTTATTTAAATGACTTGAACTTAAAATGGCTATCTGCCATTTGCATTAGTGAAGAAAATTGGACAAAATTTATAAACTCAATTTCGATGATATCAGTATGTTTGGAGTTCAGTGAAATGTTTGTTTTTTTAATTTCTTGTTTCCATTTCAGTTACTGATCAGCAGTGGCGCCTGGTCATGTTTCTTCATGCTGGGTCTCTGCACTGGGTCTCCAACGGTACTTGTTCCTCAACTCCGAAGAGAAGCCAACTCCACTGATGCTGTTAGTCCGGAGATGGCCTCTTGGTTACGTAGGTATTTTTGGCACTTATTCAAAACTAGCTTTTGCCAGCGGCTTCGCCCGCGTGGATGTCGGGTATTATCTATCGGGAACGTAGTATCGGGATGAAAAGTATTGTAGGTGAAGCGCAGAAATGCGAGCTCAATTTTGGATAATATATAGGTAGGTAATAGGTATAAAAATATGGTCTAAAACTCATTCCTTTTATACAAACACTCACGCAAGTGAATTACACAATAATATATTGCTCTGGGAAAAACCCTCACACAATTATGTTTTGCTTGGGATAAACCCTCGTACAGTTCTCACGAATTTGAAAACAATAAAAGGCCGTCTCTTGGCATAGTCAGTCAGTATTCAGCTATCATCCGATGAATCAACATCTCTACCGCATTTTAAATAATTAGAAGCCAGTCAAGTTTGTCTTTAGTGTCAATATATAAGTCTGCAAATGTATCACTGATTATACCTGAAACAGCGTGTAAATTAGCGTGTGCCTATTGAAGAATACGAGTATAAGTGTGTTTACCTCAGACGACGTAGTTTCAATTCACCATCACCCCTGCCTACATCACCTGCCTCCCACATATCATCCTCAACATGCATCCAACTTGTTAATCCAGATTATTAAATAATCTGTGTGACAAATTTCATCTAAATCCGTTCAGCCGTTTTTGAGTGATTGAGTTACAAACTTTAAAATTTTTACATTTATAATATTATTAGCTCTTGCCAGTGGCTTCGCCCGCGTGGATTTCAGAAATTATCCCACGGGAAAGTACTACCGAGATAAAAAATATAGCCAATGTGATATTCCAGACTATAATTTATATCTGTGCCCATCTACATAGATCTGTTCAGCCGTTCTTGCGTGATTGAGTAACAAACATCCATCCATGCAAACTTTCGCATTTGTAATATTAGTAGGAAGTAGGATGATTAGGATCACTGAGGTGATAATATGTTTTGAAAGGAAGCAAATCTCATCTTCTTCCATTTTTTCTTTTCTTTTCGCACAATATCTCAAAGTAGGAATAATATGAGAAGTTTCGTAGTGCCCACTTGCAATAACTATTATGGTCGAAGTGTTGAATTTTTTAGTTCCAACTATTTATAACCTAACCTAACCTTACTTAGAGGCTTTTGTGAAAACCCTCTTTTAAAAATAAAATAGATTATTAAATTAAATTTTAAGTATTAAGTACCCCTTTAATATGTTTTGTCAAAGCCTCACTGTAGTGTAGAGAATTATTTAAAAATTTGTATATCCGAATAAAATTAAATATGGTTAAATAAAACAATAATACTAGATGATTACATTTTTTGATGAAATTTAAGATGATGATTAATTTCCTAGTGTCATTAGTCACTTAGAAAACGTAGATTTCTCTAGAATTCTGGATTGCACAGACCCTAATGAAAGTGCGGAGCTGCTCATCTCTATTTTATCAGACTCAGTAAACGAGCACAGAAAATTTAAAAAAGCACCGCACAGAAAGAGATTTACTAAGCCATGGATCACTCCTGGTCTTGTGAGATGCATACGTAATCGTGACAAACTACATTTAAAGTCAATACAGAATCCTAAAAATATCATAGATAAAATAACGTATTCAAGATATCGAAATTATTGTAATAACCTGCTAAAGACGATTAGATGCCAATATGAACAGAATGAGCTCCGAAAGGCCAGTGGAAATCCCAAAGCAACTTGGGATATCATAAAGTTCATAAGTTATAAAAAAACTACACCCACGAGTAAATCGGGGGATCTCCTTAATATCTGCAGTAATCCTGATGCCTCTGTCAACTCTATAAACAATTACTTCGCAAATGTTGGAGGTAATCTTGCTTAGAAGTTACAGCAGGCTCAACATATTAATAATTCAAACTTTGATTTTAATTCTTTATCCAACCCACAAGGAAACTCATTGGTTTTGCTTGAGACTGATTTTGCTGAGGTAAACAGCATAATCACAGAATTAAAAAAATAACTGTGCGGTTGGCTACGATGGTATACCTGCTCAGTTATTAAATCTGCTGGGCATGTACTTATCCCCTCAATCACTCATGTATGCAATCTATGCTTGTCTAAGGGAATCTTCCCAAACGCCTTCAAAAAGGCATTAGTTTCACCTGTATTTAAGGGCGGGGATGGAGACCGTGTCGAAAACTATAGGCCTATATCGGTTCTCCTGGCCTTGTCCAAAATCTTAGAAAAAATCTTAAATAAGAGACTAATGAATTATTTAGAACACAATAATGCAATTGCCTCAAACCAATACGGCTTCAGGAAAGGCAAATCGACAGAGGATGCTGTGCGTGAGCTATCAAATCACATCACTAAAAATCTCGACACCAGGACTAAAACGATAGGTATATTCTTAGATTTAGCCAAGGCTTTTGACACGGTCTCTACTCCCATCCTTTTACACGGATTGGAAGTATTAGGAATAAGAGTTGTTGCTCTAAAGATTTTTTGTGACTACCTCACCGATCGTAGCCAGCGAGTAAAGGTAGAGAACTACACTAGCGACGATAAGTGTTTATCTTATGGAGTCCCGCAGGGCAGTGTGCTGGGTCCTACTCTCTTTCTTGTATACGTGAACAGGCTATGCCAACTCACTATACCGGATTGCAAAATCCTTGTCTATGCTGATGACACTGCACTTATTATAAGTGGAGATACTTGGGCCTCTGCTTACGGCTCGGCTGAACATGCTCTTGGTATAGTGATGGACTGGCTTTCCTGTAATTTACTAACATTAAATGTCTCCAAAACCCACTAGGTTGCTTTCTCAGCAAACTCTTCTACACAGCCTGGCATTCCGGATATAAAGGTTCATAGATGCTCCCATCCTGCCCTTAACATCTGTAATTGCTCTCCTATTCAAAGAACATCTTGCGTGAAGTATCTAGGAGTACACATTGACTGCACGCTGAGTTGGAATAAACATGTAGATGTAACAGTATCTCGTGTGCGTAAGCTTATGTTTCCAATGAAAAAGCTCAGACATCTAGTTGCTTTCCCACTGTTGAAAACTGTTTATTTTGCCCTAGTTCAGTCACTCCTAACTTATTGCATCTCAGTTTGGGGTGGCACCTTTAAGATGCTTCACAAACCGTATCGTTACTCTACAACCCAATTATACAAGGACATGTCGGTACTCACTTGCAGGTGACTCTGTACGCTCAATATATACTGCGTAAGCACTTCTCTTTCAAATATGACCCCAAATTGCTTATAAATAAACGACGTAAAGACCTGGTTTGCCTTTCGGTTAGAATGAAAACTGCTCTAGCAAGTCGTAGCTACTTGAATTTGAGTGGCCACCTTTATAATGCAATTAACATATATCCAACATACGAGTATATCCCCTTCCAAAATATAAGTCTAAGACCGTAGTAAAACAATACCTTCAGGGTCTTACTTACGACGACACTGAAAGACTGTTCTTCAGGGAATCATAAATAATAAGCGCTTAAACTCACGCACACGCACACACACACACGCACACACACACATACACACACACACACACGCACACACCCTCACTCGTACCCACACATTCACGTATTTCCTTGCATACCTTAAAATTAAAATAAATATATTGTTTTCTATCAATTAAGTATATTAAATTAAATTTTTCTTTTTAAATAACCTTAAATGAGCGTAATATAAATTGTACCAGAACTATTTGTAACATTATAACATTACAATAGCAAATCATTGTGTCACGGTATACCTTGTTAATTAAAGTGATTGTAGGAGGAAGGCGCCGGTGTATGTCACACAGTTAATACTAGCACAGACATCGTCGTTTACTCTATCTTTAAAATATCTACACAAAACTTTGTACATTGTGTTTTTGATTAGGATAGATGAATTGTACCCACATTTGTTAATAAAATTTTTATTATTTTTATTTTATTTATTTATAAAAAAAAAGTCGTTAAAACGCGTAAATTATGCATTATGTAAAAAAGGAGCTACGTCTGCCAACAAACTGCTTTGTAGTTTGGCAGAGGTAATACACACACCTTTGCAAAATGGGCAAATTACAGTCATTGGCTTTTCTATGAATAAAAATTTCTTATTATTAATGAGAATATAGTTTTAAAGACTTAAATCCTGGAATCGGTGTTTTAGTCAATGTAAACAGAGAGACGTTTTTAAATGGACATTTTTATGGGCATCTATAATGAAATTAAGATTACGAGTATTTTTTTATGGTATTTTAATAAAAAAGACATTAAAAAAATAAAATTAATAACGAGTATGACCTCCCCTTGTAGAGATTACGGCAAGTAATCGTCTTGGCATGCTTTCCACCAGGCTTTTGATGGTGTCCTGTGGAATGTGTTCCCACTCAGCCGAAATCACACGTTTAAGCTCCCTGATATTTTGTAGAAGTAGGTGGACAGATCGTACTCGCCTTTTTAGGAGGTCTCAGATATGCTCAATAGATTCAAACGACGAATATCGACCTCTTGCATCCACGTCGCCAGAACGGTGGGCTCGAGCATAATCGTCCATGTAAATGGCATCTTCACAAATTACAGTCAGTGCGGGTTGTGCATAGGATTTCTGTTATTTACCTTTGCGTATTTAGTAAGCCATTTTAAATGAATAACTATCTCGGTACGATAGCTGGAATTTATGCCCGCCCAAAACATAACAGACCCTCCACCATAAGGGGTGATTTCTTCAAAACAAACGTCGGCATAGCGTTCCCCTGGACTTCGTAACACTCGCCGACGTCGGTCCTCACCATTCAGACAAATTTGAGCCTCATCGGAGAAGATTACGCTACTCCAGTTACCTAGTGTCCAAGATAGGCAATTTCTAGCGAACCTCAATCGAGCAATTCGGTGCTCACGGAGTAACTTCGGGACCCCTGCTGGTGCCGCTAAAAGTCTCCTCCTCACTGTCCATAGGCTAACTTGTGCTCCTCGTACTTGTTCAAGGTTTTTTTTGGTGTCTATGTAACTGCATTTGCAGTTCCTCAGCGCCTGAGTCACTAAAAAGCGGTCGTCTCGTGATTGTGTGCAACGTTTTCTCCCAGAAGCTTGCCTTCTCTGAACGTAACCTGTCTCTTGGTATCGAGTCCAGGTTCTTTGGACGGTTGAACGACTCACGTTTAACCACTGTGAGACGTAACATCGGCTACACCCCTCTTCCAGCAGCGCTATTATTTTACTAGCTCTTATTGCTTTTTCTGCCATTACAATCGACACAAAGATATCTGTTTTAAGTCACAATAAGGCAGGATTGATGCGACAAAGATAAATTATTCTACTAAAAATAACGAGAAGTTAGTTTTAGTTGCCTGATAACCTTTTAACCGCAAACCCGCGAAAATGAAGTAAAAAAGAAAACAAAAGTTTCAAATTTGGAATTAACTTTTTTTCATACCCAGACTCTTTATTAAGTGCCAGTAACGCAGTTCGGCTATTAAAACCTCTTTAGAACTAAATGATTACCAATAATGTAGAAAAATCAAAACCGCCCGTTTTTTTTTTAAATTATTGCTGTGAATATACAATATTTTTTTCCCTGAACAAAAATGAACACAAAAAAACACTGGATTATCTACATTTTTTTTCTTTTATTCATGGATGGCCTAGTAAGAATAGCCTGACTAACATGTTTGTTTGTATCATCATCAGTGCTCTAAGCAGGTGAATGCAAATATCGTGAATTAGCGTGATCCCAGCAACATCATCTGATCTATTCTGTTATAATAATCTCACCGTACAAACTTGGGTGAAGTGGGTGGAATGACAGTTCCACCTGATGCTAGGGATCACAGACAAGTACCTAGGGATTGATACTATTGCCAGCTCACTTCACCTAAATGTCACGGTAAGATTTTTACAGAATAGATCGGCGGGTAATTGTTTGTCGGCCGATAAACGAACGCATGTGTGCGTGTACTAAACTATCTACAAATCCACAAGTAGTGATTTCGCCCCAAGTTTTTTACACAATAAACCGGCTGTTTTTTACATGTTGATTTATTGATCATACAATGTTGTGCAATGTTATTGGTTTCATTCAAGTATTTTCTATTTTGACGGAAATCGACGAAACAGTAAAAAAATATTTTAAAACTAGCTCCTGCTCGCGACTTCGTCCACGTGAAATTGCTAAGATACTCGGCAATGCTGTAGCTTTCCTTTAGTGAAAGAATGTTCGGAAACGGATATATAGTTCCAAAGATAACCCACTACATACAAACACAAATTTTACCTCTTTATAATACAATATTAATAGTGTGGGTTAATTTATTAAAATATAAAAACACATATTTTGGTCTCAAATGGCATACAGGTTATTTTTATTATTGTAAAATCCTTTGGATATCAACAACAATTTAAAAAAAACCTGTTACTTTATACGAGTTGCGATGGTTAGGTTTTTTGCATGTCTACTATAAGGAATTAATAATTTATTGTTTGTGCATCAAAACCACGCTAACAAAGCAAAATACACCTCTAATTTCAAATTACTTCATGAGTTAATATTGTGTTTCCAGCTGCCGTATTCAGCTACAGCGGGATGCCCTGGATCATCATCCTGCCCATCTTAGTGGCGCTCATGGGCAGGAAGATTACCCACAGTGTCGTCTGCGTTTCCACATTCATCGGTTTCATCATCTTCTACAACAGCAACGATGTCTACATGATCCTCATCAGCGAAATCATCCAAGGAGTCGTCGCTGCTTCGAATCTCACCATCACAATTGCCATAATCACGGAGTATACATCAGCAAAAAATAGAGGCCTCTTCTTGACCATCAAATCTGCAACATTCTTTTGGGGTATACTAGCCTCAAATCTTATAGGAACTTTCTTCCATTGGAAGAATATAGCCCTATTCGGATTGGTCTGTTCTATATACAGTTTAGGTACAGTATATTTCTGGCCAGAATCTCCACTGTGGTTGGCAACAAAAGGTCGCTTTGATCAGTGTGCAAAAGCTCATAGATGGCTGAAAGGTTCGTCAATGTCTTCTGAAAAAGAACTCGAAAAACTTATAAGTGATTATCAAAATGATAGACGCAAAATATCTATTAGAAACCAAGTTACGAAGTCTATTAAAGTAGTGGTTAAGAAAGAATTTTACAAACCTGTGCTATTATCTGTATTATTGATGGCATTGTACAATTTTTCCGGGAAATTAGTATGTACAGTGTACGCTATAGACATACTAAAGAAAATAACTAACAATGAGTCTACTGCTTATGCTGGTATGTTAATATTGGACGCAGTGACAGTTTCAACAATGTATGTGGGATGTGCTTTATCAAAAGCATTCAAAAGACGTAGTTTGTTACTTACGTCTTCTTCTATTGCAATTGCATTTTTGTTTTTACTGTCTCAATATCTGTATTTAGTAAAAGTGTCAGTAGTTTCAGAAAACAAGTATTTATCAGTTCTATTGTTAATAGGTTATTCAGTATCCATAAGTTGTGGACCAATGATTCTATCTACATCTATATATGGTGAATTAATATCTACAGAGTGTAGAAGTTTATCAATGTGTACCATAGCACTATCTCACATGACAATGTCCGGTACGTTTATAACAGTATGTCCTTACATTTTTAAAGCTTTAGGAATGCATGGTACGTTCCTACTATTTGCGTTATCTTCATCCGTATGTTTGGTTTTGATATATTTTTATTTACCGGAAACTAAAGATATGAGTTTGCAGGAGATTTCTGATTGTATAAAGGGATTGAAACCTGAAGAAGAGGCTAAGGAATTGCTTGCAATTGTGTCTAAAGATGTAACTATTGTACCTAGTAATAAAAGAACTGTAGGTGAATAAATTGTTGATTTTAGTAACATTATCATAATTTTAGTAACGTAGGTAGGACAAACGTTTTATGCCATGAATATGATCAACTTAAGTTTACATAAGCAGTACAATCTAAGGAACTAGATTCTGTTCAATAGTATTGTGTTATCAAAGAAGTCATTTATTCGAATAGGCTTAGAATCAACACTTTTTTGAACGACAAAATTACATAAGATAGCGCTCCTTTAGCTGGAAAGAAGAAGTGGCGCAACAAACGCCCCAGCAGCACAGTTGTCCGTTAAGTTTAACTCACTCAGTGTCACTTCCCATATCGACTAATATTAACCTGGTAGAAGAGTTCAGGGTAAATGCCCATGACCTCTGCAATTCTTTATCTGATTTAATTTCTTCTATATCTTACTTCTTTACATAAGTACTTTTAATTAATTAAATGATGAAAGAAATCACATACGAACGATATATCATGATTTCATGAAATACGTGCCGTTTCTTAATTGTACAGAAGTTAGTTATGATTTGATGCGTGTGTTCATTGCTGTAACGAGTCTAACGTTGGCTGCTGTCGATTTCAAACGGTCTGCTCTTCATTCGGCTGCCTTTGATAAGATATCGAGGCGGTAGGGGGGCTATTTCTAAACTTAAGTGGCAATAAGCAGATCACATTGCACGCAGAACAGATGATCGGTGGAGCTGAAAGATTATGGGAATGGTGACCGCGTACCGGAAGGCGTAACTAGGTATTAGGAGTGTCATAACTAGGCGGTCTGGAAAATTCTATACTATTAAATAAGCAATATTTGATTTTTAGATTGTAATCACGTTCTCGAAAACGGCTCTAAAGATTTCGATTAAAGTTACAATTAACAGTGAATTAAAACACAGTTTGTTTTTATATTAATTTAGATAGGTGTACCAAATATAATAGTATTCTAGTAAGCTATAACTACCTACTAACAAACAAAAAGGTTTTTATTTAAGTCTAGTTATTACTTAAAGAAGATAAATGACTAGCTTCATACATAATTTTCTAACGTTTGTCTATTTAAGTAAGAAGTTAACCTCTTCTTGAACAGCAACAGGACTCTTCTTAGTTCCCTTCATCCATTCAGCAATTTCTTGCAAGAACAAACATAAAATTAAAGGCTTATAAAACTGCCGTGATGATATATAACTCTTAAATAGCCAGTAACAAATCCTTTTAACTGAAGTGCTTAGATTTTGCCTCCAAACTGAGATTCTTCTGATAGTTTACCAACTTCTCTAGGTCAGCTTCCGCTTGCTTGCGTTGTCCTATCATCCATCTATGTGTGAACGAGCATTTTTCCTAGCGTTGTTTCGTGGCCAACCAAAATGGTGATTCTGGGAGCATAATTGCTATTAATAGTCTGTAGGCGCTGCAAATAATACCAGTGATGCCAATGTTTCTCCAATGGAAAAGGTCCCAATAGCATTTGACATGAATATACCTCAGAAGAGAGTGGCAGATGTAACAGTCAAGTAAAATCCTTTGTGCTTAGAAGAGGTATATTCAGTGACGATCATTACCGACACGGTGAAGTGAAATCACTTGATGATGCCATTAATCGCCGGACTGATGATGATTTGGTTGACACTGACGCTCTAGTAGAAAACCACGAAGCTAATCAGATTGCTGACAGTGACAAACATAAACGTGTATTTTCTTCCGATATATTTCATGAAGATTGAATGAAGAATGAAACAATGAAGAATGATAGAATGAAGGGCAAAGGTAGGCCTGACCACACCATGATGGCTGCTGGAAAATGAAAGAAATCAAGTCAGATGTTATTCAAAAAGAAAATGCTGTAAATATTGACTTTTTTGACTTGCAAACGTTTTGTTTCTTTTTTGTTTGAAACGCCTGATGTTATCACCATGTTTTAACAACATGCAAAGTTATATTGCTTGTAAAAGATTACATTTTACTACTGCCTCTCTTAATAACTACTTCATCATCATTGGCAGCCTTGTCCACCTATTGCAGAGTATAGGCTGCTACCCATCCTTTTGATAGAGTCAGAATCCTTAAGACGTTTTTACCACATCAAGAGTAACCTAATGATAGTATTTGATTTAATACAGCCATTGGTGCTCTCAATAATCTACTAACGTATCCAAGAAGCAGTAGATTCACTAACAGCATCAAATGAGCTAGCCTTTTTCCTTATATGTGAGATGAACACAGTGGAAGCGCTGAAGGACATGCCCATTTTGAAGGAGCACGTCCAACCACCACTGCTGATCATGATCTGAGATAAGAAGATGAGCATTAATAAAATATAAAATGTCATTACGCTCATAATCATAATCATCATCGTTACAGCTGAAAGACGCCCTCTACTAGATATAGACCTCCCCCAAGCTTCGCCACTTCGCGACCGGCCCCATACTTCTCGCATCCAGCGGATTCTCTCGACCATCACCAGTTCATTGGTCCACCTTATAAGGGTTGCTTATTGCAAACATAATAGTAAATAGTTCAATGCCCGATCTAGTTCTTAAATTATTTTATTAATCTATTAACAATTATTTATAGGATTATAATAGGATTATCGTAAATCATTACTGACAGGACTATTGTTGCCATTAAACCTTTTGTTATAAAAGACATAAAAGTGCCACATAATGATTGTTGTTCACTATCCTGCTTGACCGTCAGCTGAATGATAAAGAATTCATTAATTATTTTGACTTTACGTCTGAGGTTGTCAACATGACTCCAGGTGCAGACTCAGTGGTTAATGTGGCCTATGCCTTAGAGTCTGCATCAACACCTAAAGAGGCTCTAAGGCAGATAGTTCAAGGGTTTCATGAAGAGAGCGGTAAAAGAGTAATCGTGGAGTTTCTTGCCGACTCTTCTTCATTGGTAACGATGAATTGGAACTGTGCTAGCTACTGACGTTTCATAAAGTGCCCATGTAAACTAAAATATTATTAATTTGAGTTTTGAATTAGAGTTAGAATTTTGGACGCAAATAGGTTACTGTCTAGGATTAATTAAACCTAGTACTTTCAAATGATGGTTATGATTATAGGCTATAGCTGTACATTGATACTGATAATGTGATGTGTATATGTCGTAGCCATATCGTAGATTTGCTCACTTCATGAAATGCTCGAGAATTGCATGAAATGGTCGCATTTCATGAAATGTTTCACTGTCTATTCGCCACATCATGATGTGGTTTGGGCAGACCAATGATAAGAAATTGTTTCTCGATATGGGCAACTAAACGCGCGGCTTCTTCATGATGTGGCCAAACATTATTGTTCATATCGTAAAATAGTTAGATTATCCATTAGTAGAGACGCTGATGTCGCTTTGTTTTTGTTGTGCATCGGTCCTAAAAATATTAAATACTCAAGTAACTGCGACCAACTTGGATGTAGCGCTCGCCGGCCGCTGCCGCGACACCGCTCGCTTCGCTCGCTCGGCTCGTAAGCGGTTGGTCACAGACTAAGCTAACACATTTATTTGGTCGGTGTGCCATTAAGGGCGTGAAAAAATTTACATTTTAATTTATTTAAGCAAAAATTAAAAACTATGCCAAAAATGTTATTATAGTGTCTCAGATTTTTAACAGACAAATTTTGACATTTTGTATTATTTAACTTTTTTATTACTTGACATTTTTAATATTATCTATCTAAAAAATTGTTTTATATTATATAATTCTAATTTGACATTATGACATAATTCTACAATAATTATCTGACTGAAGTATTTTATTTTGACATACATTTTATATTAATTGTTTTTTACTGTTGGCATTTTTAATTTATTAATTATATTTTTGCTGAAGTCACTTCAAATTAATGATGTTAATTATTATCTAAAAATCGTAACTACTTATTTATATTTGTAAGCCGTCATCGGCAAAACATGTGTACTTATATGATTTATTAACAGCATCTGTTATTACAACACCTATGTTGTTCAAATAAAACTTTGACTTTGAAATGCAACTACCGTGCGATTTGCCCAGTGGTCAGATGGGAATGTCGATAAATAGATTACTTTCGTCATGATACGGCCATTTCTGCGATCGGACCACGACAGATATCTTACGTTAATGATATAGCAAAACGTTGACTGACATATCATTAAACGTTCACATTTAAACGATATGGTCAATTTGAGCTGGCCATTTCATGTAACACAACCATTTCATGAAATGACCGAACCCTTCATGAAATGATCATTTCTAAGATCTGGCCACGACATACACATAATACGTATATAATGTATTTTTTGCTGTTTATAATAATTATCTTATTTTTCTAACACAATAAGGATTGAGAGATAGTGATGTCGTTTGAACTTAAAACATTTTTAAACAGTTCATATATTTTTGCCATCGTTGTTAATTAAAACTTACATTCGCATACTCTTCATACATATTAAAACTCTGTTCATTTAATTCGGCATTGACCTTCTACCCTTCTATATGAGCTAAAATGGTTTTCTTAAAGTTATAAGAGAAAACTGCATTTCCTGTGCCCAAATTCCTAATGAATTTTTGGTTAAACTCATAACACACAATATCTTCAGCAATATAAAATTGAACCTTTTCATTGTGAACAGTGTTGAAATAGCTCCTAGAACCTTTTCTAACGACCAAGCATTTTAATGAAAACACAAGGAAAGGATCTGTTATTAGATTTAGGAATCAGAAAAAAATCATCACAATGGTAATCGATTGTGGTATCGCCGCCTGGTGCGACCTCCCCTGCGCCAGGACCTGGGGGCCGATTCTACTAATTTGCAACGTTACACGTTCAATTGTGTTTCAACAACAGTTCAGTTTCGATCACCGTTCGATAGTTACCAAAAAAGTCCTTCTACTATTCTATAAGCAAAATGGAAACTAAACTTAAACCGAATCGTAACGGGAACGTAACCTGTGTGACCAACATTCCAAATAGTATGTTTTAATAATACCACAGAAAAAAAAAGTTGAATCTAATAATATTACTAAATACGAATAAGTGCTACTAAAAGTATTTTTAATACAAAAACATATCAAGACCATACTAATACTTTTAGCTTGTATATTTTTTTGTAACATTTCAACTTTATAAATAATAAAAACTCAGACGAACGTTTCGTTTTCGGCCCCAGTTTGCGAAATCTGTGAAACGAAACGTTTCAATTATGTCAAAAAGATAATGATGCGACTAAACGTCACGCTCATGTTCGGTTTTGTGAGCAGAATACACAGAACTCTATTATCCTAACGGGCAGAATAGCTTTTGTGATTGTTTCGATCGATCGGTGACTGAACTGAAACGTAACCGCAGTTGGATCGTTGTTACGTTAGTGGAATGCGAAAACGCTCAAAAGCCGTGGTTCAGCTGCGATTCAATTGCAATTTTTGAACAATTTTGTTAGTAGAATCGGCCCCCAGAGCGTGTCGCCAGCGCGCACGCTTTACTTGTGTTTACCTTATGAATGTGTGTGAAACGCTCTGTGGATGTGTGTGTAAGCGAAGGATCTCTCGGTACCGTCCGCGACAATGGCGAAGTCAGAAGTGTTTGTGCGTTTGGTTAACACAAGTGAAGCGCGTGTCGCTTCCTGGGATAAACATACTATAACTTAAATTTAAGCTGTAAGGCACATATAACTTGACTGATTTTGCACTGATTCTGGCACTGATTCTAAAACACAACCAGGGTTTTTTACTCTCCTAACCCATTAAGTTAGAACATTATTGTTAATTTTATTAAATTTCAGCGAGAACAGTTGTCCACAGAAACACACACACAAGACGTAGGCTCAATCTGCTTGATCCATAATTAATAAAATACATAATATTATTTTAATGTACCGTACGATGATCACTAATTTGTACTGCCACACTATGGTTGACTTGCTAGTGAAAGTCTGTAGCATATTTACAGTTGACTATCCTATTTCAATACAATTTCGAGTCTAATAAGGTTTGTCGCTAAACAAGATCCACCGATCCATACGGGCTAGCTCCAGCGGCATCCTGAGGCTGTTCGCGCAGAGGTTCGATTCTCAGTACCTGAACCATTGCTGTATGGTTCACATACTGAGCAATCGAAGCCTGTAATCGTTGTGTGTTATGTAGTCTTTTTAATTGTATGTGCTTTTGTTTTATTTTGTTTTATTTTATTTTTTGTGTATATGATCCTTTGTTGGTCGAAATAAATGTTTTATTATTATTATTATTCTGAAAAAATCTCACCTCGAAAACTTAGGTGAAGTGAACTTGAAGTGAGCTGTCAATAGTGTCAATCTCTAAAGTCAGTAGTGCTGCTAGGTAAAAATATCACCGTGAAAACATATAGGTGAAGTAAGCTTGCAAGGAACTGCCATTCCACCTGATGCTTCAAGCTGAGTTCACTTAAGTTTTCATGGTGAGATTTTTACAGAATGGCTTGGCAGGTAGAATGACAGCTTACTACAAGCCGACTTCACCTATGTTTCCACGGTGAGATTTTTGCAGCATGGTTCGGCAGGTAGAATGACCGCTTACTTCAAGCTCGCTTCACCTACGTTTCTATGGTGAGATCTTTACAGAATGGCTCAGCAGGTAGAATGACAGCTTACTTCAAGATTACTTCGCATAAGTTTAGACAGTGAGACTTTAACACAATGGCTCGGCAGGTAGAATGACAGATTACTTCAAGCTGACTGTGAAGTCAGCTTGGAGACATTCTGTGAAATCTCACCGTGGAAACTTAGGTGACTAAGTTTCTACGGTGAGACTTTTACAGAATGTCTCGGCAAGTAGAATGACAGATTACTTCAAGCTGACTTCGCAAAAGTTTACACGGTGAAACTTATACAGAATGGCTCGGCTGGTAGAATGACAGCTTACTTCAAGCTGACTTCACCTAAGTTTCCACGGTGAGACTTTTACAGAATGGCTCGGCAGGTAGAATGACAGCTTACTTCAAACTCACTTCACCTGCGTTTTTATGGTGATAATTTTACAAAATAGACTGGCTGGTTGAAAAAGGAACAAATGGAAATAACGTTGGGAACGGGCTAAAAGTAATCATTTTGGAGGGTTTGGATGAATCGAAGGGGTACGGGAATAAAAGGTGAATGCAAATCACTTTTGTGACAGTTATTCTTTTAGTTACTTTTTATTTTAATTACTGAGTCTTTAGCAGAAACCTTTGAAATAACAAAAAAAAAAAAACATAACAGTAAACATAAACAAATAACTATATTAAGTACAAAATTCTTTTCACTTTCTCCATCCTTCTCTTTGTCTACTGGCTTTACCTAGTTACAAGGAACTTTATCCTTTGGCCCCTAGCTAGTAACAAGATATGATGATGATAAATCATTGATCTTTACAAGATAGTCCAGACACTTCTAAATTAACAGGTAAAAATTTTACTTCTTCTTGCAACACTGGACTTTTCTCAGGCCCCTTCATCCACTCTGCAATCTCTTGCAAACTCTTATCTTTAGTTTCAGGCAAAAACATATAGATTAAAAATAAAAATAAAGAAGTTGCCAAGCCATAGAATAAGAAAGCGCCATGGGTACCCCATAACTTGAAAATGTATGGAGAAACCTTAACTAAAGTACCTAAAAGTATTTTAAGACATAAATCTATGCAACAGGATGAAAGACCTCTAGATTCTATCGACACTAATTCTCCAGAAATAGTTTGAGTCAATATAACTGGTCCACAACAGACTCCAATTGAATAACCTACTAACAAAAATAAGGCTAAGTAGTTATTCTCTCCTAAAATAGATAGTTTAATCAAAAACGCGTACAAAGCAATTGATAATAGAAATCCAATTCCTATTGATGAGGAACCTATTAATATTTTTCTTCTTGGCAACAATTTTACAAATATACATCCAATATACATGCAGCATACTGTGACACCGTCTAGTAACAACATAGCGGTATAAGCTGATAATTCGTGACCTGCTGTTATTTTACCAATAATATCTATAGCATACACACTAAATACTACTTTACCAGAAAACACGTATAAAGACTGTATCAACAAACTCAAAAGCAACGGCTTATAGAATTGCTTAGCGGATATAATATTGTAATAATTAGTAACGAATCCTTTTAACTCAGAACCTTTGGGCTTAGAATTCAAGCTAAGACTCTTCTGAAAGTTGATCAACTTTTCTAAATCCGCTTCTGATTGTTTTTCTTCACCCATGAGCCATCTGTGTGATGAGGAACATTTTTCATACCGCTGTTTGGTGGCCAACCAAAATGGTGACTCAGGTAGTATGAATGCTACCAAAAGACTGTAGACACTGAGGATAATTCCAGCAATTCCAATGTTCCTCCAATGGAAAAATGTTCCAATAGCATTTGACATGAAAATACCCCAGAAGAGTGTAGCTGATTTTACAGTTAAGAAAAATCCTCTGTGCTTAGGTGAGGTATATTCCGTGATGATCATGACTGATACAGTGAAGTGGGATCCCGTGTTGATGCCATTGATGATTTCACTGATGATGATGTGTTCGACAGTAGTACTTAGAAAGAAGACCACGAAGCTGATTAGATTGCTGACGCAGACTAAAGTGAAAGTATATTTTCTTCCGATGTATTTCATTAAGACTGGCAGGATGATCGACCAGGGTAAACCAGCATAGAGCATGATGGCAGCTGAAAATTCAAAGAGAGAAATTAATTAATTATATTAACCAGTAAATTTTAATGGTGCAAACGAGATGATAATGAGTTGGAGGGATAATTAAGATGATTGCCAGTTAATCTAGCATAAAGGCGCTCCCTCACCGAGAGCATTCGCTTGTAATGTAACCTTCACCCGCAACCTAGCCGTGTTTTATATGTATGTATCAACCTATCCTGCTGGTTTCACTGATCTCTCTACACTACCTAGCAATTGACGGACTGCGATGTCTACTTGCACAGCCCTAGCCGTTACAGTGGAACCTTGGATTGTTACATTACAGGCGAATACTTCCGCGTGCGCCCACGATGCTGCGCCTTAATGCTACGATGCCTCTCAGACCAAAATGACTATCTTCGAGAACAAACAACAAGGAAACGTATTCTAATAATACTTGCGGATCAAATTAACAGTAGATCAATAACTTATGCCAATTAAGTGCAGAGTCAAAACATAAAGTATTTTTTTGCATTCGCATGTGCGACATCTTTTTAGGGTACCGTACCTCAAAAGGAAAAAAACGGAAACCTTATAGGAGCACTTCTGTGGAGCACGTCTGTCTCTCCGTCTGTCACAGCCAATTTGGTCCGAATCTAATAGACCGATGAAGTTTAAATTTGGTACACTTATGAATTTCTGTAACCCAAACATGAACGTGTAACGTAAATAAATGAATTTTGAATATGCCCCCATACTTTGGGGGCAAATAAGAAAATAAAAAAAAAATGTTTTCCAAACTGTACCGTACATGTCAAACAAAATAGCTTACTGTGAGGGTCTCAAATATTATTTTTTAATCATTTTAAAATAAATTGTTTTAAAGTTATTTAAGAAAATATACTAAATTTGACCATTCCCCCCTTATCTCCGAAACTACTGAGCCTAAAATTTTGTAAAAAATAAAAAGAAATAAATCTATAGGAGATTACAGGAAAACTTATGAGAAGTCTATGGTCTTAAAATTACATGGTAAATCCCATAACATTAGCGTACCAACTTACATTTGCAGTTGGAATGTATGGGAGAATTTTTTGAATGTTCTTGTTTTTCAACTACAATGTTAAGTTTGTTCTTGGGATAAATTCATCCCAACTACGGAACCCTTCATTGTGCGTGGTCCGACATGCACTTGGCCGGTATTTTAACACTTTCGCTGACGTCACGACCAGAGGCGTATTTTTGTTCGTGTTTGATATCGCGCTACGCCCACAGGCGGTTAACTTTACTAAGTCAAAACAGACAAAACGCCTATAGCCGTGTAAATTTGCGTACATGACTAAGAAGCCACGTGATCTAGTGTCGTATTGCACTCATTTAAATTTTTCTAGTGTCAAGGTAAAAATACTGGTATAAAAAATACCATATTACAGGTAACTTGACTTGTTTTTTGACGACAGTACGGCTGTAGGCGTCGCGTCGTCTTATTTTGTATGAAATTTTTTAGTGTCATTTTCAGAATGTGAACTTCATCTCAGTGTCAGCGAAAGTGTTAATGAAATAAACAAGCTAGTTATATATTAGTTTTAACTCATTGATATCTGAAACTGCTTTCCAGAACTGAGGATTTTGACCCTAGTTTTAGGGTGTTTGTTTTAATAAGTTTTAAATGCAGTTCCAATCAAATGTGACAAACTAAGAAGATTAAAGAATGGTATCATCATCTGCCTAGACTTATCCCAACTATGTAGGGTCGACTTCCAGTCTAACCGGATGCAACTGAATACCAGTATTTTACATGGAGCGACTGCCTATCTGACCAAGAATCCTAACTTATCCTACTTCCTACTATACAGGGTGTAAGTGTAAACTGTGGCAATCTTTTAAGCTATCATTGTACTCATCATTATGTACAACTTTTACTATGGGACCAAACCAGAAATCGCGAAAAAAAATCAGCTGTTCAGTACATTAAAGTTCGCATAATTCGTCAAAATATAGAGAACAGCTGATATTTTTTCCGCGATTTCAGGTTTTGTCCCAAAGTAAAAGTAATAATGATGAATAAAATGACATTTTAAAAGGTTGACACTGTTTACACTTACACCCTGGATATGTATATTATATGTAAGTAATATTATAAACACGAAAATTTGTGAGGATGGATGTATGGATGTTTGTTGCACTTCCACGCAAAAACTACTGAACGGATTTTGATGAAACTTTTTAGTAATATAGCTTATATATCAGAATAATAAACAAGCTACAATTTATAAAGATTTTGTGTGATTTGGCCATAATATAACGAAAAGTATCAAGTAAGTCGGAAAAATACCTTCCCTCTGAGAGCTATCTTGGCGAGCGCTGCCTAAACAGAGTTACGAAGATAATTATATCATGGGATTGTTTGTCTTAAACAGTTTGAAATAAAAGTCCGCGACAACATATATGTATCTAACTTTTTACGAGTATGTGGAAGCCATTGCAGCCAAAATAGTGATACATATAAATTGAATACTTTTTTACAATACACATTTTAGAGCACGTTTAGTTAATTCTTATCAAAATAAAAATCTTCACCGCTTTTGGTATTTAATGTAAATAAAATTTGTCTTTCACACTAAGTAATTTGAACGAATAGTTTAAAAGTTACCACGATAAGAATGACCTTGGGGCATGAGCAATATTGCAATTTGTTCGTATTTTTCTATAGTTTACCTCAAATTGTAAAAAAAGATGAGCTATAAGGTTAGAATATTGCAGATAGTTACCGATTTAACCATTTAAATGATTATCATCACGCTATACCTTTGTGGAGCTAAGCAGTCAAATATGCGACTATTTCCTACGACTATTTTCAACTTCCAACAAATGACTGCATTGCAAATCTAAGTTCGATTCTCAACAATTGATATTTATTGTGCTTCTTCTTTTACATTTTATTATAATGATAGTTCGTAAAATGGATAGAATAAGAAAGGAGTACATAAAATGAAGTGACTGAAAAGTTATGTAGAAATCGGTGGGCATGTGATGCGGAAGAATGAGGAAAATGTCGTGAGGAAAGTTTTTAGTGTGAATGTAGACGGCTATAAGAGTAGGGGAAGACCAAAGCAACGATGGATGGACTGTGTGAAAGATGATATAGCTGGGAGAAGGGTGACTACCGAGATGATGACTAATAGAGAATTATGGCAGAAAAATACATAATTATAGAGGTATGAGGAACAGGGTGTAAAGTTCACTCATCCTTCATAGAAAAGGGAGGATCCTCCGACTGGGCTACTGCCCGACGACTGAGCAAGTCGCGCGGTAAACTCTGATTGCGCGATGCAGGATTTTGCGTGACGTCAGTGTGATGCGTAGTTCGCATGTGGCGATGTAGATGCCGCCACAGACATGTTGAGCCGTCCTTAAATAAATTGTGATAAGGCCAGGAGACTGATGATGAGTTCGTAGAACGTACACCTATGGTTTACATAACATAACACAGCCTCCTTTAACGGTAACCACGGCTGGGACACAGGTCTCTTCTCTGTGAGAAGGATCGGGTCATGATCCACCACGCGGGCCCAGTGCGGGTTGGGGATGTCACATATCTTCGAATTTTTGGTTCTAAAATATGGCCGGTTTCTCACAATATTTTCCTTCACCATTTTGAGAGGAGTGGTGATGAAATTAAATTCACAAAGTAATGTGCCTGAGAACCTATGACCTATCTATGGCTAAGTGACTTAAAATGAGAAATCCTGTGTTTCAATCTACTGTTATATTATTTTAGTGACAGTTGTTCGTCAGGATCGTAAGAATGCATCAGTCGGTGTATCATTGTGCCATTAGGTAGTATATGGAGGAACGCAGGCGTTCATTAATTTACTAAAACTATTTAAACTTCAATCAATCTGCCTAGCCTTTTCCCAACTATGTTGGGGTCGGCTTCCAGTCTAACCGGATGCAGCTGAATACCAGTATTTTACCTCCACAACCCAGTTACTGGGTAATACGATACCCCTTGGTACGACTGGTTGTCAGACTTTCGGGCTTCTGACCCGGCTTCTCACCCGTAACGACTGTCAAAGGTCCTCGAATGACAGCCGGGACCAACGGCTTAACGTGTTTTTTGAGGCACGGAGGAGTCTTGGTATGAAAAGTCGGTCACCTATCCACAGACCTGATGGAACGAACCGTGCTGCTGTTATTACTTAGCCACGAGCTCCTCTTCACAAGCTACTGAAGACCTCGACCTCAGGACGAGCTGCTTCGCACACGGACAACTCTGTACGTTGCTTGCTCCCGCGTCACCAGTGCTGACTCTTCATATTTTGACTGCTGACACCTAAACTTCAAACGAAGTATACCTACAGGGAAGTTTTATAAAAATGTGGTTGTTATTTTAGTATATTGTGGTGTCTAAGTACGAACCAAGTCGCGGGCAGAAGCAAGTAAAATAAAATCGAAAGTGTTTGCTTGTTACGCTTTCACGCTAAAACGGCTGGACGGATTTAGATTAAATTTTGCACATACGTAGAACATGACCTGGATTAGGACAAAGGATACTTTTTATCTTGGTAGTACGTTTCCGTGGGATGATTTCTGACCTCCACGCGGGCGAAGCTACGGGCAAAAGCTAGTGGTATATATTTTCTAAAGCCCAAATCGTATCTAATTCTAGAGCCATCACAACTTTTTGAAATTCTTGGTTCTACTTCGAAAAAAACTTAACTTAATGTTGCTGGTAAACGCTTGAAAATAAAAACCGGCCAAGTGCATGTCGGACCACGCACTATGAAGGGTTCCGTAGTTGGGATGAATTTATCCGAAGAACAAACTTAACATTGTAGTTGAAAAACATGTTCTCCCATACACTCCAACTACAAATGTAAGTTTTTACGCACAATATTGAGAGATTTACCATGTTATTTTAAGACCATAGACTTCTTATAGATTTTCCTGTAATCTATAGAATATGTAGAACTATTTTCCGTTTTTTTTTTTTTTCAAAATTTTAGACTTAGTAGTTTCGGAGATAAGTGGGGGGGGGGGGGGCAGAAACAGTCAATTTTCGTTTAGTTTCTTAATTAATTATTTCAAAATTCATTTATTTACGTTACATGTCCGTGTTTGGGTCACAGAAATTCATATGTGTACCAAATTTCAACTTATCGGTCTATTAGATTCGGAGCAAATTGGCTGTGACAGACTTAGAGACAGACAGACAGTCAAACAGACACACGAGAAAATGAATTCGTTTAGGTGTTGTTATTAATTCCGCTTTGAAAACTGTAAATGCTTCGATATTAGCAGTAGAGAAGTGGCTACTTACCTAATGCCAGTATAAAAGTATTTATTTTACTAAGAACTAAAACCTGATTCCTAAAAGGCTTATTAGGAAACAGGTTTTAGTACTTGTAACATTTAACCGACTAGATTAAAAATTATCAGCCGCTCGTCAACGTCGACGGAGTGACATTTTCCTTCTATAACTATGGCGTAGTATATTTTGTTTTTGCCGTTAGGCCGATCGTCCACGATGCTATCCGAGTGTTACTCTATCACCAATGAGTTTCTATGGCGGTCCATAAACGACGCAACTTGTTAATACCCGGTTCCTATGAACAGAAACGAATCGTTTTGCATACCAATGGTAGCTTTGTTATAGCTAAATAAACTCGTAAGCTAACTTTACTTTTACCTGTGATAGCTCTTCCATATGGGAGGGTCTACTTTGCAAAGCTAAGAGGTCTTTGCTTCATCATTTGTAAAGATACAAGAGTCAGAAGATGTTTCAAATGGGCCAGGTCTGTGTACACTACCTCAAAAAACCGAGAAAAATCCGTAGAATTCGGTGAAAATACAGATAATTCAATTAAATGTGTACTGTTTTGGTAGGAAATTATATATTTATCAATTCTTTTTATCGACTTTCAACATGGCGTCTCACCGTTTTAGTTACTCTGTGCATAAAAACAATGACAGTAAACCATAGATCGATCATTGTTCATAGAAAGAGGACTGTCAGCTGTCAGAAAAGTGTCACTTCTGTCCTCTTCTTGAGTATTAAACATGTCAAACGTCGTTAATCAATCAAAATGACAGCTTACCCCCATGACGGGTTTTCGTTGTGTGTTGCAATTTCAAGAGTAATATTAATTGTGACAGTTGAGATTTGTTTTAAATATATTTCCCTATTTTTATGTATAGTGTACACGTACCTGGCCCAATGTCCATACATTTTGGAACATCTCCTTTAACCATTATCGGTCCGTAAGTTATAGGAATCGGCCATAACGCGTTACTAGTTTATAATTGGTTGCATCATGTAGGTACGGACCGCAATTGAAGTACTAGTGCTGTGACATTCTGACTACTCTTTGGTAATTTGAGTTTGTTACACGTTTCTTTAGAGTTAGAGTATAGTCGTGGACGATGGGCCTTAGTCTGCGAATAATAAAAGTATTCGTAGGTCTTAGTACTAATTAGAATTCAATTGGTTTTTATCTGACTGACCCAGAATGAGGGTAATGTTTTACAATATGTCGATAGACTAGTCTAGTTGAATTTTAATTTAACGAAATACCAAGGTGTTAATAAAACCCACGTAGGAGAATATGTTGATATGGCGAGAGGTACTTAGGGACTTTAATATTGATTTTTATATTGAATTCACGTGACCACTGACCAGAGTTGACCCCATTTTCGGACAACAGCCTTTAAGACAGGTTTTCCTTATATGTACAATCTTTATGATTATACAGGGTGTTTGGTGCATCGTTAGCCAAATGAAAATTGCGGATAGGATATCCTCAAGTCCCAAATAAAATTTTTGGCCTCATGGGATTTTTTATGTCAATTTTTTTATTATTATTTTTTTTAATCCCAAAATCTAGCTTTTGAACTTGAATAAAAAAAAAATAGTTATTGGTATAGCCTCCTTATCTTTTTTATTGTAATGTGTATATTGCAAGGTTCTATCAAAATTAAAATTACTTGCAAGTAACATCTAGTTTTTTGTGACTCACAAAGATTTTTCAAGAAGAATCTTAGAAAAAAAAAAATTAAAAGAGATCATGTTCTTCATACTCTTTTAAAAAGTTTATTCTATCTTATTTCTAATGATATGCATATACGTGGCATTGGGTTGGCACAAAAGTAACGAGAAACTCTACAAAACTCTATAGGTTTCCTTTTTCAAGTTAATTGTTTTCGATAATATTCCTAGATAATTAAAGTTAAAAATGGCGCAAATATTTTCGTTTCATTCATACCTCGGTAATGTGACAGTTTAGGACATTATATCACAGACATTTTTTGTTTGTTTATATGCGCCCTATCCATATACATAAGTATTATCGTGCGACGCCATTTTAAAAAATAATCAAAATGGCGAACCGGGACGAGGCCTAAAAGGTTCAAACCCCTTTATAAGAATCCGAGAATTCATGCAGTAATCCAATTGGTAATGATTATTCAATTCAAGAACTGGCAATCTTTTAAAATGATCGATACACACCATTTTTATTTAGCCGACCACCATAAAGAGAACCTCAAGAAATGTACTGCCTTATTAAAGAGTGTTACTTAGGTGACCACTAAAAGAAATGTATGGAAGAAGAAGACATGGCACTGCACTGATTACTTATAAATTTGATTAGGGCTGTAAGATGATGTAATGATACTCACGATAATTGATGATCATTGTACTCACGTATCCAAGACGCTGTTGATTCGCTAATAGCATCAAATGAGTTAGCCTCCTTCCTTATCTGTGGGATGAACACGGTGGAGGCGCCGAAGGATATGCCCATGATGAAGTAGCACGTCCATCCACCACTGCTGACCAGCATCTGAATGGAACAGAATGAAAAAAAAATCATAAAATTACAAGTTGTAAAGGTACATCATAAGCCTCCAGTAGCGACATACATAAAGGAGCTCGTGGCTAAGTAATAACAGCTGCACGGGTCGATGGAAGATTAAGCTAAGATTGCCTAGGTCAGTCCGTGGATGGGTGGTCATCTATCAAGACCTCTCCGTGCTTCTGAAAGCAAGTCGAAAATCTTTGAATGACAGCCAGGAGCTGGGTCCAACGGTTTAGTTGGCGCCGGCTGTCATTCGAAGACTTTTGACAGTAATTACGGGTAGTCAAAAGCCCGAAAGTCTGAGAAGTCTCACCGAGGGATATCGGCTTACCCAGTAACTGGGTTGTGAGTATGTTAAATATCCAGGTATTTACATAAAGTTAAAACATGCAGGTACCTATGTCATGAGAGACCTGCTTTTTAAACACGAGTTAGGATTTAGAAACCATTTAAGGTGATATGTAAAAGGCGAACTGCGCTGGTATAAGAAATTCACACAGCCAATTACTTCCACATCCGAAAAGGAGAGTGCAACATTGCGCTGGAACCATAATAAAAGCGCCAAACCAATTATATTTTTTTTAATAATTTATCAAAAATATTTTCAGTCAGAGTTTTAATTTACCTAATTGCATATTTTGAATGCAATTTTATAATGAAATTAGCAAGGATTTTAGAATTACAGAAAAAAATATAAAAAGTTGAGGTCTTTTCGGAATTAAATTCCGTCGAGGAAATTTAACCCAAATGCGTTTTCCTTCAGTCAAATAATCAACCATTTATTTCACTATTACAACATGTAAGGATTTTTTTTTTGGATATATATCCATTACGGAAAAGCCCCCAATTTATTTTGATGTCGCTATCAAAAATATGAAGTTTTTAATAAAAAAATAATATCGAAAATTCTGGAAGTCAGTCACTCACTTAAGATAAGGGAAAATATCGTGAGGAGACCTGGAACTGGACTGGCTGACCTTCACCATTGGCAGGGCAGTTTAAACATAATGGACAAAGTGACTGTAGTTGCACCGCACATGGTCCAAAATCGCTTGACAGATTTTGCCAAATATTGACCTGATGTAAATAAAATGTGTAATCTTTTAAACTTGGAACTTTCCTGTTTCAAAAGTGACCTTTTTCATGGATTGGGATAATTATAAGGTTGTTAAGTATTATTGCAGTTAAAACAACTTGATAGAAAGGTACTTAATAGTATTTGAGGAAGGAAAAACGTCAAAACAAACGTCTATTGAATACTTATTATAGCAACTGTACAGTACCTGAGACCTGTTGTGATATAAACTAGTAGTTCTGCGAATAGTTGACCTCGCGAGCAATGACTTTTTTGCAACAATTACTATACCAATAAAGCTATTAACCATGATTTTTAACCGACTTCCAAAAGGAGGAGGTTCTCAATTCGTCTGTATTTTTTTTTTTTTTTTGTATGTTTGTTACGCGAATACTCAAAGACGGATGGACCGATTTGGAAAATTCTTTTTTTGGTTGAAAGGGTATACTTCCGAGGTGGTCCCATATAAATTTTATTAACTTTGCTTGGGGAGTTTTTGAGTTAGCTTCAATAATGCGTATATTTCTCACTTATTTTATATGGATGATGTGATGATGTTTTAATAACTTCCTATCACTGTTATTTACATGGCTATATCTACAATTATTGTGCTCAATTATGTATTCGAATTTGTCTGGGGTAGGTTCCACAACTAAAAAGTGAAAAATAAAAACTTTTTAGCAAAAAATAAAACCGACTTCTAAAACAAAACACTACAAAGTGAAAAATAACTTTAATTTCGGAAGTCGGTGGCAAAAATCGAAAATACAAAACCAAAGACCGACTTCCGAAATTAAAGTTATTTTTCACTTTGTAGTGTTTTGTTTTTTTATGAGATCAATTAAAAGAAACCTTTCAAATAAAAAAGAACCATCGAAATCGGATATCATAAGGCGGAGATATCCAGCAGCCCCCTTTTTGGAGGAAGTACCCCTCTAATCAAAAAACCCGACGACAAAAAATTCGTGAAACCTGTATACCAAGGTTCGTCCAGATCCTGGACCTGGAGAGTAGTACTTACAAACTGACAGAGTAAAGTAAATTTTGGCAGACTTGAAGCAGAGACGCTTCGCTCGCTCGGTCAATAAATGCAGAAGCTCTCACGATATGCTTGAAGGGACATACTAAGATCATAGTCACATACCAACATCTCGCCTATATGTCCCGAAGGAGAGAGCAGCGTGAACAGGCATCTTTTTATCCTGGCTACGTGCATTCCAGCTCAGACCATCAGTAAACCTCATTCAACGCTTTCCACCAGGCAAGAAATATTCATATTTTGTTATTTATGTAGCCTACTCTTCCTTTCAGCCGTACGGGTTGATCCATCAGGTTAAACTACGCTTGCCAGGGTTGGTCCGTGGATGGGTGACCATCTTTACATACCGAGACTCCTCCATGCCTCGGAAAGCACGTTAAGTCGTTGGTTGGTTGGTTAAGCAGCTGCCTATTTTTAATAACCGACGACCTGCCACCCTGTATAAAAGGACGTGTATTTTTTTACAAATATTTCAGAAGGTATGGATCATGTAATTTGAGTATGATAACGGCAAAATAATGGTCAGTCAGAAAGGTGGGAGCTGGACTGACTGGCCAGGGTCCATCGGTCGTATATGTAAGTACTTATCGCCACTAGTTTAGGCTATTTTATATCCCATTTACATAAGGTGTTAAAGAATTAACTTTACAAACTTTAAGATGTGCTTTAGACCATCGAACTGAATAACTTTTACTACGGGACCAACTTTGAATCTAGGTTCTCCATGACAAAAAGAGAGTTCAAACAAAATGTGACTACTTGGCTTCTATCCCTAACCTACGACGAAACTGAAAAGCTGCTTAGAGTACTTGTATAATTTCTTTGTTTAATAAAAATATTAAAATCGTTTATTTATTTTTGATTAAAATGTCAGGTATAAATAAACGATAATGAATCGTAATTTTCCCTCTGTCACACATACACACATACCCCCACACACACATACACCCCCCACACACACATACACCCCCCCACACACACACATACACATACATATACACACACACACACACATACACTCCCTCACTCATACATACACACACACAAACACACCCCCAAGTAAGAACACGCTCTCACGTACTCCTACACATACCAACACACTGCGTTTACCAGTTTTTTATTTTATTTATTTAATTCTTTGGTTATTTTATTTCGGCTATTCTATATAATGATAACCGAGGCTGGGCGCTGACACCTATAATTACAAGATATTAAGTTATCTTAGCTTAGGTATTGGCTGCAACTATAATATTATATTACTTTACTTACCTTATGGCCTATTTTTATTGTAAACTATGTATATTTTATATTGAAGGTGCAAATAAACTATTTTATTTTATTTATTACTATTTAAAAGATATTATACCATTAAGGACTATTTAGATGACAAGTCAATAGAATCTGTAATTTGTAAGTTAAGACTAATTGGCATCGCATGATTGTGAATACATTTGCCCGCCATGTTATGGCAGGATATGCTGAAACAAATTTACCGTAACACCTTAAATATTTTGATTTGATTTGATTTTGATGTATAAAGTCCAGGTTTCCTCACGATGTTTTCGTTCACCAATGTCCAAGATAATCTCAAAAAGTATATAATTATGATAAATCAATCTGCCTAACCTTTTTCCAACTATGTTGGGGTCGGCTTCCAGTCAAACCAGATGCAGCTGAACACCAGTATTTTACACGGAGCGACTGCCTATCTGACCTCCACAACTCAGTTACTGGGTAATCGATACCCCTTGGTAAGACTGGTTGTCAGACTTTCGGGCTTCTGACGACCCGTAACGATTGTCAAAGATGCACGAATGACTGCCAGGACCAACGGCTTAGCGTCCTTTCGGAGGCACGGAAGAGTGTCCGTATGTAAAGATGGTCGGTCACCCATCTACGGGACAACCCCGGCAAGCGTAACTTAAGCTGATTGATTGACCCGTGCGGCTGTTATTACTTAGCCACGAGCTTCTACGCCTAAAGTATATAATTATGAATTGTATGAAAAAAAAAAAAAAAACTAATAAAAATTGTATGAAAAATGAACAATCGTGGTATTACCTGTCTAAAGAAATATTTCCTTTTCAGCCACTTATTTTTATATTCCTCACTTTTAACCGATTCAGAATGAATATCTTCCATTTTGCAGAGAATCCACTTTGCAACTGCAGTTTTATTCATAAACTTGTTTGTTTTTATTAAAAAGAAGTTTTCAATAGCAGGATAAATTATTTTCTACCATTATTTTTATTTGAGTACCTACTAAAATACTGTTTTTATTTTGATTATTATTTTTCTTAACAGTTTTATCTTGCAGGTTGTAAGAGGCTACTGAGATGAATAAGTGGGTGTGAACCTTACACAGGCTTAAATATAGTGTCACTATATTGCTTTGTTTGTAAATTTCTTGATACTTTCGTCGAATTTTCTATAAACAAAATGTATCGCAGAATAAAGACTTCTTTTTCGAAATGTATTACTACTATTTAAGACCATTAACATTTTTTTGATAACATTCGAAGGAGAATAATTATTAAGTCCGTATTTTTACTAGAAAATGTGGACAATTATTGTGAAGCATTTTGCAAAAACCGTGACATTGATCTCTTCACTTAAACGTCATATTGATTTAACCCATCTGCTTATAGTCTTGCCACTGATTGCCGATTAAACAGGAAAAAAATTGCAAAAATATGAGAGGAATAAATCGTTGAAAAAAATTACAATGTTTTTTTACGATTCTCGGGGTCGAGACTCGGGGTCTTAATTGATTTAACAAAGAACTAGAAGATTTCATGAATTAAACAAGGGCACTTTTTAAAGGCCCTTTGTACTAACACATTTTTATTGCCGTGAAAAACTATGTGCGGTTTATTCGCCGTGAGTAGACACGTCAGTCAGTCAACTGTGTTGTATAGATCACTATGGAAGCTTGGTAACAGACACGTTTTTTTACGGCATGGTTTATACGCTGTACCATAAAGAAGCCATGTCATGTACAAAAGGCTTAAGATGTCATAAAACGATAACACCGATTACTACGAACCAGGTTAACTAATGGATTTAATTTATAGAAAAAAAGGCTTAGAAAATATAAAGAGGGTTGCGACAAATCGATTTAACAGTAATTTGGCTTGACACTTCGTGATGACATGCACGTCGGTAAACAGTAGACAATTGCACAAAAAACCACCATTTACTTCGACATGATTATTAAGTTTCTAGTTACAGTTACATACTCTTTAGGTTCCGTACCCAAACGGTTCCAACGGGATCTTATAGCCTAACACTTTCATCAGTATTTTTTTTTTATTAAACAGACCATAATCCATCTGTCTGTCAGTCTCAGGACTGTATCTTTAGAA
Organism: Dicycla oo; assembly: GCA_948252095.1. Lineage (NCBI taxonomy): Eukaryota > Metazoa > Arthropoda > Insecta > Lepidoptera > Noctuidae > Dicycla > Dicycla oo. Next base: position 26,464,082 of record OX411729.1, on the reverse strand, counting down.
CCATTACGACTATCATGAAAACTAATCATAAAAAAAAATTTAATCCGAATTCTATGGGCAGGTATCAAAACGTCCGCCCCGGTGGATTCCGGCATTGTCGAGGCGATAGGGCTCGGTAGCCGTGTCTTGGTCACCCACGGTGAGGCGAAGAGGAACCCGAGGAGGGGCCGCTCGTAAGGACTTGTGCCGATAAGCCAAAGACATAGCGCCCAATAAGTAGGTTGCGGTGTCGCTTGGGCGACATCACAATAGAGGCGGGCCGCGATGTCGTATGGGAGGCATCGATGCTGAGGGATGGAGGCCGTGGCGGGAGAGGAGTGCCGGAATTGCGGTGCGCCGCACTCCCTTCCTTACCTTCCGCGGCCTTGACGGGGTCGCCACAGTCTGATGGCGGACACGGTGGGGCCGCAGGGGAGGAGAAGTGTCTCGGTATGGCGTTGGCCGCTCTCCCTATCCTCCGGTCGAACGCAGAGGGACCAAAGGGACCAAAGACACGGGATCATCTGGTGCCTATGTGCTGGTTTGGTCACTGGGTGGTCTGATGAGCCGGTGATGGGGGGTACTCCCCCGAAGAGGCTCCGGTTACGGGCAGTCGCGGCGTGTTCGCAGATGAGTGCTAACGCGTGCCCGTGTTCCCGCAGCAGAGGACAAGCGGCAGAGGAGGACACCGTGGAGTTTTAGCGGGTTGGAGTCCCACATAACTGCACTATCTCTCCGTGGTAGTGCAGTATGCATGAGCATTTCTCCACGCAAAAAAAAAAGGTTTCAAAATAATACATGTGTCCTGCATAGAAAAACTAAATTGTTGACTATTCCAATCAATGCACGTGTCAGAATAAATAAATATTACTAATATATTTTGTAGGCAGTAGATCATCATCACCATCATTCTGCTGCCATTATCCCAATTTATTTGGGATCGGCAAAACATGACTTTTTCTTCCATATTTCTGTATTAGTCGTCATCTCGGTAGTCACGCCCTTTCTAGCCATATCATCTTTCACACAGTCCATCCATAGTTTCTTTTGTCTTCCCCTTCTCGTATAGTCATCCACAATCATACTTAAATAAATAAAAACGACTTATATTTTTACAATCCGGTTATACATGTTTTGCATACTAAAATATGCGTTTCGATAAAGGTTAACATTCGATGCAATAATTATGTAAAATTATGTGTGTATCTGTAATCCACACGGTTTACCTAAAAGACAAAATGTATTATATTCTATTCTATTCTATTCTAATCTATGTTAAAATGTGTACTTACTAGAATAATAAAAAAAACAGGAGGTTCCTTAGATATTAGAAGAAAAGATGATATGTCCCCCAACGTTGTTTCTCAGATTTCAGGTGTTTTTCGTCTTTCAACCTGAATGGAGGGAAGTAGGTCAATACTAAGATGATGGAGAGACGTATGCATGAAGACTACGCCGATCCCAAATAAATCGATTTAAAAGCAGGAAAATCTAATTATGGATTAAAATTCTTTTTAGGGTTCCGTACTTCAAGAGGAAAAAACGGAACCCTTCGATTAGCGATTACTCGGCATTCCATAAGACGAATAGTCGAGTTATTCGCCATAATTATTCCAAGTCAAAAAATATACTGCTATATATTGTAAATAAAAATGAAATGCTGTTCCTTGGTAATTGCATCACTTTAGAACCGCAGGACCGATGTTCAAATTGGGTTTTTATGGAAAGAAAAATCGGATAATTTTCAAATTCTGGAAAAACTGGACGTCCTTTTTTTTCCGTGGGATATTATTTATACATTTTTGAAATTTGGACAGGTCAGTCTGTTGGGTCAGCTTGTCTGTATTAAATAACAATAGCACTAAAAGCAGACCTCCTGCAATCTCAAACCTACCGAGTTTTTAGTATACATACTAAAAACTAATAAAGTAGGTTTGGTCGTTACTACTACAATGATTTTTCTGCACGATTTAGAATGACTTGAAAAAGTTAGTTTTTCTCCATCACCTCTACTAGAACTTAATTATTAAAATTATTTTTTATTCTTTATTAGATTAGGACTGATGCATGCAAGTAATTATAGTTAGATTCTTTCTAAATCTGTGGTTTTATTTCATTCAAAATGTAAACCAGCCAATTATTCGCCATTATCACCACTATTATTCTAAATTCGACGAATAATTAAAAAATGGCGAACAATGTCGAATATCGAATAATAGCGGCTAATCGCGGCAGCTCTAGTAATAATGACAGGGCAATCTTAAGGAAATTGTAGGTAGGTATTGATAATAATTTTACTATTCAAGTTGACAGTAAGCTAAACGGATTGTGGCTCCACACCAGGTTGCCGAACCTGGGAATCAAACCCAGGACCTCACGCTCACTGTGGTGCTTACGACCACTAGACTATACTCGTAAGACAGGTAGTTTATAAAATTACTAGTTAATTCCATTATCAAAAGAAGCAAATTAAGGATTTCTTTAATTATATTATTGTCAGACCTGTATTTTTTAATCGGCAGAACAACGTATTATAGTACCAATATTTTAATACCATAGCATGTAATTTGCAATTCAATGATAGTCTGTAGTAGTAGTGAAGTCTTATCATTCGCGTCAGTTAAAACTCTCGTATTTATGAACAAATTATGGGTGCGGTAATGCCATGATTTTGTATCCGTGTCGTGGCCAGTATTGATCATTTTATGAAGTGTTCGATCATTTCATGAAATGGTTGTGTTTCATGAAATGGCCAGCTCAAATTGCCCATATCGTTAAATGATATGTCTGTCGAGCAACGTTTGGCTATATCATGACACAACCATTTCATGAAATTACCGAACCCTTCATGTTCATCATATAATTATGTATCCATATCGTGACGAAAGTAACCTATTTATCGACATTCATCGGACATATCGTAAAGCAGTTGAATTTCACGCCAGTTGCACCCCGACCGGGTTAGCTTAGGTTAGAACGTTCTGTGACCAAGTCGCAGTTACTTGGCTATTTAGTATTTTTAGGATCGATGCACAACAAAAACAAAGCGACATCAACGCCTCTAATGGTGGATAATCTATTTTACGATATGTTTGGCCACATTGTAGCATATTATAATTAGTCGATTTGCTAAAAAGTTATTATCTGTGGGAGTTGTTAAATAGTCTACGACATTGCCACTTTCACCTCTCGTCTATAAATAAATGAGAAGTCCGCCCCTTTTCTACAATAAGTCGCAGAAGCATATATAGTTCCCCGAAATTGGGTGAGTAGTTATAGTGTCCTTAGGAGAATCTATATCATTATAACTGTGTTTTATCTTGTGTTCATTCTACATGATTATTATTATCTTGTAAACCACTGTGATGCTAGTTTCCTCTCCTTTGACCCTTCATTTGTCTTTGGGCTAGGGACCTCGTCTGGTTTGGAAACTACGCACATCACAGAGGCTTACCGAATCTTCCTCGTAGCTCAAGGACGCACCCTTGCGTTGTTTTCAGGGATCATAGCTTGGGTTCAGCTACAGACCTATCGCACTACACCGGTCAGCTACCGGCCTGAACACTCAATCTGCACTTACTTGACTAGCTGCTGAGCTAGGCTGAGTACTACAGCTACGGCTGATGGCTACACTACAGACCTGACTACTCCGGCAGCCTACACCTCAGACGCTCCGTGCTACTTCGGCAACTACAAACACTACAAGCCGGACGGTCCACCCAGGGCAGTAACTAACCTATTACCATCCTCACGAAAGAACCTTACGACTTGTGAATCTACTCCATAAATAAACCCTATATAAGTGACTCTAGTCTCATTTGCTCTACCCACTGAATCCGCAACGCCACAACATCATGAAGTAGTTAGTCGATTAACTGTTGTCGCGTGTAACTGTTCATATCGTCCAACGTTGAGTATTCAATGATCTGGCCAGACCACATCATGATGTGACCAGGGGTCGATGTTCTATTTAGTGTAGGCTTATTGCATTCCTTATAACGTAAGCTTTCATCGATCGTAATATTTTGCGTTTCTGAGCAGATTTACGGCCGATATGAGACAACATCTGAGATTATTTTGCTATTGTCAACTCATATTAATTTTTAACCCTATTTTGGCCAATATTTCTGTTGTTTCTCTTTTGGTCCTGGTAGTGCTTTGTCAACTCTTGAGAAAGACACCAGAATACCTGATCTAGCTAAACACGTTTTTGCGATAAACGAATTGATATTTCGACATATAGTGAAAAGTAGAGGGTCGCGCGTATGCGCGTGCGCTCGCAGTGTGACCTCATAGGCAAATTATATCCGGCCTCAAAATTGCTATAAATATGACCATCTTTTGAATGCTCAATCATTACTCTAGCATTTAAAGTCTCGTAGTTATTAGCGGTTGAAATCTTACATGTTTTTGTCGGTCAGAAATATTGAACTTACCACCAATAAACCGAGCGTTAGATGTTAAGCTTAGCATAACTTTAATGCCAAGTTTATTAATAAGGGCGCAAGAGATTACCGAAACATCAAAAAGTAAACAATGATTTTAAATCCTTGTTTGTCAACTTACCTTACCCATTTCACGTCCAAATGGGTTAGGTTAGTACCTATGCTAAGCTTAACATCTAAAATGTAGGTAAGTGTGATTAAACTAAAGTGAACACTCTTGAACCTCGAAAAATGTAGGCAAATCCTATTGGTGCAGGGGAGTTGTTGTTTTGTGGTAAACAAACTCACAGGGTAATTACCCACCAAATATTAAAAAGTGACCGCCGCTGACTTTGGTTACCAGAGACCTAGACTTAGAGACTAGCTACACCACACTTATTCAGCAACTTTAGGGCTCCGTACCTCAAAAAGAAAAAAACAGAACCCTTATAGGATCACCTGTGTGTCCGTTGAACGGGCGTTCAGCTTTCTGGGTCGTTCCATACAAATCTGTTTTTTTTTTATGGACAAAAGCTGAATAAGTGAAGGTCCCTTACGCATTGCAAAGACTAAGCGATTCTCCCTATAACCTGGGGGATTTTAAATATCGAGTGAAAAGGTTATTTCTAGGCAAGCTAGCACTAGTATCATCATTATTTACTGAAGGAATGTTTGAGATTGAGCGGAGCGACATCTACACATTTACAATAACATTAATACAACCTCGTATTGATTGAATTATAAATGGTCACCACATAAACACATAGATGGAGGCTTATAAAGTAATTGTTGGAATACTATGCAAAAGTTGAAGGAGGTATCTTTTAAAAAGTAAACTATTGTCAAGTTATTGTTTGTTCACTGCCCATAATAACTTTATAATAATAAAAACTGTCTTCCTACTTACAAATGGTGCAATGAGTTTTAACAGAGCCATCTGTTGTGCATTTTGCAAACCATATTGATTTTATGGATCTGCAGACAGATTGGAGAGATGGCGTTGCATGTTAAAATAATTTATCAATGTATTTTTTTTTTTAATTTCAGGTACTATATTACATATTATGTTCTTTAACGAGTTGTTAAAAATAAAGTAATGTAAGAATGGAATGTTAGTGAATAATGATAGAGACTAATACTACACCTCACACTCGCGTGTAGCGTAGGTTTCAAATCTTAATAGTACTGTAAACTTCAGAGGTGTTCTGGCATAAAACCTCCTCGGGTATAAATATTAGATTAAGAGACAATCATTGAGGAGGATACAATCAAACAATTGACTGGTTGGGAGATGTCAGCGAGACGGCCGCGGGTCAATGGGTTAGTGAGATTAAAAGATTATTGTAGTGTTATAAAATATATTAGTTTTCAGCGTGAATAGTTCATTTTGGCAGGCCAAATGGCGTGGTTGGTTAAGATACCACCGATCATGCATGCCGCTGGTCGTGGGTTCGATTTCCATCCAGGACAAACATTTGTGTGCATGAACACGTCTGTCCTGTATGTCCTGAGTCCACACCCTTCGGGGCACCGATTTGGCTGCAGCTCAACTTATTGAAAGAAAGAAAAATACTTTATTTGGGACACGCACAGGAAATACAAACAGTAAAAAAGAGCATAGGAAACTAACAAAATTAACATTAAAAAAAATTAAACAAAATAATTACAAAATATATCAATAAAAAATCCCTGTGCGAGGCCAAAAAGGCTCCTATCTCAGCATAAAGCTGCAATATTTAAATAAATACCGCAGCGCTGGTATTCTGGTAGGGCCCATGTGATGCCACGATATTGAAGAGACTTCTTAGTGTTGTATATTCCTAAAGTGTTATATATGATACTATTATTATATTATATATGTCGGCGCAATTGATTATCTATGAGGCAAAGTGCGCGGGCAGTCCGCAAGGTGGCGCGGCAGACGTGGCGCGCTAACGAAACGTCGAGTTGAGCGAGCGCCGGGTGCTGGCAGTTTTGAAACTGGCACGCGCACGGGGCAGATAAAATCACTCGGACGGATCGTTTGCCTCCTTATTTAATTAGAAATTCTTATAGCGGTGTATACTGTTTTGGTTTGAACGTATAGTGTTTCTATTAAACGTTTATTTAGTTGGTAGTTAACTGTTTAAATAATAACCTACCTCCAAACAATCAATAGGGGCTAAGGTTATCATGTCTGAGTCGCGGGAGAACACGTGTTCTTCTCCGACATCAGAAGTGGGATACGGGACCCACGAGCATAATGGAGGCAATTCAGTAAATAAATCGAGCGTAAATACACAAAATTTCGCGACGACTGGTGCAGTTTGTGCGAATAATTACCCCAGTGATTGTAATTCGACCAATACGGGTTGTTCCGGTACTAGTGATACCGGCGAGGCTGCTGCGCTGTTGAAGATGCTACGTGTGCTGACAGGTGGACTCCAACCTTCTTCTCCAACTGCGCTGATCAGATTCGACCCCGATGACCCGGACGCCGATATCGAGGGTTGGTGTAAGATAAACGAGGTGATAATAAAACACAAGGATTTAAAAGGTACCGATTTATTATTATCACTTATGCAAGCCCTTCGTGGTCGTGCCACTATATGCCTAACTAAGATACAGCCCGATTGTATTACGTGGGAAAATGTGAAAAATATTCTGATTGCGAAGTTTGCGAAGCCAATGTTATTACAAGATTACTTTGATCGAATCATTAAGTTTAGAATTAACGATAAAGAAACTGCCGCAGACGCCGCGTTGCGTCTTTGGAATTTAATTGAAACAATACCTAAAACTGAATTGAACGAGGAAGTGATTACTGGCTTTGCTGTTTCAATTTTATCCAACTGTGATAATAATTTAAGACGAGAATTGAATTCCAATAACATAACTTCAAAGACGCAGCTATGCCGCATATTACGTGGTGTATCTATGAAGCGACATAACGATGATACGACCATTCACATTGAAAATAAACGTCCACGTTTTAATAACCAACGACCGATATCTACCTTCAATGGTGCTTGCCATCGCTGTGGTGAAATAGGTCACAAATTTTTTAACTGCCCCCAAGGTCGTGGTGAAAGTTCACAGATTAATAAACAATCGCCGGTGCCCCAACGCCATGAAGAGAGACGACCTACAACATGTTATGCCTGCGGCAAGACGGGCCACATCGCCAGCGCTTGTGCGGCCGCTGCCGCCCTCCGCGAAACCTTGCAAGCCTCTAAGAAGGAGGTAAAACTGTGCAGCAAACGGGCGGTCACTGGTGAGCTACATGTTGCAGGTATGGGTTGTCGTTTTCTATTTGACTCCGGATCGGAGTGTTCTCTTATTAAAAGTAGCCTTGCTGATAAAATAAATGGAGTGTATCTTTATGACAATGTTGTATTGGTGGGCATAGGCAACTCCGACGTAAAGTGTAGAAAGCAAATGAGATGCACAATTAATGTTCAAGATTTGACCTTGCAAATTTTATTTTACATTGTCGATGATTCCTTTTTGATTGAGCCTATCCTGCTGGGTCGTGATCTTATAGATAAGGGGGTACATGTAGAAATTAACAGTAATGGTGTCAACTTATTTAAATCAAAATTTTCACAGTTAATGACGTGTAAAGTATCAACATCATTTGAATCTGAAGTTGACACTGATGTAGAGGGTGACTCTAAAAATCATTTGCTAAACATACTCACTTCTTACTCTGATAATTTTGTCGAGGGCACTCCAACAAGACGTGTTACTACAGGAGAAATGAAAATAGATCTTATTGATCCTAATAAGACGGTACAAAGACGACCGTATCGGCTATCGGCTAGTGAGCGACTAATAGTAAAGGATAAGGTAGTAGAACTTTTAGAGGCTGGCGTTATCCGAGAAAGTAATTCTCCTTTTGCCAGTCCCATCCTGCTGGTAAAAAAAAAGGATGGTAGCGACCGTATGGTAGTAGACTATAGAGAGCTTAACTCAAATACTCGAAGCGATAATTATCCTCTTCCGCGCATTAGTGATCATATTGATAGGTTACACGGTGCGAAGTACTTCACTTCCCTTGATATGACTTCTGGCTTCCATTGCATTAGTGTAGAGTCGACGTCAGTAGAGCGAACTGCCTTCGTTACCCCCGACGGACAATTTGAATATGTCGCCATGCCCTTTGGACTCAAAAACGCACCCTCTGTCTTTCAAAGAAGCATTCAAAACGCTCTAAAAGACTGTGAATTCGCCTTGGTCTATATAGACGATGTTTTAATCCCGTCAGAAACGGTAGAGCAGGGTTTAGAAAGGCTAGAGTTAGTTCTCGCAGCGCTCACGAACGCTGGGTTCTCGTTGAACATGAAAAAGTGTAAATTTTTGAAGTGTCAAATATCTTACTTGGGTTATGAGATCAGATCGGGGGAAATTAGGCCAAATCCTAACAAAATAAAAGCGTTAGCAGATATTCCTGTACCTAGTACTGCAACCCAGGTCCGTCAATTCATCGGGCTCGCGTCTTACTTTAGACAATTTATACCAGGATTTTCTATTCTAATGGCTCCTTTGTACCCTCTAACACAACACAATGGTAATATTAAATGGACGCAACAGCACAATGAAATCCATAAGCGCGTGGTAGAGATTTTAACCTCGGAGCCGGTATTAACAATTTACGATCCAGATAAAGAAATAGAGCTCCATACGGATGCGAGCTCGCTAGGTTATGGCGCAATGTTGATACAACGGATTGGGCGCACGCCGCATGTAGTAGCGTACTTCAGCCGGCGCACTTCGGACGCTGAGTCGCGCTACCACTCTTACGAACTGGAGACGCTGGCTGTTGTGCGCGCTGTAGAACACTTCAGGCACTATTTGTACGGTCGTCATTTCACAGTTCGAACAGATTGTAATGCATTAAAATCATCCAGTACAAAAAAAGATCTCACGCCCCGCGTTCATAGGTGGTGGGCAATATTGCAAAGCTATGATTTTAACGTAGAGTACAGGGAAGGGCGCCATATGCTCCATGTAGACTTTTTGTCTAGGAATCCACTACCTGAACCCAAACCTGATAGTATTGAAGTGGTCTCAGATCCGTTTAAAAAGAAAGTTCAGGCTCTTGAGTTGCAACGGGAATGGCTAGCAGTAGAACAACAACGGGATAGTGAGATAGTGGATATTATGGGCAAATGGAGGGCCGGAGATCTATCGGAAGATGTTGCGAAATCGTATGATGTTAGAAAAGGTATTCTGTATCGTAAAGTGCAGCGTAATAAACGGAATATATGGCTGCCTTTAGTTCCCCGGTCATTAGTATGGTCCCTTATAAGTCACGTTCACGCGGAAGTAAAACATCTTGGCTATGATAAAACGCTTGATAAACTGTACGAGTTGTATTGGTTCCCAGGAATGGCAAAGGCTGTAAAAAAGTTTGTAGATGCTTGTTTAGTTTGCAAAGCTTGTAAAGGAACTTCTGGTGCTCAACAAATTCAAATGCACTCTATACCAAAAACACCAATTCCTTGGCACACAATCCACATCGATTTAAGTGGGAAGCTAAGCGGGAAAAGCTCGAAAAAGGAGTATATCTGTGTTATAATTGATGCTTTCACTAAGTATGTTTTGTTACGATTGACGGCAAGCTTGGATGCTAATTGTGCTATAGAGTCTCTCAAAGAAGCCATTAATCTTTTCGATACTCCAAAACGAGTTATCGCGGACCAAGGGCGTTGCTTTATAAGTAGTGGTTTTAAATCATTCTGTTCTGAAAATAACATAGAGTGCCATGTCATTGCAGTAGGAGCTAGTAGAGCTAACGGGCAGGTAGAGAGGGTTATGCAAACTCTTAAAAATCTTCTTACTATTACTGAGAACAGTTCCGATACTGTTTGGCGGGAGGAACTTGGTGAAATTCAGTTAGTTCTGAATTCCACGAAATGTAGAGTTACTGGTTATACCCCAACTGAACTTATGTTTGGAATCAAAGCACAACCGTTAGGTATATCGCGAATAGCTTGTGACAATGAGAATCTTGAATGTAGAGCTAACTTAAGTGAAATGCGTCAGAACGCTACTAACAATATTGAACTGGTAGCTAGTTTAGATACAGAGCGTTTTAATAAAAATAAAGCCCAAGTAAAGCCATATAGTGTAGGTGATTTTGTTTTTCTGAAATGTTGCGAGCGTAACCAGACCAAATTGGATAGAAAATTTAGAGGTCCTTTTAAAATTACCGGAGCATTAGAGAATGACCGCTACGAGCTGCAACATGTTGACGGCTCAAAGAGATTGTACAAATACCCCCACGAAAGTTTACGCAGAGTTCCGGAAGGTCGCGAAGGGCTCACAGAAATGGCTGAAGCTCTATGTAACCAGGCCTTAGAGCAAGAGGGGTCCGTGTCGGCGGGTAGTAGCGATGAAGAGGGCGATGGGACAGTTGTGTGTTCAAAAGTAATAGATAACAGTAACGGTGGTAGAGTTGTGGTTACAACAGAGGTGAACAGCAGTGGAGATGAAGTTGATGGTAGAGTTGAGGGTACCACAGAGGTACACTGTGAGATGGAGGATGAGAGAGACGCGGTGGTAGTGAGTCCAGCCGGCGTATGTAATGATGGTGAAGGTACGTTAAGTAGCATCTCGTTGTCTGACTGCAAGCCGCTGGCCTGCCTTACGCTACATGTGTGATGGTCCCCAGCGTGTGGCGCAGATCTGCAGCGAGTGTTACACGCGTCCCAAATGAGATGATGGTTTTTGCGTTTGAGCTAGTAAAGTTTCTTAGTTAAAATGCTGACTGAGAGTTCCACATTAATTGTGGTCGGTTTCAGATGATTAACGCACGGGGACGTGCGTTCGTCAGGAAGGCCGTGTCGGCGCAATTGATTATCTATGAGGCAAAGTGCGCGGGCAGTCCGCAAGGTGGCGCGGCAGACGTGGCGCGCTAACGAAACGTCGAGTTGAGCGAGCGCCGGGTGCTGGCAGTTTTGAAACTGGCACGCGCACGGGGCAGATAAAATCACTCGGACGGATCGTTTGCCTCCTTATTTAATTAGAAATTCTTATAGCGGTGTATACTGTTTTGGTTTGAACGTATAGTGTTTCTATTAAACGTTTATTTAGTTGGTAGTTAACTGTTTAAATAATAACCTACCTCCAAACAATCAATAGGGGCTAAGGTTATCATGTCTGAGTCGCGGGAGAACACGTGTTCTTCTCCGACATATATATATATGATAATACTATTTATTCAGTGTAGATCCCAAAAGAAGCAAAAGTCCCTCAGGGCTTCTACAACCGGTGGAGGCGCTGGTTAAACGGGATAGTTAGTTTAAAAGATATGTTGTAAAGTATTGCTGCGTGTATAGTCAACTTATTTAGTGATAGATCCCAAAAGAAGTAAAAATCCCTCAGCCTTTTACAGTACCTACCTACAGTCTATGTTGTCCCCAACGGCCGGTCGTTGGTTGTCCTAGGGCAAGCGCCTCTTTTTCTTTTTTCCACGCGACTCAATTTTGTGCTCATACGGAATTGATTAGGTACACTACCACCCACGTCCACACCCATGTCAATTCGTTGTGTTCTCATTCTTCAACCTAGTAAAATCAGCCTATACCGGAGGAAGAACTCGAGGCGCCAACTGTTTGTTACCTTGAATTCAGCAGATGAATCTAGACCACCCAGCGTAAGAAAATTTCGTCGGTTAAGGCTGCAGTCTCCCGGCCACTAACGCCACCATAGATTTTATTTGACTTTATCGAGTTTAGGGTGAATTTTGAATAAATGCTCAGATAACATTTCAAACACACATTGCAAAATTTGGTCCAAATCCCTGTCAACTTAATATGTCTAATATTGTAATTTCTGGAGATAAATAAACAATTTTTTTTTTTGTGTTTTTACATTTCTCGGGACCCTGGGGTCCTGGACCTTTGGAAGGCGTACGAGTGGCTGAAGCCAACTCGCAGAGGCCCCTTAGACAATTTTAAATAATGAGGAGGCACCAACCGACGATTATCCCTGTATGCACTATGCAAGTGCACCCAAGGACAACCCCCGGTTGGTGCAGGACTATTGCAGGACATAGAAACAAAACATATTGGGCTATGGGTTTGGGTAGCTATAGTGGATTGGTTACCCAGAACTATGGAAGGACTATGTCCCCTGCCTGATCAATGTTATATGTAATACATGGATAAAATAGCAGGGGGTGACTTGCACACTCAATAATGGGCCCCCGGAAACGGTCGCTAGCACATAGTGACGTAGCAACAAGGGGGCAACACTTCCTGAGGTGCTTGAGGAGTGGAGAGGTATTCCACGGCTATCAGGACAATCCCGGAACAACGGTCAAGATCCCTACCAGCACCTTACTGGAATACTTCCTTCCTCCGAGCACGTTTGCTCTTGCGAATCTCCACTCACGCCGGCCAATAAGGGCAAAAAAGAGGTGGGAGCTCTGTTCCTCCCCAGTGTTCACTCCAGCCGGCCAATAAAGGCCAGCCAGGGGTGAAGAACAACACTTCTCCCGGGAGATAGGATCCGATTGCCTAACAGCTCGCCACATGCTGCCCTGCGGGTTTCTGTATCTCTTTTGGTCTGGCTCCTCATCCTAGACCTGTTCCGGCAAAGTGAACTCTATCGGCAGAGACGTACAGTTCGGAGCACGCAAGCCCCACCACGACTCGTAGAGATGCAGTATTATTATTAACATTTTAAACAAAAGTGCAATTGCGTACACGGTCAAAATGTATAGAGCCGCTGTTTTGTTTTTCTTCAAATAACCGACGTAATAATAGGTACCTATGAAATTGCTGATTTAAATAAAAAAATCTAACAATTTTTTTAAAACAAAAAATATTGTCAATGCACTTTAGCCATTTCAATAAAAGATCGTTGATGCCTCTGCTATAGATATCCTGGGAACGGGAATCGATAAATTATTTAAAGACGTTTATTACCGCCTCGTTGGATTTGAAATTTGCCCCCCGGGGCTCATCGTTGAGATCAAAACCAGAACTGAAGGGATCAAACCAAAACCGCACCGTGGGTTCACTTGTGGTAGCTTCTTCATACACGTCGTTAATATTGCGTGCTGTCTGTGTTGCATTGGTGCCACGGGACGGAACTCGTATTCGAAAATAGTGCGCAATTTCGACTTTTCCATGGTTACAGCAACATCGATATCAAAGATAAATCGAACGGCGGGAAAACAAATGAACAACTGATTTTTTTTTTTTTTTGTTAATGTCATGCTTATAAAATCAATTTGAATTTGGATTCTAAACTGGCCGGTATGAAAAATCGGCAATTGCATAGGTAAAGACCTATTATTTCACGCTGGTCGGTCTTATAGGTACTGAATTCATGAAAGTTTCCGCGGCGAAGTCCCTTATACCCTATATTTTGGCCATTCCAGGACGATTGCCTCGTCAACACGCTTTTCACTCCTCTGCACACTCACGTAAGCAGGCCACACCATTAGGTAAAGTCCATTAAAACTGTAGGTACTACCGATTTTCCAACTGTGTTTTCCTTTATGACACTAAAGGAAAATATAGTTGGAAAGTCGGTAGTTGTTGTAGTAATAGTAGTTCCATCCTTAACAAAGTACCTACCAAATGTACCAACTACTGAAGGTACTGTGAGAGCTCGAATCTCACTGGGCCAGAAGGATAGCTATACAACAAATGATAGAGGATAAAACCATTATAATAATATTTGAAACAATAACAGATTTCCCTTAAGGGCCACGCACTGCGTAAGTGTACGGCCCGAGTGAAAAAGCGTCAAAAAGCATAGGTTGCCAATTGTATGAAACCTTTTCATGCGCTACGCCCATCCTTGAATAAAAGGAATGACGCGTAGTCTATTTCCAAGTAAGACTTTTTATTCATAACATGCACTCGATCTCTAACGTACGACGTACAATCCTTATTTAATATACAACGTCAGTTTGAGGATATAGGTAATAAGGAAAAAACAAAATAATGCACAAATACAATCTATAGGAGTATTTATTTTTCCTAATTACGTCACATAATGTATTTTACAATATTTACAATAAAGTTACAAACAGTACTAAGTTACATTTTATGGAAATTACATTCATCTTGTTTTTTTTAAATATTCGATGATATTTTTTTTTTGTCCCTGCCTAACGACTTGTTCAGACATAGCGATTGAATAAACAAGCAACAGATTACGAGATCACGTGAGGAAGTTGTTTTTATTACCTACTAGCTTCTGCTCGCGACTTTGTCTACTAGGAATAAACATAACCTATGACAGTCAGGGATAATACAGCTTCCCATTAGTGAAAGAATTTTCGGAATCGGATTAGTACCTAGTTGCAAAGATTACCCCCTACATTCAACCTCACAAATTTTACCAATATTATAAATGGGTATTTTCTATTTATCAGGCACAAACTACTTACATCTTATTACAGTTATTTACAAACTGTATACAATGTGATTGTAGGTTATCAAAGATTATCTTACAATTTGATATGATTTCATTCATTCATCATAACGCTCGACACCAAATTTTAACAGAAGGCAATTGAATGATTGTTTCACATGATATCAGTACTTTTAAACTTATAATATATTTATCAATAAATTGGTAGTAGGTGAACTTTCCTTTTTTATGATGAGTGACGTTTAGTATTATTTGAATAACAAAAAATGTGAAGCTAATACAGATTTTATTGAAACTAGCAACGCCCCGCGGTTTCACCCGCGTAGGTTTCAAACCCTTAAGAATATTGAGGTAAAAGCTATTCAATGTTTTAATCCAGGTTATAAACTATCTGTATGCCGAATTTCATCAAAATCAGTTTAGTAGTTTTTGCGTGAAAGAGTAACAAACATCCATCCATCTAGCCTCACAAACTTTCGTTTTTATAAATTATTAGGATAGTAGGAAATTGTAAAAATTATTTTACAATTCCCATGGATACTATGATAATAACTACCGACTTTCTATCACCCATTTCTAACCCTACCACATATAAAAATAAATATTTTCTACAAGTGCCTTACATTATGCGATCACAATAAAGTTGCTTTTAACAAAAAGTTGCCCTGTCTGAACAAACCTTTCGTCCCTTTTACAAAACCTAATCGAGATATCGATAAAATCGAGTCTGAATATCGGACCTTCCGAGTTTTCCGAGCTCGGAAGTGTCGAACCCCCACTGTCGAAGTCCGGGCTGAGTCGAGGGGGACATCACGAGTACTTTCCGTTGCTGTTCTGCCGACCCCACGATGAGGTGTTAGATTTCCCGGCGGCAAAGGCAGGAGCCACTCCGGTTGGTGACTGGGGAGGTGTCAGCGGCATGAGATTCGTAGCTGGGTGGTAGACCTTGGCCGACATTGTCATACTGCCTGAAATTTGAAAAAAAATATTAAGTTAATGATAGTACTGAAGAATTACTTAGACAAAGATGTGTCTGTCAATCAATCTGCTTAGCCTTTTCCTAACTATGTTGGAGTCGGCTTCCAGTCTAACCGGATGCAGCTGAATACCAGTATTTCACATGGAGCGACTGCCTATCTGACCTCCACAACCCAGTTACTGGGTAATACGATACCCCTTGGTAAGACTGGTTGTCAGACTTTCGGGCTTCTGACAACCCGTAACGACTGTCAAAGATCCACGAACGACAGCTTGGGACCAACGGCACGGAGGAATCTCGGTATGAAAAGATGGTCAACCATCCACAGATCAACCCCGGCAAGCCTAGCTTAACCTGATGGATCGACCAGTGCGGCTGTTATTACTTAGCCACGAGCTCCCCACAAAGGTGTGTGTGTGTAGTGTTTATTAACTACATCCACATTTTGCTAGTTGTTTAAATCCGATGTCACAAATCGAAATGGATGAGGATCTACTCCACATAAATCTTAAACTCACTGACAGACCACGCACAACCTAAATCGCTGGTTCGAGCAGCATGCTATTTTACACAAGAATTCCTTATATACGATGGCTTTGGAAACATGCGGCAAAATTTAGCAGGGTGTTCTACACATCAAAATGACTAACTTTTATATGGGACCAACTAAGCATTCGCAAAAAAAAATCGAACTTTCCATGTAAAAGTACAAACCCGATTGGACCATTTTGACTAAGAAGGTCGAAATTTTTTTGCGAAAATCGAGTTTTTTTATTTTTTTTATTTGAGATGGGTTTTCTCTCGACTCTAGTCTAGGTCAGAGGTGACAGAGACAAAGTCGACGATGGAGAGAGCTTACCCAGAAGAAGCCTGTTCACTCTCACTTTGAAGAGATCAAGAGATCGAGATTCAAATTGGTCCCATAGTCATCATCATTCTCCTGCCCTTGTCCCAATTTATTTGGGGTCGGCGCAACATGTCTTTTTCTTCCATACTTCTCTATTAGCTGTCATCTCGGTAGTCACTCCCTTTCTGGCCATATCATCTTTCACACAGTCCACCCATCGTTTCTTTGGTCTTCCCTTACTCTTATAGCCCTCCACGTTCATACTCAACACTTTCCTGTCGACATTTTCCTCATTCCTCCGCATCACATGCCCATACCATGACAACCGATTTCCACACAACTTTTCAGTCACCGGTGTCACTTTCACCGGTAAATGTAAATTGGTCCCATAGTAAAAGTTTCATATTGATGAGTAGAAAATCCCCTTAAATTTTGTCGCATGTTTTCAAAGTCACTCTGTATATTATAAGAGAGCACTAAGGCAGGATTTTTGATAACCGACTTTTAATGATTTTAAACTGAAGATGACGTCTAATCGAGAGCATTTTCTTAATAACTTATTATGTGAGTATTCTAGATTATGTTTATATTACATATTGTAATTAATTTGTAAATTTATGTCTAATGCGGATAAAAACCTGAGAATCACGCAAAAACTATCAAGGGTATTTTTATGAAACTAACACCATTTTAAAGATGATTTAATTATTTATCTTTAAGTATACGTGCTTTAATATAATACCTTTTGTTTTATGTATAGATAATAAATTAATATCGCGTCTAATTTGGGATAGCGCTCCTTGATGGGCGAGTCCTATTACTGGCTGGACGTACGACGCGTTGCGTGAGCTCAGCACAGAACACGCAAGCTAACCACTCAGGGCCATTGGGGTATGTCTGCGCCTTAATAGAGGATGAAAGTTTGTATGGAAGTAGATTTTAGCCATCGGACACACGGCTTGTAAGTACCTACATATTTTTTTGCCCTTGACTAGACATATCTAAATACAAAGTGGTCTTCCCTAAACAAATACGTCATGCAAGGTTATGGGAACAGAGACCTACTTGGCAATAGGCCACCGATCGTCAACTGTTTCTGGCCTCTTAGTGCGGATTTCAACAATGAAACTGAACCCGATCAGCACCCAAACCACGTTTAAGAACTGTCAGTGTGATTATTATAATTGGAATATAGACACTGACAGCTCTTGAACTCGATTTAGATGTGCTGATCGCGTTCAGTTTCATTGGTGAAATCCGCACGTCGTGTTACCTGGTTTTTTCCGTCATGCTAAACATACGTCATGTTGAAGAACACTAGATTGCATTGTCGTCATAATAATTAACATAATAATCCTTGCTTATAATTGCAGTTAATTTGAATAAATTAAATATTATTAAGTCATAATTACCGTCGCAAGTCGTAATTACTGAAACAAATAAAAAGACATTCTGTCTGAACCTACGGGGTTCATACGATACTCAAAGACTTAGTGTACGGCCTGAGTGCACGCTCGACTCGAGCGTCCGGCGGGGCGGGGCGTGCGACGTTCTTGTTAATCACATGCAAACACTCGCGAGTGTCCTGAGTGATGGCCGAGCGGCGCTCGGTAAACGCTGAACGCTCGGCTGGATATCCTATTCCTATAATTTACGGACCGTTATTGGTTAAAATTAAGACTTATATCTTTACCAATAATGAATCAAATACCTCATAGCTTTGTTTGTTTGTTTTGACCCTCTCATATGGAAGTAGCTATCACAGGTAAAATTAGCTTACGGATCTATTTACATACCCAGTTTGGCAATAAAAATAGCAACCATTCGATTTTGTTTATAGGAACTGAACATATGTACTCTGAGAAGAAAGACCGGAACAAACTCCAAGGTCACAGTCTCTTTTAAATTCGAGACATAATCCTGGTCAGGCCATTTATGAGGACCATGCAGAGTCGGTCTTTTAAGGAAAGAACCACACAGATTTGAGTGGACAGGTTCAGCCAGTGCATGCATTGTCAGTAATCATTTTAAATTCTTCATTCAAATTAGATACTAACCTATTCAGTCCGCGATTTCGTCTGAGATACAAAATTAAAAGTAGCCATAGTTCTCTAGGTCCCAGGCTACTCATCTGTTAAATTTCACAACTATCAATTCAGTGGTTTAGGCGTGAAAGCTAACAGACGGACAAACAGAGTTACTTCCTAGTATTTATGGATATGGATACACGGTCACGGTGCGTCCCCACTGGTCAAGTGATCTTTTTAGTATCCATTCCAAGTTCAATGATGACCTGCAGCCGGTTTCTTCTGTAAAAATCTCTCAGTGAAAACTTAGTTGAAGTGAGCTTAAGAAGAGAAGGATGGACACTACTGACAGCTCACTTCAAACTCACTTCAACTGAGTTTTCAGAGTGAGATTTTTACAGAAGAGATTAGGAGTTGTTAGAATTCCTGAATTTTTATTTCACAGCACTCCAGTTAAGGGAGGCAGAGTTGAGGGGGGGGGGGGGGGGGGGTTATTGTACATTCTTATCATATCACTAGCTTCAGCCCGGGACTTCGTTCGTGTGGAAGTCGATAACATACAGCCCATGTTCCTCGCTGATAATGTAGCTTTCTATAGGTGAAATAATTTTTTAAATCATTACAAACAATCAAAAATCAATTCTTTTCTCTTTAATCAGAGTAGTTAGATAATAAGGCAAAACGTGAAGTGACGTGCGGTTTTGTTCCACATATGTGCACTTCAACCATTATTTCTGTGACCTTGACCAGCCCTGCGCATCTCGTGCGCTAAAAATGATGAAATTCTACAGGACCCTGCCGGTCCAGTAAATGGACGAAATATGCATTACGCCTGTTTTCGCCGAAGGGATATGAGCAGAGGTGATATGGTTGAGTCACACATAATAGGGTGCAAGCTATCAACCGGCACAAATCTAGACTCCAGTGGGCTTAGCATGACTACTTGTATATCTCTACGAAGATTAGACAACAGGGCGCTCAATCTTAGTACAAAAATCTGGGGACAGTGGGTTTAGCATGACCACTTGTCTATCTCTACGAAGAGTAGACAACGGCGCTCAATCTTAGTACAAAAAACTGGGGACAGTGGGCTTAGCATGACCACTTGTCTATCTCTACGAAGAGTAGACAACGGTGCTCAATCTTAGTACAAAAAACTGGGGACAGTGGGCTTAGCATGACCACTTGTCTATCTCTACGAAGAGTACACCATGGTGCTCAATCTTAGTACAAAAAACTGGAGACAGTGGGCTTAGCATGACCACTTGTCTATCTCTACGAAGAGTACACCACGGTGCTCAATTTTAGTACAAAAAACTGGGGGCAGTGGGCTTAGCATGACCACTTGTCTATCTCTACGAAGAGTAGACAACGGCGCTCAATCTTAGTAGAAAAAACTGGGGACAGTGGGCTTAGCATGACCACTTGTCTATCTCTACGAAGAGTAGACAACGGCGCTCAATCTTAGTACAAAAAAGTGGGGACAGTGGACTTAGCATGACCACTTGTCTATTTCTACGAAGAGTAGGGAACCTTTTCTATACAAAGTGACATTTCGTTTCTCCGTTTTTAACATCCCACCGTAGAAAGCCTTCTACAATTTGTCATTTTGTCTTTCGTTTCTAGCTATCTTTGTCTAGGTCCTTTTTTATGTAGACTATTTCGGAAGAGAGTTGTCTAGGGTAGTGACAAATTGATTTTGTAATCGCCATGCTACAGACAGTAGAATACTTTCTACTCGACGACCGCAAAGTATATACGATTATCTACAACATCATTTTTTTTTTTCTCTTCTTTTGCTTATATCTCGAAACCGGTGTGTCCTACGAGAAAAATAATGAAAATTTTGCCCCCCCTTTAAAAAAACTCATAACCTTCTAAAGCTCTACATGTATCTAGGTAATAATTTTTCATATTTTCCATAGAAAAAGTGAAATATTCTATATAAAACACGTTGAAAATAGCATCGCCTCCGCAGTTGTATTTATATTATATGTGTGACTTTAATATTTGTAAAAATTGAGAATTAAACAGAAAAAAAAATCCTATGAAAAAATAAAGAATTCTGAGTCGAAATATGTAAAAAAATGAATTTCGTAAAAGTGCAGTTGACTCTTTCTACTTTGTTGCCGTCGTACTGTCTACACGGTGACGTCATTTTTGTCTACTCTTCCGTCGACAACACGCTTCTCTACGGTTCTCGTGCTAAGCCTGCTGGCTGCTACTGAGAAATGCCTGATGGGAAAACCCAATACCGCTTTGCCAGATCTGGGAATCGACCCAGAGACCTCATGCTCAGCAGTAGAGATTGGACCACTAGACCAACAAGGCAGTCAAGTTTGGACTAACTTGACTAGAGTAGAGGACAAAATACTACTATAATAATATATAATACTTACTATTAGATTGAGACCTGGCGAAGGTTTGTTTGGTGTTGTAATCTTTGGTGGGAGGCATTTTGAAGTCTGTAACAAAAGGAACGGTTGTTTAATAAATTGTATTTACATGATACAAAAGTCAAAAAATTAGGTTTAATTTTTGAATTGATTTCAAGAAGACATTAAAAGCATAAGTAACTTTTGAGGCGAGGATCCTTAGTAGCTTGTTATATGCTTCGTTGTTATACATACTAAGTATTACAATAATAAAGCTGAAGAGTTTGTTTTTTGTCTTTATGTTTGAACGTGCTAATCTCCGGAACTGCCAGTCAGTTTTCAAAAGTTATTTTTGCATTTGGTAGCCCAATTCTTGAGGAAGATAATAAGCTATTTAAAGTCACGCTAGGACCCTTAGAAGCCTAGCAAAAAGACAAAGTCGGAAAGAACGCTAAGTGAAAACGAAGTAACACAGCGGGCGGGTGATACGATGCGACGCGATGGGTTGGGGGACAAGAAGATTCACGCGGACGAAGTCGCGGGCAGAAGCTTATAGCAAAAGGACATCATTAATTATTTCCAAATATTTGTAGTAATCTTGGCGACTCTTAATGCCCGTTATTCCTAGGTAGATGATATGATCAACCTAAAGCCATTCATTTTGTTCTTGTAAGCCTTTTAACGGCTAGGACCGAGCCAGGCTAGGTACGCTAGGTTAGATTTTTTTTTTTAATCTTCCAATGGACAACTCAATGTATCCATTGATGACAGGCCAGCTGGCGTGGTTGGTTAAGATATCACCTGCCATGCCGCTGGTCGTGGCTTCGATTCCCATCCAGGACAAACATTTGTGTGCATGAACATGTCTGTTTGTCCTGAGTCTGGGTGTAATTATCTATATAAGTATGTATTTACAAAAAAAAAAGTAGTGTATGTAGTTTATCAGTTATCTGGTTTCCATAGTACAAGCTCTGCTTAGTTTGAGATCAGATGACCGTGTGTGAACAATGTCCTAAGATATTATATTATTATTATTGTGCCTTTAAAAACGAAGAAATACATCTAAGGTCCACTTAGAGTACAACTGATAGAGCTACGTAAATAAATCTGAGT
Source organism: Dicycla oo (assembly GCA_948252095.1). NCBI lineage: Eukaryota > Metazoa > Arthropoda > Insecta > Lepidoptera > Noctuidae > Dicycla > Dicycla oo. Next base: position 26,441,961 of record OX411729.1, on the reverse strand, counting down.
AGCAACGAGCATCGAATCAAGATACTATGGCGGCCATTAATAATAAATGATCGTATTTATCTCTTGCAGTCGAAGGGTGTGCTGTGGGTACGTCATGATGTGATCACTTGTTAAGGTCCCTACTCATTTGGTAAAAGAATAAAGATTACTGCTCTTCACTTCCTCACTGAATGTGAATTTTCTTAGAGGAATGAAAATTATAGAAAATCATCAAATAGATATAAAACTAAAATTAAATGAGTTTGCGTCACGTTCAATTGTCTTTAAGGTGAATGCGCATGCGGAAAAGTAGCCTTCGAAATTCAAATTTTCTAACGTTGTTTTTTTTTCAATATGCAGGTCGGATTAGATTTCTTATAAAATGTTATGTGAAATCATGACATTGTAGAAGAAATCTACCTTAGGGCTAATTTTTCAATAGTCAGATAACTTATTGAAATATCAGCCCTTAGAAAGATTTATTGATGATTATGGTTATAATTATATAATTTATACATATTTGTTATTACCGCGAATCATATATTTTGATCAAGATACAACCTGACACTGCCCTGCAAGTTGCAAAAAACACAATAAAATTTGAATTTCACGGGCTATCTTTGCGATTTTGTATGTTGGTAGTTAAAAAACAATGGCGAACTCCCAAACTAACTATTGTTGACGTTTTTTTTTTGAGTCCGCTGATGAGAAACTTTTGTAAATATTGAGTATGAATTTCTGAACATATTTTTTTTTTCTTCTAGTGTAGGTACTATTATAGGAAGTCGTTTCTGGCTTCGATAGGCCTTAAGCTTGATTTGGTAAAATTTAAGAAATAATTTGATCTCACGCTTAATAATTCCACCAACAATATTTTTGTCATTATTCTTGCACTGAAATAATATTAATTAACATGCGTCAATAAAATAGATCGAGATTTCCCTAGAGCACAATAACTGTCAATAAATTAATAAACAATTACGCAAGTAAACTGTTATGTATGACGTAGTACCTACAGATTACATATTATTCTTACATAATACATAAAGTTACCTGTCACCAAAATCAAAATCAAAAGTAATTTATTCTAACTAGGCTGAGAATCAGCACTTTTAGAACGTCAAAATTACATAAGACAGTCCCCCAAAACGCCCGCCCTTCACCACTTCCTAGTGCTTTAGCTGGGGAGAAGAAGTGGCGCAACAAACTCCCCAGCAGCACAGCTGTCTGTTCAGTTAAAAAAAATGAATCTATATAACACTGCGCATAACAATTTAAGTACACTGCGCAACACAAAACATTAAATTAAATTATTTGCTATAAGTAAGCTAGCACACGCCAATATACCAAAAAAAGAAAAATACGAAAACTATACTCAAGCAGAAACAAAATACAAAACTAAAACCGTAAGCAGAACTTTATACCTATATTAAAAGCCTCCAGTAATAAAGGGCGTGCCCACTTACATATAGCCGTACATGTAGTCGTAACTCGAAGTCACAGATTATAAACTAGGACCATCGAAGTAAAATAAACAATGAGTTAAATTACTAATAACAAAACACCAAGGTCAGCAAGACGACCTGTCACCACAAGCAGCACCCGTTCACCTATCCTAGTCACTCCGCTTACCATAAACGATGTAGGTTCGGACGTATTTTTCACTCAAAAAGAATACAATATTATTAGGAAAAACTTCTATGAGGAAAAACATTAATAATTATTAACTTAAAGTGAAACTTTCGCCGCGTGATAAAACTAAAGTTAAGCTAAAAAAAACACAGTTGGTAAAAACTTAGAAAGAAAGAAAGAAAAGAAAGAAAAACAGTTTATTATTATTATTTACAATTTAAACACATTCAAAACATGCTGCTTTAATAGCTTTTTAAAAGTTGGAAGAGATTTTGATTCCTTAATCATTTTAGGTATAGATAATAGAGTTGAGCTCCCGCATGTACAGCAGTTCCTCAACCGTTGTTTGTCCTCGGTGCTCTTAAAATTATAGGGTTTTGCCCTCTCGTCATAATGAATTTGCTTTCTTTTCGTAATTTCTGTCTGACGAGGCTTTAGCAGATAAGTGAATACTAATCCACAAGATCCACGTTTAGGTGAATTCCCCGAAATATAAAATAGTATCTTGAATGATTTCAGGGGAATTCCCATTTAAGGCGCGTCGCCCACACGAGCTAGAGTCGGAAAGAGGGAGTAGCGTGGAAAACCCCCCGCACCTTCCCACCCCCACCCCCCCGCACCCCTACACCGCACGCCCGTGCCACGACGATGCCTCGACTCTAGCTCGTGTGGGCGACGCGCCTTAGACTGCAATAAAATGTTAAAGAAAACCCCGCCTTGTTATCGATAAAATTATAGATTTATTTTAAAGATACAGGCGTAGGGCTCTGCGAATATAATTATATCAACTAAAAAAGATACCAATGTGCTTGAAATAACTTATTTACGTTACTAAACACCAGTTTCGCGTTCACAGGCTGTCACTGTCACCATTGTTGTGGAATATTAACACTGACAGCTCTTGAATGCAGTTTAGATGCGCTGATCGCGTTCAGTTTCATTGGTGAAATGAGCCCTTAGAGGTTTAAACCTAGGTCCATTTTACAAAAATAACATAAATCCTTTACAATAATCTTTCGCCCAGCCTTTTACTATCTTTGTTGGGACTCCTAATCAGACAATGTACTGCTAAATACAATACGCTGATCCGCAGATTTGTACGATTTAGTAAGCAGGTAAAAATTACACTGCTTAGAGCTTATTGACAGTCATTCTACACTGGTAGTCTATGGATTAGGTACTTAAACGCAGAGGTCATACAACGTCCTGGGTGAGCAGTATAACAAAGCGTGTGCAGTAAAGCAATGTGAGTCGGACTCTCACACGAAGGGTTCCGTAACATCGTACAATTTAACAATACTTTCTACAAATGCAGAAAAAAACTATGTACTAGTTTATTCTATGGTACCCTTTTCATTTTTATTTAATTCTTGTGATTTTTAGGGTTTCGTACCTCAAAAGGAAAAAACGGAACCCTTATAGGATCACTCGTGTGTCTGTCTGTATGTCCGTCTGTCACAGCCAATTTGCTCCGAATCTAATGGACGGATTAGGTTGAAATTTGTTACACTTATGTATTTTTGTGAACCAAATATGGACGTGCAACGTAAATAAATGAATTTTGAATATGGGGGTCTATTTTGGGGACAAATAAGAAAATTAAAAAAAAAGTTTTGCAAACTGTACCGTGTGACATATCAAATGAAAGGGCTTACTGTAAGGGTCTCAAATTTATATATTTATTATAATTTTAAAATAAATTGTTTTAAAGTTATTTGAGAAAATAGACGAAAATTGACCATTCCCCCTTTATCTCTGAAAGTATTGAGCCTAAATATTTGAAAAAAAAAATACAGAAAATAGTTCTATAGCTATAGCTTACAGAAAAAAATTTAAAAGGTCTATGGTCGTAAAATAACATGGTACAAATCTCTCGATATTGTGAAAACAGGTTTTTCAACAACAATGTTAAGTTTGTTCTTGGGATAACTTCATCCCAACTACGGAACCTTTCATTGTGCGTAGTCCAACACGCACTTGACCGTTTTTTTTTTTGATATAGCGTAGATTTACACAAAAGATACAGCTCGATAGGGTCTTTGACACCCTTTGGGTATACGGAAACTTAAAAACACAGGGCTACTTTCACATGATGAGCAACATGATCACCAGTCTCAATCAGTCTACCTAGCCTTTTCCCAACTATGTTGGGGTCAGCTTCCAGTCTAACCGGATGCAGCTGAATACCAATATTTTACATGGAGCTACTGCCTATCTGACCTCCACAACCCAGTTATTGGGCAATACGATACCCCTTTCCCCAGATCCACGAATGATAGCCGGGACTAACGGCTTAACGTGCTTTCTGAGGCACGGAGGAGCCTCGGTATGTAAATATGGTCACCCATCTACGGACCAACCCCGGCAAGCGTAACTTAACCTGAATGATCCACCCGTGCGGCTGTTATTACTTAGCCACGAGCTCCTCACATGATCACCAGTCTAAACAACGTAAATGTCAATTGATCTAAGTGTACTGAACACTTTTATGCAACGAGAAAAATCTTTAATATAGAATTATGTGTAAGCACCTTAATAGAACATTTATTAACCAATTTTTCCCTCGAACGGTTCAGTCTTAATGCTACGATATAACGATAATACAGAAGATACGGTATTGATGACAACTACCCGACTTGAAAAGGTCGTATCTGAATATACGACATTCAGAAATGAAGCTTAGAGATACCACAGAAGGTGAAAACTGCGCTGCGTCCTCTATTAATAAAGTTGAGTTCGATACTTTCACACAGTGTTATCATATTTTCGTTTATCGGGGCATTTTGTACACAGCCGTATATAAGCGCAATCGAATTTTAACTCTATGCGGAAAGAGGTAAAGTTCAATTTTATGCAGTGTCAATGTAGACTTACAACGTTTAAGGTGTAAGCGCATCTATCTTCAAGCGTTGTCTGAAAAGATTTATTTCATAGGAAAAGAAAAAGACGTACCTACGTTGGGGGTAAAGGGGGGAGGATATTTGTAAAATTGATTATCTTTGACGTTCTTTTGATGGCATCCCTTTGAATATGAAACAGCCGATTGGTTTTAATTTAATTCTCCAGGAGGCTTTGATTTTCGAAGCTTTTTGACGATTATCTGTTTCGGTACACAAAGGTATTATATAGGGTGTATTTTTGAGTTAGGTAGCTAGATGGCAGAGAAGAAGCTAACGTAAGCATCTTATTGGTAACAATAATTATACGATTATCAATTTCAACAACATGTTAAAACAGCATCGCTATTTTAAAGTTTTACTTATTTTCCTGGTCGTTTTAAGCATTAATTCTTTTTTGTTCTGTTTTTATTGAGGAAATTAACATTATATTTAAATTAAATGCTCTATGAAAATAAAATCTAGATCATTAATTTGATTTGCATGAATAACTTAAAATCCATTTTTTTATTAGTGACTATCATATTCTTTGCTTAGTGTAGAATAATATTACATCCGGGTTTATTGATGTTTTTTTATCCGACTGCCGCAGAAGGAGGGTAATGTTTCATTTCGAGAGTATGTATGTATGTCTCTTTCTCTAGCATGCTCTGTAGTCCAAACCTGTACCCTAATTGCGTATCACACTATCAATAGGAATCGGAATCATTTTGAAGCAAAATTCTAATCCATTGCTTCATAAATGTTCGTTTTGTCTGAACTTGAACTGTCAAAATGACACCGATTCCGATTGATAGTGTGCTACGCAGTTGCCCCGCTGCTCGATGGATTTTAACATGAGGTGTTGTTACATTCGTTTTAACTGTGGGAGTGACATAAGCATACAATTGTTACATATTGGCATCTGCAAATACAAAAGAAAAAGTGAAAAAAAAACCCGAATACGTAAAAACTGAACTTTAAAAAAAGATGGAAGCAAAATAATAGGTTGGGGAAAAAGTTTCTTCGCATGTTTTAAGAAAATTCAAAACATTTTTTAATATAGATTATTTACATTTAACTAAAGTATGTAGGTACCATTTTGTTCGATAACTTTTTGCCATCTTGTAGGTAGGGACATGATCCCATTGCTATAGAAATTTTGGGACTTCTGGTCAAAATACCGCGACAAGTGGTTTTGGCAGTCCTCTCGTGATGGTAACCTGACACTGCCTAAAGAATTCTGAAGAGACCGAACAGGTGGAATCTGAAGGTGCAAGGTCAGGACTATACGGCGGATGCATTAACACCTCCCAGCCAAACTCTCTTAATTTTTGCTGAGTGGCTAAAGATGTGTGAGGTCTAGCGTTATCATGATGAAAAACCACACCCCTTCTGTTGATTAATTCCGGCCGCTTTCTCTCAACTTCTTGCTTTAATCTCATCAGTTGTTCGCAGTAGAGTTCAGAATCGATGGTCCTGCCTGGTGGTACTCGTAACAGCTCATAATGAATAATGCCCTTCCAATCCCACCACACACTCAGCATCACCTTGTTGCGAGTTAACCCGGTAGATAGGCCCAGGTGGAATAAAAAGCGGACTGTATTTCTAGGTTATAATTTTAGGTATTTTACAGGTCAAAATTTAATTATTGAAATCGATGCGATCGTGGTCGCGGTGTTAAAAGGAGGTGTTAACGTGTGCGTTAACACCCGGGTTTCGCCACAGTCTGTGAAGCCTGACCGGCCTTTGACCACAACCTTTTTCGCACGTTCTTGTCATACGTGATCCACTTTTCATCACCAGTTATCAGCTTCTTCAAAAATGGTTCAGTTTCATTACGTCGTAATAAAGAATCACAAATGAGTACACGGTTCATTAGGTTTCTTTCAGTGAGCTCGTGCTTTCAGTGACCCAAATGTTGAGCTTTTTTGTGTACCCAGTTTTTTTCAAATGCGCCAAAACTGTTTTGTGGTCAATTTTCAGTTCTTCAGCTACGTCGTAACTACTGATATGCCGATCTTGCTCCACTTTTTCAAAAATGGCATCCATTTTATCCGTAATAGGGCGACCAGAGCGACGTGCATCTTTGACATCAAAATTTCCGGATTGAAAACGCTTAAACCAAATTTGTGCTACTCTCACAGACACTACACTAGGTCCATAAACATCGCAAATTTTTTTCGCGGCTTGCGTTGCATTTTTACCTTTTTTGTAGTAAAATTTTAAAATGTATCGAATTTCTTCATTAGATTCACTCATCATGACGGTACGAAAAACAAATGAAAATCACACATTTTCCTAATTTGAATTTGGAATTATGTTCTTTAAAATTTAAACTTTCAATGATACCAAAACCAGCCAGATACAAATAGTATAGCCAAAGCGATTTTATTAAAAGTTCATACATACTATAATGCGAAAAGACTTTTTCCCCATAATATAGTCGGAGGCAAAAGGTCATCATTGTTTTTAAGAAGATGCCTCCAACTGCATGAAATTGTTTATAGTACCTACATATACAGGGTTATTTGTAAAACACCAGCAACCTCTTAAGGTGTCATTGTACTCATCATTATATATATATATATATATATTTATATATATGTTACGGGTCGTCAGAAGCCCGAAAGTCTGACAACCAGTCTTACCAAGGGGTATCGTATTACCCAGTAACTGAGTTGTGGAGGTCAGATAGGCAGTAGCTCCATGTAAAATACTGGTATTCAGCTGCATCCGGTTAGACTGGAAGCCGACCCCAACATAGTTGGGAAAAGGCTAGGCAGATTGATTGAGTAAAAGTTGTTCATAATGATGAGTACAAGAGGTTGCTGGTGTTTTACAAATAACGCTGTATATCTTGTTCACATTATAAGCAATCGGGTTTTTTCATTTTTTAAATTTACTTTTTTAATGTTACTGGTTGGCGTGTCACCTGATGGCAAGTGGTCACCGCTTCCTGTGGACATCTGCAGTACGAGAGGTATCGCAGATGCGTAACCATCCCGTAGACCAATCTGGTCACACATCCAGTATTTTCCAGCCACGTCCATCTAGCTGGCGGGCGTCCTACACTACGCTTGCTGATACGCGGTCTCCACTCCTGACCGGCCCATTGCCAGTTCAGTTTCCTTACTCTGCAAACTATGTTGGTTACTCCGATTTTTTTCCGGATACGTACTTTCCTGACCGGTACCCATAACCATTCAAAGCTCAACGCTGCTTGGCGGCACTAATAGTATGGTAGGAGTACTTCCCCGGACGAGCTCTTTCTCTAATACTACGAATTAGCTAATCTTATCACCACAATATGAGCTGAGTAAGTGAGTTATATTTACTAGTCATAGAGTAAGAAGAATTGGCTTTTATTCGAAACTTTTTTAATACATCTCTACTCTGAAATACGCGCTCAACATACAAAATGATATACAGCGCCACACGGAGGGTAGTTGTATATTTGTGTAAGATAGCAACTGTATCGGAACGGCGCTTTCACACCGAGCACAGTGTGTGGAAAGTTCGCCATAGTTTGAGCAACGCGCGCCTGAGGGCGTAGTGTGGACATGCCTTCAGGATTAGAAATTGTTAAATTATTTTTTTGTCTTTTCTGTTCCTTACGTAAATGGAGCCATTTCGGAGCATGAGGCACCTGGCCCACCGCCAGCGAGAAGCGAGTAGAACTAACAACTATGAACAAGTTGTTTGTTTGATGTGAACAGCTGACGGTCAACCAATATGTATCTCTTTTAATGGTCCATAGACTATTTTCTTGCTCAAGATACGTACAGCATGTTGCAAGTCCCGTGTTAGTACAAGGAGTACGTGAAAATTGTCGATAGCTAATTGCCTGGTGCCTGAAGTTGAAAGTTCATACCTGGTTATTACCAAGCAATCTGACCATTTCGCTTCATCAATCAACTCAGTCAATCGCAGTTCACCACTGGACACAGGCCTCTCCCAGGCTGCCCACAAAATCCTGTTCTCCGCCTTCCGTATCCAGTCTGTCCCAGCCACCTTCTTAAGCAGCCCACGAAGCATGCGTAGTTCATACAAACGAAATACCAAAATAATTTGTAAATCAAACATTTATTAAGGTAGTGTATATTTATTCCGATTGAATTACAGAATATCTAGGTTCGCAAAAAAAGGACACTGATTTGAAGACGAGATATGAGGAATTTAAAATTTCTATAGAAAACTTATTTTTCTCATATTTCCTGTTTAAATCAATGTTGGGAACCTAGATATTCTGTACTCCAATCGGGATAAATACACACTACCTTTAGAATATGTTTGATTTACAAATTATTTTGGTATTTCGTTTGTATGAACTACGCATGCTCCGGGGGTGTCTTGAGGTCGTCGGTCCAACTAGCTGGGGGTCCTGCACTATGCTTGCCGATACACGGTCTCCACTCCAGGATTCGTCTGCTCCACCGGCTATCGGTCCTTCGACATACATGGCCAGCTCACTGCTACTTCAGTTGGCTTACTCTGCAAGCTATGTCGCTAACTCCAGTTCTTTTCCGGATAAGTAACTTAATTCCTAATAATATCCTTTAAAGAAACTCCAAGCACAGCCAGCTCCATAGCACGCTGAGTGACCTTGAATTTGTGGACAAGGCCGACTGTCAGTATTCACGTTTCGGCACCGCATAAAGGGCAAGACGCACTAGTTAGAAACCATAGTCTTCAAGCATTGTGGGACCATCTCACTATACTTAGTAAAAACTGTCCTTGACTGATTTTGCTCAGAATAAATTTGCAAAAATTTTCATCGTGTTGGAACGTCAGATAAAATTTTCAGCAAAGCATCCGCATTTCAAGAAGCTACGTTTTGCAAGTCTGAGTTGATTCATTCGCATTTAATTCCTAAAAACGTCATTGAGAACACGTCATGTATTATCAGTATTTTAGGTAAACTGATACTGGTATTCACAAAGACCAGTTTGTCACAATAAGTAGTATGAGCGAGCGAAACCAGAAGTTAGTAAAGCCCCTGATAGGAGGCGAATATTGATAATATTATATTGATATAATTGATATCGTTTATCAGTTATGCAATGGTGAACATAAAGGTTTATCGGAAACTAGTTACTTCAGTATAATATTATTGGTAACAGCCCTAAAAATAGAAACATCACTGTAGTTTAAGATTTAATTTTTGGATTTGATTTTTAAGATTTTAAATTCCGAATCCGTTGTAATTGTAACTGTACAATTACAACGCTTCGGAATTTAAAATCTTTGCATAAGCATATTATTGACTCAGTTCTTTTTGTTTTTTTTTTTGTCTATGTTCCGTAGTGGAATGCGATAGGCCGAGTTCATTAAAAGGCATATTACATTTCGACCGTGATTTTTGCATTAAATGGCTAAATTTGGCGTTCTTATTCTGAGAAACTGAAAGACTTCGACAACTTTGATTTATTGAGAGGTGGAGAATAGTTATTAGTATAGTTCAAAATGGCCTAGCTCTTTGCATTTTTTGCTTATCTATTAAAAAAAAAACAAAACAAAATTCCGAAGCAAGTTGTTCATTAAAATGCGCAATGGCATTTCTCCGAGCTCGTGGATTGGACTATGTACCTAAATAATAAATTAAATGAAAAATATATAATAATATCTAAATATATATATAATATATATAAATAGCGTTTTAGTTCATAGCGGCCTCAGAATTTTGAAATATTTATGGAATATCTATTTAAAATATCCCATTCAAACCCATAATCGCTCAGAATTAACTGTAAATTTCTCCTTACTACTTTAATATTATTAAGTAAAATTTATATCAGAATAAACGTTATATCATAAAAAAATAAAATCCCATATTTTAAACGAAAAAAAAAAATTATAACACTGAAAATAAACGTAATTACAACTGTCAAATGACTACATAATGCAATGCGTCGCCGTGCTTCAATATACCTAATCTGTCAAAACGGAATTTTGTGATATGCCTTGAGAAATGAAAGTGAGATATAGCATCTTCATAGACAGCTAGATAGTTTATTACATTATAACTAAATGCTTTGCCATCAAAATGCTTGTGTGTTGTATCGGTGATGTAATGAAACAACTTCATTTTCCCGTCGCGTCGGCGGCGTCACACGATCTCGAATATTAGTTATCAAGAGATTAACGTATATGTTACCAACTTTAAAGAAAAGTCTGTCTATCTGCCATCCATTTACAGTGGACCCCGGTAATCCGGCCCCTGTCTAATCCGGCACCCCTTGTAATCCGACATGTCTTTTATTATTGATTTTTTTTTGACAATCTTCGCTAATGGAGATATGTAATACATGACCCCTTGTAGTCCGGAATTTTTACAAAAGAGTACCTTGTAATCCGACAAATTACAGATCCAATGATAATATTCTATTTGTTATACTCTGAAGTAGAAATCATACTGCATTATATATGTCTTTGGTTAATTATACAATACAATAGAGAGCTTACGTTTTATTATAAAATTAATGTCATTAATGCTATAGAACTTATAAAAAATAATAACTTTACATTAGGAAATAATTGTTTACCTACAATCAAATGTACCTACATACTAAAATAATCAAAAATTATGAATAAAAATCATAATATGAATCAATCAATTTATAAAGCATGAAAATATTCATAAATTTTTTTGAAATGCGTGACCAAAGCTTTGTCCCTCAGTCTTCTCAAAAGTAAAGGTTCGTGGTAGGATGCACCATTCTCTTCAGCCCATTGCAAACCCAGTAGAAAGGCGTTAATTTTATCTTGTGCTGTCAATTGCGGAGTATGTACATTTGTTTGTACACAATTATTTCCTAATGTAAAGTTATTATTTTTTGTAAGTTCTATAGCATTGATGATGTTAATTTCATAATAAAACGTAAGCTCTCTATTGTGTTGTTTAATTTACTAAATTTGACATACATAATGAAGTATGATTTGTACTTCAATGTATAACATATAGAATCTTATCATTGGATCTGTAATTTGTCAGATTACAAGGTACTCTTTTGTTAAAAAAATCCAGTTCTCTATAATCCGACAAATTCGATAGTTCGACACTACCCTGCAAAACGTTTGTCGGATTACCGGAGGTCCACTGTAATTCTTGAAACAGAAAAGCTAACCGATATACAGGACAATTTTTTTATTAGTAGTCAAATTTTCACAGGGCGTTCTACCCATGAATATGAACAACTTTCACTATGGGACCAACTCTGAAATCACGAAAAAAATCAGCTGTTTCATACAAAAGTTCTATACCTATTCGATCAAAATGTATAAAACAGCTGATTTTTTTATTATTATCAATATTTTCACATGACAATCTTATGAATTTTTTTCGTGATTTCATAGTGAAAGTTGTTCATATTCATGCGTAGAACACCATGTGAAAATTTGGCTACTGATAAAAAAAAAAAATGCCGTGTTTAAATATGACGGGGGTAGCCTACCTATATTTCAGTATCATCAATGTTCTTGATATAAAATATGAAACTAAATCCAGTCTTATCCTCTTATTACCAACGTGCACCGCATTGTTCGTCCTAGATGCAGTGCTGTATGTATTTATTTATTCACCCACCTACCATCGGTGACAGCCATTTTGTTTATCAACTGGCGTTCTGCATGTTCGTGTGTTTGTATGTTTGTGCATCGCTACTGAGATGTTTGATTGTTCCAATGTATGATGTAGTTTGTAATAGAGATGTGTCTCGAGGTAGCGAAAGTAGAACTTGTAGGTGAATTTAATTTTGTAAAACAGTATTTAGTGGTATAAATTCCTGTGTCAGCATAGCACCTCGGGCTGTGCTGGGGCGCTTTTGCAGGAGCAGAAAACCTCAAACAGCGCAAGTATAACAACCTTATTGGGAGCTATATGTTTGAGCCGGGGTTGGAGTCCGAGTGCTCATCGAGTATTTCGGGACATCGCCATGTGGTTGATCAACTCTTCAGGGGACCAGAGGGCTGGCCTATTTTTAGCACAAACAATCAGCATTACCAACGTGGCAATGCTGCCAGCCTTTTGGACACATTTTCCCTTGACAGCGCAGCGGACGAATTTTTTGATGCCTGAAGCGCTCTTCCCCTTTTTATTTTTAATTTTTAATTCTCTCTAAATGTTATGTACAGCAATAAGTTTTGTATTCTTACTTTTGAGTAATAGCAACACTGTCACTAAATGATTTAATAAAACCAACCACTGCTGTCAGTTCGTTCCTTTTTCTCTATTCGCTGTGCTAGGAGACAGACATAAAACCTTCCCCGTGTAACGTTAAATAAAATATAAATAACGTTATTTAAATTCAAAGTCTCTGTTTTTAATTCACGCCCGTAACCTGATTTCCTATATTGTCAAGCAATTTTGACCATCTAGGGACCCCATTAAGACTTTGCGACCGAATTCGGTCGCAAAGTGATTAGGAGTAAGTGATTGTTATCTATATCGAGACTGTAGGCCCAGCACAGACTACCTGCAATCCTTCTTCCTTAAAATCCATCCAAAGGTTGTCTTTTATAAGATCGCTTTTAGTTATTGTGTCACCCTATGTAAAATGTATACATTTACATCTGTTATTCGTATGGTATAGATAATAACGAGAATTTTATTCTATTATTTTTTCTATTAAAACACTTTTATTTTTATAATGAAAAACTCTTCCTACAAAGATACACATAGTTTTTTTTTTTTTTTTTGAATAATTTTACCTAAATTGATATAGACGCCATTCCTTGCATTCAATTCCACGAGTTTGTGACACTAACTTATTATTTATTTCTGCGTATTTTTTCTAATCAGTATTATATTGTAAGTTGCAATATTATCATTGATAACGGAAATCGATGACATTGAGTTATTTTCCAATTAGTTGTTATTGTAATGTATTTTTTTTTTACGAAAACGGAAAACGATTATGACGTGCTCAAAAGATCAGCTGGCCAGTAGCTGGAGGCTGACGACGCAACGTGTAGGATGTAAAAGTAGCGTTAGTCGTTCAATCAATCTGCCTAGTCTTTTCCCAACTATGTTGGGGTCAGCTTCCAGTCTAACCGGATGCAGCTGAATACCAGTATTTTACATGGAGCGACTGCCTATCTGACCTCCACAACCCAGTTATTGGGTAATACGATACCCCTTGGTAAGACTGATTGTCAGACTTTCAGGATTCTGACGACCCGTAACGACTGCCAAAGATCCACGAATGACAGCCGGGACCAACAGCTTAACGTGCTTTCTGAGGCACGGAGGACCAACCCCGGCAAGCGTAGCTTAACCTGATGGATCGACCCGTGTGGCTGTTATTACTTAGCCACGAGCTCCTCTCTTAACCACGTTAGTCGTTGAGACTTATAAATAAAGCATATTCTAATTCAACCGCGAACAAATCCTATGTAGGTTTAAGCCGAGATCTACAGGGTCAAATTAAATCAATATCTTAATGCTACAAAAAAAAAAAAACGCGCTGGCACTTATTGTTGTTACTTGAAGTATGAAAAAAAACACATTTAACAAATGTGTTTTTTTTTATCGTGTTTAGATATCAATCACCTCAGTGAAGTTTACATTAAAAAAAAACTGTTTTTTTACTGATAATTTCAGGGGACCATTCTACCTGCGGTTAATGACCCAAAAAAAACTTATCAAATTAACTTCTTTTTCATTTTATCATGTTTAGGTATCGACCCATCATGTCTGCGTAGTTTCGCTAGTTAATTTAATTTGACCCTGTTTATACGTTAGCACATACTTTGGCTAAGTGTCCTTGTCACTTTCTCACACTGTCTAACTACAAGTGCAAGATAGAGACGGAAATATGTCTAATTTAAAGCATCGTTTAGAGTTCTCGAAAATGCACACAATAAAACTTAAAAAAAGAAAAAACCGACTTCAAAAACCTAAAATGAATAAAATAACTTTCATAAAAAAGCTTCTGATATCAGTGCCGTCGGTGCCAAGCTAAGGTGCATTGAAGAACTGAAGACACCGACTTCAGAAGCTGTTAGTTAATTCTGAGCGTTTTTAGTAGTTTTATGGTTTTTTTTATTTTATATAGATATTCCATACATATTCTGAGGCCGCTATGGACTAAACCACTATTTAAGACCAAGAGACATTATTATATACTTTTAATTTCATTTTAACAAAAAAATGCAGTCGCGTTTTGTATGAAAAACTTGCTTCGGAATTTTGGCTTTATCTGTATAAAATAGATAAGAAAAAAAATCGAAAATCAAGGCCACTATAAACTATTCTCTACCACTCAATAAGTCAAAGTTGTCGAAATCTTTCAGTTTCTCAGAATAAGAACGCCAAAGTTGGCCATTTTACGCAAAAATCACAGTCGAAATGTAATAGGGCCTTAAGCAAAACGTCACCAGTTCATCACGTCATCGTCGTCGTTACTTATCTAAAAGAATGTTCCCTTCACCTTACCTCCTTATAGTGGCATAACTGAATAAAATTATGTTGTAAATACCGCGTTTTTATTAAAAGCGTTCTTTCCTCATTGAAGAATGTCAGTGACCGCACAATTGAATTAAAAAAAAAAGTAAATAAACGACTCAATTATAAATGACTAAATGACTAACCCGGTGACGATCACTTTAATCTGTGAGACCCGAGCTGATTTGAATGAATGATTTCAGTGTCAAAAAGGGGTTCGTGGCTAATAATAGCCGCATGGTCGATCGGAGTGTATTAAGCTACGCTTGCCGAGGTCGGTCCGTTGATGGGTGATCACCGCCGTGCTTCGGAAAGCACACGCAGTTTTGACAGTCGTTATGGGTAGTACCTAAAAAGCCCGAAAGTCTGATAACCCAGTAAGTGCGTTTTCGACATTCCACGTTGCCGCTAGATAAGAATTTATTTAGTCGGCGGGTTAGCTTTCCTATTTGTGAATCTGTTCAGTACCGTTCTGCGCTTGCCCGGCGACACTATCGTGTCCAAAGCTCCCAAATGTATAACAAAATCCACAAGAAACTATCAATTTATAAACTTACCTTGCATAAGGTCAAGCTGAGTCTTAAGCCTTGGTTACTGTCCCTCAATTACGACGAAACAGAGCAAATTCTAAAATCTCTTTCGTAACAATAGTCGTACCCTATTAGAGGCACTCTAATTCACCCCTTACTCGCCATCACAATCAACCTTTCCTAATCATTTAATTTAATTTTCACACACACTCACACACTCGCACACACACACACTCACACAAACGCACATACTCACACACACATCACTACACGCATACTCTACACAATCACCATCACAGGCTTTTTGTAATCACTTTTTATTGTTTTGTATTATTTATTATTTTTATTTCTAAATTGTTAACCTTATTGCATAAGTTTTTAATAGTATTTCCTCCCGGGAGAGGGCACTGGCTCTTGTAACACAGGTTAACCACCTAGCACAAGTGTCAGGGACTTCACACAATTTGTAATCACTCTTATGTAATAAAGATTATTATTATTATTATGCGTTGTGGGGGTCAGATAGGCAATCGCTCCATGTAAAATACTGGTATTCAGTTGCATCCGGTTAAACTGGAAGCCGACCCCAATAGATCTGGGATAAGGCTTTGGCAGATGATGATTTCAAAATCTCAATAGATTTGATCCGAAGTATCACAAAAAGGCTTTTCATTTTGAACCAACTTTGAGAATGACTAAGGCTATGGCTAAGCAAAAAAAGCCGCACGGGTTGATCCATCAGGTTAAGCTACGCTTGCCGGGGTTGGTCCGTGGATGGGTGACCATCTTTACATACCGAGACTCCTCCGTGCCGCGGAAAGCACGTTAAACCGTTGGTCCCGGATGTCATTCGTAGATCTTTGGCAGTCATTACGGGTCCAGTCGTATTACCCAGGATAGGCAGTCGCTTCATGTAAAATACTGGTATTCAGTTGCATCTGGTTAGACTGGAAGTTGACCCCAACATAGTTCGGAAAAGGCTAGACAGATTGATTTTGATCTCATAACTAGTTTTTGATTATTCTTAATTAGTTATTAAGTACTCAAGATTGCGCGGAATCAATTCCAAGTAAGTGATTCCATACTTTTGCTCGCGAGTGTACATAAAAAGAACGCATAGATTAGAATGCTTTCTTACTACGTCTTAGTGACGTCAGACCCGTTGATTCACCGACGATTTAAAACAGGTATCTAGATCATAATTTCATTAATTTCAACTGTCCTTAACTAATATTATTGAGAGCCAATGAAAAAAAAATAGAAAAGAATAGCTATCCTACCAAAAAAGTCCTATAAACGACACATGCGCCAAATTATAAAATATCAAATATAATATTTAAACACCACCCCGTTGTTAATCTTGATTAAAAAAATACGAACATCAAACAGGACAAAAAGGGTTGGAGTCGCCACCCACCTACAAATATTAAATTACTCAATATTTCATACCGATACTAATTTCGCTATCTTAACCCTCGCCGGCCGCGGAACGACAGAAAATATTACGAAAAAAAAAATTATACTCGCCAAAAGAAAAAAAACGTCGCAGGCTTAATTGACATTCTTTATGAGCGTCAGTCCTTAGACGCGGATATTTTTTAATTAGATATATTTTATGGGCTTTTTTTCGAAAGGGGTAAGCGCGAATAAAGGGTTAACATTTGTTTGAGCCAATGGGGAGGGGGTTCAATATTAGCCTTTCGTAATCAGGCGGGAAAAAAATGGTCGATTAGGCCCCTTCCGACGTTAATTTAGGATCATTGGGCCTACGTGGAAGGTAGAATACCCCTTTCTTGGGTGTCGTTTTAATGTTTTGTTCTCGATGCTGGAGTTAAAAATGTCTTAGATTTGTTTTGTTTCGTTTTTACCCGACTGCCCCAGAAGGAGGGTAGGTAATGTTTTTTTTTTATATTTTATATTAATAAAATTTTATTAAACCTGAAAGTACTTATTTATTGGATTGGGACCTTACAAAAATCCTACCTTGTAGGTAAAGAATAAATCAATGCTGCAATAAGAATTCAGTAGTACGAGTATAAGTAAATTTAAAAAATATGTGAAGTGACAGTAGGTAAGTACAATCTTGTGTTTGATTCAAATCGTTATTAATTATATACAACCCATTTTTTACCTTTAAATAATTGAACATATCTAGTCATAACACTTTGACTTTTGAGAATAAACCCAGACAATATTAGGTGAACCGTGAGCATACTGTGAAACAGTAGTGCTAAATAAATTCAGAATTGACACATGACCCTCTTTCTCAAATCAGTATAAACGAATTTTCAACAATTTCAAAAGCCAAACAGGAGGGTTTAATAAATAATTTTAACGTATTTTTTCATCGAAATGAGGTGCGTTTGTCGTGCACTAATTCAATCTGCGACACGAGAAATATCGTTGAGATTAGTTGCCGGTGAAAAAAGTCGTCGGAAGAAGATGGTAGAGTTGCTGATTGGGTGAGGGTTCCGTACCAATTTACTTATTTTATTTGACTTTGTTTCTCACGTTGTGACTGTGTAAGGCCTGCAGATATTTGACGCGAAAGTTTTGGCGTGAACTAAACCTGTCTTTATCATTCCTATATCATATTATGTTAATGTTGAATACTCAAATGCTGGCTGAAATTCAGGAATGCGCCATATTTTCTACATAAGTGGGCAGATTATTTTTAAGCTATGTTTGGCAAAAAATACGTTTGGAGTGCTTCGCTAAGAAGAATTGCTTCTACTGATTGCATTTTTTTGTTTGATTGAATAGTTATGTTAGTGGGTTTAAGGCTCGCTCAGACTGCCGAGACGCGACTTTAGTAGAACAATTTCTATGATAACTTAATGGAAATTGTTCTACTAGAGTCGCGTCGCGTCTGTCTGCGGAAGCCTTTGGTAGTCCAAAAACTGTTTTTGTATTACAACAGAAAAAAAAAGAATTTTACTTATGGTGACACAATGGGCGCTCATATCGCTAAAAGCTAGTCCTATCATAAGTATTAATTTTTACCTATATTTTTCTTCAACGACGCACCAAGCGTTCAATCTCACTTCCAACGGAACCCCAAAAACTTCGTCGAAGCCGAGAGAGCCCGTGAAAAATCTTTATTAAATCCCTCTTGAGCTAAATAAGTTCATTTGCAGAGTGAAAAAAAAAATTTTTTTTTGCCTTTTTTATAAATTAGTAAACATTTTCGGCGATTTGTATGGCTTACTCCGGGGGTAATTAGTGATTGTCTGTGTGTGGGGTGGAGGGCCTATTGGCGAATTAAATTATTTTTTCCGCCTAACTAATGAGGGGAGAGAAATAAATGTGGATTTAGACAAATTCGCGTTAGTTAAAGTTAAGACACTGTTATAAATCCGTATTTTTTATTTCGTACTTCTTTCTAGTCGCACTGTCTCTTTAATTGAGCTCGGAGATTGGCAGTGTCAGGCCTTCGAACTTTTTTGGAATAAAATAGCTTTTATTTGGTGGAATTATTGGAATGCATGATACTGATAAGATGTCTGTTATTTACATACATACCAAGATGGCTGAAGAGGAGCTCGTCGCTAAATAATAACAGCCGCACTGGTCGATCCATCAGGTTAAGCTACGGTTGCCGGGGTTAGTCCGTAGATGGGTGACCACCTTTTCATACCGAGACTTCTTCGTGCAAAGCACGTTAAGCCGTTGGTCCCGGCTGTCATTCGTGTTTCTTTGACAGTCGTTACGGGTCGTCAGAAGACCGAAAGTCTGACAACCAGTCTTACCAAGGCGTATCATATTAACCAATAATTGGGTTGTGGAGGTCAGATAGGCAGTCGCTCCATGTAAAATACTGGTATTCAGCTGCATCCGGTTAGACTGGAAGCCGACCCCAACATAGTTGGGAAAAGGTTAGGCAGAATGATATTATTATATTTGTCAAAACAATATTGTTTGTTTTCATTCTAATGAATCTGTTATCAGTGGGCACAGCGATAGCATTGACACAAATTCAATTCGTTGTGGTTATGACGTAACAACACGATTGTACGTATACCGCGGAGACTTATGCAGAGGTATTTACAATAGCACTATGGCCATAAACCACGTGCAATTATCAAACTGGCCGATGTGAGTGGAAACACCGGGAGGACGCCTTAGTTAGAGCGATGCCATACGGGCGCTACCAATGCGTTGCGTCATCGCAGTGAGTGCCACACGAGCGCTCCGATGTCGCAACGCAACGCAGCTCATCCCGACGTCGATTCCTTCGATATTGTTGATAACATCTCCCGCTCCGGGATTTACTGACAAAACCCACCCGTGTTCCTTCAGTTGGGCCCCTTGTCCGATGCGCCTTCGTTCCAACACCGTGATAATATATTAATAATAATAGCAGCCTATTACTCTCCCGCTGCAGGGCAAATGACTCGCCTCATACAGAGAAGGCACGAACACTGATCACCACGCTTGCTCAAGACAGATTGGCGATCACGACATTATGTGGCATAATGCTCAGATTTGTAATATGTAGAACTACGGAGCGTCACCGCTCAGGCGTCGCAGTGCTGACGCAACGCATTGGCAATGCCCGTGTGGTATCGCCCTTAGGAGAACATAATATATAATATAGTGACCTTATTGGTGGGTGATGTTCTTCGGAAAGGTCAGGTGCGTAGTACCCGCAACCGGCGTGCGTGTATGACCAGCACCCTAATTGTGTAACACAGTACCAATGGCAAAACTGAATGATTTTAAAGCATATATATTAGTAATCCGTTCATACCTCCGACCTCCATAACCCAGTTACTGGGTAATACGATACCCCTTGGTAAGACTGGTTGTCAGACTTTCGGGCTTCTGACGACCCGTAACGACTGTCAAAGATCCTCGAATGACAGCCGGGACCAACGGCTTAACGTGCTTTCCGAGGCACGGAGGAGTTTCGGTATGAAAAGATGGTCACCCATCCACGGACCAACCCCGGCAAGCATAGCTTAACCTGATTGATCGACCCGTGCGGCTGTTATTACTTACCCACGAGCTCCTTTTTTCCTCCTTTTTAGCTCTATTTTTCACAACTATTTTGCAAATAAGTTTTTTTTTTTTTTGCAACAGGTAATACTGAAAGGGGACCTAAAAAATTTGAAGTGGAGCTACTAGAGCATGTGAGTTGAAAGAACGCTGTGCACATTCTCAATTTTTTTTTCTTTTTTTTTTTAGACCGCATAATTTTCGACTTCTAATGAAAAATGTAAAAAAAATACAGTCCCCCGCCCCCTTAGCTCTGAAGTTTGCAAATAATTCTGTGTAATAGAAGATTACAGGAAAAATAAAACGATGTCTCTAAATAGCAGTTTCTTTTTTATGTATGATGGTAGGGAACCCTCGGTGCGCGAGTCCGACTCGCTCTTGACCGGTTTTTTATAATTATGTGATAACTATGTACTATACCAGTCAGAAGTTGACTAGCAATCTCACAAAACTATGGCATAGCAATATTAGTTGTACTTATGACCTTCTTCTATAAGAACGTTTGACAATACTACACATTGGCAACGTTGGCAGCCCGTATAGCGCAGGCGATAATGGTCATTGCGGTGTAAGTGGACTTCTAGACGTTGACTGTACCTAGAATAACACCAAAATAGGCCGAACAGAACCGAAACAGGCGCCTAATACACTTTACATTCTTAAAACCAGTAGGTACATTCGTAGTTACCTACCTAACAAGTCATCGATCCCATGACCTCGATGATTCATAAAAATAACTGAGGAAACACGACATATACTGGCTATATAGCCTACACATTCTTCTTAGAATACAGTTTAATCGTTTCTTTTTACTTTTTACCCGTCTGAACCAGAAGGAGGATAATGTTTTTCGAGATTATAGTTAATTGTGGAAATGACATAAGCTAAATAATATTTATTGCAAAAACATAAAACGGGAGGGGAAGATTTTTTTAGGGTTATTGGTAAAACAGCAACCACCTCTTAAGGGGTCATTGCACTCATCATTATGAACAGCTTTTACTCAATCAATCTGCCTAGCCTTTTCCCAACTATGTTGGGGTCGGCTTCCAGTCTAACCGGATGCAGCTGAATACCAGTATTTTACATGGAGTGACTGCCTATCTGACCTCCACAACCCAGTTACTGGGTAATACGATACCCTTGGTAAGGCTGGTTGTCAGACTTTCGGGCTTCTGACGACCCGTAACGACTGTCAAAGATCCTCGAATGACAGCCGGGACCAACGGCTTAACGTGCTTTCCGAGGCACGGAGGACTCTCGGTATCAAAGATGGTCACCCATCCACAGACCAACCCTGGCAAGCGTAGCTTAACGTGATGGATTGATCCGTGCGGCTGTTATTACTTATGAACAAGTTTTACTATGGGACCAAACCTGAAATCCCGAAAAAAAAAATCAGCTGTTCAGTACATTTTGACGAAATATGCGAACATAAATGTACTGAACAGCTGATTTTTTTTCGCGATTTCAGGTTCGGTCCCATAGTAAAAGTTGTTCATAATGATGAGTACAATGACCCCTTAAGAGGTTGTTGATGTTTTACCAATAACCCTATATATTAATAAAACCAAAATGCTTGAAATGAAACAAACGATTAAAAACAAAAAACTCGCCTGCAAAAACACTTGTGAAAAGAAAAAAACCAATATCCTTAAATATGTTGTAATTTTTGTTTGTTATACCAAAATTTGGATGGATTTTAATGCTTGGTTTTCTCTTTTCAGTTATGCGTTTTTGCAGGCGGGCTTTTTTAACAATTTGTTTTTATTTGTTATAGTTTACTTTCCTGTATTTCAACAAAGGAATAGAATGGCCATTTTATGGTGCATTGTACAATACAAGTATTAAAAAATACAGGTAATTAATTGACTCGAAAATGAAAGTCGTTACGGGTAATCAGAAGTTCAAAAAGTCTGACAAGGGATATGTTACCCAGTTACTGGGTTGTGGAGATCAGACAGGCAGTCAATCCATGTTAAATACTAGTATTCAACTGCCTCCGGTTAGACTGGAAGCCGTCCCCAGCGTAGTTGGGAAAAGGCTAGGCTGAGTGACTGACAAGGAAGAAGTTTACCTGCTAGTGTACCTAAGTGACGAGGTGATAAATTTAGTGAAGGTACAGACGCCAGCAGGTCAAGCTACCCGAAACTGTCAAATTTTCCCAATCAACCTTGAACCTAATGCTTTAGCGATAAAGTTGAAAATCTATTAAAGTTGTAGTAGCTTGATGCGCTGGCGTCTGTACTTACTTAATTGCGTAATGCCACTTTGTCAAACCAGTTTTACGCACACTCATTACAAAAATACTTAATTATCAATATGTTTAGCCAACAATCCCATTCAAAACTAATTAAGTATCAAAATACGGATAGCGAACAATTACCGTGAGAAAACGTAGGTTTAATCATTACTAACCAATTAACAATAATTACTTAGACTTAATTAGTTCAAGGTTATAACCTAGACATTATTTTTGAACGATAACGTATCGATCATTTTGGTCGAAACTCGTTTATTGAGCGGAAGTGGCATTTGAGGGTCATGATGACGTCAGATTCGTCTTTTGTTAATTATTATTATGACTTATTTTCTTATTTTGTTTACTAATGTCAGTTGAGTTATACATTTTCTTTTGTGTACGTAAATGTGTAGGGTTATTATAAAAATACTGTTCAATGGTTATTTTAAGGGTGAAGCTCCAGGTAGTCCGCGAAATTCTAATTTTCTTATTTTTTTTTTTTTTGGCAATTTGCAAGTCAGTATTATGTTGTATGTTGATGAAAAAATGATTCGCGACGGTAACATATACATGTGTTTACAAAATAATAATCATTAGAATCAGTTATAAGTTAGTATAATCCTAAAAGTCAACGCACTGCCAGTTACCATCCCTATCTAGTTGCTATTATAATGCGCACAGCAATAGAGTGGAACTCACTACCTGCATTTGTGTTTCCAAGCGCATACAACCCTAATTTCTTCAAAGTGAGTCTAATCTCTTCAGCACTGCCAGTTACCATCCCTACGTAGTTACTATTCCACCAATTCGCACTAAGCGTTTCCAAATGTCTTTTAAAATGCGCACAGCAAAAGAGTGGAACTCACTACCTGCGTCTGTGTTTCCGAGCGCATACAACCCTAATCTCTTCAAAGTGAGAGTGAACAGGTTTCTTCTGGGTAAGCTCACTCCATCGTCGTCTTTGTCTCTGTCACCTCTGACCTACTAGAGTCAAGAGCAAACACATCTCAAATAAAAAAAAATGAATTTGGAGAGTTGTATTGATGATTTTAATGATTATAATTCTATAAATACAAATTTGTTACGGTCGCGAATCTTATTCAGATCAACATACAACCTGAACCTGCAAATTGCAAAAAAAACGTAAGAAAATTTGAATTTCGCGGGCTACCTGGAGCTTTCGCCTTAAGGCTTGTCCTCCGTAAAATACGGCGAAACTTAGTAACATTGTAACCATCTTTTATAGTAACTATAGCACATTGTTGGTTGGAAAAAATACACAGTAATCTACAATACATAAGAAGTGATTTCATTTGCCCTGAAATCTATTTTAGTTTATAGAACTAAAGAAAAAAATAACTAAATCCAGGTTTATTTTTTCTAGTTTATACCATATTACTCCTACAATATTCATTAAAAGTTTTGATAAATGTATACAATTCTTTATAAAATAATAAGGAATGAATTCATGTCATTACTTTTTTAGTCCAATCAATAGATTTTTTTAAAATAAATAATTGCTTCATATTTTGCAATAAATTACCAGGGTTGTGTCATCGTGCTTCTCTCTCTTTTCTATGTAGTCCGACAGTGACTGCAATTTTACGGGAGGACAAGCCTTAAGGGGACTACATGACCTAAAGCGCGGTCACTGTCGGACTGCATAGAAAAGAAAGAGAAGCGCGATGACACAACGCTGGTAATTTATTGAAAAATATGAAGCAATTATCGATTTACAAAAAATCTATTGATTGGATTAAAAAATTAAAACACTATCACGTTAATATGTTGCTTGTAGAATAATCTGACAAAAATCATATAGTATGTACGATTTTTAATCGTTTAAAATAATTTTTTAGAGGTATCTTCGCGATTTTTTTCTATTGTATCAAATTAGTTGTATTATGTTTTCAACACACTATCTAACTAGCATTTATATCCTGAAGAATATAATATATTTTTCTGATTTTGCTTACTGCAGTAGATCATATACTTTTAGGCATTATAAAACTTACGTTATTTGCTTTTAGGTCCTGTAATCCTCTTAACATAACTGGCGAAGTGTGGGTGTAGGTACTATAAGTATACCTCTGCCTATCCCTTTGGAGAACACAGGCGTTATGTTATGGGTATGTGTGGTTACCATCTTATTACGGTCTACTTACTACCTTCCGCAACTTCGTCTGCGTGAAATTTCTTGTTCTCCCGAACCATCGCGTCGTATCGCATCGCCCGCCCGTGCTGTTACTTTGTTTTCGCTTTTTAGGGTTCCGTACCTAAATTGTAAAAAGGAACCCTTATCGTGCGACTCAGTCTGTCTGTCTGTACGTCACAGCTAGATATCTCAAGAACTACTAATGCTATCAACTTGAATTTTGGAATAGTTTTAGATGGCATTTGTCTATATGTCGTATAGCTCTATGTTTGTCCAACTATTTTGCAAATAAGAAAGAAATAATTTTTTTTTTTTTTTGGAACATGGACTGAAAGGGGGTCTTAAAAATTCGGATTGGGGCCACTAGGGCATTTAGGTATGAAAGAGCGCCGTTTGCACATTCTGAAATATTTTTTCTTTTTTTTTAGGCCGCAAAGTTTTCGACTTTTGATGAAAAATGTAAAAAAATTCCGATCCCCCCCTTATCTCCGAAGTTTGCATAGAGAAAATCTGAAATTATTGTGTGTAATAGAAGTTTATGTAATGATTACAGGAAAAATAAAACGATGTCTCTAAATACCACAGTTTTTTTTATCCATGATGGTACGGAACCCTCTGTGCTCGAGTCCGACTCGCTTTTGACCGTTTTTTTTTTGTTTTGCTCAGCTCTTACAGGTCTTAGCGTGATGTTGAATAGTCTTATAGATAGCCTTTCTAAAAAATTGGGCTATCAAGTACACAAAAATAAGTTTTCAAATCCGACTGGCAGTTCCAAAGAGTAGCGCTTTCAATACAAACTCTTCAGCTTTATTATAAGAGTACCGACATATTTTTTAAGTATCGATAAAATAACTTACTACGTTTTAATGATCCTAATTTGCTTACTACAACTAATTTGCCTTGTGTGAAATAAACTTGGAAAATAAGTAGGATAATTATAGGTATTTTGCGTACCTACGATTTAATTTTCGATTCCAAATCTGGTTCTTACCGACAAGAACCAATATCATTTTGACTTTGACATTATACTAAACACTTCTATCACAAACTTAGATATCGAAAAAGATACTTAAAAATATACCATTCATAAATGCCGTTAAGTTCCTTTTAGCTTTTAGCACAAATCTAGTACCGTTATTGTGGTGACGTTGATAAGTAGGTAGGTATCTATTGTTTGGCTGTACCTACGTGGGTGGACAGTGACCTTAAACTCCGCTGACCTAGTTTTTATTTGCGGTGTCAAGTTTTGCGTATTAATAATGTAGGAAAATGATTGGAATTTGATGGACAAAGTACTTATACTGGCGCCGTAAGGAAAAAGAACGTTTCTTCCGGAAAATATTGAAATGGAGAAAAATATTTTGTCCTTTTTAAAATACAAAGGAAAATAATATCAATAATAACATTGTAGTGTGATTGTGGATTACAATTTGATCTATCTATTTATACATGACATATACATACATATAACACAAAGTATAAAACTGTTTTACGTCAGTCACATCACCATCTCAGGTCCAGTTGCAAACCAGCGCGCGTCGGGCACTAGCTGCGCGGCAGTTTGCTGAACTGGGCCTATTTGGCATAGCCGTGAGACACACATTATTGCCTTTTTTTTCTGTCTATTTTTTATTATTATTATTATTATTATTTGATTTTTTGATATTTTTTTATATTTCTCGGGATCCTGGGGTCCCGGACCTTTGGAAGGCGTGCGAGGAGCCGAAGCCAACTCGCAGAGGCCCCTTAAATAATTTTAAATGATAAGGAGGCACCAACCGACGATTATCCCTGTATGCACTATGCAAGTGCACCCAAGGACAACCCCCGGATGGTGCAGGACTATTGTTGTGCGTGGAAACAAAACATATTGGGCTATGGGTCTGGGTGGCTAAAGTGGATTGGGTTACTTGAACTATGGAAGAACTATGTCCCCTGCCTGACCAATGTTATATATTATACACGGATAAAATGGCAGAGGGTGACTTGCACACTCAATAATGGGCCCCCGGAAACGGCCGCTAGCACATAGTGACGTAGCGACAAGGGGGCAACACTTCCTGAGGTGCTTGAGGAGTGGAGAGGTATTCCACGGCTATCAGGACAATCCCAGAAGTACGGTCAAGATCCCTACCAGCACCTTACTGGAATACTTCCTTCCTCCGAGCACGTTTGCTCTTGCGAATCTCCACTCAAGCCGGCCAATAAAGGCAAGAAAGAGGTGGGAGCTCTGTTCCTCGTCAGTGTTCACTCCAGCCGGCCAATTAAGGCAAGCCAGAGATGAGGACAAGATTTCTCCCGGGAAATAGGGTCCGTGGGGTCGCTACTGCCCAACAGCTCGCCACATGCTGCCCTGCGGGTTTCTGTAACTCTCTTGGTCTGGCTCCTCATCCTTGACCCGTTCCGGCAAAGTAAACTCTACCGGCACAGACCTAAAGTTCGGAGCGCGCAAGCCCCACCACGACGTCAACGTAGAGATACAGCGGTGGGGTTATTATTTTTATTATTATTATTATTATTTTTTCTATTTCGGTGTTGTGTGCACTTATGGCATTGTCCGAATAAACATGTTTTATTTCTTTCTTTCTATCGAAATATAGATGCAAAATATTAAATAAATATATCTATATTATACACTCCTTTGCAAAAAAAACTCAAGGGGAAGATTTATAAAACAATGGTTAGACAAGCTGTCTTGTATGGATCAGAATGTTGAGCCATAAAAAGAATGAATGAAAGGCAATTGCATGCAGTCGAGATTAGAATGCTAAGAGGGATGTGTGGTATTACGCGAATGGATAGAATAAGAAATGAGTATGTAAGAGGAAGTCTGAAAGTGACACCGGTGACTGAAAAGTTGTGTGGAAATCGGTTGTCATGGTATGGGCATGTGATGCGGAGGAATGAGGAAAACTTCGTCAGAAAAGTGTTGAGTATGAACGTGGAGGGCTATACGAGTAAGGGAAGACCAAAGAAACGATGGATGGACTGTGTGAAAGATGATATCACCAGAAAGGGAGTGACTACCGAGATGACTACTAATAGAGAAGTATGGAAGAAAAAGACATGTTGCGCCGACCCCAAATAAATTGGGACAAGGGCAGGAGAATGATGACACTCCTTTGCAAAAAAAACGGGCGGTTTTGATTTTTCTACGTTATTGGTAAAGAGGTTTAATAGCCAAACTATGTTTAAAGTAAAAACCGACTTCAAAAGCCTAAAACGAATAAAATAACTTTCATAATAAACTTAACAGCTTCTGAAGCCGGTGTCTTCAGGTTCTTTAATGCACTAATAGCTCGGCACCGACTTCAGAAGCTGTTAAGTTTTTATGAAAGTTTTTTATTCGTTTTAGGCTTTTGAAGTCGGTTTTTACTTTTTTTAAAATAAATTTATTTAATGCCTTTTTTTATTAAAATACCATAAAGATACTCGTAGTCTTAATTTCATTATAGCCATAAAATGTCCATTTTAGAGCCGTGGCTCTTTGTTTACATAGACGAAAACATCGATTCCAGGATTTACGAGTACGAGTAGGTAAGTGTTAAAAACTATATTCTCATTGATAATAAGAAATTTCTAGTCATTTATGCTAATGAAATACTAAAAATATTAATATTATCCATATAAAAGCCAATGAATGTAAGGTGCCCACTTTTTTTTTTGCAATAAATAAATAACATTTTGTTTTTCTTTTTAGTAAATATATGATAGATATATACGCCTTTTTTCCTTATGATGGCAGTATAGGTAAGTAGTAATGACATGCGTGATTGGGGAAATTAATATAAATGAATTAGGTAGGTCATATTATGGGGTAATTTTATTTTATAATGTAGGTAATTGATTGGGTATTAAAATTTGTATGTTATTGAAGGAAAACAAGCAGACGACTAACCTACACTCTAATTGCGTAACAAACTATCAATCGGAATCGGTTTCATTTTGACAGTTTAACAACATTCATTGCGTTATTTACGTTGTTGAGAAGAACATTTTTCGATCATAATTTTTTTATTTTTTTTTTATTTGTGATGGGTTTGCTCTTGACTCTAGTCTAGGTCAGAGGTGACAGAGACAAAGTCGACGATGGAGTGAGCTTACCCAGAAGAAGCCTGTTCACTCTCACTTTGAAGAGATTGGGGTTGTATACGTTCGGAAACACAGACGCAGGTAGTGAGTTCCACTCTTTTGCTGTGCGCATTATAAAAGACATTTGGAAGCGCTTAGTGCGAATTGGTGGAATAGCAACCAGGTAGGGATGGTAACTGGCAGTGCGTCTAGATGTCCGGTGGTAGAAGGGGGGTGGTAGAATTATGAAGAAACAATGGCTTAGAAATATGCTTCAAAATGATTCAGATTCCGAATGATAGTATATCACGCAATTAGGGTGCTGTTGGCTGTTGGTACTCCATTAATAATATATTCAGGTACAAAGCAATGTAAGCAATACAGTACAAATGGAATCATTTCCAGAATTCCTAAAGACGTGACTCTGGTGGAACAATTTCTATGGAAACTTCATGGAAATTCGCGTCGCGCCTGTCTGCGGGTGCCTTTACACGATAACTTACTAGGTACCTAATAATAGGGGGGACGTCATTATTTACCTAAAAGTTTTAATTAATGGAGTATCGTAAAGTACAGTCACGAGCATAAATAAAATATGTACCTTAAAGTCACGATAAATTCAGAAGCATTTTACTCTACTAACTTTGAGAAAATATTTATTTCATAATAGGGTGGTTTCTATAATAAATCTATCACTACTACTTCATCACTATACAAGGTCTACCTCTTAAGGGGTCATCGTACTCATTATTATGAACAACTTTTACTATGGAAACAAACCTGAAATCGCGAAAAAAATCAGCTGTTCCCTACATTTTTAAGTTCGCATAACTCGTCAAAATGTTAGGAATAGCTGACTTTTTTCGCGCTTCCAGATAGATACAGTATCAAAAGTTGTTTATAATGATGAGTACAGTGACCCCTTAAGAGGTTGTGCGTTAATTCCGGGACATTTTATATATTATAAAAAAACAGAGTTCCCCCGCCACGTCTGTCTGTCTGTCTGAACGCAATGAACTCAAAAACTACCGAACGGAATTTCATACGGTTTATACCAATGCACGGAGAGTGATTCGGGAGGTTTAGATGTATAATTCATTAAAGTTTTGTGTACATTGACTGAAATATGACGATGTTTGTTGTAGATGTCGGAAAAAATCATGCCGACTGGGAGCTTTACTGGCGTGCGCCGCGGGAACCAATAGAACTACATATGAAAACAATATATACGGAATATTTTTGAGAAAAAGTAATTGCTACGAGATGTGGGTACGAGTCTGATGCCGTAAATAGAGTTTTTTGTTTGGAATTGGCGGCGCAAAAACGGCTGAACAGATTTTGATGAGATTTATCACACAGATAGTTTATAACCTGGATTAACACTTAGGGTGCTTTTAAACCCGGTAGTATATTCCCGTGGGATATTGTCCGAAATCCACGCGGGTGAAGTCACGGGCAAAAGTTGTTGATAGATATTTTTGGTGTTAACGAACCATTAAATATACGTATAGGGTGACTAATCATTAGTGACCGATACTTAAACACATGATTGTACTCATGATAACAAACAACTCTTACTATGGGACCAAACCTGAAATCGCGAAAAAAATAAATCAGCTGTCCCATACATTCATGTTCGCATAACTCGTCAAAATGTAGGGAACAGCTGATTATTTTTAGCGATACGTGTACCAAATTTCAACTTAATCGGTCCATTAGATTCGGAGCAAATTGGCTGTGACAGGCGGACAGACAGACCTATAAGGGTTCCGTTTTTTCCTTTTGAGGTACGGAAAACTACCTATTGGAAGGGGCACCTAGAATCAATTCTATTTTCTTGTAAATCTTGACTTTCAAAAGTGCCTTTTATTGGCCTACTTCAATTACAAGATTTTTTATTTCTTAAGGAGGAAGCGTCAGGGTAGCCCGCGAAATTCAAATGTTCTTACGTTTTTTGCAATTTGCAAGTCAATATTAAGTTGTATGTTAAATAAAGTAGGTATGATTTGCGGCCGTAACACATGTTTTTACAGAATTATATACAATAGAATCAGTAATACAACTCCTTAAGTCAGTATAATCCTAAAATGTCAAGATTTCATGAAAAGTCATTTTTTGGGGTTACCTGGTCTTAAAGAGATGTTTTGATCAATTTAATGATTCTAATTATGTAAATAGATACTTGTTACGACCGCAAATTATAATTTAATCAACGTACAATATAATACCGACTTGTAAATTGCAAAAAACGTAAGAAAATTTGAATTTCGCGGGCTACCCTGACGCTTCCCGCTTAAAGAAAGTATCTCAATCTGCTTAGCCTTTTCCCAACTATGTTGGGGTCGGCTTCCAGTCTAACCGGATGCAGCTGAATACCAGTATTTTACATGGAGCGACTGCCTATCTGACCTCCACAACCCAGTTACTGGGTAATACGATACCCCATGGTAAGACTGGTTGTCAGACTTTCGGGCTTCTGACGACCCGTAACGACTGTCAGAGATCCACGAATGACAGCCGGGACCAACGGCTTAACGTGCTTTCCGAGGCACGGAGGAGTCTCGGTATGAAAAGATGGTCACCCATCCACAGACCAACCTCGGCAAGCATAGCTTAACCTGATGGATCGACCCGTGCGGCTGTTATTACTTAGCCACAAGCTTAAAGAAAGTATCTAACTTCCTTAAAACTAAACAACTACCTATTCAGACGCCACACCACAATGCCACCTAATTTTATAAAAGCCACATACTGACTCAAGTTTCTACCTATAATGATTCACTATCCGGGGTACATAACAAAGGATGCAGTTTTGGTTCTAAGAACCGAAAACGATACTAAAAAATCCCTTCATCCAATTTACAAGTAAGGGAAAGGTCGGCGACTTATCGCAAAAGAATGCCGGTAGATTAATAAAAACAGTCTCACGGGTCGATCGACCAGGTTAAGCTACGCTTGCCGCGGTTGGTCCGTGGATGGGTGACCATCTTTATATACCAAGACCCCTCCGTGCCTCGGAAAACACGTTAAGCCGATGGTCCCGGCTGTCATTAGTGGGTCTTTGACAGTCGTTACTGGTCGTCAGAAGCTTGAAAATCTGACTACCAGTCTTACCAAGGAGTATCGCTACATAGGCAGTCGCTCCATGTAAAATACTGGTATTCAGCTGCATCCGGATAGACTGGAAGCTGACCCTCAACGTAGGTGGGAAGAGGCTACGCAGATGATGAATGCGGGCTGATTAATTAAAAAGTGCAAGGGAACAGTAACGAACTCATAATTTTTAACATTGAATAAAAAAAAGTATTTGCTACGGCGTGTGATTTTTAGATTTTTTGTCCGTGTTTTTGTTTGTCTGGATGTATGTTCCCGGTTGCAGCAAAAACGGCTGAACAAATTGGGATGAAATTTGGTACACACGTAATTTATAACCTAGATTAACAACACATATGGTACTTTTAATCCCGGTAGTTCGTTCCCGTGGGATATTTTCCGATATACACGCGGGCTAGTATACCCACAGGGTGGCAGGAACATCGACGCACAACCTGTTACCATGGATTCAGTACATGATTCTGGACCCCGTTGCGTTAAAGTTTTTCGTCAGTTATTAAAAAAAAAAACTGCTGTTTCCTACCAAAGTGCCTAGTGTTTCCCGTAGTAAAAAAAACAACTGTCCCATACAGTTTAGAAGAGTAGATATTAAACTTTAGCGTGGAACAGCATTTTTTTTTTTAATAACCAAGGAAAAACTGCACGTTTGCTGCCCATAGTATATAAAACAACCCTAGAATCTTTATTCAAACGCGTTGATGACACAAATTTGCGTTGAAAAAATGAACAAAGTCGAGTTTTTTAGCACATAAACATTACGAGTCATCCAAAGATAGCCAGTCCTAACGCTGGATAGCCTAAGAAGATGCGAAGTTCTTCCTTCCCCAAGCAAGCCAAACATTCAATCAATCATTGTCCAAACCACTGGTATGCACCCATTACAAAAGCCGATCCTGAATTGACTGTGTAATGAGTGCTTTGAACTAACTACACAATATTGTGCAAAAACACATTGCTTTAAATATAATATTTTTTATCGTTTCGTCACATCTTTAGCTAGATCAAAATCTCTACGGTCTTTATCACCGAATTAAAAATACCACTCTACGAAACATCACTATACCTTCCTTATGCCAAATTATGTCTGATCAATTAGTCATACTGTTCCCCTCTTGGTTCTTTGTTTTAGTTCCAAGAATAACTAAGAGATTCGGTGAGATCAAAAATAAGGGTTGAGTGAACTGGGAATATTTAGGTACAATGATGAGTCTTTGTGTTATAATTTACTCCACATGTTTAGGAAGGTACTAAATCGGATATACTTATACAATATGGAGACGACAATACGGCAATAAATTAAAACACGCGCAATACAATTGCATGAGAGTATTTTAAAACTATCAAATAAATCCGAACATCGACATTATAAAAGTGTTTTTTTTTTTTTTAATAAACTTAATAGTAGGTAGTGATGAACTGGAAATATAGGTTTTGCCAATTTTTGACAAGCTATAGTGATTAATCTATTGCATAATATACATGGTTACCGGTAACGTATTCCTTGCGAGACATCGCTCGTGGTACGGTTAAAATGCAACAAATTAAACCAGGTATGAGAAGCAGAGTGTAAAGTTCACTCATCCTCCCCAGACCGGTGTTTTGCCTGGTAGGCTACTGGCCTACCGGCCATCGGTTGTTTTTTTTTTTTTTTGTGAATGGCATCTCGTAGTTGGCCTAGAGAGGCCGTGACTACTTAACCGGTCAAACCTGTGGCTGCCTTAAGCGAATTCAAAGCCTCCAGCCAGGGGCATAAAACTTATAAACTAAGCGACTACACGCTAAGGGCCCCCCCTGTGGGGAATGAATCTCGGCTTAGGGCCTCGCTGGGGGGAGGACAACAAGATGGGACAGGCTGGATCACATCATG
Organism: Dicycla oo; assembly: GCA_948252095.1. Classification (NCBI taxonomy): domain Eukaryota; kingdom Metazoa; phylum Arthropoda; class Insecta; order Lepidoptera; family Noctuidae; genus Dicycla; species Dicycla oo. The sequence goes on along the minus strand of OX411729.1, from coordinate 26,408,053 downwards.
GTAATTATTATTGTCGGGGGAATTAAAGCTACTGGCTCAGCTACGCCACCAACTGGCACTTCATGCCCATCGGTTGTACTCATCATTATGAACAACTTTTACTATGGGACCAAATCTGAAATCGCAAAAAAAAAAAATCAGCTGTTCAGTATGTTTTGACGAATTACGCGAACATAAATGTACTGAACAGCTGATTTTTGTTCGCGATTTCAGGTTTGGTCCGATAGTAAAAGTTGTTCATAATGATGAATACAATGACCCCTTAAGAGGTTGTTGTTGTTTTACCAATGACCCTGTATATAGGAGTCCCGCAGTAAACTCTGCTTGCGCGATGCAGGATTTGTGTGACGTCAAGTCTTTGATGCGTAGGTCGCGCGTGACATTGTAGACACCGCTACAAAACATCGCTTCTATCGCCGACACAGCATTTTTCCGTATTCCCCATACCTACGTGCCTAAGTTATGCAGTCGTCGAAGAATGCGCGTTTCTAAGTAGTATTACAATTGGTAATAAAACGAACGTGTTCAGACTAAAGTTGACTACTCAAATATTTCTAGTACACTCGACGATATGTTAAGTTATACATGTCCAGCTTAAGCTGGCCTAGCATTATTATAGGTTCTCCGTACAATGAAAGGTCAGTTTTATATTGAAATTATATGCTTGGTATGTTGTGGTAGCTACAACAGACTGCATTGTATTTTAATTGTGAACAGTGTCCTTTGAAACAATAATATTAGAATTTCTAAGTTTATAACTTTAGTGTCCATATGGATGTTTATCAAAAACGAGGATTTGTTTATCGTTCTTCGTATAATTTGTATTGTTGGTATTTTCATGGGCTAGTGTCAGAATTGCTTCGTTCAAGAATCTTGAAGTTTGCACGTTGCAGCAAAAAAAAAAAAAAAAGTTAAGGCGAAAGCGGTAAAGCGTAAAACTCTTACGATTTTTGCAATTTGCAGCTCTGATTCGCGACCGTAGAAAACATGTATTTACAGTATTATAATCATTAGAATCAGTAATCATCAAACAGTTACGCGAAATTTAAATTTTCCTATGATTCGCGACCGTAACAAGCATGTATTTCCAAAATCATAATGATTAAAATCGACAATACCTACAAGTCTTTAAGACCAAGTAATCCTATTGAATGACTATTTCATGAAATCTTGACATTTGAGTATTATACTAACTTAAGGAGTTGTATTACTCATTCTAAAGAATATATACTTAATTATGGAAATACATATATGTTACGGTCGCGAATCATACTTTAATCAACATATAACCTAATTTCAAATTGCAAAAATAAGAAAATTTGAATTTGAAGGAGTTTATTAACCATTTCCAAAAATCATCTACGTACAGACGCCAGCAGGTCAATCTACCCGAAACTGTCAGATTTTCCCAATCAACCTTGAACCTAATGCTTTAGTAATAAAGTCGAAAATCTATTAAAGAAATCTGACAGGTTATAGTAGCTTGATGTGCTGGCGTCTGTACATGAAGTCTAACTCCAGTTATCTCAAAATTTTACTACAATTACAGGAAGACATCTTTATTTAATCAGCTATCTAACGAGGTACAAAAGTTAAGCAAATATTTAGAGGTGCCGATGATACAGTCCATAACGAAGGCAATGGTCGAATTGCAATTTGTTTAAAAATTTTAAAGTTGTGGGATAATCGTATTAATTAACTTAGTTCATGACTTCCCACAGCAATCTATCACACGTTAGGCACCCAGAGGCTGCCGTCTCGATATTGATAGCGAGAATGGGGTCACTAGACAGTCAAAATTACTTGTAAAGTACTTGTCAAGCAATTTTGACCGTCTCGGGACCCCATTAGGATATTGCGACCGAATCCGGTCGTAAAGCGATCGCTATCTATGTCGAGACAGCAGCCCCTGCACCCTAATTGCATAACATATCAATCGGAATCGGTTTCATTTTCATTTCAACAACATTCATTTCGTTATTTACCGCGTTGAGAAAACAATTTTTTTTTTAACATATGAAGCAGTGGATTAGCAATTTGCTTCAAAATGATTTAGATTCCGATTGATAGTGTGTTACGCAATTATGGCGCTGGTCATCACGACCTGCACCCTAAAAAATATTGCGCTAAAAACTCAAAAGCCGCTCTGCGAGTTGTGACCTGTAGTGCTATACAAATCTCACCGTGAAAACTTAGGTGAGGTGAGCGCGGAGTGAGCTGTCAATAGTGTCAATCCCAAGCATCAGGTGGAATGACAGCTCTCTTCAAGCTCACTTCACCTGCGTTTTCACGGTGAGAATTTTACAAAAAAGTCCGTCTGGTCATAACGACCTGGGTGCCTGACGTGTGCTGGATTGCTGGGAGGTGAGACAGTAGTGGGATGGCTTAGAGCAGTTAAATAATACGATTATCACAAATTTTTAAGTAATACATTTTTTTCATAATAATAATATCCTGGGACATTTCACACACGGTCCTCTGATCCCAAACTAAGCAGAGCTTGTACTATGGAAACCAAATAACTGATATACTACATACACTACTTTTCTTTTTGTAAATACATACTTATATAGATAATTACACCCAGACTCAGAACAAACAGACATGTTCATGCACACAAATGTTTGTCTTGGGTAGGAATCGAACCCACGACCAGCGACATGATAGGCGATATCTTAACTAAACAACCAATTTAAAAAATTGTCGATAATGCTGGCAAAGGTCGAACTGCAAATTGTTGTCATATATAAATAATATACTCATTATTGGTACATGGGCACCTATAATATATGTTTATTTTTTGTTCCTCGTTAGATAGTTAAATCAAGATGTCTTCATCGCAGTTTGTACGATTAATGTCATAGTAAATTTTGAGATAACTAGTATCAAAGTTTATGGACACACGGCTACATATCAAGCTATATATTTCCAATATAAGCTGATCTCTCGTTGTACGGAAATCCTATAAAATGCGAGATCAGCTTATACTGGAAATATTTAGCTTGATATGTAACAAGATGATTCTTGAAACTGTTTGATAAACTTCTTCCTTTAAATGTTAACTATTTGATGTTTTAGAAAATTTGTTTACATCGAAAGGTTTGTTAAAATATTAAGTATCCAATGGAAATGCAATGAAGGCCATTCAATTTGAGATTTTACAGAAAAGTAATAATAATACACGGTACCTACAAGATTCTGGAAGGTTCAAGAGTAATAATAGCATGCCATAAAGCACGTTCAATTTTATTGCCATTCAAGAATTGCATGCAAGTGTTTCCACGCGTACGATTCCATAAAATGACATCCTACTAATATTATAAATGTGAAAGTTTGTATGTTTGGATGTTTGTTACTCAATCACGCAAAAACGGCTGAACGGATTTGGATAAAATTTGGTATATAGATAGTTTATAACCTGGATTAAGACATAGGATACTTTTGATCCCGGTAGAAGGTTCCTGTGGGATAATTTCCGACATTCACGCGGGCGAAGCCGCTGGCAACAGCTCGTACAAAATTGAATGCAAGTTTTGCAATCCAATAAAATCGCATGCGATTTAATTGTACGTGTTGTTTAAACGGTGCCAGTTAATCGCCCTTCAATTTCATGGTATGTCACAGACAACTTGTAACATGCAAATAGAGCTTTATTATAGTGTATTGTAGTGCTTTATTTAGTATAGTGACGAATTCTGGGTTCAAAAATACATAAAAATTGTGTTTTCACGTATCCCATGAATTTTCACCTATGCTTTTTATGGGAAGCTGTTGTATCACAGGTCATACTACCCCATCGGACGGAATACATCAAATTACAAGTCACCTGTATAGCAAGTTGGAAGTGTTGGAACTTAATTATTTACTTGTAATTATTAACCTTTGACCTCATTATCAATGATGTGTCAACCGGGATCAAAAGGTTTTAAATGACATAATTATTTATAACTATTATTTAACCTACGCGCTACGGTCTCATGATTTTATCTATACAAAATGCGAACGCATCGCCGATTCCTTTCTCGCTCTAGCAAGTGACGATTCTGAGAGAGAGAGAGTAAATGACAGAGCATGAAAAAATGCGATTCCGTGCTTACAAATATGGCTTGACCCTAATCCGATCTGATCGAAACCGTTATTCAAAGCTAGAAGTTCTTTCATCTGGGCAATTATTAAAAATCTCTGCTCACTAACGTAGCGACGCTGATTACATATCGCCACTCGTGGAGACCACAAAACTAGGTTTGCATAATCATCACGCTTTGGTTCCTCGAAGGGTAGGGCAGAGGTGTCCCTATAGTACACCCACATCTCGCCATGTAATAAGGGGCGAGCCTAATGCCATCTACCGGCCATAAATCCAGATTCCAGACTGTAATTGAGAACTTCCTGATAAAAGCCTTTGCCCGACCTGATAATCGAACCCAGGACCTCATGCTCAGCACTTAGCAATAAGGCTTGCGACCACTAGACGAACGAGGATGTCTAAATCTAGGTTAGCCATAAAACGAGATTTACCTAATTCAAAATACTAAAATAAAACCGGTTTTCTATCTCAAGTAATATTTCAACACCAGGATACCTACTAGCCGCAACCGTCATCGGCCACAGCAATGGCGACTTAAAGCTATGTCAATGAGAAAGTGCCCAGTTTGTGACGTAGGGAAAGGAATTCGGACAACTCAATGCACGCGTTGGCTCATGAATCACGGTCAGAATGTTAATAATTAGATAACCTATCGATCTATCACAATTGCGTCAATTGTAGTAGATCCTTATACAAGACAATTTTTTAAGCAGTGCACAAATTTTCTCAGATTATTCTACCCATGAATATGAACAACTTTCACTATGGGACAAACCCTGAAATCTGCTGTTTCATATAAAAGTTCAATACCTACTCGGCCAAAATTAAACAGCAGATTGTTTTCGTGATTTCAGGGTTTGTCCCATAGTGAAAGTGGTTCATATTCATGAGTAGAACACCCTGTGAAAATTTGCGTAAAATTTCCTGTATATTAAGGCGACGCTATCCAAGTTTTAATGATTTTAAACTGAAGATCACGTCTAAAAGTGATAATGATTTGGAAAAAAATATTTGTTAAATAAAAGCATTTTTCTAATAGCTTAATTTGTGAATATTTTAATTTATATTTATATTACATAGTATAATTAATTTGTAAAATTATGTCTAACGCGGCTAAAAAGCAGAGAATCACGCAAAAACTATCAAGCGTATTTTTATAAAACCTTCACCATTTTAAAGGTAATTTAATTATTTATCTTTTATGTTTTAATAAAATACCTTTTGTTTTATGTATAACAAAGTAATAATGCATCTAACGACGACACGACGACAGAACGAAGCCGCGTTCGGCTGCAGACAGACAGGCATGATCACGCAGGTCCCCGCGGCCCTGTGCCCGTGCCGCTCCCCGCACCGCGCTGACGCGATCGCTAGGGAGGGAGCGAGACAAAGCACTGAATGTGTAGATGTGTAGCAATAACTTTAGGTATGCACTTTAGCCTGCAGATTCATTTTTTATGTTTATCTATAATTTGTTTTTATTTATATCGGTTTAAGCTTTGTAAGAATAATTGCGTTATAATATTCTAGGTACTATTTGTTTTATTTTATTTATTTAATTCATGTACAGATCATTTAACCTGACTTGGTTTCCGTACCTACGTCTTTTTCGGGTGACCACTGAAAAACAGCGCTGTGCTGTGGGCCCCCCATAGCACAGCATCATGCTGAGTGGAAGCCTTCTTGTCACAGTCATGGCGTGCCAGCAGCTGCCGACTTTTGTTTTGTGTTCGTGATTTGTTTTATTTTTGTTATTGTAAAACTCGAGTTAATTATATTTTTGTATGCACGTGTTTCTGTGACAAATAAACATATTTTTCTTTCTTTTCTTTTCTTTCTTTCTTTCTAATATGGAACAGCACTCCTTGATGGGCGAGTCCTATTACTGGCTGGACGTACGACGCGTTGCGTGTGCTCAGCACAGAACACGCAAACTAACCACATTGGCATTTATCTCGCTTACTTAGTCCATTCTAATATTATAAGGAGGAAAAATTTGTGAGTTTGTTTGTAGGGGCTTATCTTCGGAACTGCTGATCCGATTCCGAAAATTCCTTCACTAATGGGAAGCTACAGTATTGCCGAGTGGCATATGATATGTTTTGTGTTAATACAGGAAATTTTACGCTGATGACGTCGCGGGTAGAAGTTAGTGAAATATAAAATTGTGCTTGTTGGTGGTGACGTTGGTGGTGACGTTGGCGGTGGCGGGGCCACGTCTACCAAGCCTGCCTCGTTGGACTGGTGGTCGCGAGCACTACTGGACCTAGTTATGCAGAAAGCAGCCATATGGCACTTTTTTCAACAAATGACTTATTAACACAGCCATACTAATTTCGATATACAAGATTTCTTTCCAAAAACAGCCATGTCGATATCCTCTATTTATCACGGAGATATGAGCCGTTAAATGCAGCCTTGTCCATACATCCATAATGCAACCTTCGACAGAAAAATGCTTTTATCTCTGTTTGTGTTTATCCCCCGATGCCATATCGATGCTTTCTGCATAACACGAACCATTTATAAACGTTGCTTAAATATATCACACACCTAACATCACGCCTGTAATCCCCGAAGGGTTAGGCAGTAGTGTACCTATAGTACATCCACATTTCGCCAGTTGTGTTTCAAGTCCCAGATAAAATAATAATTCTACCATAATGCAACCATCGACAGAAAAAGGCTTATCTCTGTATGTACTTTTCCCGACCTGGCTGCCTTCTCCATAACACGGTCCAATTGATGATCGTGAGGTCCTGGGTTCTATCCCTGTGTTGGGAAAATGTTATTGTGTTTCTGCATAAAAAATTATCAATAGCAGCCTATAGTTTTATACAGGGTCAAATTAAATTAGCTAGCGAAACTCCGTAGTCGTGATAGGTATCAATATCTAAACATGGTAAAACAAAAAATAAATTAAATTGATGTTTTTTTTTTTGGGGTCATCAACCACCGGTAGTGTAGTCAGTGTGGTCACTTAAAATATCAGTTCAAAAATCAGTTTTTTTTTAGTAAGCTTCACAGACGTGATGGGTAAATCGATATCTCAACACGATAAAACAGATTTTATCAACACACTTTAAGTAACAACATTACCTACCAGCGGTCATTGACCCCAAAAAATGCATCAAATCTTTTTGATTTTTATTTTGTCGATACCCATCACGTCTGCGGAGTTTCGCTAGCTAATTTAATTTGACCTTGTAATTGTACTAAGTTGTTGGCAACAGATCAAACGCTCTACCAATTTATTTATTTTTTGTTATAGGGACAGAGACAGAGCATTCTCTTGTTGGGCAATAATATCAATAAATTAAAATTCTTGTTCTTATTTAGGAGCTCGTGGCTAAGTAATAACAGCCGCACGGGTCGATCCATCAGGTTAGGCCGAGGTTGGTCTGTGGATGGGTGACCATCTTTTCATACCGAGACTCCTCTGTGTCTCGGAAAGCACGTTAAGCCGTTGATCCCGGCTGTCATTCGTGGATCTTTGACAGTCGTTACCAAGTCGTCTTACCAAGAGGTATCGTATTACTCAGTAACTGGGTTGTGGAGGTCAGATAGGCAGTCGCTCCATGTAAAATATTGGTATTCAGCTACGTCCGGTTAGACTGGAAGCCGACCCCAACATAGTTGGGAAAAGGCTAGGCAGATTGATTTCTTATTCTTATTCTGGTTCTATGTTTGTTTGGCAACCCCACCAAAACATATGTATAAGCAAAACAGCGTGGTAACTAAACTTGGTAGGATTTGGCATTTGTTTGCAAATAATATCGTACTATTCGTGTAACATTGAGACTAGATAGCATATCTAAAGCCTAAATAATATAAGTGGATATCTACACACAAATAGACTTAAATATGAACTGTCTTATATGTCTTAGATATTGTATTTGATAGCCCAATTCTTAACGAAGGCTATAGGCTATTTAATATCACGCTAGGACCGATAGGAGCCGAGCAAAAATAAATAAAAGTCAGAAAGACCGCTAAGCGAAGACGAAGAAATAGCGTGGGCAGGTGATGGGATATACCTATATATATGAGACGGGGTGATTCAGGGGCAAGAAATTTCATGCGGAAGAAGTCGCGGGTAGAAGGTAGTGTTCGACGAATGTGCTTACTTTTACGCGCCTACCACGAAACAGTAGTGCTATTCCGTAAAAAATTCACGGTGAAAACTTAGGTGAAGTGAGCTGTCTATAGTGTCAATCCCTGGCTTCTGGTAGAATGACAGCTCACTCAAAGCTTCACTTCACCTAAGTTTTCACGGTGACGGTTTTCTTCAGAATACTCACTATCTGCGTCTGTTTCCGAGCGCATACAACCCTAATCTCTTCAAAGTTAGAGTGAACAGGCTTATTCTGGGTAAGCTCACTCCATCGTCGACTCTGTCTCTGTCACCTCTGACCTAGACTAGAGTCGAGAGCAAACCCATCTCAAATAAAAAAAAGTAGCACTTCAGTCAATAGCGTCGATCTCTAGCATCTGGTGGAATCATTTCCTAAATACCTTTTGATCCTAAATTCGCTTCAGTGATCGTATGCAACCAGCATCATTTTTCTGTCAGCCAGCATGAGGTAAGGTTCCCTTTTGCAGACCTACCTATACTGGTTTTGTTAAGGCTCCTACAAAAAAGCGCGACACGCGACGCGAATCGCACGCGACACTAAGGCTCCGCGTGTCGCGCCTGCTTGAAGGAGTCTTTATCTCTGACGTGCGGCCTATGGTACCCTATTTCTACAATATCTATCTATTATCTTATCAGTTTTAGTTGTCAAACTGACTTAAATAGGTCAACCGGAAATTCCTATTAACTATGATCAAATATTATTGTAGGTATTCAACTGCAATTTCATATTATAACATTACATACAATTTTGCAGATGATCGGTGGTATTCTGTGATACTGCGGAGGTGGATGCAGCTCGACGTTGAATTTTAACTGTACATATTAAAGTTAATGTGTGTCTGTCTGTACCTACTAACACTAGATATTGGCAATGCGCAAGCGCTGGGGTAGCCCATGATTTTCAAATTTTATTACGTTTTTTGCAATTTGCTAGTCAGTAGGTTCCATGTTGATCAAGATACATATGATTAGCGATCGTAACAAATATTTTATTTACAGAATTGTAATCATTAAAGTCATCAATCGGAATCTAAATCATTTTGAAGCAAATTGCTAATCCATTGCTTTATAAATTTGAAAAATTTGTCTTCTTAACAACGTAAATAACAATGGATAGTGTGTTACGCAATTAGGATACAGGTAATCCTATTGAATGACAATTTCTTGAAATCTTGATATTTGAGGATGGGTAGTATTTAAACGCAAATCAAAAACTTACTTTTTGATCAAAAAATAATCCGAGTTCCAATCAAAATTACTGATTGCACAGCAAAATACTCAATTCAAAATATAACTAAATAAGCAACAATTTATATTTGTGGCCCACCGCTAATTATCTTAATGTAATGCTTTTTTATTAATGCAAAGCTAATAATGACCAGTACACATTAAACCTATTACCTTTTACCATTCTTGAGAAAAACAAATTATTGTAACTTACCCTTCGTGCCCTTCGCTCGCTCTTGCATCCTATGTCGACGGAGCCTCGCTTAGCGGGGCTCCTATTTCTGTGCAAAGGGTTTAAAGTAACCTAACTAAACCTAGCCTCGGGGTTAATATTAGTCGCCATGTCATTTTGCTGTGAGTATTATGAATGTAGGCTCTGGTTAATTTGCTGTGCAAACAGTATTTTTGATGTAAAAAAAAGTATATAAATGATGGAAATAAATTGATAGGTGATTATTTATTTGATGTACAATTAATAATATCCCTTTGAGGATTATACTAACTTAAGGCGAAAGCTCCAAGCAGTCCGCGAAATTCAAATTTTCTTACGTTTTTTGCAATTTGCAAGTCAGTATTAGGTAGTATGTTGATCAAAATACTATTCACGACCGTAACAAATATGTTACAGAAATATAGCCATTAAAGTCATGAATACAAATATTTAAGACCAAGTAGGTAACCCTACTGAATGACTATTTCATGAAATCTTGCCATTTAGGATTATACTAACTCAAGGAGTTATATTACTGATTCTAATGATTATAATTTTGTAAATACATATAGTTTACGGTCGCGAATTATATTTAAACAACATACAAGAAACTTTGAATTTCACGGGCTAGACTGGAGCTTCCCTTTTAAGGACTTTTATTACTGATTCTAATGATTATAACATATTTGTGACGGTTGCGAATCGTACTTTAATCAACGTATAACCTAATACTAACTTGGAAATTGCAAAAAACGTAAGTAAGAAACTTTGAATTTCACGGGCTAGACTGGAGCTTCCCTTTTAAGGACTTTTATTACTGATTCTAATGATTATAACATATTTGTGACGGTTGCGAATCGTACTTTAATCAACGTATAACCTAATACTAACTTGGAAATTGCAAAAAACGTAAGTAAGAAACTTTGAATTTCACGGGCTACCCTGGCGCTTCCCCCTTAAAAGCCCCTATACGAAATTTTGCCGATTTTGCTGATGTACGTTATTTTACATTTAAAATGCTGCATTTCTAATAAGCTTTAATGCACAACATGAAAGATCATTTTAATTATGATTTTACGAACCCTAAGGACTGTGATTTTTTTTAAGGTATAATAACCTACTCCTTTGCTTAAGTCTGTTATAATAAACAAAAAAATGTCAGTTCGTATGTCTATTCTTTTTTTTAATTTCAAACTCAAAACATTTATTACAATTAAACTATATAAAGACACTTTTGATTTTTTTTAATTTTTTAATTTTATTTGAGATGGGTTTGCTCTTGACTCTTGTCTATGTCAGAGGTGACAGAGACAAAGTCGACGATGGTGTGAGCTTGCCCAGAAGAAGCCTGTTCACTCTCACTTTGAAGAGATTAGGGTTGTATGCGCTCGGAAACGCAGACGCAGGTAGTGAGTTCCACTCTGTTTTTAGAAAGATGAAGCTAGTAGCCCTTTCCAAAGCGTAAAGCTACTCATTAGTAGCATGCTCATTAGTAGCACGAAAGCATGCTTTTATTAAACATTTGCTACTTAGTAGCATGTGTGTCACAATATTGCTACTAATGAGCATGATTATTTCCATTGTGTTTTCGAGTAAGCATGCTTATAAGCATGCTTTTATAAGCATGTGTGCTTAAGAGTTACCTATGGAGAAGAACGGGCAAGAAACTCCACGAACACTCTTTTATAATTATAAATTATATTGTTACATAGGCATCTATAGGACACCGTGTATCATGTGTCATAGATTGTTTTGATTTATTATAACAAGACTTTTGTGCGATAAAGCCTTATCCAATCAAGACTACGCAGTGATATTAAAGAATTCATTTATAATCAATAATGTCATTATTAATAATGCACTTATTAAATTGCACATTATTGAATACCTAACACACTGTATGACTTCATTTGTATTTCAGCTTCAGTAAACTTAAACAATGACTCATTTAATATCAGCCAACTTTCCCAGCTTTTACACAATGGCCGATCTTGGACACACATTATCCATTGTCTACATCGAAATTGTAATGTTAAGAGGATTGTGAAGTGCCGATACGCGACGCGATTTTTGGAGGCAATTACCTACATTTCATACAATTATTTACATAAATATTGTTTCGGGCGATAACGTTTTTACTCCCGTAAACCTTTACGAAATGAGACAATTTTGGTCTCATTACATTCAATACACTTTAATCTAGCTCTGTACGTTTTTCGTTTTTAGTAATTCAATTTTATTTAATTAAAAAAAATAAAAGTGCTCGAGGATGTTTCTATGTCAAAAATATAGATATTTAGATGCTAATAACTTATATCGTATGCAATATTTCTTTATAATAAAAACGTACGGACCTAGTTTTTCATTATACCTAAAAAAATTTCCAACAAATATGAAAATTAGACTATGTTTACGGGGAGAAAAACGTTATCTCTTTTTGTATGAAAATTTACAGCTTCACAATTCACAATCCTCTATGTTGGCTTGTGATATCGAAAACAGCTGGTCAACACTGCCTGCTGTCCAAACAATCATGCCCGAACATTTAGATCTAAAGTGCACTTGGTAACAAAGTGTGTAAGTACAGACGCCAGCAGGTCAACCTACCCGAAACTGTCAGTTTTTCCCAATCAACCTTGAACCTAATGCTTAAGCAATAAAGTCGAAAATCTATTAATGAAAACTGACAGATTCTAGTAGCTTGATGTGCTGGCGTCCGTACCTACTTACTTTAGGGCCGGTTTTTTTGATCCGAAGTTAACCAATGGTTAAACATAGTAGCTAATGGTTGAATTTTGGCTAAATGTGAAAGGCTAACATGAATTAGTTATGCCATTAGTTACATTAATAAAAATACATTCATGTTTAGCCTTTCACATTTAGCCAAAATTCAACCATTAGTTACTATGTTTAACCATTGGTTGAGTACTACGGACTAACTACGGATCAAAAAACCGGCCCTAAATGTGTTTGCCAAAATGCCATTGGTTACTATTATTTAACATGAATGAGTTACTATTTTTTAACATTCATGTTTAGACTTTTACATTTAGCCAAAATTCAACCATTAGTTACTATATTTAACCATTGGTTGAGTTAACTACGGGTCAAAAAAACCAGCCTCATAATAACAGGTTACAGGACCTATTTGTGTTACGTATAAGTACATAAAATAAAGGTTGTTATTGTCCTTAAGAGTAATAATTGAGACTTGTTGAAAGACCACTTGAAATCAATACAGAAGATATGAAGTAACACCATTGTATAAGCCCTTTTGTTATCGTAATAAATTGTAAACAGATGAGTAATAAAATAATAATGAATAAACTAAAAGAAGAAACACGCAAAAACAGAACATGTGTCTACGAAAAAGACTCCCGCGCAGACTAAAAATAAAAATAATAAAAATAAAACTTACAAAAGAGGTAGATAACGGCAACAAAATCCAAACTCAAAAAGAGAACCACACAGCTCGACAACACCAATATGAAAAATTATAAAACATTCGATATTTAAAAATTAAAACAATGAACTGTATTCAAAACTGCGTTCGATGGCCAACTGACTGAGCAATACTGAACATTTTGCCGTTTTGCGACTGATAGCTATATCGAAAGAAGAGCCACGCTTTCGACAATTGAAAACCAACCTAATAACGATTTGTTAAAGTCTACAATTCAATACAGCAGTATGCTCTAGTACTACGTGAAACTGTCCAAGCGAGTATTGAGGTCAGTGACGTCTTTTTTCTGTAAGATAAATTCGCATAAGCGAGAGGGCCTATTAAAATTTACGAAAGAATGAAAGAGACAGGCATATTTATAGTGTGTGTCACAGAGAAATTGGTTGGATGTGGTCAGTCATTAATTGTTGTCAATTAAAGTTATGCTAAAGAGATTTCTATGGGGCTTAACCGTAATTTATTTGACTGACTCGTTATAGAAAATAGATAAGAAGGTACTTTCCATTACTATAAAAACTGCCAGTAAAAATAATAACAGGTGCTTAATGTAATTCGAAAAAAATAATTAAGTTACGAGTCATGGTTTTTTTCGAGTGGAGACCAAGCATGGCGTGTATAGCGTGGTGTTGAAAAAAACGGGAAAAATTCCCGTTTCTTTCCCATTCCGTTGTTTTTTCAATGTTTTATGCGAAAGTTTCGAGAAAATTTGCAAGTATATATTTCATGTTTTTTCACAATAAAACCGAAAAAAACGAAAAATTTTGAAAGAAACGGGAAATATTTCAGGTTGTTTTTTTAAAAAATGTACTTAGTATAGGGGGTGGGGTGGGGGTTCGGGGGGGGGGGGGGAGCTGTGTGGGGTTTTTTGTAAAGGGGTCAAATTTTGATTTTTCGACTTTTCAAAACATCAAGCGAAAAATTCGAAAGAAACCTGTTTTTTTTTCCAAAGGATTCTTTCGTTAATTTTTCAATGTAGTATACAAAAAAAAAAAACCGGTCAAGTGCGTGTCGAACCACGCACAATGAATGGTTCCATATTTGGGATGAATTTATCCCAAGAACAAACTTAACATTGTAGTTGAAAAACATGTTCTCCCATACATTCCAACTACAATGTCCATATTTAAACGAAAAGGCTCCAACCCACATTACAACACCTAATGTGGGTTCGATCTTTTTCATTTAACTATGGACAAATGTAAGTTCGTACGCACAATATTGAGAGATGTACCATGTTATTTTAAGACCATATACTTCTTATAGGTTGTCCTGTGATCTATAGCTATAGAATTATTTTCTGCAATTTTTTTCAAATTTTTAAGGTCAGTAGGTTCGGAGATAAAAGAGGGGGGAATCGTCAATTTTCGTCTTTTTTCTTAAATAACTTTAAAAGAGTTTTTTTTTTAATTATAAAAATATATATATTTAAGACCTGCACAGTAAGCTCTTTCATTTGATATATCGCACAGTACAGTTTGCAAATATTTTTTTTAATTGTCTTATTTGCCCCCCAAAATTGACCCCCATATTCAAAATTCATTAATTTATATTACACGTCCGTGTTTGCGTCTCAGAAATACATAAGTGTAAGTACCAAATTTCAATCATAATCGGTCCATTAGATTCGGAGCAAATTGGCTGTGACACACGGACAGACAGACAGACAGACCTATAAGGGTTCCGTTTTTTCCTTTTGAGGTACGGAGCCCTAAAAAACGGAAACAACTACAATTTTTTTTTTTCACGTTATAAACACAATTTCGACATACCAAAAACAGCTATGACGATATCTCTATTAATCACGGAGATATGAGCCGTCAAAAGCAGCCTTGTTCGTGTAATGCAACCATCGACAGAAAAATGCTTATAACTCTGTTTGTACTTTTCCCAACATGGCTGCTTTCTGCATAACACGGTCCAATTATAAACCGTATATTGCCCTTCTCTACCATCTATTATTTAGTCGCATAGCTACCCGCCAGTGGAAGTCAGGAACTCAGGACTTCCACAATACGTGCCATTTTCCACTTTTAAAATCTATAAGTCATGGACTCTCCTGTGCTAACCGCATCCAGCGGGTTACAATGACCAACGGTCGCCGGTCACACTATCTTATAGGGGTCTACCTACGATGCGCCTTCCGTACGCCACTCCAGAACGTTCCGGCCTCATTGCCCATGGCCATCCCTAGCAATGTTTCGGACTACGACATAGCCTGGAGAACAGCTGCCGATTTGCAAAACCGTAAAAAGCAAGCGCTACTAGAGCATGGGATCAAAAATAAAACTCATTTATTGAAACTAGGCTGACAATCAGCACTTTTCGAACGTCAAAATTACATTTTTTAAGATGGGTTTGCTCTTGACTCTAGTCTAGGTCAGACGCGACAGAGACAAAGTCGACGATGGAGTAAGCTTACCGAGAAGAAGCCTGTTCACTCTCACTTTGAAGAGATTAGGGTTGTACGCGCCCGGAATCCCAGACGCAGGTAGTGAGTTCCACTTTTTTGCTTTCACAAAGCCTTCCTCACGACACTTTTCCTCATTCCTCCGCATCACGCATTATGCCTATAGCATAGCTACCGGTTTCACAGTTGCCTAAACTCACACTGCCTCAGGTAGTAGGTAACAAGTAAAAGCCACGACCTTGATGACTCACTCTACAGAAAACAGTGGGAAAACGGATTTTCATTATTAATACAGATAGGACACTCCGCAAAAAAAAGTGACTCTTGCTACGACACAATAAAGTGCAATTCAGGTCGCACAACATTTAGTATTGTAATATCTGTGCTACAGGTATATTCACCTACAAGTTGCCTCTCTTTCTAACGAGTAACTCTTATACCTTCTGACCGCGGCAGTCCTACTAAATTGGCCCAGTGAGATAGGCTCGCCGCGTACTTGTAGCTTCATACCTAAACGGCGGATTGTCTCATCTGTATTAAACTGTGTCATTACTAACTTCTGCATCTATTTTTGGGGTTGTACAGGGTCAAATTAAATTAGCTAGCGAAACTCCGCAGACGTGATGGGTACCGATATATAAACACGACAAAATAACAATAAAAAAGAATTGATGATTTTTTTTTTTTTTGGTGTCAAAGACGGTTGGTAGTAAAAACATTAAATTGTTTAAAAAATACAGTGATATCCACAATATAAATACTAGGAACAAACACAAATTTGTTGTACCTCAAACAAGGCTCAAGAAAATAGGTGGGTCATTCAGGTGTCAATGTATACGCTTTTATAATAAACTTCCAAGCCACGTTCAAGATCTGAGCCTTAATAAATTCAAATCATTCATTAAACGCAAGTTGTGTCAGAAAGCTTTTTATACCGTTAAAGATTATATTGAGGACAAAAAGGCTTGGGATTGAACTGCTCCAATTTTATTTTATATTATTTTTATTTTTGCATACTGAATGTTGACATTAATATTTACTTTGTAAGTATTATATTATTTTACTTTATTGTGAATGTGAAGACTATGTAGGTCATTGCTTTTTTTTTTGTTTGTTTTATTTTTTCTCTCAGTTATTTTTAATCATGGTCTGGCAGTTTGAGTAATCTATGCGGCCTACCCCAATGTCCTTTCTTTGGTATTGTTCGTCGAATCGTTGAGCTCCTTAAGTTCTGAGTTGAGCTGCGCGATTACTGACAAATGCGTGCACTGACTGGACAGGTCCTCTCAATCTGTGTGGTTCTTTCCTCAAAAGACCATTTCAGACACCAATCTACATGGTCTTCACATGAAGTGACCAAGATTATGTCTGGACTTTATAAGAGACTGTGACCTCTGAGTTTGTTTCGGCCTTTCTTCTCAGAGTAGTCAGATAGGAAACGCCGACCTCATCTAGTTTAAAAAAAAAATATTGACTTGTAAAAGTGTTTGTACAAACCTACTTACTTGTTGTTACTTGAAGTTTGAGTTGATAAATCTGTTTTATCGTGTTGAGATATCGATACCCATCACGGCGTCTGTGAAGTTTACTAGAAAAAAAAACCGATTTCTAAACTGCTATTTTAAGTTAAAAAAGCATCAAATTAATTCCTTTTTTAACCTTTGCGGAGTTTTGATAGCTAATTTTATTTGAACCTGTATGTATTATTATTTTATAACATTTATAACTATTTATAAGGTCTATCCATTCATACACGAAATCTCTTAAAGGGTCATTGTATTCATCATTATGAACAACATTTAATAACAAGGGAGACCTTACACTACACCCTTGGAGTCACCGATTTGGTCGCAGCTCTACGTATTAAAAGGCATGACTTCCTAGTGTCGTATAATCCTAAAGTCCTAATGTACACGACTAAAAACACCGGTCAAGAGCGAGTCGGACTCGCGCACCGAGGGTTCCTTGCCATCTTGTATTAAAAAAAAAGTGTGCTATTTAGAGACATAATTTTATATTTCCTGTAATCTTTAAATAAACTTCTATCACATAGAATAATTTCAGATTTTTCTCTATGCAAACTTCGGAGATAAGGGGGGGTATTTTTTTTACGTTTTTTATCAAAAGTCGAAAACTATGCGGCCTTAAACAAACGTACCTAATGTTTGAGAATGTGCAAACAGCGCTCTTTCATATATGATAATTCGAAAAATTTTCGTATTGAATCATAGTGAGTTTTATAAATTATATAAAAATCGAAATCGATATCAGCCTACAAGCTACACATTTCGACACTACAATTTTCGTGAGTGATTATTGAAACTTGGACAAATGGTGAGACTGTCTCTTTAGACAAGAATTTCTTCCTTATTTTTGAGTTGTGCACCTTAAGACTAGGAATATACAACACTAGGAAATCCCTTTCAATACGTAGAGCTGCGCCCAAATCGGTGACCCGAAGGGTGTACGGCCTCCTTGTAAGCTATCACCTGTTCTCTTCATTTATGTTCGCATAACTCGTCAAAATCTAGGGAACAGCTGATTTTATTTCGCGTTTTCATCTTACATGGTAATGACGTAATATGAATGTAAATTGTCATTATCATGTCTCGTATTTGGAGGGACTAAACTCCTCTTCCACGAGACTTATGAGGATAAAGAAAGACTTCAAGTATAAACTTGCTGTATATGTAAATATGTCAATAAATTCATAAAAATTGTAAAACAACTATCAACTCTCTTTTTTTTTAAACTAGTCGAAACTGCATATTTCTCAGGAATTGCCCTTATTCCATTCATCACTAATATGATATATTCAATTCACAAATTCATTAATAACGTAAAATAATTGAAGTTAATCACCACTTATATAATATACCTAATACATTTATTATCTATAATCCATTTAATTAATCTATTAGTAAAAACATAAAAAAAATAATTACCTAATCAATTAATCATCAATAATTCAATTTTCTTTTGTTAAATATGCATTCTTTTTACTTTGATTTAATGTATATGCCTTGAAAATAAGGCTAAGTAATAACAGCGGCACGGGTCGATCGATCGACGACCATCCGCGGATCGACGGCGAGACCACTTCGTGCCTCGGAAAGCAATTCAGCCGTTGGTCCCGGCTGTCATTCGTGGATCTTTGACAGTCGTTACGGGTCGTCAAAAGCCCGAAAGCCTGACAATCAGTCTTACCAAGGGGTATCGTAATTCTCAATTGTACATACGTAACTGGGTTGTGGTGTGGAGGTCAGATAAGCAGCCGCACCATGTAAAATACTGGTATTCAGCTGCATCCGGTTAGACTGGAAGCCAACCCCAACGTAGTTGGGAAAAGGATGATGCTGTGAACAAGTCTTCACGAGTACACTGCCATCATAAAGAAAAAAAGACGTATCTGACATTTTTATAATTCTTACTATTAGGTAAATTATGACGCATCTGCTTTGGTATTTTGTATTTTAAAAAGGACAAAATATTTGTAGGACCGTCTGTTTTCCTTATGACGGCAGTCCAGGCCTCCTCCCTTTTCTTATGACGGCAGTACAGACCTCCTCCCTTTTCTTATGACGGCAGTACAGGCCTCCACCCTTTTCTTATGACGGCAGTACAGGCCTCCTCCCTTTTCTTATGACGGCAGTACAGGCCTCCTCCCTTTTCTTATGACGGTAGTACAGGCCTCCTCCCTTTTCTTATGACGGCAGTACAGGCCTCCTCCCTTTTCTTATGACGGCAGTACAGGCCTCCTCCCTTTTCTTATGACGGCAGTACAGGCCTCCTCCCTTTTCTTATGACGGCAGTACAGACCTCCTCCCTTTTCTTATGACGGCAGTACAGGCCTCCTCCCTTTTCTTATGACGGCAGTACAGACCTCCTCCCTTTTCTTATGACGGCAGTACAGGCCTCCACCCTTTTCTTATGACGGCAGTACAGGCCTCCTCCCTTTTCTTATGACGGCAGTACAGGCCTCCTCCCTTTTCTTATGACGGTAGTACAGGCCTCCTCCCTTTTCTTATGACGGCAGTACAGGCCTCCTCCCTTTTCTTATGACGGCAGTACAGGCCTCCTCCCTTTTCTTATGACGGCAGTACAGGCCTCCTCCCTTTTCTTATGACGGCAGTACAGACCTCCTCCCTTTTCTTATGACGGCAGTACAGGCCTCCTCCCTTTTCTTATGACGGCAGTACAGGCCTTCTCCCTTTCCTTATGACGGCAGTACAGGCCTCCTCCCTTTTCCTCTAAAACTGGAGTTACACCAAGTAGGTTGTTAATAAAATTTCAGAAAGATTGTTGAAAATTAATATGTTCTAAATTAACATCCTTCGCGCTTCCCGTTTATGGAAGCAACTTTAACATACTTTAACTTCGATCTTAAATGTGGCCATGGATGACCGAGCTTGAGCACAAGCTATCCATTCGTATGGGAGGCCTCGGCGTCCATAAAATTTCTAGTATTAGTTTACCGGCTTTCATATCATCAGTCCACGGCACTGAGAAATTAATCAGGAAAATCCTAGCATCCACGCTGGTTAATTTTGATGTGCCTTGTTTCACCGAGGCTATGGATGCCTGGAGACTCACTTGCCCGAATTCAGACCTACCTGACAATCCATCTTCCCAGAGACGGTGGGATGAGCCGCTCTTCAAAGTAGTACAAAACAACTTACTTGACACGTCTGCTACTACTGCGGAGCGTGTGCGCCTGCTGGCTGTGGGTAAGTGGGAATCGGGTCGGTGGCTGCATGCACTACCATCGTCGAACATTGCTCGACGACACTACTTTCCACCACACCGCTTCCTGCGACTAGGAGCTCCCTGTTGTGTTCCTCATCGCTGTCACTGTGGTGAAGTTGTCAACAGCCTCGGACACCACGGCCTGTCTTGCAGCCGAAGTGCGGTTAGCGCGGCACACGAACTTTAATGACATCATCCGACGAGCCCTTGTCACCGTCGGCGATCTTAAGCGGCGGAAATATAGTCCTTATCGGTAACTATATTTTCGAGCCATTTGGGGTTGAAACCATCGGGCCGTGGGGTCCTAGTGCTCATGGTTTGTTCAACGAAATCTCCAAACGGCTGGTTGATACTTCCCGTGACCCAAGGGCTGGCTTTTACCTCGGCCAGTGGCTAATCATTGCCATACAATATGACAATGCCGCCAGTCTCCTGGGTACAATACCAGTCGACAGCGATGCGGAGGAATTTTTCGACACCATATTTTAGTTATTTAATGGTTTTAGTTAGGTTAGGATATGATACTTTTAACTTAGTTGTTATTTCTGTAAAATAAAGCTATACCAGCGTATATTAAAAAAAAACTGCCTCGTCGGCGTAGTGGTCGCAAGCGCTAAAGCTGAGCATGATTTCGATCGGTCCTGGTTACGATTCCCAGCCTTGTTCCCGCCACAAGCAGCAGAGGAAGACACCGTGGAGGTTTAGTGGGTTGGAGTCCCACATTACTGCACTATCTCCCCGTGGTAGTGCAGTATGCATGAGCATTTCTCCACGAGAAAAAAAAAGGTTGGGCTGTTATTGAGTTTTATATCTGGAATTTGTCAGTAGCCCGATGGACGGAAATAGGCTCGCCCCCTATTACATGGAACTTAAACATAACGGGCGAATTGTGGGTATACCTACTATAGGTATACCTCTACTCAACCCTTCAGGGATTACCGGCATGATGTTATCTTATGTTATATTTAACTTATGAGTTTAGTGTTTAGTGAGTTAATTGTTAATTTATCATCATGACTTGTATGCTCGAGATATAAGTAAACCTGCATTAAATTCGCCTGTTCATATGAAGGGGCTCGTGGCTAAGTAATACTAGCCACACGGGTCATTCGATCAGGTTAAGCTACGCTTGCCGTGGTCGGTCGGTCCGTGGATGGGTGACCTTCTGTCCATACCGAGATTAAGCCGTTGGTCCCGCTTGTTATTCTTGGATCTTTGACAGTCGTTACGGGTCATCAGAAGCCCGAAAGTCTGACAACCAGTCTTACCAAGGGGTATCGCGTTACCCAGTGACTGGGTTGTAAAGGTCAGATAGGCAGTCGCTCCATGTTGCATCCGGTTAGACTGGAAGCCGACCCCTATATAGTTGAGAAAAGGCTGGCAGATTGAAGTGAAAGGGCGCGAGCCTATAGTAATTTGGTACCCAAGACTTCGAACATTGGTAATTTTCTTGCACAAAATCCTTATAATCTATCTATACTAATACAATAAAGCTGAAGAGTTTGTTTGAACGTGCTAATTTCTGGAACTACCCGCAGTCGGATTTGAAAAATTATTTTTGCATTTGATAGCCATTTGCAAAAGCAAAAATAATTTCAATCAGAATAAATGCTAAGCGAAAACCGAAGTAATGGCGCGGGTGGGCGATGCGATGCGATGCGATGCAGTGGGGCGGGGGCCAAAATTTTACGCGGACGAAGTCACGGGCATTAAACTAGTAATAAATATATATTTTTTTTATTTTCAAACACTTTTCTTGACCTATTGGTCGAACCCAAGATCCATACGAAGCATTCAACATAGTAAGAAGAAACTCCATATTATCTTAATTCAGTCTTATAATTACTGGCTGTGGTGGCCCCGTGGTAATGTCCGGATCTTATGAGTTGTAGGTCGTAGGTTCAAACCCAGACACCAGACAGGCGCTTTACTTTGTGTAAATTATTTCATCACCACTGCTCTCTATAAGTACAGTGACTACATCGTGAGAAAACCGGCATTTCCTAGAACCAAAAATTCGAAGACATGATTGTACCCGTCACTCCGTCTCACCGAGAGGAAGCCTGTATCCCAGCAATGGCAACATTACAGCCTAATTATGCACGCATGCAACACTTTCTAGTACTTACTTGTTAATGAGATTTTCCACGAATTTACTGCTAATCGTGCTTAATTTTTGACTGTTAGTAGTAGCTCATAGTAAAAGGCTCGTTCGTGGAAGCACAGCGACAAACAGCAATGCTTTGTTCCGGTTCGAAGAGTATGGGTCAATCAACTCGGTTGGCGAACAAGGTGGCGTGTCACCTGATGGCAAGTGGTCACCGCCTCCTGTGGACATCTGCAGTACGAGATACATCGCAGATGCGTTGCCCTCCCGTAGACCAATCTGGTCAATATACCGGTACCTCATCAACTCAGCCTATCGCAGACCACAGCTGGGCACAGGCCTTTCCCAGGCTGCGCCACAACACCCTGTCCTCCGCCTTCCGCATCCAGTCTGTCCCAGCCACCTTCTTAAGGTCACCAGTCCATCTAACTCGGTGGCGTCCCACACTACGCTTGCCGATAAGCGGTCTCCACTCCAGAACCCGTCTGCTCCACCGGCCATCGGTCCTTCGACAAACATGACCAGCCCACTACCACTTCGGTTTGCTTACTCTGCAAGCGATGTCGGTAACTGCAGTTCTTTCCCGGATAATTTCATTTCTGATATTATCCTTCAAATAAACTCCGAGCACAGCCCGCTCCATCATTTTTTTATTTTTTATTTTATTTGTGATGGGTTTGCTCTTGACTCTAGTCTAGGTCAGAGGTGACAGAGACAAAGTCGACGATGGAGTGAGCTTACCCAGAAGAAGCCTGTTCACTCTCACTTTGAAGAGATTAGGGTTGTATGCGTTCGGAAACAAAGACGCAGGTAGTGAGTTCCACTTCTTTGCTGTGCGCATTATAAAAGTCATTTGGAAGCGCTTAGTGCGAATTGGTGGAATAGCAACCAGGTAGGATCATCATGATTCTCCTGCCCTTATCCCAATTTATTTGTGGTCGGCGCAACATGTCCCTTTTTTCCATACTTCTCTATTGGTAGTCACCCTCTTTCATGCCATACTTCACACCATCTTTCACACAGTCCATCCATAGCCCGCTGCGTAGCGCGCTGAAAGACCTTTAATTTGAAATTATCGGTGACATAACATGGACGTAAAAAACCGGCCAAGCACGAGTCGGACTCGCACAGGAAGGGTTCCGTACCACCATACAATATTGAACACTACATATTAAAAAAATACTTCAGTTAAAAAAAGCACGTTTTGGGGACCTTACCCCGCCATGAAGTATTGCAGTCATTTTTGGGATGGATCAGCTAATTACCAACTTGCTGCGCTTGACTCGGTGGAACGCAGAGCTAAGAGGCTCATTGGCAACGTAAAACTGGTGGATGCCAAGCTTCACAGCTTGGCTCATCGCCACAAGGTTGCCTGCTTGTCGGTCTTCTGTAGACTGTACTTCGGTGAGTGTGCTCAGGAACTCCACAACCTCATCCCACCGGGCCCCTTCTACAATCAAATATCTAGAGACGCACTGCAAGTTACCATCCTTACCCAGGTGCCATTCCACCAATTCGCTCTAAGCGCTTCCAAACATCCTTCATAATGCGCACAGCAAAAGAGTGGAACTCACTACCTGCGTCAGTGTTCCCGAACGTATACAACCCGAATCTCTTCAAAGTTAGAGTGAACAGGCTTCTTCTGGGTAAGCTCACTCCATCGTAGACTTTGTCTCTGTCACCTCTGACCTAGACAATAGTCAAGAGCTAACCCATCTAAAAAAAAAAACCCTTCGTAATTTTAAATTTTGTTTTTTGTTTTATTTGTTGTTAAGCGGCAATGAATAGAAATACACAATCTATGAAAATTTCAACCTACATATTACGGTTCATGAGATACAGCCCGCTGACAGACTGACGGACGAACGGACGAACAGCGTAGGCTTAGGGTTCCGTTTGACACCGTTCGGGTACGGAACCCTAAAAAAGAATAGTAACTTTTGGAAAAATGTGGATAAACACTGTCTATCCTTTTAGGAAGGTACACGTGTCATGTTATTTATTAATGACAACCAACGACTGATGTGCTAGAACAGTTAAATTGTAATTGTTTTGTATTAGTAATTTACCTATTTAGGTACCTACCTACTTAGAATTTTATCAAACCTTGAATGACTGGACTGATGTCCTTACCAAATTACAGTCATTTACGTCAAGGAATCTTATAATAAACCACAAACGTAAAATAGTAAGACATTGTAAGGGTGAGTAATTAGTAATTAATATAAATGAACAATCTTCACCTTGTATATACAAAAAGTAGGGCATGCGGCATGCCCTCTGAGTAGGTAAGTGCCCAGCACTGCCTGACCCCTCTAACAAAGAAGAAGAGACGAAGAGGGGGTCAGGTAATGTAGGCCACTGAGGACTACGGAAAACATAGCTGCCTTGGTCATCACCGATGACTGTATCAATATACTGATATATGCGGAACTGTCAGGCGACCCAGATAATATATTTAGCATTTAAATAGTAACCCTGAAGAATACGTAGCTATACGTACTAGGATAACACGTATCCGTCACCCTCACAGCAGTGATAACAATGCCTTTATGTAGTAGTTATAAGGGTGATTTTCGTACGGTTCCAATGCCCGCTTTCTCACAGGCCAGATCGCACCTAGCCAGGGGAACCGTCGCCTCGCATCCGATGAGGCCTGCGGTGGTCTGTCCTCGCCCGTCCGATTCATCGGAAGTTGGGAAGTTCAAAGGAGCAGCGTGCACGAGGGACCGCCAGTCGCGGCCTTTACGGCTTTTTTTTTTTATAAATGGCATCTCGTAGTTGGCCTAGAGAGGCCGTGACAACTTAACCGGTCAATCCTGTGGCTGCCTTAAGTGAACTTAAAGCCTCCAGCCAGGGGCATAAAACTTACAGACTAAAGACTACACGCTAAGGGCTCCCCCTGTGCGGAACAGGCCTCGGCTTAGGGCGTAACTGGGGGGAGGACAGCAAGATGGGACAGGCTGGATCAAATTAGAGTTATTATTATTGTCAGGGGAGTTTAAAGCTCAGCTACGCCACCAGCTGGCACTTCATACCCGAGCAAGAGACGGGGGGTAGCGTTTACGGCGCGTGTCTTCTGTTTTTTTATAGCAAATGCTGACCATCGAAACCACAGGGGCCGCACACGCAGCCATGCGCTCCGTATCACTTGACATGTTGGAATAGCGGCCGACAGAACGGCCTAGGCCATGGTAGTGCTCTGTTCGGGCCGCGACAGGCCTCGACAGGTATGGCAACGCCAGGCGCGACCCGTCAGTTAACGGGCCGTGGGACCGCAACTTTACCTTTGATGTGCTGGTGATTGTACTACAGACCTACCGTAAGCCCTCGTACCTCCAGGCGATTGGTTTTCGCGCACTTAATTTTCAAAGCAAATACTTAGCGCCAAGAGAAATCCAACAGTATGATTTTTTGACGCGCTAGGTTGTACTCTGTTGGATTCTCAAAGCTCGGCTCAAAATCAAGTGTGTTGGTAAAAATTTAGTTTGATTAACGATTAAAAACTAAAACTAACGTAATTAGATTGAACTAACGATTAACGCTTGAATTAGTGTTAGTAGCGTTCAAATAAATCGATTGAATTAGTTAAGTTTTCAATTTTGATAAAAATTTTGATTGAAATAGTAATTTTTTATTAAATTAAATAAATGGTTGATTCTTTTATTAGTCCAAATGTTGACTCAGCAATCATTGTGCCGATAGTCGTATCAGCCAATGGATTAATAGCCAAGAGCCTCAACCTAAGGAGGCTCTCGTTTGGGCAGCTGGAGCAATTGCTTGATTTAGAGAGCGGTACTTTTGGACCTCGCATAGTTAGGAGGTTCCTCTCTCTGTAGCCGTGACCGGTAGCTTAGTTCTGTTCCCGATACTGTTGGGCTACTATTTTTTTTATATTTTAAATGTTTTATATTATTTTTATTCTAATATTATAAAAAAAAGAAAATAGTAATAATAGTCCTCCAGACAGAATTTCGGGCATGGTGCCAATCTCAGCAGAGACCAGCCTTCGGCGCGGGAGACTTTATAATGCACAAGTATGTGCGCAGACACTGGTGCACTCTCTACCCTCAGTCTCATATCTTAGTAACAACCCGGGGTTTGGAAGATGGCGGTGTGATACCTGGTGCCTCGGAGGCCTGGGGGCCAAACACCACCTCTTGAAGCAGCATTATTTTAATATTACTTCAGTGTGAGAACGAGATGGAACTATACAGGAAGTCTAGCTCCATCACTTTCCCACACTAAAATAAGATTAAAATAATACTGCTTTGGTCTCTCTCCGGGCGTGTCAGATAGTTGTCATACAATCTTAGTGTGGAAATAACAAGTTTATTATTTGGAGCTATATTTAATTGGATACTAGCTTTTGGCCCACGTGGAGGTCAGAAATTATTACACGGCAACGTACCACCGGGATAAAAAGTTTCCTATGTCCTCCAGGTCTTGGTGTACCTATGTGCTAAATTTCATTCAAATTCGTTCAGCCGTTTTAGCGTGAAAGCGTAACAAACAAACTCACTTTCTCATTTATAATATTAAGTTAGGATCTTTTAGGACCCTATCTCGCTGGGATGCAATGCAGTTGCATGAACTGCGCACTGCCAACAAATTGTGTAATTGGCAGCGAGACCAAGCGGGTGCGATACCTATCGCTGGGTCATTCATCTCGAGCCCCAAGATACAGACTAGTAAAGTCTACATATGGGGCTCACTGGCTATATGTAAAATGTACATTGTAACCTATTATTATTATTATTTGTTACATTATTATTTATTCCCATATAGCTGACACGTTATTAATGTTATCCATAATCCTTATTTATACAGCTGTATGAGAGGCTTTGAATCCAGGAACTGCCTTAAAAAAAGTTAGATATTATATATACCTACTGGTAATTAGTGACAAAAGTTGTTTGTTATCATGAGTACAATACATTTTTAAATGCAAGAAAAGTGTTAATAAAAAATCTACTGCATTATGTTCCGCGTGCAATAATAGATTTGAACCGAATTGTGATGGATATCCTGAACAAACATATAAACTATTAAACCAGGAATCAAAAAAGAAATGGCGCTGCAAAAAATGTGAAAAAAAAGGAGGAAAAATTGAAAAGACTACCGATGACAACGATTCATCCAATATCACAACGAGAAAAAAACAAAATCCTTCCCTACTCACAGTCTCACCGAAACTAACCAAGAAATGCAACAAAGAGTGCCTAACAAATAATGCACCATTGATGGATTCTCAAATTCTTTCAGACCAAGAAACAACACAAGACTCACTAATCTCACCCAATAAACTATCGAGGAGCTTAGATGGTACAATATCGGACTTAATTTCCGTAACGGAGATAAAAGAAGTTTTAACACAGCGCACTTTAAAGCTTAATAGTACGGAACAGGAGCTGGATAACATGATATTGGAAAATAACAATCTTCATAAGCATATAGACAAACTGACCGCGGAAAATAATATATTAAAATCGTTGTGTAATTCATCATCGATAATAGAGAACTCTCCAGGCATGAAACAGAAATAGTATCCTCAAACTCCTTTACAACAACATGAGTCTACACCAGTTTCATCGAAAAATAACTTAGATCCGTTACACATAATACGCCTGGAACAAAAAATACGAAATTTGCAGCAGCAACTAAAAGATGCAGAACAGGATATTAAAAACCTCACACAAAAACTTACATCCCTAACTCATCGTCTGCATAATAATACCAATATTACCAATAATACTATGAGTACCTCTCAGTCAAAATTATATTCAGATCATCTACAGACTCAAGGTGACGAGCAAAATGATACATCAAGAAGATGGAAACAAAAAAACAAACTATGTATTCTGAGCAGCGATAAAAACATAGGATCATTAACAATAATTGAAGAAGTTTTCTCAAATGGCTTTGATTACTGCCATTACATTAAGCCCTTTTGCAATATAGAGCATCTTCTGGAAAACTTGGAAAATAAACTGAAAGATTTTAACCTAAATGACTAGTGCATTATTTTTATTGGAGGAAGCGATATCGGGGAACATGGTAACTATTTAAATATAATAAACTATATAAGACAATCATTACAAAGTCTTACCCATACCAATGTAGTTCTCTGTTTACCTACGTATATAGCTGGTGCTCCGATATATAACTTTAAAGTGGAAATATTCAACAACCTTTTATATACAGACCTACAGAACCACAAGTATGCATACTTCCTGGACAGCAATAGTGAATTATCTCATGAAATGTTTTCACACAAAAATGGCAAGATCAATAAATACGGAGTAAGAAAAATATACGACAGAATCAAGAGTAACATATTGGTTGACCTAGACTTATACAACGAAAATGTAAAACCTAACGTTTTAAAATGTCCGGAAAATCACTTAATACAATCTGATCAGTTTTTTCTATAATTATATTTCAATAATGCATCAGAATATCGCCGGACTAATAAATAAATGTGACCAATTATTACTGCATGTACATGAATTAACCGATACCATGGATGTAATTTGCGTTACTGAACATTTCATAGAAGCTGGACATGAAGATATCTTATATGTTCCTAATTATAAGTTAGCAGCTTGCTACTCCAGAGACACAAAAAGAGGAGGAACATGCATATTAGTAAAACACAACCATGAATATAAAGAGCTAGAAGATATCAAGAAATTATCAGTCCAAGGTGTATTTGAATGTTGCGCAATCGAGCTAACGCAGCATAGTATCATCATTGTGTGTATCTATAGAGTACCTAAATCTAGTAATCTTGATACATTTTACTTAAAATTAAATGTTATTCTATCAAAGATTTGTTATAAAACGCGCAGGAGTGTCATTATATGTGGTGACTTTAATATCAATACATTGAAAAATGATAGGAATTCTCTTGAATTTACAAATTATTTATTAAGCTACAACCTAAAATTGCAAATTCACCAACCAACCAGACTAAAAAGTAACACATGTATTGACAACTTTGCTCATAATTTACAACGAAAGTGTGTCCATCAAGTAATAGATCTTAACATTTCAGATCATACAGCTCAAACTTTAAAAATTCCCGTAAGAAATACTTGTACATTAGACAGTTGGACTATTAAATTACGTGACTACAGCCATGATAACCTTTTAAAATTTAAATCTTATATAGCTGCATTATCATTTGAGGATATTTATCATACAAGTGACCCCAATATGGCATACAATGACTTTATTGATTTGTTTAAACTGTTTTATGATTTATGTTTCCCCATAAAAAATATAAAAATTAAATCAAAGATTGTTCCTGATTGGATAACGCCTGGCATAAAACGTTGCAGTAAAGTCAAACGCCTTTGTTTATGGCAATTAAGAAGAAATCCTAATAACGATAACTTAAATAAATATAGAAATTATTCACGAAAACTTAAAAAAATTATAAATTTAACTCGTAAAGCTAAAAATAACCATACAATTTTAACATCCACAAATAAATCAAAGGACACGTGGAAAATCATAAAGGAGAATAAATATCGCTCACCCACTGAAAGCATTACTGAAATAAAGGAAAATGGTATTACATTAACAAATCCCAGTAAAATTGCAAATGCATTCAATGAGTATTTTGTAAATCAACCACGAATACTTTCAAGCACCACAAAGTCTCAACATAACAAGTACCCACACGTGGACCATCCCTTGTTTAGTCAGTCCATGTTTTTAGCCCCTACCACCCCATACGAAGTACATCGTATTATTCTAGACTTAAAAAATAAAACTAGCGTCGGGTTTGACGACATTTCTACAAAAGTTTTAAAATTCGTGTCACAAATAATATCAGGTCATATTAGCCATATAATAAACTTATGTATTTCGTCTGGAATATTTCCTGAAAGATTAAAACTGACTATTATAAAACCGCTATTCAAAAAAGGAAATAAATCTCACATGCAAAATTATAGACCTATTGCGCTCATACCTGTTATATCAAAGATATTTGAAAAAGTAATCTACCGATCCTTACAGTCCTACCTAAATAAAAATAAAATTTTAGCAAAGGAACAGAAAGGATTCAGACAAAACATGACAGTGAATGTAGCAATTTATGATTTTCTTAATATTGTAGTGCCAGATATGGACAAAAGAACCGGAACCAGTGTAATATTTATGGATATGACGAAAGCATTCGACCTAGTAAACCACGATATACGAGTATTAATAAATAAGCTCAATATGTATGGAATAAGAGGAAATGTACTCTCGTTAATAAAATCCTACCTTAGCAATAGGAAACAATTTACAGAAATCAGGCGAATTTGTAAAAAGACCAAGAAAGAAATTAAATATATATCTGCAATATATACAAATTCTTATGGCGTGCCACAAGGCAGCGTGTTAGGCCCTCCGCTTTTCCTTGTGTATATAAATAACTTTCCTAGGCACGTGAATCATCCAATGGTTCTTTTTGCTGATGACAGTACATTAGTAGTAAGACAACTAGATGAGAATAACCGCGAGACAGAAATAAAAAATGCATTGAAACAATCGACTGAATGGCTTTACCAAAATAATCTAATCTTAAATTTAAGTAAAACTAAAATTATAAATTTCCGACAAAGAACTGCTTCTACTGCGTCTGATATAATTTTTAATTAGGAAAAAATTGAAGCAGTTTCAAGCACTAAATTTCTAGGCCTAACAATTGACTACAAATTGAGTTGGAAAGAACATACAGCTCTACTAATAGCACGACTTAGTAAATATTCATTTGTTCTATATAAACTTAGCAAAGTAGCCAATAGATCAGCAGTCGTTGCCGCCTATTTTGGTTATGTTGATTCCATACTTCGCTATGGTATAATTTTTTGGGGTAACTCCTGTGAAAAAACCTCTGTTTTCAAGGCACAAAAACGTTGTTTAAGGTCCATATGCAGTTTGAAATCAATAGATAGTTGTAAGCCATATTTTATTGAGCTCAAAATATTAACATTACCATGTCTCTATATATATGAAACCGCAATTTTTGTAAAGAAAAATATTGAACTATTTCGCAAAAAAGCAGAACATCATCCTAAATCTATAAGACAAGTTTATCGTCATGAATTGTACTTAAGGCCTTCTAAAACCGCCCTCATGCACAATAGCATACTGTGCATGGCACCTAAAATTTATAACAAATTGCCTAATTCTATTAAAGATTATAATTTATTGCAGTTTAAACGAAAACTATATAATTTATTAATCCAGAAATGCTATTATTCAATTACTGAATTTCTTTCTGACAAAAATATTAATTGACAATTTGATTATTTATTTATCTGACATTATATAGCTTCATGTACTTTGCATAATAATATAATATATTTAAGTAGTAATGAACGAATTTTCATAAAAAAGTGTAAGCCTAATGGGTAGTTTTTTGAGCACAATGTTGTATTTTATAAGACCATGTAACCTCACCAAAAAACACACTTAATAAATGATTTGATTTGATTTGATTTGATTTGAACAAACAACTTTTACTACGGGACCAAACCCGAAATAGGGAAAAAAAATCAGCTGCTCCCTTTATTTTTACGAGTTAAGCGGAACATAAATGTTGAGAGCAGCTGACTTTTTTTTGCGATTTCATGTTTGGTTAGTACCTATCGGTCACTATTTAACAGTCATCCAATAAAGAGCTAGATTTTCTGTTAAATTTTCAATAGAAGCCAGGAGTTAGGAAATTAGCGATGTTACACCATGTTACACATGTGACACGGAAAACACATTGGTCTCATACGTCCGAAGGAACGGCAATCTGACACAATCGGAGTGTGTCACATTGCCGTTTCTTCGGACTATGAGAGTGAGAGATGTTCTCTTACCCCTTATCCCAAAATTTTAGGTTCGGCGAAACATGTCTTTCTTCCATACTTCTCTATTAGTCGTCATCTCACTAGCCATATCATATTTCACACAGCCCATCCATCGTTTCTTTGGTCTTCCCCTACTCTTATAGCCATACTCAAAACTCCTCATTCCTCCACATCACATGCCCTTACCATGACAACCGATTTCCACACAACTCTTCAGCCACAGGCGACACTTTCAAGCTTCCTCATATACAGGGTGAATATAAATTAGCTAGCGAAACTCCGCAGACATGATGGGTATCGATATGTAAACACTACAAAAAAAAAACGGATTTGATTATATTTTGGGGTTAATGACCGCTGGTAGTGTTGTTACTAGAAGTGTGAGTTCATGAAATCTATTTTACAGTGTTGAGATAGCGATATCCATCACGTCAGCGAAGTTTACACAAAAAAAAACAGACATTTTACATGGATCCTCCACTAGCGGCGGTTGGTGACCTAAAAAAACATAATCAGATTAGTTTCTTTTACATCACGTCTACGAAGTTTCGCTAGCTAATATAATTTGACCCTGTATATTCATTGCTTATTCTATCCATTCGGGTAATACTACACATCTCTTTTAGCATCTGCAAACACACCTGTACACTATAATTTTACTCGAGTTGCATGATAAGGATAACGATCGAAATCATCATCATCTTCCTGCCCTTATCCCATGTTACTTGGGGTCGGCGCAACACGTTTTCTTCTTCCATTCTCCCCTGTCAACCGTCACACTATCATTCACTCCCTTCTCTTTCATATCATTCTTTACACATTCCATCCATCTTTTCTTCGGCCTTCCTCTCCCTCTCCATCCATCAACATGTATATTCATCACTCTTTGAGTCACATGCGTTTCGTCCCTTCTCATCACATGCCCATACCAAGCCAAACGATTTCCTTTCAACTTTTCTGTCACTGGCGCCACTTTCAAACTTCCTCTTATATACTCATTTCTTACTTTATCCATTCTCGTCACTCCACTCATCCATCTCAACATTCTCATCTTCGCTGCATGCAATCTATTTTCATCCGTCTTCTTCACGGCCCAGCATTCAGACCCATAAAGTACGACAGGCCTTACGATAACGATCGAAATAATTTGAGCAAAAATATAGTTATAGGTGAATGGTGGTAATAATTCCCCGAATGATACTTTACAAAGAGTTCTACTATCACGGCCACTATCAATTCTGCAGTCACCTGCTTCACTAGAAAATTGGTTTGAAGATGACAAGGTTCATGTGGAAAGGTTTGTCCTGGAAATTATTGCACCTATTTTTGCTGTCAATAAGTAAGTAAGAAAGAAAGAAAAAATGGTTTATTTGTCACAGAAACCAGCGCATACGAAAAAAAAACTGGAAAAATAAAGAAAAACCGATTATCCCGAGAACAAACTTAACATTGTAGTTGAAAAACACGTTCTCCCATACATTCCAACTACAAATATCACATGTGTCAAATCCAATGTCAATGTGGGCTGGATCCTTTTCGATTAACTATGGACAAAGTAAGTTTGTACGCAAAATATTGAGAGATTTATCATGTTATTTTAAGACCATAGACTTCTTATAGGTTTTCTTGTAATCTATAGCTATAGAATTATTGTCTGTATTTTTTTCAAAATTTTAAGGTCAGTAGTTTCGGAGATAAAGGGCGGGAATGGTTAATTTTCGTCCATTTTCTTAAATAACTTTAAAACATTTTATTTTAAAATTATAAAAAAATATATATTTGAGACCCTCACAGTAAGCCCTTTCATTTGATATATCGCACGGTACAGTTTGCAATTATTATTTTTTTAAATTTTCTTCTTTGCCCCTCAAAATTTACCCCCATATTCAAAATTCATTAATTTACATTACAGGTCCGTGTTTGGGTCACAGAAATACGTGTACCAAATTAATTTCAACTTAATCGGTCCATTAGATTCGGAGCAAATTGGCTGTGACAGACAGACATACAGACACACGAGTGATCCTATAAGGGTTCCGTTTATTCCTTTTGAGGTACGGAACCCTAAAAACAAAATAGATCTATAATCACGAGCACAGAACAGAAATATTCGGCAGCTGGACCTTGTGACTGTGACAAGAAGACTCAGCATAATGCTGCGCTATGCTGTGAAGCTCCCATAGCACAGCATCATGCTGAGTGGAAGCATTCTTCATTCTTCACAAACACATACTATCGCGTTCCATGATTGACATGGCAAGGCTGATGATGACATGGGTTTAGTAAATAATAAAATATGTATTTAATTAATAAATATTTATTGAAGCATAATCAAAAAGTTACTAAAGTGCTTACAAGTATCTTCACTACAAAGTTAAGCAAGATATTTAATTTTTTGGACTTTTTTAAAATTCATTTTAGGTACAATAAAACGTGATAGAACAAAATATTAACAACAAAGAAATATATTCAGAGAGTGCAGGTACAGTAGCTTCCAAAGTACGTTTATTTTGGAATTCAGAAAGCAATTTAATAATGATTGGGTTTATTTGAAACATAATCAATTTCAAGTTATTTTATTTCACATACATCTACATGGGCACTTATGAAACGTCAGAAGCTAGGTGCACGGTTCGAATTGGTCGTTTCCTATGGAGAAGAGCCGGCAACCAACTCCACGGTTACTCTTTTAGAAATAATTGTCTTTTACAATGTTTTCAAATTACTGTGTTAAGGCGAAAGCGTCAAGGTAGCCCACGGATTCAAATTTTCTTAGGTTTTTTGCAATTTACAGATTCAGATTCAGATTTATTTATTTGCCATCAATGTAGGTACAAGTTTAAGATGATACAAATAGCTGAAGGTTACCGCTACATTCTACCTTACGGCATGCAAATTCATAGAAACTAATACATTACATACAATATTATTAGAAATTAACAACTAACATGTCATTCTAATTAACACAAACAGACATAAAAAGAAGGAAATAATAATAAAGTAATAATAACCAACACATAGTCAATTGCACATAAATGAATCTTGTCAATAAAATGAATTTCACTGGAATTATAATTAAGTGAAATATTATTTTACAAACATAATGTCAGTATTAGGTTGTACGTTGATCAAAATATAACTTGCGGCCGTAACAAGTATCCATTTAAATAATTAGAATCATCAAAGTGATCGATACAACTCTTTAAGACCAGGTAATCGTAATGAATGACTACTTCATGAAATCTTGACATTTTAGTATTATACTAACTTAAGGAGTTGTATTACTGATTCTAATGATTATAATTCTTTAAATACACATTTGTTGCGGCCGCAAATCATACTTTATTTAACTCACAACTTAATACTGACTTGCAAATTGCAAAAAACGTAAGAAAATTTGAATTTCGCGCGCTACCCTGATGCTTCCCCCTTAATAGGTATGGGAGGACAGTGTTGGCCTGTCAACAAGTACCAGGTACTTAATTAACAAAACAAACAATGGCCTACAAATCCATAGTATATTAAGCCTACAACGTTCTCACATTCACAAAATATAAAAGAATCTATCTATTCATAAACGAAATCTCTTCATCATCATCATCATCGTACTCATCATTATGAACAACTTTTACTATCGGACCAAACATGAAATCGCGAAAAAAGTCAGCTGATCTCTACATTTATGCTCGCATAACTCGTCAAAATTTACGAAACAGCTGATTTTTTTTTGCGATTTCAGGTTTGGTCTCATAGTAAAAGTTGTTCATAATTTTTTTATTTTTTTTTATTTGTGATGGGTTTGCTCTTGACTCTAGTCTAGGTCAGAGGTGACAGAGACAAAGTCGACGATGGAGTGAGCTTACCCAGAAGAAGCCTGTTCACTCTCACTTTGAAGAGATTAGGGTTGTATACGTTCGGAAACACAGGCGCAGGTAGTGAGTTCCACTCTTTTGCTGTGCGCATTATAAAAGACATTTGGAAGCGCTTAGTGCGAATTGGTGGAATAGCAATCAGGTAGGGATGGTAACTGGCAGTGCGTCTAGATGTCCGGTGGTAGAAGGGGGCCGGTGGAATGAGGTCGTGGAGTTCTCGGGCACACTCTCCGAAGTACAATCTGTAGAAGACCGACAAGCAGGCAACCTTGCGGCGATGAGCCAAGCTATGAAGCTTGGCATCCACCAGTTTTACGTCGCCAATGAGCCTCTTAGCTCTGCGTTCCACCGAGTCAAGCGCGGCTAGTTGGTACTTAGCTGATCCATCCCAAAGGTGACTGCAATACTCCATGCAGGATCGGACTTGCGCTTTGTAAAGGGTTAAAAGCTGTCCAGGCGTAAAGTATCGCTTCACCCTATTTAGGATGCCCAGTTTCTTGGCCGCAGTTTGGGCCTTGTACTCGATGGTGGCGCCGAAGTTGAGACCAGATGTCAACTCCATGCCTAGGAGCTCAAGTCGATCAGTTACAGGAACAGATGTACCCCGAAAAGTAGGAGTTTGGGCGAAACGACTCTTTTTAGCGGTAAAAAGACACGCCTGCGTTTTGGTGGCGTTAAAAGAGACCAGATTATCATCACCCCACTGGGAGACAAAGCTTAAGGTCAAATCTGTCCGCTCTACCATGGCCTCTCTCAAGGAACGAACTTCAGCCCCGCTAGTTTTCGCGCTGGACAAGTATCTCTCTGAAACTGTACTGTCATCTGCGTACCCAACAATACCAGGCCGAAGCAGGTCATTGATGTGCAGCAGGAAAAGAGTTGCAGAGAGAACAGACCCCTGAGGAACTCCGGCATCAATAGCCATAAGGTCAGAAGAGCAGCCATCAACAACTACTCTAATCGACCGTTCACTAAGGAAATCAGATATCCAGCTACAAAAATCAGCTGGGATGCCATAAGCAGGAAGCTTGCTGAGCAGAGCAGCGTGCCAGACCCTGTCAAAGGCCTTCGAGATGTCAAGCGATACAGCCAGTGCTTCGCCGTGTTTCTCGATGGCTTCGCCAAAGCAGTGCGTGACATACACAAGAAGATCGCCAGTTGACCGTCCCCGGCGAAAGCCATATTGACGGTCACTGAGAAGATCATTGTCTTCAAGGTAGTTCAGCAACTTATTGTTCAGTACCCTTTCCAAAACTTTGCACAGAATGGAGGTAATGGCGATCGGACGGTAATGGGCAGGGTCTGCACGGTCGCCTTTTTTGGGCACTGGTTGTACATTTGCAAGCTTCCAGGATTTCGGCACCGTTCTTTTTTCAAGAGAGAGGCGGAACAAACGTGTCAATACAGGAGACAGTTCAGGCGCACACTGCCTCAACACTCTCGCTGGAATGCCGTCAGGCCCGCTGGCCTTGTTCACGTCTAGACTGCACAATACTCTTCGGACCTCTTTAATGTGTACTGCGATCTCCGGCATCGAGGAGTCACAATGAGGTACAGTAGGTGGTTGCTTTGAGCCAGCGTCCAGACGTGAATTGCTTGCGAAGAGAGATGCAAATAAATTTGCCTTCTCAGTTGCAGAGTGAGCCAGCGACCCATCAGGTTTCATCATAGGAGGTAAAGTGGGACGACAGAAATTCGTTTCAACCGCTTTAGACAGGGACCAGAACTGTTTACTACCCGGAGGGTGCGAAGCCAGCCTGGCCCCGATATGTCCGACATGGTCAAAACGTGCCCTACGCAAAACCCGCTTGCAGAACTTGGCGGCAGAATTAAAGGCTCTCTTCTTCGCGCGAACCCTGCGCGCTCTAACTTTGCGGTCGCGGGCCTTGACCCAGGCTTGGTAGGCAGTCTCTTTTCGGGCCTCAGCGTGGGCACATTCTGCATTATACCAAGGCCGGGATGTCGGAGAATGGAATAAAATATTCCATCCCCTGCCGAATCACGTCCGCAACCGCGTCAGCACAGCGCGAGGGGTCACCCGAGGAAAAGCACACTTGCCGCCATGGATAAGACGCAAAAAAGTGCCGCATCTCATCCCAGTCTGCTGACCCGTATCGCCATACTCGCCTCGTGCCTCTAGGGCTCTCATCTGGAGGAGAGCAGGTTGATATGGATTTCACCAGACAGTGGTCAGACGTTCCCAGCGGGGCTGAGACCGATACTGAATGACTGTCCGGATCAGATGCCAGCAGAAGGTCCAAGCAATTGGGTGTATGGCCGTCAACATCCGGTACCCGCGTTGCCACATTCACCATCTGGGTTAGATCTAGCGTTAAAGCAAAATTGCGCGCCTCCAACCCAGCATGGTCAGTTTTCTGGTATGGGAACAACCATTCTTTATGATGGGCGTTGAAGTCCCCCAGAAAAATGAGCTTCGCCGTTGGGTACCGTTGCTGGGCTACGTCAGTCGACTCCACGAGGAAATTAAAGAGCGCTGTTGTCTCCTGGTCACCGCTATGCGATCGGTAGATGCCGATGTAGAGAGATTTCTCCACGCCAGTATCCACAAGTAGCCATATGGCAGAGAAACCCGATTTCTCAAAGCAACGGAGACGACGACAACAAATGTCATCGCGGACGTACACACAGACCCCAGCTTGCTTCTTGAACTTGTGTTCAAGAGAGTACCCCGGGTAGTTGAGGTACGCCACGTCCGACGGGGTTGTTATCTTCGTCTCCGTTAGGAAAAACAGGTGCGGCTTCTCGGTCTCAAGGTGGTGATGGACCGAATCGAGATTGGAGTGCAACCCCCTGATATTAGTGAGATGCACTTTTAGTGGGAGGAAGTGCAGCCGTTGTTTTACCCTATTTTTCTTCGCTTTGTGTGTCATATTGAGTGGAGTTGTTGGGGGAAAAAGTCGACTTGTCGAGGCGCCGCTCAGTGATCCAAGTGGAACACTAGAGCCAACCAAACCTACGGGGAACTCATCTGGAGACTGCGGGGACGCCCGAACCCCCCCGGATATGGCCACCGGGTCCTCCCATCCAGTCGCCGGCTGGCACGGTGGAGCATACCGGGATTTTTCGCGAGTTGGCGGGGCAGCCTTTGGCACGTGGCTGGCGTGCTACTTGGGCCCCCTACTGACTGCGGTCGGCCAACGGCTGGCACCGTGCTTCGGATCCCGCTACCCTCCAAAATGAGTTACCCGGCTAGCTGACTCAGAGTCCACAACCGGTGCCAAACAGCGCAACTGACAATCTCCTTCTCCCCCAAAGGCACTGGCACTCCCACACACCGACGGAACACAGCAAGCTGCTTGGCGCCGGACTCCGGTGGGATGGTGGTCGCGAGCCAGGCGGCCCCTTGCGGAGCCTACCACCGCTAAGTGGGATCGTTCAGCCGTACCACAGGCAAGCCTGTGGTGCCGTTGCCCGGGGTGGACCACTAGGAGGTAGATCCCAAAACCACCCCTAAATAATGTCATAATGACCCATTAAGAAATTCCGTGTATGAATATATAGACATTATATAAAAATCAATCTGCCTAGCCTTTTCCCAACTATGTTGGGGTCGGCTTCCAGTCTAACCAGATGCAGCTGAATACCAGTGTTTTACATAGAGCGATTGCCTATCTGACCTTCACAACCCAATTATTGGGTAATACGATACCCCTTCGTAAGACTGGTTGTCAGACTTTCGGACTTCTGACGACCCGTAACGACTGCTAAAGATGCACGAATGACAGCTGGGACCAACGGCTTAACGTGCTTTCCGAGGCACGGAGGTGTCTCGGTATGTAAAGATGGTCACCCATCTACGGACCAACCCCGGCAAGTGTAGCTTAACCTGATGGATCGACCCGTGCGGCTGTTATTACTTAGCCACAAACTCCTCGACATTATATAAAAGATAAATAATAAAAATAAAAACCTATAGAAACCTAATGACATGATTGCCTTTAGGTACAATTGTAACAGTTTTGAATTAATATCCAATTCAAAAAAGCCACTAATAAATAGTTGCAATTAGAATTATAGGTATACTCGTATAATGAAAAGATTATGTCAAGGAAGTATGTAAAAAATAATATTAAAATAAACATCGTAATTTGGGAGCAGATAAAAGACATTTACATAGTTATACCGTTAATGAAATAATAATAAAAAATAATAATAATTGTCGATTTTGTTGTAAAAATCTTCTGGCAAAGCACAAAAAAGTCTGCTGTGTTTTAGTTGGCTTGGAAAAGGCTTATGACAGTGTGTGGAGTGAAGAACTGTGGTCGACACTATCCATGTACGTTGTAGACTGGCACATGGTACTGACACTGAAATATATACAAGGATTTCAGTGCTTGTGTTAGGTTAAATGGGGCATAGAACACGAACTGGTTCTACATCTTGAGGGGTGTTAGACAGGGTTGTGTAGCGTCACCGTGGCTGTTCAACTTGTACATGGATAGTTGTCTGACAGATTTAAAAGAGGGTGACTGCGGATTGAGTGGGCTGTCAAAAGCTAGTTACTCAGATGATCAATTCCTACTTGCACCACCTGTCAGCAGAATA
The DNA here is from genome assembly GCA_948252095.1 of Dicycla oo. Lineage (NCBI taxonomy): Eukaryota > Metazoa > Arthropoda > Insecta > Lepidoptera > Noctuidae > Dicycla > Dicycla oo. The sequence goes on along the minus strand of OX411729.1, from coordinate 26,367,372 downwards.
GTTGCAAGATAAGATGAAGGGAATGAATATAAATGTGAACAAGACGAGGGTCATGGTGTTTGAAAGAGAAGAGGATGCATCGGTGTGTGATGTGAAACTAAATGAAAAAAGTGTGGAGCAAGTAAGGAGTTTGTATGTTTTAGGAGACTGTTTACAAGCCATGGAAATATCGATGAAGATGTGGAAAGGACAGTAAATGCGGGAAATTAAGTAAATGGTATACATGTATACATGCAATTGTGACCAACCAGTTGATGTCCAAAAAGGATTGGAAGGCTGTTCACAATGATATGCCAACACTTATGTATGGAATGGAATGAAGTGAATGTTGGGTGTGGCAAAAGAAACTTGAAAGTAGAATAAATGCTGTGTCAATGTGTTCCTTGCAAAGCATTTGTGGTGTGACTATGAATGATAGGCTGAGGAATGATGTGGTAAGGCAACGGTGCTCTTTAAAAGAATATGTAGTGAAAAAAAAATTAAAAGAGTATGCTTAGATTTTGTCGTGTTGAGAGGATGAATGAAAGGCGACTAACAAGGCAGATGTGAGTGGAAAAGCCGGGAGGGAACGCAGGATGTATTTCAGAAAGGACGTAGTACTTGCAACCGGCGGACGTGCGTGTATGACCAGATTTATGATCGTAAACGAGGCAAAAGGCGTATGTAAGGATCGTAGCAGGTGACGTTCTGTAGTTTCTGCCTACCCCCATGGGAAGAATGCATGAGTTTATGTATGTACGTATGTATGTATGTAATAATTGTATTAAATTGACTAGTTTTTAATACAAAATAAATCATATTATTTTAAGCACTTTATAATAATGACAAAATACTGATTAGTGATAAGTAATTTTAATAACATTAAAACATAACTTGAAAATTCATGCCCTGTTTTTCTCTTATGGTTAACATACTCGTAAATGGTTTTTTGGTTCGGAGTCTTTGGCTGCGTTGATACGCGGAGCGAGGTCGAGAGATAACGGCCTATTTTTTACAGCACCGCCTATGAAATGATACTGTAGCCATTTAGCTATAACAGTGTCTGCTGGTGGCTGGGCTGGGTCGGGAGGAGGCTGGGGTGGGTTGAGAGGAGGCTGCAGGTTCGTTGCCTGATGGTACACTTTGGCCTCCATTTGTAAGTCTGCGAGAAAAAAAAAAGATTTTTAATAATTGGATTGCAAAAAGCAGTTGTCTCTGAAGATGGGAAGTAGTAGTGATGACTTCACCATCAGCTCCAGTTCTCCTGGTAGGAGTTCTCATACTACGAGAACTCCTCAACAATTATCGTCCCTGCATCGGGAAAAGCAATATTTTGTAAATGGTGATGAGCATTTGATATTAAGGCGCAAACCCACCGCGGCGCATTTCAGCTGCGTGGATTCATTTGTTTGACGACGCGGGTCTACGTTTCCACTGCAGTACACACGCGTGCTTAGCCCTCCGTGGTGCACGGTATCTCAAAACTGCTGCGATACAGTCTGTTGCACATAGTCGTGGGTTAATATTCATATATAGCGTGTACCGCATGCGCAGCGTGCATGGCGTTGACAGCATTGAGCTATGTGAGCGCCATATTCGAGCAAGCCACGCATGTACTAATGACGTCAATTGATCCGTGGGTTGCAGTGGACACTATCACATACATTTTCTCGCAAAGCGAAGCTTAGCACACGTGCGTGGCCTCTCCGTGCGCCGCGGTGGGTCTGCGCCTTTAGGCTATTGTAAATAAGAAAAATTACAGTGACCCACAAAACGTGAAATATAAAAAATGTTTTTTCAAAAAAAAAAAAAAACAACCGACTCCCAGAAAAAAGACTACAATTTGAAAAATAACTTTATTTTCGGAAGTCGGTGGCAAAAACTAAAATACAGATCCAAAAACACTGACTTCCGAAATTAAAGTTATTTTTCAATTTGTATTGTTTTTTTTTTGGAAGTCGGTTTTTTTCTTCTTGTAAACAAGTATTATATATTTCTCTTTTTATCCCGAAAATAAACGATGGAACCTTTGAACGTTGTCGTACTGCAGCTAGCTACAAGGTAGCTGTGAGTGGAAACGCCGGGAGGGGTACGCCCTAGGAGGACATAATAGTGACCTCATTGGTGATGTTCTTCAGAAAGGTCAGCTCGCAACAGGCGGCGGCGTGCGTACATGACCAGATGTATGAATGTAAACGAGGAAGGATCATAGCAGGTGACGTTCTACAGTTTCTGCCTCACATGGAAAGACGGATGTGAGTTTATGTACGTGTTTTTTAGTAAGCTGTACGGTAAAAAAGAAATCTTCGACCAGCTGGCCAATTTATAGCGAACACATTCAAGAGTTTAGCAGTGTCCATTTATAGGGTTCCGTAGCAAACTGGTAAAAATGACCCTTATGGTGCGACTCAGTCTGTCTGTCTGTCACAGCTGGATATCTCAAGAACCACTAATGCTATTTACTTGAAATTTGGAATAGTTTGAGATGACGTTTGCCCAACAATTTTTTTAATAAGAAGGCATAAATTATCTCGGCCCCGCTGGGTTTTGAGCTAGACAAGTATCTCTCTGAACTGTACTGTCCCAACAATACCAGGCTGAAGCAGGTCATTAATGTGCAGCAGGAAAAGAGTTGTGGAGAGAACAGACCCCTGAGGAACTCCAGCATCAATAGCCCTAAGGTCAGAGGAGCAGCCGTCAACGACTACTCTGATCAACCGATCACTAAGGAAATCTGATATCCAGCTACAAAAATCAGCTGGGATGCCATAAGCAGGAAGCTTGCTGAGCAGAGCAGCGTGCCAGACCCTGTCTTGTGGCATGCTTCTAGATCCAGCGCGGGTTCTGTACCTCAAAAGGAAAAAATGGAACCCTTATAGGATCACTCGTGTGTCTGTCTCTCTGTCTATCCGTCACAGCCAATTTGCTCCGAGTCTAATAGACCGATTAAGTTGAAATTTGGTACACATATGAATTTCTGTGACCCAAATACGGAATACGGACGTGTAACGTAAATAAATGAATTTTGAATATAGAGTTCAATTTTGGGGGGGGGGCAAATAAGAAAATAAAAAAAAAGTTTCGCAAACTGTACCATGTGACATATCACACGAAAGGGCTTATGTGAGAGTCTCATATATATTATTTTTATAATTTCAAAACAAATTGTTTTAAAGTTATTGAAAAATAAAATTGACCATTCTCTAAAACTACTGAGCCTAACATTTTGAAAAAAAGAATACAGAAAATTGTTCTAAACCTATACTAGATTACGGGGAAACCTATAGGAAGTCTGTGGTCTTAAGATAACATGATAAATCTCTCAATATTGTGCGTACAAACTACATTTGCAGTTGAAATGTATGGGAGAACATGTTATTCAACTACAATAATAAGTTTGTTCTTGGGATAGATTCATCCCAACTACGGAACGGAACCCTTCATTGTGCGTTGTCCGACACGTACTTGCCCAGTTTTTTATAACTTAAGTAAATTGATATTGAGATTGTAGTCGCAAAAATAACTTGGTAAAAATGATAGGTAGGAAACTGAATCATTAAGTGCAAAGCGGCTGCAGTGTGTGGATTAGTCAAGAAGAGAGTCTTAAGTAATCAAGACTTGCTATCTGAATTTTATTTCTAAAATTAAAAAAAAAGATATTGGTTTTTGATTCTTGATGTTTGTGGCTTGTAACTGTAAGCACGCAGTGTGTAAAGCACTTTCTATCACAATCCGACGGAGTTTGAAGGAAGTTCATAATCTATTCCTTCATTATATTTGAAAAATTCTTTTGCTCGACAACGTAAAAATAACGCAATGAATATAGAAATACAATATTCAATTGCAAGAATTGTAGTAGATACCTACGTACATTACAGATGGTCGCGTTTTTTTAACAGTTTCTAAAACTAGCATGCAAAATAATTGATTTACATACATATTAAATAAACTAAGCTTTTAAAATTGCAACATAAATCTTAGTTATTATATCAAGAATAAGAATGTCAATCATTTTGTCAAATTATGTCAGTGTGTATCTTTAAAGTTTTCACAGAATATAATGATTTTTCTATTGTCACACTATTGTCTATATTCATTTTTTATTTCTCCTTTCGCAGGTCTACTGGAAGAAATTTCTTAAGATAGCAGTAACTTTGTTCTCAATACTTATATGACGTATCTGTATCTATTTTACTGTGTGTACATAAATAATAAAATAAATAAATAACTATTGTTGAATTGTCAATATGAATGGCATTGGTATTGAGTGTGTTAAGCAATGACCCCGTAGATGGCGATGCCAATAATAGCAATAACCCCGTTGATGGCGATGCTAATGATAGCAAGAACTTCGTAGATGGCATCGCCATCTACGAGGTTCTTGCTATCATTATTATGGGGTTATTGCTATCAGTGGCATCGGCCAGTGATAGCAATAACCCCGTAGATGGCAATGCCAATGGTAGCAATAACCCCATAAACGGCGATGCCAATAATAGCAATAACCCCGTTGATGGCGATTCTAATGATAGCAATAACCCCGTAGATGGCGATGCCAATAATAACAATAACCCCGTTGATTGCGATGCTAATGATAGCAATAACCCCGTAGATGGCGATGCCAATGATAGAAAAAACCCCATAGATGGCAATGCCAATGATAGCAATAACCCCATAAACGGCGATGCCAATAATAGCAATAACCCCATTGATTGCGATGCTAATGATAGCAATAACCCCGTAGATGGCGATGCCAATGATAGCAATAACCCCGTAGATGGCAATGACAATAATAGATCCTTAAAACAAACTTGAAATTCAAAGCATTAAAAAGCACTTATGAATTGTCAAAGGAGTCGGTCAGTCAGAAATATGAAGCTATAATAAAGCCTATATATAAAAAGACTTATAGTTGCCCATTCCAAAGCTTAGTTAGTTGGACACTCAGTTGATACTCATTTAAATTATATTGCCAAATTTAAACTCAAAATAACTTTAGTTCAGATTCTTTTTCTGTCTTCTTCCTATTGCAAGTATTATTATTTTTGTGTTATACCTGGAACAGATGAAACCAAAACAAACAAAAAAAAACCGGTCAAGTGCGTGTCGGACCACGCAAAATGAAGGGTTCCGTAGTTGGGATGAATTTATCCCAAGAACAAACTTAACATTGTAGTTGAAAAACATGTTCTCCCTTATATTCCAACTACAAATATAAGTTTGTACGCACAATATTGAGAGGTCTACCATGTTATTTTAAGACTATAGACTTCTTATAGGTTTTCCTGTAATCTATAGCTATAGAGTTATTTTCTGTACTATTTTTCAAAGTTTTAAGCTCAGTAGATTCGGAGATAAGTGGGGGGGGAGGGGAATGCTCAATTTTCGTCTATTTTCTTAGAATAGAATAGAATAGAATGCATTTATTTGTCAGAACATTGCACAAAGTTGTTATATGAATTATGTATTGCGATCATAATATTCTGCCGTTTCCGGCGTACAAAAATATAGGATCATTACATTAAAATTAAGAATTAGAATTCCAAATAATTTGAATAAATTGAACAATAGTTGTAAAATAGATTAATTATATAAGCCAAAATGCAATGAAGTCAAGGAGATAAAATATGATTTATAGGCAATAATGTCAAATAATTTAGTGAATTTGTCATTCATAAGATCTTCAGTCGAGTAATAACATTTGTTTAAAAGAAAGTTAAATAATTTACATTTAAATGTTCTGAGGCTGAGGGTTTTGAAGCAATCAGGTAATTTGTTATAAACAGTAATGGACATACAGTATACATTATTAGAGAACAATTTAAGTCTACGCCTAGGAACATTAAGCATATGCACTTTGCGGCTGGGTCTGGATATAACATCGTTATACAGGTCAAATTCATGTCTGTTATGGTGTACAAAGTTTTTTTTTTTATTCTTTATTTTTTTTTGGACTTTTATACTATATGTATATGTCAGTCCGATTAATCTTATGCAATACTTCACTAGTTTAACTTAAGACGATAATAGTTTAAACAAAAGACAAGCTCCTTCACTGTTAGGGTTTGAAACTAAGGAATTCATAATTCCGACCTGCAATTTGTCCAGATCTAATTTGTCCAATAATTCCTCTCTCTCTGAATTAAATTGAACACATTCCATCAACAAATGGTAAACATCATCTATTACCCCACAAGTATCACATTTAGGAGAAGAAACCTTTCTCATTAAAAAGGCAAAATTGTTTGATGGAATATGTCCGGTTCTGATTCTATACGCTATAACAATCAGTTTTCTACTTAACCGACTATATGTACACCAAGGTATACGAGGAGGCTGACATTGGATAGTTTTATACCATATGCCCTTTTCTAATGATCTCTGATTGAAATATTCTTTCCACAAATCATAGCACAGCCCATTATATTTCGTTAATATTTCTGAATAATATGGTTTGACATAAATTTCTTGTCCTTCTGTACTTCCAATTTTCGCTAATCTATCCGCCTCCTCATTACCACGTATCCCAATGTGCGAAGGAACCCATTGCAACCTCAGATCCACTCCTTTCTCAGCTAATTCTTCTATTTTAGAGAGTATCTCATACGCTATCGGTGTACCTCTGCGACCAGAGGCGCATCGAGCGATATGATATAAGGCACTCTTACTGTCTGAACATATAACAGCTTTAGTGTTATCAATTGTTTTGATGTATGATAGTGCTTCTGAGATCGCAATAAGCTCCAACGACATGATACACACATTTCCAATTACTTTAAAACATCCACTAGCGTTTTCTTGCGAGCGAACATAAAATGAAGCTCCCCTACCTTTCTTGCTCATAGATCCATCTGTGTAAATTACTACCCAATCAGCATATTTTTCTACTAATTCATTCATTACTGCGAGTTTCAACAGATTTAATTCGTAAGAACCTTTCGCTAGTTGCATGCTCTTTAAACCAACCGAAATTATATTATTTGCATCAATGTAAGTGACCCATGTGGCTAAGGTATACATCTCCAATGGAGAGGACGAGGCAACCTGAACATCTACAATTTCATTTATAACAGTCACAAGTAACGGAATCTTTTTGCGTGTCCAATAACTGTTGGTAATAAACGTATTAAGTTCTTTTAATAATTTAATCGTTACATTGTTCGTCCAAGATAGGGATTTTAAACAATATTTGTAAGCTAGGAATTTTCTTCTTATGTGCAATGGCGGAATACATAGCTCACTCTCCATGGTGTGAATCGGCGTAGACTTTATAAAACCACCTATAATTCTCAGTGCTTGATTCTGTATTTTCTGTAATTTATATAAATGTGAATTCGCACTGTTGTCATAAATAAAACAACTGTAGTCTACACGACTTCTGATTATCGCTATATATATTCTGCGTAAATGTTTGGGGTGTATTCCCCAAGAGGTACCTGCCAGAACTTTGAGTATATTTAAGTATTTCTGTGACTTTCTGACTACCTCATTAATATGACGTCCCCATCGTAACGATCTATCTAGCCATAACCCCAAATATTTATAACTATCCACTAATTCTAAGGCATGATTATTTATTTTCAATGTAATATTTTGTCTCCTAACCCCCCTGCTAAAAATACATAGTTTCGATTTACTATTCGACAAACACAATCCTAATTCACTTAGACAGGACGAAAAGGTATCTAATGCTTCTTGTAATTTAGTTGTACTATCTGAAGGATTTTTATCTGTACTATACAAGACAAAATCATCAGCGTACTGACACATATGTACATTGTTGATTTTTGAGAATAATTTGAATGTTACAACGTTAAATAATATTGGTGAAATAGGGTCACCCTGGGCTAATCCTAAACTTGTATATCTAATCATAGTTTCATTTTCATTAAATTCATCAATAATTTTAAGACGTCTTTCATTCAAAAAAGTCCATAAATATGAACATAATTTGTTACCGATCCCAATTTTATTTAATATCAATAACATTTCATTAACTAATACATTGTTGTAGGCACTTTTAACATCTATAAAACACGCAACAGTTGCATAACCTTTTGAGAAACCCAACTGAATTTGTGTGGTCAATCTCGTTAAACAGTCTTGACATGATTGTCCTCTTCTAAAACCCGACGTATATGGAGACAAAATATTATTTTTCTCTATGAACCATTCAATGCGTTTTGTCAGTATGGAGTGAAGAATCTTACACAAGCATGATATTAAGCAGATAGGCCTTAGTTTTGGATTGTTATCTGAAGAGGTAGCTGGTTTAGGAATAGGCATCAATACTATGTTACGCCACTGTACAGGTACCACACTAGTATTTAAAATATCATTATACAAATTTACTAAAAATATTTTTCCAATAGTTGGTAAATTAAATATCATTGAATAGGATACTCCGTCCTCACCAGGTGCTGTATCCTTAGTTTTTAGCGAATTACACAGTTCGTGTAATGTTATAGGGATTTCCAACTGTGTGTTTGATGAATTAAATGTTGGTTTCTCAGAGCATACATAATCAGGAGCTAGACCACATATTAGGGAAACTTTCTGGTCCCTTGACGGGTAAGATTTAGTTGAGCTACACCCCTTCAACCATCGCATTCGCTTCCACATTTCTGAGATTGTTGTTGATTCATCAATGTCTGTATAAAAATTACGGCGGTCATTTATTCTGGCTTTACTAATAGCTTTTTTAGCGATTATTGTCTTTTCTTCTAGAATGTTTAAGTTAAAAGGGGTAGGATTTGACCTAAACTTACTTAGTGCTAACCTTCTTTCAGCTACTAATTTAGAGAGTGTTTCATTCCAATAAGACTTTGGTTGGAATCCCGGTTTTGAGTATGTACACTGTTTTGTATACGGTACATATTTATCAGCGGCACTATCTATGATATTTATGAAATAATCATAATTTTGTTGAGCATCCAACTCTTCACAATATGGTAACATAACTTCTTCCAATGTTTTGGTATATTTCTCCCAGTTGGCCGATTTATATTTACGTTTTTTAGTTATGTATGAAGCTTCCCTATAATTACTTTTAATTTTAATACACATATGATCACTGCCCAGATTTTCACTCAATACATGGCATTCAAATTTACAAGCTAAGTCTGTGGAAACAAATGTAATGTCAGGGGACGTTTTTTGTAAATAACCATTAACCATTTTGATTCGCGTGTGCTCTCCTACTCCTTTGTTAAGCGAGATGTACCCCGCATCCAAAGCAGCATCAAAAACCATCGTACCTCTTGTGTCTGCTTTACATGACCAATTATAGTGGTGTGCGTTGAAATCACCAGCAATTAAACATTTGTTATTAAATTTTGTGAAAATTAAATCCCAATCAGACTGAATAGTATGTACTGAGGACGGGCAATATATCAAGATTATATTCTTAATCTCCTTACAATTTAAAAGTTTAACACATCTTATTTCTATTCCTGAATTACTAACATTTAAAGTTTCTAACTGTACTCTAATTGACTTATGTACTATAATAGCGACTCCCCCATATGAATCGCTTCTGTCATTCCTAAATATATTGTACCTACTTATATTTAATGATGAATCGGGTTCCAACCAAGTCTCTGATATTAACGCAATATGTATGTTCTCCTGACTTAATAAAGCTTGAAATTCTGGAATTTTAGGTCTTAAACTCTGAGCGTTCCACTGCAATATGTTCATAAAATAGGCGCTGTTATTATGATTATCCATTAGTGGAGAAAGAAATTAATTGAGCTAAAATATCTTTACCATTAATCATTTTTAAACATAGTGCAATGCAATCCCGAATAACTATTTTCACAATTAATCCTAACTTATTAGAAAAGCTATCTTTAGATATACATACATCCTTAATTTTTTGATATAGTCTATAAAAGAAATCTTTGCGTTCACCTGGTTCCCTCTGTTTATCACCTTTGTTATTAGTGTTTTCAACCTCACTTATATCTTTTTGTGAATATTCCTGTCCATACGACCCTTCTTTTGTTTTCTTACTATGTGATTTCTTCTTTTTTGATTTTTCAGACGGTGTATTAGTTTTATTATCTAAATTCTGACTGTCTTCTGTTTCCGATTCTTCAGATACAATCATTTCTTCATGTATAACGGCTTCCGTAACTACCACTTCTCTATATGTTCCTCTTGGTACTGTGTCCTGAGTGCACTCTGTTTGCGAAAACTGTTTATTTGATTCATTATTCTTAATCATATCCACATTGTGCACTGTATTATTTTCCCGCATTTTTTCTTTGACTCTATATATTTCTAATCCTTCCCGATAACTGCAGTTCTTTTCCGACATAATTCTTCTAATTTCTTTTTCTTTTAAAAAAATAGGGCATTTTTTGTGCATGGCCATATGTGGTCCTTTGCAGTTTAAACATTTAAAAACAGTTGTCTCACAATTAACGTGATTATTTCCACACTTAGGGCATGTGACTTTTTTCGTAGGACATGTTCTTGAAAGGTGTCCATATCGCCAACATACTGAGCATTGGGACACAGGGAAGATGTAGGGCTCAACTTGGAATCTACACCCAAAACCATATACATATGATGGTAAGTTGTAATTTTTAAAACATAGGCGGATCGTTTCAGAATTTATCCATTTACCATCGCTATCCTGTCTTTTTAGTCGTTTCGCAGATATAATCTCGAAATCACATTTAAGGTTTTCTAATATTTCTTTATCTTCTATTTCTAAGTCCACCTGCCGCAGTATACCATAACATAACGATGATTCACCTACTATGTTAATATTACACTCCAAGTTGCCAAATATGTTCTCACGATTTAACATCTTTACTGCATTTTCTTTGTTATCAAAATATATTAAAGCTCTATAAGGGTTTTTGTACACTAATTTAATTATGTTTCCTATATTATGAGATCTCAAAAGTTTTGCCATCCCAAACTGCCTCGGCAGTGTTTCTTTGGCCGTAATACACACAATATGTTCTGTGGGTTTCTCATTATTACTCGAAAATCTCAATAGTAATTCTTCATAGTTTTTTGAATTTCTTCTCGTTAGTCGTTTACTCCCACGCTTTATGGTTATGAATCCATCATCATCTATAGTTGTTTCTTCATCATCCTCCTGTCTGCCTCTTTTCTCTGGTAATAGTTGTTGCTCTCTATTTAAATCCATATTTTTCTCCTTCTCCATCCTTAAATTATCTTGTTGCTCACTCTCCAACTCAAGATCCTCTTCCACCATCTCACTTCCACTTGAGTCACAAAATTCTACATTTTCACTCATCAAGTAGCATTAATTAATAATAATTAATAAAAATGAGGGTAAGCGAAAAAAGTTACAATCGCGTACGTCGTCCACCGCTAACTAGACCGCTCGACAAGCCTGCGCGCGCGCAACTGTGTGTACAAAGATACAAATTTCAAAAATGTAAAGTGCTGGAAGTGGCAGTATTTTAAGTTTTTTAAATAGTGGAACACAACTGTCCAGTGGGTGCGCTCCACAAATTGAGCGTATGCATTTTTTCTGAGCTCGAAACACTCTTTTAGGGTCAACCGAATTACCCCATACCACCCTTAAATAACTTTAAAACAGTTTATTTGAAAATTATAAAAAAAATATATATATTTGAGACCCTCACAGTAAGCCCTTTCATTTGATATATCGCACGGTACAGTTTGCAAATATATATTTTTTTTTTTTATTTGTCCTCCAAATTGACCCCCATAATTTAAATTCATTAATTTACATTACACATCCGTGTTTGAGTTACAGAAATACATACATGTACCAAATTTCAACTTAATCGGTCCATTAGATTCGGAGCAGTTTGTCTGTGACAGACGGACAGACAGACACCTGAGTGAACCTATAAGGGGGTTCCGTTTTTTTCTTTTGAGTTACGGAAGCCTAAAAAGTATAGAGTACTTATTCTGTCTGTCCTTGTTGTTGAATTTTGTTTGAAGTATTAAATCTTATGCAATGCGTTACGCCTGCTTTGTTCATTTACAAAAATTGAGGCGATCTATTTCGTAAGCCAATCGTTTAGATAAGATTTCGTTGGCCTAGATAACGATTGAACACACAATATTGTGCTATATTATTATGTCGTTTATTAATTTTCTTTCTTATCTTATTACATTTTTAAATATTAAAAAATAAAAATAAAAGAAAACATAAAAAAAATATATAAGAAAAAGAGGTCCGCCGGTGTCGGGAGCAGGATCCAAGCTACCGGTGGTTAGGGCTGTAGAGACAGTACTGCCTTCTGAATCAGACCCTTGATCCAATCGCCTGAAGAGACCCTCGAAAGATGTTGGTCGAGGTTTTCAGTCATTTTTTTTCGGCCATTGTTCGTTACGACAACCGGATATTACGATATTATTATTAGATATACTGTAAGTTGAGAGTGTCAATATATCGCTACCAGGGAATTCCCCTACCATAATACTCTGAATTACATTGATCCCTAGGAAAGTACAAAACATATTAATTTGGTATTGTATTGAAAAAACCACATCAAATTATAAGGACATTAAGACATGTAATTGTCTGATGTCATTATTATTCACTTTTGCGATTTTACACGCTATTTTTAACAAATGGGTAACTACATTTCCTCTAACTCGACACTGCTATAAAGCGTCACTTAAATAATTCATATTGTTTAAAACGAGGAAACGAGGAATCGCCACCATTTTTTTTCCAGAACAATGGTTTCGATATCACATAGGTAATAGTCCACAGAAACATTAAATATAAATTTATAAAAATATTAAATCAGAAATGTTTAAAAACTTACTCAGAAGTCTTTTCCGGGGTAACATTGATTCACCTGGATCCAACCTTGGGAAGTAATCTTGTTTGCTATTCATCGCCGCAGTCCTCCTTGGGTATGGTAAAAATATCTTGCTAACTTGACCAATAAAAACGCGATAAATGAGGTTTTTGCAATCGTGAACAAGTATTGTGTTCCATTGATTATATATTTTCTTCCTAGTTTATTTTTTTTTTAATTCGATTTTCGAAGGAATTACATTGGGAACTAGTGATTTACGTATGTGTATGTGTTCTCTTCATTGCGTTGTGACTGGCTGGAAATTGCGAGGGCGAAGTACTTATACCCAGATAATGTACAGTCAGCAACAGTAGATGAAAATTCCGAAATTTTGAATCGATGAAGGAAAACCGTGAATATTTAATATTCTAAATTTTGTGTTATAATTGAAATGGTTGTTAGTGTAATAATAATAATAATATCCCCACCGCTGTATCTCTACGTTGACGTCGTGGTGGGGCTTGCGCGCTCCGAACTTTAGTCTGTGCCGGTAGAGTTTACTTTGCCGAAACGGGTCTAGGATGAGGAGCCAGACCAAGAGAGATACAGAAACCCGCAGGGCAGCATGTGGCGAGCTGTTGGGCAGTAGCGACCCCACGGACCCTACCTCCCGGGAGAAATCTTGTCCTCATCTCTGGCTTGCCTTTATTGGCCGGCTGGAGTGAACACTGACGAGGAACAGAGCTCCCACCTCTTTCTTGCCTTTATTGGCCGGCTTGAGTGGAGATTCGCAAGAGCAAACGTGCTCGGAGGAAGGAAGTATTCCAGTAAGGTGCTGGTAGGGATCTTGACCGTACTTCCGGGATTATCCTGATAGCCGTGGAATACCTCTCCACTCCTCAAGCACCTCAGGAAGTGTTGCCCCCTTGTCGCTACGTCACTATGTGCTAGCGGCCGTCTCCGGGGGCCCATTATTGAGTGTGCAAGTCACCCCTTGCCATTTTATCCGTGTATAATATATAACATTGGTCAGGCAGGGGACATAGTTCTTCCATAGTTCAAGTTACCCAATCCACATTAGCCACCCAGACCCATAGCCCAATATGTTTCGTTTCCACGCACAACAATAGTCCTGCACCAACCGGGGGTTGTCCTTGGGTGCACTTGCATCGTGCATACAGGGATAATCGTCGGTTGGTGCCTCCTTATCAATTAAAATTATTTAAGGGGCCCCTGTGAGTTGGCTTTGGTTCCTCGTACGCCTTCCAAAGGTCCGGGACCCCAGGGTCCCGAGAAATGTAAAAAAAATAAAATAATATTAAACCTATATTTCAGACCACAGAGAATCGATACAGTAGTGTTAATAAAGAGAAATTAAAACCAGTAAACATATAAGTCCCAATAATATTGGAGTATTTGCGCCGTTTGAGGTTTTCCGCACCCGCAGCAGCCGCCCCAGCACAGCCCGCAGTGCTAGAAAGATGGGATGGCGCAAGGGTGTCGACACATACTCGTATTACTTATTAAACTTTATTAAAAACACAAAACACTGGAAAAAAAACATTAATGTACAACCTCTTAAGGGGTCATTGTTTTCATCATTATGAACAACTTTTACCATGGGGCCAAACCAGAAATCGCGAAAAATAAAAATCTGCTGTTCAAAATCAAAATCAAAAGTCATTTATTCAAACTAGGCTGAGAATCAGCACTTTTCGAACGTCAAAATTACATAAGACAGTCCCCCAAAACGCCCGCCCTTCACCGCTTCCTAGTGCTTTAGCTGAGGAGAAGAAGTGGCACAACTAACTCCTCAGCAGCACAGCTATCTGTTCAGTTAAAAAATATTAAAAAATATATATACTCGTATATTCTATACAACACTGCGCAAAATATAATAATATAAAATATGTAAGTACATTACGCAACATAAACATTTAATTAAATTTAATTATTTGCTTTATGTCAGCTAGCACACGCCAATATACCAAAAAAAGAATAAAAGAAAAAAAATCTAAAAATATACTCATGCAGAAACAAAATACAAAACTAAAAACGTAAGCAGAGCTTTATACCTAAATAAAAGCCTCCAGTAATAAAGGGCGTGCCCACTTACATATAGCCGTATATGTAGTCGTAACTCGAAGTCACAGATGATAAACTAGGACCATCGAAGTAAAATAAACAACGAGTTAAATTACTAATATCAAAACAAAACCAAGGTCAGGAAGACGACCAGTCACCACAAGCAGCACCCGTTCACGAGCATAACGCAAAGATCAGCCATTACCCCCCTCGCCATATTTGAGGGAAGGAGACAACCCGACCCCCGACGCTACCGCAACCAGTGACATCTAAGGGAGCATGACGAACTTGCTGCCGGTGGCTCAGGCAAGAAAACTATGATCAATTGTCGAGGTCACTAGCTAACCACATATTGCAATACCACTCATAAATAAAATAAACATTGAAATGGGTAGATTATGTCAATAATAAATAAAATTAAAATAAATTGACCTTGACAGTCAAAGAAAATAAATAATTATATTGACTCATATAACCTGTCAGTAGGTATGCTAATTCTGGAGAAAGAGCATAAACATTGTCTTAAGTTAAACACAGCGACCAACTATTCTTATCGTTTAAGTAATCGTTGATAGAATAGTATACCTTTGAACAAAGGTTAGATTTTACTTTAGCTTTAAACGCATTGTAGGGCAAGTTCATTGTAATTATGTTCGCATAACTCTTCAAAATGTACAGAACAGCTGATTTTCTTTCGCGATTTTAAAAGTTGTTCATAATGATGAGTACAATGACCCCTTAAGAGGTTGTGCGCTATTTAAGTTACACCTTGTATATTTAGTACTAACTTTTGTTACTGACTGTTTTTTCAGAACTACTGCGCATTACCTATTATGGATATGCAAGATTAGGTACTTACTGTATATCGAATGTTGATAGCTATCAGGACACTTCAATATCTACATTGCTTATGGTGACTCAAACAATGAATGAGTAATCAAATGTTTTGTTACGTAGATAGGCAGGTATGCAATTTTTGTTAACAGACTGATGGACGCCACCAACGTTTCTTTTCATAATTTTAGAGGAAAGACGACGTCTGCTGGTGCTGGTCTCCCTAAATCACCGCCACTTCGATTAGTTCTGTGTTTCTCGCATCCATCGGATTCACACGTCATCGGATGCAGTTCCAACGCTACGACTTCCAGTACACAGTCGCCACTCCAGAATTTCCGGCTCCATCGGCGATCTGTTCTGCGTGCGAACAATGTGTCTTTTCTTTTAGCGCATGGACGAATAAATTATAAGATAATATGTTGGCACGTAGAATTCTGGTATCGTTTAAACAGATTTTGTTCTGACAGGTTTTGAAAGATTTTAATTACATATTAACGAAGGTCTATTATGCGTTCGTCTCATTTATTTATGTCTTTTTTGTTTGTTGTGCAATTTTACTCAAAATCGCACTACATAGCTACACACTCGATATTAATATATTTTTGATACAAGCTTACTTTTATTTAAGTAGGTATGCATACCCACGTTGCAGTATAAAACTGATTTACACTCAGCGTCAGGCACTAGTTGTCTAAGGGTTGAGCTACGCTTGCCGGGGTTGGTCTGTGGATGGGTGACGATCTTTTCATACCGAGGCTCCTCCATGTCTCGGAAAACACGTTAAGCCTTTGGCCCCGGGTGTCATTCGTGGATCTTTGGCAGTCGTTACGGGTCGTCAGAAGCCCGAAATCCTGACAACCAGTCTTACTAAGGGGTATCGTATTACCGAGTAAACGAGTTGTGGAGGTCAGATAAGCAGTCGCTCCATGTAAAATTCTGTTAGACTGGAAGCCGACCCCGACATATTTAGGAAAAGGCAGGCAGATGATGAGATAGGTACCTACCTACTTTATTACTTGTACGTATATAAGTAAAGAATTAGTTGACGTAAATGAATAGCTCGAGTATCATTGTTTAGAGATACTCCAGTATGTAAAGTATAATCCAGTCAACGTCATTTGTAAGAGGATTTGTAGGAGGTTTATTTTTTTACTCGTCCATACAGTTTTCATGAAAAAAATGCTAATTCAAAATTAAATGAAGCATATTTAAAGTATCCCTTTATTATTTAGAAACGTTGTGAAATTATTACTTGTTATACTATGTTAAGTATATCAAAATTACTCGGTTTGCATAAAAATAATCATCGAAATATTTTATGTCCCTACGTCACAATCATTCTCTTCGATAACAGGCATAATTATTACAAAATCATTTCGTAATTTTCATAAATAATACCTGTGCGGTTTCATCAATTTATTCACGTCAATGTTTTTTCCTCTCATTTCATCATCTTCGAAACGGTCATGATTTTTAGAAAGTGTATATTGTAAATATTGTAATCCAGAATCATCATCTGCCTAGCCATTTTCCAGCTAAGTTGGGGTCGGCTTCTAGTCTAACTACCAGTATTTTACATGGATCCCTCCATGTAAAATACTGGTAGTTAGACTAGAAGCTTCCTATATGACCTCCACAACCCAGTTACTGGGTAGGTAATACGATAAAGTATTTATTTATGGATAAAAACTACAATAAAAATACAATACCCCTTGGTAAGTCTGGTAGTCAGACTTTCGGAATTTTGACTACCCGAAACGACTAAATTCTTGTAAAGTGTAAATTCAGAATATCCAAATCAATTTTAAATGTATGACTAGGTAACAATTACATGGAAAAGACGGTGTCGTCACCTTCATTTTGCCGGCGAGTATCTGCAACAAAAAAAAGGTAATTGTTGCGCAACTTACTTTCCAGCATCATAAAATATTGCGTGTTTTTTTATTTACCACGAATACAGACCAGAGGAATTTCGTGGACCCAGCCAGAGTAGTTTCGTTTTACGTATACATACACAAACTCACGTCTTATTCCCAAGGTATTGGCAGAAACTATAGAAAAAAAAAAAAAACAACTATAAACAGAACGCCACCTACTACGATCCTTACATAAGGTGATATGTTGAAAAAAATGTGGTTTTTCTATTTCGTGTAACTTGTTAAATATGTGGAATAGGGATTTAACATTTTAGTACCTATATGTTTTCTGACTCTTTAGTCTAGTATCATGTAAAAGGAATACACGATTCAATGATTTTTTCTCGATACAAAAAAATTGCAAAGTTATATCTATTTTTTTACTTTTTTCGACATCACGGCCTAACGCTTAAGAGTTATTAAATGAAATTTACTTTAAAACATAGATAATTATAATATTAAAGTTTACTCAAAGTAGATTTAAATGTTACTTATTTATTTTGTTAAAAAAGGAGTAAATTCGTTTTGGCACATACGTCGTTTAATTTCGAGCGCACGCACATTATAGCCTTCTCTTCTTTTGCGTTTCAAAAGTAATTGCATCACTTTCGCTCGCTTACTGGATAAGTCGCCCGGTGCGCTTCATCGACGATGAGTCTATGTCATTTTTTGACAGATCGGTGCTATCGGATTTTCGTGATTTTAATAAATGTTTATATAGTAAAAGCTAGTAAATTGTTAGTTAATTAGTGTAGAAGTGATATATAAAGACTTCTTGTGATTGAACAGTACCTATAAACTATCGTGTTTCTATTTGTGACGAGTTTTTAATGATTTATAAATAAAAATGGGAAGAAATAGGAAACCAAAACTAAATAAAGTACAACGTTTAGAGTACCTGAGGGTGAGGGCTCAAAAAATGAGAGAGAGCAAAAGTAAGTATATAGTTATGTACAATAGTTTCTACTTTATCAGTTATGGGCACGTTCTTGACTGCAATCACTGCCCGATGGAAGACAAAGATGACATCGGATATATACGTAAATAATGAGTTGCGCTCGCGAGTTACTTCTTTTGTGATTTTTTTTTTGTAGTTAGATCCTAAATTCCTAACCACTTGACCGGTTTTTATCAATGGACTCATTTTACAGGATATCAGTATCAATAGCTGATAATAACAAATAATCGAAGTCGCCACCTTCGCTCATAAATTTGGATAATCAGCTACAACTTATCCTCGCCTCGCAAAGTAATAATGGGTAAGCATTCTATTTGCTAGAACAAAATATCTGTTTTAATTTTTGTAAGTTACCTATAATTGTGTATCTAATGAAAAAGGCTAAAATGTAATTTTAATTAATTTTAGGTTAGAAATATGTCAACAATACATCGGTCATACGTCAAGTACTATTACTGCGTGTGACAGACTAAGAGCACAAAAAGCAATGGAGTCGCATTTGAATTGCGAAAAAAGGTGAGTTTAGTCGAAATTATTTTTTGATCTTTATTGAAGTATGGATTATTGTGTGTGATTTAATATAATAGTTTTTTTTTAAACATTTTAGTTTTCTTTCCAACAAGTGTTGTTTTTTTTGTGATTTATAAAAGTCGTGGAACTGCAGAAATAAAAGGAAGCAACAACCACTGCCATACGAAATCAAACTTGAAGAAAATGTGAGTTCTCTTATTTTATTTACTATGTACTATGAACTTTATACTATAGAGCTTGGCATAAATATCATTTTTCCATGTTGACTTATATTTTTTCTTTCAGGAGTCCAAAACTGCCGACATCAGTGGCCACAGAGTTGTTGATGTAAATTACTTTTTTAATGAATTAGTTAAAATATTGAGTCACGAATCAAAGTTCCAATGTGGCCTTACGACCATCAAATTTGAATCCGAAAAAGTTTCTGGCCTTACATCTGAGTTTACATTTTCTTGTACATTATGTAAAATAAAGTTTAAAATACAGAACTCAACACACAGGTTGAATAAAATGGCGGTGGCCGGGATAATGTCAGCTGGTTGTGTTAACGCTCAACTGAAACAGTTTTCAGCAGCTGTCGATTTACCATCCTTGTCGGAATATAGGTACAAAATCGTACAAGACGAAGTATGTGACGAATGGGAAATGACGGCAAGAGAAGAGACGAGGAAAGCGGGGGAGCGGAAGAAAGAAGCGGCAGTCAAAGAAGGAAAGCTTACTAAAGATGGCATACCGATAATAGATGTAATCTTAGATAGTTGTTGGGCTAAACGTTCATACAGAACTAATTATGCTGCACTATCTGGCACTGCGACAATTATAGGTAGACGATTTCGTCAAGTTCTTTTCATGGCAGTCAAAAACAAATATTGTTGTATTTGTGCTAGAGCGGAAAAACGAAATGAGATAGTAAAACAGCATGAGTGTTTTAAAAAATATCTTCCACAGATCTTCCACAGCTATGGAATCCACTATTATCGCCGAAGGATTTAAACAGTCATACATACATAGCTGATGGAGACAGTAGCACTTAGGCAAAAATACTTGACACTCGATCATATCTCTCAATCACGGTCGAAAAGATTGATTGCAAAAATCACATATTAAGAAATTTTTGTAACAAATTGATAAATTTAAAAACGGATACAAAATATGCTGTAACAGAAAAGAACATAATAATTACAAATAAGATTTTAAAGATACTAAAGTACATATGTAACGCCATAAAATATCATGGCTTACAAAATCTACAGTAATCAGACAAAATAAAAAATCTGCACCAAGATATTACGAATGCCATTTATCATGCATTTGAGCACCATGATTCTTGTGATAAAAATATTTGTAGTGAAAATACAAATGAAGAATCAAAAAATATTTGTAACACACGTCTCTGGCATCAGATGAAATATATTTTAATCTACAATCAATGTTGCATCACACTCAAAGATCTAATTGAAAATGTAGACAGCAACATTGTAGAGAATTTTAATGGAGTAGTTGCCAAATTAGTTAGCGACAAAAGAGTCAACTACGCTCTTAAACGGTCTTATCAAGCAAGATGCACAGGGGTAGTAGTATCATTAAAAAAAAATATATATATTACTTATTTTGCAGTTTCATTATAACTGAAAATTTGATTATTTAATTTAAAGAATATAAAAAATAAAAATATGAGTAATGTTATAGAAAATTGCCCTGATTAAATACGGCGAACACTAAAAAAATTAAAATAATATAAATTTGTAAAATTATTTAACCGATTTTTAAAAAAAGGTGTTACGAAGAAGTATAAAATAACAAAAATTGTCTACCTATTGTGATTCTGAAGTAATAGAAATCTATAAACTGTTATGACTTTCAGTTAATACTTTTCAGTTCAAAGCTTCTTTTGAAGACGGTTCAAATTCGGCTATTTTATTTTTAACCACGTTTTTATTATAAGAACATAATTAGACTAAAAGAAATAAGCATTTGTTATATATTGTCATTACCAAATTATTTTTTATTACATGGTATACTAAATAAAATAAAAATGGTTGAAAATTAAGTATTTGTATTATTTGTCTACTCCATAATCTCCTATGTGCTAATATTTCAAAAAATCGAAGAAGTGCCTACTCGCTTTTCCCGATGCGACCGCGTACTTTGCATTCGCCGCTCCCCGCGCGGGGGGGCTTAGTCACGCCCACCGAGCTACGATTTATTTTCGAGATAGCCCCATAATTACTTACTCTTTATAAAACAACGCTGAAATAACTTTCAAGAATCGAAGTATGAGTAAAATATCAGTGACAAACTGACAGACAGACACAATAGTAATCTTAGAAACATAGCTATTTCCTTCAAAAGGCACGGAACCCTTTTTTTAACTAATAACTTCTCCCGCTCTGGGTGAAGCGGGAGGGCGTGTCAGACTTCTACTGACTAAAACCCACCCGTGTTCCTTCAGTTGCCTGTGCCAGGGCCACGATAACTCTTTCGAACTACCCGCAACCCTGGCGGGCATCGGCCCTAGCGGACCCCTTCAGCTAGTGCTGACATCTCTTTGAGGCGCGCGTGGAACACAATGCGCCGTCGACCCGGGCCTGGTCCTTACCGGACGGCGAGCTGCCTAAAATGACAATAGGATTTTAAAAGTAATTGCTTATTACAGATGATGGATGACTTAGAGGCGTTTATGGGAGCTTGCCTGGAGAAGGCAACACTCAGGGAAGAGTGGGAAGCTGTGGGGGAGACCTTTACGGAGCAGTGGGGCAATACTGGTTGAAAAATAAATATGTACATTGTTTATTACGATTATTACACTAGACAAACCCATATACGGAAAACTAATACACCAACCAGATCTCGAGTGTGTCATATAATCCTTGAAATGATTGCTGTGTTAACTCATAGACACTGATAATGTAGAAGTATTATTTCCGTTCGAACCTTTTTACTATATCAATTAAGTGCTTAGTAATAGTTATACAACAGACCACACATCGCACACACTTTGATTTGCAGCTGACCTAGAATAAGAGACCAGCATACTCGTATATGTTGTACTGGTATTTTTACCCATGACGTCTCGCCTGATTGTACTAGCAGAGAATCGTGAAACTGAACACCGTAAGGACTATTCCTGCTTGCAGCGCTCGGCCGCTATAGTTTTGCTTGCTAAAGGGCCCCCACATATATTAACAATTAGCCAGCAGTTGACCAACAGTTCACTTACAGAACACATACAAAAACTGGACCGTCTGCCGGGGGTCTGCTGGCGGGCAGCAAGTGTGGGGGAGGGGGCGGGGCTTACCAGATGTGGTCATCATCGTGTGCACGGAATTTTTTTTTTCACACTGTGCAGGTGTTCAGTTTCACGTTACTCTGATGGTAATTGGTACCTGGTAGAATTTATTTGCGGAGAAGCTCGTCCAGGGAAGTACTGGAAGGAAAGGTAAGGTGTAATGTGATAGACATTCCAGCTTAGTCTCTGGGCTGGCACTACCTGGGGCCGTATTATGAACTATTAACGCCATCATGATTCCATGGCGAAAAAGGGATGGTGCTATAGGTCATGTATAGCTCCGTCTCTCTCTAGCACTGGAAAAATGATGGCGTTATTAGTTCATAACACGGCTCCAGGTACTCAGAAATATGAAGCTAGTTGTCCGTTCCAAAGCGTAGTAGGTATCGAGGAAACTTACATCTACACATAAACACTATTCTTGCTTGCAGCGCTCGACCGTTGTTAGTAAGTGTACGAACCAAGTGAAAAAGCGTCCAGGCGGTCCGTTCAGCGTTGCGTGCAAGTTCACCGAGCGCCGCTCGGCCGTCACTCAGGACACATGACGTCGCACGCCCCGCCCCGCCGGACGCTCGAGTCGAGCGTGCACTCAGGCCGTACACTCACCTGCTATCTATGTGCGGCAGCTGGCAAGCCGGCCGATCACCGGGCTGGAAGCAAGGGCTGTGGTCCACCCACCAAAGCCCGGGGCAGGGGCAAGCCCTCCGCCTCCGCTACCGCCGTCACGGCCGCAGCCGCCGCCACGGCCGCCGTCGCTGCCGCCTCCACTGCCGTCGCCGCCGTACTCACTGCGGCAGGGCCCTCACAGGAGGCTCAGGGGGGGGCTAATATGGAGTGCCAGTAATGGCCCCATTACGCCTCCTCCAGGCGAACATCAACCACTGCGCCGCCGCTCAGGATCTGTTGCTCCAGAGCATGGCGCAGTGGTCGATTAACATCGCCGTGGTCGCTGAGCCGTACTTTGTCCCGCCCAGTGATTACTGGGTGGAGGACCTGAGCGGCTCAGTGACCCTCATTTCGTCGGCCGCCGCCGGTACCCTGTCCCTCGAAGCCGTCAAGAGGGGACAGGGTTGCGTTGCAGCACGGTTCGGGGGGATTGTCGTGGTAGGGGTATACTTCTCCCCGAACCGAACTCTCGCCGAGTTCCACAACTACCTTGCGGAGTTGAAAAACGTCGTCGTCGGGTTTCGTTCCCTTCCCGTGCTCGTCCTCGGGGACTTCAACGCCAAGAATGTGGCTTGGGGTTCCCGGTATACGGACACACGGGGCAGGATGGTGGAGGACTGGGCTCTGGAGACAGGCCTGGTCATCCTAAACCGGGGTTCTGTCCCCACGTGTGTGCGGATGCGGGGCGAATCAGTGGTGGACATTTCGTTCGCCAGCCCCGCTCTGTTGCCACATGTTGTTGACTGGCGCGTCATAGAGGGGGTGGAGACCTACTCCGACCACCGGTACATCCGGTTTGATGTCTCCGCCCAGACCTCGAGCGCGCCGGTCCGACAGGCCCCGCGTGGTCCGCGGTGGGCGCTGAAGAAGCTGGACCGGGAGCTCCTCCTGGAAGCTTCGATCGTGCAGGCCTGGGTGTCACCACCGGACAGGCCTGCCGACATCAACGACGAGGCGGAGTGGTTCCGGGAGGCCATGTCCGAAATATGTGACGTGGCAATGCCCCGGGTCCAGCCTGGTCGCGCCTGGCGCCAGGTGTATTGGTGGTCGCCGGAGCTGACGGCTCTGCGCGAGGCGTGCGTTGCTGCGCGGCACCGGTACACCAGGCACCGCAGGCTCCGTATCCGCCCTCCGGATACGGAAGCCATTCAGGCGGAGCTGTACGAGGGGTACAGAGCGGCGAAGACCGCCCTCCGAGCGGAGATCTTACGGGCCAGGGATCTGGCTCGCGAGGAGTCGCTGGAGACTCTAAACAGGGACCCATGGGGACGCCCTTATAAAATGGTGCAGGATAAACTCCGTCCATGGGCGCCCCCGCTGACGCAGAGTCTCCGGCCCCAGCTCGTGGAGGACGTGGTGAGCGCTCTGTTCCCTTCGCGAGGGGAACATACTCCCCCGCCCATGGCTCCGCTTCCTGCGGTGCCCGTTGCGGACCACATCACCGACGACGACGACGATGCTCCGGAAGTGACCGAGGTAGAGTTGAGAGCGGCGGTACGTAGGCTGAGTGCCAAAAATGCCGCCCCAAGACCCGACGGCTTACCTGGAAGAGCCTGGGTTCTGGCCTTTGGGGCTCTCGGGCCTCGACTAGGGGGGCTCCTAAGCGCATGCTTGGAGAGGGGCCAGTTCCCACTTCGTTGGAAGACGGGGAAACTGGTCCTCATTAAGAAGCCGGGGCGCCCTGCGGACTCTCCGTCCGCTTACCGACCCATCGTGCTGCTCGACGAGGTGGGCAAGCTCTTTGAAAGAGTTATTGCAGACCGCCTCGTCGGGTGGCTGGTGCAGGAGGGGCCGGATTTGGCGGAGAGCCAGTTTGGTTTCCGCAGGGGGCGCTCTACGGTGGACGCCATCATGCGCGTGCGAGCCCTCACGACGGGGGATGCTGTGGCCCGGGGTGGGGTCGTCTTGGCGGTGTCGCTAGACATCGCCAACGCCTTCAATACCCTGCCCTGGAGTTGCATCAGGGAGGCACTCCGGTATCACCGGATGCCGACCTACCTCTGTCGAGTGGTTGAGGCCTATTTGACGGATAGGGCCGTCATCTACCCCGGTCATCAGGGAGAGTGGAACCGGCGAGAGATGTCGTGCGGTGTCCCACAGGGATCGGTCCTGGGGCCGCATTTGTGGGACATCGGGTACGACTGGGTGCTGCGCGCCGACCTCCCTAGCGGCGTCAGCGTGGTATGTTACGCTGACGACACGCTGGTCCTGGCGCAGGGGAGGTCGCACCAGGCGGCGGCTGAATTAGCGACACGCGGGGTTGCGATAGTCGTTGCGAGGATCCGGCAGTTGGGACTCGAGGTGGCCCTGCACAAGTCCGAGGCCATGTGTTTTCATGGTCCTCGGAATGCGCCACCGTCGGGTTCCCAAATAACGGTAGGAGGGGTTCGCATTGGAGTCGAGTCGACGATGAAGTACCTGGGACTCGTCCTCGACAGCCGGTGGAACTTCGTGGAGCATTTCCGACGTTTGGCTCCCAGACTGGAGCGGGCTGGGGCTGCCTTGAAGCGGCTCCTGCCCAATCTAGGTGGTCCAAACGCCTCCTGCCGGAGGCTTTACGCGGGGGTCGTGCGGTCCATGGCCCTTTACGGGGCACCGGTGTGGGCGCGTTCCCTGAGGCTGCGGCCAGTCCGCCGGTTGAACGCGTCCCAGAGGGTCATGGCCATTCGGCTAGTCCGGGGTTACCGCACGGTCTCCGGTGAGGCGGCGAGCCTCCTTGCCGGATTGCCGCCGTGGGATCTGGAGGCGAAAGTCCTCGCGCACGTGTGGGAGTGGCGCGAGGAGGCGAAACGCCGGGGCGTAACTCCGCTGCCGCGAGAAATCACGGTACAGCGGACAGAGCTCCGGCGGGATCTCATGGCGACATGGAGAGTGCGACTGTCGCATCCCAGCGCTGGGCACGCCACAATTGCGGCGATAAGTCCCCTCTTTGAGGAGTGGTTAGAGAGGCGCCACGGCGTCCTCACCTTCCGCCTGACGCAGGTCCTTACCGGACACGGTTGTTTCGGGAGGTTCCTGTTTCGCATAAGGCGGGAGGAAACGCCCGGGTGTCACCATTGTGTGGATCGCCCAGAGGACACGGTGGAGCATACAGTGGAGGTCTGCCCGGCTTGGGCAGAGCACCGCCGTGTTCTCACGGAGGCGATCGGCGGCGGCGATCTCTCGCGTCCGAGCCTGGTCCAGGCCATGGTGCGGAGCGAGAGTGCATGGGAGGCCGTCACCTCCTTCTGCGAAGCGGTAATGCTTGCGAAGGAGGAGGCGGAACGCGTGAGGGAGAGGCAGCCTCACGCCCTCAGTCGCCGCAGGAGACGCCCTGGGCGGCGGGAATCGATAGCCGATTCCCAGCCACCGTAGGCGCGGGCTTGCGGACGGTGAGTAGTGGGTAGCTCGCCGTCCGGTGAGGACCAGGCCCGGGTCGACGGCGCGTTGTGTTCCACGCGCGCCTCAAAGAGATGTCAGCAAAAGATGGGGTCCAATAGGGCCGATGCCGCTGGGGTCGCGGGTTGTTTGAAAAAGATACCGTGGCCCTGGCATAGGCAACTGAAGGAACACGGGTGGGTTTTAGTCAGTAAAAGTCTGACACGCCCTTCCGCTCCACCCAGAGCGGGAGAAGTTATTTGATGATTTCCCATCCACAAAAAAAAAAAAAAAAAAGGCCGTACACTCACGCTTGCTAGCAGGCTTAATAGATGTGGTCATCATCGTGTGCACAGGATTTTGTTTTCACATTGGTTAGATGTAAGTTTCCTCGATAGTACCTATATAAAAGAAAGGGCCAAAAACTCCATGGACACTTTTTTAAATCAAAAATATTGTTTCTTTGTTTCCGTTGTAGTCATCATTTTCCTGTCCTTGTCCCAATTTATTTGGGGTCGGCGCAACATGTCTTTTCTTCCATACTTCTCTATTAGTCGTCATCTCGGTAGTCACTCCCTTGTTAGCCATATCATCTTTCACACAGTCCATCCATCGTTTCTTTGCCTTCCCCTACTCGTATAGCCATCCACATTCATACTCAAAACTCCTCATTCCTCCGCATCACATGCCCATACCATGAGAACCGATTTCCGCACAACTTTTCGGTCACCGGTGTCAGTTTCAGACTTCCTCCGCTGTGGTCGCCACTATCTAAGGAGAATTGTTCACATGTTTGCTATTTTTTCAATATGTAGGTACTTAGGTGGTTCCATAATGTTTCTTTTTTTGTCATGGTTAAACGTTAAGTCAGTTAAGTTTCTGGGTGCGAACCTAGTTAATAACGTTATTCACGGTTATTTTTGCAGGGGACTTTTTGTGAAGAGAACCTGTATTTAGGTACATACTCGTACTTATAGTGTTTTCATGACGAAATATTAACTCATTTAATATTTTTGTATGATGAAACATACACTTCCTAATATGCAGTGATTTCATGAGGAAACTAGGACTCATTATAATTTTGTGAGGAAAACATTGCCTCCATTTTGGTCCACTCACGGTTTTTTCCTGTTGAAATGTAAACGCAATCCCGGTCATTTCGCGGGACGTTCGACTTCGAGAGGAAACCTAGTCCTACTTATTGTGCAAAAAACCAGGTACAGACGCCAGCACATCAAGCTACTACAATCTGTCAGATTTCTTTAATAGAGTTTCGACTTTATTGCTAAGGCATTAGGTTCAAGGTTGGTTGGGAAAATCTGACAGTTTCGGGTAGGTTGACCTGCTGGCGTCTGTACATAAAAAAAATAAAAACATTTTTCCAAAAAAAAAAAACGACAACTGACTTCCAAAAAAACTCTACAACGTGAAAAGAACTTTGGTGTCTTTGGATCTGTATTTTAGTTTTTTGCCACTGACATCCGAAATTAAAGTTATTTTCAGTGTCAGAATATTGTATAAAGGCGTTATGTGCATATTACGATCATAATATTCTGCTGTTTCCGGCGTACAAATATGTTTGTAAAATTATGGGTCATCATTGCATTAAAATGAAATTATTAATTATTAGAATTAGTATTACAAATAATTTAAATAAATTAAACAATATTTGAAAAAGAGATTAATTTATTATATAAGTCAAAATTCAATGAAGTCAAAGAGATAAAATATGATTTATAGGCAAGATTTAGTAGGTCGTTTTGTAATTTATCTAAGTTACAATAGCCTAACGTCACTTGCTCATCACTTTTTACAAAAGATTGCTTTTCCCGACGCAGAGACGTTAATTGTTGAGGAGTTCTTATAGTAAAAAGCAGGAGAACTGGAGCTGATGGTTCACTATATGCATCATGACGAGCATCAATTGCTTAGCAACCATTATTAAAGTACCTAATCGAATCGCAACCCGTGAAATTCTTATTATTGAATAGTTCCGGTGGCCATCTGTGATCTTCATCATCAGTTCCACTTCACCAAATGGTTCTTTCCGAGAGCAAATGCATGAGTTACACTAAAAATACCTAAAGCGCTAAAGGTGAGCATAATATTTGAAGAGTTACATCGATTTTGCCGCAAGGTTGCCTGTTTGTCACCTGTTCTGTTCACCTGTTTTTGGTTGTAAATATTAGCAGAATCCATTGGCTGAACCCTATCTTTTAAGATACAGGCTAGTCCTGGTTTAAAAGATAGAGTCTACTATTGCATAATAATCCAAATATTATTTCAAACTATATTTTCAGTGCAAAGTGCTATGTTTTGTGAAATAAATACTTATTATTATTATTATATTATTATTATTGTCGGTCTTCTATAGACTACTTCGCTGAGTGTGCTCAGGAACTCCACAACCTCATTCCACCAACCCCTTTTACCATCGAACATCTAGACGCACTGCAAGTCACCATCCATACCTAGTTGCCATTCCACCAATTCGCACTAAGCGCTTCCAAACATCCTTCATAATGCGCACGGTAAAAGAGTGGAACTCACTACCTGCGTCTGTGTTTCCGAACTCATACAACCCGAATCTCTTCAAAGTTAGAGTGAACAGGCTTGTTCTGGGTAAGCTCACTCCATCGTAGACTTTGTCTGTGTCACCTCTGACCTAGACTAAAGTCAAGAACAAACCCATAACAAATAAAAAAAATACAAAAAAATACAAAAAATCTTTATTACTGAACCAAAAAGTTTTACATTAGTTGGTGATTGGAGCCTCCTTTTAAGCAAGTAATGCCTGTGTTAGGAGACTCCGCTCTTCCACAGCAGTATACAATTTAATCAGTACCTTCTATACATTATATGTGTGTGTACCCATGTGTGTGTGTGTGTGTGCCCATGTGTGTGTGGGTGGGTGTGTGAGAGCTTGTGCATGTGTGAGTGTGCATGTGTATGTGTGTACGTGTATGTGAGTGTATTTCATTTTGTGTGTTGCAATAGTGCCTCAGTATCTACGTAACTTAGTGTCTTTATCCAATTTGTTAGAATTCTTTTACACTCGTGTAATTGTTTATTGTGTATATATATCCTTTTATTTATCCTATTATATAGTTGACATGATAATTTATTGTACTGAATGGCAGCAAATTTTGTTCTAGTTTGTGGAACCTGTGCTATGAGATCTTTCCGTCTTCTTGTTATTGCATTTTGATCATATGGTAGATGCTTATGTTTCTTTAGAACGGTATTTATAATGTATAATTTTCTAACAGAAAGCAGTCCACTATCCTGATAGAGACTTTCAGTAGGATATGTAATCCTTTTGAAATACATTATTTTTATTACAGCACGTTGTCCTCGTTCAACATGTATAAACTTTGATTTTGCTGCGCCGCCCCATATTGTGATACAGTATGATATAACAGATTGCGCTAGGGAGATATATATTTCATTTAATAAATTTCTATGAGAGCCTGATTTCTTTTTTATATTTATAGGAGCTATATATCTTAGTGTTTTAAAAATCCACCCAAGTTTCCTTATCCTTCCAGTAACATGTCCTATATGAGAGTACCATGACAATCTGTGGTCAATAATTACACCTAAATATTTTGTTTCCAAAACTTTATTAATTAGGGGACAAACGCAATTATTATTTTCAGCTCTATCACAAGAGTGTACTTTAATGTTGAACACTACATCTGGTTGTGAATTCTTATAGATGGAGAAGCATATGTATTTGGTTTTCGCAGTATTTAAGGTGAGAAGGTTGTTATCGAGCCAACTCGCAATTTGGAACATACCAGCCTCTGTCTTAATTTTAACATCGTTCCAACTGTGCCCATGGAAGACAACCGCTGTATAAATAAATCTAAATAATAATAAAAGATTTTTCAAGGATCCCATCATTAACACCTCACCTCACCTGATGACAATGGGAGATACTAGAAAGTATATAATTTCAAACAAAAAAATAATTTTCCAAATCGGTCCAGCCGTCTTCGAGTCATCGGGGAACATACATAAAGACAATAAACATAAAACATTCCGACGAACTGAGAACCTCCTCCTTTTTTTGAAGTCGGTTAAAAATACTTTAATGGTGAGTCCAACGGGACGATCCCTTTTCTGTACAACAGGCATTAGCAGACCAATAATTACATGCCAAATAAGTCCCTTATGCCTACTTAAGTACAAAATAACAGAAAAATGCATATTCATTGTACGCACTTTATACGAATTAACGATTTTCTTCTTAAATTGTTACCTGCATTCTGTGTACTAGCCACATTGTGCCCTCGGACAATGTACAAAGGAAAACCCTTTATTATTTGTTATTTTAATTAATAAATGACGTTTTGATGAATAAAGTTCGAAGTACTTTATGGACTAATTATTATTATACACATTATCTATCAGCACTTTGCGCTGCAATCGCATTGTCTTTGGCATAAACTGACCAAGTGCAAGAGCATAGTAGAAGTGACAAGGGTAAGCTAAGTAGATGCTGCAGAGACGCAAGAACGCAATATTTGTGTGCCCATTAGCACACCTTTTTGTTTAATTTGACTGACTCTTAGCGGAGTGTCAGCAGGCTTAGCACGAGGATCGTAGAGAAGCGTCTTGTCGACGGAAGAGTAGACAAAAATGACGTCACCGTGTAGACAGTACGACGGCAACAAAGTAGAAAGAGTCAACTGCACTTTTACGAAATACACATTTTTACATAATTTGACTCAGAATTCTTTGTGTAATAATAATAACCTGGGACATTATTCACACACGGTCATCTGATCCCAATTTAAGCAGAGCTTGTACTATGGAAACCAGATAACTGATATACTACATACACTACTTTTTTTTTTGTAAAAACATACTTATATAGATAATTACACCCAGACTCAGAATAAACAGACATGTTCATGCACACAAATGTTTGTCCTGGATAGGAATCGAACCCACGACCAGCGGCATGATAGGTGGTATCTTAACCAACCACGCCAACTGGCCTGTCAATAACAAAAGAAAGAAAGAATACATTTTATTTGGGACTCGCACTTAATTTTTTTTCTTTTGACAAGCTTTTATTAATCGGGATATCTTCTAGGACAGTCCTTGTCAAGATAAATCAAACAAGCCGAAACTCGATAGGGTTGTGTCGTTTTATTACTGAGTTCCCATGGCCGCCTTCCGGCTCCATCATCAGATCAGCTCCATGTCATAATAATATTGCATTATCATCCGATTTACATAATGCATGTATAAAATCACACCCAAAACAATTAGATATCCCATACATTTACGTTGAGTAGGTAATGTAGTTTTCTATGGTACAGTTGATAATTTTTTCTCGATTATGATGTTGGTCGCATAGTAGAGAAAGTGGTTCAGTTAGATGGTCTGCAAGGGTGTGACCCTTAAAGGAGATGTTTCAAAATGGGCCAGGTCTGTGTACCTCAAAAAAATGAGAAAAATTCGTAGAATTCGAAAAAAATACAGATAATTCATTTGTTGTGGTAGAGAATTCATATTTATCAATTATTTTTATTGACTTTCAACATGGCGTCTCACCGATTTAGTTACTCTGTGCATATAAACAGTAGATTAGATCGACCACTGATCATAGAAAGAGGACTGTCAGCGGTCACAACAGTGTCACTAATTGTCAAATGTCATTAAACATGTCAAACGTCATTAATCAATCAAAATGACAGCTTACCGCCATGACGGGTTTCTGTTGTGTGTTGCAATATCAAGTGTAATTAATTGTGGTTTACCAACAAACAAAGCTATTTTATAGTAATTGGACAGTTGAGCACTGTTTTAAATGTTTTTCCCTATTTTTATTTATAGTGTAGTGCCCAAGGTCCATACATTTTGGAACATCTCCTTTGACCACACCTTTCTGGTACAACCTGTTTAAAATTGGCACACAACCCCTGAACCTGGAACTCTGAACTAGACAGTTGAATCTTTACGCATAAATGCTTTACTTCATACCCAAGTGCCAAACTTATGGAAGTAAGTTACTTGGGGTCAGCGCAATACATTTTCTTCACTTTATCTCCTGAAATATTGCCGATAAATTCAAAGTCAGACAGTAGTACATAGGTAGGTAGGGACAACAGGGACCTAATACTCCTAACGTCATAATTCTCAATAAATCACCACAGTGCATTGTTCATAACTTCTATTATCTAAAACTTGCCATGTATGAGAAACTTCAGCAAAGTCCGGCCAACTTAAGGGAGAGTTCTCAAGTAGCCGGACCGCGGTTCCGTTCACAAGATTATGACGCGTGGACGCGCTGGAAACTTCGCATTAACGCTTTGTCTTACTAAAGATGGTCAGTTTGGACTCATGTTGTGGGCTATTTTGAAACTATGTTGTAATAGGAGTTACTAGCTAGAGCTGAAATGTGTGAGGTAGTTGTTTAAAAATTGTCCAGTTGTTTTTAAAAATATTTTTGCTTACTTATCATAATTTTAAAATATGTAACGATTTTTCAAATTACATCTGTAATATGAGTTGAGTTTCTGTATAGTTCGCGTCAAATAACTTTGCCACTCTAAAACCAGGCTTTCCGATGTGCATGGCATGGCGCGCTGCTGTTTTAGTATAGATTTTGACTACTGCGCATCCAGTTATAGCCTACTTCAGAGCG
This sequence comes from Dicycla oo, assembly GCA_948252095.1. Lineage (NCBI taxonomy): Eukaryota > Metazoa > Arthropoda > Insecta > Lepidoptera > Noctuidae > Dicycla > Dicycla oo. The sequence goes on along the minus strand of OX411729.1, from coordinate 26,334,323 downwards.
GCAAACTTATATGACGCGAATACTAATATAAGTGTATTAAGCCACTTTTGGACTAAAGTCCTTTTACACGATTTTAAAGGAGAATCTTGCTTGTGAACATAAATCTAGTCCTATGTTCCATCCGCATGTCGGATAAAGTCAGGATTTGTGCCTGATTGATGTTAGTAAACCTACAACTGGATAAATGAACCTACAACCTTCATCAAGAACCAAATAGCACAGAATAGCCCTAGCCAGAAAAATAGGTGTGATGTATTTGTAAAACTATAGTTCCCTAGAAAAGCGGTGGCCGCCATATAACGAAAATGATAGCAGCGTGGTTTGACGTTACGGTGATAAGAAACCCTCTCTAGGAAAACACACACACTTAATGTTTATTTTATTTATTTCCCAAAATTAGTGCTTTACATTTCCTTATTCTAGTCTACCTTAACAGCTAGATTTACATTCAAAAACAGAAGACGCAAAGGAAGCATTTTGCATTTGGACTCCACACAGGTCTAGCCTGTCTCGTGGAGTCCATGGGTGATATTACCAAATAGCGAAAAAGCGCATTACATTAATACTGATGGATTGTTACAGTAGAAGCACATGAAAAAGTGTTATTAAATGAAAGAAGGTGGAGGAATTAAACAATGAAACATTGAAAAAAAAAATACAACTTACTTAATAAATGGGTAAGGCCGCGGATTTTGCCACTTTTTGAATGAAAAATATGTCCCAAATTTTGACGGCTCATAAAAAATAAAATGCTTAGTAAATTGCAATGAAAATATCATAATATAGATTACGTAATTCTTAAAGTCTTAGAATGTATTCTTAAAGTGAATGTAAGTCATACAGTTTATAAAATACAATGAGTTAAATCCGTCCAGACCCCGAAATTTCGTCAAAAACACGGTGTCTTTTTGGTTCGGCCATACATTTGAAGCTATAAACTTTTTATATTTTCTAATAAAAGTCTAATTATTTGTGACTATCTGAAATGTCTCAAACTTAAGCTGCTGCATCGTGGTTTTTATATCTTTAATTATGTGATTTCCATTGAATTATCACTATTCAAACATTTGTCTCCATATTTTTACTTGTATGTTACTATTTTCTATGTTACCAATGTTTGGCTTCTAGTTAATCAAAAGATATAGTGGTAGTTTTTAGTCATTTTACTGGCAACACTGACTGTGCAGCCAACGCATTTGAAATAAAAACGATGCCAATTTGTCGTCTCTGGAGTGTTATCAAAGTGGACACGTGTGTTTCGGCAGCGGATTGTTATTGTGAATTTTGGCGATTTCAAAGGTAAATAACAGTTTTTGGGTGAATATTTGACCTTTAAACCGCCGTCATTACCTTCCGCCAAAAGTTGATGAAGGAGAATATCGTTAATGAAATATTTCATCAATTCCCAGAATCTGCTTAAGGACCAGAATCAGGAATTGCTGAAATATTTCATTAAATATATTCTCTTTCATCAACTTTTGGCGGAAGGTAATGACGGCGGTTTAAAGGTCAAATATTCACCCTTTTATTAGATACCTCTTATATATTACTAAGCACGAGTGACTAAGAAGTGCGTGATTATGTATCTTTGTTTCAAATTCGGCCTGGTTTGGAAATTAGGCCTATTTATAACCATTATGCATATATTTATACCGTTTCAGTGACGTCATTCCCCCGTAAATTGCGGACGCTATGTGGCGGCCATCGCAGTCAGGAAAATTGATAAAGATACCTACTGTACGAGTTTGCGCGTAGTTATTTTTTTTTTTATTTGATGTGGGGTTGCTCTTGACGATAGTCTAGATCAGAGGTGACAGAGACAAAGTCTACGATGGAGTAAGCTTGTAACATGCCTCGAAATTGTAAGAGAACGGTGTTTATTTCCTTAGATAGCCGGCCTAGTCATAATAGCTGGAGAAGTACCACCATTAGAAAGATTTAAAAGCAAAGCAATACAAATATACTGCTACCTTGTCATATGTTAGGTACTTGTCGGCGCAACACAATACTTCTCCCTTTCTCTCCTGTCAACCATCACGCCTTTTTTAACCGACTTCCAAAAAGAAGGAGGTTAAATGTTTGACTTTATGTTTTTTTTTTTTTTTTTATGTATTGCCACTGATAACTCCGACAATTGGAGACCCATTTTGAAAATTCTGTTTTTGTTTGAAAGGGTATGCTTTCGAGGTGGTCCTATTGTCACCAATCAGAATCTGCTGAGAGGATCTCATGGAAATCGAAGGAGACCCTCTTTTATAGGAATACCTTTAGCAATTTGGGTATTTTTTATAGCAACTCGTGCATATGCTCTCGGAAAGCACTATTTGGTGAAGTGGAACTGATGATGTTGACCACAGATGGCCTTCGGAAGTACTCAATAATAAGTATTTCACGGGTTTTGATTTTATTACTTTAACATGGTTGCTAAGCAATTTAGGCTCGTCATAATGCATATGGTAAAGTGGAGCTTATGGTGACTTCACCATCAGCTCCAGTTCTCCTGCTTTTTACTATAAGAACTCCTCAACAATTAACGTCCCTGCTTCGGGAAAAGCAATATTTTGTAAATGGTGATGAGCAGTTGACATTGTGCTATAATTGTCACTTACAATTAGATAAATTACAAAGTGACCCACAAAAAGTGACTTAGAAAAACTTAAAAAAAAAATTCGGTGGCAAAAAACTCAAATACAGATCCAAAGCCACCGAATTCCGAAATAAAAGTTATTTTTCAATTTTAGTGTATTATTTTGGAAGTCGGTTTTTTTTTTTTTGTAAATAAGTTTTTCTATCGTATTATTCCTCAGCATCACACAACCCATCGTACTTTTCTTCGGCAGTCTTCCTCTCTTTTTCATTAAGACTTTATTCTCATCCTTAAAGCCCTTCAGGTAACTTTTGGCGCTCGAATGACGTTGACAGGGATAGCTATTCGTAAACATTTGTGACATCGTTTTGTGAAGAGAATTAAAAAAACAAGATGGCCGCGCTAGTTCCGATTTTGGCCGCGCGCCAAAAGATTATTGTAATTACTACTAAACCTATGATGGAGTCCATCATACTCTCTGATGCACTCCCATTCATGTTTGCTTGCATAATTTTTTTGGTAGGTTTAGTACTTTTCATCTCATCTCACGAAGCGAGGCGCGCTTTTCTTGTGGTTTACCAAGTGTACAAACAAGCTGTGAGTATGTGTGTATAAGTGCAGGAGTTCTCGGTACCGTCCTAGACAATAGCGAAGTCGGAAGTGTGCGTGTGTGTGTTATGTTCTGACGCTATTCGTCATCACATCACGCACACATTCACAGCGTGCTTGTAGACTTGGTTACCACAAGTAAAGCGCGTATCGCTTCGTGAGGTAAAAAGACTGTAGTTTGGTACCTATAAAAAATAATAAAATAAACATAAGTTTATTGACACAAAAAACCACCCAGTAACAGGACTCGCTATCAAGGAGCGCTGTCCCAAATTAGATGCATTATTAACTCAACGACCTCATTCCACCGGCCCCATTCTACCATCGGACATCTAGACGCACTGCCAGTTACCATCCCTACCTGGTTGCTATTCCACCATTTCGCACTAAGCGTTTCCAAATGTCTTTTATAATGCGCACAGCAAAGGAGTGGAACTCACTACCTGCGTCTATGTTTCCGAACGCATACAACCCTAATCTTTTCAAAGTGAGAGTGAACAGGCTTCTTCTGGGTAAGCTCACTCCATCGTCGACTTTGTCTCTGTCACCTCTGACCTAGACTAGAGTCAAGAGCAAACCCATAACAAATAAAAACAAAAAAACAAAAAATCTATACGAATAAATAAAACTGAAGTGTCTGTTTGTAATGTCAAAATTACGGCATACGCACAATGAAAGGTTAACATTGTAGTTGAAAAACATATTCTCCCATACATTCCAACTGTAAATATAAGTTTGTACGCACAATATTGAGAGGTTTGCCATGTTGTTTTAAGACCATAGACTTCTTATAAGTTTTCCTGTAATCTATAGGTATAGAACTATTTTCTGTATTTTTTTTTTTACATTTTAGGCTCAGTTGTTTCGGAGATGGGGTATGGTAAATTTTCGCCTATTTTCTTAAATAACTTAAAAAATATATTTGAGACCCTCACAATAAGCCCTTTAATTTGATATGTCACACGGTACAGTTTGCAAAATTGTACCGTGTGACAGTGTTTTTTTGTGTGTTTGTGATGTTCCGCTACTCGAGTAGCGAAACATCAGCGAAACATCGTGCGGTTTTGCGGCGGATCAATCAATCTGCCTAGCCTTTTCCCAACTATGTTGGGGTCGGCTTCCAGTCTAACCGGATGCAGCTGAATACCAGTATTTCACATGGAGCGACTGCCTATCTGACCTCCACAACCCAGTTACTTGGTAATACGATACCCCCTGGTTGCCAGACTTTCGGGCTTCTGACGACCCGTAACGACTGTCAAAGATCGACGAATGACAGCCGGGACCAATGGCTTAACGTGCTTTCCGAGGCACGGAGGAATCTCGGTATGAAAAGATGGTCACCCATCCACAGACCAACCCCGGCAAGCGTAGCTTAACCTGATGGATCAACCCGTGCGGCTGTTATTACTTAGCCACGAGCTCCTCTCGGAGATGTGCTATAAAAGTCGTTTATCGTCGCTCCAATCACAACTTGTTAAAATAATAAACCATCTTTCTTTTTAATTTTTATTATATCTCCTTCCATCAATTGAATATTATTTTTCTGTATAAAAGGCATACAGACATTTTTACCTCTTTATTACCAGCCTACACTTCAGGGCAAAAGCCTCTTCTCATACAGAGAAGGCACGAGCATTAATCACCACTCGTACTCAAGGTTTGGCGATTTCAGACTTATGTAGGAGGTACCTCTACCTGTTCAATAAATACCCAAAATACCCATTCTCAATCGCCTCATCATTAGCCACTTGTCTCTAAAGGGTCCCATTTTTTAACCCTTTCCTCCTCGGAGTGGTTCCAACACAAATTGGGTGTTAAATTAGACGAAGACGTGACTCTTTAGTATCGGAGGGGTTGAATAAATCACCCTTCTTCTTTATACAATTACTTTTAAAAAAGTTAGATTAAAGTGAGCGTGTAAAATGGATACTAGTTATTTCTTTTTTTTTGGGTTCCGTAAACAAAGGGTTGAGAGGCAGAAGCTCAAAACGGTGCGCGGTGGTCGGATCAAATATCTGTACAACTAGATATACCTATAATCAGCGCACTCAACCAGGAAACTGATCGTAACAAACGTTGGTATATTGGCGTGTGCTAGCTGACATATGGCAAATAATTCTAACTAATATTATAAATGCGAAAGTAAGTTTGTTTGTTTGTTTGTTACCTTTTCACGCCTAAACCACAGAACCGATCATCATTAAATGTTGCATATACGTTGTCTGGTGTACAGAAACGGACATAGGGTACCTTTTAACCCGAAAAAAGTACTGCTGTCGAGGAAAATAACAATAACGTTCTTAATCATAATAGATGGCGCCACGTGTCTTTCGAATCATGATTGAATTATATGTATTATCATAAAAACTTTAGTAGTGCGTGAAGAGTTTTTTTAATTTTTATTTTAGTAAGTACCTAATACACTTAGTGAGTCTAGACTTCTAGAGTGTCGATAGACCGGTTTTTCATCCTCCTAACTATCCTAACGAATACTATAAATCCGAAAGTGTGTTTGTTTGTGGATTACGCTTTCACGCTAAAACGGCTGAACGGATTTGGATATAATTTGGCAATATAATATATAGACCATGACCTGGAGAAGGATATATTCATACAGGCTCGCAGACGAAGTCGCGGGCAACGGCGAGTTTAATATAATTTAATGTTTTGTGTTGCATAATGTAAATTATTTTGCATGCTATTGTATAGTATCAAGTTTTTCTAACTGAACAGACCGCTGTGCCACTGGGGAGTTTGATGCGCCACTTCTTCCCAGCTAAAGCACTAGCATGTGATGAAGGGTGATATTATTATATAATTGACGTTCGAAAAGTGCTCACTCTAGCCTAGTTTAAACAAATGACTTCTGATTTAACAGATGGAGAAAGGCCGTTGACAATTCGAAATGGAGTCACGATTCTCAGCAGTGAAGAACCAAAAAGTACCAGAGAGCCCTGTTATTTAATTCTACTCCGTCTGGCTATCAGGCTGTCTGTGTGTTCGTCTCTGTCACCGGGCTGTATTCTACTACAGTCCGAACGTCAAGCGATTGCGTTCTTAACCCCTGTCAGTTTCTTAATACCTAACGAATATGTGTTTTGCTGATTTGATCCTTATTTAATTAAATTAATGCCTTACTGTAAGCCCGGAACTTGGTAGTTACAGGTATTTGTAGGTAAATCTAAGATGTTATTGGTTTATTATGTCAGACAACGCTTAACCGTGCCTAAGTAAATTTTATTAGGTATAAGCTGTAAGGAATAAATCATTAACTATTAGACAAACTCTTCCCTTATTTAATAGTAGGTATTGGCTCTAACATACTCCATCTCTGTCACAGTGTATGTTGGGGCAAATACTGGCTTGAGACTATCAATCTGCCTAGCCAACTATGTTAGTGTCGGCTTCCAGTCTAACCGGATGCAGCTGAATACCAGTATTTTACATGGAGCGACTGCCTATCTGACCTCCACAACCCAGTTACTGGGTAATACAATACCCGTTGGTAAGACTGGTGGTCAGACGTTCGGGCTTCTGACGACCCGTAACGACTGTCCAAGATCCACGAATGACAGCCGGGACCAACAGCTTATAGTGCTTTCCGAGGCACGGAGGAGTCTCGGTATTAAAAGATGGTCACCCATCCACAGACCAATCCCGGCAAGCGTAGCTTAACCTGATAGATCGACCAGTGCGGCTGTTATTACTTTGCCACGAGCTTCTTGATACTATGACAAAGGATACTCAAGATCGCTTTTGAGGGCCTGAGAGGTGACAACTGAATAACATCTAGCTCAATCGAATATTTTCTCCATTTATTCTCTTTTATTACTACTAGAAATTGTCCAACTGACAGGTGTCAGGAACGCAGTTGACGTCCGGACAGGAATCATAATAGGCATTTGTTTATACCGAATATGTGTTATGTGGTGGAGATCTTTGCCCAGCAGTCGGACAATGCAGGTCGAGTAAAAAAGTGTTACTTACGTCTTTATAGAGGTAAATAATAATAAAAAGTTTACTGTAAAAGTTAATGGTATGGAACCCTAAGGCTCCCCAGACAGGAGCGACGCGACTCAAGTGGAACAACTTTTATGGAAACTGCATGGAAATTGTTCTACCGTCATTGCGTCGCACCGTCGCGACGCCCTTGTCTGGGGAGCTTTTAGTCCAACCTGCACTTGACCGGTTTTTTTTCCTTGATAGTTTATCGTTCGATCACTATTCTAAGTGTGTGTGGTATTCTATACACTTCTGCATAGCCTCTTCGCGAATGCAGGTGTAATGATGTAACGTAACATAATATAACATACACCTTTAATTTTTTCTCCGGAGGGTTAGGCAGAGTTGTCCCTATAGTACACCCACATTTCGCCAGTTATGTGGAAGTCCCAAGTAATAGAGGGCGAGCCTATTGCCATCAACCGGGAACAAATCCAGACTCCGAGCTGCTACGGAGATATTCCAGGTGGGTAAAAATCAAATAACTCCTTATCCGATTATATATTTTTTTTTGATAGTAATTCATATTTTAATTGACTTGACTATGTAACAAGCCTATTCTGACATGAATGCAGTTCAGAACTTTTTCTTTGACCGTTAATTATCGTTGTTTAGTAATGCATGTATGAGTAAATAGCATTGTGATGATTTAGATTTATTTAAACAGTTATATTTTGTACGCCATTAAGGCAAAACATGACAGTGACTCAATCTACCTTTTATGTAACATCTTGCATTTATGTGTAAACTCATGTTTTAGCAAAATAAATATCTTGTATCTTGTATCCGATCTGGGAATCGAACCCAAGACTTCATGCTCAGCAGCGTTTGCGACCACTACACCAATGAGGTAGTCTTGAGTGGTGTTGTGTGTGTGTATTATAGAAATATTATATCTACGAGTACGAGCACGAGTTCTAGGGAAGATTTTTATTGAAATAGTAGCTTATCCGATTTGATTATTAATAATAATTATTATTATTATATTTTTTGTTAATTTACAATTACTTATCTAGTTTAAATATTTTTGAATCTTTTTATTACTTTAAATTTATTAAGAATATTATTATTATTGTTTAATTACCTGCCTAATGTATTGTTCTTAATTCGACACGTATATATATATATTTTTTAATGTATGACCACGCTTAACTTTTTATAGAGTAGTACGATTTGAATGATATTTAGTTTATTCGAGCGGGTATACCTCCAAGTTGGTCCCATGTAAAATATATTAATTTTGCTTTGGTAGTTTTTTATGTGGATGGTGTTCTAATTTATTTTGCAGGTATTCGAATTTGTGTGGGGTAGGGGTACCACAACTAAAAAGTGAAAAATAAAAACTTAAAAAAAAAAACAACGGACGTCCAAAAAACACGACAAAGTGAAAAATAACTTTAATTTTGGAAGTCGGTAGCAAAAACGAAAATACGAAACCAAAGACACCGACTTCCGAAATTAAAGTTATTTTTTCACTTGGTAGTTAGTTGTTTCTTTTTTGTAAAAAGTTTTTTAGGAGAAAGTTTTAATTATTAATATTTTTTGACATTTGTACGTCACCTCATGGGCAAACATATCTGTACCTATATGTTGTTACTTACTGTTTATGACACATATTTAAGCAAATAAATATTCTCCTATTTTATCTTACGGTGTGATGGTGCGAAACATCTTGCTCAGGCGACACTATCAACAATAGCAAACTTTGACAAACTTTCGCGTTGCTCCATCCATTGAGTAGGCGTTTCCTTGAAATACCAGCCGGTCTATTTTGGTAAATTCTCACGGTGACAACTTATGTGAAGTAAGCTTGAAGTGAGCTGTCAATCTATCTAATGCTAGGGATTGACACTGTTGACAGCTCACTTCAAACTCACTTCACTAAGGTTTCACGGTGAGTACTTCTTACAAAATAGACCGGCTGTCATGCCTAATCTATGCCCACATTGTGGTATTGGAAGATGCATAATAATTATGTTTTATTGAATTCTAATGAATATACGACACAATTTAGAGGTTCCATCGAGCTAATTTAACGACAAAAGTGTCGAATTTCGTCGATCTAAAATAACCGACGATTATCCCCGTCGGTTGGTGCCTCCTCATTATTTAAAATTGTCTTAAGGGGCCTCCGCGAGTTGGCTTCGGCCCCTCGTACACCTTCCAAAGGTCCGGGACCCTAGGGTCCCGAAGTGTTAAAAATAAAAATGTCATTGTTTGTTTTATTTTTTTATACATCTTTGTAAATAAATGTACATAAACTCACGCTTTCTTCTCATGGGGGTAGGCAGAAACTACAGAACGCCACCTGCTACGATCCTTACATACTCCTTTTCATTCGTTCATACATCTGGTCATACACGCACGCCGGTTGTGAGTACTACGCAACTGACCTTTCTGAAGAACATCACGAATAAGGTCACTATAAGTCTTCCTAGGACGTCCCCTCCCAGCGTTTCCACTCACATCTGCCTTGTTAGTCGTCTTTCATTCATCCTCTCGACATGACCAAACCATCTAAGCATACTCTTTTCAACTATTGTCACTAAATCTTCTTTTAAACCGCACCGTTGCCTTTTCGCATCATACCTCAGCCTATCATTACTAGTCACACCACACATGCTTCCCAAAGAATGCATTTCGACAGTATGTTCGGCAGGCCAGATCTATCATGCCACTAGTCGTGTGTTCGATTCCCATCCAGGACAAACATTTGTGTGCATGAACATGTCTATTATATAGTATGTATTTACAAAAAAAAAGTAGTGTATGTAGTATATCAGTTATCTGGTTTCCATAGTACAAGCTCTGCTTAGTTTGGGATCAGATGACCGTGTGTGAATAATGTCCCAGGATATATATTATTTATTCTACTTTCATGCTTCTTTTGCTACACCCAACATGCACTTCCATACCTACATAAGCGTATGTACCAGCACACCATTGTGAACAGCCAGTCGAGCATTTATGGACATCAACTGGCTGGTCACAATCGAATGTATAGCACCATTCACTTTATAACCCGCATTTACTCTCCTTTCCATATTTTCCATCTCTTGTAAACAGACTCCCCAAATATACAAACTTGTTTTGTTCCACACTCTTACCATTTATTTTTTCTCACACACCGAAACATCCTCTTCTCTTTCAAACACCATGACTTCTTCTTATTCACATTTATATTCATCCCTTTTATCTTATATAGGTATGCTTCGTATACCGCAAATAGGTATGTATCTTCCAAAAAATATAAAATGTCAAATTACTCAAAAATGGTTGACATTTGCATAGGGGTCATTAGGGGTCATTTGGTTATGACCTTCTCCTATATACCGTTAATGGATTACCGACATATTACCAATAACCATGTGTATAAAGATAAGCCGTAAATTAACTAAGAAATCTCTCCATTCCAAACACAGATCCAGCCACAATGTACCAGGAGCTCAGCTCCCGCAAGAGATAAAACGTCACCTCAAACATTCTGACTCAGCTTTATGCGGCTGTCAATCCGTAGCTTCCCGCGTTTTGTGGCTCTTTTATAGTCCACACCTCGCGCTTATGGGCCGAAGCACTACCTTCAATTATATCATTGTTTACTTTCAGAATAAAATTATAAGTAAATAGTATTATTTGTGGAAATTATTTGTTATGGAATTCGGTGGTAGAATGTATTTTATGCATCAGTGTGATTACTAAAATTGTGATTTTCTATTCAGTGTGTATTAGTAGTTACGTACCTACCGAGCGTAGATCATGCTAAGACTACCTATAGTGTATTTTTGCTAACCCTTTAAAATATGTAGTTTCTACCATCAAAGTATTAATAGGTAAATCTGGTTCCCAGACATTGCAATAAATACATTTGAGGAGAAAATCAGTTATTTAATCATACAAAGAAATCAATCCCAATATTTTGTAGAATTTTTGAAAACTTTACAAAACGAACGCCTGTCAAAATAATGTCAGCAACAAAACGATTGAACAAAACAAAACACACAATATAACATTACCTTCTAAACAAAAATCATGCATGAAATATTTTTTATCCTCCACAAAAACTACTTTGAATAAAAATCTCCCAACACTCAAATCCGCCATTTTGAAATATTCATAAAAAAATAATTTTACCAATCATTTAACTGTCTGCCAAACTCGCCGTAAGTAAAGGACGGTATAAAAATTTTACTATCCCTATTTTCCGGCAGTAAAGCGTGGTCAATCCAGTTGTCGCATATAGGGGGTGTCCCGTTTTTATGTGGCCCATAACTTGGGCACCCTACTTCCTTAAAGGTAGGGTATTGCTCACAAATTGTCCATCGTATGTTTTATTGGGTATTCTGTCGAAGTCAAATAAAGTTATTAAGGGTTTGCCACAAAGATTTTTCTGTGGGGTAAAGTAAAATAAAATCATAGGGCTGCCTATGGTTTTATATTCGAAAAAAATTCAATCGAGTGCCTGTTGTGTTGCGTACATACTCTTTAGTGTATACTAGCTGTTGCCCGTGGCTTCGTCTGCAAGCCAGTATGAATAGTAGCCTATGTCCTTCTCCAGGTTATGGTCTAGCCAGGTGCCAAAACACATCCAAATCCGTTCAGCCGTTTTAGCGTGAAAGCGTAATGAACAAACACACTTTCGGATATATAATATTAGTTAGGATAGTTAGGAGGATGAAAAACCGTCGATAGACCGGTTTTTCATCTCTAGAAGTCTAGACTCACAAAATGTATTAGGTACAGACGCCAGCACATCAAGCTACTACAATCTGTCAAATTTCTTTTATAGATTTTCTACATTATCTCTAAAGCATTAGGTTCAAGGTTGATTGGGAAAATTTGACAGTTTCGGGTAGCTTGACCTGCTGGCGTCTGTACCTACTTAAATAAAATTAAAAAAATAGTCTTCACGCACTACTAAAGTTTCTATGATAATGTAATTCAATCATGATTCGAAAGTCACGTGGCGCCATCTATGATCATTAAGAACGTTATTGTGGTTTTCCTCGGGAACAGTACTTTTTTTCGGGATGAAAGGTACCCTATGTCCGTTTCTGTACACCAGACAACGTATATGCAAAATTTCATGATGATCGGTTCAGTGGTTTAGGCGTGAAAAGGTAACAAACAAACAAACAAACTTACTTTCGCATCTATAATATTATAGTTACGAGGATGAAAAACCGGTCTATCGACATTCTACGACTCACAAAATGTATAAGGTAAGTACTTAAATAAAAAATAAACTCGTAACACACTACTAAAGTTTCTTTAATAATATAATTTAATCATTATTCGAATGACACGTGGCGCCATCTATTATCATAAGATCTTTATTTGTGTTTTCCTCGGGAACAGTACTTTTTTTACGGGGCGAAAGGTACCCTATGTCCGTTTCTGTACACCTGACAACGTATATGAAAAATTTCAGGATGATCGGTTCAGTGGTTTATGCGTGAAAAGGTAACAAACAAACAAACTTACTTTCGCATTTATAATATTAGTTAGGATTAGGATACTTTGTGTGACATATTATTTCAGTTTGATTTTTCTAATTGTGCGCTTGGAGCTGTCAAAATCGTTAGGTAAGATGATTGAATTTGACGTTTGCTTACCTCCCGCCGATGCCTCTCTACGGTTTAAATACACACTCTTATCGTCTGCATAGTTCTATAATATTATTCGTTGAGTTGTTATTGTTGTTTTAAATACATACACTGTAATATTTTGACGTTGACAGATGCACAGTTAGAAAACTCGGTCATATTTACCTATAAAAAAAAAACGAAGAATTTTGTCCGTTTGTCTGGATGTATGTTCCGGATTGGCGAAAAAGCGGCTGAACGGATTTGGATGAAGATAGTTTATAACTTGGATTAACAGTACTTTTAAGTCCGGTAGAACTTAAAAGTACTGTTAATCTACCTACGTTCCCGTGGAATATTTACCGACATCCACACGGGCGAAGCCGCAGGCAAAAGCTAGTGGAAAATATGAGAGATGAAAACAATTGACTGGCATGGCAATTGTAAAGAATTTTTTTTACTGCACCTTTTTTGCATTTATTTCTAATCAGCTAGATAGCTGGTCGAAAACGCATTGTACATACAAGGCTTGTCATTTCCCTTTTCTGCCTTTGCTTTTCATAATCTATTTTTCACCATACTTTCTGCTATATCAACTTTGTCCAGTAATTTACGATGAACAAAGGCCACGTAACCGCGCGAAGTCGTAAAAAAAATCTTTCATTAGGCATCAGTGTCCAAGGCGCGCGATGTCGCGACTTCTCGTAAAAATCCGTCACGATTTGCTACAATAAGGCATACAGGCCGCGCCCGCGCTACGAATGACGAATACGTGATACTGTGAATGTTATTTTGTAAGGACCTACTAATGTATAGAGCAGGCATTTTTGGAACATAGAAAAAAAAAAACAACCTGTAGATATTTTCCTCACAGTCCTGTAGATATGTTCCTCACAGGTTAGAAGACGCGTCACCAGTCACAAAACCAGAATCCGGGCTGCAACTGAAAAATTTGTGATAGATAAGCCTAAATTATACTTTGCCAGACCTAGGAATCGAACTCAGAACCTATCTCCTCTCTCTCCTAGCTCAACAGTCGCGCTTGCGGCTACTTAGAAAATACGAAGTTTAAAAAAAACCGGCTAAGTGCGTTCAGACGTGTGCGTGTGCCTCTACAATTGTCTTTAATTTTAGGAAACAAAAAGAAGTCGCAAGGTGCGAGGTCTTGGCTGTATGGTGGATGCGTCATCAGTTCTACATTTAAAAAAACCGGCCAAGTGTGTTTCAGACCACGCACAATGAAGGGTTCCGTAGTTGGGTTGAATTTATCCCAAGAACAAACTTAACATTGTAGTTGAAAAACATGTTCTCCCATACATTCAAATTGCAAATGTAAGTTTGTACTCACAATATTAAGAGATTTACCATGTTATTTTAATACCATAGACTTCTTTTAAGTTTTCCTGTAATCTATAGGTATAGAACTATTTTTAACCGACTTCCAAAAGGAGGAGGTTCTCAATTTGTTTTTCTTTTTTTGTTTTTTTTTTTTTGTATGTTTGTTACGCGATTACTCAAAGACGGATTGACCGATTTGGAAAATTCTTTTTTTGTTTGAAAGGGTATACCTCCGAGGTGGTCCTATATATATTTTATTAACTTTGCGGGGGGAGTTTTTGAGTTAGCTTCAATAATGCGTATATTTCCCACTTATTTTATATGGATGATGTGATGATGTAATAACTTCCTATCACTGTTATTTACATGGCTATATCTACAATTATTGTGCTCAATTATGTATTCGAATTTGTGTGGGGTAGGTTCCACAACTAAAAAGTGAAAAATAAAAACTTTTTAGCAAAAAATAAAACCGACTTCTAAAACAAAACACTACAAAGTGAAAAATAACTTTAATTTCGGAAGTCGGTGGCAAAAAACGAAAATACAAAACGAAAGACACCGACTTCCGAAATTAAAGTTATTTTTCACTTTGTAGTGTTTTGTTTTAGAAGTCGGTTTTATTTTTTGCTAAAAAGTTTTTATTTTTTCAGTATTTTTTTCAAAATTTTAGAGTCAGGAGTTCGGAGATAAGGGGAGGGGACGGTCAATTTTCGTCTATTTTCTTAAATAACTTTAAAACAATTAATTTTAAAATTATAAAAAAAATATACCTATATTAAAGACCGTATTATTCACGTTTGCGAAACTTTTTATTTTTTTATTTTCATATTTGCCCCCCAAAATTGACCCCCATATTCAAAATTCATTTATTTAAGTCACACGTTCGTATGTGGATCACAGAAATTCATATGTGTACCAAATTTTAACTTAATCGGTTCATTCGATTCTGAGAAAATTGACTGTGACAGACAGACAGACACACGAGTGATCCTATAAGGGTTACGTTTTTCCTTTTGAGGTACGAAACCCTAAATAAAAACAGTCAAATTTTAACAATTTAAATTCGTACTCAAAGCAGAGGGACTAAGTATTCTATTACCAAGTACGTCTGCATGTCATTCAGAGGACTGTATCTTTTAACCGATAAAGTTTGCCATTTGAAATTAGTCCATTTACGATTAGTAACGAACGAAACTACTTTACTTCCTGTACCGAAAGTTATTATGGCTTCTTTTCCAACACCAGCAGAAATTTCGGTCTATTTCATCATAACATCACGCCTTATTTCCCCATGAGTTAGGCAAAGACCTTTAGTACCTACACCCACGTTTCGAAGTTCCATGTAATAGGAGGCAAGTCTATTGCCATCAACCAGGCATAAATTCTAGATAGAAAAACCAATAACACTGCACGACCTGGGAATCGAAGTCAAGACCTCAGCAGTAGCGCTCAAACTAGGCCAATGAGGCATTCCAATCTGTCTATTTCCAACTCATTTTTTCAAAACCACCTCTATCCCTTCCCCGCTCTACGTATCGGCTTTTACGCGTGCCTAGGTAAATATAAAGGTATAAAAGTGACGAATACGACCCACTGTTTGAAGGATAGAGACGTCCGCGTAGAGATATTTGTAGAGATGTAGAGACATGAGGAATCACAGTAAGACGTGTGCGGAATAAGACCCTTCGGTCATTTCGTGGAGATGAAATGTAGAATTGAAGCAGATTTTGGCAGGTGTGCCTAGAGTGGAATGTGGATTTTGGTAGTATAAAAAGCATTTTTACTGGGTGCTGATAATGTATCTATATACAGGGTTATTGGTAAAACACCAACAACCTCTTAAGGGGTCATTGTACTCATCATTATGAATAACTTTTACTATGGGAACAAACCTGAAATCGCGAAAAAAAAATCAGCTGTTCAGTACATTTTGACGAATTATGCAAACATAAATGTACTGAACAGCTGATTTTTTTTTTCGCGATTTCAGGTTTGGTCCCATAGTTAAAGTTGTTCACAATGATGTACAATGACCCCTTAAGAGTTTGGTGTTTTACCAATAACCCTGTATATAAACATGATTCGCGGTAATGTATGTACGCGCATAACTTCCGAACGACTGCACCAAATTGGATAATTCTTTTTTTGTTGTGTTTATATTTGACTGGACAAGGTTTGTATGAAAGAAAATATTTGAAAATTTGCCGGGAAAATTAGGAAATTCGGGAAAACTGAAAGTGCAATTTCTATGGGAATTTTGTATGAATTACTGAAATTTTGACAGGTCAACGTTTGTCGGGTCAGCTAGTTTTAAGATAAAAAAAACCACCACCGCCTGGTGGTGGTGGTTTTTTTTTAGTTTTTTTAAGTTCAATAGAAACCCTAACCTTCGACCATTTCATTTTATCGAACTAGACAAGGACGAGTCCGTTTCTGATTGAAAACACAGTTATTACCATTTTTTTAAGCATTTAGAGCCAGTTTTGATTGATAATATTTCTTCAGTAAATATAAGAGAGCGCAAAAAAAATAGAAAATGGAGTGTGTGGACAAGTCCGGATTTGTTCGACAGTTCCTCAGATTTTTTAAAGTAAAAGATCTGAGTTAGCAAGTAGATTTAAAGGAGGAAGGAGAGACAGTCCAACAAGTTATGATCTGAAAAAATACAAGTTCTAAGTGTATGAGAAACATCACAGAGACGAAGCTGAAGCGCGCATGTACCTGTAACTACATTTAAAACCACAACTTTGCAAGGCAGCACAAATATACATCAACACAACCTTCGAATGCTTTTCTTCCATTAATCCTCACATTCTTCGTATCACTTAGAAACCCCCGCCATCTGCATATATAAAGGGTGTTGCTAAATCAGGGCGGTTACCGAGATCAGACATGCTGATCTGAGAGAGACATCAATAACGAACACCCCTGTTGTCAGGAGATCACATTTGGTGTACATCAAGTATTGAACATTAGGCTCGAGAGTGGAATATACGGGATTTCGTTTTGTACGGCTTTTTTATGGAGGCTAACAAGCAGGTGAAGTTAAGGGCGACCGCTGCCAATGTGCGCTTTCATAATTTTATATTATCGTGGTGATCGTGGATGTATATATATTTATTTATTTCGGATTTCCATCAAAGGCTACACATATATACAATATAAATTACAATAATAAAAAGGTTCTTTTACCTGTGCTCCTTCAATTACAGGAGACCACAGCATGCACATATAACTAGGTGTAAACAAAATAAAAATAGAGAAATTAAATGATGAAATATGAATAAAGAAACAAAAAATTAAATTAACATGTCTAGATCGAGCGTTCATATTATATTGATAGTACCTATAATAATTATTATTTCACGTTTATTGACTATTAAGGAAGAAACTTAGTTAAATCAAATGAAAATAAAATAAACATGAAACATAAAGAAGGAAACAAAATATAAATGAAGAAAGAATAGGATGTATGAAGGATAAAGTAAAATGTATGGAAATACGTCCACGTTACAACGTTATCGTGGACGGAAAAAGCGTCACGACAATAGGTATGTACGAGTATCTTCAAGTTAGAAATTATAAAAACCGCAAAATGGAGTGGTTGCACAACAAATGGCAACACTGGGCTTTAACTTACGACTTTTACCTTGCTCACCAATCCCACATTTTAGTGCTTTGACAGTTGCTTAGCCATTATTTCGTTGTCAAAAGTAAAGTATATGTTTGGTTAACTAGTTAGACGACAATGTTATTTCGTATGGTTCGACTAATTTCAGCAATTAAATGCAATAAGTGAGTACTTTTGTTACTTCACTAAAAACATTTTCATAGTTGCCATGACCCGTCACTTTTCCAACTAAAATTAAATCCCCTATGTTTTCACCACACATGAAAGATCCCGCTCTCCACAACACACTCAAATCTCAACCTTAATACCTAAAGACAAAGTCCAAACTTCCCCAAAAGTCACATAAGCCATTGTTAAGGCAAAGCTATCGAAAAGAAATTGTAAAATAAAATCAAATGTAATTTGTTCTTTCCCAATTTGGTGTCGTTTGCTTGAGGCGAAGTAAGGCACACGTATGGGGGTTTCCCTTTACAATACTTCGCCTTAAGTGAGATTGAATTGGCCGTGTTTTCGTTGTCTTGTTATCAAATATTGTGGGAATTGAGCCGTGCAGATATTACGTTACAGGTTTTGAAAGGGTTTTCTTATATTTGCGTGCTTTTCCTTAAGTGAGCAATTGTTAAAGGAGCAAGATGTTTTTGGTTAGCAACTTTTGAAGTGCTTTTTCAGTGAAATCGTTGTTTTAGAGAAGGCACTGTTAGGCCTTAACGCCTTCAATAAAAGTAATGGCAACCACACGATGCGTTTTGTGTTGAAACTTTTAATACACAAGTAGGCGTAACTTTTCCTTTTCAAACAAAGTGTAGGTACCTATATTCATCATTCACTTGCCTAATAACCACCGTCCCTATAACATTCTTTTTTTTAAACAATAAATGTATTTGCGATTCTTGACACTTTGATTGGCACCAATTATATCCTCCAAAGATATCACAGGCACTTCTTTAAGTATGGCAATTTTAACGATGCGAAAAATAATTAAATTGTAACCTAAGAATTTTAAATTATTTCCTAAAAAAGAATTGTCGTAGTCAAGAGACGTTCTCGTGACTACGACAATTCTTTTTTTTATTTTCTATTATAAATATGTTCTCAAATATTAACTATTTTCTACTTACATCATAAAACATCATTTGTTACTGAACCTCACAATTTTAAACCATTGGATCCTTAAAAACTTAATCTGACCAAATATTTCAGAGACAGGCCCAATCCAACATCGATCCTACCTTTTCGAATAGGTCTCCCAAAACAAATGACAAAAGAAACAGTGACGTATGCAGGAAATCGTTTGGCAAACGCGAAATAATAAATTGTTTAACATAACAAATTCAATATAAATAGTTGCGTCCCTCGCAGTCGGAGCGCTATCAAAAATCCCTCTTCTTCACTACATCTATCTGCATTAGGGGTGGCAGGAGTTATGCTGTATGTAGCTAAGAATGTTTTAGGAATATTTTTTGGCTCAAAGTCAAATCGTTTGCTGAAACTAGCTTCCCTCTCCAGCAGACTGTTGCCTGCAGAAAAGCTTCCAGCGTACCATCAACTGCCCTGGCCCACCTTGTACAACTCAGTCTGGTGGGGGGGGGGGGGGGGGTGGGGGGGGGGGGTTGGTTCCGATGAGCCGCAGTGCGCCACATCGCAAACGATGCCTCACCTCTTGTCGTGCTTTCTGTGTAAAAACATCTGCACTATGGAAGACCTTTGTGAAGCCGAAGCTAACGCTGTCGAATTTGCGAAGCTTATTTAAAACTTATAAATGGTGAAGAAGAAGAAGTCAGTTAACAGGCACTTTTAAAAAAGTAAAAAAAGAAAAATAATAATTTTAGAGAATTTACCATTCCCAAGTGTAGTTTACGACAACGAATTAGCAGAAGAAACTAGTACTTACTTTGCTTGTTGCTGCTGCTTAATCAAAGTTTGGTTAATTTTGACCGTCGTATTGATAGGGTAAGTAATCGAGAAAGATCAGTCGTTCGATCGAGAAAGGTCAGTTGTTAGGAAGTTAAGTTGTTCGATGAACTGCAACAAAGTCTGGTGGCTGCTCGTTAACTCAAGTTGACATTGGTCCCCATGGAAAACGTTGTTTCCAAAAACTCAGCGGGACTTAAAACCTGATAGATGGAGCTTTGACATCACTCAGCCAATCCCGCTGCACGGTTATAAATGCATGGAGGCGCCGAAGTCTACATAACAGTTTAAAGAGTCACTCATCGTAAATGCAGAATATACTGTAATATAACCAGGGCCTGCAGTTTCGACATAAATAGCGATCGCTTTACCACCGAATTAGGTCGCAAAGGGGGGTCCACTAGATGGTCAAAATTGCTTGAGAAGCACGTGATATTTTCGTGGTAGTCAAGAAATTTTGACTGTCTAGGACTTTGCGACCGAATTCGATCGCTACGTATGTCGAGACTGCAGGGCCAGCTTTGCTTTCTATTGTATCGTTATCTTTTTAAAGCAACAGTTTTTGCTGAGATACCCTACTTGTTGCACTTGTAGCACATTGGACTCAATTTTAACACGTTTGCGTCTAGGAGAGGGTGATGGAAGTATTGATGGACGCCTAAATGTTTGACGAGAATATCAGCACTTGTCTATGCCTCGCTCTCTAGTCTATGCAGTGATTGCGCAGTACGTTTTGTTGTAACTTATTAGTTAAATAAGTTAACGATCAATTAATCCAAGCGTTCTTTATTTCATCAAAAACGACCATTTAACAGATAAGCAGTGAAAAATGCGAAAAGTCTCTGTAAACAAAACAGCTTCTTGACCCACTCCAGCAAACACCATCCACAATTTAAAAGAAGCAAATCAATGTCACGTATGACGGCGGTGGAGACATTACGTCATATTATTCTGAATACCATAATATATCGTGATAAAATGATAAAATAGTGTATTCTGCTCACAAAACCAATGGTAGTTAGATGTATGAAGAGCTTAGAAAAATATTTTGTACAATATTTATGTAAGAGGAATGTTTAATTCAATCAATCTGCCTAGCCATTTCCCAACAATGTTGGGGTCGGCTTCCAGTCTAATTGGATGCAGCTGAATACCAGTATTTTAAATAGAGCGACTGTGACCCACAACCCAGTCACTGGGTAACGCGTTACCCATTAAAGGGAATATTTAATTGATTTCCTAAAAACGTTGAGATCCGAATGATGATCGTCTTTTTAGGGTTCTGTACCCAAAGGGTAAAACGGGACCCTATTACTAAGACTCCGCTGTCCGTCTGTATGTCCGTTTGTCTCATGAATCGTGATAGTTAGGTAGTTGAAATTTTCACAGATGATGTATTTCTGTTGCCGCTGTAACAAAAAATACTAAAAAACAGAATAAAATAAATATTTAAGGGGATCCCATACAACAAACGTGATTTTTTGCTGTTTTTATAGATACGGAACCCTTCGTGTGCGAGTCCGACTCGCACTTGGCTGGTTTTTTTTGCTTAAACTGTTCGTTATTTTTAAGAACTGCTAAATGCACATCACGAAAAGACGATCAGTGAGTATAAATAGACAATCGATTAGTATTTTTAGGAAAACAAAGTGGGTTTTTTTAAAGATCCAACATTCTTATTTAATTAGAGATATATACAAAAGTAAATTATTAGACAGCTAACTATTTACACTAGGTACTAACCTAACAGTTTTTTGATCTGTAATTAACTCAACCAATGGTTAAACATAGTAACTGTATTGTATGCCCAAAAGGCGGGACATAGCTGATCAACATTACTGTAATTCTTAACACCTGTAGGTATCTATTTCTGTACCTATGATCCACAATAAACATGATTGATTGATTGAACTAATGGTTGAATTTTGGCCTAAATGTGTTTGACAAAATGTCATTAGTTACTATTTTTTAACATGAATGAGCTAACATGAATATATTCATTCATTCGCCTTTCACATTTATTCAAAATTCAACCATTAGTTACTATGTTTAACCATTGGTTAGTACGTTAGAATGTTGCTGAAAACAATGTTACACAATTGCAATGTTTTCTGCAACACAAAAAATAATTTGCTTCCAATGAATAAAGGAGTTAAGTTTATCGATCACCAATCGCTTGCTACAACTACAAGTTCAGTTAAATACAAATGATAAGATTATTGTGACCGTGAGGACTATCCGGAACTTTTTTTCTCACTTAATTATAACTAGCTTTTGCTCGCGGCTTCGCCCACGTGGATGTCGGAAATTATCGTTCTACCGGGATAACTAGTATACTATATCCTAATCCAGGTCATGGTCTGCCTATGTGCCAAATTTCGGTGAAAGCGTAACAAACAAGCTCACTTTCGCATTTATAATATTAGTAAAGATATGATAATCTGGACGATAAGCTTGAAGTTTTTATGCAGCCTACCCAAATGTTCTTTCTTTGGTATTGTTTGTCGAGTCTATGTGCTCTTTAAGTTCTGAGTTGAGCTACACGATTACTGACATTTGTCACGTACTGACTTGACACTTTGACAGCTAGGTATACTAACATATGGGTTTTTTTTTTCAGGAAATACCATCTCAGTCATTAATCTGCATGGTCCTCATGACCGAGATTATGTCTGGACTTTAAAATGGACTGTGACCTCTGAGTTTGTTTTGGTCTTTCGTCTCGAGAGTAGTCGGATAGGAAACATCGAATTTAGATGAAATCTAAAACACAAGTTATTTTTGACGTGACAAAGTGTTTTTGAGCCAATTTACAGAAATAAATCTCATGAAAGAATCTATGTAAACAGGGACCCAATATTCCTGTAATGGCTGTCCCATCAACACCACACTCCTGCCACCCCACAGTGCAAACAGTGCAAAGCGTCAACATATAACATTATTGTTTCCAACATAGACATATGTGCGATATAATTTTCCAATTTTCCGAACAAATGTCTCGTTGTGAAAGGCGTGTATGCAAGGCTGTTTGTGTATGGATGTGTTCGCGTTGAGGATGGTCTGTTAGATCCAAACCCTATTTAAAAAAAAAGAGAAAAGAAGAAGAAGAAAAGCAAAAAGGTAGATGTTATACATACATTAGATAGTAGGTAGGAACAAGTAAAAAATCCAAATTATTTACTATTAATAGAGGCGTTCCTCAGGGCTCAGTTTTAGGTCCGATTTTTTTTATAATATTTGTAAATGACATATTATAATTGCATACATAAAAAGTGTTTTACCGGATGTTACACTAGTTATGTTTGCTGACGATACCAGTGCTGTGATAACTGCTGATGATATTATGACCTTAGAATACAAGATAAAATAGGTTTCTAGCTGCCTGTGAAAATTGGTTTACTATAAATAATTTAAAATTAAATGTAAAAAAGACCATAATGCATGCTTTTTAAATCTACAGTCAGAAACAATGCTCCTATAAACATATTATCTTTGGGAAATAAAATTGACAGAGAGAACCTAAGGTTTTTAGGAGTACAGATTGATACTCTCCTTAGCTGGAAGGCAGAACTAAAATTAGTCACGAATGTGATTAGTAGTGCATGTTATGCTATTAGGTCTCTTAGGGACTTTTTATCAATTGCACAACTTTGTACAGTTTACTTTGCCCTAGTTGAATCTAAACTTAGGTACAGCATTAAATTTTGGGGAAACAGTTACCAATATAACGTTGAACTATGCTTCGTTTAGACCAAACTGAATCGTGAAAGGAACATTTTATCACGCTAGGTATTTTAACAGTACCTTGTCTTTATATTTTAATTCTCCTTACTCATTTACATAAAAATCTAAACAAAGCTAGAAACCGACACTGAGAGAGAATATAGAGTAAAAACTCGGAGAAAAGACCTGCCTAATATCCTCCAAGCAAACTAAATGTTGTAAAACACTCATCAAGTGTGCAGTCTATAAATATATTTAATAAATTACCATCAGAATTAAAGAATATTCCGAATTTGATTATATTTAGAAATAACCTGAGGACATTATTAATTAAGAAATGTTATTATTGTATTGACGAATTTTGTAAGGATAACAAATAATTATTGGTAAATTATTAATTTTAGAATGTAGTGCAATAATTTCATTTATCAATAATAATATTATGACATGTAATAATTAAGAAAATTGACATTTATGTACCCTTGTTATATCTTTTTTTTTTTTGTTAAAGTGTGTAAATGTATGTTCGTTTATGAAATAAATAACTAACTAACTAACTATCATATTTAAAAAAAAAATCCCAAGTATCTAATACATTAACATAGACACGAATACCACAGCGCGGAGGAAACATCGTATCACTGAAGGAATCAAACGCCGGAAGCGGAAAGGAACGTATTTTTCGAATTTGAATTCCGAACTCCGACTACTTCCGGAGCGGAAACTTGAAGATTTTACGAGATGGAAGTTTTAAACGGAATAGCGGATTTATATTCTTTCATTTTTATGATGAGGAGTTATTATTAATTTATTCCGTTCAAACTTGCGAATGGTATTTAGGATGTTTCATTAGGGTTCCGTACGTCAGAATGAAAAACGAATCCCTTATAGTATCACTCTGTCTGTCTGTCCGTCCGCCACAGCCAATATGTTGAAATTTGGTACTCATATGACTTTTTTTTAGATATATTATTTCCTATAACTAATTTCGATAAAACAGTTAAAAGTTTATTTTATTTTTCAATCAAAGTAGAGTGTTAATTTCAGTGACAGTTAAGTAGGTAAAATTTTATTTAACTACATATCTGTTTTGTTTGGTTTTGTACCTATGCTAAGAGACATGTGTGGTGTTACGCGAATAGATAGAATAAGAAATGAGTATATAAGAGGAAGTCTGAAAGTGACAGAAAAGTTGTGTGGAAATCGGTTGTCATGGTATGGGCATGTGATGCGGGGGAATGAGGAAAATGTCGTCAGGAAAGTTTTGAGTATGAATGTGGATGGCTATACGAGTAGGAGAAGACCAAAGAAACGATGGATGGACTGTGTGAAAGATGATATGGCTAGAAAGGGAGTGACTACCGAGGTGACGACTAACAGAGAAGTATGGAAGAAAAAACGATGATGTGGATGATCCGTTTTGTTTGAAATAGCCATAGGACGTTCAGAAGACAATGTAGACCACAAGTATTATTTTTTTACAATTATCAATATTTTACGCTACAGACATTACTTTAAATTTTCAATTTAACACCAACAACAGTAGCTTGCTCATTGCTCTAGTGGTCACTTGCGCTACTGCTTAGCACGAAGTCCTGGATTCGATTCCCGGGTCGGGAAAGTGATATTGGGTTTTCCGTCTGGAATTTCTCAGAAGCAGCCCGAAGTCTAGATTTGTGCCCGATGGATGGCAATTCGCTCGCTTATATGGTACTTACCTACTAGGCTTATATGGGACTTAAACTTAACTGGCAAAATGTGGTTATAGGTAAACCTACCTAGGCAAGGGTTAGTTAGAGGTGTACCTTCACTTCTACCTAACTCTTGGGGGAACACTGTAAGTGTAAACAGTGGCAACCTTTTAAGGGGTCATTGTACTCATCATTATAATCAAGTTTTACTATAGGACCAAACCTGAAATCGCGAAAAAAATCAGCTGTTCAGTACATTTTGTTCGCATAATTCGTCAAAATGTAGGGAACAGCTGATTCTTGGGCAGAGCACCGCCGTGTTCTCACGGAGGCGATCGGCGGCGGCGATCTCTCGCGTCCGAGCCTGGTCCAGGCCATGGTGCGGAGCGAGAGTGCATGGGAGGCCGTCACCTCCTTCTGCGAAGCGGTAATGCTCGCGAAGGAGGAGGCGGAACGCGTGAGGGAGAGGCAGCCTCACGCCCTCAGTCGCCGCAGGAGACGCCCTGGGCGGCGGGAATCGATAGCCGATTCCCGGCCACCGTAGGCGCGGGCTTGCAGATGGTGAGTAGTGGGTAGCTCGCCGTCCGGTGAGGACCAGGCCCGGGTCGACGGCGCGTTGTGTTCCACGCGCGCCTCAAAGAGATGTCAGCAGAAGATGGGGTCCAATAGGGCCGATGCCGCTGGGGTCGCGGGTTGTTTGAAAAAGATACCGTGGCCCTGGCATAGGCAACTGAAGGAACACGGGTGGGTTTTAGTCAGTAAAAGTCTGACACGCCCTTCCGCTCCACCCAGAGCGGGAGAAGTTATTTGATGATTTCCCATCCACAAAAAAAAAAAAAGGGAACAGCTGATTACTTTTTTCGCGACTTTAGGTTTGGTCCCATAGTAAAAGTTGCTGATAATGATGAGTACAATGACGCCTTAAAAGGTTGATACTGTTTACACTTACACCCTGTATAATATTAGATTTTTTCAAACACAGTTTCCGTACGCGCACATAGTTCCTTATCCCAATCCACCCCTTACTTCCATCGAAACATAGATATGTATCGAATAAAAAACGAGCCATACATACATTTGTTCACGTAATTGGTTCAATCTTCACATTGACAATCGTTTTGTAAGATAAGGCGCCATAAAAAACGTGCTAACGTCGTTTATTCCTCTCAAATTGGGTATAGATTTTATTTGATCATAGATAAGGAAGCAGTTTGTATGGAAATGTCTTGTGTTTATTTTTTGTATGTATTGTTAGCTGTTTTGTTGATTTATTTCAACAATAAAATATTATGAGGTGTGTGATTTTCGACGTTTTAGCTTAGTTTAGTTTACATAACATAACTTCACGCCTGTAATCCCCAAAGGGTTAGGTAGAGATGTACCTCTAGTACACCCACATTTTGCCAGTTATGTTCAAGTCCCATGTATTAGGGGGCGAGCCTATTTCATCAACCAGGAACAAATCCAGACTCCGGGCTCCTACTGAGAAATTCGTACTGGAAAAACCCGACCTGGGAATCGAACCCAAGACCTCAGCTCAGCAGTAGCGCTTGCGACCACTGGACCAACGAGGCAGTCGTAGTTAGAACGACAGTAGTTAATTAGCTTAAAAAAAAATCCCCGGATTCAGTTGCTTTAAAAGGTCTATCTATTCATACACGAAATATCTTAAGGGGTTATTGTACTCGTCATTATGAACAACTTTTACTATAGGACCAAACGTGAAATCGCGAAAAAAAATCAGCTGTTCCATACAGTTTGACGACTGTGTGAACATAAATGTAGGAAACAGCTGATTTTTTCCCAATTTCATTCCCATAGTAAAAGTTATTCATAATGATGAATACAATGACTTCTTCAGATATTTCGTGTACCCGTGTAATAGATAGACCTTATATACAGGATGAATTTTTCAAGTGGGCGTGGATGGCCAAATTCGAAACTATGAGGAGCAGCGAAAAGTACGCAAAGAATTGTGAGTACATTGTGACGAATTATGCGAACGTAAATGTACTGATCAGCTGATTTTTTTTTTCGCGATTTCAGGTTTGGTCTCATAGTAAAAGTTGTTCATAGTGATGAGTACAATGACCCCTTAAGAGGTTGTTGGTGTTTTACCAAAAACCCTGTATAATCTTATTATTATTAAATAACCTCATTATTCTCCTCAATATTTATTTAAGTAATAAAATCAAAATCAAAAGTCATTTATTCAAACTAGGCTGAAAATCAGCACTTTTCGAACGTCAAAATTACATAAGACAGTCCCCCAAAACGCCCGCCCTTCACCACTTCCTAGTGCTTTAGCTGAGGAGAAGAAGTGGCGCAACAAACTCCTCAGCAGCACAGCTGTCTGTTCAGTTAAAAAAAAAATTGAATGTATACAACACTGCGCATAATAATTTAGGTACATTACGCAACACAAACATTAAATTAAATTTAATTATTTGCTATAAGTCAGCTAGCACACGCCAATATACTTAAAAAAAGAAGAAAAAAAATTCGAAAATTCGAAAACTATACTCTACTACTACTATACTATATATAATATATAATAATATGTAATTACGACAAATCTACAGCTTTCCTGTTACAAATAAAACTGTAGGTAGGTACTTTAGCATCCCGCACCATTTACAGCCAGTATTAATTTATGCAAGAAGGATAACGTACGTTCTCATACGAAATTAAAACATACAGCTATTTTACTTTGAAATTCCATTATCAATCCAGAATACTAGAAGAAAGTATAAATCTAAGTAGTTTTTGATTGCAATAAACCCATATATGTATCAGTAAAATTTGCAAGAAATATTCTCCAGAAACAACGGGAGACCATGGCAATGCAAAAAGATGACATCCCACGATTGGATACAGGTGATGGAATGTTGGTCCGGAAAAGATTCACAAGTAAGTTTCAAAAATATACTTCTATTCTGGTCTAGATTTTGTTGAAGAATTTTGTAGTATCGAATCTAGTATTTGCGTATTTAATCTATGTAATTTAAATACGTTTAGCGCTTAAGGAAATTAAAACATTATTCTGTTTCAATCGATCGTTGATCGTTGTGTCAATCGTTGAGGAGGACAAAATGTTTAGCGAATTGTAGTGCAAGAGTATTTGTAAAAAAAGCAGTTCAGAAAATGTAGTTTCGTTCTGATAAAAACGTGGTACAAATGTGAATAATTCTATCAAATCCTTAGACTATGAAGATTAAATAAAATAATATAAATGCCAGACATTATAGTAATATCACTATGCGGTGTCCGGCTCTTTCCTTGTATAGTATTTGAGTTAAGTACATGTTTCTACAACCGTAACATTTTGCAATATGGTCATACAGCTATATAAAAAGTGCTGCGATATAAAATGAATACCGCAACACTGGTATTCTGATAGAGCCCAATGTAATGCCACTGGTCACACCTATTTACACGATATCACCTTATGTGAAGTGATAGATAAGGTCTACGATAGAATGAGCAAGCCTAGAAGATTCTCTCTTGATTTAACGGCTGATGGGTCACAGGTGGTAGGCATTTAGGGAGTGCAGAATTATGAGCTTTAAAATTATTTCGACATCTACCGAGTTACGATCTAATTACTTGTACACGATACATTATAAGCATAGTACGCAACCATTCCAGTTTCAACATTATCTGCACAAAACGGTCTATTTGGTTAACAAATTTATATACGCGTGGCTTTGTTTGAACGGCCAGAAATTCTTATCTTATCCAATAATTACCAGGCATCCTGTTTAATAATACTTACTTTAAAACTTAAATGTTTTGGCGACAGTGAAAAGAAAAAAATTATCCTTTACAGGTGTAATGATGGAAGCGAATGTGTACCAACAAGCAACGAATCTGCAAGATCCTCTCGAACCGCCTCCGCCGAATGAGGCTGAGGCAACGTCTACGAATAGACAATATTCATCTTGTAAAAAGAAAACAAAGATGAAGTGCTGCGTACTATGATCGACCAATGCCTCTACCAAAAGTGTGTTAAAGTATATAGCAAATACACTCACTTGCGCCATCCCATCGTATTCATAAATGATATTACTGTGACAAAAAACTGAACTGAAAAACTTTTTTTAAGCCGAATAGTTTTCGACTTTTGATGAAAAAAGTTAAAAAAATGTATCCGTCCCCCTTCCCTTATCTCCGAAGTTTGCATAGAGAAAAATCTGAAATTATTCTATGTGATAGAAGTTTATGTAAAGATTACAGGAAAAATAAAACGATGTCTCTAATTAGCACACTTTTTTTAGGGTCCCGTACCTCAAAAGGAAAAAAAAGAAACCCTTATAGGATCACTCATGTCTCTGTCTGTCCGTCTATCACAGCCAATTTGCTCCGAATATAATGGACCGATTAAGTTGAAATTTCGTACACTTATGTATTTCTGTGACCCAAACACGGACGTGTAATGTAAATTAACGAATTTTAAATATGGGGGTCAACTTTGGAAGGCAAATAAGGAAATTAAAATAAAATATTTGCAAACTGTACCATGCAATATATCAAATGAAAGGGCTTACTGTGAGGGTCTCAAGTGTATTTTTTTATAATTTTAAAATAAACTATTTTAAAGTTATTTAAGAAAATAGTCGAAAATCGACCATTCCCCCTTCCGAAACTACTGACCTTAAAATTTTGAAAAATACAGAAAATAATTATATAGCTATAGATTACAGGAAAACCTATAAGAAGTCTATGGTCGTAAAACAACATGGTAATTCTCTCAATATTGTGCATACAAACTTACATTTGTCCATAGTTAAACGAAAAGGATCCAACCCACATTAGGTGTAATGTGAGTTGGATCCTTTTCGTTTAAATAATTAAAGAACAAGTTTGGAAAAAATATACGTCACATTCACGCAAAACGGCCGTCGCTCAGCATAATGCCGAGACAGAGCCCCAGCGCTGGCTTTCAGCGACAGCCGGCATTGACATAATGACGTCGACCGGTGCAGCATGCAGTGAAAATATGAATGAGAATTATAATAAAATAAATAAAAAATTTAATAATAATTATAAGAAGCAAAAAAAAAACACCTAACCCTAATATCAAAACAAAAAAATAAATTAGGAAACATTAACTATTACTAAAAACATTTTACTTTGAGGAACAACCTGTATCAGTTCAAAAACATTAATTCCTCCACCACTTTTAGCTTGCAATACATTGCAATTTTAGTTCGTGACCAAGTACCTTCTTAATTTGTTTAAGTTATGTAATCGATGATTGTGGTGCACGCTAAAACTCTAATGAGTTTATGTTGGCACCAATTTTAAATGTATATAATGTGTGTGAACTATGGAACGAATAAATAAATAAATTTAATATTCTCAATGTTTATATAAATATAATATTGAAAGTCGACAACATTCCGTTCCGTCAGCACCAGCACCGACTCCCACGCCGCGCGCTGGCGCGGCGGACGGTTGCATTATCTGTGCCGTGCGCATGGCGGCGCAGCTGTCAGAAATATTTTAGCTGTTTGTAGAACCTAGCACTACACGCGCGACTTCGTCCGCATGGATTTCGAACTTGCCCCTATTTTTTTTAAAACCTTTGCTCCGAATGTGCAGATATTGCAATTGTTTTTGTAAACAGATCAGTCTCTGAGGTACGGGAGTGGATAAACTAAACATTAGGTACTATTTTTTGTATTAAATTTTAGAATATCATGACCTCATACCCACCTTCCGCGATAACATTTTATGTAGGTACGTAATTATTTTTTTTTTGTATAAAATAAAATATCCGTTATTTTGTGTTTTCATAAGCTGTTTTTAAGTTAATTACGATGTTGTTTTGTGGTGAATGCTGTGTATACCTATAATAGGTATACATTCCAGTACTTTTATTATGTTACCTCTTACTCTGTTTTTTTTATGTACTGCTGTTGGTGTACCCAATAAATAAAAATAAAAAAACCAAAAAAAAAAAAACATTTTTTGAAAGTTTTTAAATAACCCTGATACACATTATTCTTTATTTTCGGTCATATGTGTAAATATTGAGTTTCGAGTTAATCGGACCGTGCGTTAAAATACATTCAAAATATTTGAATATGCAGAAGACAGGTGACAGACAGTTGTAAAACAAATGTCTATGTGTAAAGCCGTGTCTCTTGTGCGTGTTTTTTCGAAACATTACAGAAAAAACCATACACATAAACATTTGTCTTCGTACACAAGCTTTCTCCTGTGTATTACAATATTTATAGATTAATAACACATTACACATGACAATATAACCTCAAAACCTGTGTTGTCTGACAGTGACAGTATTGCGTGCGCGCGGGCGGCTGAACATGAAACTAGCCCTTCCCCTGTTCACCCACGCGCAGAATGTTTTCAATACAGTTAGGAAAACAAAAACAAAAAATAGTGTTTGCATACACAAAAGTGTATGGCCATGCCTCTTTGTTTCGATGTTTTTGTGTAATGTTTCGAAAAAACACGCAGAGGAGACATAGCTTTAGTAAAACAAAAATGCCAATACAAAAACGACGTGTTTTATAGAAAAAAAAAAAATATATAAATGCCAGACATAAAATTTACAATCCACGAGCTATACTTGCAATATTACATTGTACTCCTCAATAAAATTGCGATTCCAATAAGTTTGGGGTTGCCAGCGATATAAATTTTAATACATGCAACATTTAATAATAACCGGTGGCGCGTAAGAGGGTGGATATTGGTGGTTTTATATCGAAAATTGATATTTTTAGAACTCAATATGGAAATAAGGAAAGCTGTTTGTAAATATTGAGGATACAGAAGAAATAACTAGGGACATAACATGTGCCAAATTTAGGCCTGGTACTGACAAGGTAGTAAATAATATAATATATCACATCGAGTCAAAACCATTAAAATGTACAGACGCCAGCACATCAAGCTACCCGAAACCATAAAATTTTCCCAATCAACCTTGAACCTAATGCTTTAGCGATAAAGTTGAAAATCTAATTAACAAATTTGACAGATTGTAGTAGCTTGTGAACAACATCATAATCTACTTGCAATTACCCACTGGTAAATCTTCGCTCAGTCTAGTCCTATAGGTTTTGTGAGCAGTTAGAAATTTATTTTCATTGCAAAGCTCGCAGTCATAAAACGATTGGCACGAAATGACTGGCTGGTGTCTACGGTTTATTTTCGTTAGTATCGGTTTAAAGATATTTATTCTCATAAAGAACACAAATAGTTCACTTAAAATATGAGATTATAAATAGATCATGCACTTATACTATTACATCACGACTCCGTGAGTCGACTGAAAGCGATAACAAGATATATACATATATTGGGTTTTAGAGAAATTAAATACACATGGTTAATTATAAAATTTTAGATACATAAGTTTTTAGCATTTTTTTAAAGATATTTGTACTTTTTACATTAATCATATCATCTGGCAGTTTATTATATGGCACTGTTCCTTCATATAAAATGTTTTTCCTTCCGTAGTATTTTGTTATTTACCCAGTAGTACACATATGTCTCAGCCAACTGGTTTAATTAGCCATTTTTTTTTAACTAAACGGCGCCGTTCAACTAGGGTCCTGAATGATATTCAATTATAAGTTAGGTTGGAACTATGTCCAACCACGCGCGAGCCGAGTGAGCAGAGCGAGCGGTGCCGCGGCAGCTGCCGGCAAGCACTTCTTACTTCCAAAGGCTAGGCGGTTAACTAAACGATGAATCAAACTAGTTAGCTAAGACATCTATAAAGATAAAAAAAAACAACTGACTTCCAAAAAAACACTATATAGTGAAAAATAACTTTAATTTCGGAAGTCGGTGTCTTTGGTTTCGTATTTTACGTTTTTTGCCACCAACATCCGAAATTAAATTTATTTTTCACTTTGTAGTGTTTTTTTTGGAAGTCGGTTGTTTTTTTTTATTTTTTGTAAAAATCTTTTATTTTTCACTTTTTAGTTGTGGTACGTACCCCACACAAATTCGAATGCAAAATAAATTAGAACATCATCTACATAAAAAGTGGGAAAAATACGTATAATTAAGATCAAAAACTACCCAATAAAAGAAGAAGAATACCCTTCCGAATAAAACAAAAATCTTTAAAATCCGACTATTCTATAAAAAGTTATGCGTGGGTCTTACACAAAAATATACGTGGCAAATTGAGAACCTACTCCTTTTTTTTTTTCGTCGGTTAAAAATTAATAATTTTCTTAAACATGCCAAACTATTATAGTCGGTCGGTAATCAAATGTTGGTGTCGGTGAAATCTATATTAATTATATAATTTTGTTTCTTTTTTTTAAGTGCTATTCTGTTCTATTCTTCGCAAGATGGCGTTACTTCGACATGGGATTACAGTTTTTTATTATACAAAACAACAAAAGATTTTAAAAAGTCACATGTCATAACATTTCTTCTGGTATTATAGTATTTTAAATCTTTGCATCGAGTTTTGGATTTTTTTTATACAGGACCATTTTTTAAGCAGTTTTCACAGGTTATTCTACCCATGAAAATGAACAACTTTCACTATGGGCCAACCCTGAAATCGCGAAAAAAAATCAGCTGCTCAGTACATCTTGACGAATTATGCGAAAATAAATGTACTGAACAGCTGATTTTTTTTCGCGATTCCTGGGTTGGGCCCATAGTGAAAGTTGTTCATATTCATGGGTAGTGAAAATTTGCACACTACTTCAAAAAAAATCCTGTATACGAGTATATTGCAGGCTTTGAATTTTTTTTTTATCAGATTATTCCTACATTTATGTTCGCATAACTTGTATTGCATACTTGTATTTTCCTATCTATAGTATATCTGTACACCTGTTGGTGTACCTTAATTAAATAAATAAATAATAATAACTCGTCAAAATGTAGAGAACAGACGATTTTTTCGCGTTTTCAGGATTGGTCCCGTAGTAAAAGTTGTTCATAATTGAGTACAATGACCTCTTAAGAGGTTGTGCGTTATTTAATTTACACCTGGTATATAGATAGTACTCAATCAAATTTGATGGCTCAACGATAGGTATTATGTATTTTGACTTTTTAAATGTTTGCTTTTCATTTTTGCGTTGGGGGTTTTATAAATTTTTAATTTAATTTTTTCTTCCATGCTCTATTTAGTCGTCATCGCGGTGGTCCTTTCTAGCCTTATTATCTTTCACACAGTCTTCCGCTACCTACTCTTATAGCCTTATCCAAAATGTCATGACGAAAGTTTTAAGTATGAATGTATGCTCATAACTTTTATCACGACATTTTCCTCATTCCTCCGCATCACATGCCCATACCATGACAACCGATTGGATATACCTAGTTTTGCCATAAATATTGTCACGAAGAAATTTTTTTTTTGTTGTTGCAAATAATATTTATTACTTTTACAGTGTGTTAGTTTAATACATAAATATAAAACAATTTAAAATATAAAAAGCTTATTCGAAGTGATCTCCATTGGCTGCAATACAGTCCTTTAAACGTTGAGGCCAGTTATCAATAGAAGCACGCACACTTTCCATGGGAAAATTCTTCACTGCCAATCGTATGGATTGTTTTAGGGACTCCAAATTATCATGGCGTTTAGAGCAAGCCGTACTCTCTAAAACTGATCATAAATCATAATCCAGCGGATTAAGATCGGGACTAGACGACGGCCAGTCTTCAGCTCTGATGAAGTCCGAAACGTTCACTTCCAACCAAGACTGCGTGGACCGAGCTTTATGACCTGGCGCCGAGTCTTGTTGGAAGGACCATACTTGGTTATTGAACATGGTGTTGTTAAGGGGCTTAATTACCTTCTCAAGAATGGTATCTTGATACACTTGTGCCGATGTTTTGATACCTTTTTCACAAAAATATGGCTCAGTCACTCCTTCACAGCTAACACCCCACCAAACCATCACTGAAGTCGGATAATGCCCACGTTGCACTCTGTCGACTAATTGGGAAGCTTCTTTAGACCTTTGAGCATAAATACGGTCATTTTGTTTGTTAAAATGTTGCTCAATTGTAAAGATTTTCTCATCCGTAAACAAAATTTTTCTGTGACCTCCCTTTGATAAATGTGGCGGTTTGACGGTTTGGCGCTTCAGTAGTTGTTTCGATTTTACCACCCTATTGTAACTATTATTATTGTAACAGTATTTATGGCCAGACTGTGTATATAGGTAGCTTTTCAGTCACCGGTGTCACTTTCAGACTTCACTTAGTAACACCATTGTGTTTCTTATTCT
This sequence comes from Dicycla oo, assembly GCA_948252095.1. NCBI lineage: Eukaryota > Metazoa > Arthropoda > Insecta > Lepidoptera > Noctuidae > Dicycla > Dicycla oo. The sequence continues at coordinate 26,298,990 of OX411729.1, read as the reverse complement.
CGTTGTGTTATAATAACTGCTGGACACCTAAAATTTCTAGATACTATGATATATTAGATTTTTCCTTAATAAACGGACCTTATGTTCTAAACCCGGTTCTGTCCGAGTGACAGTACCATGTTGCGTTGACAACCTCACGCCACAAACTTCATTACGTGTCCGAAACGTCAAAGGGAGAGGTGGTCATCCTATCAGCGGAGAGCGGGAGATTAGCACGCGCAGCATGACCATCATAGAAAAGGGTTTTGTTGTCGACGGAAGAATAGACACATCGCCTTGCTTAGACGTTAGAGATCTTTCTACAATCTGCCATTTTGTCTATTCTTTTGTCAACAAAGAATAAGCACGTCTAACCTAACATATTATAGTATTCATTGGCATCGGCCTTTACGATGCACTTTTTATTGTCATCTTGATCCCACCTTATCGTAATTTATTTGGGGTTGGCTAAGATTGTCCTCTTTTCCATATTCTCTACTTTAGCCGTCATCTTCTTTCAGCTATCATCTTCCACATTTTCCACTAATCGTTTCTCTGGTTTCTCCCTACTCTTAAAACCACCCACATTCCAACTCCTATGGTGGTAGGCAGAAACTACAGAACTCCACCTGCCTGCTACGATCCTTACTTAGGTAATAATTTTGCTTCTTTTACTTACACATATCTGGTTACACACGCACTGTGATTGTGAGATGTACTACACATTTGACCTTTCTGAAGAATATCACCAAGAAGGTCATTATATGTCCTGCTAAGGTGTCCCTTCCAGCGTTTTCACTCATATCTGCCTTGTTAATACCGTAATTCTCTCAACATGACCAAACCATGAATTGTTGCATCTGTAAGCTTTATTTGGCCAAAACACGTACAGTAACAAATACTAAAAATTCAAAAATAAAGCCTGATACCCGCTAACGCTATTACCTCCCCTCCTAACCCGTCAAGCCGCGCGTGTCGTGGACGCGATGACGCGTCGACACGCGTCCACCTAATTGTTAATTAATGCGCTACATGCTAATGCCGCGATCGGTGATGGATGCGAATCGGATTTGTGCGTTTAAATTGACATATCGCGCGTCTAACAATCGCGTAATGTGCTATTAATCAGGCGTATTATTGTTGATTTTGATATGTAGTTCTGTGGTACTGAATCCGTTATTTTGTGGTTGTATGAAAGGCTTCGATTGTTTGAGTGATTAGTGGTTATGTTAAGTAATTAATTGATTAATGAGTTGGTTATTTGTATTTAAATTGAATGTCACAAGCCAACTGTCAGCAGATGATTGGTTGGATTAACCTTTATTCCCAAGTGTTACCTTTTTATTGGGTAAAATTTCTATTAAAAAAGATAAAATTACCTTAAATTCTGAGTTGAGCTGCGCGATTACTGACAAATGCGTGCACTGACTGGACAGGTCCTCTCAATCTGTGTGGTTCTTTCCTCAAAATACCATTTCAGACACCAATCTATATGGTCTTCACATGAACTGACCAAGATTATGTCTGGACTTTATAAGAGATTGTGAACTCTGAGTTTGTTTCGGCCTTTCTTCTCAGAGTAGTCAGATAGGAAACGCCGACCTTATCTAGTTAAAAAAAAAAAAAACATGATTAACTTGTAAAAGTGTTTGTACAAACCTACTTACAGAAATAAAATCATTATTTTCAGTACTGCGGGGTACTTGCGTAACATAGGTACATAAAATGTCAATTGATCGCATTTCCTTTCAATTTGATGGTTCAGCCACGTTCATTGCTTTATTTACGTTGTTGAGCAGATGAATTTTTCAAACTTAACTAGCAATGGATTAGGAATTTCCTGCAAAACTCTCAATTTGTGATTGAAATTGTGTTACGCTATTAGGGTGCTGGACTATTATGATTAAGGGCTAATTTTTCAATCGTCAGATTACTTTTATTTATGAAATACTAGCTTTTTCCCGCGGCTTCGCCCGCGTGGATGTCGGAAAACTATACGTATGAACCTCACTATTGATGAAAACCGCATTAAAATCCGTTCAGTAGTATTTGAGATCACCGCAAACATACACACAGACACGCGGTGGGAGACTTTGTTTTATAATATGTAGTGAAAAATGGCGGTTTGACACGTTTTTCATAGGAAATATGTCAATCTGTGAAATTTATTATTCAGAGAAAAGTTATCTAGCTATTGAAAAATCAGCCCCAAGTATAAGTAAACTCAATTATCGAAAGTTTAAAAATGGAAAAGTTTTCATTACTCACGAAACAGCTCATAAAAAAGACACTTAAATATTTAATAATTATACACATACGTACAGTGGAATCTGTTCATTATGACTCCGTCTATATTGAAAGTAATTGCAGTGCGAACTTTGGTTTTCATATAAAATTCTTTATAAGTAACATAGCTCAGATATAATGACTTCGCTTATAATGACATGTCGATTATTATTGTCGCCTATTTTTAAGAAAAATCAGACAAAGAATTTGATTTCTAATGTACCTAAAAATTAAAAAAAAAATGTAATATCTATTATACAATTTTTATTCTATGTTTTTAATATGTTTGTTATGTGCCTCAGTTCGGTGCTGGAGCGGGAGCCATTTTGTATACGGTCTACTACGCTCTGGTGGAATCGCTACTTCCATATGGACTGGCATGTTATGGCAATTAATACATTTAAAACATATTTACTTAGATAAACTAAATTTTTTGCAAATCAAATTTATGAAACTATTCGTTGATTAACACACAAAAAAGCGTTGTAAAAGCAGTGATTACGAAGAATTATTCCTAGAGTGTAAGATGTTGCCGATCCATCAAAAGGTGGTGTTGTTATTGGCTTTAGAACATTATTGAAAGGATGAGTTTAAAATCAAGACGATACGCATAAGACCTCAAAGGAATAAACGTATTGGGAGATTTGTAGTGCCCACTTTTATGGACAAAGATGTAGAAAATGCTTAGTCCCAACAATGTTTAATGACATACCGTTCGAGTTAGAAAGTGGCTGTATCACAAAAATGTCTTTTAAAAATAAAATGGGAAGTTTTCTCTTTAACACCTTCTGTCAAAACCTTATAAATGGAGATGCATCAAAAGTCATACTAGCTAATGTTGGCGGCGTTAATTACAATGCTGTTACACAACTTAAAATATTTTTAGCATTACGTAATAGTCATCCTGTGTGCTGCTGTAAGATGTGTGTGTGTGTGTTTAAAGTGTCAACATGTGTTTGTTTTTTGCTATTATGGAAAAGTACCTACAACATAAAATATAAAATTGTATATGGGAGCTAGCTCGTGGCTAAGTAATAACAGCCGCACGGGTTGATCCATCGGGTTAAGCTACGCTTGCCGGGGTTGGTCTGTAGATGGGTAACCATCTTTACATACCGCGACTCCTTCGTGCCTCGGAAAGCACGTTAAGCCGTTGGTCCCGGCTGTCATTCATGGATCTTTGGCAGTCGTTACGGGTCGTCAGAAGCCCGAAAATCTGACAACCAGTCTTACCAAGAGGTATCATATTACCCAGTAACTGGGTTGTGGAGGTCAGATAGGCAGTCGCTCCATGTAAAATACTGGTATTCAGCTGCATCCGGTTAGACTGCAAGCCGACCCCAACATAGTTGGGAAAAGGCTAGGCAGATTGATATGGGAGCTTCATCTGCCAACAAACTGCTTTGCTGTTTGGCAGAAGTAAATTTGTTTGTAATATTGATTGCACTACGAATAAACGCTTTTTCATTTTTTCATGTTTCTTTTTTTTATTAATTGAGACATACCATTTGTAGATTTCTCCCTATTAAACTAAATATCTAACAAACATAGGAAATTGTTTGTTTTCTAAAACTATGCTTTGTATGACGTGTTTGTCACTTACGCTTTTTCATTTTTTCATGTTTCTTTTTTTTTATTAATTGAGACATACCATTTGTAGATTTCTCCCTATTAAACTAAATATCTAACAAACATAGGAAGTTGTTTGTTTTCTAAGACTATGCTTTGTATGACGTGTTTGTCACTTCCCTTCGATGTCATTATAAGCATGTCATTATGTGGAATTAGGAAGCTGTTACATTTGTGAAACTTATGCAGATGGTCACGGCTTGAAGTATAACGTAAAGAAAAGCGAGTATGTGGTCTTTAGGGCTGGCACTAGGTGTCCCTCTGACGTGCCTGCTATAAAGCTGAATGGAGATGAGTTGGCTAGGGTACGTCAGTTCAGATACCTGGGTCATCTAATTACCGAGGACCTTAAAGACGACATAGATATTGAGCGTGAACGTAGGGCGCTGTCCGTGAGAGCAAACATGATTGCTCGCAGGTTTGCCTGATGTACAGATGAGGTAAAAATCACTCTCTTCAGAGCCTTCTGTACATCTTTTTACACCTGCAGCCTATGGGCAGTCTATACTCAAAACGTACAATACAATAATGCGCTTAGAATGATGTTGCGGCTGCCTTGCCACTGTAGTGCTTCACGTATGTTTGCGGAGGCGCGCATCGATTGCTTCTACGCTACTCTGCGCAAGCGGTGCGCGTCAATGCTGAGCAGAGTACGGGCTAGTCGCAACAGCGTTTTAAGTATGATAGCCGGTAGACTTGACTGCCTGTCATGTACAGGTCGATGTATTAATGCTCACATTAGTATTGATACCTCGATTCATGGGTCAGGCAGGGGGCGAGTAGATTAAGGTTGAATTACTAACACTAGTTATAAGTTATTTTGCTACTAACAAATTGGATCCTAGTTATCTTAAATAAACGTTTTATTATTATTATTATTATAAGAGGATTCTAACTCACAATCATTCAGCCCTAAAATGCTCTCGTCATTTTACATCCACTCAAGTCATTCTTTTTGGGATAATTTTAAAAAGTCTCTAACCGTCACTTGTTTTAAAATGTTTCCACTCAATAGTAATCGCGATCATTTCTCTAAAACGTCGCGTACGACAGTTCGAACTCATCGATCGGCTCAGCTCAAATAGATCGTGACAAATTTAACACCCGCATGCTTGACGTTGTTTTATTGCTGTCTTAATTCTGGATGTGGTGCAAGTTATAAGCGAGTTGAGGTGTAGGCCTTCTGGTGGATTTGTATAGTTTACTCCTATCTTTCTTACTGTCAAAAAGAGTAGGAATTCTTAGACAAAAAACAAAAAAAAAAACATTTATTTTGGACCAAACACTTCGCATGCTTAATAATAAACTGACAGATTATGGTTCAGGTCCAAAAGGAGTTAAGCGTACACAGAAATTCGTTTTAACTAAATATCTTCAAAATATAATTTCTGTATCCATAATCAGTTCATCAATAGGTTAGGTTTAAAGAATTTTATTCTCATAAGAACATAACATCATAAATCAATCATTCCTACAATACATTGTTTCATTATTGTTATGCTTTTTGACTAAGCTATAAGCCATTTTGTAAGACAAATCAGTGATTGCGATTTTTTTAGTTAGGTCAGTCATTATTAAGCATGCGACTTGTACACATTTTATAAATCTGCCAAACAGTGTGACAGTTTGTCGGCAGGATTAGCGCTCGTTTTAAAACATTTGGTATTATAAACAATCTAAATTAAACATATAAGTAGGTAATAGTTTAAATGGATGGTAAGAATGTTATCATTATAGCAGCCTGGGCCGTCACCGCACTCGCGCCGCGCATGCTGTTTCAGAAATACAATATACTGGGTTATTGGTAGTCTTCACAAAGATAATGAGCTCCTCAAGACTACTGTTTCTGAATTATCGCTGCAAGTTAACCTAATAGAACAAAATTTACGCCAACAAAATTTAGAGATCAACGGTATACCGGAAAACAAGGCCGAAAACCTGGTAAAGACAATGGTGCAATTGGGGAACGTAGTGTCCAGCACGATTAAGGAGGAGGACATCTTATCTGCGGTACGCGTGAGGAGGTTGGATCCAGAAAACAAGATCCCAAGAGCGGTTGTCGTCAAGTTACGGAGCACCTTATCGAGAGATACAGTCCTTACATCTGTTTTACAATTTAACAAGGCCCATCCGAAAGATAAACTGAGTACTCAACATCTGGGCTATGGAGGCACTACAAAGCCAATTTTTGTATCCAAACACCTGTCTCCGTTGAATAAAACACCAACAACCTCTTAAGGGGTCATTGTACTCATCATTATAAACAACTTTTACTATGGGACCAAACCTGAAATCGCGAAAAAAAAATCAGCCGTTCAGTACATTTATGTCAGCATAATTCGTCAAAATGTACTGAACAGCTGATTTCTTTTCGCGATTTCAGGTTTGGTCCCTTAGTAAAAGTTGTTCATAATAATGAGTACAATGACCCCTTAAGAGGTTGTTAGTGTTTTACCAATAACCCTGTATAGGGTGACTGGTAATTAGTGACCGATACTTAAACACATGATTGTACTCATGATAACAAACAAGTTTTACTATGGCACCAAACCTGAATTTGCGAAAAAAAAGTCAGCTGTCCCATACATTTATGTTCGCATAACTCGTCAAAATGTAGGGAGGAGCAAATTTTAATTTTTTTCAGTGTGAGTATGGATAGCAATCCATACTCACACTCACAAAATTCTCCACGTCAACTCCCACTTCCTTCCACAATCGATTTCCACAAAAACCTACCGATTAATACTTTCGGACTTCCCAATAATTCTATCAAATCTAAAATTACCTTAATTTGCTATGATCGACGCAATAAGCCTAAGTCGCTTCTGCCTTTCACTTAAACCAACTCCTATATTCTTTTCCTACTGTCGAAGTTTAAACTCCTTTTTAAAAATGTATTCCGATTGTGAAGGGATGTTCCAACTGTTTCATTTTTATTGGATGCGGCAACTTTTTTGTTATCAGTAAACTAAATGCATGAGAATAAAATGAGTTTTTTGTATTATCATTATTGTATCAAAACAGTTTCCAGTTTTTCACTTGAATTTATCCAGCCCACCATGGGCAGTAAGCCCAGCTATCACTGCTTTTCTTGCCAAAGGCATGAACTGTCGATGTATTCTGTTTAAAAATCATCGTGAAAACTTAGGTGAAGTGACCTGTTATTCCACCTGATAATAAATGACTAACAATATTTAATAATTTATTAATTTCTCAGTAGGTACATGATACATGAAGTTCTTATTCATTTAATTTATAACTATTTACACCATGTACAAATTTATATTACTACCTAACTAACTGTATATGCAAATAAATACAAAACTTAGGAAATTTCAGGCGTTGAAGTACTAGTCGACATCGCTGTCATCCAGAAACGTGCCCAGAAGACTGGCAGCATTGCCACGTTGAATGGCAATGGTAATTCTTTGACCAAAGAACGAGCCAGCCCTCTGGTAATGTGAAGTGTCGACCAGACGGCGAGAAATTTTCTTAAAAAGATGACGCGCTCTCGGGCGCCATGACCCGAGCGTTTCGACCCCAAACGGCTCAAAACTGTAGTTACGTAAACTGAAGTTCTTAATATTAATAAATAGTTTCATACTACCGTTGCCGGTGTAGAAATATTAAAATTAAGTACAATATTTAATATCCCCATTATTATAATTATAAATTATTTTAAAATGAAAATATGCAGTAATTTTTTATACAATGTTTTATAAGTAATTTTTATTTTATTTTTACTATACTATATGAAGGAAATATCAAAATTTAATAATTATATAATGTCAAATGCTTAAAAAGTATTGGTAAAATGTAATGTTAAAATTTATAATTAAAATATTAGTTAACGGAGTAAAAACCAACCCTCTGATACGTGGGGGTAAATTGTTGAAGATTTTGATTGCTATGCAATTGGAATTCCTGCTATGCAAATGTAGTCTATTGACAGCTCACTTCACCTCAGTATCACGGTAAGCATTTGACACAATAGTTCGGCTGTTCACATAGGTAAAGGTCAGTACATTTTCGGTAGTTATGTAAGTATATAAGTACGTCGCGCACGTCTACCACCCCCGGACTCGTCGCTCAGCTCCGCCTCGCCGCCGCCGGAACTCGGATCACCAGTCACACGGGCGGCTGCAGCCGCCTCGAGCACGAGCGACGAGTACTTCTCTCCACCGACGTCGCCACCACCTGTACGTCGGCCAGGAAGAGGCCGGCCACCGAACGGCATGGGATCTAGGGGCCAACCGGCCCCGAGCCGGGTCCCCGCTGCCGGTGGTTGTGTGCAGCGCATGAAATGGACTCAACAAATGAATGAGAACGTCATGCGCGCATATTACGGGGCAACAGAGGGGGGAACTAACCTCACTGCGTACCGCGATAGGATGCTGTCTCTGTTTCAGGCGCTTCAACCAGCCATCAACGTTTCGGCCCAACGACTGTCGGATCAGGTGCGGGTTATCCAACGGAATCAAAGATTGGACGACGCCGCGCTTGATAGGCTGCGCTCAGAGGTACTGAGCAACCGTATCGTCCCTGTCCCATCACAGACCGCGGTGCAACCTCTAAACATAATCCAACCGCGGTCTTATGTTAATGATGAGGAGGGGGGCGATAAGGTTGTTACGGTAAGTAGCCAGTGTAACGACCAATTGAGGAGCGCGCTGGAGGATGCGATTCGGGAGTTTAGAACTGCCCCCGTCCAACTTAGACCTCGTTTACCTCGCTTGCCTATGCACAGAACGAATAGGGCGTTGGTGTGTGCCTTGGATTCGCTGCTTGTTTCTTATTTTGAAAGCAGCGAAGATCTCGTAGATACGCACTCGATCTTGTATTGCGCGGCTATTGCGGCGTGTCGTGTAGCCAATGTCACATTTTCAAATTGTGACATAGCTACACGACCAAAACCCGCTGTTCCAGCCTGGCAGTGCAGGATCGCGCGGCGTATCGAGGGGACCAGGGTGCTCATCGGCAAACTATACTGCTTCAGGGAGGGCAATACTCGCCCTAGAGTGATGCGCTTTGTGAGGCGGGCGTTCTCGGGGACTGGAATCAGCCCTCAAGAATATATGTCCCATGTCACAGAGCGCATTGACTTCCTGAAGCAGAAGGTCTATGCATGGGCAAGCCGTATCCGTAGGTATAAGCGTCGGGTTGAACGATATACCCAGAATCGCATATTCCAGCGTGATCAAAGGTGGGTGTATAGAGCATGGGAGCGACCTGAGCAAAATGTGGCAGACGTATGCCGCCCAGATGATGATGCCACTAGCACATTCTGGCGCAACATCTGGTCGGTGCCCGTCTGCCATAATGAGGCTGAATGGATGCGCGATGTTGAGCGCGTGTGTGACGCCATACCGCAGATGGAGGGAGTAATAATTACTTCCTCCGATGTAGCCAGTGCAGCCCGTCCGATACCGAACTGGAAATCGCCGGGACCGGACGGACTGCACAATTTTTGGCTTAAATGGCTGCAAAGTTCACACGCGTGCTTAGCATCGCAATTCCAGTCGGCCTTAGAGTCTGGGTCGCTGCCACAGCTCTTTACAACGGGAGTTACCCACTTGCTCCATAAGTCAGGTGATGCCACGGAACCCAAAAATTATAGGCCGATCACTTGTTTGCCGACGGTCTATAAACTTCTTACATCCATTTTGAGAGTGAAAATTAATTCTCATTTAGAAAAGAATTCTATCATGTCTGCCTCTCAAAATGGATGTAGGAATGGGTCCCGCGGCACCAAGGAGCTACTCCTCATTGACATGGCCATAAGCCAACAGGTCCGTCGATCCCGAAAGCATTTGTCGACATGTTGGATAGACTATAAGAAGGCCTTTGATTCGGTGCCCCATACATGGCTCTTGAGGGTGTTAGAGTTGTACAAAATTGATACAACTCTGAGCACCTTCCTAACGACATGTATGGGGCAGTGGAGGACGGTCCTTCGCTATCCAGGATGTCGACAAATTCGGGGGAGCGACGAACCTATTAGGATTAAGCGGGGAATATTCCAGGGCGACAGTCTGAGTCCACTGTGGTTTTGTTTAGCCTTGAACCCTCTTAGCACTCTGCTGGAGGGTACAGGGCTGGGCTGTTCTTTGCGGAGAGGGGGTCAGGTAATATCCCACCTGCTTTATATGGATGATTTGAAACTGTTTACCACCAACAAATTGCAACTGCTGGAGTCACTAAAAGTAACTAAAACTTTTAGTGATTCCATCAGGATGGAATTTGGTGTTGATAAATGTGCAGTCATGCATGTAAGGCGGGGCGGGATTGTGGAATCTGAGGGACTACAACTCTCAGATTCTATAAACCTGAGATCACTCTCCTTAACTGATACCTACAAATACCTGGGTATGTCAGAGGGGTTAGGCATTAACGGGGCTGACATGAAACAATCGTTGCAGGAGCGCTTCTTCGGTCGCCTGAAAAAGGTACTTAATAGTTCTTTGTCAGGCGGCAACAAGGTGCGCGCCTTTAACGGTTGGGTCATGCCGGTCCTGATGTACTCCTTTGGCATACTAAAGTGGACCCAGACGGAACTAGATGCCCTGGATAGGAGAGTCCGGTCACTGCTGACTGCAAACCGGATGCATCACCCACGTTCGTCTGTCATGAGGCTGTACATCCCGCGGAAGTGTGGGGGTCGAGGTTTTTTAAATGCTAAGACCCTCCACAACCGCGAGGTATGCAGTCTCAGAGAATATTTTCTCAAGGCTAACGTGGGTATGCACCGAGATGTGGTTGCAGTGGACAAGGGACTCACCCCGTTATCCTTGGCTAAAGAGAACTGGCGCAAACCTGTGGTGCTTAGTACCAACGACCGCAAGGAAGTATGGCAAAGCAAGGAGCTTCACGGACGCTTTTTCCGGGCTCTTCATGGGCCCGACGTAGATTTCTTAGCGTCCGTGGCCTGGCTACGCTTCGGTGACCTCTTTGGGGAAACCGAAGGTTCAGTCTGTGCGATTATGGATGAAGTTATGCTAACGAATAACTACCGGAAGTATATAATGAAAGACGGGACGATCGACATATGTCGGGCATGCCATTGTCCCGGTGAGTCTATCAGACATATTACTTCTGGGTGTTCTCGTTTAGCTAACGGCGAGTATTTGCACAGGCATAACCAAGTGGCCAGGATTATCCATCAGCAACTTGCTCTGAAATACGGCCTTGTGGACTCTGAGGTACCGTATTACAGGTATGTGCCCGACCCAGTTCTCGAGAATGACCATGTCACGTTATACTGGGATCGATCTATTATCACTGACAGGACTATTGTAGCCAATAAGCCTGATATAGTGGTAATAGATCGATCAGTGCGCCGCACAATGATAATCGATGTCACTATCCCGCATGACGAGAACCTCGTGAAGGCTGAGAAGGAGAAACAATTGAAGTATCTCGACTTAGCCCACGAGGTTGTCGCTATGTGGAATGTGGACTCGGCAATCATTGTGCCGATAGTCGTTACAGTCAATGGCCTTATCGCTAAGAGCCTCGACCAACATCTCAAGAGGCTCTCGTTGGGTGGCTGGGTGAAGGGCTTGATTCAGAAGGCAGTCCTCCTTGATACGGCGCGTATTGTGAGGAGGTTCCTGTCTCTGGGGCCCTAACCACCGGTAGCTTGGACCCTGTTCCCCATGCCGGTGGATTTCTATTTTTTATATTTTTAAATGTTTTTTTTTTAATTCTAATATTTAAAAATATAATTTATATGTAAAAAAAATGAATAAAGGAGATAATAATAAAGGTGTATCCCCACCGCTGTATCTCAACGTTGACGTCGTGGTGGGGCTTGCGTGCTCCAAACTTTAGGTCTGTGCCGGTAGAGTTTGCCGGAACGGGTCTAGGATGAGGAGCCAGACCAAGAGAGATACAAAAACCCGCAAGGCAGCATGTAGCGAGCTGATGGGCAGTAGCGACCCCATGGACCCTATCTCCCGGGAGAAATCTTGTCCTCATCTCTAGCTTGCCTTTATTGGCCGGCTGAAGTGAACACTGACGAGGAACAGAGCTCCCACCTCTTTCTTGCCTTTACTGGCCGGCTTGAGTGGAGATTCGCAAGAGCAAACGTGCTCGGAGGAAGGAAGTATTCCAGTAAGATGCTGGTAGGGATCTTGACCGTACTTCCGGGATTGTCCTGATAGCCGTGGAATACCTCTCCACTCCTCAAGCACCTCAGGAAGTGTTCCTCCCTTGTCGCTACGTCACTATGTGCTAGCGGCCGTCTCCGGGGGCCCATTATTGAGTGTGCAAGTCACCCCCTGCCATTTTATCCGTGTATAATATATAACATTGGTCAGGCACATATAATAGTTCTTCCATAGTTCAAGTTTCCCAATCCACTTTAGCCACCCAAACCCATAGCCCAATATGTTTTGTTTCCACGTACAACAATAGTCCTGTACCAACCGGGGGTTGTCCTTGGGTGCACTTGCATAGTGCATACAGGGATAATCCTCGGTTAGTGCCTCCTCATCATTTAAAATTATCTAAGGAGCCTCTGCGAGTTGGCTTCGGCTCCTCGTACGCCTTCCAAAGGTCCGGGACCCCAGTGTCCTGAGAAATATCAAATAATAATAATAATAATTTTTCCCCACCGTTGTATCTCTACGTTGACGTCGTGGTGGGGCTTGCATGCTCCAAACTTTAGGTCTTTGCCGGTAGAGTTTGCCGGAACGGGTCTAGGATGAGGAGCCGGACCAAGAGAGATACAGAAACCCGCAGGACAGCATGTGGCGAGCTGTTGGGCAGTAGCGACCCCATGGACCCTATCACCCGGGAGAAATCTTGTCCTTATTGCCCAATATGTTTTGTTTCCACGTACAACAATAGTTCTGTACCAACCGGGGGTTGTCCTTGGGTGCACTTGCATAGTGCATACAGGGATAATCGTCGGTTGGTGTCTCCTCATCATTTAAAATTATCTAAAGGGCCTCTGCGAGTTGGCTTCGGCTCCTCGTACGCCTTCCAAAGTTTCGGGACCCCAGGGTCCCGAGAAATATCAAAACATAATAATTCATATAACAATTCGCATTGTGTCTGAATTATGTAGTACATTAATTAATGTATTACGTAATAACTACCGAAAATGTTAAAAAATAACCTACTATTCCACTAGCACCACTAAAACCCATATAGATAAAACTACCACATTCTTCTCATATTCCTCCTGAACCCACACTCTATGATATACAAGTTATACAACCCTGCTTCGCTTATTGAGACGCGAACGAATGAAATATTGGTCGCGAGCATTACCCAGATCCGACTTTGATCCAGTGATAAATATGGTGTGAATGTGACGGTCTCAAGTATCCGATGTGGCACGTATCGGGAATTTTAAATGTGCTCGCTTTTTAGGGTTAGATGGCGGGGTCGTAATTTTTATTTTAGAATTTTTGGGTTTGGCGGTTGTGTCGTTGTGTTGGATATCGTCAATCTGCTGTCCTTAGTATGAGTTATAATTACTTTTAATACAGTTATAGTTTTAAAATTCGAATTCAAAATAATGTGAAATAATGTAAAATTGAATGGTTATTCTTTTGGCTGTGGATCATTATTTTTACAATATGTTAGAGTCATTGCCGCCGACTTAGTGTAACCGACAAAAACCATTTTTTTTTAAATATTTTTACTAATAATTGCGCTATTAAATTAAAATTTAACATAGCTATAACTTTAATAATTGTTGTATTTTGGCAGGAAAATCCTTTATAGTTTCAAATATCGTTTGCGATGAAAAACGCTGTTTAAGTATTAATGTCGCTTACGATAATTTATTTAAAAAAATCGATTATTATTTTTTTAAAACCCGGGCGGTAATGGCTCGATATAAAGATTAGATTAATATATTGTAGCTGTCATTTAAAATTGTGAACTTTAGTAATAAAAGTGTACAGTATTTTTAATATAGCATCTTTAAACATTTCCTTACCTATTTACATTTTCATTGAATCTTATATAAAATTCTATCCCTTCAATATTACGTTAAAAATAAGTGCCAAAGTGTGCCTTTAAATTTTTTAACAAAAACGCACTTTTAACCCCCCATTAAGATCGCCAAACAATCCGTGACACTTCCATAATGTCACAAAGACATCGTCGAACACTCAGATGACTACCTACACTAGGAAAATACCCTGAGTTTTCCTGTAAAAAGTACATTCTTTAAAGTGAAAGTCTTTTTTGCGTGGAGAAATGCTCATGCATACTGCACTACCACGGGGAGATACTGCAGTTATGTGGGACTCCAACCCACTAAAACTTCGGGATGTCATTTTACTCCATATTTTAAAAAAGGAGCCATGTTTTAATCACGACACACCAAAGAGACAAAACTATTCTGTAAAAAAACTCACCGTGAAAATGGGTGAAGTAATCTACCTGGAGCTAGGATAGACACTATTATGAACAGCTCACTTCAAGCTCACTTCACTTTAGTTTTCACGGAGAGATCTTTTATAGAATAGATCGACTGGAATCATCCTAAAAGTTTGACAAAACATGAGTTTCTAGCAACAATTAGCATTGCCAATCAAATAAAGCGCATCAGTTTTTTAGATGCAAGCACACAAACATGCGGACGCACATTCTTAATCTTGTAATGCTATGACAACACTGAGCCCCTCGTTTTTAATATCAGCTGTATAATAAATAGGTTAGCATTCCCTTTATGAACGAAAAACCTATTAACGAACGGCAAATGTATCAGGGGGTGGATTGTGAAAGTGCTCGATATTAATAACGATCATTCCAAATTGGTTTCTTCCGAACCAATTATGGTAAGAATACTTTTATTAAAAGAGCATGTCGTCTGTACAACGACACAATTTCATTAAAAGCAAATCAAGATTTAGATATTTTTCACCTTTCTCTACCCAAATTCAAATTTTATATAAGAAATATTTTGGCATCGAAATTTAAATAATATTATTGTTGTATGTTGTATAATATTAAATTCTAAACTCTGTAAAATTTTAACGGTGTGAACTTCTGGTTGTTGTTACACTTAGGTACATATAATTTAGTTGTATAGTAATCTGTGGAAACTGTTTCTGGATTGTGTTGAACTATTTGTATACATATATTTGTTATTGCATCTGTTTGTTTCCCAAATAAAATGATTTGAGAGTACGATATTTTAATTGATTAGAGTAGGTTGTGTTGAATTTTTTTTCACTCATGGTTAGTATTCAATCAATCATAATTCTACTAATATTATAAATGCCAAAGTTTGGATAGATTAATGGATGGAATTTGTTACTCAATCACACCAGAACGGCTGAACGGACCTGGATGAAATATGGCACAGAGATAGATTATAGTCTGAAATAGCACATCCCGGTAGTACGTCTCCGTGGGTTAATTTCCGAACTCCACGCGGGCGAAGCCACAGGCAAAAGCTAGTATTCTATAAATTTTGAATCATAGATAGGTACTACAGAATACAAGTGTTTTTATTACAGAGTGGTCTGTTTTGTCTCACCTTTTAAGGCATATAATAACAAACAAATAAAATTACTTGCGTTCTTGACATTAAGTGTGCAAATAAAAATGGATACCAATTCACTTTTTCTCTTGTTTGTTTGTTCTTCTGTCAGTGATTTTAAAAAAAAATACACATATACAACCTACGTTCCCAATGAAAAACGACTATTTATCGAGCGTTTTTCGGAATAGCACCCCAAGAATATTGTGTAAACACCCCAAAGTGAAACGCGACAAAATAAAATATCTATTACTATTAAGGATAATGACGAACCTTCTTAAACATGACTTAATATCAGTTGGGAAAAATATTACGCTCATCAGTGGCGTTCAGCATTTCTTTTTTAAAAGAGGATTTATTTCGCATGCGATTTTTTCGCCGATGTCATTAATCGGTAATGGGGACAGCAAATGGTGTTGATGATAATATTACCTATTTTGCTTTTTTTCTTTAATTTATTTTTTTGGCTCATTGGCTTTGTGGGTGGTATTTAAGAACATCGTTTTTAATCCCTTTTACCTATTTGGGATTTTTGCTGTAATCTGTTTGTTGACTATAAAAGCTAATATTCAATGTATGATGAGATGGGCAAAGGTCGTCACTCCCGCCTCAGGGAGGAAGGACATCGCCGTCGAGGTAGACCGCGGCGATGGTGGTGTGACGATCTGACTGTGTTTGCGGGGCCAACATGAGCACAAAATAGAGAGGTTAGAAAGGAAAAGGGGAGGCCTCGACAGTGGGTCACTATGTAGGCTAACAAAAAGGTTTATAAAACTTCACAAAGGAGTCATTTGTTTAGCTCCACTATACTCCAATTTAAGTCAAAAGTAGTTGAACGGACTGTAAAAAAGTTTATTGAAATGTCTAATATACTCAATACTCAATACATTTATTTGCATTCCACAATGTTAACTTAGGTGGTAGGTACATTATAAAATATACATAATTTTAGATCATTGTGGACCCTGTCGGGCACAGCAAGGTAGGATAGAGGAAGAGGGCTATTATTATATTATTATGTGAAAAAAGTAAAATATAAATGTTTTTCTACTACTCACTTCGACTTTGAGTTTATTTACTATTTTTGGAATTCATTTTTAATTATTCATTGAATTTATCATTAAAATATTCATTAATATTATAATAGCATTTATGGATTAGGTATTGTTTCAGTTTATTTATAAATATATTATATTTTTGTTCATTTTTAATTGCTTCTGGTATTTTATTATATATTTTAACCGACATTACTAAAGTGCTTGTTGAGTGGATTTTCAGCTTAGAGTCACCAAGTAATCTTATTTTAAATGAAGAATATGTATGGGTGATAGGGCGCCCGTGTGACTACAGGCACGAAAAGCATTTCTGGTTTGTCTCTGGGAAGGCAACGCATCTGCAATGCCTCTAGAAGTGCCAAATACCGATAGTTTCTTTTTAATATAGCGTTGTAGATATTATAAAAAAAGGTATTTCATAAGTCGGAAGTTGTTAAATGATAAATGATAAATGATAAATGATTTTTATTTCTGTAAGTAGGTTTGTACAAACACTTTTACAAGTCAATATTTTTTTTTTTAAACTAGATGAGGTCGGCGTTTCCTATCTGACTACTCTGAGAAGAAAGGCCGAAACAAACTCAGAGGTCACAGTCTCTTATAAAGTCCAGACATAATCTTGGTCACTTCATGTGAAGACCATGTAGATTGGTGTCTGAAATGGTCTTTTGAGGAAAGAACCACACAGATTGAGAGGACCTGTCCAGTCAGTGCACGCATTTGTCAGTAATCGCGCAGCTCAACTAGCTCAACGATTCGACGAACAATACCAAAGAAAGGACATTGGGGTAGGCCGCATAGATTACTCAAACTGCCAGACCATGATTAAAAATAACTGAGAGAAAAAATAAAAAAAACAAAAAAAAAGCAATGACCTACATAGTCTTCACATTCACAATAAAGTAAAATAATATAATACTTACAAAGTAAATATTAATGTCAACATTCAGTATGCAAAAATAAAAATAATATAAAATAAAATTGGAGCAGTTCAATCCCAAGCCTTTTTGTCCTCAATATAATCTTTAACGGTATAAAAAGCTTTCTGACACAACTTGCGTTTAATGAATGATTTGAATTTATTAAGACTCAGATCTTGAACGTGGCTTGGAAGTTTATTATAAAAGCGTATACATTGACACCTGAATGACCCACCTATTTTCTTGAGCCTTGTTGGAGGTACAACAAATTTGTGTTTGTTCCTAGTACTTATATTGTGGATATCACTGTATTTTTTAAACAATTTAATGTTTTTATGGGCATATAAAAGATTTTCAAAAATGTACTGAGAAGGCAAAGTCAGTATATTAATCTCCTTAAATTTCTCTCTGAGAGATTGTCTCGAACTTAATTTATAAATGCATCGAACAGCTCTTTTCTGCAAAACAAAGATAGTCTGAATGTCGGCTGCATTTCCCCACAACAGAATACCGTACGACATTATACTATGAAAATAGCTAAAGTACACTAAACGGGCTGTCTCTATGTTGGTTAAATTACGAATTTTCCTAACAGCGTATGCTGCGGAGCTTAGCTTTTTTGACAAGCTTTTTTTTGTTATCAAAGTAACCCCGTAGTATCAATAACAAGTTACCCCTTTTTATTGGTGGGAAATTATCAAATAACTTCTCCCGCTCTGGGCGGAGCGGGAGAAGAGGAACATGGACACGCCCGTCATACTTCTACTGACTAAAACCCACCAGTGTTCCTTCAGTTGCCTGTACCAGGGCCACGGTAACTCTTTCAAACAACTCGCAACTCTGGACAATGGAACAAAAAAAAAAATGGAACAAGTTACCCCTTGACAACGAGCTACACGCTCAAGCGACACGCGTCTTGCGACAGCGAATGCGGAGAAAACAAATGAAAGAAGATAGTGTGCCGGTATGACTACAGGCACATAAAGCATTTCTGGGGAAGGCAACGCATCTGCAATGCCTCTCTAGTACTGCAAATGACAACTTACCCCTCAGCAACGAGCTACACGCTCAAGCGATACGCGTATTGCGACAGCGAATGCGGAGAAAACAAATGAAAGAAACAAGTGAACCGCGCGCGTGTCGCTTGACGCAAGCCGCGTCGCAAGCTCGAGGCCGTGAACAGGGCCTTAGGTACCGTTAGCAGAAACACCTGCTGGTTTACGGCATGTTATTAATCGAACCTCAAATAGTTCCCATTTAGCTATCCTAATAATATTATTGAACACTCTAATATAATGATTGCACCTCTGTTTGTAAACCTCAAATAATTCCTATTTTGGGGTCCTAAAAATACTTAATAGCCAATTAAGTGCGACCGACTTGGATGTAGTGGTTGTTCACAGTTCCAACCTAACCAGCACCCTAATTGCGTAAACACACTATCAATCGGAATCTGAATTATTTTGAAGCAAATTGCTAATCCATTGCTTCAT
The DNA here is from genome assembly GCA_948252095.1 of Dicycla oo. Lineage (NCBI taxonomy): Eukaryota > Metazoa > Arthropoda > Insecta > Lepidoptera > Noctuidae > Dicycla > Dicycla oo. The sequence continues at coordinate 26,280,122 of OX411729.1, read as the reverse complement.
ATGTTCGACAATTTTGTCTGCTCGACGACATAAATAACGCAGTGAATGTTGTTGAACTGTCAAAATTAAACCGATTCCGATTGTGATGATAGTGTGGTACGCAATAGCCCTAGGTAGATTAGGTTAGTTCACAAAAGGAGGCGCAATAATTATATCAGAGTATTCAATAAGATCCGACCAAACACCGGTTTGGTCGGGGTACAGACGCCAGCAGGTCAACCTACCCGAAACTGTCAGATTTTCCCAATCAACCTTGAACCTAATGCTTTAGCAATAAAGTCGAAAGTCTATTAAAGAAATCTGACAGATTGTAGTAGCTTGATGTGCTGGCGTCTGTACCTTAGCTTAAAAAAAAAAAAATCTGAAAAAATCTTAATTACTGCAACCAACTGTGAAAAAAGGACAGAAAGTTAAAAAGAGGCTCAATCATTAAAAAAAGTATGCATCATTAGGATTTACTATAGATGCATCATTAGAAGCGCAAGAAGTTTTTAGAGGTTCACTAATTAAAAAAAGCTTCCATAATTAGAAGGTCAATAAGTTATAAGAGAATCATTTAATTATTTCCCCTTGTTTGCCACTCAATAACAAAATAAAAACTGCAGAGTTTTCGCTGTACCTTCATCCCAACTAGAGTAAGAAAAGATAAAAGTATTCGCTAACGACAATAGTTTGAAACAATCGTTTGTCATCTGCGGTATATGCTGACTGTACCAACATGCTTCAATAGCATTTGTACCGACAGCAGATGCAATTGCAATAAAATTACTTTACCAGTGATGTTTTTTGTTAATTTTTGTGATAATTATTGGGTATTCGTAGATCAGTCGTAACGGGTAGTCAGAAGCCCAAAAGTCTGACAACCAGTCTTACCAAGGCGTATCGTATTACTCAGGGTGGTGGAGGTCAGATAGGCAGTCGCTCCATGTAAAATACCGGTATTCTGATGCATCTGGTTGAACTGGAAGCCGACCCCAACATTGGGAAAAGACTGGCAGATTGGTAGTTGTGATAATTATTGGCAGTGAGTTGAATAGAATAGAATGTTTGTTTGAATAGAATGTAGGTATACAGGTGAATTGAGAGAGATGTACGATGAGCCTAATGTAATTAAAACCATCAAAATAGGACGTCGTCTAATAGGACATGTCGCAAGAATGGACGATAATACCAGAGCATCCAAACGCTTATTGGATAGTAAACCAGATGGCCGAAGAAGTCGAGAGCGGCCCAAGCTCAGATGGTTAAATGGCGTAGACCAAGATTTAGGAACTGGAGGAGTGAGAAATTAGAGAGAAAAAGCCGAACATTGGTCAAGGTAGAGAACTTGACCAGGCTAAGGCCCACTAGCGGCTGTAAAGCCTGTAAAGAGTTATTACCAAGACATTGGTCAGAATTTGTTATCATCACCATGCATAACAGATGGGGTGGTGATTAACAAGATGGCGCTTTAGCCTATCTTATTTTCATAATACTTTTTGCTTGACAAGGACTAATTTTACAATGACAATGGTGCCTTTTCTATTGTTCAATAACTAAACTAAAATTAGAGAATCGTTATCTTTTACTAACAGGCAGTGCGAGAAAAGGACAGCTATAGCTTTGAACTAAGTTAGAGATGTCTAACTAGTTTTACGACATAGTCGACATGTTTTACGTGTCGTCTGAATTTGTTTGGAAATATTAGTTCCAACTAAATTTGACACCTATAATTTACGTCCGTCTCTTTCTTGTTTTTTAGAGAGAAAAAGTTAGCAATAGCCTAAATTAAATTTAGTTTGTGTACAACAGGATCGACACCTATATTAAAGTAAAATAAGCGTGGTGATTAATGGTCGTGGTGTTAAGCCTTTGGGCTAAAGTGGGATAATAATAAACTGGTATTATTAGGATTATATCTCAGAAACAACATTACCTGTAAAAAAAAAAAAAAATAGCGCGGTCCTTTTCTTGTCCATTTTTTTTTTTTTTGCTAACTGTACCTCAGGCCTGAAGTACGGAGTGCGTTAACTTACATCATTATCGAGTGCTACACGTATCCTAATAGACGGGAAAACGTTAACTATTCTACCCCTACTCCTAACTTCCCTGTTCCAAACTCGAACGAAAGTATCCGACGCCATCTAGTTTTAAAATATCGAATAAAACTTGACGTGTAAAAGTGTCTTAAAAAAACTACTTATAGAAATAATCATCATTAAAATTTCATTTCATTCAAGTTCAAATCAAAGTTATCAAAGTACCTAAGTTTCTTTTGAAATGGTATCTGGTCTATAAAAAGTTTGAAGACAGCACACATTTTTAAACCGGTCATGTAATCGGCGAGATTTTTGTAAAAACGAAAAACTTATCAAAAAGCAATTTCAAAGTGATAAATCATTTTAGTTTCAGAACAAGTGTCGGTGCCAAAAAATCAAACCAAACCAAAGACACCAACTTCCGAAACGAAAATTATTTTTCACTTTTTACCTGATTGTGGTGGATTCCAAAAGGAGGATAATGTTTAAATTGTATTAATGTAGTTGTCAATAATAGTGTGTAACTATAGTGATGAAAAAGTAATAGTGTATTAGTGTGGAAACTTGTGTGACTCACTCATTTTTCGCTCAACACCTTTCGAGTTACAATAGTACCCCTTCTCTTAACCCTCACAAATCTCTCGTACATTATTTATAGAGTAAACTTTGTTATTGTTTTTCATTTATAAGTGGTATAATATTTTGTAATACAATAATGGCAGAACTTTGTATCGGGGTCTCTGCCAGACTTATGGTTTTGGTTGATCGCTTGCCCAATGGGGGGTTCTTATCGGGATAGAATTTGTATTATTGTATCTTTACTGTTTTGGGTTTTTACATTAGGAATTTTTCCGAGACCCCACCGTGCGTCGGAAAGCACGTATAGTAGTTAGTCCCGGATGCCATTCGTAGATCTTTAGACAGTCGTTACAGGTAGTCAGAAAAGCCCGAAAGTTTGACCACCGGTCTTACCAACGGGTATAGTGTTAGCCAGTAACTAGATTGTGGAGGTCAGATAGGCAGTCGCTCCATGTAAAATACTGGTATCCAGCTTCATTCAGTTCGACTCCAACTCCAACATAGTTGAGAAACAAGGTCCATTTAAACCCTGTTTTACAAAAATATGTAATTTTCATGAAAAGTGGGTGGATTTTCAGATATTTTCCATTCTATTCCGAATTTCCGATACAACTTATAATCAACCCTAAAAAGCTCGACAGCACAAAGCCAACATTTAACCCTATAATGTTTTAATAACGACGTGTGTAGCAACGAATCAATTTGTAGTTTAACCCTTCGGCTGAGGCACAGGTGTGGCGCGGCTGTCAATTTTAATAAACGATCGCCAGGCGTGTGTATTTTTGATTTAATTGCGTGAGCGATGGTGGGTTGGGTACTGAGTAAGATATGTGTTGATGACAAATCAACATTGTAGTTGATATTGTATTCTTATTTTTTATTAAATTTGTATTTGAGATGGAAACTTATTGACTTTGAATTAATTGCTTATTTATTTATTTAAGAAGGGTTTGCTCTTGACTCTAGTCTAGGTCGGAGGCGACAGAGACAGAGTCGACGATGGAGTGAGCTTACCCAGAAGAAGCCTGTTCACTCTCACTTTGAAGACATTAGGGTTGTATGCGCTCGGAAACACAGACGCAGGTAGTGAGTTCCACTTTTTTGCTGTGCGCATTATAAAAGACATTTGGAAGCGCTTAGTACGAATTGGTGGAATAGCAACCAGGTAGGGATGGTAACTGGCAGTGCGTCTAGATGTCCGAGGGTAGAGGGAGTTTTTGGGCACACTCACCGAAGTACAATCTGTAGAAGACCGACAAGCAGGCAACCTTGCGGCGATGAGCCAAGCTATGAAGCTGGGCATCCACCAGTTTTACGTCGCCAATGAGCCTCTTAGCTCTGCGTTCCACCGAGTTACCGAGTGATTTTTGTTAAAACTCAATTTGCTTAGCCTTTTCCCAACACTGTTGGCGTCGGCTTCCAGTCTAAGTGAATACAGCTTAACACCAGTATTTTACATGGAGCGACTGCCTATCTAACCTCTACAACCCAGTTATTTATTTATTTATTTAGGCTAGCCAACAATTGTTCACACAATACATTTAAAATAATTTAATGAATAGTATTTACTTTTATAAGTGCAACAATTACTTACAGGCTAACACAACATGCACCATTTATGGTTTTACAATAATATTTACAATTAAAGATATTCTATATTTTTTGGTAATTCATACGTAAGTAACAGTAATAAAAATAATAATAAAAAAAATCGTTTTAAATAAATTAAAAACAAAAACCTATAGAAAGCAGAAAAACTAATTTGTAGCATCAATATTACTTAATTAAAATAAAATAAAAATCTCATTATATAATTACAATGCATTAAATGTTAAAATTAAAATAATATTCAGTAGCGAGATCATTTGTTGTGAGTATAGTGCTCAGTAATTATTTTATAAAATTTGCCTATTCCGTCATGATGTATATCAGTAAGATACACATGAACATGATACCCCTTGGTAAGATTGGTGGTGGAATCAATCTTACCGGGTAGTCACCCGTAACGACTGTCAAAGATCCACGAATAACAGCCGGGACCAACGGTTTAACGTGCTTTCCGAGGCACGGAGGTGTGTAATGGATGGTCACCCGTCCGGGAACTGACCGTAGCAAGCGTAGCTACCTTAACCTTCGATCGAACCGAGCGCCTTTAATTATTTAGCCACGAGCCCGTCTATTAATTGTATTCAGTGATTGTTTTTAATTTTCAACTTTATTATATTGGAATTTTATGGGCCCGTGCCTAATCTCTAAAGCAAGTTGTGCTAGCATTTTTGATACAATCCAACTTTTCATCATCTTCATGTCAGCCGAAAGACGTGCACTGAACATAGGCCTCCCACAAGCGTAGCCATTTCGACCAGTTCTGTGCTTCCCGCATCTAGCGGATTCCTGCAGCCGCCACTCCAGAACCTTTCGGCCTCATCGACCATCTATTCTGCGAGCAATGTGCCCAGCCCACTTCCACTTCAGTTTGGCAATTCCTCGGGCTATGTCGGTTACCTTAGTTCTCCTGCGGATCTCTTCATTTTTGATTCGATCACCTAGATAAACTCCAAGCAGAGCCCTCTCCATTGCTCTTTGGGTGACTTTTACCTTCTAATAAGGCCCGTTGTGAGCGACCACGTTTCAGTGCTAAATCCAACTTTAACATTAAAAAAAAAATGTTTGTTGCGTTAAATTAATCAGGTATTCCTTTACTCATTCAACCATTAACCTTCAACCTAAATACTTAAATTACCTCACAAATGAAGTTGCGACCGCTATCCCCAGGAAGCAAACTACGCAAACAGGCTGTGTAGTGCGTCGTGTAGGATAAATAATAAAACATGCTATGACAGTTGGTGGCAACGAAGGGATGCCCCGAGGGCTACATACGTTACCGCAGCTTGACCAACGCGGCACATGCAGCGAGGAAAAGGTTGGATATGACAATGATAATATAGTCTGTGCTTAAAAAAATCTAGACAAACTCGATTAATCAGACAGTCCAGTCAATGTCAGTAGGAGCCCTATATGCCTGGAGACTTTTATTTAGGTATAAAGTTCTGTTTACTTTTTTAGTTTTGTATTTTTATTTTTGCTTCAATTGATTGCTTGAGTTGTATTCGATTTTTTTTTATTTTTATTTATTGGCATGTGCTAGCTGACTTATGCCAAATAATTTAATTTAATTTAATGTTTTAGGTTGCGTAATTTACCTAAATTATTTTGCATACTATTGTATAAAATATATATATTTAACTGAACAGACAGCTGTGATGCTGGGGAGTTTGTTGCGCCACTTCTTCTCCCCAGCTGAAGCACTAGGAAGTGGTCAAGGGCGGGCGTTTTGGGGGACTGTTACAGTCTTATGTAATTTTGACGTTCGAAAGTTGCTGATTCTCAGCCTAGTTTGAATAAATGACTTTTGATTTTGAGCATTTCATTGATGATCAATTAATTATTGCAGGTCGACCTCGTTGTTCTAGTGGTCGCAAGCGGTACCGCTGAGCATGAAGTCCTGAGTTCGATTCCCAAGTCTTTTTTTTTATTTGTTATGGGTTTGCTCTTGACTTTAGCGGTGGTCAGAGGTGACAGAGACAAAGTCGACGATGGAGTGAGCTTACCCAGAAGAAGCCTGTTCACTCTCACTTTGAAAAGATTAGGATTTTATGCGTTCGGAAACACAGACGCAGGTAGTGAGTTCCACTCCTTTGCTGTGCGCATTATAAAATACGTTTGGAAGAGCTTAGTGCGAATTGGTGGAATAGCAACCAGGTAGGGATGGTAACTGGCAGTGCGTCTAGATGTCCGATGGTCGAAGGGGGCCGGTGGAATGAGGTCGTGGAGTTCTTGGGCACACTCTCCGAAGTACAATCTGTAGAAGACCGACAAGCAGGCAACCTTGCGGCGATGAGCCAACCTATGAAGCTTGGCATCCACCAGTTTTACGTCGCCAATGAGGCTCTTAGCTCTGCGTCCCACCGAGTCAAGCGCGGCTAGTTGGTGCTTGGATGATCTATCCCAAACGTGACTGCAATACTCCATGCAGGATGGGACTTGCGCTTTGTAAAGGGTTAAAAGCTATTCAGGCGTAAATCTGGCAGTGTTATTGCGTTTTGCCATTAGGAATTTCTCAGTGGCAGCCCAGAGTCGAGCCCAGTGGCAGTTGATGGCTATAGGCTCGCTCCCTAATACAAGGGACTTAAACATAACTGGCGAAATGTGGGTGCATCTCTGCATAACCCTTTAAGGATTACATGCGTGATTCTTTGCAGCGTCTATTATAGAGGTAAATAGACCAAAAAATTGTACTTATTATTAGTTATAGTAGGATACATACAGATTTGAGTGTAGTGACTCCCCACTACTTATCCTTTATAAATAATATTTTCCCAAAAAAAAAAAAAAAAAAACATTGATCCGTAAACTGGTCTTTTGGATCGAAATCTGAATTTTGTATTTGTACAGATAAATTGGTACGAAATGGTTGGACAAGTTAAAGTGCGCTATGTATATATCAGACAAATAAGGGCATACAAAAACTATAATATTACACAATCAAAATCTAATTAATTATAAATACCACAAAAAATAACCATGTAGTAAATACTAAATCGCCGTATCCACACCCCCTACCTTCCCCATCCATGTTTTGACCTAATAGTGGACAGTTTTAGGCCCTTTAATAAATATTTATCCCCATATTGTTCGCAGCCCTACGATATTATTACATGAGCCGCTAATTTTACTTAATTACATTATTTATTTGTTTGCTTAGGCCTTCATAAGGTCATTGAAAAATTATAATTTAAAGTGGGGAAGGGATGTGGTGATTATGATGGGGATTTACTGTAATAGCTGTCGGTCTGGTCACAAAATTATACAGGCTATGTTTGGGAAATATCCTACTAATATTATAAACGCGAAAGTTTGTGAGGATGGATGGATGGATGTATGGATGTTTGTTAAACTTTCACGCAAAAACTACTAAACGAATTTTGATGAAATTTGGCACACAGATAGTTTGTAACCTGGGTACATAGGGGTAAATTCGAGACTTACGCAGGTGAATCTGAGGGGCGCTGCTAGTAGTTGTAGTAAAGTGATGATATGATGGCCTTTCATAAGTAGGGCCATCTTATGAGATGTATTTCTTTTTCTCTGCCAATTTATATTTTTAAATCGGTTCAGTTCATACTGAAAGGTTTAAAAAAATGAAATGGTGGAGTGGACTGCTTCGTTGGTCTAGTGATCCCAACTGATGAGCATGAGGTCCTGGGTGCGATTCCCGGGTCAGGCAAAGTGTTATTGGGTTTTTTTATCTGGAATTTCTCAGTAGAAGCCTGGAGTCTGGATATGTGCCCAGCTGTAGACAATAGGCTCTTGTTATTAATTACATGGGATTTAAACATCACTGGCGAAATGTGGGTGTATTATAGATACGCCTCTGCCTAACCCTTTGTGGAAACCAGGAGTGATGTTATGTTAAAAAAGATAAGCAGTTCACTATGTTCTAGTCGTTATTATTCAATTGAAAAACTCTGGCAGCCGGATGAAATGCAACAGAAAACCGTAGAAATAATACAGCACAAAAATCATAGATCAACTTCGTCCATTCAATAAACAAACAAAACTTTCAAACCAATAGTTACTGGTACCAGTTCCCATTAACTCCTAATCATGAAAATCACAATAACTAAACATCATTTAAAAGGTTCGATCGCGTGATATCTACGGTTTAACTTAACCCATTAGGTTAACTACCAATACATAATGGCTTCATAGTAAAGGGTTAAGTCTGATAATGATTGGGCCTCACCCTTTGAATTAGGAATATTACTTGTTTTGTTATATTTAAACTATTAGGTGGTCTGTGGTGCTACGTCATTTGTGACGTAGCATTTATTGTTATAGTAATTTTTATCTCACGAAGCGACGCGTTTTACTTGTGTAAGTGTACACACGCTGTGAATGTGTGCGTAAAGACGAGTAGCGTCAGCACATAACACACACACGCATACTTCCGACTTCGCCGTTGTCTCGGACGGTTCTGAGAGCTCCTGCGCTCACGTTTTCGGTGAGCTATCTTGACATGAGAGCAATGGTGGCCGCGACTTACGAGTCGGTCGCAGGTTCGAACTCAGACAGGCGCTTTACTTTGTTACAGACAGAGTTACTTCCAAATTTATAATATTATTATGGATATGTATAGATAACATAACATAAAATTACGCCTATTTTCCGCGAAGGGGTAGGTAGAGGGGTAATACGAGTAGTACGTATATGTAGTATACCCACATTTCGCCAGCTATGTATAAAATTCATGTAAGGAGGTCGAGCGTACCAACCAGAACCAAATCCAGACTGGCTCCTACTGAGAAATTCCTGACGGAAAAATCCTATTTATATCACTTTGCCTGACCTAGAAACCGAACCCCAGAACTAACAGGGTTATTACCAAAACTGAAAGAGTTAAACGTTCAAAAAATTCAAATAGCGTCAACTCACGCAGGTTATATCTAAAATTGGGTAAAGTAAACAAACTATATCAATATTAGAGGTAGTTACTAGTTTCCTTTATGTCAATACAGACCTCGGGCTAGTAGGTATGAGAAGGTAAATATTCAAAATGTAATGGTGACGCGGAGGAAGAGACGATGGAAGTGATTTGAGTGTAGTTCAACGGTGGTGTTTAGCGCAGTTCGAATTTGGGGCGCCACAATTAATCTGATTATATAACTGATAGAAAAACTCAATAACACTGGGAATCAAACCCTAGATCAGCAGGAGTCGCTCTTCAACCAGGCTAGCTTAACGAGGCAGTCAGAACAGACAGAAGAGAAAAACACTGAATCAAACTCAGAGGCCCAGACATAAACTTAGTTAGGTCATGTGAGAGCCACGTGTGCTGATCGTCACATCAGACTATTGAGACCACTCCTCTAAACATCGTTGTGAGCTGGCGACAGTGAACATGGCGTGGGGCGGGGACAGCGGCGAGTCAACCGACGAACGGCTGAGCGCGGTCCGAGACGCCACACGTGTTACACGCCTCCACGCACGGCTGCGTTTACGTGTTTTCTTAAAGTTAACATATATTTCTTATTTGCCATTATAGACACCGTTGTAATTTCAATTCTTTTTAATTCATTATACATGTTATACAGTCCAATCAATTTCATTTAACGCCACCACGACCTATCTTCGCGATCACAGACCGTTATGTGAGGGCCACGTGTGCTGATCGTCACAACAGACCTTCATCGCGGTGACAAAGGCGGAGGGCCTTTACCATTACTAACGCTATTAAATACTGAAATATTTCAGCAAAAATCACACCTTTTGCCTTCAAGCTGTTGTTGTCAGGTTTAGGCTTGAAAGCAATGGTGCCAATATGACGGCCAAGGGACAAGCTGGTCTGTAAAGATATTTGATAATGAAAATGATAGCTCACATCATTCACTTAACACATTTGTGTTTAAGGTTCCGTACCTCAAAAGGAGGTATCAAGGTGAAATTAATATCAATTACGTAGGTCTACAGTTCCTTAGAACTCTAAAAAATCAAGCTCAAGCTCTCTCTAAAAACTCAAGTCAACGGAATAAAAAAATACGGGCATTTATGCGACATACTGTACTACTCGCAAATAAATCAAAACCTATAGGGTACTATCCGTTGACCTTGAATCATGAAATTTGGCAAGAAGCCTCATTCATGAAGAAGTCTCATTGCACAAGTAATGGAAACAGTCTAAACATCGTTCATTTGTAGTTTGATGACTTGATCACATAAAAAAAAACAATTGCGATTACAAACATACATATTTGCAGTTGGAGAATTGAAATCGATGTATGGGAGAACATGTTTTTCAACTACTTACAATGTTAAGTTTGTTTTTGGGATACTGATAAATTCATCCCAACTACGGAATCCTTCCTTGTGCGTGGTCCGACACGCACTTGCTGGTTTGTTTTTTTTATTTTTTTTTATCTATGTTATACAAAATCGAATATATTCAAAAAAGTTCAAACATCTTTTCAAAAATTACCAAAAATTTTCAGAATGATCTCAATGAAAAACTGGAACTCCGACCACTTATATGTATTTTATGTGTAGCGTGCTAATGAAACCATAGCGAGATCTAATTCGACGCCAATGCCATCTATCCAGCGAGTCTTTGACATTCGACAGAAGATTAAAAAAAAAAACAATTTTCTTTAAATACACTTAAGTACAGACGCCAGCACATCAAGCTACTACAATCTGTCAGATTTCTTCATTAGATTTTCGACTTTATTGCTAAATCATTAGGTTCAATGAGGTTCATCAGGTTGATTGGGAAAATCTGACAGTTTCGGGTAGGTTGACCTGCTGGCGTCTGTACATTAAACATCAATATGACACACAACGAAAGAAAAGAAAGTTAAGAACTAAAAACCTTTATAAATTTATTTTAGTATTTTAGTTTTTTTTTCTGCTTTTTAAACTTTATATATTACTACACGCTACGATCGACACGTGCCTTGCCGAAATCTGCGCTGCCGTATGTGTTTTTCCCACGTTAGTTACTAATTTATTATCATTTCTCTTTCCTACTCCATCATCAGACCCTGATCATCATCTGTCTATAACCTATTTATTGCGACTATTCCAATGAGCCTAAACACGATACCTCTGCTGTAAGTTGGTGAGGGAGTTGGGTATCCTGCTAATTTCAGGTGTAGCATCAGTTCAAGGTTACTATGTTCCAGTATCATTGAAGTAACAGAATACCAAATTTCGACTCGATGAGACCTGTGGAAGATGCTCATATCCAATTATAGAAAAAAGCTGATAATCTTCAAATGCCTGAACTGATTTTCGTATATCATAGCTAAGAACACTCTCGATCAAGTAAAATTTTAAACAAAACACAAAAAAATCTGAATACGTTCAGCCGTTTTGGGAGCTACGATGCCGCAGACAGACATATACAGAACTACAGATACACACGTTAAACTTATAAAATCTTTTTCAGTCGGGGTTAAAAGAAATCGCTTCCATTTCCACTATATCCCTGCTTATCGCAACAGGGTCCCCAGACAACGTAGCTAGTTGTGCGTTCCCAAGTTAGCTATTAAGAATTTTTAATTTGTACACAAACAGATCGTTATGGTCGATAACGTTTGGTGACACGCTACTGTTACTGATATTATTATAGAGGTTAATAAAACATATAATTTCTTACATTTTAGTTAAGACGAAAGTTGCAGATAGCCCTCTTTATTCAAATTTACAAGTCAGTATCAAGTTGTATGTTGATCTGAATATGATAATTCATCAATATAACTCTCTAAGTAGACGCTTGAAAGGCAATATTTACCAAACGACCTGTTGGTACAAAATTTAAACTAGAGCATTATAAAGTTTTTTTTTATGTAAAAAAATCGCCTATAACTGCTTGATTCTAACGAATTTTAAATGCAGTTCAAAGGCTTAATAAACTGGGATTTTTTAAAGATTATGAACTTACTCAATTGTCGTTTAGTCAATTTTGCCTTTCAAGCGTCGATATAATACTAATGAATTACTATTTCATGAAATCTTGATATTTAGGATTATACTAACTTAAGGAGTTGAGGAGCTCGTGGCTAAGTAATGACAGCCGCATGGGACGATCCATCAGGTTAAACTACACTTGTTGGGGTTGGTCCGCAGATGGGTGACCATCTTTACATACCGAGACTCCTCCGTGCCTCGGAAAGCACGTTAAGCCATCTTTATTCTATCAACGACTACTTAAACGATAAGAATTGTTGGTCGCTGTGATTAACTCAAGACAATGTTTATGTTCTTGGTCCAGAATTAGTTTATCTTCTGACAGGTTATATGAGTTCATATAATTATTTATTTTCTTTGACTGTAAAAGTCAATTTATTTTAATTTTATTTTTATTTATCATTGACATAATCTACTCATTACAATGTTTTTTTCTTATGAGTGGTATTGCAATATGTGGTTAGCTAGTGACCTCAACAATTGATCATATTATTCTTGCCTGAGCAACCGGCAACAAGTTCGTCATGCTCCCTTAGATGTCACTGCTTGCGGTAGCGGCGGGGGTCGGGTTGCCTCCTTCCCTCAAATATGGCGAGGGGGGTGATGGCTGAACTCTGCGTTATGCTCGTGAACGGGTGCTGCTTGTGGTGACTGGTCCTCTTGCTGTCCTTGGTTTTGTTTTGTTATTAGTTAGTTTATCATTTGTGACTTCGAGTTTCAGCTTCATTTACAATCTTCATATACGAGTATGTAAGTGGGCACATCCTTTATTACTGGAGGCCTTTATTTAGGTATAAAGTTCTGCTTACGTTTTTAATTTTGTATTTTTATTTCTGCTTGAGTATAGTTTTCAATTTTTTTTTTTTTTTTGTATATTGGCGTGTGCTAGCTTACGTATAGCAAATAATTTAATTTAATGTTTTGTGTTGCGTAATGTACCTAAATTATTATGCGCAGTGTTGTATACATTCAATTTTTTTTTTTTAACTGAACAGACAGCTGTGCTGCTAGGGAGTTTGTTGCGCCACTTCTTCTCCCCAGCTAAAGCACTAGGAAGTGGTGAATGGCGGGCGTTTTGGGGGACTGTCTTATGTAATTTTGATGTTCAAAAAGCGCTAATTCTCAGCCTAGTTTGAATAAATGACTTTTGATTTTGATTTTTAAAGGGAGCTTACACACAGCTAAAGAAAGGCGGGAGAGGCAACCTCACGCCCTCAGTCGCCGCAGGAGACGCCCTGGGCGGCGGGAATCGATAGCCGATTCCCGGCCACCGTAGGCGCGGGCTTGCGGACGGTGAGTAGTGGGTAGCTCGCCGTCCGGTGAGGACCAGGCCCGGGTCGACGGCGCGTTGTGTTCCACGCGCGCCTCAAAGAGATGTCAGCAAGAGATGGGGTCCAATAGGGCCGATGCCGCTGGGGTCGCGGGTTGTTTGAAAAAGATACCGTGGCCCTGGCATAGGCAACTGAAGGAACACGGGTGGGTTTTAGTCAGTAAAAGTCTGACACGCCCTTCCGCTCCACCCAGAGCGGGAGAAGTTATTTGATGATTTCCCATCCACAAAAAAAAAAAAAAAAAGCTAAAGAAAGGCGCGAAAAAAAAAAATTTTTGACCTACCCCATCAAATGGGGTATCAATGTTTAAAACTTGTTGAGTAGATAATTACTGTATTTTTTGTTTTGAAAAAATATTGGAAAACAAAGGAATGAAAAGCCACCAAAGTCAGCATTTTTTAGAAAATTTTGTTTCGAAGAATTTTTTAACTTCCCGTTGCTCTATGAACTTGTTTGGTGATAATATTTATTAATACGTATCTTTTACTAATAAATACCAATATATTGATAAATCTGATTTTTTCTTTGAAATTCCCTCATATTTCCTATTACTACATTTTCACCTCTAACCTCAATTCCTCACAAAAAGTGTTTCTAAGGCCATTCACCTACTGCTTATGAATAATTCTGCCAATCGGACGACTTATACTCTACGTTTGGACGGAACTCTAAAGGTGCGAAGTGTGACACGCACTTGGCCGGTTTTTATTTAAATAGTTTGTTTATAAGAACACAAATAAAAAACTTAAGATTACCTACTTAAATAATAAAAATTCAGTCGGTATAATAAATAACTTTACTAAAACAGAAAAATATTTTATTTTATTTCAAAAATCTCCATTCGTAAAATAATGAGTATCAAAACCATCCCCTCTTCAAAAATCAATAACAAAAAAATAAGGCAGCAGTGGCAGTGCAACCTGTAGTAAATCAAGCTGTCCCCTCTAAAATCGAAGCCAGAACACTCGCGGTATCTTCATAAGAATTGATGTGCCGGATAAATCAGGGAACGACAACCTTGTGTCCGGAGTACGCCCAAACACTTGACTAATCTGGATTTATGGATGTTTGTACAAAGGTGGTGGATTTTTGGGGATTTTTTGTTTTGGAACAGATGCCAATCTAGTATTTTGCCCTATTATTTTTTATTTGAGATGGGTTTGCTCGTGACTCTAGTCTAGGTTGGAGGTGAAAAAGACAAAGTCGACGATGGAGTGAGCTTACCCAGACGCAGCCTGTTCACTCTCACTCTGAAGAGATTGGAGTTGTATGGGCTCGGAAACACAGACGCATTTAGAGAGTTCCACTCTTTTGTTGTGCGCATTATGAATGACATTTGGAAACGTTGGAAACAAGGTAGGGATGGTAACTTGCAGTGCGTCTAGATGTCCAATGGTAGAATGGGGCTGGTGGAATGAGGTCGTGGAGTACTTGAGCACACTCACCGAAGTACAATCTGTAGAAGAGCGACAAGCAGGTGATGAGCCAAGTTGTGAAGCTTGGCAACAACAAGTTTTACGTCGCCGATGAGCCTCTTAGCTATGCGTTCTACCGAGTCAACATCAGGAAGTTGGTATTTAGCTGAGCCATCCCAAAGGGGGCTGCAATACTCCATGCAGGATCGGTCTTACGCTTTGTAAAGGGTTAAAAGCTGTCGCTTCACCCTATTAAGGATGCCCAGTTTCTTGGCCGCACTTTGGGATTTGTACTCAATGGTGGCGCTGAAGTTGAGACCAGATAGCAATTCCATGCTTAGGAGCTCGAACCGATCAGTTACAGGAACAGATGCAACCCGAGAAGTAGCAGTTCCATTATTGCGCGGCTACTGAACAAGGGGTCCTGGCTTTTGCCTGGTTGGCAAAGTATTGTTGCACGTAGGAATTTCTGTCAAATTTCACAGCCCGGAGTCTGGATTCAACATAAAGTAACACCACGCCTGTAATGCTCGAAGAATTAGACTGAGGTGTACACCCACATTTCATCAGATATGTTTAAGTCCTATGTAATAAGGGGCGAGCCTATTTCCACCAACCGGGCACAAACCCAGATTCCGGCCTGTTACTGAGAAATACCTGATGGAAAACCCAATAACTCTTTGCCCGACCCGGGAATTGAACCCAGGTCTTCAAACTCAGTAGTAGCGCAGTCTGGATTAGTGCCTAGTTATTAGCACTTAAGAACATAAGTGTATAACATAACTAGCAGCTATAATGTGGGTGCACTGTAACTCTTTTCAACCATTGGTTTTACTTTTGTGATACATAAGCACGCCTAATGAAGTTCCTTATTTATTGACAGGCAACCCTAGATGAAAAAATGCAATACTTCATAGACGCCACGAAGTTCCTTATTTATTGACAGGCAACCCAAGACGAAAAAGTGCAATACCTACTTCATGGACGCCATGAAGTTCCTTATTTATTGACAGCCAATCATAGACGAAAAAATGCAATAGTTCATGGACTCTAAAAAAAAACAGAAAAAATATTGGAAAACGGTTTTACTGTTGTACCTATTACTTTAATTATAGCATACGATTTTTAAACAAAATAAAATTTTTCTCTAACAACAACAAAGTATCCCAAAGGTACCCTACACTGTACGATCACAGCTGCCCGATGAAGCATTAGTGAGAGCCAACATTTTTACCTATCACACGCACTTTCCGATCCTCGATACTAATGGACGCCACTGATCAGACGCAGAACCTGAAAAATGTGTTTTGTTAGCTGGGAAAATTGGCTGCGAATTTATGTAGAAATACGCTAATTTGTTATTTCAGGTTCCCAATAATTGGTTCACTATAAAGTATACGCAGGCTACTAGGCTGAGGTGAGTTATTCAATCGTCTCAGTTTCTAGGGATTCAATTTGCATGTATAAAAATTCAGTTTTTTTTTTGTGTACAAACAAACAGATTTTCGCAACTCGAGAGTCCTACAACGCTGGTGTTGTAGGACTCTCGAGTTGAGAAAATCTGTTATCGACGACCCAAAAAAAAAAAACTATCATCAAATAAATTTATTTTTGTTTTATCCCATTTAGATATCGATATCCATCACGTCTGCGGAGTTTCGCTTGCTAATTTAATTTGACCTTTCCTTATTAGCAGCAAAAATCTTATGTTAATTACTTAGATTTTTTTACATATTTATCCTTTCTTTCTCTTCTAATAAATTAATTATGATTTCCATCACATAAAAACACCAAACCCAACACCCACATACCGTGTTCTCGTCCACACCACAAGCATCATTTGTCCCGATTTTGCCAACAGCATATCGGCTGAAAAATGTGCCGATATACATCTCCCAATTACAAGGCCGCTAAGTGAAAAACCGGCTTTTGCCATATTTCGCGGGTTTTTCGACAGCCGGGCTTTCGACAGCTTTGATTTTTTTTTTTTTTTGTAGCACAGGACACGTCACTTTGTGTTAAATCAAGATTTATTTGTGTTCTGTTATGGTTTTTTGCTCATTTTTTATCTGAAGGTTTTGATTTTAGTTGCTACCTTTTTGTAGTTTTCACCTTCTCTTACTTCCACCATTGAATCAGTAATACTAGAAATAAATATACCTACCTATCTTTATTTTGTATTTATCTACAGGGTGTAACGGACAGCCCTCCACAAAATAACAGGGTGCATTCAGCTCCTTATTTTGAATCATATTCCACCGGTAAATTTGTCAGGAAGATTTAAATATTTTTTATCATTTTTTTCAAATACTATTTCTTTAATTAAATGTAAAATTACATTATCTCTACGCAGCACTCCAATTATGTAAAAAAAACAGCTAAAATAAAAAAAAAAATCAGCAGTGGATGTTGAAATACTCTAACGAACGACTCGTGTAATCAGCTGTTCACTTTCTGCCTTGCTAAAGAGTTCATCGAACTCGATAGGTATGCGATGAGTTCGATTCCTCCCAACCAGTAGCAGACGCTCCGAGTTGTGCACAAAAATACAAACAGATCAGGTTTATTGGATTCTCATAACGTTCCTGAAATAATTTAATGTACCGGTCATCTTAGTATGGTATACTGAATTCATCCTATCAGTCTGCGGAGGGCTGTCCCTTACACCCTGTATATACCGCTTGGAATAATTTTATTGTCACACTGTTGAAAACACAGACTACATTGCAAAAACTATGTCGTTGGTCTCGGCTGTCATTCACAGATCTTTGACAGTCATTACGGGTCGTCAGAAGCCCGAGTCTGACAATCAGTATTACCAAGGGGTATCGTATTGCCCAGTAACTGGAGGTCATATGCAGGCACTCCATGTAAAATACTGGTAATCAGCTGTATCGGTTAGACTGCAAGCTGACCCCAATATAGTTGAGAAAAGGCTAAGTAGGTGATGACGTTGCAAAAACCAACTTAATAAGATGTTCTTTGCTGTTTTTAGGGTTCTGTGTCTTAAAAGGAATAAAAGCTTGTGAAAAAACGGAACCCTTCTTGTGTGTCTTTATGTCTGTCCGTCTGTCACAGCCAATTTGCTCCTATTTTAATGGACCGGTTAAGTTAAAATTTGATACACATAGGAATTTCTGTGACCCAAACAGGTACGTGTAACCAAAATAATTTATAAATTTTGAACATGGGTCACTTTTGGAGGCCAAAAAAGAAAATTAAAAAAACAACGTTTTGCAAACTATACCGTGTCGCAAATAATCAAATGAAAGGGCTTACTGTGAGGGCCTCAAATTGTTTTTTTTTTGTAATTCATAAATAAATAGTTTAAAGTTATTTAAGAAAATATACAAAGATTGAACATTCCCCTGCAATTTTGAAAAAAAAAAAAAACAGAAAATAGTTGTATAATTATCTTAGAAAAACATTCAACAAAAGGATTATTACATAACAGGAAAATTTGTAAGAAGTCTATGACCTTAAACTTATTAAATCTCTCAATATTGTGCATACAAACTTACATTTGCAGTTAGAATGTATGGAAGAACATGTTTTCCACTACAATGTCAAGTTTGTTCTTGGGATAAATTCATGTATTAGACGTTCAATCCCCAACCATTCAACAGCAATCTCTAAGGCTTTAAATCGACGCAAAACACAGTAACTGCCACAGTAATTGCACAAAATTGCCCAAAAATCGATGGCAACCAATCGATCATGCCCCCACACTTGAACATAGCCGGCAAACACGCTAACCAGAAATCAGCCCGTAATCGGCGCTGATCAATCATTGGGCTAGATTCTATAGGTCGCTACACGACAATGGTTGAATTGTTTTAATTATTTTGTGGTTAGAGCAGTAATTAATCTGTAATCATGAAGAAAAAGTGTAGTCAAAATAAAATCAATCTGCCTAGACTTTTCCCAACTATGTTAGGGTCGGCTTCCAGTCTAACTGGATGCAGCTGAATACCAGTATTTTACATGGAGCGACTGCCTATCTGACCTCCACAACCCAGTTACTGGGTAATACGATACCCCTTGGTAAGACTAGTTGTCAGACTTTCGGGCTTCTGACGACCTGTAACGACTGTCAAAGTTTCTCGAATGACAGCCGGGACCAACGGTTTAACGTGCTTTCCGAGGCACGGAGGAGACTCGGTGTGAAAAGATGGTCACACATCCACAGACCAACCCCGGCAAGCGTAGCTTAACCTGATGGATCGACCCGTGCGGCTGTTATTACTTAGCCACGAGCTCCTCTAAAAGTATAGTCAAAAGAAAAAAGAAAACTGAGCCATCAAAGCTATTTCTTAACTTCAAAATAAAACCAATACTCCATATTCGTACATTCTATTATACGCCGATGACATGAAAATACTTAAAACAGTACGTTCTTCATCTGACATATCACTACTCCAGGAGGATCTCAATAAGTTTGTAGATTACTGTAGACTAAACAAACTTCAATTAAATGTATCCAAATGCTTCCATATGACTTATACACGGCAAAAGAAGACAATTGGTTCAAGGTACGCATTGGATAACCAAACAATCACTAAGGTGAACAGTATAAGGGACTTGGGCGTTACCCATGACAGTAAACTCATATTCGAAATGCATATTGATGAAATCGTAAAGAAAGCGTCCAAGTCTCTTGGTTTCATAATAAGATCTTCTACTTGCTTCAGCTCTCTAAAACCACTCAAAGTTTTATACTGTTCGTACGTACGCAGCCACCTTGAATACGCATCTCAAGTGTGGAACCCAAAATATGACGTCTATAAGTCAAGAATAGAAAGCATTCAGAAAAAGTTTTTAAGATACTTAGATTATAAGACAAAGCAATGCTCAACGGATTACACTCATCGTTGCAAAAGATACCATTTTCTACCACTTGAAAACAGACGCCATGCTAATGATATTACTTTTCTGTTAAATATTGCCAATAGTTCCATCGACTGTTCCCAACTTCTATCCAAAATATCACTCCACACCCATCACGTTGGCATCAGACAGCGGCCACTTCTTCATATTCCATTCGCATCAACAAACTACCGACAGAATGCCTTCTTATTACGTAGCGCAGCAAGCTTCAATAATCTTCCCTCTCACTTAGATGTTGATCTATTTAGAACCAGCCCTTACGCATTAAGACGATCTATAAATAAACATTACTTTGTAACAGACCGCAATGATTAACATTATTATGATTTAATAACATGTAAAACAAAATGTATATTTTCTTTTTTACTGTTTTTAGCATAACTGTCACGGGATAATAATAAGATTTTTATGTTTTGTTTTTAAATAATATTTTATTTCATTTTGTTTCAAGAAATACTTGATAGGTTATATTTAAGGAGATTTTATTTTCATTTTTTGTGTTTCTTTCTTTTATTAATTTTAGGTACATAGTTATTAATTTGTGGAAGCTTGTAAATGGCAATTGTAAGCGCTACTGTACATAACTTACCTGTAAAGATGTTAGACTGTAAGCTTTCTGAATAATAAATAAATAAATAAATAAAAATAAATAGAGTATTGGTTTAAATTTGAAATGTGATGCAATTCACAAAAGTAGGGAATTAACTATCATAAGCTCTTATGTATAATTTATGAATAATTAAGTTTCAAACAAGATAATATTTACATAAAATATATAAGCGAACAGACATATAGTATTATGTACATGTATATAAACAAGAAAGGAATGACAAAGTTCAAGATTAAAAACCGGCCAAGTTCATGTTGGACCACGCACAATAAAGGGTTCCGTAGCTGCGATGAATTTATCCCAAGAAGAAACTTAACATTGTAGTTGAAAAACATATTCTCCCATACATTACAACTGCAAATGTAAGTTTGTACGGACACTATTGAGAGATTTACCATGTTATTTTAAGACCATATACTCCTATAGAACAATTTTCTGTAATTTTTTTTTTCAAAATTTAAGGATCAGGTAGTTCCGGAGATAAGGCGGGAAATGGTAAATTTTCGTTTATTTTCTTAAATAAGTCTGTAACAATTTATTTTAAAATTATAAAAACAATATATTTGAGACCCAAAGTAAATCGTTTCATTTGATATGTCACACGGTACAGTTTGCAAAACTTTTTTAAAATTATGTGTGAAAAGTATGTATGAAAGTTTGACCTTTTCTATACAAAAGCAGTCAAACCGCAATTTTTACTCCTCAGATAAAAGTTATCCGACCGGTGATCGGTTAATCCACTTCATCCATCTTCAGATGGATGAAGTGGATTAACCGATTAAATAAATTATCATTATATTTGAATTTGACATATCTTTCTAACCAGAAGAGGTACTAGGGTACCTATATTTTCCAATCCCTACAAACATTGTTGCTAAAGCCTAGAACACAATAAACACAGAAATCCTATACTAAACCACGCTACGTATTGGTCCCGCCAGTGAAATCGCCCGTGACGCCCTCTAGGGGAGGTTATAGCCCCAATTAGAAATAGGACATTTTCGTAAAATGCATGTCTGTGTGTGCAAGGGTTTAGGAGATTGTGTATTGGCTTGTAATAGTGGAGTTAATTTTAAGTAGGTACTTTGGAAAAAATGCCTAGTTTTAGACTCGATTGCACCACCAATAATTATATTAAAGAATATATTTAGCATCAAGTGATAAAAAAAAAATTGAAAGAGACAGAATGACGTTTCAAATTATGTTTAGCCCTAAATGTACAGACGCCAGCATATCAAGCTACTACACTCTGTCAAATTTCTTTAATAGATTTTAAACTTTATCGCTAAAGCATTAGGTTCAAGGTTGATTGGGACAAATTTGACAGTTTCGGGTAGCTTGACCTGCTGGCGTCTGTACTATCGACAAATGCCAGGCCTTTCCAATTTCGAAACAATTTTGCTTGCAAGCTAGGGTAGGACAAACAAAGGACCATAACTAAATAGCCCCTAATAGTGTATACAAAAAGCAACTTTAAAGTGTAAATGCGTGTGCGTGTGTGATTTTTTTATAGTACCTAAGGCACTGGATAAGTGGCAATCGTTTTCAAAACGTTTCGTATTTCTGCAATGACTTTCAGCGGGATTGAAAACTTATCGGTACCTTATTTAAATGTCAGTTCCATACATTTTTGACTTTTCCATCATCGCTCTGACAGATATCCCTACAGTACGATCAGAGTTATTTGACATCAGCAATCCAACATCAACATTATTGTATTGAAACTATAGATCACTTTGATTTTGACAGACTTGTCAAATCCAACAGCAACCTTAATGTAATGAAAATAAAGACCACTGTAATTTTGACAGTGATGCAAGATCAGAAGTAACTATGAACGGTCTGTATGTCTAGTCCCCTATAGCTTCTGCCAGATAACCGCGCAATAAAAGTTGTTGACGCCCTGTGCCAATGTATTTCAATATTTCAAAATGATACGAAAAAAATTCAAAGGGTCCAACTTCGAGAAAGAGGTCAATCGTCGAATCCGACTCGGCTGGGCGCGTTCGGGAAGCTACGTAATATCTTCTCGTCTCACATAACGCAGTGTCTCAAGACGAAAGTCTTTAACCAGTTCGTGTTACCAGTGATGACTTACGGCACCGAAACGTGGTCGCTCACAATGGGCCTTATTAGTAGGCTAAAAGATACCCAAAGGGTAACAATGGAGAGGGCTCCGCTTGGATTTTTCCTAGGTGATCGAATCGAAAATGGAGAGATCTGCAGGAGAACTAAGGTATCCGACATAGCCCAAAGAACTGCCAAACTTAAGTGGCAGTGGTCAGGGCATATTGCTCGCAGAACAGATGGCCGATGAGGTTCTGGAGTGGCGACTGCGTACTGGAAGACGAAACGTTGGAAGGCCTCCCACTAGGTGGAATCCGTTGCATGCGGGAAGCACAGAACCGGTCAAAGTAGCGATGCTTGCGGGAGGCTCATTGGCGACGTAAAACTGGTGGATGCCAAGCTTCATAGCTTGGCTCATCGCCGCAAGGTTGCCTGCTTGTCGGTTTTCTACAGATTGTACTTCGGAGAGTGTGCCCGAGAACTCCACGACCTCATTCCACCGGCCCCCTTCTACCATCGGACATCTGGACGCACTACCGGTTACCATCCCTATCTGGTTGCTATTCCACCAATTCGCACTAAGCGCTTCCAAATGTCTGTTATAATGCACACAGTAAAAGAGTGGAACTCACTACCTGCGTCTGTGTTTCCGAACGTATACAACCCTAATCTCTTCAAAGTGAGAGTGAACAGGCTTCTTCTGGGTAAGCTCACTCCATCGTCGACTTTGTCTCTGTCACCTCTGACCTAGACTAGAGTCAAGAGCAAACCCATCACAAATAATAAAAAAGGCACGTATCCAGCAGTGGTAGACATCTGGTGTACCGGGGGGCTGAAAAGTTTTGAACCTAGGGATGTGCCGCGGATGACTGAGACATGATGATGTTTACTGATTAATTACTAAAAGCGTAATGATGCTAATGACATGAAACTATACTAAAAAGTTTGTAAAAGCAAGGGATAGCAGTAATTTTATTAAGGGCGTGCATGACAAACTGATTCGATTTGTAAATGTTTATAAAGAAATTAATATCTAGACACTTCCACATTTTTTATGTGAAACTTGTTACGTTGCGTACGATTACTGATTACTGGTTAGTGACGATTACTGTTTTCAGATTAGTACACCTAAAAAAAAAATATGCAATACATCAATAAAAGTTATTGAGCCTACCAGTTGCACCTATCTGAAAAATGCTGAATATCTGACAGTTTACTGTAGCCTTAATATATCTTTAGTAACAGCCTCATAGCTACGCGACACATCAACGATGAAGAATAATTATTCAAATGTTATAGAGCAATATTCCAGACAAGGTAGGGATAGCAAATTTGCGAAAAAAAAACAACACGCTAATTGCGAAACACACTTTCAATGAAAAACCGAAAGATTTTGAAAGAAATTGCAATCGATTGCTTCATTTTTAAAAGTTTGCTTGCTCAACAACGTAAATGACCTTTTCCAGACAGCGCTAAAGTGATAGCGACACATCATCTGCTTGGACGACAACGATATCGTCCGACGATATTTAAACGACTTCGGTATGTGACACAATGTAACCAACAGCTTATTGTCATGCGGTATGCCACAGCAGTCTTGAACAGTCGCGTTGCGCCAGCAAAAGCTTACATCGCCGCGCGATTTCAAAAGTGTAATAATGTATTAGAGGTAATACTGGCAGCAGTGATCACCCCGCACTGTGTCGTCCGCCGATATCGACACGACGATCAATGTCGGCGACGATACCGTTGACTACAACGACAGTGTGATTGCTCTTGACTTTAGGTAAGAGGTGACAGAGACAAAGTCTACGATGGAGTGCTTACCCAGAAGAAGCCTGTTCACTCTCACTTTGAAGAGATTCGGGTTGTATGCGTTCGGGAACACAGACGCAGGTAGTGTGTTCCACTCTTTTGCCGAGCGCATTATGTTTGGAAGCGCTTAGTGTGAATTGGTGGAATGGCAACTAGGTATGGATGGTGACTTGCAGTGCGTCTAAATGTTCGATGGTAGAAGGGGGCTGGTGGAATGAGGTTGTGGAATGAGGTTCCTGAGCACACTCACCGAAGTACAGTCTATAGAAGACCGACAAGCAGGCAACCTTGTGACGATGTGCCAAGCTGTGAAGCTTGGCATCCACCAGTTTTACGTCGCCAATGAGTCTCTTAGCGTTCCACTGAGTCAAGCGCAGCAAGTTGGTATTTAGCTGAGCCATCCTAAAGGTGGCTGCAATACTCCATGCAGGATCAGAATCGTTTTTCTCGACCACAATTTATCGATGACTCATTTGAATGGTACACGCAACCCTAATGACTGACGTCACAAACGTGTTCTATGGCCCCGCGTGCCACGAGCGTTTGGACCGAGTATAGTAGTAATTATATGAAACTATCAGTCCGACAAAATCGTGTAGTTATCGTTATCGTCCAATGTGAAAACGGCCATTGTTGTTGAACTGTCAAAATGAAAGGCGAAGTATTTTACGAAATTACCCCGCAGGATATCTATTTAACCTAACTACCTAATGTTTTTGTTGTCTTTTCAACCAACGTGGTCAATGGAAAAGCAAACCAATCATTTGAATTAAAGGAAAATGGTCTAAGGCGTAGCAGCATTTCGACAGTTATATTTGAGTCCTTTATATGATATTATGGGGTTATAGTATTGCCAATAACTGGGCACTTAAACTCCGGGTGCTACTGAGAAATGAAAAGTGGAAAATAGAAATGATAAAAACAATATAACATAAGATAACAACACGCCTGTAATACCCAAAGGGTTAGGCAGAGGTGTCCCTATAGTACACCCACATTTCGCCAGTTTTGGTTTTAAGTCCCAAGTAATAGGGAGCGAGCCTATAGCCATCAACCGGCACAAATCCAGATTCCGAGCTGATACTGAGAAATTCCAGATAGAAGAACCCAATAACACTTTGCCTGACCCAGAAATCGAACCCAGGACCTCATGCTCAGCAGTAGCGCTTGCGACTCCCAGGCCAACGAAGCAATGAAAATAAAAAAAGATAAAAATAGGTTTTTTTAAGATAAAAACGTTTGTTTTGCGAACGGTACAACGTAGAACATTATTGAGGCCGATCTCTGCGCAAAAATATGATTATCGCGGGCAACATTACTACCTGACAAATGAGATACAGTCGGAGGCACGAGTACCTACTAGTATCATCATTACTTGTAGGTAGGTAGTTGTTTGTGAGCCTTATTTACTTTGTATTACTTATTATTTTACTTGGTTATGTACGACTACAATTTACGTTGACAGTACGTCTGTGTTTCCTGAGATGTATAGAATCTGCTACACCATCATCCTAATGTTGTAAATGCGAAAGTAAGTTTGTTTGTTACCTTTTCACGCCTAAACCACTGAACCGATCATCCTGAAATTTTGCATATACGTTGTCAGGTGTACCGAAACGGACATAGGATACCTTTTATCCCGAAAAAAGTACTGTTCCCGAGGAAAACAACAATAACGTTCTTATGATAATAGATGGCGCCACGTGTCTTTCAATTATTATAGAAACTTTTGTAGTGTGTTATGAGTTACCTATTAATACTTTTTGTGAGCCTAGAGTGTCGATGCAAAGATGTTTGTTTGTTTGTTGATTACGCTTTCACGCTAAAACGGCTGAGCGGATTTGGATGAAATTTGGCACTTGGGTAGACCATGACCTGGAGAAGTACATAGGCTACTATTCATCCTGGATGGCAGACGAAGTCGCGAGCAACAGCTAGTTCCTAATAGAAAAAACCCAAGGCTTTTGTTCAGCCTTGGAATCGAACCCCTCAGCTATCGCGCGTACAACCTCCATAACAACGAGGCTTATCATCGCACTGCTTATCTCAATTTTTTTTGGGGTAGGCAGAGCACGTCTTCTTTTTCCATACCTACATATCCGACAACAGTGGAGGAGCTCGGGGCTAAGTAATAACAGCGACACGGGTCAATAGATCAGGTAAGCCACGCTTGCCGTGGTTGGTCCGTGGATGGGTGACCATCCTTTCAATCTTTACATACCGAGAACGGCTTAACGTGCTTTCCGAGACACAGAGGTCTCAAAGCACATTAAGCCGTTGATCTCGGCTGTCATTACGGGTCGTCAGAAGCCCGATTGTCTGACAACCAGTCTTACCAAGGGGTATCGTATAACATAGTAACTGGGTTGTGGAGGTCAGATAAGCAGTCGCTCCGTGTAAAATACTGGTATTCAGCTGCATCCGGTTAGACTGGAAGCCGACCCCAACATAGTTGGGAAGAGGCTAAGCAGATATATATCTTCGACAACAGTGGAGGAGCTCGTGGCTAAGTAATAACAGCCACACGGATCGATCGATCAGGTTAAGCCACGCTTGCCGCGGTTGGTCCGTGGATGGATGACCATCCTTACAATCTTTACATACCGAGACTCCTCCGTGCCTCGCAAACCACGTTAAGCCGTTGGTTTCGGCTGTCATTCGTGAATATTTGATAGTCGTTACGGGTCGTCAGAAGCCTGAAAGTCTGACAACCAGTCTTACCAAGGAGTATCGTGTTACCCAGTAACTGGGTTGTGGAGGTCAGATAGGCAGTCGCTCCATCTAAAATACTGGTATTCAGCTGCTTGCGGTTAAACTGGAAGCTAACCCCAACATTGGGAACAGGCTGGGAAAATATATGTCTCCAACAACAGTGATGTCAGTAGTAAAAAACTTAAATAAGGTATTTTTTTCATTTAAACCAATTACAGGCACTTTAGAATTATCAAGGACTTGCTCAGACAGAAAGATGAAGCTAGTTGTCCCTTCCAAAGCGTCGTAGGTACCTATGGAGAAGAACGGGCAAGAAATTCCACGTACACTCACAATATTGTATCCAAAATATTGGTTACATCATTCATGTTGAAATTATACATGTAGGAACGATGAGAAAGACGTACACGTCAGTCACAACTTAGGAATAATAGTAGTACATAATCTATCTATGGTCCCACAGCTGGGATACCGGCCTCCTCTCTGTGAGAGGGAGTGGGTCGTAATCCACCACGAGGGCAGAGCAGGTTGTTGGACAAAAATTAATTACCAGGAGGGTAATCGCATCCTCATAAAACCAGCAACTTTCTTATTCCTTCTCTATCCATGCTGTGAGACTGTGGAACTCACTTCCGCCTAGCATTCGCGATTTAAAAACTGTGTCTCTTTTCAAATATCTAGTAAAATAGCATTACCTTTCCTCTCAACTGTGAGTATTTATATAAGTATAGTATATGTATATTCATTTATTTAAGCTTTATGTATTATTTAAGTATATGTTATACGTGGAGGTATAGTTAATATTTTAGTTTAAGACATCGCATATTCATAACCACACTATTCAATCTGCCAATCTGCCAAGCCTTTTCCCAACTATTTTGGAGTCGGCTTCTAGTCTAACCAAATGCAGCTGAATACCAGTATTTTACATAGAGCGACTGCCTACTGACCTCCACAACTCAGTTATTGGGTAGGTAATACGATACCCCTAAGACTGGTTGTCAGACTATCGGGCTTCTGACGACCTCTAACGACTGCCAAAGATCCACGAATGACAGCCGGGACCGGCTTATCGTACTTTCCGAGGCACGGAGGAGTCTCGGTATGTAAAGATGGTCACACATCTACGGACCAACCCTGGCAAGCGTAGCTTAACCTGATGGATCGACCCGTGCGGCTTTTATTACTTAGCCACGAGCTCCTCCTATTATAAACACACTATTGTCTACATGAATGCCTTTCGCAGGTCTTCTGGAAGAAATTTCTTAAGAAATGAGCAGTACCTTTGTAGTCCTAATTATGTATTTTTCTATGTATTTTACTGTGTGTACATAAATAATAAAATTAATAAATAAATATTTTTTTAATTTATCTATGCAGCCCCTAAGTTACAGTAATGCTGCCAACAGTAAAACCTTATGTTCTCTATTCATTACATTAACATAACATCACGCCTGTAATCCCTGAAGGGTTAGCCAGAAGTGTACCTATAGTACATCCAGGACAAACATTTGTGTGCATGAACATGTCTGTTTGTTCTGAGTCTGGATGTAATTATCTATATAAGTATGTATTTACAAAAAAAAAAGTAGTATATCAGTTATCTGGTTTCCATAGTACAAGCTCTGCTTAGTTTGGGATCAGATGACCGTGTGTGAATAATGTCCCAGGTTATTATTATTATCTTTATTATCTCTATCCATATTTTGCCATTTATATTCAAGTCCCATGTAATACGGGGCGAGCCTATTGCCTTCAACCAAAGACAAACGTAGACTCAGGGCTGCGACTGAGAAATTCCTTATCAAGAAACAGTAGAACACTTTACCCGACCTACGAATCGAACGGTAGACCCCGTGCTTGCGACCACTAGACCAACGATGCTACTAGTCCTTGTCAATCTGCCTATCCTTTTCCCAATTATGTTGGGGTCGGCTTCCAGTCTAATCGGATGCAGCTGAATACCAGTATCTTACATGGAGCGACTGCCTATCTGACCTCCACAACCCAGTTACTGGGTAACACGATGCCCCTTGGTAAGACTGGTTGTCAGACTTTCGGGCTTCTGACGACCCGTAACGACTGTCAAATATCCTCGAATGACAGCCGGGACCAACGGCTTAACGTGCTTTCCGAGGCACGGAGGAGTCTCGGTATGAAAAGATGGTCACCCATCCACAGACCAACCCCGGCAAGCGTAGCTTAACTTGATTGATCGATCCGTGCGGCTGTTATTACTTAGCCACGAGCTCCTTAGCTACTAATCCTTGTGTAGTACGAAATTTATTAAAGTAATACAACAGTAAAACCTCACGTTTTCCATTCATTCAAAAATAAAAGAGCACAATCCTCTAAACCCGTATCACCAATCATCCGTTACGTCGCCAAGGGGCCGGCAGAATGAACGGAAAAATGCGCAGCTTCAAGTGTATTCAATCTTTCAACCGACATAATTATCGTCAGATATCCACGTTCAAGTTTTAGGTGGATGTAGTGTCAATGGAAGACGAGGGGACGTGGTTTTGGAAGGTTAGGGAGCGTGGTTTGAATTGGGTCATGACGAGTAAGAGCTCTGACTATCTATAAATCAGATCTGTGAATTTAAATTGTTATAGTAATCATGAGTGTTCGAACTATCTACAAGATATCGTGTACAATACAGATAACTCAAAATGTCTACCTGCATTGTTGGTGGTCTTTACTGCATGCCCCGACTGCATTATTTATGAAAACTTACTAGTCCGCCAAGAAAACTAGAGAACTGTCTATTGTGAACACATTTTTGTAACTAGGTTTTTAACCGACTTCAAAAAAGGAGGTTATCAATTCGACACGTATGTATGTTATATTATTGAAACTGCGATATATTCACATATAATAAATTTATTTTTATTAGGGCTTTCAAACAAATATACTAAATTTTATGTGTAATTTTATCTATGGATGTTTGTCCACGCATCTTTCCGAAACTGGTAATCAGATCGTGATCATTTTATTTTTATTAGCTTACATTTACTTCAAATTAGGGAACAGTGCAAGTTTAATCGAAATCGGTTTAGTAGTTTTCAATATATGGACTAATACGTGTAAGTGTGACGGCCTGGCTTATTGAAACGAGGTATGGGTGGTGTAGTGTCAAAGGGAAAACAGCTCAAAACCTTCATATTCTAGTGCAATATTTATAACAAAAGTATTAACTACTTATTACAAACAAATATTCCAATTTTTACTTAAAACAAAACTTATAAAATTGTAAAAAAATAATTTAAAAAAATTAAATCGACTTCAAAAAGAAGTTAACTCAAAAGTATGTAATTTCGGAAGTCGGCGGCAAAAAAATAAAATACAGATCCCAACACACGGACTTCCGATTTAATTTTTATTACCTGTCCAAATCGTTTTTAAATGGTAAACTCCAAGGTTAGATAAGGTCAATCTGACTAACCTTTTCCCAAATATGTTGGGGTCGGTTTCCAGTCTAACCGGATGCAGCTGAATACCAATATTTTACATGGTGTGACTGCCTATCTGACCTCCACAACCCAGTTACTGGGTAACACGATACCCGTTGGTAAGACTGGTTGTCAGACTTTCGGGCTTCTGACAACCCGTAACGACTGTCAAAGATCCACGAATGACAGCCGGGACCAACGGCCTAACGTGATTTTCGATTAACGGAGGAGTTTCGATATGTAAAGATGGTCCACGGACCAACCCCGGCAAGCCAACCTGATCGATCGACCCGTGCGACTATTATTACTTAATTTATTTATTTTATTACTCTATCATATCTAGGATCATAGATCTATAGATATTATATAGGAAATATACTGAAGCTCACAAATGATTCATTCTTATGTCTACTCTACATTGCCAGGTCTCAGATCAGTCAGGTCAGGATCTTTGACTCATAGATCTATGATCAGATAAGGTAAGATGATTAATGAATGTGAGATGCATTAAATTATATCACAGTCATGCTTGGTCTTAATGGCGTAGAAATATAAATAAGTAGGATTTAGTACATAAAAATTACTGTACATCAAATAATTAACATATTTATATGCTCTGTAACACGCACGCTACACATCAATGCTGATGGATAGCAGAATAAATGAGGTTAGGAACAAAAACTGATAATTCGATATTTTCCCAAATATTTTTTTTCTACTCTACACCTTGGTTTCTATCCACCCTTGGCATGTTTTTTGTAAAAAAAAAAAACGTGTTAAAATACTACTAATAAAATGATGAAATATTAAGTTTCATTCAAAAATTGATAATTTGTTGATATTTTCCTAATACCTTCATAAATTTATTTTTCTCGATACAACAAACATGCAAACAAACAAGCAAACATGTAGTTTATCACTTTTCATTCCTAACCTCCTCAAATAATAAATCCTGGACATAGTACACCAAAAAGGGAAATCCTCTCGTATGCTCGAGCACTTCTCACGCAGATTATCATGCTTGATTTCTGTATCAAGTCAATATTGATATGTAGCTACAATATTAGTGGTGTATATTTACTTATCCAGTGAAATTTAAAAAAGTGCTCGAACAGTCACAAGGATTTTACCGTTTGGTGAAAACTGACCCTAATGATCTTCTTCAAAATTGTCACTTCCATCCTACTATTTCCTTACACAACCACCCTTAGGCGATGCGAAGGGGGAGCGGGAGGGAGTGGGGGGTCTTCAGGGTGGTTTGTCTCTTGAAAAAGTCTCAATAACTCGACAGCGCGGAACGCGAATGACATCGTTAGTGCAAGTGGCTCGAAGAAAAGGCGAACTATCTACTTGGTACGGTGATATCTATCGGATGTTGGTACAGGATGTAGCTGAGGCTAGGATTCTTTACTGTTTTTTAATCTACAGGGTGTAACAGAAAGGTGTGGTCAAATTAAAGGATATGGCATAGATAGACCATCAAACTGAACAACTTTTGCCATCGTAATCGAGAAGAAATATCAACTGTTCTATGCAAAACTTTAATACTTACTCGACCCGAATGTATGGGATGGCTGCTTATTTTGTCTCGATTAAGAAGTTGGTCCCATGTAGAAAGTTGTTCAGTTTAATTGTCTTTACCGCCCCCTTATATTAGGCTACACCTTTCTGAATACGCCGTATACTATATTAATCATTTTATTTAATTCAGACAGAGTGACGTTTTTGTTAGTACTACAGAGGTATGAGGAACAGGGTGGAGTTCACTCATCCTCCATAGAAAAGGGAGAATCCTCCGACCAGACGGGTGTTGTGTCTGGTGGGCTACTGCCCGACGACTGAGCAAGTCGCGCGGTAAACTCTGATTGCGCGATGCAGGATTCTGCGTGACGTCAGCGTGGTGCGTAGTTCGCATGTGGCCATGTAGATGCCGCCACAGTTCTACACTTAAAAATAATATTAGTAGGTAACCAAAGATTCACAACATAATAATACTAGGTATTATATATTATTACTACACTTGACGTGGTTGGTCTGTGGATGGGTGACCATCTTTACATACCGAGACTCCTCCGTGCCTTGGAAAGCACGTTAAGCCGTTGGTCC
This sequence comes from Dicycla oo, assembly GCA_948252095.1. Taxonomy (NCBI): domain Eukaryota; kingdom Metazoa; phylum Arthropoda; class Insecta; order Lepidoptera; family Noctuidae; genus Dicycla; species Dicycla oo. The sequence continues at coordinate 26,247,605 of OX411729.1, read as the reverse complement.
CAGCTGTCATTCGTGGATCTTCGACAGTCGTTACGAGTCGTCAGAAACCCGACAGTCTGACAACCAGTCTTACCTAGGGGTATCGTATTTCCCAGTAACTGGGTTGTGGAAGTCAGAAAGGCAGTCGCTCCATGTAAAATACTGGTATTCAGCTGCAGCCAGTTAGACTGAAAGCTGACTCCAACATAGTTGGGTAGATGCTGGCAGCATGAATAATATCTAAATGAAACTACAGAAATAGATAGGTACTTGCATCAAATTATAAAATAAATAAATTCACTAAAATCATTCAAATTCAATCAATCTGCCTAGCCTTTTCCCAACTAAGTTGGGGTCGGCTTCCAGTCTAACCGGTTGCAGCTGAATACCAGTATTTTACATGGAGCGATTGCCTATCTGACCTCCACAACCCAGTAACTGGGTAATACGATACCCCTTGGTAAGACTGGTTGTCAGACTTTCGGGCTTCTGGCGACCCGTAACGGCAATCAAAATCATTCAAACACATTAAAATTATTTAAAGTCAAGAAATTCATTCAATTGACGGCTATAATTATAGTGAAGAATAATTATAGTTATTATACTCAACTTTATTACTCATCAGTCATCAGCATCACTGATCAGTTACGACTTTTCCCATGGACTTTCTCTGAAAATATCGGAAATCAAATCAGCTGTTTCATATTTATTTTACTCGGGTAGGTAATTATTGCATTTTTATGGAAGAACTATTTTTTGACGATCTATTCAAGAAAGAAAAGCACCAATTTCAGCAGAGGGATTGTTGGTAATCGCAGTATGTTCTTATTGACGCAGAAGAGAAGTACGCCATAACCTAACCTATTGAAAAAAAAAAACAGTCACTTCACTTCAGGATCTAGACTACTCAAAATGATAGAGGTTTGGAGGCAGAATAACAATTTTACTATAATCAAAAGGAAATAATAAAACTTCTTATAACTACTTTATCATCCTAGCTAAAGCCGAAGTGCCCACAGATAACTAATCCCACAGATTACTAATATGTAGCAAGAAGTGCCGCGTGGGAAAAACATACAAACTATCTTTCTTTATTTATTTAAAAAATTAAAAAAAAAATTAAAAAAAAAAAATATAAATATAAAGATAAAATAAAGTTATGGAACCTTTACAGCACTTACAGAAAAACCAGATTCTGCCTACATCGATAAAAAACTGAGAACCATGCATGCAATTACTCGCATCTAAACGATTTTAATGACCTTTCATACTTGAACGAAACCTACGTAAAGCAACATTTTTTCCATTTCACATTTACCAAACAGCCTGTATTCAAGTATTGGCTAGATCTGAATAACAGCGTCGCGTAAAAACTCGCGACTATGTTCTTTTTGTGGACTTTCTGACTTCTGATCTAGAAACAACCTTATATCTTAAGCCGTAAGGTGGTAATTCTCTCAGCGATGGCAACCTGACCCATGTTTTAAAGGCGCTCTTGAGTTTCGCGCCGTGATCACGCATCACTTGCGTAGGAGTGCGGGGTGTAATTATTTTTGATTACGAATATTGGGATTTTATAGTTATTTTTGAATTGATTTCTGGCTTAGTAAATATATAAAAATAGCACTGTAAAAAACTAATAAGGGTATAAGGGACAGCCCTTCGCCAAATAACAGGGTGCATTCAGTAAGTACCTTATTTTGAAATTCCACCGGGAAATTTCTGAAGACAATTTTAATTGTTTTTTTTTTTTTATTGTTTTTAGGGTTTCGTACCTCAAAAAGTAAAAACGGAACCTTATATTATCACTCGTGTGTCTGTCTGTCTGTCTGTCCATCACACCAATTTGCTCCAAATCTAATGGACCGATTAAGTTGAAATTTAGTACACGTATGAATTTCTAAAAAAAAATAGCTGATTCCTACATTTTGACAAGTTATGCGAACATACTCGTAAATGTAGGGAACCACTGATATTTTTTCGCGATTTCAGGTTTGGTCCCATATTAAAAGTTGTTAATAATGATGAGTACAATGACTCCTTGAGAGATTTCGTGTATATGAATAGATAGACCTTATAAATTTCGGAATGGCTGCCATAACTGATTGGTTTTAGTTCTAGTTATCACTTTTTAGGACTTCCGAAGTTCCCTATAAGTAACGAAATTAAAAATTGTGGTAGCTGTTTGAATGACCATCGGATTTTGGCATGGTCACATGTACTGACCATGCCACGCGCAGACGTAGTTCCAAACATTTTTTAATTTTATTTTGGTGTCAAAAACCATCGCGATTATAATGTTCTAAGTAGCCTACAAACAGTGAGAAACCGATATGAATTTCCTGTTTCCCTGAACGTATATCTAATACAAATGGTTTGGGACTAGAAATCTCCAAACGTAACCTTCGTAACGTCTGTCAATGATCTACGAATTACAGCCGAGATCAACGGCTTAACATGCTTTCCGAGGCACAGAGGACCGGAGAGGCATGTAAAGAGGGTCACCGATCCACGGACCAACCCCAGCAAGCGTTGTTTAACCTGACAGATCGACTCCTGCTGCTGTTATTTCTTAGCCACACTAAAAAATCCAACCACCAAAGAAACAAAGATTTTCATACGATAGCAAAACAGTTACTGATTTATTACACGAACTAATTCTAGATTCTTGTCTGTCATTGCAGTTGACATAAAATATTGATCTAGACAAAAGATTTATGTCTAGCCAAGTGGTTCGTAGACTGCAAACGATTGTACTCGAGCTGGTCTAATAAGGTCACGACATGGCCTTCCGTTTTGCTTGCTGCCTGTACTGTTTGTACGGACTGAGGTACTAGGGCTGCAGTTTTTGAAGGAGCTGTTTTTTTATGTGACAGTCATCATCATCAGGTGCTTGAAGAGATCAATCTGAACTGACAATCAGAGCAGTCAGACCGGATGCACATACGCTTTTTTAAGGCCATTTTAACTCCTATAACGTTCCCACTGTTGGGACAAAGGCCTAAAGGTGAGAGGGAGTGGACCGTAATCAATCACGTGGTTTGGTATGACGCACGTCATATTTTTTTTTGGTTATACGAGTAGGATATGCTGGTTTCCTTGCGATGTTTTCATTCACCATTTGAGACCAGTGGTGATGAAAATAAATCGCACAAAGTGAAGCGCATGCCTGGATTTGAAGCCACGATTTACAACTCCATACGAGTTGTAGATCAGGGCGGTTGCTAATGGACCCTGCTAAAACCACTATGCGAACAATGAATACCACTCTATTTTTGTCCCATTACTGGGCAAAGGCATCTTCTCTTTCAGAGAGAATGGTCGGTCATTTCATTTCATTCAAGAGCTCAATCAATCAATCTGCCTAGCCTTTTCCCAACTATGTTGGGGTCGGCTTCCAGTCTAACCGGATGCAGCTGAATACCAGTATTTTACATGGAGCGACTGCCTATCTGACCTCCACAACCCAGTTTAGTGGGTAATACGATACCCCTTGGTAAGACTGTTTGTCAGACTTTCAGGCTTCTGACGACCCGTAACGACTGTCAAAGATCCTCGAATGACGGTCGGGACCAGCGGCTTAACGTGCTTTCCGAGGCACGAAGGAGTCTCGGTATGAAAAGATGGTCACCCATCCACAGACCAACCTCGGCAAGCGTAGCTTAACCTGATGGATCGACCCGTGCGACTGTTACTACTTAGCCACGAGCTCCTCTGATTCCTCTGAATCCTTCATTCAAGAGCTCGTGACTAAGTAGTAACAGCCGCACGGGGTCGACACATCAGGTTAAGCTACGCTTGCCAAGGTTGGTCTGTGGATGGGTGACCATCTTTTCATACCGAGACTCCTCCGTGCCTCGGAAAGCACGTTAAGCCGTTGGTCCCGGCTGTCATTCGAGGATCTTTGGCAGTCGTTACGGGTCGTCAGAAGCCCGAAAGTCTGACAACCAGTCTTACCATGGGGTATCGTATTACCCAGTAACTGGGTTATGGAGGTCAGATAGGCAGTCGCTCCATGTAAAGTACTGGTATTCAGCTGCATGGCGTTAGACTGGAAGCCGACCCCAACATAGTTGGGAAAAGTCTAGGAAAGCAGGTAGATATGAATTGAAAAAGTCACATAGGTACATGCCCCGATTTGAACCACAAAGCAAAATGTAATTTATAATGCGCACAGCAAAAGAGTGGAACTCTCTACCTGCGTCTGAGTTTCCGAGCGCATACAACCCTAATCTCTTCAAAGTGAGAGTGAACAGGCTTCTTCTTGGTAAGCTCACTCCTTTGTCGACTATTTCAATGTCTCCTCCGACCTAGACTAGAGTCAAGAGCAAACCCATCTCAAATAAAAAAAAAAACATTATTCGTCAACACCATTTACTTTGATACTTAATTAAATAGAACCGTTTTCCGACACATTAGCTCTTGTCGTCAACACTTAATTATGTGCTCTTATCGATGTTGACTTGCAAATACGCGTTTCCTTTTACGAATGTCTACTGTCCATGTAAGTAGGTGAGAATTATCATATTATACCTACCTAAATTAACCATCGGGCAAAGCAAATGTCGCAGGCATATCGTATAACACTCCGTATTACAAAACGCCTAGCCGAAATACAAAATGGCGCTGTTTTGTAATACGGCTGATTGACGTTCAGCCAAAATGTCGTAAAGATACGTTCGACAAAACAGCGACCAGCCTTTAGCCGTATTGCAAAATATAATATAAGGTAACCAAGCCAAGTAACTGCGAACAACTTGGAACTAGCGCTCACTCGGCTTGCTGGTTGTTCACTGTTGATCAGCCGCAGCGTTTTTTGGAGGAATGTTGATAAGCCGCTTTAACGAACGCGAAGTGCTCATACAATAACTACTTTATTTCAGCGGAATTGAATCCGGCTGAACGAAAGGTAGCCGCATTTCAAAACGGCCACGTTTTTTCAATTGGGCTTGTCTATTTGTAATATGACGCCATATTACACGTTCTACGATATGGCTGCGACACATACACCAATCTCTAACAGTGTAGAGAAGAGAACTAAGGGCACGAAATAAAAAAATAAAAACAAAAAAAAAAATAGAATAAAAGCACACGAATTTTTATTGTAAAACAGCTCGTCTTACAAATTACTACCATTACAATATATAACAACACACCTGTAACCCTCAGAGGGTTAGGCAGTTTAAATGCCATGTAATAGGGGGCGAGCCTATTGCTATCAACCGAACACAAATCCAGAGTCCGGGATGCTATTGAGAAATTCCTGATGGAAAAACCAATAACACTTTGGCTGACCTGAGAATCGCAACCAGGACATCATGTTCAGCAGTAGCGCACGCGACTACAAAACCAACGAGGCAGAGGGTACTGCAAAATGAGCCTTCAAATCATTTTAATGAATCCAGACTATGACTAATCAAACCACTTATTAAGTCCCCTACCCTGTACGCGACTTGCACTTAAAACAAAACCGATACGGTTCGGTATCAGGTCGCAATCGACGCGGCCGGCACGCGACCTTAACGGTGGCGTGCCGTATCGACTGCATTCAAATCGGACGCTCGTAGAAATTGATTTACGATGGCATGGTAAGGGTTAAGTTGTTTTGTGCGGAGACAGACTTCGATAAATAATATTTCCTCTTTATTTTAATAAAGGTTTGGTAATTTCAAGAGTCATTTGGGTCGCTATTCTAATCCAAAGGTCACGGAAGTTATGCAAAGATTATTTGAAACATAAAATAATGTTGACAGATAGACGTGCTTTGTACAAGGATTTCTTCCGAAAATGTGTCATGCGCTCTAGTTCTGATCATGTTATAGTGGGCGAAACATATAACAAAAAAATCGGGCACAAATGTAGACCCCGGGCTGCTGCGATCACTATTTGCCTGGATCTAACCAAGAAGCCAATATCCAACAATCGTGCTTGCGTCTACAAATCCAACTAGGCGGTTTATATTAAGGCGAAAACGGGCGGTGGCGGCGCGCGGCGCGGCGGTGGTATGGCCGGCCCGTGCGCAATTTTATAGCACGCCTTTTATAAATATATATTTTTTATTCTATGTGCTTTGAAATCTGAAACTTTGCGATTTTTTTTATATCGAGCCAAATTATATCAATCGTGGTTTGACCCTCATAATTTACTAAAGAAAATCTTAATTTTTTTTAATCACAAAAAAAATAAAGTAAATTTTTCGTTTTTGAGGACAAAAATAGATTTTTCGTGCAGCCGAAATGAGTCAATATATTTTCTTTAGCACCCATTGCCCCTAGGGAAAAGCGCGAAATTCAAATTTTCTTACGATTTTTACAATTTGCAGCTCAATGTCTGGGTATATGTTGAATAAAGTATGATTCGCTACCGCAACAAATGTGTATTTACATAATTATAATCATTAGAATCAGCAATACAACTCCTTAATCTAGAATTGGCCTCAAATGTCACGATTTCATGAAATAGGGTAATACGAATTTGGATAGTTGTATTGATGATTTTAATGATAATAATTCTATACATACATATTTGTTACGGTTGCGAATCTTATTCAAATCAATATACAAACATCAGTTTGACCTGAAAATTGTAAAAAAAACAGTAAGAAAATTTTAATTCCGAGGGCTGCAAAATGGTAAACCATCTGCATCCAAGTATTTCAAGAAAATACCTAAAGAGCCAACCAATACCAAAAACCTAAGAGAAGCCTATTCCACCCTCCTTAGCCAGTAATATCACAAGAATGTCACGACAGCTGCATTCATATTGTCTTATCTAATATTGGCGGGAAGTCGCTGACATGACCTTCTACCCTGGATTTATTGCAGAACGGCTTCCGAAGCTTCATGCATTTTATAGTCGAAGGTATATGAGCCGATGTGATAGATAAGTGAGGTAAGGCATTATTGTAGCGCATTTGTGACTGCACAAGTCATGAGCCTGATAGGATATCCCACTGCCATTAATAATAATAAAATAAAGTAGGTTAATTTATAAATCCTTTCTTAAGAGCGGCCAACCCGTCATACTTTTAGAAAGTAATAAAGAAAGAAAAATATTTTAATTGGGACACGCACAGGAAATACAAACAGTAAAAAGAGAGCATAGGAAAGTAACAAAATTAACATTTAAAAATACAAAATATAAAAATTAAAAAAAAACTTGTGCGAGGCCAAAAAGAGAAAAAAAGACCAAAAACTTTTCATACAAACGCTCGTACGCGATTATAGCGTTTAAACATATTTTTCTAAGAAATTTTTGAACTAATTGGTATTTTGTGCGCTGTATGTAGGTTTCTATCAAAGCGAAAAATAAAAATTTGGAGAAACAAATTCAGTATAAGCCTCCATAAATCTGCTTTTTTGCATAATTTTTACCTATATTTTGGCCGTTCATAATGTACTCATAAATTGTAAAAGTAAAGAAAATATCCATAGAAACCTCACCCATGTAAAAAAATGTCAAACATTTATTTCACAAACTTGTAAGGCTTCCTACAAAACACGTATTTTCTGGAACAAGTTTCATAAAATTTCCGCACACATCTTATCGCGTTCTTATTTGTAGACAACGGGCGTTGCGCTGGATGAAACAATAAGCTTTTCGACCATGCTCGCGTTGACGATAGACGGTTCGGGAAGGGCCCTCTTAATGCTCACTTTCGTTATAGGAACTCTTGTGCAAAATTTCATGCCTCTTGCTAGCGGTTTAGGCTGTGCGTTGTTGGTCAGTGAATGAATGAAAGAATGAATGTAAGAATGTTGTTAAGGGCGCTATTATATTACATTTCGACCGTGATTTTTGTGGTGAATAGCCAACTTTGGCTTCATTATTATAAGAAACCGAAAGACTTCGACAACTATAACTTATTGAGTGGTGGAGAATAGTTATTAGTATAGTTTTTAGCGGCCTCGCTTTGCGCAATTTTTTCTCACCTATTTATATAAAGCCAAAATTCCAAGGGATGTTTTTAATAAAATGCGCGACTGCACTTTTGTGAGCTCGTGGATTGAACTACTTACGAAGATAAAAATAAAAAAAATATATAAATAATATCTCTTAAATGGTGGTTAAGTCCATGGCGGCCTCAAAATTTTGAAATATGTATGGAATATCTGTAAAAAAAAATCCCATTTAAAATCATAAAACGCTAAGAATTATCTGAAAATTTCTCCTTACTACAATAATATTATTACGTTTAATTTATACCAGAATAAACGTTAGTTCAACAGAAATTAAAATATCATATTTTAAACAAAAAATTATAAGACTAAAATAAACGTAATTACAACCGCCAAATTGCTATAAAAAGCGATGCGTCGCCATGCTTCAATACATCCACAGATAACATTATATAAGATACATCTTAACTGTCAAAACGCAATTTTGTGTTTTTTTTTTTTTATAAATGGCATCTCGTAGTTGGCCTAGAGAGGCCGTGACTACTTAACTGGTCAATTCAATTTTGTGGTAATGATAAGCCTCGTAAGTAGAAAAATGCAGTATTTTGCCAGAGACTACATAGAGCGCATCACAGAGGAAATGTAATTTGTACACATAACACTATTACTCTGAGTTTGTCTTTGATCCCTGGCTGACCCTGACGTCAAGCACTGCTTGAATACGAATCTTTGCTTGAATTCGGCTCTTTTTGCTTTAGTTTTTATTCTAAGGTCTATTGAATGCTTTGCATGTGTGTAATGTGCGTTTTGTTTGTGCAGAATAAACATATTCTCTTTCTTTCTTTATATTTTGTTGAAAAGTTATTTCAGTAATAATAAATGCTTTGTTGGCGATATGAAATAAAAACAAATCCTTTGTGGCTCTCATTGAAAACCATCTTGTTTTGTTCAGTCAAACATTTTGCTTTTAAATAAATGCTACGACTAGGAATCGATGTTGAAAGGCAACATAACAACATCAGGATCACTATTCAGCCTCCAATTATCGCATTGTTTGGGCTCGGGCATTCTCTCATTGAAAGAAAGTAGACCGTAAACTATCACACAGGTGGCTTCAAAAAACTGGCAAAAGGAGATGTTTCAAAATGGACCAGGTCTGTGTAAACTACCTCAAAAAAAAAAAAAAAAACGAATAAAATCCGTAGAATTCGGGAAAAATACAGATAATTCATCTAAACGTATACTGTTGTGGTAGGGAATTGATATTTATCAATTATTTTTAACTACTTTCACACTACATGGCGTCTCAAGATTTAGTTACTCTGTGCATAAAAACAATGATCGACCACTGATCATAGAAAGAGTATTGTCAGCTGTCACAACAGTGTCACATCAGTCCTCTTCTAGAGGTCAAACGTCATTAATCAATCAAAATGACAGCTTACCCCCATGACGGGTTTTTGTTGTGTGTTGCAATTTCAAGTGTAATTAATTGTGGCTTACCAGCAAACAAAGCCATTTTAAAGTAATTGGACTGTTGAGAACTGTTTTAAATATATTTCCCTATTTTTATGTATAGTGTACTCGTACCTGGCCCAAGGTCCATACATTTTGGAACATCTCCTTTGCCGTGAGAATCGAATTGAATAAAATATGCTGAAGTTATTGTGCTGCGATAGTATAATTTATGTTTAAGTTCCGTGTACGTAATAGATGGCAACCCTACTAACCAGCACCCTAATTGCGGAATCTGAATCATTTTGAAGCAAATTGCTAATCCATTGCTTCGTATGTTCGAAAAATTTGTCTGATCAACAACGTAAATAACGCAATGAATGTTGTTCAACTGTCAAAATGAAACATTCCGATCGATAGTGTGTTACGCAATTATGGTGCAAATCCAGACTGACGAAAAACAAAAAAAAAAAATCTTTATACAAATCCCAATGATACATACATACAAAAATCTTATACAAATTCGCCGACTATAATTCGGCCACAATCAAATTCCCTTCGCAGTGTGTAGCCGTAAGTACCACGCAGCCGTAAGTAGTAGTGTAACGAATGTTCGGTAGGGTGCAATATTTATCTACCCCGGGATGGTAGTCAGGTTTTATACGGAGGGACTGGTCACTTCGGAATTTGCGCTATTTATTTATTGTGTCGTGGCTAGCCAGTGACATATGTTACGGGTATACAGGCAGAAAAGTGGTTGCCGAATATTTCTAAAATTAGTTTTTTCTTTTCTGAGAGATTTTTTTAAATTGTTATTAGCCTACACTGTCCTATTGTTGAACGAAAGCCTCCCACAAATCCTTCCAGGTATACTCGAGGAGACCCCTTTCAATTAGATTTAATATTGAATATTTATTACATTGTAATATTTGATTGGTGGAGCTCGTGGCTAAGTAATAACAGCCGCACGGGATCGGGCTGTCTTTCGTGGATCTTTGACAGTCGTTACGGGTTGTCAGAAGCCCGAAAGTCTGACAACCAGTCTTACCAAGGGGTATCGTATTACCCATTAACTGGGTTGTGGAGGCCAGATAGGCAATCGCTCCATGTAAAATACTGGTATTTAGCTGCATCCGGTTAGACTGGAAGCCGACCCCAACATAGTTGGGTAAAGGCTAGGCAGATTGATTGTAATATTTGATGCCAAAATTGTCTAGTAAAAATGTTGTTTCAGCATTACTAAAAGTAACTAACATGATATTGGCATTTGCACTCTGGATTTAAACATTGCATAATTAAATAGATTTTACATGTTATTTCTAGATTATCTTATACTACTATAAGTAAAATTATGATATTTTCCAAGTTTTTTTTTTACACATCATTTTCATTAATTAAATTATTACGAGTATTAAAAGTTCAACAATATCAATACTTTCCATTATTATCACTACATATGCATTTTTTATTTTTAATAAAGGTCAAATCCTACTCTTATTTTAGCAGCCTCTACTTTCCACACTATATTTAAATGCAGTCCCAATTTTCCCTCTACACTTTTGTCCTTGCCTGTACCCAGGAGTATATTAAACGTCGGAGGAGCCGGCAGAGCTCGCCAACATTTGGTTTTTATACACCAATACTTTGTCGCATTCTTGCCGACTTTTGTATATTGGATGCTGCAGCCACAAGGTTGAATAGACATGACAGGTTTTTGAGCTAATTTCAAAAAAATAATCAGCCGTCCCATATATTTAGGTCGAGTAGATATTGGAGTTTTTTTAGGGGACAGTTGATATTTTTTCGCGATTATGCAACAGGTATGGCGCCATTTCCCTTGTTCACAAACGAAACTAAATTTAAGTTCAGTGCATCTTTTTCTTTCTATTTAATTAAGAAAAGGACAGACCATAAATATTAATTTAGTCCTGTCAAACTAAGATACTCCATAGAAAAGTTTAGACGTAATTAAAAATTGGCTACTAAAAATACGTCAATTTACGTCAGGCGTTGACTAATTTGACAGGACTAAACTAATATTTCTCTTCTGTCCTTTTCAGAAAGAAAAATGTGCACTGAACTTAAATTTAGTTTAGTTTGTGAACAAGGGAATCGGTGTCGCTACACACGCACACTTTTTTTAGTTTTAACCAGAAGTAGAGAAATTGTATACCCAATTTTTTACTTCTTCTCAGCGTATCGGTGTTAATCTAAATGTGAACTCAAGTCGGCCCAGAATTTGGCTAGGTACGAGTTTGACGCCATCAGTAGCATCCACCAGTTCCTGTATCTAACATGCAGACGACAGGACACGCAGGACATGATATCAAGTGAGCTAGGTGTAAGGTATACAATAATAAGGAAATAAATAAAAGAAGAATAACCTAACATGAATGAAAAGAAAACTTGGTACAACAACTCTTAAGTGCTGATTTCACCAATGAAACTAAACGCGATTAGTAGTTCCAAATCGAGTTCAACAGCTGTCAGTGTCAATTTTCCATAACAATTTTGACACTGACAGCTCTTGAACTCGGTTTAGAACTACTGATCGCTTTTAGTTTCATTGGTGAATTCAGCACTTAATAGGTATCTAAAGTTATATAAAAGTGAAAGGTAGAAATACTGATAAGTATTTGTAGATTTAGTAAAAAAGAAAGTAAAATTCTATTATCCTAGCTAGGGTATCGTCAAACTATTCAATTACGAATTTTATTTTATTCTGTTAACTACGTTTCTGTAATAGTAACTTACGTTTTTACTTTTTAAATATAAAATTATAATTTGTTTTTCTTAATTTTATTGGTAACTTACTTAAAAGGCGATATTCACCAATGAAAGTGAACACCATTAACATATCGAAACCGCGTTAAACAGCTGTCAGTATCATTATTGTTGTGGAATAATGACACTGACAGCTCTTGACCGCGGTTTAGATGTACATACCTTAGCGGATGATGAGTAATAAGGCTGAAAACTGGTTCACCGCCAGTGTCCGCGATGGTATACTGATCACGTTTAGTTTCATTGGTGAAATTCACTTTTAGAAAGTCACGTCTTATCGTTCCTAACCCTACATAGTTTAACGCGAATACGTCCGGCGGACTAATAAGCCTACACTACGATAATAAATCTCGCATAATGTCGTCTGCCAGCTTATTGATTCTCGTCATTTGGAATTGTCTGTTTACTACAGCGTTATTTGTACTTAAGTGTACATGTAGCTTTATTAATTCACTATAAGGTTTATGGAATAAATAAAAAATATTATCATTGGTGAAGTGGCACGATGATTTTTTTTTTCTGAAAACAATAAATTAAACACAGACTGTTTTGCTAAAAAAATATGATGGGATGAACTTGAAGGTGCATTATTCAATATATGCATATACTTCGCTATATATTTTCAAACATTGATGCGACTAATGACGTATTTTTTTGTGACAAAGTTTTAGGTTAAACAAAAATATTGTTTTTTTTTTTTACAAATGTATTTGATTTTTTTTACTTATTCTATTTGGGCGGTTATTAGTTTTAAATTATCGTTAAGTATTTTTTTCATTCCGTCGCTTGTATTACGACACCAGGACGTTTGTAAACGGAGGTGAATGACGATTTGCGTGATGTTTTGTTAGTTTTCTTTGTTTCCGACAGGTATATGCATATATTGAATAATGCACCTTCAAGTTCATCGCATGAGAGCTATTTAGCAAATCAGCCTCAGTGTTAAATTGTTTCCAGAAAAAACATATGCCACAGGAAAGTGTTTTTCGCCAAAACGGAGAATCACCCAGTTATTAGAAACTGTCGGACTGCATAGAAAAGAAAGAGAAGGTGCTGACACAACGCTGGTAGTTTATTGCAAAATATGAAACAGATATCTATTTACATAAATATCTATTGATTGGACTAAAAAAATACAACACTATTACGGTGATATGTTTCTTGTAGAATAATCTGTCAAAAATCAGAATGATTGCATGTATGTATGTAAGTATATGGTTATTAATCGTTAAAATAATTTTTTAGAGGTATCTTCGTGATTTTTTTTCAACCAAATCAGAGGTACTTATTATGTTTTCAACACACTATCTAACTAGCATATATCCTGAAGAGTATCATATATTTTTTCTGATTTGCTTTACTGCAGTGGATCTTATACTTTTAGGCATTATAAAACTTGCATTTAGGTCCTGTAGGGGACCCCTTAAAGCAGTCATGATTTAGCCACGAGCTTCTCGTGGCTAAATCGGTGCGGAAGCTACGCTTGCCGCAGTCGGTTTGTAGATGGGTGGCCATCCATTACAATATCGAGCAGCATAAAGCACATTAGGCCGTTGGTCCCGGCTGTTATTTTGAAGCCGTTAGTCAGAGGACCAGAAATCAGACAACCAGTCTCACCAAGGGGTATCGTATTACCTAGTCATTGAGTTGTGGAGGTCAGGTATTCCACTGCATTCGCTTAGACTGGAAGCCGACCCCAACATAGTTGGGACAAAGCTCAGCAGATTGTTTGATTGGTTGTTACATATTTAATGCCACGTGGGTCAGTCAGCCCCGTGAGTTTAAGGAATCTTCGATATGTAAAAATATATGAAACCAAACTCACTGCATTTCTAAGTATGTACAGTCATCTTACACTTATGCAAGATTCAAAAGCGATTTTCTCCAGTAGTATTGATAGCTATTTTTAACCGACTTCAAAAAGGAGGAAGTTCTCAATTCGTCTGTATGTTTTTTTTTTGTTGTATGTTTGTGACGCGATTACTCAAAGACGGATGGACCGATTTGGAAAAGTCTTTTTTCTTTGAAAGGGTATACTTTCGAGGTGGTCCCATATAAATTTTATTAACTTTGCTTGGGTAGTTTTTGAGTTAGCTTCAATAATGCGTATATTTCCCACTTATTTTATGTGGATGATGTGATGATGTTTTAATAACTTCTTATCACTGTTATTTACATGGCTTTATCTACAATTATTATGCTCAATTATGTATTCGAATTTGTGTGGGGTAGGTTCCACAATTAAAAAGTGAAAAATAAAAACTTTTTAGCAAAAAGTAAAACCGACTTCCAAAACTACAAAGTGAAAAATAACTTTAATTTCGGAAGTCGGTGGCAAAAAACGAAAATACAAAACCAAAGACACCGACTACAGAAATTAAAGTTATTTTTCACTTTGTAGTGTTTTGTTTTGGAAGTGGTTTTATTTTTTGTTAAAAAGTTTTTTTCGAACAATATCATTTTAGTCAAGACATCATAGTTATCTTGGACATTACTCACATCGGTGAAGGAAAAATATCGTTAGGAAATCTGGACTTTTAGTTAATACTCGTATATGTCTGAAATCGGAGGAGCTCATGGCTAAGTAATAACAGCCACACGCACCGATCCATCAGGTTAAGCTACGCCTGCCGAGGTTGGTCTGTTGATGGGTGACCATCTTTACATACCGAAATTCCTCCGTGCCTCGGAAAGCATGTTAAGTCGTTGGTCCTGGCTGTCATACGTGGATCTTTGACAGTCGTTACGGGTCGTCAGAAGCCCGAAAGTCTGACAACCAGTCTTACCAAGGGGTATCGTATTACCCAGTAACTGGGTTGTGGAGGTCAGATAGGCAGTCGCTCCATGTAAAATACTGGTATTCAGCTGCATCCGGTTAGACTGGAAGCCGACCCCAACATAGTTGGGAAAAGGCTAGGCAAATTGATATGTCTGAAATCGCCAAGCCATCTTGAGCAAGCGCGGTGCTCAATGCTCGTGCCTTCTCTATATGAGAAGAGGTCTCAGACCTGCAGTGGTACAATCATCATCATAACAGCCAAAAGATGTTCCAAAGGCCTTCGCACTTCGACTGGTTCTGTGCTTCTCGCATCCAGCGGATTCCTGCGGCCTTCACCAGGGTATCGGTCCACCTTGTGGGAGGCCTTACATCACTACGTCTTCCGGTACGCGATCGCTACTCCAGAAACTTTCAGTCCCATCGGCCATCTGTTCTGCGAGCAATATGCCCTGCTCACTTCCACATAAACTTGGCAATTCTTCGGGCTGTGTTGGTTACCGTGTTCAATAATAAGCATAATAATAGGGACATTAATTAATTTGCCAGGCCAGTTGGCGTGGTTGGTTAAGATACCACCTATCATGCCGCAGGTCGTGGGTTCGATTCCCATCCAGGACAAACATTTGTGCGCATGAACATGTCTGTTTGTTCTGAGTCTGGGTGTAATTATCTATATAAAAAGTAGTGTATGTAGTATAATATATCAGTTATCTGGTTTCCATAGTACAAGCTCTGCTTAGTTTGGGATTAGATGCTGGTATAATTTTCGTAAATAGCACTAACTATAAAATACAAACACTGTTATTTCAATTTGCGTTTATATCCACTTCATAAATGACAAAATGAAAGAATCATTGTTATGACGTCACAGCAATGACGTTGTGATGGCATATGAATTCAGTGGCGATGGCTCGCAATACAATTATAATATTGGTTGAATAATTAACACGATTGCAGCATCGTATCGCCACAATTGTTCTGTTATGGCTATCGCTTTAGAGAGGGGACGAAGCAATATTGTTTTCGATAAAAAACAAAAATATGATGGCATCCAAGTAGATACCTGCCTACCTGATGATATGCGGCCACCGCCGCCTTTAGACGTCTCAAACCCCAGAGGGACTATTCTCGTATTTTTAGGAACGTTTGCATTCTAACCAATCTCAGTCACAAACTGTCAAAAATACTGACATTTCTTTTTGTTTTTACTCAACTGCCCCAGAAGGAGGGTAATGTTTTTCGAGAGTATGTATGTATGTATGTCTATTTCTTTGGCATGCTCTGTAGCCTAAACGGCTTGATGGATTTTAACGGATTATTCCGATCTGTCACCCTGATTTTTCCCCTTAGAGAGACAGATCGGAAAAAAAGTTTGTTCTGTCCCCTTGTTAGCAACTTTATTCCTATCTGGGACAGATAGGAGTGAATGAAGTTCGAACTGTCCCCTCGTTGCTAACGACATCAACATTTTTTTCCATTTTTTCCGATCTGTCCCTCTAACGGAACAAAGCAGGGTGACAGATCGGAATAATCCGCATTGTATTGTATTGTATTTTTTAGTATTTTCAAAATTTTGGTTTGTGCTGTTTTTTTTTTTTTTAATAATTTGTTTTATTCTCTTTTCAGTTAGGTATGGGTTTTGCAGGTGGGTTTTTTATTTTTTGACAAGTCTTTGACATAGGTTGTCAATGAGATGAAATTCCAACTTGAATTTTAACGTTTTACGAGTACCAGAATAGTATAGTTACGTGGCAGCACTGAGACGTCAGGTCCGGGCACCTGTCAAAAGTAAAAAGTCGTGACTGGATGATGAACGAGTGAATGAAACGAATGATGAACGTCATCATATATTTTATATTCATTGTCGAAATGGAAGACTTTTTGTCAAAGTGGCGCCAACTGGTTGTGTAAATTTACATGAGAACCCTCAATGAATAATTACTTATGTACTACAATCTATTTAGATACATATTATAAATTAAAGTCGTATTTTGTCTGTCTATGTGACTATGTGTTGCGCAATTTAAAAGAACAGCTTTTAAATTGCGCAACAGATTTTGATAATTTTGACGTTCGAAAAGTGCTGATTCTCAGCCTAGTTTGAATGAATGACTTTTGATTTTGATGCAGTTTTCAACATAACTTAGAGAGTTTATTTCGGAAGGCTTATGTGTACTTGGCTTAATACATTAATATGAAACTTACATATACAGAGTGTATTTTTAATCACTGTGGGAACTTTTACTATGGGACCAAACCTAAAATCGCGAAAAAAAATCAGCTGTTCAGTACATTTATGTTTGCATAATTCGTCAAAATGTAGGGAACAACTGATTTTTTCGTGATTTCAGGTTTGATCCCATAGTAAAAGTTGTTTATAATGATGAGTGCAATGACCCCTTTAAGAGGATAACGGTGATTAAAGTTACACAAAGTATGGTAAATATCGATGTTTTGTCCAATTCTAAAAACTGTGCAAAGCGTTATAAAACTTACAGTCCCTCACTTCACAATCCTTCCAAAACACTGTAAGATCGATAAAAACACTCGATTAATTCACCCTGCAGTGGTTTAATCGAGTGTAGGCCATCCTTTCGCCTATACAGGTTGTTCCAATACGAGTGGCACATTACCTACGTCGGCAACACGAATTAATGGTGATTTTATTCCACACAGTGATCGCCATTTTGGAAAGTTTACCGCCATTGTTTTGTTTCGTTATGACGTCACTCGTTTGATTGAATGGTCGGCAATCGTTGGGGAATGCGTTTTCGTGTTTTTTTGGGATTGTATTTTCACTATTTAATGAGTACGTAGATACGCCGAATTTTAAATAAGGTTTAGTAAGGATTGCACGTTTTGATTATTCTGATTTTAAATATTTTTGTCGTTTCCTAGGAGAAGAACAGGCAAGAAACCCAGCACATTATGTTCCCACAGCTTACCATCTTTAGGGTTCCATACCTCAAAAGGAAAAAAACGGAACCTTTATAGGATCACTCGTGTGTCTGTCTGTCTGTCACAGACAATTTGCTTTGAATCTAATGGACCGATTAAGTTGAAATTTGGTACACGTATGAATGAGTGTGACCCAAAACGCGGATGTGGAACGTTAATAAATGCATTTTAAATATGGGGGTTGATTTTGGGGGCAAATAAGAAAATTTTAAAAAAATGCTTTGCAAACTGTACCGTGTGACATATCAAATACTGTGAGGGTCTTATATAAATATATATTTTTTTATAATTTTAAAATAAATTGTTTTAAAGTTATTTGACGAAAATTAACCATTCCCCTCTCCCTGATCTCCGAAACCAAAAAATGTCTTTTATAATGCGCACAGCAAAGGAGTGGAACACACTACCTGCGTCTGTTTCCGAACGCATACAACCCTAATCTCTTCAAAGTGAGAGTGAACAGGCTTCTACTGGGTAAGCTCACTCCATCGTCGACTTTATCTCTGTCACCTCTGTGACCTAGACTAGAGTCAAGAGCAAACCCGACACAGTTAAAAAAAAACTACTGAGCCTTAAATTAAAAAAAAAAATTAAGAAAATAGTTCTATAGTTATAGATTACTGGAAAATATAAGAAATTTGTCGTCTTAAAATAACATGGTAAATCTCTTAATATTGTGTTTACAAACTTACATTTGCAGTTGGAATGTATGGGAGAACATGTTTTTCAACTACAATGTTAAGTTTGTTCTAGGATAAATTCACCCCAACTACGGAACCCTTCATTGTGCGTGGTCCGACACGCACTTGGCCTGTTTTTTTTTTTAGATAACCGAGCCTCTTTTTAACTTCTGGGCCTTTTTAGTCGCGGATCAAAATAAATAATAGGAGGAGCTAGTGCCTAAGTAATAACAGCCGCACGGGTCGATCCATCAGGTCAAGCTACGCTTGCCGTGGTTGGTCTGTGGATGGGTGACCATCTTTTCATACCGAGACTCCTCCGTGCCTCGGAAAGCACGTTAAGCCGTTTGGTCCCGGCTGTCATTCGAGGATCTTTGACAGTTGTTACGGGTCGTCAGAAGCCCGAAAGTGTGACAACCAAGGGGTATCGTATTACCCAGTAACTGGGTTGTGGAGGTCAGATAGGCAGTCGCTCCATGTAAAATACTGGTATTTAGCTGCAGCTGGTTAGACTGGAAGCCGACCCTAACATAGTTGGGAAAAGGCTAGGCAGATTGATTGATCAAAATAAATTATTATTTTTTAATGCAAGTAAACCAGCATAAAAGAATCGTAGTACGTATGTGGTGTGCTATAGTTTCTGCCTACCCTACTAAAAGTCTGCCAATTGTATGCCAACATCCAAATAGGTTACTTACCTATTTGGATGTTGGCATACCGTGCAATCAATAGCCAAATCTAGCAAAAACACGAAATAAATACATCGCAATAAGGAAAACAGTTCACGGCACACTGGGGGCGCAGGATAATAAAAACTAATAGAAATGGTCGCCATTAGCCGTTGTCGACTATTGGCGATCTGTGTTAAGTACACTCGGTCAGTGTACGGTATAAAATACATATATAGATTTGTAGAAGGAAAGGCCTTTCCTTGTAACGGGAAGGAAAAATCCAAGTGACCAAGTAATAACAGCCGCACGGGTCGATCCAACACGTAAAGCTACGCTTGCCTGGGTCTGTCCGTGGATGGTGACCATCTTTACATACAGAGACTTCTCTGTGCCTCGGAAAGCACGTTAAGCCGTTGGTCCCGGCTGTCATTTACTGCCGTGAGAACCAGTCTTACCATGGGGTATCGTATTACCTAGTTACTGGGTTGTGGAGGTCAGATAGACAGTCGCTCCATGTAAAATACTGGTATTCAGCTGCATCCGGTTTGACTGGAAGCCGACCCCAACATAGTTGGGAAAAGGCTAGGCAGATAATGGGATGGAAAAAATACCGCTCAAAATATTGACTGTCGTGTGAAAGATAAAACATGCAGAATAAACACTTCTTTGTTTACATTACATAACATATATTTACAAACTTATACTTCTGCCCGCGATTTCGTCCGCGTGAAGTTCCTTGTTCGCCCGATCCACCGCGTCGCATCGCATCGCCTGCCCGCGTTATTACTTCTGATAAATGATAAATAATTTTTATTTCTGTAAATAGGTTTGTACAAACACATTTACAAGTCAATCATGTTTTTTTTTTTTTTTTTTTTAAACTAGATGAGGTCGGCGTTTCCTATCTGACTACTCTGAGAAGAAACGTCGAAACAAACTCAGAGGTTACAGTCTCTTATAAATTCCAGACATAATCTTGGTCACTTCATGTGAAAACCATGTAGATTGGTGTCTGAAATGGTCTTTTGAGGAAAGAACCACACAGATTGAGAGGACCTGTCCAGTCAGTGCACGCATTTGTCAGTAATCGCGCAGCTCAACTCAGAACTTAAGGAGCTCAACGATTCGACGAACAATACCAAAGAAAGGACATTGGGGTAGACCGCATAGATTACTCAAACTGCCAGACCATGATAACTGAGAGAAAAAATAAAACAAACAAAAAAGCAATGACCTACATAGTCTTCACATTCACAATAAATTAAAATAATATAATACTTTACAAAGTAAATCCTTCGTTTTTGCTTAGCGTTATTTCTGACTATATTTTTTCTTTTTGCTCGGCTCCTACATGTCCTTATGTGATGTTAAAGAGCATATAGCCTTCCTCAAGAATTGGGCTGTGAAATGCAAAACTAATTTCTCAAATCCAACTGGCAGTTGAAGAAATTAACAAGTTCATACTCTTCACCTTTTTTATTAGTATACATAGATGATTTTTAATCCATATAATATTATCCTAAATTAATAAATTATTGGAAATGTTTTAACTTATATTTTGTAACATGTAGACCTATGTTTAAATGATATGAAAATCGCAAAACAAAAATTCGACTGACATATAAACACATTCAGTTTTGCCGCGTATTATGTATTTATTTTTTATAACCTCGCATAGCTTAGTATTTAGTATTTGCCGAACTTAGGCAGAGGTGTAAAGAATATGCCAGTTATGTTTAAGGCCCGTGTAGGTAATAGGGGCGAGTCTATTGCCTTCAACCGGGTACAAAATCAGTCTCTGGGATGCTGCTGAGAAATTCCGGAGGGAGAAATCCACTAACACCGCTTGACCGGCCAATATATTCTACAGGGTTATTGGTAAAACACCAATAACATCTTAAGGGGTCATTTTACTCATCATTATGAACAACTTTTACTATGGACCAAACCTGAAATCGCAAAAAAATCAGCTGTTCAGTACATTTATGTTTGCATAATTCGTCAAAATGTACTGAACAGCTGATTTTTTTTTTTGCGATTTCAGGTTTGGTCTCATAGTAATAGTTGTTCATAATAATGAGTAAAATGACCCCTTAAGAGGGTGTTGGTGTTTTACCCTGTATAAAAAAACCTCACTATGGAAACTTAGGTGAACTGAATCCCTAGCATTTGGTGGAATCACAGCTCACTTCAATCTCATCTAAGTATTCACGGTGAAATTTTTGCAGAACACACCGGCAGGAAATCGAACCCAGTCTCCACGGTCAGCCCCCATTTGTTTCGTAACAAAAAACTAATAACCATTTATAATGTTCCACGAATGTACTCGCGACAAAAAGTCGCAAGTCCACGTAAAGAGTCGCAAGTGTGTATATCTTGGTGACTGTCAAGCGTTGTCATCCCACGTGCATTACAAGAAGTATGCCCCGAGCGGTACTGCGGGTACAGTCGGCACGAAAAGTTGCTCACCTTTAATAAGTTATGAAAAATATTTACCGTTCTTTTGTACGAGGGTGCATTTTTATATTCGCGGAATGGGTAGGTAATTAATAAATGAGGGTACTTTCCTTAGTCGTAACTGGTTAAGTAGCTCATTATTAGTATAAATAGAACGTTTTGTTTTAATCGGGCCATTACTATTTGAATTATCGTCGATCAAACAACTCAGTTGGGAAGAACATTGTGAAAAATGGAGAAAATCGAGCACCGCGCTGTCATAAAGTTCCTTACCAAGCAAGGTAAATCGGTTCAAACCATACTAGAAGAGATGTCATCCGTTTACGGGGAGTCTTGCCCCGGTAAAACCATGGTTTATAAGTGGCATACCCTTTTTAAGCAAGGCAGGGCCTCACTTGAAGATGATCCTCGGCCAGGACGGCCGATCGAGGTGACCACTCCGGAAATAATTCAAAAAGTGGAAAAATTAATACTGGAAGATGCTAGACTAAAGAAGAAACAGCTCGCAGAAATGGTTGGAGTATCCGATACAACCATATTTAAAATTCTTCACGATCATCTCGGCATGACCAAAGTCAGTGCAAGGTGGGTGCCGAGAATGCTCACGCCGCCTCAAAAACAACAGCGCGTAGAGTGTTCTCGCGCGTTTTTGGACCTCTGTAATGAAGACCAGGATGGAGTATTAGTTATTATCTCTTTCCAAAAATGAAAAAAGAACTTCGGGGGAAGAAGTTCTCAAGCGATGAAGAAGTGAAGGAAGCAGTTTCAGCTTATTTTTCAGACAAAGAAAAAATATTTTTTTTCGAGGGTATACATAAGCTAATTGAAAGATCTGAAAAATGTATTAGGGTTGCAGGAGAATATATTGAAAAGGAAAAATAAACTTGTATTTTTATTTCCACGTCTTACCCCCGATTCCGCGAACTTAAAAACGCCCCCTCGTAGATACAGTAAAGGACACTATTTAATTCAATTTCCAAGATAATATTTACAAAATTTAAAAACTAACTGACTTACAAATGCGTCCGATTACTGACAAATGCGTGCACTGACTGGACAGGTCCTCTCAATCTGTGTGGTTCTTTCCTCAAAAGACCATTTCAGACACCAATCTACATGGTCTGGACTTTATAAGAGACTGTGACTGTGTGTGTTTGTACAAACCTACTTACAGAAATAAAAATCATTTATCATTTATTTATCATTTACAATAATAATAATATGCACAAGTAGGTAGGTATATAAAACCGGCCAAGTGCGTGTTGGACCACGCACAATGACGGGTTCCGTATTTAGGATGAATTTATTCCAAAAACTAACTTAACGTTGTAGTTGAAAAACATGTTCTTCGATACATCGATATAACACGTCACGGCAATTCTCCAACTGCAAATGTAAGTTTGTAATCGCAATTTTTTTTAATGTCATAAAACTACAAATTAACGATTTTTGGACGTCTTCCTTTACTTGTGCTGTGAGACCTTGCTTCTTGCCAAATTTCATGATTCTAGGTTTTGAATGTCAATCATTCAACGTGGCAATGCTGCCAGCTTTTTGGGCACTTTTCCCATTGACATGTCGCTCTATGCGAACGAATTTTTTGATGCCCAATGAGCACTTCACTCTTTTTTAAACTTCTACATCAATTAATTTCCTGGATGGGTGACCATCTTTACATACCGAGATTTTTCCGTGCCTCGGAAAGCACGTTAAGCCGTTGGTCCCGGCCGTCATTCGTCGATCTTTGACATTCGTTACGGGTCGTCAGAAGCCCGAAAGTCTGACAACCAGTCTTACCAAGGGGTATCGTATTACTCAGTAACTGGGTTGTGGAGGTCAGATAGGCAGTCGCTCCATGTAAAATACAGGACAGCTGCGTGCGGTTAGGTTAGGACCCCAAAATAGTTGGGAAAAGACTAGGCAGATTGATTGAATTAATTTCCTGCTCCTATTACTACTTCAGTCATAAAACATCCGAAACACACTAAGGCCTACTTGCGCGTTTATGGGTTATCTTCGATAACTCGGAGTTAACAGCGAATTCAGGGTTAATCAAATAATTCATCTTGCGCCACCAAGAGTTAGAAGTAAACCTAGGTTCTAAATATTGCCCACCGATGTGAGAGGGTTAAGTCCCTAAACTCTGGGTTAGTGTAATCTTACTTCCTAATTATATAATAAATGCAAAAGTTTGGATGGATGGATGTTTGTTACTCAGTCACGCCAGAACGGCTGAAAGGATCTGGATAAAATTTAGCACAGAGATAGATTATAGTATGGAATAGCACATAGAATACTTTTTATTCCCGAATAAATGTACGGTTCCTGTGGGATAATTTCCGACATCCACGCGGGCGAAGCCGCTGGCAGAAGCTAGTGTCAAAATAAATTTAGATTATGAGGTGCCTGATAACTGATTTTGTATTTTATATTGTCTGACGTAAGTGAAAATTCGGTACAAGGGCAGGCAATATATTCATGAACTCATCTAGAAATAAATAAAAAAAAAAAACTTATCTGATGTTTTCGTCAATCTATAATCTATATGTGGTTTCCATGGAGATTTAGTTCATAATCATCATTTCTGCCGAAAGACGTCCACCGCTGGACATACCCCGCCCCCCCTCCCCAAAACCACATGTTCTAAAATTCAAAGACAAGAAAGTATTACGTATCGTAATGTAGAGTAAAAGAGACAGGTATTTGTATACCTGTCTCTGTCCTGTCTCTGTCTGTTCATTCATTATTGATCATAGTACATATATCAGGACATAGACATTGCAATTCTATTTTAAGTTTCGTCGATCGAACAGCAATGTTCCCAACTCAAAAAACACTAATGCAGATTAACTAACCCGCTGTTACATTTTAGTGGCGCAACGCATAATAAGAGCTAAAATGTTAATTACTTAACTCCGAGCTTACAAACTCAACATTAATTAATTTAACCCGAGTAAACGTGCAAGTGAGCCTTAAAATAATAGTTAAAGAGATTATTATAGAAGAAGAGATATTTAAAACCACTAGATAACTGTAACATATTTCTTGTCCCGACTGTCCTTTCCATAATCGAAAACTCCCAACATATACAAAGAAAAATAATAACCTTTGCACACGACTGTACGTAGAGGTACAGTCAAGCACAATGCAAACAATAGCGCGAGCCAACAGCGCACAAATCTTAATCTTAGCATTCATTATGGCGCAGAAACGAACCTGAATTTATTCTAGGTAACCTAGCACCGACCCTCATGGACTAGAGGTAGCTTCACTGAGAGGTTTATTTATTTTAAGGAATAATTTCTGCTGAATACTATCGTTTTCTTTTTAAATTTTTTTATTGGTGGGCCTGCTCTTGACCTCGATCACGCCTGATGGAAAGCGATGGATGAGGTCTATGATGGAACGAGCGTACCAGAAGATGCCTGTTCCCTCTTGCTTTGAAGGTAGACGGGTTTGTGTTACCCATCCGGTTAAACTGGAAGCCGACCCCAACATGGCAGATGAGTATCAATAATATTGAGGAAACAGATTTCTGTAATAAAAAGAAAAATAAAAAATTAAGTCGACTTCAAAAAGAAATTAACTCAAAATTATGAAATAACTTTAATTTCGGAAGTCGGTGTCTTGGGATCTGAATTTTAGATTTTTTCCACCGATTACGATCGATTTAATTTTTTTAAATTATATTTTTATTGCGTAATTTTTAGTTTTTTAGTAAAAACTGGAATATTTGATTTTTTAAGTAGTTGATAGTTTTGTTATAAATATTGCACTATAATTTGACCAAGGTTTTGAGCTATTTTCCCTTTGACACCACACCCGTAGCTCTTATCATTATGCCAGGCCGTCACACTTACACGTATTATTCCATTATCTTGAAAAGTCGATTGAATTACTATCGAGGGTTTATCTGAGGGCCTCAAAAACCGAACATAAGGAAGGAACTCACTTAAATAGCTATCAAGAGTTTAAAATCCGTGTAAGAATTCTTCAGAAACCAGGCATTAGACCACCAAAATAAATAATGATGGCTGTCTTCAAAAATACGCTAATTTAGTCTTTTGTAGCGCTCATCAGCCGGTCTATTCTGTAAAAAATTCACTGTATAAACTGACGTGGGCTTGAAGCGAGCTATCAACTGTGTCAATCCCTAGTATCAGGTGGAATGACAACTCACTTCACCTAAATTAACACGGTGTGATTTTTACAGAATAGATCGGCTAATCATAGATTTTTCTTTAAGATGCAGGTAATGCCCGATCACTATCCTAACTAATATTATAAATGCGAAAGTAAGTTTGTTTGTTAACTTTTCACGCCTAAACCACTGAACTGATCATCCTGAAATTTTGCATATACGTGGTCACGTGTACAGCCACAGACATAGGGTAACTTTCATCCCGATAAAAAGTACTGTTCCCGAGGGAAACAAAAATTACTTTCTTATGGTAATAGATGGCGCCACGTGTCTTTCGAATCATGATTGAATTTTATTATTATAGAAATTTTAGTAGTGTGTCAAGAGTTTTTTTTTTTTTATTTTATTTAAGTACCTAATACATTTTGTGAGTCTCTTATCTAAGAGGAGCTCTTAGCTAAGTAAGAAACAGCCGCATGGGTCGATCCATCAGGTTAAGCTACGCTAGCCGGGGTTGGTCTGTGGATGGGTGACCATCTTTAATAACGAGACTCCTCCGTGCCTCGGAAAGCACGTTAAGCCGTTGGTACCCGGCTGTCATTCGAGGATCTTTGACTGTCGTTACGGGGCGTCAGAAGCCCGAAAGTCTGACAACCACTCTTACCAAGGGGTATCGTATTACCCAGTAACTGGGTTGTGGAGTTTAGATAGGCAGTCGTTCCATGTAAAATACTGGTATTCACTTGCATCCGGTTAGACTGGAAGCCGACCCCAACATAGTTGGGAAAAGACTGGCAGACTGATTGACATTTTGTGAGTCTAGAGTGTCGATAGATCGGTTTTTCATCCTCCTAACTATCCTAACTAATATTATAATTGCGAAGGTGTGTTTGTTTGTTTGTTGATTACGCTTTCAAGCTATAACGGCTGAACGGATTTGGATTCAATTTGGCATATGGGTAGACCATGACCTGGAAAAGGACATAGGTTACTTACTATTCATCCTAGATCGTAGACGAAGTCATGGACAACAGCTAGTGTCTCCATAAAGAATCAATCGGTACCTAAAATAACCGCACCCGAAAATCGAACACCGACCCCCAATTCTTCAAAACATTTGCACCACACATCCGTATTCCGCTCTCACAATTTTTACACAATACACCTGAAACTGGCAATCGTTCCTTTTCTGTAATGAGGGAGAATATTACTCGATCGCCCTCAGGCGTTTTTAATTTACCACAAGATCACCTACAGTATATAAATTCTTTTTTTTTTCGGCGTAATAAGGCGTTCTGAGTTACTCAGCGCTTATGTAACATCGATTAAGAGTTATGATTGTAAGGAGAATGAGCTTGTTTTCTTCGTATCTTTTTCAAGGATCTGGTGTTTGGTAAAATGGCTGGCATTTCTTTTTGCTTTAGCTTTTTTGTACGTGAGGTTTTCGATGTGTTTCTTTGTGTCTCCTTTAAGCATACACAGAAAGCAATGCGGTTTCTGAAGAGCATACATGAGATTGAGCGCGTAAATAAATCCTACTTTGATTCTACTACCACTAATATTATAAATGTGAAAGTTTGGATGGATGTTTGTTACTCAATCACGCCAGAACGGCTGAACGGATCTAGATAAAATTTGGCAAAGAGATAGATTATAGTCTGAAATACACATAGGATACGTTTTATCCCGGGAAAATGTACAGTTACCGTGGGATAATTTCCAAAATCCACGCGGGCGAAGCCACTGGCTAAAGCTAGTGGATTTATAAATTAAAGACCCGCGGTTATATTAAACAAATGTTGCAAAACACAATTTTGTAGCAATCATCATCATTCAGCGTATTTTTTGGGTAACCAATGAGAATTAGCGCTGTGCTGTTCCCTTATCATAGCACAACAGCATGCTGAGTGGAAGCCTTCTTGTCACAGACACAACGCGACGTGCAGCTGCCGACTATTTCTGTTCTGTGCTTGTGAATATACAAGGTTACTGATAACTCGACGTATTCCTTGCCAACTTGATACCAAATGGTCTTCCGAAGTTCAGTAGTTTTTGACTTAGAGTAGAACATTTTTTTTAAATGAAATAATGACAAAAATTACGAGAAATAAAATGTTCAATTAGTGATGTTTGCCAAACGTTTAGGCATGTTTTAGCTTTTAATTGTTGACAAAGATCTACTATGGCATCAGCTATGTCAATAACTTAAATTCCAGTATAGTCTCGACGTAAATCAACTCGAATACTACTGATCTTCTGTAGAACATTTTGTAGTATAATTTGTTGCATTTTAACTCTACTATGACGCCCTACAAGGAATACGTCGAGTTGTACCTTTTGTGTTTTTGTTACTATATCTTTTTTATTCGAGTTAACTTATGTATGCACGTGTTTCTGTGACAAATAAACCTATTTTTTTATTTAACTTTGCTGACTGGCTAATATTTTTATTATTTCAGTTCTTCTTGTGTAAAATACTTATTAAAATAAAAAAAAGTTTTGAGGAATTCACTACTGTCCGTTGATCGTAAGAAAGTAAGTAGCCGATGTAAGGCACAAACACTAAGCATCCCTGGTTTTTGCCAGCAGATTTACTGATAATTTTGATCTGTCTCCTAAAAAAAAAAGAGACATAATCTGTTTCCTCCTTACTCTCGAATCTTGCCATATATAATATATTACCCATATATCTAAATAAATAAAAGAAAAGTCCTGACTGACAGACTCATCAACGCCCAGTCCAAACCCTAGGACCTAGAAAGCTCAATTTTTTGACAGAGGTCCCTTTTATAATGTAGACAAGGAATAAGGAAAGATTTTTCGAAATTCAACCCCTAAGGGAAAAACGGGGGATGAAAGTTTGTATGGAAAATCGTCGTTTTTATAGATTAAACCGTGAAAATTGGTATTTAGTATTCTGGTTAAAAATTAAAATAACCACGTGTTTCAGGGTTTTGGAAAATCATCCTCTAAGGGGTTACACATCCTTACTAACTCATCATCGCTCAGACCGACTTTCGCCACCTCCAAAGACACTTTGGAGGTGGCGAAAGTCGGCACAAAATGGTGGTCTCATTAATGTATATAAAAAACACGTTGTATATTTATTTCGTTACTATGCTAGGTTTTAGTATATTTTATTCTCCAGCAATCATATATCGATCCCCACGTCGCTCCTCGGATACTATATAAGCACTGCGAGAAGACTATAATTACCTGGATTAACACATAAGGTACTTTTAATGCCGGTAGTACGTTCCCGTGGGATATTTTCCGAAATCCTCGCGGTCGAAGACGCGGGGAAAAGCTAGTATATATAAATATATATTTACAACACTCTTCCCTACTAGGTTATCACATGTTCCATTAAATCAATACTTTTACACCCCACTTACACACCGTAATAATATCTTAATCCAAATTAGATGGCCGCCATCAATATACCGTTGGTTTGGACAAGATATAACCGTAATATTTTTATAAGGTAATAAAAATAATGTGCTAGGATTTTATGGGTATAACTCGTAATTATTATGAGGTATAGCCACATCCCTGGTGTAGCGGTGATCGCCTTTATAGTTTCATCTGATTGGATTGTTGATTTATTTTGTCATTAAGTTTTTTTTATTACTGGGAAAGTCACCACCACCAAGTACAAGGCCCAAACTGCGGCCAAGAAACTGGGCCTGGACAGCTTTTAA
This sequence comes from Dicycla oo, assembly GCA_948252095.1. Classification (NCBI taxonomy): domain Eukaryota; kingdom Metazoa; phylum Arthropoda; class Insecta; order Lepidoptera; family Noctuidae; genus Dicycla; species Dicycla oo. The sequence goes on along the minus strand of OX411729.1, from coordinate 26,218,102 downwards.
CTCTTTACAAAGCGCAAGTCCGATCCAGCATGGAGTATTGCATCCACCTTTGGCATGGATCAGCTAAGAACTAACTAGCCGAGCTTGACTCGGTGGAACGCAGAGCTAAGATGCTTATTGGCGACGTAAAACTGGTGGATGCCAATCATCGCCGCAAGGTTGCCTGCTTGTCGCTCTTCTACAGATTGTACTTCTGTGAGTGTGCCCAAGAACTCCACGACCTCATTCCACCTGTCCCCTTCTACCATCGGACATCTAGACGCACTGCCAGTTACCATCCCTACCTAGTTTCTATTCCACCAATTCGCACTAAGCGTTTTCAAATGTGTTTTTATAATGCGCTCAACAAAAGAGTGGAACTCACTAACTGCGTCTGTGTTTCTGAGCGAATACAACCCCAAGCTCTTCAAAGTGAGAGTGAACAGGCTTCTTCTGGGTAAGCTCACTCCATCGTCGACTGTGTCTCTGTCGCCCCCGACCTAGACTAAAGTCAAGAGCAAACCCATCTTAAATAAAATTTAAAAAAAAAGTGTAAGAAAATTATTGTTGGTATCAAAAAACTTCGGCTACAGAGAGACCAATACCTATATACTTAACCACTCACCGCCGTTGCTATCCCTAAAAAATCTCACTCAGTGAACACGAAATAACCCAAAATACACATATATGAGCTAAACAAATAATCAGCTAAATAAATCTCGTTCCACAATGGAGCGACAACTATCTGGTCAAATTCAATGAAAACACAAGCGTATCTTTTCACTGCCGAAAGAAGCCAGTTTTAGTTATCTCCTACTTTTTGAGGTCCATCTGTAAAGTACCAGTTACCAACCGCCTAGAGCTTTTGGGCATGGAGTTGACGTCTGGTCTCAACTTCAGCTCAACCGTCGAATCAAAAGCACACACTGCAGAATAGAGGCTGGTCATCCTAAACAAGGTGAGGCGATACTTCACATCTCGACAGCTTTTAAGTCAGTACAAAGCACAGGTTCGTTCCTGTATGGAGTATTGCAGCCACTTATAGGATGGTTCAGCAAAATACAAGCTTACTGCACTTGGAACGCAGAGCAAAAAGGATTATTGGCAACGAGACATGCTGGCTTCACAGCCTGGCTCATCGGCGTAATAATGTTTGCCTGTCGGTCTTCTACAGACTGCACTTTGCAGAGTGTGCGCAGGAGCTCCATGACCTGATTCCACCATCGCCCTTTTACCACCGGTCTACCAGACGTACTGCAAGGTACCATCCGCACTTCGTTGATATCCCGAACAGTCGTACTCAGCGCTTTTCCTCCACATTTATTATGCGCACAGCCAAAGTGTGGAACTCTCTGCCGGAGTCTGTTCCCACATATAATCTGTCTGCCTTCAAAGCAAGAGTGAACAGGCATGTTCTAGGCACGCTCGTTCCATCATAGACCTTATCCATCGCTTTCCATCAGGCGTGATTGAGGTCAAGAGCAGACCCAGTCAGCATTTTTTTTTATCACCAACTTAGGTGTATGCCAGAAAAATGGTCCACGCAGATGACCGAAGAATTCATTGGCAAAGATAATTAAGAGTCCAGCGTTATAAAGCTACTTATGATTTGAATCTTTGGTCTCACATTATTATAACATAGAATCCTAATTTCCTAATCCTAACTAATATTATAAATGCGAAAGTAAGTTTGTTTGTTTGTTTGTTGCCTTTTCACGCCTAAACCACTGAAACGATGATCCTAAAATTTTGCATATATGTAGTCACGTGTACAGAAACGGACATAGGGTAACTTTTACCCGAAAAAAAGTACTGTTCCCGAGGAAAACAGCAATAACGTTCTTATGATAATAGATGGCGCCACGTGTCTTTGGAATCATGATTGAATTATATTATTATAGAAACTTTAGTAGTGTGTTAAGAGTTTTTTTTTATTTATTTTTTTTATTTAGGTACCTAATATATTTTGTGAGTCTGGAGTGTCAATAGACCGGTTTTTCATCCTCCAAACTAAAATTATAATTATAAATGCGAAAGTGAGTTTGTTTGATTAGGATGAAATTGGCACACGGGTAATCTATGACCTGGAAAAGGACATAGGCTACTTTTTATCAACATACCACGCGAGCGAAGCCACGGGCGGAAGCTAATATAATTATAGATTTGATTCGTGTTTTGTTTTTTGAAGATTGTCTTTGTCCAAATGTTAAACAACGTACACAAATTATTCCGTAATACTATGTTTAGTTAAAAGAAAAACAAAAAGAACTTGGTACCTACCCATCGTTGTGTCCAGCTGCCAACAATATAGCCTGATCGATACATACGGTAGCGCAAATTGCGCGGTACAGTCGAACGCATTTTCTTTTACGATCGCACACCGCTGTTTACGTGTTTCGCGAAGATACGGACGATAGCTACGATGTACGAACCTATTGATTTGTTTTGGAGGTGGCAAACATAAAAATACTGTCTCTGTAAATTGATTGTCCGAAGATTTAAATAACTACAGTCATATTTCATGTGTATGAAATGTGTAACATAAAAGTATTTATTATATGTTTTTTAGCTTAATGAATTGTTTTTTTTTTAGATTTTATGTATTTTTATTTTCTCTCTTATTCTTACACACGGTGTCTACATCTCTTTTTATCCTCTGTCCTATCGCAGGTATGCTGGAAGAGATTTCTTTAGAAATAAGCACCACCTTTGTACGTAATTTTCTGTTCCTTTATTCTTGTCTGTTTATTTTTGTGTACATAAATGGTTAAATAAATAAAAAGAATTTAACATAAAAGCTTTTCAGGTTTAATCTTAATCAAAGATGTGTAATAAAATAAAAGGAAATAGAGTATACTCGTAGGTATAAGTATAGAAGTGCAATAAAAGTGCAATATTTAAGTTTGAGTTCAAGATTGCAGAAGAATAGAAATAGTGTCGTAAAAAGAAGCCGTAATAACATATCAGCTGTTTCTGCCGTCAAACAGCGTGGTTTTATACCATTTGAAGGGTATACGAATATCGGAATATGAGACATTTCAGTTCTATATCAGGGATGGATCCAGGGCCCTTTGGCGTGGTTGGTTAAGATACCACCTATCATGCCGCAGGTCGTGGGTTCGATTCCCATCCAGGACAAACATTTGTGTGCATGAACATGTCTGTTTGTTCTGAGTCTGGGTGTAATTATCTATATAAGTATGTATTTACAAAAAAAAAAAAAAATAGTATATGTAGTATATCAGTTATCTGGTTTCCATAGTACAAGCTCTGCTTAGTTTGGGATCAGATGACTGTGTGTGTATAATGTCCCAGGTTATGTCCCAGGTTATTTTAAACCTATCGGAGGCCCTGAGCACTAAAGAATACTGGAGTCCCTGTGAAGAATCAAGGATGCAAGAGCGAGCGAAGTGAGCTACGATGCTAGCAGGAAATAGGGGGCCCCATAAATCGCGGACTCTGGGCACTTGCCTAGAGTGGCCAATAGAAAAGACGGCCCTGGATGACAACACATCTTCAACAATGTGGAGGCGACAATAATTGAAAACACTGACAATACTGATGCTTATTCAGTATAATGTTGCTACTGCTGGGACACAGACCTCCTCTCTTCGAGTGGGGGTGGGCTGTGATCCACCACGCGGGCCCACGGGCTGGTAGATGTCACATGTCTTCGAATTTTTGGTTGTAGAACATGCCAGTTTCCTCAAGAAGTTTTTTTTTTTCAACGTTTTGAGAGCAGTGGTGATAAGTTATATGCACAAAGTAAAGCGCCTGTCTGGGTTCGAACCCACGACCATACTTAGGAGCTCGTGGCTAAGTATTAACAGCGGCACGGGTCGATCCATCAGGTTAAGCTACGCTTGCCGGGGTTGGTCCGTGGATGGGTGACCATCTTTTCATACCGAGACTCCTCCGTGCCTCGGAAAGCACGTTAAGCCGTTAGTCCCGGCTGTTATTCGTGAATCTTTGACGGTCGTTACGGGTCGTCAGAAGCTCGAAAGTTTGACAACCAGTCTTACTAAGGGCTATCGTATCGTAAAATACTGGTATTCAGCTGCATCCGGTTAGACTGGAAGCCGACCCCAACATAGTTGGGAAAAGGCTAGGCAGATTGATTGACCTTACAACTCGTAAGTCGAGGCCGTTACCATTGGGCCACCACTCACTGCTCTCAACATACATATATTGAAATGTAGACTGGAAACATCATTAGATGATACGCAGTTTAATTCATTGTCGTATTATCGTCTTCACCTGTAAACCTTTCGTACTGAAGATGTCCACAGGTGGCAGTGACCACTTGAAATAAGTTATTTCCTTGATAACACCGCATCCAATCTCTCTTGCATCCTAAGTTAATAGCGATCTCGTAATGGCGGTTTGCTAGTTGTAGCCCCATAAAGACATCCCCACCGTTTATTGGCCTCCCTGGTCCACGTACCTAACCTTCACGATTAGTGGTGAAAAATCAATTTGGGCTCCCTTGTGTGGTACAGACATGCTATGAGACTGTTGTTTTTGTTGGCGACTGAACTTTGAAACAATGATATTATTGGTATTGAAATATACTGGCTCTGTTGGTCTAGTGGTCGCAAGGGTTACTGCTGATCTGCTGAGGTCTCTGGTTTGATTATCAAGTCGGGCAAAGTGTGATGGGACTTAAACGTAACTGGCGAAATGTGGGCGTACTATAGTTACACCTCTGCGCAACCCTTCGAAGATTGCATATGTAATGTTTTGCTAGGTTATGTGAAATCAACTTGGGAGTTACCAAACTCTTAAAGCAGGTCAGTACTTATATTAAGGCGACGATAACCGACTTTTAATGATTTTAAACTGAAGATCACGTCTAAACGAGTAGTGTAAATGATTTGGATAAAATATATGTTAAATTAAAGCATTTTCTTAACAACTTAATATGTGAATATTTCAGATTATATTTATATTACATAGTATAATTAATTTATAAAGTTACATCTAAGGAGGATAAAAAACTACCAAGTGTATTTTTATAAAACCTTCACCATTTTAAAGATAATTTAATTATTTATCTTTTAGTACCTATACCTGATTTAACATAATATCTTTTTTTATATATAATAAATCAATAATGCGTCTAATTTGGAACAGCGCCCCTTGATGAGCGAGTCGTATTACTGGGTGGACGTACGACGCGTTGCGTGAGCTCAGCATAGAACACGCAAGCTAAACACTCAATGCCGTTAGCATTTATCTGCGTCTTAAGATAAAAAGTCAAGTGTGACGCGGTTTTGTATCATGCACCTACGGTGCAATTGCTAACTGTCCTTGACCTGCCCTGCAAACGATTAGTGTCGCCCTGATGGTTGATTTAAAAGAAATTCGATAAACAAACATAACTGCTGCAGTCCTTTTACTAGCCAGATTTCCTGGCAGGTTTCCATCCCACAGGCGAAGTTCAGAATTCTCATGTTCTTGGCGGAAAATATATTATGTGTGATGATTGTACGTTCTAGCGTCACTCTTTGTAGCTTTTAATGCAGTCGACCATATGGTTGTGCATCCATGATTTATACAGTATGAAAAATGTGGTCATATTTAAGGGTCCACCAGACATACCATCAAACTGGACAACTTTCTCCATGGGATCGTAATCCCGAAAAAATAATCAGCAGTCCCATACATTTGGGTCGGGTAGGTATTAATTTGTAATTATGGACATAATTATAGGACATTGTATGGGACAGGATATTTTTTTTTAATTTTTATAAGACCCAAGTTCCAGAAAATCCCAAATTGCAATTCAAAACAAAATGATTCCTAATTCTAATTCATTGCCATCAAAGTCATCGCTAGTGAAAGTTTAGTAATTACTAATTAACAAACATCAAGTGGGGGTCGTGTTCCGAATATTTTTACTCACTGTACTAACAATCCGGTTGTGATAAGGAAAGTTGGTAGCGTTGGGCCGCTAAAATGTTGCACTTAAGCTACGCTTTCTTAGAAGAGCGGTGGCTGCCACATAACGGCCGCAGTGACGGCTGTCATAGAAATGATGGAAGCGGGGTTTGACTTTACGATGTCAAAAAACGCTCTTTAGGAAAAGACACCCAATTTTTTCATAAATAACGTTTCAGTGACGTCATTCGCGTGTAAATTGCGAATACTATGTAGCGGCCTTTATTTGTAATTTGACATGTTATTTTGTATAATGAGATATGTAACCATTTTTGTGTACAATAAAGCATTATTATTTATTATTCCATTATTGTTTGTGTTTGATTTAAGTCATTTTAATATCAGTCAGTCAATGTTGGTATATACTGGTAGGTTCGGTAAGAGTCTTCCAAAAGAATAGTTTTTTTTTTCCACCGAATTGGTGTAAAACAAAATATCATTTACCTAGGACAACATGGAGATGTGCTTTTACGAAATAGTCTCATTGAATGATTTGGAAAATAAAAAGCTTAACATATTTTATTAAATACTTCCTTTATTTCTCTTGGGCAGTACCCATGTTTTTGTATTTACAACATCATTGATTTGTCATCTGTAGAAATCATCACGACTGACAATGACTTATAAACAGATATGATTAAATAATAAAAAAACTCATTATACTTAGTGTAGCAGCTTGAACATTTTAATGTCCAAATCACCTTTACTATTCTCCCAAAAGCGTCATTTTAGCTGCCCTAACGGATGCAACAAGACGACCCTTTGACATCGACTAACGTATTTAAATTCATAGTCTTATGAAGTTAGCCCGGACAGGGGGTGGTGGGGGGTCGGGGGTCGGGGGTGTCACGAGGGGCGTGAGGCGTGACTGTACACTTTTTGGCTTCGGTTAAGTCGGATCGCCACTAACCGCCACTGTGGAAAAGGGGTAAAGTATGGTTTTAGATTTTTTTGTGCAAGGTCAAAAAAATCGTCTATACCTACAAAACCCAACGAGACGAGCATCATCATCATCATGCTTCGGATTTAAAAAACTTTAATTAATTGCGTATGGTTTAGTTTTCATTACAACTAAAATTATTTTATGATGTTTATCGATAATTTTTTCATTCAAAAATCAACTTAGTTTACTTGATTTAAAGTTGATATTTGTATAAGTTGCAATTTTGTCGATGTATCTCGTATCGTTGGCTTGACTATAGTTCATAAATAATACTATATTAAATTGTTTAAAAAATACAGTGATATCCACAATATAAATACTAGGAACAAACACAAATTTGTTGTACCTCCAACAAGGCTCACGAAAATAGGTCGCTCATTCAGGTGTCAATGTATACGCTTTTATAATAAACTTCCAAGCCACGTTCAAGATCTGAGCCTTAATAAATTCAAATCATTCATTAAACGCAAGTTGTGTCAGAAAGCTTATTATACCGTTAAAGATTATATTGAGGACAAAAAGGTTTGGGATTGAACTGCTCCAAATTTTATTTTATTCTTTTATTTTTGCATACTGAATGTTGACATGACTATTTACTTTGTACAGTATTATATTATTTTAATTTATTGTGAATGTGAAGACTATGTAGGTCATTGCTTTTTTTGTTTGTTTTATTTTTTCTCTCAGTTACTTTTAATCATCGTCTGGCAGTTTGACTAATTTATGCGGCCTACCCCAATGTCCTTTCTTTGGTATTGTTCGTCGAATCGTTGAGCTCCTTAAGTTCTGAGTTGAGCTGCGCGATTACTGACAAATGCGTGCACTGACTGGACATGTCCTCTCAATCTGTGTGGTTCTTTCCTCAAAAGACCATTTCAGACACCAATCTACATGGTCTTCACATGAAGTGACCAAGATTATGTCTGGACTTTATAAGAGACTGTGACCTCTGAGTTTGTTTCGGCCTTTCTTCTCAGAGTAGTCAGATAGGAAACGCCGACCTCATCTAGTTAAAAAAAAAACATGATTGACTTGTAAAAGTGTTTGTACAAACCTACTTACAGAAATAAAAATCATTTATCATTTATCATCATTTATCATATTGTTTTATGTTATTGGGTAGCATATAAGCCAACAGCCCTCCTAAGGGCTAAATCGTCGCCTCTGCTAATGGACAATCGGACATCTGCAATATCGGAGGCACCACAAATCGCTGCTTTGCATGAATACCCGCACAAAACAAAATTTTGAAAATACTTATGGTTAGGTTTATAACACAGCCAAATGCAAAATACTACTTATTTCATGGTCAGTAAGACTCACATTCGGCATCGGCAAACCGCCGGTTTGGCCGTTATGAATGCGAGTCTTACTAACCATGAAATAAGGACTATTTTGCATTTGGCTGTGTTATAAACCAGTATTTTCAAAATTTTGGTTTGTGCGGGTATTCATGCAAAGCAGCGAAATGTGTTGCCATTACTTGCCATCCCAGAGACAAAGCGGTAATGCAACGTCGAGCAACGCTACTCGGAGGCAGAAATTAGAACTTCTCCAGACGATGTCCTTCACATAGAGCTCTCAATCAATCAATCTGCCTAGCCTTTTCCCAAATATGTTGGGGTCGGCTTCCAGTCTAACCGGATGCAGCTGATTACCAATATTTTACATGGAGCGACTGCCCTCCACAACCCAGTTACTGGGTAATACGATACCCCTTGGTAAGACTGGTAGTCAGACTTTCGGGCTTCTGAGGACCCGTAACGACTGTCAAAGATCCTCGAATGACAGCCGGGACCAACGGCTTAACATGCTTTCCGAGGCACGGAGGAGTCTCGGTATGAAAGGATGTATCAATATCATCATCAATACTAAAAATAAAGCTGAAGAGTTTGTTTGTTTGAACGAGCTTATCTCTGGAGCTACCAGTCGGATTTGAAAAATTCTTTTTGCATTTGATAGCCCAATTCTTGAGACAGGCTTTAGGCAACTTAATATCACGCTAGAACCATAAGGAGTCGAGCAAAAAGAAAAGTAAGTTAGAAAGAACGATAACCGAAAACGAAATAACAGCGCAGGCAGGTGATGCAATACAACTGGGTGGGTCGAGGGCTAAGAAATTTCACGCGGAGGAAGTCATAGGCAGAAACTAATTATTTCATATATTGATATTCTTGGACAATATATGATTGAGATACAATTTTTAACGTTATCCTACACTGCAATAAATTGTATTCATTTATTCCTCTCTACCTGCAAACAAAAACCCAAAATCCTCAGAACAAGACTTACCCACCTTTCCCCCCCGCCACTATCTCCGAAGGAGTTAAAATGCTATAGTTCGTGTTGTGGCATAAATTAACTGTGTAACTCGCAAGAAACCGCGTCGCATATTATCACCATTTTGTTCAAGATTAACGAAATATTCACCCCGTTGTTCGGAGTTTCGATTAGCTTGCTTTGATGCCGGATTATTATGCTGATGTATGGTTTAGGTGGTTGAAAATACAGTGGCTATACAAAATTTAATTGGAGTAATTGAAAATACAGTGGCTTTACAAGATCTAATTGAAGTAATTGAAAATACAGTGGCTATACAAGATCGAACTGGAGTAATTGAAAATACAGTGGCTATACAAGATCAAACTGGAGTAATTGAAAATACAGTGGCTATACAAGATCTAACTGGAGTAATTGAAAATACAGTGGCTATACAAGATCGAACTGGAGTAATTGAAAATACAGTGGCTATACAAGATCTAACTGGAGTAATTGAAATTACAGTGGCTATACAAGATCTAACTGGAGTAATTGAAAATACAGTGGCTATACAAGATCAAACTGGAGTAATTGAAAATACAGTGGCTATACAAGATCTAACTGGAGTAATGGAAAATACAGTGGCTATACAAGATCTAACTGGAGTAATTGAAAATACAGTGGCTATACAAGATCTAACTGGAGTAATTGAAATTACAGTGGCTATACAAGATCTAACTGGAGTAATTGAAAATACAATGGCTATACAAGATCTAACTGGAGTAATTGAAAATACAGTGGCTATACAAGATCTAACTGGAGTAATTGAAATTACAGTGGCTATACAAGATCTAACTGGAGTAATTGAAAATACAGTGGCTATACAAGATCTAACTGGAGTAATTGAAATTACAGTGGCTATACAAGATCTAACTGGAGTAATTGAAAATACAGTGGCTATACAAGATCTAACTGGAGTAATTGAAAATACAGTGGCTATACAAGATCTAATTGGAGTAATTGAAATTACAGTGGCTATACAAGATCTAACTGGAGTAATTGAAAATACAGTGGCTATACAAGAACTAATTGGAGTAATTGAAAATATAGTGGCTATACAAGATCTACCTGGAGTAATTGAAAATACAGTGGCAATACAAGATCTAATTGGAGTAATTGAAAATACAGTGGCTATACAAGATCTAACTGGAGTAATTGAAAATACAGTGGCTATACAAGATCTAACTGGAGTAATTGAAATTACAGTGGCTATACAAGATCTAACTGGAGTAATTGAAAATACAGTGGCTATACAAGATCTAACTGGAGTAATTGAAAATACAGTGGCTATACAAGATCTAATTGGAGTAATTGAAATTACAGTGGCTATACAAGATCTAACTGGAGTAATTGAAAATACAGTGGCTATACAAGAACTAATTGGAGTAATTGAAAATATAGTGGCTATACAAGATCTACCTGGAGTAATTGAAAATACAGTGGCAATACAAGATCTAATTGGAGTAATTGAAAATACAGTGGCTATACAAGAACTGTAACTGAAAATCTTTTAACGGGTCTTAGTACTCATTATTGTAAACGACTTTTACTTAGGGACCTAGATGGAAATCGGGAAAAAAGTCTGCTGCTTCATACTTTTATGTTCGCATGATTCAACAAAGGCATATCAATAAGCGCTATAAGCCATTGCAATCATTACTGTTGTTCATAATGGCGAGTAAAATGACAGTTCTGTTTCACTTTGTTTATATAGAACATCAACTGACCTTGATCGACTGCAATAGAATAGTGTCGTGATTAGCATGGCACCCTGATATTGATCTCGAGGTTGGGCAATATGCTATTGGATTTATTCATTAGGAATTTCTCAGTAGCAGCGAAGATTCTAGATTTATACCCGATTGACGGCAATACTTACTAAATTAATACGACTCGCCCGCACTTACATGAATCTTCAAAGTTATTAGTTAGTAATAGGTATTCTATACACTTTTCCGTACCCCATCGAATAATACAGGCGTAATGATGAACGAGGCAGTCACACAGAGGAAGAGAGAGAATAAGAGTACTTACCTACAAAATAGTTTCGAGATCCAATGAAGCAATTGCTATTATGGCCGTTGCTATAATGTCCGTGTAGTTACTCCGCTCGTTTCCAATTACAGGGTGCTCGTAAAGTCAAATTGTCGATATAAAAGTAGTAGCACCCTATCGGTGCAGCATTTAACTGTTTGCCAGAGAATTCCGTCACTGGTGGGTATTAAGAACGTAACTAACTACAGTTTAGGAGTCCTAATTATGTCTGTTTTCTGTTATTTCGGGCCTTGCATCAAAATGCGAAATCTGCGTTACTGTCATTGCAGCACATAAAGTTCAAATTAAAAACCTGCTCCTTTTTTTGAAGTAGGTTAAAAGCCTGAAGTTTTAAAAAGGTAATACCGATACCAGGAAAATTGCATCGATCGAACACAATTTTCTCTGAACCCAATGAAATGGCACTTCAAAGAAGTACAAAATCAAAAGTCATTTATTCAAACTAGGCTGAGAATCAGCACTTTTCAAACGTCAAAATTACATAAGACAGTCCCCTAAAACGCCTGCCCTTCACCACTTCCTAGTGCTTCAGCTGGGGAGAAGAAGTGGCGCAACAAACCCATCCAACAAATTGATTCCACAAACACATCCCGAACAAAGCCGTTAACATTATCAGGACTGCTCCATCAAAATGGCACTAGACAAACTATCTACCCATTGTCCAGGGTTCGAGTGCCGACCTTTGGACGCCCCCTAAACCCAATTGCCCGTAAAATCGGCTAACCAAGTGGAAAATATATCCGACCGGAATTGTGTGATGGTGCCTTTTTCGTTAATACGGCGGCCGAAGATCGGTGAGGATGGCTACTGGAGCTGCGGACTTGTGCCCCTTGTTTTAGGCTGGCGTACTTTCTAAAACGAGCAAAAAAACACACAGTTATTTTGCAAAAATCTCGTTCAAATGGGTGCCTAGACAGTTCAGTGAGCGCGATATTAAACGAAAAGTACATAAAAAATAGTTAAACATTGTAATAAAAACTTTATTCAACCTCTAACGATGAATAAGGTAGCAAAAATACAAGTAAATAACAACTTACTCGAGTAGGTGGGGGTATATAGGATGACTGGTAAGGACCGATACTAAAACACATGATTGTACTCATGATAACAAACAACTTTTACTATGGGACCAAACCCGAAATCGCGAGAAATCAGCTGTTCCCAACATTTTTCGCTTATCTCGTCAAATTGTAGGGAAAAGCAGATTTTTTCCGCGATTTTAGGTTTGATCCCATAGTAATAGTTGTTCATAATGATCAACTTTTACTATGGGACCAAACCAGAAATCGCGAAAAAAAATCAGCTGTTCAGTACATTTATGTTCGCATAATTCGTCAAAATGTACTGAACAGCTGATTTCTTTTTGCGATTTCAGATTTGGTCCCATAGTAAAACACCATAAGACATAGCCTGGATAAAAGCCTATTAGTCATTTTAGGCAGTTGTCCTACCGCCGGCGAGGAAGCGACTAACTATCGGCTATTTTCTCGCTCAAGAAACGTACAATAGATATACATTCCGTGTTAATAAAATAGATGCATACATTGATAGTTAATCGCTGTCTGTTCACACCGCACGAGTACTCGTTTGTCGTAGCGACAAGAGCTATCAAAGAGAGTACTCGCTCAGCGATGCTCGCTTGGCAGCCAGAGCAATTGCTGAGTACGCTGTACATACGTATACCAACGAGTAATCGCTTGGCGGCCAGAGTACTCGCTGAGTACGCTGTAATCGCTTGACGGCCAGAGTACTCGCTGAGTACACTGTACATACGTATACCAGCGAGTAATCGCTTGGCGGCCAGAGCACTCGCTGAGTACACTGTACATACGTATACCAGCGAGTAATCGCTTGGCGGCCAGAGCACTCGCTGAGTACACTGTACATACGTATACCAGCGAGTAATCGCTTGGCGGCCAGAGCACTCGCTGAGTACACTGTACATACGTATACCAGCGAGTAATCGCTTGGCGGCCAGAGCACTCGCTGAGTACACTGTACATACGTATACCAGCGAGTAATCGCTTGGCGGCCAGAGCACTCGCTGAGTACACTGTACATACGTATACCAGCGAGTAATCGCTTGGCGGCCAGAGTACTCGCTGAGTACGCTGTAATCGCTTGGCGGCCAGAGCACTCGCTGAGTACACTGTACATACGTATACCAGCGAGTAATCGCTTGGCGGCCAGAGCACTCGCTGAGTACACTGTACATACGTATACCAGCGAGTAATCGCTTGGCGGCCAGAGTACTCGCTGAGTACACTGTACATACGTATACCAGCGAGTAATCGCTTGGCGGCCAGAGCACTCGCTGAGGACACTGTACATACGTATACCAGCGAGTAATCGCTTGGCGGCCAGAGCACTCGCTGAGTACACTGTACATACGTATACCAGCGAGTAATCGCTTGGCGGCCAGAGTACTCGCTGAGTACGCTGTAATCGCTTGGCGACCAGAGCACTCGCTGAGTACACTGTACATACGTATACCAGCGAGTAATCGCTTGGCGGCCAGAGTACTCGCTGAGTACGCTGTAATCGCTTGGCGGCCAGAGCACTCGCTGAGTACACTGTACATACGTGTACCAGCGAGTAATCGCTTGGCGGCCAGAGCACTCGCTGAGTACACTGTACATACGTATACCAGCGAGTAATCGCTTGGCGGCCAGAGCACTCGCTGAGTACACTGTACATACGTATACCAGCGAGTAATCGCTTGGCGGCCAGAGCACTCGCTGAGTACACTGTACATACGTATACCAGCGAGTAATCGCTTGGCGGCCAGAGCACTCGCTGAGGACACTGTACATACGTATACCAGCGAGTAATCGCTTGGCGGCCAGAGCACTCGCTGAGTACACTGTACCTACACCAGCGAGTAATCGCTTGTCGCCGTTGTTCACTCGCTGCTCGTTGCTCGCCAACTCGTTTCTAGTTTCTAGCTCTACTTGCTTCTCGCTCATCGTTGGCGGCGGGACAAGTGCCTTATCTTCGATTCGATATATATCAGGCAAAAATTCTAGTCGCTCCATATAAAATAAGCAATATTGCATTATTTATTATTTTTGCAGTTGCATTGGTTAGATTGGAAGCTGACCAAAATAATTATGTAGTTAAGAAAAGGCTAGGTAGATGATGACAGTATTATGACAGAAAAAACCCAATAACCGAAATGAAACATGAACTTTTTATCTGATCATCTCAATTGGTCCCAAGTTCAAACATACTAGAGTCTTACCAATACTAAGGTCAGCTTTGCTCTTTACTGTTATAGAGGTTCTGTCCTTGATGACTGCTCTTTGAATACCACTGAACGTAATCATCGACAATTTTTTTTAATTTTTTTTATTCGAGATGGGTTTGCTCTTGACTGTCTACAGAAAATGTTCATAATCACGCTTTTTAAACAAATTAGAATATCAATGAATCAAGTAATATAATGTCAAACCTATATTTACAGAAGGAGTAGGTCATCTCATCTGCCTAATCTTTTCCCAACTATGTGGGGGTCGGCTTCCAGTCTAACCAGATGCAGCTGAATACCAGTATTTTACATGTCTGTCTGTCTGTCTGTCCGTCTGTCACAGCCGATTTGCTCCGAATCTAATGGACCGATTAAGTTGCAATTTGGTACACTTATGTATTTCTGTGACCCAAACACGGACGTGTAATGGAAATTAATGAATTTTGAATATGAGGGTCGATTTTGGAGGCAAATAAGAAAATTAAAAATAAAAAGTTTAGCAAACTGTACCGTGTGACATATGAAATGAAAGGGCTTACTGTGAGGATCTTAAATAATTCCTTTTTATAATTTTAAAATATATTGTTTTAAAGTTATTTAAGAAAATAGACGAAAATTGACCAGTCCCCCTTATCTCCGAAACTATATGAGCCTTATATTTTGAAAAAAAAAAATAATACAGAAAATAGTAAAAACATATAATAGTGTATGCTATAGATTACAGAAAAACTTATAAGAAGTCGATGGTCTTAAAATAACATGGTAAAACTCTCAATATTGTGCGTACAAACTTACATTTGCCGTTGGAATGTGTGCGAGAAAATGTTTTTGAACTACAATGTTAAGTTTGTTCTTGGGATAAATTCACCCTAACTACGGAACCGGCATGCATTTGACCGGTTTTTTTCTTTATTATATTCTAGATGACACAACACACCATCAGTAATATCTTGCCTTGGGGATCAAACCCAAACCCACGCTCAGCAGTAGAACGATGGGGTCTAAATAATTAAAATGCAAATAAAATAAGTAATTCAACGCGAATATTTTCCCAACATTTCCGCACTATTCGTCACGCGCACTGTTATCAGTCTTTATCTGGTCCCAGGAGAAAAAATTGCGCGACCACCGACCAAGTTCCTGACCATAAATTCATTAGACAACGACGACATTTTTTTTTAAACTCACGTCCGTGTTGTCTATGGTAAGTCTAGAAGTGGCGTCTTTTAAAAATATTAATTATTTATAAAATAACTAGATTTTTCCTGCGTCTTCGCCCGCGTGGAGGTCGGATATTATCGCCAGAGACTGTCTAATACGCCGTCTAGTAGTAACACCATAATTATTCCGTGATACTTTGGTTACTTTTGATATATTATCTTTGATAGTTCGACTTATTGCTTCGATTACACTTTTGTAGGGCATCGTACATTCATTCCCAACCAACCGTTTACATCGCTGCAACATTCGTCCCCATTCGCTGTTTTTACTAATGTTACAAACTGGCTTCTTCATGGATTTCCTCATGAGCTATGTTTAAGGCGCTACCCCGAGCAAAACCTTGCTACAGTGTGCTATTCAGAGGCTATTAACTCATTAATGAAGAGTAATGAACTATATTTAAAAGAACATTATTAATGTTCGACATCCTATCATCACATTGAACGTTCTTATTTGTTTTGTTTTTGTTTTGTTATTTGTTTCTTTCTGTTATAAAAATATTAAAAATATCCTTGTAAAAAAGTGACTAAAATTATTAATTGCATGCAATTTTTGCTAAAGGTTACGTTCTAATCATATAATTCCAAATTCATTCATTATTCATATAATTCCAAATAAATATGAATTCTATGATATAGGGGCGTGTGCAGGGAGCAGGACAAAGCGAGACTGAGCGGCGGTATAGAGAAGGACTGAATGCTTAAGGTCATTTGGTCGGGGAAGCGCCTTAATGGCTGTTAAGCAACATGGCGGCTCTTCCAGAGGAGGCTACTGCAACAGCAACACCTTTATATTTCCGGATTTGAGTTAATATAAGATTTAAAAGAAATATCTACCAGAACACAAAGAATAGCTTAAAAAAGGGAAACATAAGAGATCATTGCTCCTAATCTTCTTACTACCTACCTTATAACAAACAAAAAAAAATCATCAAATGTTAAAAAAAAAATTAAGAATACAAAACCCGTTTCATTTAGTTTTCAACGACAAAGAAATCTCGTCCTTTTTAAAAACCCCAAACATTAACCAAAACATAATAACAATGATTAGCAGCCCCTTCTAATATACCGAACTCTGTGCATCCTCCAACGCGTCGAGCGGCTAAAAACTCCCCACTATATCATAATTTATTTATTCTGATGACCTCGCCGAGTGCGGCCCTGTCCTACCTAATATATACATTCATATAATACGTTTAAAAAAATATAATTTTATCTCAGTCCCCGTATTGTTTCTCTCATTTGCAATATGGCGTATTTTTTATCTTTTATAATGTTTAATGTCTTTTTTCTGGGGTAATTAAAATTATTATAGGTATTTATTACTGCAGAAGGCCATTTGGCGTGTTTATTCCTACTCCTAATCGTTCCATGTTTACATTAATTAGCGATGCTTTAGGAGTGTTTCCAGCTTTATTGCCGATAATAAATTTTGGCCAGTTTGTGTTATTTTATAATTTTTTAAACGTTGGCTTGAAGGAGGCCTGCGTATTTCGGGTACTTCGGACTTTTCCTTTACTTGTGCTATGAGACCTGGCTTCTTGCCAAATTTCATGATTCTAGGTCAACGGGAAGTACTCTATAGGTATTGATTTATTTGTGAGTATCAAAATATGTTGTATAAATGGCCGTATTATTTTATTGCGTTGATTTAGAAGATTGATTTTTTAGAGCTCCAAGGGAATGTAGACCTACGTATTTGATATTAATTTCTGAGAAAAAGGATCTTGACAGACTGACACACAGACAGACGGACAATGAAGTGATCCTATAAGGGTTCCGTTTTTCCTTTGAGGTATGGAACTCTAAAAGTTACACACTACAAAACTGTATTACAATGTACGAGTAGCTATCCACATAAGGTCCACGTGTTACGCTGTCTACGAAACACTCGTAACAGTCTACGAAAAATTCGTAGCCGATCGCGAAACTTGGTCATCCTTTTATTTGAGTATTTGAGCAATCAAGGACTTATTTCTGTGTTTTACGATAAAAGATTTTTTTTTATTCTGCACATTCCTACAAACAGGGCAAATCATCACTATTAGACATTTCCATAGTAAAATGTAAACAACTCAAATATTCACAGACATGATATGGTTAATAATTTCCATCCACCTTCAAATAGATTCTTACCTTCCAACGCCCTTCAATTACCTACAATATCTTAACTTAGTTTCGTCCAATATCTTACTAGATGTCCGAAGTTGGGCAAGGTGGGCTCTTAATTAATAACAGCAATCATTGACCGCCGCCGGCTGTTATTGGGAGCTATCACAACATTTGGGTCATGAGTCTGCATCCTGACGTGTATACGTTGATGAGTTTTGATACTTGCGAGTTTTTAAGCTGGTATCATAATATTAAATAATATTAATATGTACGTGTGTGTGAGTGTGTGAGTGGTGTGTGTGTGTGTGTGATAACATCAGATATCGGCCAGTGAAAGTCCCGTCAAATTCGGTCCAGCCGTTTCGGAGATTAGCCGGAACAAATAGACAGACAGACAGACAGACAAAAATTAGAAAAAGAACTTTTTTTTTGTAATTTTTGTCTGTCTGTGTGTGTGTTATTTAGACATTACAAATAGACGCTTCAATTTTATTTATTTGTATATGTATAGAATAGATATAGATTTTTGTTTTTTCATATATTATTATTTTTTACTGACGTAATATAAGTCTATAGGTCTATAGGGTACACTTCTGCCTAACCCGTCGGAGTGATGTTATATTAATAGGTTATGTTATATTAGTGAATGTCTTTTAAACTCCGACTTCTTGGCACAAAAGAAAATGTATTACAACATAATATAGGTAGCCCTGACCTGTGTGGCAATACCATTTAATCTTTGTGGCAATAAGTACCTAACATTTAGTATTATTCTCTTCCCCTGTTGAAGATCTCCACATCTCAGTTTGTCATCTGCACATGCTTTTCTGCTTACACCTTCTAACACAAAGAGGAGTACGTGGCTAAGTAATAACAGCCGCACGGGTCGATCCATCAGGTTAAGCTACGCTTGACGGGATTGGTCCGTGGATCTTTACATACCGAGACTCCTCCGTGCCTCGGAAAAGCACTTTAAGCCGTGGGTCCCGTCTATCATCGAGGATCTTTGGCAGTCGTTACGGGTCGTCAGAAGCCCGAGTCTGACAACCAGTCTTACCAAGGGGTATCGTATTACCCAGTTACTGGGTTGTGGAGGTCAGATAGGCAGTCGCTCCATGTAAAATACTGGTATTCAGCTGCATCCGGTTAGACTGGAAGCCGACCCCAACATAGTTGGGAATAGGCTAGGCAGATTGATTGACCTTCTAACACAAAGCTCACTAACTCTGATGACATCATCAGCTCAACCATTATCACATTTTGAAAATCCATTGCAATTTCCCTAACACTGACAAGATATGTAACCTCTTTAATCTTTATCTATAGTAATTATAAAAAAAACCAGTCAAGTGCGTGTTGGACCACGCACAAGGAAGGGTTCCGTAGTTGGAATGAATTTATCCCAAAAACAAACTTAACATTGTAGTTGAAAAGCATGTTCTCCCATACATTCCGACTACAAATGTAAGTTTATACGCACAATATTGAGAGATTCGCCATATTATTTTAAGACCATAATCTTCTTATAGGTTTTCCTGTAATCGTGTCCACGTATTGAACTATTTTCTGTATTGTTTTCAAAATTTTAGGTTCAGTACTTTCGGAGATAGGGGGCGGGAATTGTCAATTTTCGTCTATTTTCTTAAATGACTTTAAAATGATTTATTTTAAAATTATTTAAAAAAAATTGAGACCATCGCAGTAAGCCTTTCAGCAAAAATTTGCTGTTCAATACATTTTGACGAATTATGCGAACATAAATATACTGAACAGCTGATTTTTTTTTTGCGATTTCAGGTTTGGTCTATTAGACCAAACCTGAAATCGCGAAAAAAGAAAAGTAAAAGTTATTCATAATGATGAGTACAATGACCTCCTTAAAATGTTGCCTCTGTTTACACTTACAGCCTGTATATGTGTAAGTATCAAGCGGTCTAGAGCGCAGTACATTCACACGAGTCACTCACTAATAGCCGTTGGGTGCAATCACGGACGACCTCCAGTTTTGCAGCTGTTTGCTTGCGATGTAGCTCGGCAGATCAATTACACTGTTAATTAATAATCAAAACATTGTGAAGTTTATAGCCTTGCTATTATTGAATAGTCTCTTGTACGAGTTTAGTTTTTGGTGAGAGTTTGAGGCCCGATTACAACTCAACTCACTGATAAAAGATGGTAAAAGATATTTGTTTCGTGTAAATTTGTACGAAAAACCCTTTTACATGTCAAAATAAAATGACGTTTTTAAAACTAGACGAGTTCCGTGTGTCCTAACCTAAAACTAGATGAGTTATCTGTCCTTACCCAAAACTAGACGAGTTCTGTGTGTCCTAACCTAAAACTAGATGAGTTATCTGTCCTTACCCAAAACTAGACGAGTTCCGTATGTCCTAACCTAAAACTAGATGAGTTATCTGTCCTTACCCAAAACTAGACGAGTTCCGTATGTCCTAACCTAAAACTAGATGAGTTATCTGTCCTTACCCAAAACTAGACGAGTTCTGTGTGTCCTAACCTAAAACTAGATGAGTTATCTGTCCTTACCTAAAACTAGACGAGTTCCGTGTGTCCTAACCTAAAACTAGATGAGTTATCTGTCCTTACCTAAAACTAGACGAGTTCCGTGTGTCCTAACCTAAAACTAGATGAGTTATCTGTCCTTACCTAAAACTAGACGAGTTCCGTGTGTCCTAACCTAAAACTAGATGAGTTATCTGTCCTTACCTAAAACTAGACGAGTTCCGTGTGTCCTAACCTAAAACTAGATGAGTTATCTGTCCTTACCTAAAACTAGACGAGTTGCGTGTGTCCTAACCTAAAACTAGATGAGTTATCTGTCCTTACCTAAAACTAGACGAGTTGCGTGTGTCCTAACCTAAAACTAGATGAGTTATCTGTCCTTACCTAAAACTAGACGAGTTGCGTGTGTCCTAACCTAAAACTAGATGAGTTATCTGTCCTTACCTAAAACTAGACGAGTTGCGTGTGTCCTAACCTAAAACTAGATGAGTTATCTGTCCTTACCTAAAACTAGACGAGTTGCGTGTGTCCTAACCTAAAACTAGATGAGTTATCTGTCCTTACCTAAAACTAGACGAGTTCCGTGTGTCCTAACCTAAAACTAGATGAGTTCTGTATGTCCTAACTTAAATCTGGATGAGTTCTATGTGTCCTTACCTAAAACTAGACGAGTTCCATGTGTCCTAACTTAAAACTAGATGAGTTCTGTTTGTCGTATCCTAAATCTAGATGAGTTCTATGTGTCCTAACCGACTATTTTGAGAAGAAAGACCTAACCTAAGAAGAGATTATTTAACCTTTTTGATCTAGTCAAATGTAGTGCAATAGTGCCCTCTAGTGAGAGGAATTAGCAGTAAGGTTCCCCATTAAATCACTTGACATAAGATCGATAGTCGGGTAGCTGGCGTGATACGAGCTTTAAAATCTGTCAGCTATTTCAAATTTGGTGTGTCTTGCGTCTTGCTTATAGCCAAGTTGTAAGTGCGCAACGCCTAGAAAATATAGGTAGTATATAGCTGTTATTCATTCTTCCAATTTATTTATTTACTTTGTTCTAAAATCTATTCTATTCTATTCTGCACGCAACTTCGTCTGCGTAGACTTCAGAATCCCAATTCTTCTCCTTTCAGAGAGAAATGAAAATTGCGTATAGACAATTATAACGTTGCTTTAATTTAATAGATCTTTTTCAATCTGCCTAGCCTTTTCCCAACTATATTGAGGTCGGCTTCCAGTCTAACCGGATGCAGTTGAATACCAATATTTCACAAGGAGCGACTGCCTATCTGACCTCCACAACCCAGTGACTGAGTAATACGATACCCCTTGGTGGATGGGTAACGACTGTCAAAGATCCACGAATGACAGCCGGAGCTAATGGCTTAACGTCCTTGCCGAGGCACGGAGGAGTCTCGGTATGTAAAGACCCATCTACGGACCAACCCCCGAAGCGTAGCCCGTGCGGCTGTTATTATTTAATCACTAGCTCCAAATAGATCTTTTTATGAGGAATAATTCCGTAATACATTATTTTCATATAACGCTGTTGGTTTACGCGGTGCACGCAGTAAAACTATTAAGCCAGTAAAAATCATGCTGACTGGGAGTCGACATGATTTTTTATATATTCAACATCTTCAGCCAATTTACAAAAAAAAAAAAATCTAATTAACTATAAAACTAAACCTTACTCATGAATCACTCCGTCCATTGGTGAAAACCGTATGAAAATACGTTCGATAGTTTTTGAGTTTATCGCGTTTAGACAGACGATAATTATATCTATATTATTACGTAGTGATATTCCTATGCCTATTTCGGAAATGTTCACCACCATTTCTGTTTTTGATGGCTGTGTTACGAGCGTGTGCTCTTATGTGACTAATGTAGCCTATCTTGGCTGTGGAGGCACGTGCACTGTGCGGACTTAGATTACCTAGATTACCATTTTGGTAATGGTATTGTATGTTGGAGGGCAGCTTCCCCTTCCAACAACAAAAAAACTTTTCACACTAAATTGAATTAAAAAAAATCTCCAATACTTATCTCCGATCAAAATTCACCGAAAACGGGGACAATAAATTTTAACTTTTTAAGTCTAACTGACCGAAAATCAAGTCACACAGAAAAGGGCTTTTAAAATAAGAAATAATCTTTAATCTGTCCAACCAACCGTGGCCGAGGGTTGGTGAAATACTAAGTGATGCGTGAGAAACGATTAAAAATGTTATCTTAGAAAAATGCCTGTCCCCCCTCCCCCCGCGGACGATTGGGGGCGATTTCATTAATGTTGAAGAGTTTACGGTGTAAAGGGGTAGAAGGTCTGACTACATTTTTTCTTATTAGGTCTCAGATGGTTTAATACTTGGTATAGATAGAATGCTGAGTTTTTTGTAAGGTTGTGTCTTTGGGAAATAACGCTTTTTGATTTAAGTTAAGTTATTATTATTGTTATCGCTATTGGTTTTAATATTTTTTTAATCTTTTTAAATTTATGAATGGAAATGATAACCAATTAATTGTTCTCACCCTATCTTGTATTATATAATGACAGTTACTTATTTAAAAAAAAACGATGGACTCCTGATAAAAATGTTAAAATTGATATTTTTGTTTAAGCACTCTTGGAGCTCGTGGCTAAGTTATAACAGCCGCACGGGTCGATCTATCAGGTTAAGCTACGCTTGCCGGGGTTGGTCTGTGGATGGGTGACCATCTTTTCATACCGAGACTCCTCCGTGCCTCGGAAAGCACGTTAAGCCGTTGGTTCCGGCTGTCATTCGTGGATCTTTGACAGTCGTTACGGGTCCTCAGAAGCCCGAAAGTCTGACAACCAGTCTTACCAAGAGATATCGTATTACCCAGTAACTGGGTTGTGGAGGTCAGATAGGCAGTCGCTCCATGTAAAATACTGGTATTCAGCTGCATCCGGTTAGACTGGAAGCCGACCCCAACATAGTTGCGAAAAGGCTAGGCAGATTGATTGGTTTGTGACACTGTAGCACTTTAAACTATTGTATTTAAATTGCTGTGCCCTAGCAGGGTACCTTGTATTAAACCTATACAGGACAATTTTTAAGTAATGCGCAAATTTTCACAGGGTGTTCTACTCATGAATATGAACAACTTTCACTATGGGACCAACCTTGAAATCACGAAAAAAAAATCTGCTGTTTCATTTAAAAGTTCAATACCTACTCGGCCAAAATGTATGAAACAGCTGATTTTTTTTCGTGATTTTATGGTTGGTCCCATAGTGAAAGTTGTTCATATTCATGGGTAGAACAACCTGTGAAATGAAGCTGTATACTTGTAATAACTTGTAAACTACGTGAATGCAATAAATGATCAAAACTGTGGTTTTTAAAAGTCCTGAAACTGTATGCTGGTTTGTTAGTGTCATTTTGACCTCAACGAGTGACATCAAGAACATAACTATTGTCCCTCATAATATCAAGAATCACCATCATTGTTTGCATGAAATGACTAAAATGATTAAAACTGACGGTTATTTCGTTGCAAAATAACAACCAACCAGTCACACTCCTTGTTAAAAGAATAATTATACAAATTAAATCTTATTAAGCACTCGCCCAATCCACTGACAATCCATAACCTGCAAGGGTAGGAAAACAAGCATAAGTAATATCAAATTATGACAAAAGTAAAGACTTCATAATTTAAAATATTCACAAAGAGTGAATTAACGTGTAGACATAAATAAAAATTAAGGGTTACCCAGGTAGGGGGGTAACCTTTTACCCCTCTAAATATAATTAAGCATAACCCAATAAGCCTTTTGCCACAAACAAAAGCAAAAACCTACGAAATTTTATTATCATTATTTGCATATTAAAATAATTATAATTATACGGTACGGATAAGAATGGGGCTGTTTCCCCCGATTTAAATCCGAGGTATAGGATATATAGCTCGGTGTGAGAGCTGTGAATTTGTTTATTAGTTCAAGTTACTTGGTACCTGTTGTTTCAATAGAGTGTAGCCCCTTCATGTTCACTTTTATTTAAAAAAGACGAGGGAACGACTAAAAGCCATAACAACATTTCGTAAGTTATATAATGGCTATACAGGATGAATTTTTCAAGTGAGCGTGGATGGTCAAATCGGAACCTATGAGGAATAGCGAAAAGACAAGCGAGGTTGAAGCGTCTGGCGTCGGGAGTTATTCGACTAATGAATACACTATTTATGGTTATTAGTTTATATTTCATTTTATTTTTTCTCTAAATTATAGGTATTCTATTGTGTGTATTTTATTATCTTTTTATTCGCCTATTGGATTTGTAGATGTCCGTAGGTGTGTCCGTGGCATCACATGGGCCCTATCAGAATACCAGCGCTGTGGTATTTATTTAAATATTGCAGCTTTGTGCTGAGATAGGAGCCTTTTTGGCTTCGCACAGGTATTTTTTTTTTTAATTTTTATATTTTGTATTTATTTTGTTTTTTAATGTTAATTTGGTTAGTTTCCTGTGCTCTTTTTTACTGTTTGTATTTCCTGTGCGTGTCCCAAATAAAATATTTTTCTTTCTTTACTAAAACTGTATTATTGGATTTTTGAACGATCAATATCAAGGTTTAATAGGTTGGTAACATAAGAAAAATAAAAAAATATTTTGTTAAAAAATTGCTTTTTTCTTTAGTTTGCCGTGTGTCATTACTTCCCAGAATTGGATCCTTATATGCGACACTATCGAATGGTGTAATAATACAGTGTGTAAGTATGTGTTGTTTTTTTTTCAAAATCAACAGGTTCGATTCCTGGCTAGAAACATTGAATTTCAAAAATCCAATGATGCTGTTTTAGTTTTCAACAAAATCAAGCCCGAGACTCCTTTTACAACTTTTCCTCCTAGTTTCGGATTGGGCCATCCACGCTCACTTGAAAAATTCATCCTGTATACCAGAAAAGGTAGCTAGATATTGTACGTGTCCAATACAACAAAGATTTAGGATTCTGTTGTGACTGCCAAGTTATTGCAGTACCTCGGAAATGTTCGCGATAACCCGTACCGATGAAATCGTGCTATCATCCGCAAAAAATGACCTCACTCCTGAGCAGAATAAGAAGCTGTCACAATAGTATCCTGAAGGCTGTAGCGACTGACACTACCTCCGCCATAATAAGGAAAATTGTGAGAAGACTAATACTCTAATGTCCATTTATCGTTGTGTTTAGTTGATGGGTGGTCTTGTCATTCATTTGTCTTTAGTTTAAGGAGACAGCGCAAGGGGAAAGCCCGGTCACTGTCGGACTGCATAGAAAAGAAAGAGAAGCGCGATAACACAACGCTGGTAATTTATTGCAAAATATGTAGCAATTATCGATTTACAAAAAATCTAGTGATTAGACTAAAAAATTAAAACACTATCACGTTAATATGTTGCTTGTAGAATAATCTGAAAAAAAAAATCTGGATGATTGCATGTATATTAGTATGGTTTTTAATCGTTAAAAGATTTTTTTATAGGTATCTTCGTGATTTTTTTCTATCGTATCAAATTAATTGTATCATATTTTCAACACACTATCTAACTAGCATATATCCTGAAGAATATCATATATTTTTCTGATTTTGCTTACTGCAGTAGATCATATACCTTTAGGCATTATAAAACTTGCGTTATTTGCGTTTAGGTCCTGTAATCCTCTTAAGTTACTAAAGATAGTGTTGTGCAAACCTGTTACTAAAAAAATATGTTTTATTTATTTAAATCCCATCATATATGGTGCAAATTTTTTCTCATAGAAAATTACTCAATGGGAAAATCTACACATATCGCTTTCTCAACCCGGATCATACCCAGATCTTACACTCGTATTCTTACAATTTGATATAATTTATTATGGAACAATCAGAGAGCCACCCTTCCGGGCACAAGTTACCGTGGCCTACTTGGAAAACCTTAAATAGACTTCGTACCCAAGTAGGCCGTAGCATGCACAACCTTCACAACTGGGGGTTCATGGACGGCTCCAGATCTCCGGTGTATATGCGGCGTCTCTCCGCAGACAATGGCTCACCTCCCATCTTGCATCGCATGTCCGGTCATCTGCACACATGAGCTCCTAAAGGCTGCGTCAGCGTACGGTGTTCGCGTTGCTGAATTTTAGGCCAAATATTAAAAAAAAAAAACTTTTTTTTTTGAGTGGTTTCTGCCATCGATTCGCTAATAATAAGAAAAAAATTATCAATGAGACCATCATGTTTATAGTTAAGAAAATCTTTACACGATGTGGCTATCTAATTAAGCTCCTGAAATAAAATAAAAAAACATCAGCGACCAAAAACCATCAACTACGCTTTCTCAATTTTTCCTACCTATTCGAAGTTGATATTAACCCTTTAAACGCGGGGGTCGTTTGTAATTTTTCATAATTTCACGCACACTGGCCAGTGGTGTGACACACAGAACGGAATCAAGTAAAAAATTACCTTAAAAGGAAGACCCGCGCATAAATTACATTATAATATAAATTAATATGGTCACACTATGAAAGAGGTTAAGGTTGTGCCGCGATTTTGTGTGGGTTCCGTCCACACGCTATTTAAATTTTCGTCGAGTTTTTTTTTTTTAATGGGAAGTACGAGTTCAATTTGCGAAATACCGCATGGACTATTATTAGGTATTTGGTGTCTAGATATTTTTTTAAAATATTTCTTTGGCGTTTTAATAACAGTGCTTAACTTTTAATTTATCAATATAAACTTTCTATTTATTAGGGTTCCGTACCTCAAAAGGAAAAAACGGAACGCTTATAAGATCACTCATGTGTCTGTCCGTCTGTCACAGCTAATTTGCTTCAAATCTGCACTATCTTTAGAATATGTTTGATTTACAAATTATTTTGGTATTTCGTTTGTATGAACTACGCATGCTCCAGGGGCGTCTTAATTTGAAATTTGGTACACGTATGTATTTCTGTGACCAAAACACGGACGTGTAATGTAAATTAATTAATTATGAATATGGAGGTCAATTTTGGGGGGCAAATAAGAAAAAAAAAAAATATTGGCAAACCCTACCGTGCGAAATATCAAATGAAAGGGCTTACTGTGAGGGTCTCAAATATATGTTTTTATTTTTATAATTTTAAATTAAACTATTTTAACGTTATTTAAGATAATAGACGAAAATTGACCATTCCCCCTTTATCTCCGAAACTACTGAACTTAAAATTTTGAAAAAAAAAATACACAAAATAAGTCTGTAGCTATAGATTACAGGAAAATCTATAAAAAGTCTATGGTCTTAAAATATGCGTGCAAACTTACATTATTTTGTCCATAGCTAAACAAAAGGATCCAACCCACATTAGGCGTAATGTTTGACACACCACATTTGTAGTTGAAATGTATGGGAGAACATGTTTTTCAACTACAACGTTAAGTTTGTTCTTGGGATAAATTCATCCCAACTACGGAACCCTTCATTGTGAGTAGTCCGACACGCAGTTGACCGGTTATTTTTTACTTTTTCTTTTTATTCTTCTATTTATTATATTTTATAATTTATTTATTTTTCAGACAATATGATCCTTTTTGTTAGTAAAATAGAGCTTAAAACTATGTTAGTTCACACATAAACGCATATATCATGTCTTGCATTATCTTTTTCAAAAATGCAACACTTTTTGAGAAATAGAAAAGTTCGAAACAGGAAAGAAAGATAATTTAAATTATACATTATTATTAAGAATCAAGGTACACCTCTGCCCTATCCTTCAAGGAATATAAGTGTGGTATTCAGGTAGTATTATGTTATTAAGAATAAAGAAATTTTCCAAACCAGAAAATAGATAAATTTACAAGGTACGAAAAACTCACATTTATTAGTCACTGACGGATCTCTAAAATTATTATATTCTTTGATATCAACTTTACATGAATTTGAACGTTATTCCCGGAGTTTTAAAATTAACATTCCTTTGACACACTTTTATTATAAAAGTCGACTCCGGAAAAGTCTATGAATTTAAAAGCCAATTCATGTATGGGTCACGTTTATATAAAAGAGGAGATAATTTATAACACGACGTCATATTATTACTCAAATTATTTTATCAATAATTTAAATTTATTTATTAGTAAATAGGCATAATAAGGCATTAAGTCCGCTTCATTTTCATGTGTGGGCGAGAAGTTTAATAAATAAATTGGAAGAAAAGACATTTTAAAATATATTTTTTTTAATTTAGAAATTAAATAGATGAATATATATATATACCACAACAACATCATAAGGGGACATTGTACTCATAATTATGAACAACTTTTACTATGGGATCAAACCTGAAATCGAGAAAAAAAATCAACTATTCAGTACATTTATGTTCGCATAATTCGTCAAAATGTACTGAACAGCTGATCTTTTTTTGCGATTTCAGGTTTGGTCCCATAGTAAAAGTTGTTCATAATGATGAGTACAATGACCCCTTAAGAGGTTGTTGGTGTTTTACCAATAACCCTGTATAAATAGATAGATAAAATTATTCCCATTTTCATACGGCACAAGAAACGTTTTCACTAAATCTAACTCCTGTATTCCCCTGTTCCCCTATTTAGCGTACTTTAGTTTAGTTTAGTGCTACGGGTTCCCCCTGTTTTGGCGCTAGTTTATGGGGAATTAGATCTGTTTCCTACGTCTGGCCGGCTGCATCGATTGCTCGCCACGTATGTATATTTTAGTTTTTATCATTAAGGCCGATTTTATTAACGTTTATTCAACCGATTAGATTTAAACAGTTATTTTAAGGTTGTAGTGTAAGGCCTGTGTTCACCAACATTCAAACCACTTGTTAGGTATTTAAACAGTTGGTTTACGTCAAATTTCCTAAGGAAAAAAAATCAGCTGTTTTAAAGTCGGTGACCTCCGCCCTAATTGTCGAATAGTGTATTTCCACCACCCTGTAGCAATGTGTATTCCAGCAAATACATAAAGAAATCATTTATTGATTCAATCTTCAGATTGCAGGTATATTTTAGTTTTTACCATTTAGGCCCGTTTTCATCAACGTTTAATTAAAGGTTTTCATGCCTAAATATAAACCGTGGATTAAAATATTGCTGAATATATTTGGTGTTTAGATAAGTGTTTCTTATAGAATTATTGAAGTTAATAATATTTTTTTTTTTGTTTTTTAATACGGGCCTTAGTTAAATCTTTGCTGTTCAATCTAAAATCTATCAGTTCCGGTAGTTTAAGTGAGGGTAAAATCCAATGTAAAAATAAAAAAAATATTGTTGCTTTTTGATTCAGTTAAAGTGAGATTTGATGTTGTTTAATACTGAAATATCAGCCTGTAGTTTTTCTCAATGAAGCTGTTGTTCTTGCTCAACAAAGATGAATTATAAAAAAAAACAAACATAAAAGTAGGACTAATGCCGGTTTTCACCAACCCTGGGTGCCACATAAATGAATCCGTAAATAAAAAGTGCTTTGTTGGATTTTCAACGCTAGGCTAGGCGCCGAGAGTTGAAAATCCAACAGTGCAATTATTTAGGGATTCATTTAAGTGTCTCTTACAGTTGGTGAAAACGGGTTACGGGTTGGTTAGACTAATAATTATTATAATGAAGAAATGAGTAGCGCTTCTTGTCAAGCGAAGATGTCAGAAATCTATCATATTCAGCACATTTCTTGTTAGTTTTCTGACAGTGCGAGCTGCTGACTAGACAGCAGCTCGCTGTAGCTGCGGCTTGCCTTGGCTGTTTACACAGTGCGAGCTGCTGACTAGACAGTAGACAGCAGCTCACACTGTGTACTCGCATGTCAGTAGCTCGGCTGGCTTTGGCTGTTTACACAGTGCGAGCTGCTGACTAGACAGTAGACAGCAGCTCGCATTGTGTACTAGCATGCCAGTAGCTCGACAATTTTGGCTGCTTGTCGCGCGGTACGGATAATGTATGGCGCTATACTATTTCCAAACATTTATTTTACTTTTGACATAAGCACGCCAAAGTTCCTTATTTATTGATAGACGACCATAGACGAAAAAATGGAATACTTCATGGACGCTAAAATAAAAAAGATGGTTGGTCAGATTTTAGTATGAAGTTACATAGTCGTGACGTCATTTTTGTGATATTAGCAGTTATATTAAAACGTTTATAACTTTTTTTTTAATGCAATTTTTTTAAATCTTTTACACGTTTAATTTTTTTAATTTGTGATGTGTTTGCTTCTTGACTCTAGTCTAGGTCAGAGGTGACAGAGACAAAGTCGACGATGGAGTGAGATTACCCAAAAGAAACCTGTTCACTCTCACTTTGAAGAGATTAGGGTTGTATGCGTTCGGAAACACAGACGATTGATTAAAATAAAATGATCCCTATTGTTTTCTATCTCAGCAGCCGAAACTTACATCTCTTCCAAAAACAAAAACTACACAAAACAAATCAAAACACATTCGACTCCCAAGTCGATCGTTTTACCAAAGGGTAGAGGCTCCAGTAGTTGGCAATCGGATAATAATATATATATTTTCGCTCCATATTCCGTGGAAGTGCTCTGAATATGATATACTGCGGATAAATCGGTGGCGACTGCCCTCAAGGGGGTGTTTACATCGACAGGGGTAGTTTCAACCCCAGGAAGTTGGAACAAAGTATTTTTCGATAGTTTTGAGTTCGATGTTTTTGTGTTTTTTTTTTTTTGTTTTGCTTTTTACATAGGTATTATCAGTATGACTTAGGTATGAATGAATGGAATTTCACTTCAAATCTGAGACTGTAACCGCAGTCGATTCGAAAGCGAATTTACTTGTTTCCAAAGTAAGTTAACACGGATTTACTCCTCAAAACAGTTTAAGTTTTGAAAAGAGGTTTGTCTATGATTAGTAGATTTTTTTTTTTTTTTGATGACCATTAATCATTTTTAGTTCGCTTGATGCCTACCTAATCTTACAAAATCTTAGTCAAAAGCGTCGATAGATTATTCCTATTATTATTCAATCAATCAATCTGCCTAGCCTTTTCCCAACTATGTTGGGGTCGGCTTCCAGTCTAACCGGATGCAGCTGAATAACAGTATTTTACATGGAGCGACTGCCTATCTGACCTCCACAACCCAGTTACTGGGTAATACGTTAAGACTTTGGTAAGACTGTCGACTGTCAAAGATCCTCGAATGACAGCCGGGACCGACGGCTTAACGTGCTTTCCGAGGCACGGAGGAATCTCGGTATGAAAAAATGGTCACCCATCCACAGACCAACCCCGTCAAGCGTAGCTTAACCTGATGGATCAATCCGTGCGGCTGTTATTACTTAGCCACGAGCGAATTCCTATTATTATTATTAGCTCATAATTATAATTCTCCTGCTCTTGTCCCAATGTGTTTGAGGTCGGCGTAATCATTATTTTTCTTCCAAATTTCTCTAATAGTCGTCATCTAAGTTATCTATCTAAACTATTTTAAACAAATAAAAAAGAAACTGTATCCACAGACTATCCCAGACCCATGTCATCCGACAGTCCACATGACATTATATCTCAAAACAAATAATTCTCAGGTACAATATTCAGAAATAGCTTCAGTAAAATGACACAATCGTTTTCCTACCCTCCAGCAAAAAGGGTATCGTACAGATATGCCAAATAAAGTATAAAATATGATCTCTCAATATCCACCGTACACTGGCTGTCAATAAAATTTGTTACATAAATCACGGTGGTTTATGGGGAGTGATAGAATGATCCCTTTTTCTTGCACGGAATTGTGTGGGATGTATTATTTCTTTTTTGTATTGTTACAAACCTGTTTTTTTCTTCAGTTGGTACTTTATGTTTGTTAAGTTTTTTATGAGGCTACCATTCTTATTGATTTGATCAAGGTGATGGTGATCGGTCAGTGACACCATTACTAAAACCGTCTTTTTATGCTATTTTCAGTCCGGCAGCGTCTATTCCTGGTTCTAAAAGTTTAATAATAGAAGTAAGTGGTTTAATTTTTATCTCACTGAGCTTATTATAAGCTCTATCTATTCATATACAAAATCTCTTAAGGGGTAATTGTACTCATCATTATGAACAACTTTTAATATGGGACCAAACTTGAAATCGCGAAATAAATCAGCTGATCCCTACATTTTGACGAGTTATGTGAACATAAATGTAGGGATCATCAGATTTTTTTGTGAGTTCTTGTTTGGTCCCATAGTAAAAGTTGTTCGTACAATGACCCCTTAAGAGATTTAGTGTATGACTAGATAGTCCTTATACAGGGTTATTGGTAAAACACCAACAACGTCTTAAGGGGTCATTGTACTCATCATTATTAACAACTTTTACTATGGGACCAAATCTGAAATCGCGAAATAAAATCTGCTGGTCAGTACATTTATGTTCGCATAATTCGTCAAAATGTACTGAACAGCAGATATTTTTTTTTCGCGATTTCAAGTTTGGTCCCATAGTAAAAGTTGTTCATAATAATTAAGAGGTTGTTGGTGTTTTAAAAATAACCCTGTATAAAACTATTTTACAGTCTGTAAATTGTCAATGTGTCATCGACGCCTGAGGAAGTAAGAAAATACTATGTATGATAAGAATTACCATCAAAATGTGATTACAAGACAATCTAAGATCCTTTTAAAACATCAAAGCACACAAAACATAATAACGTAAACAGCAGCGTTCATTATGTGTTCTTAATAAAATAATAAACAATAACCTGCGTATTACTGGTTGATATTAAATAACTCAATTCGTTTGTAATTTGTCGACAATTGTGCCCGACAAAGGCACGGTTCGAGCGAGTGAGCGCGAGTATGAAGGAAGTCGGTAGCTAGGGGGCGTAGGGATGGACGTTCGTTGTCGATAAAAAGTTAAATTCAAGAAAACTTTTTAGCATTCAATAAAATCGACTTCCAAAACAAAACATCACAAAGTGAAAAATAACTTTAATTGCGGTGGTCGGTGTGTTTGGTTTTGTATTTTCGTTTTTTGCCACCGACTTCCGAAATTAAAGTTATCTAAATAACAGTGATAGGAAGTTATTAAAACATCATTCACATAAACTTTGTAGGAAAAATATGCATTATTGAAGCTAACTCAAAAACTTCCCAAGCAAAGTTAATAAAATTGATGTAGGACCACCTAAGAAGTTTACCCTTTCAAACAAAAAAAAAATAATAATTTTCCAAATCGGTCCATCCGTCTCTGAGTAATCGCGTAACAAACATACAGACGAATTGAGAACCTCCTCCTTTTTGAAGTCGGTTAAAAATATTTTTTTATGGAGTATTTTTGTTTGATGCTAGATGGATCAACAACCTTTTAAAGATGGCTGGGACAGATTGGATGCGGAAGGCAGAAGACAGGATGTTGTGGCGCCGCCTGCCTATGTCCAGCAGAGGACTGTAATAGGCTGAGTTGATTAATTGATTTTTGTTTGTGGAGCAACGTTTTCTGCAAGGCAGTAGTTTAATGAGAGTTGTAGCTGAATATACGTGGAGAAGCCTATGTAACTGGCAGCCGTACTCAGTTTTCACATTAAGATCATAAACTATCACAGCATCTTTTTTCTAATATACTACCAGCAAATAAATAAGTTACCAAAGCCGTATACTTTAAGGACTTTTATTTATAATTTCAGCTTCACTTACAGTTTACCGTCAGAATATATAGTTCAACCGATCCCATGCACTTAATATAACTATGGACTGCTGCCACAAAACTGGTAATTATGTAGGCTAGCTTTTTTAAGACCACTGTTACAAAATTAGTGCCATCTAGCTTTCATTGGACAAGTTTTCTAAATAACAAATGTAGTTTTTGATATCAGAATAATTGACCAAGCGAGCGAAGCGTTTCTGCTTCAAGTCTGATAAAATTTGCTTTCGTCTGTCAGTTTGTTGGTACTCCTCTGCAGGTCGTATTTTACAACCTGTCTGGATGAAACTTGGTATACAGGTTTTACGAATTTATATATTTTTTTTGCTGTCGGGGATTTTTGATTGGAGGGGTACTTCCTCCAAAAAGGAGCTAAAAGCGGGCTACTGGATATCTCCGCCTTATGAGATCCGATTTCGATGTTTTTTTTTATTTTTTATTTGAAAGGTACAAACTTTAAGTTGGTCTTATAAAAATTTTGGAGAAGTTCTGACGAAAAAAAGAACATGGTAAATATAACTCAAAAAGTTTGTGCTCGCGACGTTGACTGTTCGCAGAAACACTAGTATTATTCTTTTTATATTTGATAGGCCCGCCTTTGACCAGTATCTCACCTAATGGTAAGCGGTGACGTGAAGCGGTGATGTGGTCGACAAATGCTGAACGCATGCCTAAAAGTAACCTATTGTGCGTTTTTATCGTTTACGTTCCTTACGTCCACCATAATTATCGTGACATTAAAAATTATAAAAGCACACATTTACTCGAGACTCCCAAAAACCAACAATAAAATCTATCGATAAATCCCCTGTCCCCTCCCGCATCCAACAAAGCAAACGCCATTGCCAGTGGCGTTGTCGGAGCGGTGCGCCGATGCGTTTATAATATTTCATTTATTCGTTATAAATTATAATCGAGAACGAAGACGTGGAACTTAATTCTGTTTACGTCTAGCGTTTAGCCGCAAACTTGTGACTTGTCTTCACTTTAATTAGTTATCTCTGTTTTGTTTCAGTTCATTTTAAACATCGCTGGGTTATGGGGGGGGGGAGTAATTTGTGGGGTCTGGGGTCTACTCGCTAAGCACGAAGTTCGTAGTTTCGGTGGAAGTTACGGGCGTTTCCTACTCCGTATCACTGACGGACATAAGATTAGTTCGGGACCCGAAAAATGTATGTATGACAACACAATTTGTCTGTTGTCCCTACTCCCGGTGTGTTTTTGCCCGAACGAAAAAATGAATTTGATACTTGTTTTGACGGATCAACTACTTTCGGACGGGCATGTATCTTCGTTGACGGACATATACGGCTTTATTACAAAACAAGTTTTATCTTTAGACTCTGGTTTAAAACATCAGCTATTTTATAATTTCGAACATTATTCCGAAAAAAGTTAATGTTCTAATTACAAAAAACTGAAGTCCAACCTGAGTCTAAGTTGTCAATTTTGTATTAAGAACTTTACCATGTTCTGAATAAAGTTCATAATACAATAACGAGTTCAACGGTTTGGACTTGGACTAAAGTTAGAACTCGTTTTATAATAAGATGTAAAGAGTAGACATCCATTTTTTTTCCGTGGAGAAATGCTCATGCATACTGCACTACCACGGGGAGATAGTGCAGTTATGTGGGACTCCAACCCAGTAAAACTACACGGTGTCCTCCTCTGCCGCTTGTGGCGGGAACACGGGCACGCGTTAGTACTCACCGCGAACCCGCCACGGCTGTCCGTCACCGGAACCTCCTCTGGGGAGCACCCCCCATCACCGGCGCACAAGAACACATTGCGTACCGTGACCACCCCATGGACCAAACCAGCACATGGGCGCCAGACGACCCCGTGTCTAGGCACCCTTGGTCCCCCTGCGACCGGTCAGGTCAGTGGCCCGGCCGCCTACCACTTTTCGGCCGCAGATTGTAGGGAGAGCGGCCAACGAAATACCGACACTCCTCCTCCCCTGCGGCCCCACCGCGTCCGCCATCAGACGGTGGCGACCCCGTCAAGGCCGCGGAAGGTAGGGAGAGCGGCGCACCGCAATACCGGCACTCCTCTCCCGCCGCGGCCTCCAACCCTCAGCCGCGATGCCTCCCTTACGACATCGCGGTCCACCTCAGTTGCGATGTCGCCCAAGCGGCACTGCAACCTACCCGTTGGCCGCTACGTCGTCGACTTCCTGGAAAAAGCTCTGACGAGCGGCCTCTCCTCGGGTTCCTCTTCGCTTCACCGTGGGTGACCAAGCCACGGCTACTGAGCCCCCCGCCTCGATAATGCGGGAACCCCCCGAGGGGGAAAGAGTAGACATCCATGACGTAACATCATCTCGGCTGTTATCCCCAATGGGTTGGGCAGATGTATACTTATATTACACCGATATTTCGCCAGTTATGTTTAAGTTCCATCTAATACAGAGCGAGTCTGTTTCCATCAACAGGGCACAAATCCAGGCTCCAGGCTGAGTCTGGACTGCTACTGAGAGGTTCCAGATAAATAACCCAGTAACACGGCTGGAGTTGGACGTAGTGGGGGCTGAAATTGGTAGTGAGCATGTAAGCAATGCTCGTTCGTTCCCAAAGTTAAGTAGATTTTTTTAAGTATTTTTATTAGTTCGCAACGCATGATTGTTTTAAATTTTTTTTTTTCGTTCTCGACGCATGATTTTTTTATATATTTGTTCCATACTCAGTAATAGTCTTATCAGTCAATAGTAAGAGGCCTCTGGCTAAGTGATAACAGCCGCACGGGTCGATCGATCAGGTTAAGCTACGCTTTCCGTGGGTGGTCCGTGGATGGGTGACCATTTTAAATACCAAGACCCGTCCGTGCCTCGGAAAGCACGTTAAGTCGTTGGTCCCGGCTGTCACTCGTGGATCTTTGACAGTCTACGGGTCGTCAGAAGCCCGAAAATCTTACAAACCAGTCTTACCCAGGGGTATCGTATTACCCAGTAACTGGGTTGTGGAGGTCAGATGGGCAGTCGCTCCATGTAAAATACTGGTATTCAGCTGCATCCTGTTAGACTGGAAGCCGACCTCAACATAGTTGGGAAAAAGCTAGGCAGATGATGACTCAGTTATAGTCTAACACGAGACTTTTAGAAAAAAATTCCAAAAAGTATGTCTGGTACTCAAGAGATTATTTACATGTGAAGAGGTCCATAAATGCACTGGGAAACATACATAACTATTGCATTTAATATCTACTGTTTTATTTTTAGAAATTTTAAGGTGCATGCTGCTTGCTGGCGGCATAACATATTTACTAAGTAACAGTACCTACTCAAGAAGTTATTTAATAGTTAATAATACTTTATTTATTTAATAATTTATTTATTTCCAAAAAACTTAGTACTATTTTACAATGGCAATGTGGCAACAATTTCAATAAGAGTAAAGAGATTAGCGTCTGTAGCCGAACTAGGCATAGCTTGTATTTCGGCTATCAGCACCATTCCCCTCTAGTATCATAATACAAGAATAGGTGATGACAATAGAGGCATACAAATTAAATCAGTACTACAGGATAATAGTTGATAAGTAATCTACATAGATAAGTAACTTGAAAAGAGGTAAGTACATAATTTTAATCCTGGATTAAGTGTATGTGTGTTCATGGTGCATGTACATACGTGCGTGGGTGGGAGTGTGTGTGTGTGATGTATGTATGAGAATGTGTGAGTGTGAGTATGCATGAGTGTATATGTGTGTAGGTGAGCTATGTAATGAGTGTATATTAGTTTTCTGTTCTCTTAGCCGTATTCTTAGAGTGGAGAGTATATTAGTTGTTCCGTCTCCTCGTAACTTAATTTCTGCAAATATTGGCGTACTTTTAGTCTTTACTCCTAGGTATAGTTAGAGTATGGTATTATAATAAAATATTTAAACGAATCGCTGCATATTTTCGTCAGTTGAACAAATTGAATGTACCATTAGGTACATTCGATTTGTTTAACTGACGAAGTGAAGTTATTTCGATGTCATTCCGTGTATTAACATGGAATGACATCGAAATAACTTCACTAATCATTTTTAGGGTTCCGTGCCTCAAAAGGAAAAAACGGAACGCTTATAGGATCACTCGTGTGAAGTCGTGTCTGTCTGTCTGTCCATCTGTCATAGTCGATTTGCTCCGATTTGGTACACGTATGAATTTCTGTGACCCAAACATGGACGTGTAATGTAAATAAATGAATATTGAACATGGGGTCAATTTTGGACGGCAAACAAGAAAAAAAAATTGAAAACTGTACCTTATGATATATCAAATGAAAGGGTCTTACTGTGAGGGTCTCATAATTTTTTTTATAATTTTAAAATAAACTGTATTAAAGTTATTTAAGAATATAGACGAAAATTGACATCCCCCCCCCCCCCTAACTCCCAAATTACTGAGCCAAAAATGTTGAAAAAATACATAAAATAGTTCTATATCTATAGGAGATTACAGTAAAACTTATATAAAATGTATGGTCTTAAAATAACATGGTAAATCTCTCAATATTGTGCGTACACTCACATTTGCAGTTGGAATGTACGGGAGAACATGTTTTTCAACTACAATGTTAAGTTTGTTCTTAGGATAATAATAATAATAATATCCTGGGACATTTCACACACGGTCATCTGATCCCATACTAAGCAGAGCTTGTACTATGGAAACCAGATAACTGATATACTACATATACTACTTTTTTTTTTTGTAAATACATACTTATATAGATAACTACACCCAGACTCAGAACAAACAGACATGTTCATGCATACAAATGTTTGTCCTGGATGGGAATCGAACCCACGACCTGCGGCATGATAGGTGGTATCTTAACCAACCACGCCAACTGGCCAGTCTAAATTCATACCAACTACGGAACCCTTCATTTTGCGTGGTCCGACACGCACTTGGCCGGATTTTTTTTTCAAGGCCGGAAAATGGAACGGAAAACATTTTTTTTTTTTCATGGGCGCGCCTCAAAAAAGCTTACCCGCATCAGGCCCAGAACCTTAACCGGCTCTATTTTAATTGTTAAGGTATTTATTATAAATGTTAAAGTAAAAATCGTTGATTTCAACAATAAAACTACAATATGGAGATAGCGTTGGTCTCAAACTAGGCACTGCCTATACATACATACATACATTGATACATAGATTGATCACCATTATAAAAAAAAAAAAATGTTAGGTTTACTGCTCAGAAATTGTTTAACAGTATAAAAGTAAATTCCAAATATCTTTAAATTACGATAACTTTTTCTTGCAACATCTGATTTTAATTAAACAAAGCATATATTCTACTCCAAACTAATCTCTGTCCAAACATTCCGTTGTTCCGGAGATGTGCGCCAACAAACAAACAGACAGACCGACAGACAGACAGAAAATAATTCTAAAAATCGCTGGTTAATGTACCTACTCTTATTTAAATACCACTTTCTATTTTTATTAATTTTCTTCAATGTACACACCGGATTCTACTGTTTTTTTTATAATTATTTAAAGACTATTTTTACGAACCACCCACTTGCTTTCCACATGCAAATATACCATTATCATAATAAACAATGTATCACAACTCAACGCAAAAATCGTCAAACAATACTTGGTAAGACTTATCCGTTTCAGCGGCAATAATTCAAGAAGGCACAAAGGGACTTGCTTCTACCAAGTTTGGTACAGGTTTCTTGAAGGAGCCGAGAACAGCGAGAACAATACTGAGAGTTATTGCTCTCTGTGTCCGGGGGAAGCCGGAAGCTCTGGAAAAATGGCCGCGGAACAAAGTAGCTTCGATGCAGCAAGGGAAGCTGGTGCGAACTGGATTTGGCTGGTTTGAACCGGATCAGATGATGAGTGAATGATGGTTTTGGAGAATTTTTATAACTTTTTGTGATTTTGGCTAGGATAGCTAAGTATTTGAAGTTTTAATTTCAGCTAAGTTTTATAATGGCTTAACTAGATGGTTGTTTTAATTCTTCAATCTTTCTTTTTTTCACTCCGTATAATGTCCCAACTGTATGTCACCTACCTATCTACCAAAACTAATGTTCAATAAAAGGTACTTATAAGTTTGCAATGCTTATTTTATATATTATCTACTCCTATATTGTAAAATTCGAATTATAAACTTTAAAACGAGTTTATATTGACATAGTTTATAAACACAATACCGAAATTTAAAAATTAATCATATTATAACACTTCTTCTCTAACAAAATAAAAAAATAGTAAAAAATTTTGCAAGAAAGAGTTTCCATTAGTTTTTTTTTTTTTTTTTTTGTGATGGAATGGATATGCGAGGCGCACCATTTTTATAGCATAAAAAAAGTTTTAATTCCAAATAAACTATTTTTTATTCTATTAATTTTGATCTTTTATTTAATAGATTCAATCCCAATATATGAGAGTAGATAAAGTAATAATAGTATGAAACTTCACATTACTAGGTTTTAAAACATGTTTTAATATCCATCATTATGCAACAATTTCATAAACATCTATTATATTATTAGGACATAAAACCATTACGCATTACAATTAAAGTATGACAGAATAAATTAAAAACTAGGCAAATATGTAAGCCACGCTAATGTCTGCGAAATAATGATTTACAGACAGTTTAATGCGTGCGTTAATGTTACTGAACAGTTTCTTACTTTTCTGTAAAATGACATACATATTTTTGAAATAATACGTGGTGTTAATAGCCATCCTTTTCAACTTAAATTGCGTAAGCGCACAAATATCCAATTCGATAAAGTATGTGTTATAATCCAAACGAGCAATCCAAAAGGTGAAGTAAATGCAAACGTAAATTAAACATCCATAGCAGCATTACGTACCTAATTATTTTAATTAAAATTCCCCTAGTGTGTACTCGCTTTAAAGAATCGTGATAATTGTACAATTTGTACATAGTTAACTTATGAGAGCACCATTAAACTCAAATTGTCTCGCATTCTAACGTGTAATGGACATAACTTTATTTACCTGTCATGTAAATTGTTACTTACTGCATTTACCTCTACAAATTAAATTAAATGAAACAAAATTGTTTATTCTGTAAATAGGATATCCAAATCACTTTTGCACGTCATATTAAATAAAAAAAAAATAAGCTAGATGGAGTCGACATTTCCTATCTGACTATCCCTGAGAAGAAATGGCGAAACAAACTCAGGAGTCAAAGACTCTCTTAATGTCCAGACATAATATTGGTCAGATCATGTGAGGACCATGTAGATTAGTTTCTGAAATGGTATTTTGAGACAAGAACCACACAGATTTGAGTGGCAGGTCCAGTCAGTGCAAGCAATTTTTTTACATGTTTTTAGTTGTAAAACAATTTCCATGATAAACTAAATTAGACTAGTGTATAATAGTAGGTTATGAAACTGTTGCATAATGAGGGGTATTAAAACAAGAGTGTGGGATTGAACCTACTAAATAAAAAGTCAAAGTTAAAAGAGTATGAAATAGTTTATGTGGAATCAAAACTTTTGGTTATGCAATAAAAATGGCCGTACATAAACGTTCCATTCAAAAAAAATTGATGGAAACTTATTACTTATTAACTTCTTGGATTTGCTCTGTATCGTATTGTTAAAAAAAAAATGTTTTAAAACATTATTTTGTTATATATGTTATAATACGATTATATTTTTAAATTTCGGTATTGTGTTTGTTAAGTATGTCAGTATAAACTCGTTTTCGTATAATTTTATGATATGAGAGTAGATATTTTTTTTTTATACAACCAAACCAGCAACTGATTTTTACGTTTATTATTTTTTATAACAGATTGATTAAAATAATCTATGGTGAATTTTAGTCATTATAATACAATCCATAATATTGATAAGACAGATAAC
Organism: Dicycla oo; assembly: GCA_948252095.1. Classification (NCBI taxonomy): domain Eukaryota; kingdom Metazoa; phylum Arthropoda; class Insecta; order Lepidoptera; family Noctuidae; genus Dicycla; species Dicycla oo. Next base: position 26,176,263 of record OX411729.1, on the reverse strand, counting down.
ATAACATCACACCTGTTAATCCCGGATGGTAATTCAGAGGTGTACATATGGTAGCACGACCCAATTATTTAAAAAAAATCTTCTTCGAATATCATCATACAGTATATTTATCTCACCAAACGACACGCGCTTTACTTGTGTTCACCAATTGTACAAACACGTACTGATTGTGTGTGTAAGCGCAGTAGCTCTCGGTATCGTTCGAGACAATGGCGAAGTCGTAAGAGTGTGTGTGTGCTTGTATGTGTTATGTGGTGACGCTACTCGTCTTAACCCACAGATTCATAGCATGTTTGTGCAGGAGCTCTCGGTACCGTTCGAGACCATGGTGAAGTCGTAAGAGTGTGTGTGTGCTTGTATGTGTTATGTGGTGACGCTACTCGTCTCCACTCACACATTCACAGCGTGTTTGCATACTTGGTAAACGCAAGTTATAAAAATGCTATACCTTATATTAGCAACCCTATTTTCACAAGAAAGCACAAAAACACCTGTACTAATAGATAAATTTCTCTACTTTTTTCAGCCACGTGGGGCATTCGTAATGTCCCCTAAATACCGCAAAAAATAATGAATGCCCCACACATGCATCAAGTTGTCTCACCGTGTACCTTGACATCTTTATGGATGCTTTTTTGTATATTTATTTTGGAGTTACTTAGGAAATAATGAGAAAACCTTCGTATTATGTACCTGAAGGTTATATTAAATACCTGTGGTGGGGGTAGATACTAAACTATTAAATATGCATCTTAAAGTGATTGCGCTAAGGAAACCGCGAAATTTAATTTGCCTTGCGTTTTTTTTGCGATTTGCAGGTAAGTGTCAGATTGTATCTTGTTAAAGTTAGATAAGTTCAATTATTAAAGCTTTGTAAGTCCTAAATAAACAAAAAAAATCGATAGCTCATTGCTTTTTATTTTACCTACATAATTGCTCATACGTTCATGTATGCGGAGCGGATAATGAGGAGCTCGTGGCTAAGTAATAACAGCCGCACGAGTCGATCCATCAGGTTAAGCTACGCTTGCCGGGGTTGGTCTGTGGATGGGTGACCATCTTTTCATACCGAGTTTCCTCCGTGCCTCGGAAAGCACGTTAAGCCGTTGGTCCCGGCTGTCATTCGTGGATCTTTGACAGTCGTTACGGGTCGTCAGCAGCCCGAAAGTCTGACAACCAGTCTCACCAAGGGGTATCGTATTACCTAGTAACTGGGTTGTGGAGGTCAGATAGGCAGTCGCTCCATGTAAAATACTGGTATTCAGCTGCATCCGGTTAGACTGGAAGCTGACCCCAACATAGTTGGGAAAAGGCTAGGCAGATTGACGTTCATGTATAATATTCATGTTTCTTTTATATCCATGAAGTAAGAACCCATTATGTATGAAAAATGCAGTCAGTGCAGTGATCCACATGTATGGCACGGACGTCTCTTTCCAACCCACAATGACCACCATGTGGGTCACGAATAGTGACTGTGTTAACATGATGGATCAAACCGTGCCGCTGTTATTACTTAGCCACGAGCTGTATACTCTATTTTATTTTATAATAATCGTACTGTTCTTTCAGATAGGTTACAAAATGACCTGTGTTTTGGAGAAACTTTAATGGTTGATCTGTTAAATATGTAAATAGTAGGTACTGTAAACTACATAATAATATTGAATTCCTATTTGACGTTATTCTAACATTTACTTTTTATTTTCTTATTACCATCGAATCAATAAATCAACATTATATTTTGATCTGCCACAATTATAAAAACTTTTATAAAAAAAAAAAAGAAACAATCGACTTCCAAAAAGACACTACAAAGTTAAAAATAACTTTTTTGCCACCAACTACCGAAATTAAAGTTATTTTTCAATTTGTAGTGTCTTTTTGGAAGTCGGTTGTTTGTTTTTTTTTTTTTTTTTTGTTAAGAGTTTTTATTTTTGGCATATTAGTTGTGGTACCTACCCCACACAAATTCGAATACCTGCAAAATTAATTAGAACACCATCCACATAAAAAGTGGGAAAAATGCATATTATTGAAGCTAACTCAAAAACTACTTAATACATTTTACAAGGGACCAACTTCGAGAATTACCCTCCCGAATAAACTAAAAAATCTCTTAAATCGGACTACTCTATAAAAAGTTATGCGTCGTCATACATAAAAAAAAAAAATATATACGTGTCGAATTGAAAACCTCCTCCTTCTTTGTCGCTGGTTAAAAATAAAATAAAAAAATCTCAATTCTCGTACGGAACCTTTCTTAGAACCTGTGCTTCTATTATTTGGGCAATAAATACGTGTTCGCAACGTATATATCACTCGTTCACGCCAACGCACATAAATAATTGTGGACGTGTACGTACTTTCAGCGTACGACTTATGTACCTACAATTAATTAATTTTATATTTGAGTAAGGAGGTTAGATCTGAAGACGTATAAGGATCAGAATGTTGGGCCACAAAAGGGATGAATGAAAGACAATTGCATGCAGTTGAGAATGCTAAGATGGATGTGTGGTTTTAGGCTAAGTCATAGAATCTACGTTAAATTTATACAACGCACAATATGTAAATGATAGAATAAATATTGAGTAGGTATATTGTTTCAAAAGAAATATTAAGCTGGAATCGTCTTGCGAAATTATAATCCTTTCAAACATTTAGTGAGGCGCGTAACGCCATCTAGCGTCGAGTAGTAGAATCAAAAAACTTGTTCTTGTGAAAGTTTCAAGACAGTATTTAGTTAAAGTTAGGGTTGATATCACATTATTAAACTAAAACAAAGTTAACTTATAATTAGGGAGATTTTTTTATTGTTATGCTTTTTATTTCATCAATAATTTGTTTTCATAATCATGTCTCAACAATAGTTATTTTATAAGGTAACTGTTCTGGTAAATATTGTATCAGGAACAAATAATTTAACAATTATATATTTTCCATTTGAATGTATTGAAAACATGTCACAAGTTATATTATAGCAAGCATCGTAGACGCGTAGCAGTAGCAAGTGCTACGAGTCGCTACGGTGCTACGCGCTACGCTCTTAAATTCATTCACTGACAACCGCTCAGAAAAAGGATTTTTTAAATTTATTCTCATGAAAATTTGTATAGAAGTTCAACATTTTGACCGATGGGAAATCCTATCGGTTGTCTTACTAAAAAACAATACCTTTTTAGGGTACCGTACCCGAAGGGTGCAAAACGGGACCCTTTTACTAAGCCTTCCCTGTCTGTCTGTCTATCAGCAGGCTGTGTCTCATGAACCATAATAGGTAGACACTTGAAATTTTCGTAGATATGTATTTCTATTGCCGCTTTAACAAAAACCAGCCAAGTGCGTGTTGGACCATGCACAATAAAGGTTTTCGAAAAGAATTTATCGCAAAATCAAACTTAACATTGTAGTTGAAAAATATGTTCTCTCATACATTAATAAACTGCAAATTTAAGTTTATAATCCCAAAAAAAATATTTTTGTATGTGATAAAATTACAAATTAATGGTTTTGAGTCCTTTTCCTTTACATGTGCTGTGTAACCTTGCATGTTGCCAAATTTCGTGATTGTAGAAATCTAGGCCAACAGGAAGGTTTTGATTTAATTGTGAGTATTAAAATATTTTGTGACGCATAACCATTTTTAATGCGTTGACTTAGAAGCTTGAATTTTTTAGAGCTCCAAGGGACCATACAGGTGCGTACGTAATTGATATTAATTTCAGCTTGTTACCTCCACGCGTCCTTGAGAAAAAGGGTCTTGACAGACAAACAGACAGACTGACGGACAACGAAGTGATCTTATAAGTATTCCGTTTATTTCCCCCTAAAAATAATAAAAATAAAATAATGTTAAAAATTAAAGGTTATTATTATTATTATTATTAATTATTTAAGTTTATATAAGTTTTTTTTTTTTTTAATATGTAGTGTTAAATATTTTACGGTGATACGGAACTCTTTGTGTGTTTTGTTGTTTAGTTGGTCGTTCTGATATTGACAAATTGTTTCTAACATAAGTAATCTTATCGTAAAGGACTAATAAAAAACATCTAATAAATTGTATGAACATTGAATGGCAGTATTTTGTATATAGCGTGACTGGTAATTAGTGGCCGATACTTAAACACATGATTGTACTCATGATAACAAACAACTTTCACTATGGAACCAAACCTGAAATCGCGAAAAAAAACCAGCTGTTACCTTACATTTATGTTCGCATAGCTCGTCAAAATATAGGGAGCAGCCGATTTGTTTGATCTCATAGTAAATATCGTCGTTGTAAAAATCAAGACTTTGTATGTGCACAGATGGTACTTTTGAGAAAATCGAAAAAACCACTTTATGGATAAAATATGTATGTACCAAATTCAGTGAATGCTTATATGGGCGCTTGGGCATTTATAAATTATTATTTTTTCTTACTTTTATGTTATTATATATATTTTTAGCACTTTTTCTGCACATAAGAGATTTTGACTGTTGATATATGTATTTCTCTTATGTGAAATAGGAACACATAAGATTTTTTTACACCAACAAATATCTCTCATGTATGGTCTCATCACATGGTATGTTTTTAAATTAGCAACTTTCTTTGAATCCTCACATAATCGTTTTTTTTTTATGTTTGACTATTTCTCCGAAACTAAACATGTATGCACATCAGACTAATTGCAGAATATAGAGGAACCAAATGTCTATCGTTTGCGAAGATACAAGAAAAATCACTAAAGGAACACATGGTTTTGACACAGCTTGGTTTTGATACAGCAAGGTTTTGATTTGGCAACGACGATATAATAAGTTGTTGTGACGTGAAATCGCGAAGAAAAATCAGCTGTTCCCTACATTTTAATGAGTTATGCGAACATGAATGTATGGGAGAGCTGATTTTTTTTTTACACGAATTCAGCTTTGGTCGCATAGTAAAAGTGGTTTGTTATCATGAATACAAACATGTGTTTAAGTATCGGTCACTAATTACCAGTCACCCTATATATATTGACATAAATAAAACTTCAAGTTACTAGAATATAAGCACTACAATATTGAACGAAAAGCGTAGATGATTTATACTTTTGTTCTGATTATTCAAATGTCAATGTGTTCAAATCGGACAATTCCCGTATTTTTAAGAACGTTCGCATTCAGTCCCAATTTGTCAAAAAAAAAACCTAATTAAAATTCCCTTACATTTTTGACACTGATGATATTACGACTTGAAATTTAAGGATTTTACGTACGAGAATCGCCCTTCAGATCACTATTTCAATTTGGAGTTGGGTTTTGGAACTAAAGGCCACATTTTGTTTTAATATAGGGTCAAGTCGAACTTTGGAAAAAGTTCGGCCTCGTCATTCATCGTCGTCTTTGTTACTCATAACTGTGCTGTGTAAGGTTTCCTTCTAAAATCAGAATTGTTATATTAAATCCCAACTTTCAACATAGTTGAACTGGACGACCTACAGACGTGTGTTCGGCTCATGGAGAATCCATCTGCTGACGCGTCTGTCGACGTGTAGAGGAGGCTTTAGGTTTTTTGCCTTGAAAGCTATTGGCCAGTTGCTAACTCCTTCAACTTATGAATGATTAATCAATCTGCCTGGCCTTTTCCCAACAATGTTGAGGTCGGCTTCCAGTCTAACCGGATGCAGCTGAATACCAGTTTCTACATGGAGTGACAACCCAGTTACTAGGTGACACGATACACCTTGATAGTTGTATATTTAGATAGAATAATATTTTTTGCACACCATAACAAATTACAAATGCCTTAGCATCACGCCTTGTTCCCCGAAGGGTTAGGCAGAGGTGTACCTATAGTACACCCACATTACAGTTATGTTTAAGTTCCATGTAATAGGGGGCAAGACTATTGCCATCAACCAGCTACAAATCCAGACTCCGATCTGTTGAGAAATTACAAATAAGAACTTCATAAGTCTGGTTATCGGACTTGTGGCGGCATCTACATCGCCACATGCGAACTACGCATCACACTGACGTCACGCAGAATCCTGCATCGCGCAATCAGAGTTTACCGCGCGACTTGCTCAGTCGTCGGGCAGTAGCCCACCAGACACAACACCCGTCTGGTCGGAGGATCCTCCTTTTATAGAAAGAGGAACCTTTTATAGGAACAGGGTGTATCCCTATAGAGGAATAGTGAACTTTACACCCTGTTCCTCATAACTCTATAGACTTTTGGGGCTTTAGACCACAAATAATAACTGACAAAGATCTACGAATGACATCCAGTAGTAATATTTTGTAAAAATCTCACCTGTAAAATATAGGTGAAGTGACCTTTAAGTGAGTCGTCAATCCCTAGATTCCCTAAAGATGACAGCAGTGCTATTCTGTACAAATCACACCGTGAAAACTTAGGTGAGGTGAGCGTGGAGTGAGCTGTCAATAGTGTCAATCTCTAGCATCAGGTGGAATGACAGCTCTCTTCAATCTCACTTCACCTAAGTTTTCACGGTGAGGATTTTACAGAATAGACCGGCTGGACGAGCTTAACGTGCTTTAAGAGGCACGGAGAGGTTTCGGTATGAAATGAATGGCCACCCATCCACAAAACGACCGCGGTTAGCTTAGCTTAACTCAAACTCAAAACAAAAAAATCAATTAAACAATTTACAGGCACTTTAGAAATGTCAAAGTAGTTAGTCATTCAGAAAGATGGAGCTAGTTGCTTATTCCAAAGTGTATTAGGTTCCTATGGAAAAGAACGGGCAAGAAACTCCATGGAGTCTCTTTTAAATTTAAATTATATTGTTACAAAATTTTAGTTACCCCATTAATGTTGAATTTATAATCATAATATGTGAGAGTAACTTTGATCGATCGACCCGTGTGGAGGTTACTTAGCCACGAGCCCGAGGAATGTACTAACATGTCTATTTTTCCACCCCTTTAAGACCTGCATCCCATGGCGCCCTCATTAAGTAATGAGACAAGCCCATAAATATCACTTCCTTACTCATTACATAGTACAACATTTTCGTTTTAAGCCGCCCACGAAAACTCTTTGCTGTTATTTATATTAATAAGTTTATTTTATACTCTGTGCTAGTATTAAATGGTCGTAATTGGGGTGGTTAGATAAAATGGGTTGACTGTGATTAATATTTAGTATAGAATAATACATTTTTGACTGAATTTAAATTTCTTATTATTTATTTGATTTATTTAATACTTTAAGTGAAATCATCCAATACAGCACTAATGAGTAAAGGTGTTTTCGGTATCGCACCACGTATATTTAACCATCTACCACAAGCATTCAGAGATTTATCTGTTCTTATTTAAGAAAAAACTAAAAGAGTACATAGCAGCCAAATGTTTCTATACATGGTTATTTGTAAAACACTAGCAACCTCTTAAGGGGTCATTGTACTCATCATTATGAACAACTTTTACTAAGGGACCAAACCTGAATACGCAAAAAAATCAGCTGTTCAGTACATTTTGACGAATTATGCTAACATAAATGTACTGAACAGCTAAATTTTTTTCACGATTTCAGGTTTGGTCCCATAGTAAAAGTTGTTCATAATGATAAGTACAATGACCCCTTAAGAGGTTGCTGGTGTTTTACAAATAACTCTGTAGTATTGCTGAGTTTCTAATGTAGATTCGAATGTAGGGGCGAAGATTGGTTCTGTTAACTATTGTAAGTATTTTATTTTATTTTGACGTTTGAATTTTCTTAAGACGATAATATTTTGCTCTGTTAAATACTTCACTAATTTAATCAATGTTTGAACTGCTTATATGCTGTACCTACATTCAATTCAAATTTAATTTATTGTAATCGTTTCAAATTATTAAGTATTATTTTTTTATATGTATAATAATTAATAGTTACAATTAATTAAATAAGTGATCAAATGTTATTATAATACATTTTTGTACGCCGTTAAGGTAAAACATGACTGTGATCCTTTCTGCAATGTACTTAACATCTTGCATGCTTTGTGTGTGCATACTCATGTTTCGGACAAATAAATGATCTCTATCTCTATCTCTAAGCACACAAAGTTACAGAGGTAGACTTAATACCGTAGGTATTTTCTACCAGTGGACATTTGGATGAAGTAGAGACAAACAGTGCATAATGACAAAATATGTGGAATAAATAAATATTTATTATTATTATTTATTTTATTTAAAAAAATACATTAAAAAATATATAAATTACAAACTGTGCTGTATTTGACATTGCAATAACACAAATTTTCCACTTATAGGCTGCTTGAATACGAGGCTTTTGCCTGCTTTGTATGTGTGTTTTGTTATTTTTTTTTTTTTGTAATGTGCGTTTTGTTTGTGCAGTATAAATATTGTTTCTTTATTTTTTTTTAAATCTCATCTTAGGAGAAGAGGAAATAGAATACATAACATCAAAGGGAGTGGGCTGTAATCCATCACGCGGGCCCAGTGCCGGTTGGTAGATGTCACATGTCTTCGATTTTTTGGTTCTAGGACATGCCGTTTTCCTTCACCGTTTTGAGAACAGTGCTGATGAAATTATTTACACAAAGTAAAGCGCCTGCCTGGGTTCGAACCCACGACCTACAACTCGTAAGTCGGGGTCGTTACCAATAGGCCACCACTGCCCTCAATTTATTATAATATTTATTAAATATAATATAAAAAATAAACGTAAACATTACATTATAATATTATAGTTGCAAACGAAGTTTTATTTCCAGCTAAAATGTCAAAATTTTACCAATAATAAATCTATATCTTAATATGATCGGGGAGAGTCCCAATTTGAATAATATCCAGCAGGTATATTCAGCACACGCCCCGCCCACTCACGTATCGGTTTCGAGTATCGGTTCGAGTCTGCGCACTGGGCGTATTGAGTTACAACGTCACTTGCTAACGCCCCGTGACGTTGTCTGTTTTGTAAGCTTATATAGAGTTACTGATAATTCGACGTATTCCTTGCAGGATTTTATGACAAAAGATCCTAAAAATAGATCGAATTTTTCACATTTTTGCAATTTTCAAGCAAAGATTTTAACTTTTTTCCATTTTTTTTTTCACCATATTGTAGCCCTTATTGATACGCGTCTTTTGAGACCTTAGCCATTCATGTAACTCTAAAACTCACGACACTAATGTGATGTCACACTCTGAGCGAAAATGGATGCTATACAGAAGCGAGCGAAAAAACATTTTCAATGTTAAAATGATTTTATTTTAATATGTACATATATGGAACAAAAAGTTTCGTCAAAAAAGTTTAGTTCTTTTTATTAGGGTACCGTACCCAAAGGGTGTAGGACCTATTACTAAGCCTGCGGCGTCTGTCTTGGTTTGATACAAATTGGGCATGCTGTACGAAATAAAGCAAAAGGGACTGTTGTGTAATTTCGATTATAAAGTCACTTTACCGATATGGTACGTCAATGTTGTCAATATTAGTGCTATATTTAGTATTTGTCTCAAATAAGGCAGCAATAGCGGTAATTGACCCACCTGCATTAAGAGCCAGTTTTTTGATCCGTAGTTAACTCAGCCAATGGTTAAACATAGTAACTTATGGTTGAATTTTAGCTAAATGTGAAAGGCTAAACATGAATGAGTTATGCTATTATTTAGTATTTTATCATATGAATGAGCTAACATGAATACATTCATGCATCATTCATTCATTAGTTGCTATGTTTAACCCTTGGTTGAGTTAATTACCGATCAAAAAACCAGCCCTTATTTACAGATTCTTATATTCTAAATATTGATTCAAGATAACATACCAATCGAACTCGTCAAAACGTTTCACGGATGAAAAACGATACATAGTTCGTCGTCCCGATTACTATATAAGGTGTATCGAAATCTCTAAAGGCGTCATTGTACTCATCATTATGAACAACTTTTTCTATGGGACTCAACCTGAAATCGCGAAGAAAAATTCAGCTGTTCCCTACATTTTAACGAGTTATGCTAACATAAATATAGGGATCAGCTGATTTTATTTGCGATTTCAGGTTTGGTCCCATAATAAAAGTTGTTCGTAATGATGAGTACAATGACCCCTTAAGAGATTTCGTGTATGAATAGATACACCTTAAATACAAGGTGGAAACGACTGTCCACAATACGAAAATTAATTAAACTTTTTAAAGTTTAAATAAACGACGTTCCCAGTCTGCATACAAAAGTTCAACCAAATATATCCAATAGTTTAGTATCACTATGGATAGATTGGCAAAACCCATAGTTGGCCCATCACTATTATTCAGTTACGTAGTTTGAAAAAAAAAAACATTTTTGTCATCTTGATAGGATATAGGAGTAGAGTACGTCGAAATTGACTCATGTCGGTCTACCATTGTTGTCGAAGAAGTATGTCGTCGATGTCGCGTCATTTCATAGTTAAGTCATGTTGAAGAAACGCTTGGCGGAATACAGTAGTGGCGGACTTAAGGTATTTCAAAAGTATTGTTGAAATGAAAACGTGTCTTATTACGGATTGTCGAAATTCAGTTGGGGAGTCATTTGTTTGATAATGTCAAAATACTCCTACTAGTAGAGGATCCGCAGAGGAACGACCTTCACCCATCTGTTTAATGAATGAAAAGTATTTAAAATCATATCTAGTAAGTTCAAAAATATATCGCAAGTGGGTTGCCAAAAAAATTCCTGGCCAGACTATGATATTAATAAAAATTCAAAATGGACCTTTTTTTTAAACATTGCACTCTTTCTTGAGGAGCTCGTGGCTATGTAATAACAGCCGCACGGGTCGATCCATCAGGTTAAGCTACGCTTGCCGGGGTTGGTCTGTGGATGGGTGACCATCTTTTCATACCGAGACTCCTCCGTGCCTTGGAAAGCACGTTAAGCCGTTGGTCCCGGCTGTCATTCGTGGATCTTTGACAGTCTTTTCGGGGCGTCAGAAGCCCGAAAGTCTGGGTCTCTTCCCAAGGGGTACCGTATTACCCAGTAACTGGGTTGTGGAGGTCAGATAGGCAATCGCTCCATGTAAAATACTGGTATTCAGCTGCATCCGGTTAGACTGGAAGCCAACCCCAACATAGTTGGGAAAGGGCTAGGCAAAGCAAGCACTCTTTCGTTTAACGAATAAATTTTAATACCAATCGAAAATATTAAGCCTATATACTCGTAAATATAAAATATACTAACGTTGGGTTGTCTATTTGGCATAACTATTGGGTTGGCAGCATGCCAGGTATAAACAGGTAAGTCGATACTAGTAATTTACACCCATCTGTTTAATAGATAAATAAATAAATAATAAATAAATAAATTTAATAGATAAATCTTATATCACAAGAAGCGCTATTTCATGGCGAACACGATGATATGGGGCTGTCTGGGAAAAAACAAAAAATAATAATATATTTTTAGGAATTTTTTAGCCAACCCACACGCGATATATTTTTGAACATATTAAATTTGTTTTAAAGTATTTTAAAACAAATTTAATATTCATCCATTAAACAGATGGGTGACGGTCGTTCCTCTGCGGATCTTAGGCTGTACCATTTTGCCAATGTTTTCATTTGTTTTTGTGGAGGAATAACCGCTTTTGCCACCATGAAGCTACAGTTCAATGGGCGTAAACACACATTATCGTATCGACAGGTCGTAAGGGCGTGGTGTATCGATATCGATAGCTATCGAAGTATCGAAGGCCACGCCCCACAGAAAAAAACACACCGATGCGCGCATGTCCAGTCTGATCGGTTCGTAGATACGAAGATGTGTAGCATCTTTAGCTGTTTATGTACCTACAGTGACGAGCATTAACCCGTCGAACGTTATATCTACGCGATTAAAGGGCGATTGAAATGCGGGCGTTTTGGGGGACTGTCTTATGTTATTTTGACGTTCGAAAAGTGCTGATTCTCAGCCTAGTTTGAATAAATAACTTTTGATTTTGATTACTTTCGAGTTATGGACCTGTGGGGGAAGGTTGATATTATTTGGGTTAATATGTATACACTTAACACAGTTTAAAACAACTTTGAGATAAGGCTCAATTCCATATGGGTAACATCAAATTAACCCTCTAAAAACTTATTGACCTTGTAATTATGTACGCTTTTTTTAAATTTATGAACATCTGAAAACTTTTTGGGGTTCTAATGATGCACACTTTTTTGAATAAATGAGCGTCTTTTTAACTTTCTGGCCTTTTCGCACAGTTGGTCGTAGTGACTAAGGGTAACCCTAGCAAAAGGGTTTGGTTAGGTTAAAAAAAAAAGGTTAGAACTGTGATCAACCAAGCGCGAGTCGAATTGGTCGCAGTAACTAAGCCGGAGCACGCCGACCTAATGGGTTAGGTTAGGTCAGAATTGTGACCAACCGCTACAAGCAAGTTGGTCGCAAATACTTGACTATTTAGTGTTGTCAGTACCCCAAAATAGGAATTATCATTAATTATAATTCGACGCTGGAAAGCGATTTTGTCGTATCTCGAAAAATTGCATTTTTTTTGCATCATTGAAATCAGAAAAAATTCTGCGTCGGACGGTCTGAGCAAAGTTTTCCTACGATGTTTTTTTTTTTATGATACGACATTGACTTTTTCTAAACTCTTTTAACAAAACATACTACTTCAAAATGCTGTAAATACCATAAAATTAACTACCTAAGTATTTTGAAATGTTAAATCGTTACAACCTTTAGGTATTATTTTGTTGTAAACTTTGAAGTTTAAAGCTATTTCGTTATGTCATATGTTACAACTACCAAGATACAGCAATATTGCTGCTTGAAATTGAAATACTAATTGACGTAACTATATATTATAAACCGCATGTCAGACTAACTTTAGAAAGCTATCGTTGTAGCATCTGATATACCGATTCAGCTAGTTTACGAGTTATGAATTGAATTCAAAGATCGTGGTTTCTTTTACAATCCAGACATTTTAGAAGCCCTCAATGCCATATTTTGCTCGTCATAATACATAAACTCACGTCTTCTTCCCATGAGGGTAGGCGGAACCTACAGAACACCACCTGCTGCGATGCATACATGCGCTTTTTGCTTCGATTACATTCCATACTTCAGCATAGCTATTCACAAGTATTCGGTACGCCTCTCGATGTTACAGAAGGAGCCCTCTTACAAATCCAAAACCTAAAGTTTTTTCAGCTTAAATCGAAAAGACGACTGCTATATTTCGGACAGCTTATTGCTGTCGCGGCAAGGTAAGTCAGATAATCGAAAATGTGTAAATTTCGACACGACAGCTTGCCTAATTATTGTGAATAGCTATGCTGGTCATACACGCACACCGGTTGCGAGAAAGAACTGTAGTACCTATAAGTTTATTCGGTGTGGTATTTGAAAAAGTAAATAACGTTTATTTACTCATAATATCTGGTAGTGTTTAATATCAGTTCATAATGTCATTTGACAACTTGCCAAAGGCGTAGATAAAAGTTTAAAGACGCACTTTTTCCTGTATTCCTACTGCACAGAACCCTTCGCTAGTCATCTTTTACCAATAAATAAGTTTGCCTTCCCACCCACACATCCCATACAAAGGCGTGTGTATACGGGCGTGCCAGCCTTCGCTCCGGTTGGCTGATCGGAAACCAATCGATAACCGATAACCGCCTCACGCCCGCTTCCGGTCGCCGTAGGGCGGGCGGCGTGACGTCACTTTTTTATACGAAGGCTCTATATTATGGTAATGGTTTAAGTCGATGTAGGTTTTGGTTCATGGAAGATGATTGATGTTTTTGTCTGACGTAAAGTGTCTAAAAGTACTTGAAAGTTTTTAGTTTTGTTTGTTTAGTTGTTAATATTTTTATTTAAGGTGGGTTTGCTCTTGACACTTTTCTAGGTCGGAGGCGACAGAGACAGAGTCGAAGATGGAGTGAGCTTACCCAGAAGAAGCCTCTTCACTCTCACTTTGAAGAGATTAGGGTTGTATGCGTTCGAAAACACAGACGCAGGTAGTGAGTTCCCCAGTGTGGGCGCGTTCCTTGGGGCGGCGACCGACCCGCCGGTTGAACGCGTCCCAAAGGGTCATGGCCATCCGGCTAGTTCAGGGATACCGCACGGTCTCTGGTGAGGCGGCGAGCCTCCTTGCCGGATTGCCGCCATGGGATCTGGAGGCAAAAGGCCTCGCATACACATGGGAGTGGTGCGAGGAGGCAAAACGCCGGGGCGTAACTCCGCTGCCGCGAGAAATCATGGCACAGCGGACAGAGCTCCGGCGGGATCTCATGGTGACATGGAGAGTGCGACTGTCGCAACCCAGTGCTGGGCACGCCATAATTGCGGTGATAAGTCCCCTCTTTGAGGAGTGGTTGGAGAGGCGTCACGGCATTCTCATCTTCCGCCTGACGCAGGTCCTCACCGGACACGGTTGCTTCGGGAGGTTCCTCTTCCGAATAAGGCGGGAGGAAACGCCCAGGTGTTACCACTGTGTGGATCGCCCGGAGGACACGGTGGAGCATACGGTGGAGGTCTGCCCGGCTTGGGCAGAGCACCGCCGCGTCCTCGCGGAGGCGATCGGCGGCGGCGATCTCTTGCGTCCAGCCCTGACGGAGCGAGAGTGCATGGGAAGCCGTCACCTCCTTCTGCGAAGCAGTAATGTTCGCGAAGGAGGAGGCTGAATGCGTGAGGGAGAGGCAATCTTTGCGCCCTCACGCGTCTAGTCGCCGCAGGAGACGCCCTGGGCGTCGGGAATCGATAGCCGATTCCCGGCCACTGTAGGCGCGGGCTTGCGGATGACGAGCAATGGGTAGCTCGGCGTCCGCTGAGGACCAGGCCCGGGTCGACGGCGCGTTGTGTTCCACGCGCGCCTCAAAGAGATGTCAGCACTAGCTGAAGGGGTCCGCTAAGGCCGATGCCCGCCAGGGTTGCGGGTTGTTCGAAAGAGTTACCGTGGCCCTGGCACAGGCAACTGAAGGAACACGGGTGGGTTTTAGTCAGGAGAAGTCTGACACGCCCTCCCGCTCCACCCAGAGCGGGAGAAGTTGTTTGATGATTTCCCACCCAAAAAAAACGGTAGTGAGTTCCACTCTTTTGCTGTGCGCATTATAAAAAGACATTTGGAAACGCTTAGTGCGAATTTGTGGAATAGCAACTAGGTAGGGATGGTAACTGGCAGTGCGTCTAAATGTCCGATGGTAGAAGGGGGCCGGTGGAATGAAGTCGTGGAGTTCTCGGGCACACTTTCCGAAGTACAATCTGTAGAAGACCGACAAGCAGGCAACCTTGCGGCGATGAGGTAAGCTGAGAAGCTTGGCATCCACTAGATTTACGTCGTCAATGAGCCTCTTTAATACATCCTCTTAAATGCTGAAGTTTGTTGTTTATTTAATAATGGTTAATTATGTGTGTGTTGTGTATTTATGTGGATAATTATGTGTTTTAAGTCTAGACGTAAAATCACGCCAGTAATCTCCGAGAAGTTATCCAGAGGAGCAAATAACACCCACACTACGCTAGTAATGATATAAGTCCTATTTAGGGGGCAAAAGTATCGCCATTATCCGGGCACGAATCAAGACTCTTTACTGTAACGCGTGTAACTAAAAATGTCGCACCGCCGGCGATTAACAAGCAACTATAAAAAAATTTGCGAGCAGCGAGTACGCGACGGCGACGAGCGATTAACGAGAGTCTCTCAGCGAGCGTTCTGTCCACCAAGCGAGCGTCGCTGAGCGAGTACTTTCGTTGATAGCTCAAACTAGTAGAGAGAGAGTTTTAACGGCAGTGTGAACAGTCAGCAATCAGTTATTAATATATCGTACCTGTCTCTTTTACTCACACGGGACTTTTTTTTTGTTTTGATTTCGTAGGAAAACCGTCAAAAGGCGCCCTGGCTTTGGGGAAAAGACGGGTGAGTGTGGAATTATTACCGCATTAAAACTACCCCGGTGGTCAGCATCTACACATGGAAGGGAGCACCGTTATCTCTCAAAAGACCGATCCGAAGAAACCCCATCTGTGCAACGCCTGTTAGAGCACATCCCTGGGGAGACTTTAAAGGGGTCTCCCCAAACTTACACGGGACCTATAAACTTTTGTGCTGTTGAGAGAGAAAATTGTTGATAGCTAATCGCTTCCTGGTCGGAGAGGGGAGAAGTTCCTACGAGTGCCTTCACAACACTGCGTACTATTTATTTTTAGACTGTGTCGTCCCACCATAGGGCAAAGACCCCCTTTCTCCTCTCCACTCTTCTCTGTCTTGAGCTAGTGTGGACTAATCCTGTCTGTAAGCGTCAAGCTCGTCTCGCTATCTTCTCCTGGGTCTGCCTCGTTGTCGATTGTCGACGGACGTTGAATTACAGAAAAAAAAAAAGTTTTGTTGAGCGTCGTCTCTGTCACTCATAAAAAGTGTGACTGTCTTTTTTTGGGACCTTAAAGTGCCGTATTCGTCCTGGCAGTGTTACATATACAGATTACTTACAGCTCTGCTGATCCCTTTTCTTAAGACAAGGAGTCACGTAGAGGTATGCCCGTAGCATTAATATTCATTCGTCAGCTTATTATTATTGTCCCTTAGCAAAGAATTGTCTCAAAAGGGTTAATTACTATGGACTAAGAATTGGATTAAAACATACCGATGAAATGTTGTGGACAAGACTTTTTTTTAAACAAGTTGTCCGTTTAGGAATGAAAAAAAAACTGATTTAATTAAAAAAAAAGTAAATTAAAAAAATCAAAAGTCCCGACTGCGTAAAAAGTGAATTATAAAAAAGATTAAACAAGATGAACTAGGTATTTTCTCTCCAAACAATCTCAGGCAGTCGGAGGCAGGTCTTGTTTTTAAGAAGATGCCTCCGACTGTTTGATCCTGTTTCCATTTTATAGTTCACTTTTTACGTAGTCGAGTTTCTTGATTTTTTAAATTAAGTTTTATTATTTTACACTTTTTAAATTACATTTAAACATAAAATTCGTAAATATATTTGTAATCACCTTTTAAAACCCTTCATTTTGATACCTCACTCGATAGGTTTGGGAGTTTTTTTTATTTTGAAAACATACATTTTGGCGCCAAAAATCCGCCATTTTGATTTTATATAATTTTAATATAATAGTGACACTCATGCAATAAAGACAGATCTAACGACATATCATTCATAAAAACTGGTCAAGTCGTTTAGGCTACAAGGGGTCACAATGGAAATTACATACATACGTACATACATAGAGATCGAAAACATAACCCTCCTTTTTGGTTTCGCCACAGCCAGGCAAAATAGCATGATGGGAAATTATTTTAATGTAAAAACAGACAATTTAAGTAAGGCAGTTTTATTTTTAAAGTGAACCAGAACTTTCTTGGCTAAGGACTAAGGTAAGTATCATTTACGTATAATTGTGTAACGTACTAGCTGAGTCCCACGGTATTACCCGCGGTACGACGGACCACTAAACTTTTTCGGGGTAAAAAATAGCCTATGTGCAAATCCAGGGTGTCAGCTAGGAGGCACGGAGGAGTCTTGGTATGAAAAGATGGTAACCCATCTACGGACCAACCCCGGCAAGCGTAGCTTAACCTGATGGATCGACCCGTGCGGCTGTTATTACTTAGCCACAAGCTCTCCTCAAGTATTTTAGAATTTATTCATTGTTTTATTTATTTTTTTTCAATTCGTTATCCACACTATTCCAACGACCGGCCAATGGATAACACAATGAGACGTCGACAGATCGCGTCTCGGGCCAAAGAAAAAGCGAAAAAAGCGCAAAAAAAGCGCCTGCTAGGAAATATCTTTCATCTTGTAATTATTTTTATCCTTTAAGCGAAATAAAGATAAAGAAAAAAGACGAACATATAATCAGTTTGTCTAATTCACTCGCCGGACTGTTGTCGGACGGCTATTGTGCTCATTTTTTAATGAAAATTCCTTATTGTTTTTGATTTTGGTATCTCGCGTGCTTTTGGCAAGAAAGAGGGAGAATTTCAGCAGACATCTTTGTTTAAGATATGTGATCTTGGGTATAGATATTGGTAATATAATGGACTATTTTCATGAGCCATCTTCGCAGGGTCGCTGGTATCTTCATGAGAGTTACCGAGAACCGAGTTGAATGGTGTGCAGTTGAAGGCCTGAATCCAGCATTGGACTGCCATAGGGTCGATGATGGTGATGAGCTGTACTCATATGGTTCGTGCAGACACTAAAGACAAATAAAATAAAGGCTGTAATGATAAAGAACAGCAAGTTCCTGGTGCCGATGGGCTACTATCCTACTAATATTATACGTATAAATGCGAAAGTTTGTCTGGATGGATGTTTGTTACTTTTTCACGCAAAAACTACTAAACGGATTTTGATAAAATTTGGCACACATATAGTTTATAAGCTGGATTAACACACAGAATACTTTTTATCCCGATATCTTTACAGGTTCGAGACTTGCACGGGTGAATCCGAGGGCACTGCTAGTTTTTTTTTTTTTTTTTTAATTTTTAATGTTTTTATAAATACAAATATTTAGAAATTTAAATAACATGTATTAAAAATGAAATAAAGGAAAGAACAGAAAAATACAAGGTTAAAATAAACCAGATTCGTAGAAGTTAAAACCTATATCACTAACTCTCCATTCCAAGAAATATCACGATTCCATTCACAAAAATGCTATAAACCATGTCTACACTTGAGGATCTAAAACCGACACATCAAAGGTCCGGGGAGTAATTAGCACTTTTATAAAAACCCCTTTTAGAACAAATAGCGGAGTTGCGTTAATCCCAGAAACAGGTAGACCCGCATTAAACTTGTGTCCTACCCCTTACCTTCTCTGGTCATTACAGGCGGCCATAGATTAAGACGTAGATTTGTGTGGAGACGCAGAAATGTAGAAGTAAATATGACCTTATTGGTGACTTGCTTCAGAAAGGTCAGGTGCGTATTAATCGCAACCGGCGTGCGTGTATGAAAGTAAACAAAGCAAAAGGAGTGTGTAAGGATATTTGTGATGGGTTTGCTCTTGACTCTAGTCTAGGTCAGAGGCGACAGAGACAAAGTCGACGATGGAGTGAGCTTACCCAGAAGAAGCCTGTTCACTCTCACTTTGAAGAGATTAGGGTTGAAACACAGATCTGTAGTTTTCATACCGCCACGGGAAGAAGGCGTTTATGTATGTAATAGATATTTCCCGCTGCTTCGTTCGCGTGGGAATAAAAAGTATCCTATATCCTAATTCAAGCCGTGGTCTACCCATGTGCCAAATTTCATTCTGATCCGTTCAGCCGTTTTAGCGTGATAGCGTAACACACAAACAAAGAAACTCACTTTCGGATTTATATTATTAGGAATAGTTAGGATGTGTTAATATTGGAATACAGAAATACCATAACATCAGGCTTATGCAGGCTTAGGCACCAGCCAGACTGCGCTAGGCCAGGCCGACATGCCGAGCGAACAGTCGGCCGAATATCGAATGTATAGAATAATCCGTGGGAATGCTAGGCACGCGCCGCGACAGGCTTCGATGGGCCGTGGGAACGTGGCATTACATAGCATCCAAGTGATTGGGGAGATATCCTTATAGTTATTGGAATCACTTTAAAAACCAGGTTTTTTATTAATTACAATTATAGTTCTTGTCGTATGATCGATGTGCCAAGTAGGAACTTATGCTTGGGCACAAATTCATACTCCAATTTGACACTGAGAATAAAGAAATGATACTTTGTGACATTTTACTTGTTCAAGAGCCTATTTACCCTACTGCTCTAGAAGGAGGGTAATGTATGTCTATTTCTTTGACACGCTCTGTAGCCTAAACGGCTTGATTAATTACAGTTATTGACAGGCCCGATGGCGTGGTTGGTTAAGATACCACATGCCATGCCGCTGGTCGTGGGTTCGATTCCCATCCAGGACAAACATTTGTGTGCATGAACATGTCTGTTTGTCCTGAGTCTTGGTAGTAATTATCTATATAAGTATGTATTTACAAAAAAAAGTAGTGTATGTAGTATATCAGTTATCGGGTTTCCATAGTACAAGCTCTGCTTAGTTTGGGATCAAATGACCGTGTGTGAAAAATGTCCCAGGATATGGAAAAGACATGGCTATATATGGCTATATAATATTTATATTATATATTGTATCTGGAAATATAAAAAAAAGAAAGGGTAGGGTAATTTTTAAATAAATTACATCAACATTGGTATCAAATAAAGCTCCAGAAAAACTTTATTTCTTTAAAGCACATCCACAAGCAAAGATCTGCCGTATCTACATTTTAATCTATAATCGAACCGACCCCACCGGTCATCTTAATCAACCCTTCAAAGGACAATCGGTCCACTTGACCCCCAGGGGATCGGGACCCAAATCGCCAAACTAATTATTGTTATAAGCCATTATTAGTGTATTAACTGAGCTCAATTATTTATGTTTTCATTAGGTACCGAATTTTGTGGGTAACAAGTATCTTAATGAAGATTCGGCATTCATAGGGTTAAGTTTATATTTTATGTTAGCGATTAAGCAATATCGACTTACGTAGTGGATGTTGTGTAGTTTTTTAGACCTAGATATTATTACTTTTTCTGTCGTTTTTTCTTCATAGGAAACCACTTTTTGCAGTGGGAAATCCAAGTGACTTTCCTTTGTTATTTTTGAATTTTAAAAGTGCCTATAAAAATGGTCTAGTGAAATAAATGATTTGATTTTGATTATATTGCAGTCTTATCTTTTTGACAAAAGTATTCCAAATGTTTAACATTTGGAATACTTTTGTCAAAAAGATTTACGCGGGTCGTAAATCTACGGGAGACATAATTGATTTTTTAATGTGTCTGTGATTGTAGCACATACATATCGATGCCTAACAGCCAACAAGGGATAAGTTACATTTTTGTGAAGACGTAGAAAAAGTCGACTCTAACCATATAATAATATACAAGTCGATTTCGCAAAAAAATGTCGCTTATCCCTTTTTGGCTATTAGGCATCGATATACAGAAACTACTGAACGCCACCTACTATGTTCATAAATCTGGTCATAAACGCACGCCGTTTATGAAATAATTTTTAGTGTATATTAAAAATTACATACGTAATTATTCAATCTTGGAGCTCGTGGCTATGTAATAACAGTCGCACGGGTCGATCCATCAGGTTAAGCTACGCTTGCCGAGGTTGGTCTGTGGATGGGTGACCATCTTTTCATACCGAGACTCCTCCGTGCGTCGGAAAGCACGTTAAGCCGTTGGTCCTGGCTGTCATTCAAGGATCTTTGACAGTCATTACGGGTCGTTAGAAGCCCGAAAGTCTGACAACCAGTTTGTGGAGGTCAGATAGGCAGTCGCTCAATGTAAAATACTGGTATTCAGCTGCATCGGGTTAGACTGGAAGCCGACCCCAACATAGTTGGGAAAAGGCTAGGCAAATTGACGCAATTATTTTCTGTACAAATATGCACAATTACCATCAACGATAATAATAATAACATCGGTATAAAGATTCTTAAACCATACACAGACAATCGTCTTAAATAGCCCAAGATTTCATCCGTACTCACATTATATTGTAGCGTACTGTTGGTACTTATGAGCACACTTAATGGTTATTTGTAAAGTCCGAGTGGCGGTCGATCGTGAGAGCTCGATTTGTTACTATACTATTACCAACTACTCTAGTTTACACTGGCCAAGTGCTAGTACAGTCATAGCGTAGTTGACGAGAATTGGGAGAAATTTACTTCTAGCGATATGTGGGTGTACTACAACTCTGCCTAACCCTTCAGAGATTAAAGGCGTGATGTTATGTAACATCTGCCTAGCCTTTTCCTAACTTTGTTGGGGTCGGCTGCTGAATACCAGTATTTTACATGGAGTGACTGTCTATCTGACCTCCACAACACAGTTACTGGGGTAATACGATACCCCTTAGTAAGACTGGTTGTTAGTTTATCGGGCTTTTGCCGATCTAACAAAAACTCACGCCTTCTTCCCATGAGGGTAGGCAGAAACCACAGAACGTCACCTGCTACGATCCTTACATACGCCTTTTGCCTCGTTTAGGTTCATACATCTGGTCATACACGCACGCTGGTAGCGAGTACTACGCACCTCACCTTTCTGAAGAACATCACCAATAAGGTCACTAGATGCCTTCCTTCCCGGCGTTTCCACTCACATTTGTTAGCCGTCTTTTCCTTTACTTTGCCGAGCTATTCTGTATGGTTTGTTTTTGTACATTAATAAAAATATGACATTTAGAATATGTAGATTTTTTTCTAATTTTTTTTGACGAAAATATCTTCAGACAAAAGTAGTCGACCACTAGACTTTTTTTTTCTATTTATTTATTTAATTGGTCTTACAAGCTAACAGATTTGACACCAAAACGCTCGTACGATTAATTTTCTTACAATTCGTTTATGGCTTAATATATTACACATGCTCATCACCTTATACAATAGATTTTATAAAAAATAAAATAGCAATACTGTCCAAGTCTATAAATAATTATAATATTTTTATAATTACAACGATGAAATAATACTTAGAATAAAATATCAGTTTAGTGTCAATCATGTAATAGTAATCAATTTAATTCAATTCAGTTATTATTAGGTATGGCTATAATATATCATTTAAAATTATACGAAATTTATTATACAAATGTCCTAATCCATCGGCAAATAAGTCCAGTTCGTGGTGCTGAGCAAGTATGTCGCCGATAGTGATCTATGAAGAGATCTCTATATGACGCCGATAGCGATCTATGAAGATATCTGAGAGATCTATGAAGGTACTTTAACAATACCAACACACCAAATAAATACATAGTAACGGTATATGTATGGTGGTAATATCCTCCAGACCGAATTTCAGGAGATATTATGGTGCACAAGTGTGTGCGCGCGCGCAGACACAGTGCCCTCTCTCTTCCCTCACTCTCATAGCACTCCAACACAACCGGAGAGAGATCATACAGGACGAAGGCTTAAAGTATTTTCTGCAGTAGGCACTAGGCTCTAGTGTCTCAGAAAGCACTTTAAGCCTTCGTCCTGTGTCTGATATCTCCCTGGTTTGGAAATGTGGAAGTTGTCAGTGTGTTACCCTAGTGAGTAGGGTACCCCACCGCTAACTTCACTACTAAGTAACTCCTAATAGAAAAACCTACCGGGGCAGTCAACGGTGTGTGTACGTTCATCTCCGAGTCCGTTCTCGTAAACCAGAGGGTGGAGAGTGACCCTTTCGGTTTAGTGTCGCGCCGATATCTTTACGATATCCGACCTCTGATGAACTGACCTACAGGGGGACGGATTGTTTCTGCCAAAACAAGTCTGTATGACCGCGTTGTTCTTCTAAATTACGCAACGAATTTTGATAGTGTTTCCACCACCATTTAGAGAATTTACTCCGAAAGGTTTATGTTTAAGTTCCATATAATAAAATTAAGAAATCTCAATGTTCTGTCAAGTTGTGTAATCGTGCGTAGTAAGGGCGGGTCACTAGGAATTTACACAACAAACACAGTGGTCAAACTGTGTATTTTATATTTTATTTTAGACTTAAAGATCCTTAGTTATTAAATAAAAACTTTTTTTTTTAAACGGTTGCAAAAGTGTTACTCGGATTCTTTTTTTTTATTAATTTATTTTGATAGTACCTGCCTCACACTAAATAAAAAACGCAGACATAGCGCTGCGAACAATACACAGTGAAGCATGCGCAGAATTACACCTCGCTCTGTGCATACACGCTCACACGCACACATTTACACCAAACTACAATTAAACTACACCTCACTACGTGCACACATGTTAACGAAACCCGAAACGTGCGACCTCACGTCACTTTGTACCTACTCAATTTGATCGAGGACCTACGTATTTAATTCCTGTATGTAGGTAATATCGAGGAAACTTATAGCTATACACTTTAGCGATTATTCTTGCTTGCAGCGCTCGGCCGCTATTAGTAACGCGTGCTAACAGATGTAGTCCTCGTAGTGCACGAGATTTTTTTTTTTTCAACTTGGTTAGATGTAAGTTTTCTCGATAGTACAATATAACAGATTTTTGTATGAGCACTTTTTCCTCTATTATTTATTTACCTTTTCTTGAAGCAAACAGCCCTACACAACACTTTCACCACTTCTTACATGTCATAATCTTGTAAAACAAAAAAGATAAGCCATGCAACATAAATTCTAAGACATAAAATGGAGTCTGGCCCTGTTCAGCCAATGGGCCGTACACGACCGAATTTAATCGTGTTCGGACAACTGGCCGGGCCGAGTGGAAACTGTTTAATGTGAAAACTAGCCAGTGTACACCGCCCCTTAGACTGATGATGATGGCTTAGTGGGGATACGGCTTTCTGTGACGTGTCGCTGACCAAACAAATATGAAGAACCTCGGTTGTGCATCGTTGAAGAATGTATGGTGTGACAAATTGATGTCGGGTGCTTTGATACCATAGTTTCTTATTAAAAATATATTTTAAAACAAAATTATTTACAATTCAGATGTGAGTGGAAATACCAGGCGAGTCCTAGAAGGACACATATAGAGTGACTGGTAATTAGTGACCGATACTTAAACACATGATTGTACTCATGATAAAATACAACTTTTGCTATGGGACCAAACCTGAAATCGCAAAATTAAACAGCTGTTCCCTATGCTATATGCTATGTTCGCATAACTCGTCAAAACGTAGAGAACAGCTGATGGTCCCATAGTAAAAGTTGTCTCCGGGATCTCAAAGCACTATCGACGAAACTTACATCTGACCAATTTGAAAACAAAATCCCGTGCACATTATGACCACATCTGTTAGCAAGCGTTACTATAGCGACCAAGCGCTGTAAGAAAGAGTAGTACTTACGATGTATAGATGTTCGTTTCTCCGATAGTACCTACGATGTCTCTGGCATTGCAGATGACTGAGAAATGGAGGAGAGAAGAAGCACAGGATCGGTCGATGTGGCGACGCTTGGGCTATGTCCAGAAGAGGACGTCTTTCCACTGAAATGATGGTAATGAAAGGCAGAAGTGACCATCAAGAAGACAAGCTTTTTTAGAATCCATTAATATAAAAAAATGGAATGTATGAGAATTCAAAAGTGGAAGAAGAGGAGCTCGTGGCTAAGTAATAACAGCCGCATGGGTTAAGCTACGCTTGCCAGGGTTGGTCCGTGGATGGGTGACCGACCATCTTTACATACCGGGACTCCTCCGTGCCTCGAAAAGCACGTTAATCTGTTGATCTCTGCGGTCATTCGTGGATCATGGACAGTCGTTACGGGTTGTCAGAAGCCCGAAAGTCTGACAACCGGTCTCACCAAGGCGTAACGTATTACCCAGTTACTGGGTTGTGGAGGTCAGATAGGCAATCGCTCCATGTAAAATATTCGTATTCAGCTGCATCCGGTTAGACAGGAAGCCAACCCCAACACAGGGAAAAGTTGGGAAAAGCTAGGCAGATTGTAGTTCAAAGGTGAATTTTTAAAAAACCTATAAGTTAAATGAAATTTAACCTTTGTCCACTCAAAACCATCGTATCGTTAGCCTTTACGAACACGAAATTACAGTGGGCACAAATAAGTCTTAGGGAGGGTCGCAAGTTCGATCACCGGTTGCGTATATGTTGACTTTTGATTGCTCCGTTTTAATGGGTGTCGGTGAATCAAGTGCCTGTGAGATTTTTAAGTACATATATTTTTACTAACTTCATTCGGCGTATTGCTGAATCGTCTGCAAGAAACCACACACACACAAGATTACTTATAGATTACTGATAGATTTAACTCATTTAAATGACCAAAGATATGACATGCACCAATCTGCACCGGGCTCGCCGCGTGCTGGTTTACGGCAGAGAGGTGGCCTGTGTCCAAGCAGTACGAGTAGGAACATTAAAAACTAATACCTGTTTTTACTAACAGTAGGGGACATCTAAATGTCATGCGTATATATGCAAGTCGGAAAGGGACACAGAACCGCCTTCGTTCGTGAGCTTGTCCCGAGGCGAGGCGATTACTTTACGATTCCGATTATTGTGCGTTGCAGGTTGCAGTAGAGAGTTTCATACAAAGAATACTGCACGACTCGACTTGATACTGTGACAATCCTTTTCCGAGATGATATGTGTGCTATGACCTTTACTTAGCGCAAAATAACATTTCACCAGCCACTAAAATTACGACACCGGTTCCCCGATGCGTAATGCTTAGATAACTCTTGTGGGTTGCGTTCCAACATATTTCTATCAACATTCTTCTTCTTAATGTGTAAGAAAAATAATAATATACACGGAATATGACTTAAAAAATCACAAATAAATGTCGAAAATGTAGATTTCGAAGCTTACGAGTTGCTTACTGAGGAACATGATGAAATAGAAATCGTTGCTTAGGGATCTGCTTACATAAGACGTACGTAACTAGACGCTGCTAAACTTGACGTTAAGCTACGGTTTCCAAGAAGAGCGGTGGCCGTCACATAACAGCCGCCGTGACGGCTATCATGAAAATGATGGGAGCGATGATTGGCTTTACGGTTTCAAACCACACTCTCTTGGGAAACACTGGTGTGTTTCTTAAGAGAGTGTGTAACGTCACTGAAATGATTTTTATGAAAGTAAGTAAAACAGTGTTTACTTACTTTCATATAAATCATTTCAGTGACGTCATTCGACGGTGAATTGCGCGCGAGAAACAGTCTTAAGAAACCCTAGCTTTAGTGCAATCGGCATGTTTGTGTGAAATGACCAAGTATTACAATAGACAATATTCCACGGAGTAGTCAAACAAAACAGAGACGGCGACGATAATTACACATTCATTATCGGAACCCACCCAATTTGGGCCCGTTAATCAACAATCCAACACAAAGAGATCCACATAAAAAGGGGTTGTTTGTTAAATCAAGTCTTACAGATAAAAAAAAGACAATCACGCTCCTCCGTCCCCCTTTGTCCCTTTTATTTTTTCTTAATTTCAACTTGATCCCAATCAGGAGTAAATTATAATGGTGACTTGACTAGAAGAATGTTCGTTGTATTGTCCCTGGGACTACTTTTTTCTTTGGTCTTTGGAGATCATCGGGATTTGTATAGAGCTGTTTTTTTTTTAATTTTCTTTTGAGCTCTTTGGTATTTTATTTTAATACTAGCTGTGCCCGCGACTTCGTTCGCGTGGATGTTGGTAAACAACTTTACTATTTGAACCGGATTTTGTTCACAATTTCATGTGTTTATTTTTTTTTTCGCGGATCCCTAATCCTTTTTCTAACATAAAAGTAGCCTAAGTTACTTCTTATAATATCAGCTATTGGCTAATTAAAATTTTGTCAAAATCGGTCGAGCCGTTTCGGAGATTAGCCGGAACAAACAGACAAATCAACAAAAAATTTAAAAAATGAGTTTTTGTTTAGAAGTGTATCGTATACAGGTTGTGGCGTAATTAATGGATAACGGTGTATCTACGGATGGTAGGCCCCAAGCCCTGTAATATACAAAATTGTCAAATCCCGGAATTGCAATGGGCATGCGCAATTTTTATTTTTTTATAAAAAATTGCCACCTTTGGTCACTTCCTTGAAAAAAGCTGTTATTTTGACATTGCAAACAGAAACTTCAAATTATATATTTGTATTGTTTAGATGTATATATAGATTGGGAAGTCATAACAGTTTAAAAATTATTCTTCTTTAAACTATTTTGTGAGGGTATTGAATGTACAAATGTGATAGGTTACGGCATTTTTATTCGTTCTTATATTACAAATAAACATAAATAGATGCCTACAGAATGGGATGTTTATATATTTTTTACATTTATGACCTAAACTACGAGTAAGCACCCTCTTAAATCAGTTTGAAAATGTACCAAAACTATAAAAAAATTGTATAATTATGGTTTCCTATTTTGTCGCACTAAAGCCTTCCAAAAACATACCACCAACCAACGTAACAAAATAAATAAAATATCAAGAAAAAAATTCTTTGCCGCGACTTCGTTTCCTCGCTCGAAGTTAAATTAACTTTTTTTCGCCTTTTTTGTTTATCGGCAGCCATCTTAACCCCTTCCTTTGCTATATCGGCAATAGAATTGACAAAGATGAGAGCAATGAACGACGTTTTTAAATTGAATTTGTTATCGAGATGCCAATTTAGGGTTAACGATTTGATTACGCTCGAAAAAGTGTTATTTTTTCAAAAGTCGCGCCTCTAATGTTTTGAGTTGAAAAACAAGATGGCCGCCATTTTGGCGGGAATTTCCGGTCTATGGTTGAAATGACAGGTTATGTTTGATGATTTGATGTTTCCTAAGTGTAAAGGGTTGTTTTTGTTTTAAAACTTGATTCACATTGTTTTATTTAGGTTTTTAAACGAGGCAACATTGCTAATGAAACTGTTAAATGCAGAATCACCTTTTTTTTTAACTCGGATAAGTATTAATTACAAAAATATAAAGTAGACACGATTTAGAGAAAAGCATTTTTTACACAAACGTATTTGAGTTTTCCGCCCTGGTAACTCCTTTTTCAACCTCTATTTCTCCATGTTAGTCTTAATTATTCCATTTCTCTTTAATTATATCCATTAAAAACCAACACAATATAATGTGTATCTAACAACAAATTGCATCTTTCAAGTGCCCTTAGAAACAGCTCATTCTGGCACCATTAGCTGAAAACTGAAGTTAAATCCTTTAAAAAAGCATTCTATTTTCCGTACCATAGAAACTTAACCATGCTCTCTGGTTCTCGTATTAATTAGCTGTGGCATACTAGAGGTGCACTCCACTAGAGGGGTGCTAACTGTTCGTCAGTTTGCTAATTGAAGTCTTCGTGACGAATCGCCGAGGTCTGATACAATACAATAATTGTTACAATGTGCAGACATTTTTTGAAGATCGTGTTATCCAGTAATTTCTAAAGGTTCTCCTCTTCTGGTGATGTTGTACATGAATAACATAACATAAGAGACATACAGTAGTCCTCTTTTAAAAAAAGAGAGTAACTTTCCACTTCTTAAAAATGTATATTGCATTTAATCCTACGTGTCTTTATGTCGCTCACCTAGTAATATATTGACACATCTATATTTTTCACATTTTACAAAATTAAAACAAAAATTGATGAGTTCATTTTACGTTTATTTACAGATACAAACCAAACCCATCAGGTTTGGTTTGTAGGTATAGACATCAATACATATTATAGATTATGCACTCATGCTGCACACTGAATACGTATGCTGTATAAACTAAATTTCGCATTTTTTGCACATGTGCTAATTTATTACTAGGTGAGCGATACAGTTCTGCGATATGAGACATGTACCTTTCAGACCAAATAAAAATCACGACAGTGCTTTCAGCAGTGACGTGACGTGAGGCCGGTTTCGTAAACATGTGTGCATTTAATGAGGCGTAGTTTGGTGTAAATGTGTGCGTGTGATCGTGTATGCATAGAGAGAGATGTGTGTAGTTTTGCGCATGCTTCACTATATTGTTCGTAGCGTTCGTGTAGATTTTTTATTTGGTCTGAGATGCACCTTTACAAAATCATAGTTATTTGACGTAGGTGTTATACCTAGTATCTAAAGTGCCCATCAACAAGGTGATCAGGAAAAACCTAATGGATAATAATAATAATAATAACCCCACCGCTGTATTTCTACGTTGACGTCGTGGTGGGGCTTGCGCGCTCCAAACTTTAGGTCTGTGCCGGTAGAGTTTACTTTGCCGGAACGGGTCTAGGATGATGAGCCAGACCAAGAGAGATACAAAAACTCGCAGGGCAGCATGTGGCTAGCTGATGGGCAGTAGCGACCCCATGGACCCTATCTCCCGGGAGAAATCTTGTCCTCATCTCTGGCTTGCCTTTATTGACCGGCTGGAGTGAACACTGACGAGGAACGGAGCTCCCACCCCTTTCTTGCCTTTATTGGTCGGCTTGAGTGGAGATTCGCAAGAGCAAACGTGCTCGGAGGAAGGAAGTATTCCAGTAAGATGCTGGTAGGGATCTTGACCGTACTTCCGGGATTGTCCTGATAGCCGTGGAATACCTCTCCACTCCTCAAGCACCTCAGGAAGTGTTGCCCCCTTGTCGCTACGTCACTATGTGCTAGCGGCCGTCTCCGGGGGCCCATTATTGAGTGTGCAAGTCACCCCCTGCCATTTTATCCGTGTATAATATATAACATTGGTCAGGCAGGGGACATAGTTCTTCCATAGTTCAAGTTACCCAATCCACTTTAGCCACCCAAACCCATAGCCCAATATGTTTTGTTTCCACGTACAACAATAGTCCTGTACCAACCGGGGGTTGTCCTTGGGTGCACTTGCATAGTGCATACAGGGATAATCGTCGGTTGGTGCCTCCTCATCATCTAAAATTATCTAAGGGGCCTCTGCGAGTTGGCTTCGGCTCCTCGTACGCCTTCCAAAGGTCCGGGACCCCAGGGTCCCGAGAAATATCAAAATAATAATAATAATATAATAATATCCTGGGACATTTCACACACGGTCATCTAATCCCAAACTAAGCAGAGCTTGTACTATGGAAACCAGATAACTGATAAACTACATACACTACTATTTTTTTTTTTTTTTGTAAACACATACTTATATAGATAATTACATCCAGACTCAGGACAAACAGACATGTTCATGCACACAAAAAAATAAAGAAAATAAAATAATGTTCTCTGACACCAAGTTTTCTGTGACATCTAATGATCGTTTCATCATCATCCATCATCCACATCCCTCCTCTCCTCTCTCCTCTCTTTTCTTGTACCAATCCCCACACTCCTGTGTCAGCCTCAACAAGGGTTTGCTCATGATCGCAACAATGTCGTCCGCATATCTCACCGCCTGACGACCGACATCTCGTCTTCCAGTCTTTGGAATGGTTACCATTTATCAATTTACCACCAACCCGATAAAAAATGTCTCCCTCTAATTTTCCTATCTCGAACTCACTAAGATACATAACAACGAACAAAACAGAAATGATAAAATTCAAAATTTGTCACGCCAAAAATTATGCCGAAATATTTGAGCCACAAAATACAGGCTTATTACTCAAAAACGCCGATCCCCGATCCAGTTTTTGGAAGACGTCAACTATTCGACCGCTGAGCGTCTTATCCGAGGGGTATTTGAATAATTTTTACATTTAAAATCATTCGCTACGACAACATCCAAAGGGTAACCACTCTGAATCGCGACCATTGCCACGAGATAAGGAGAAAACTCGATGGAGCGGTGCAAGGGAGAAGCGATCGAAGGAAAACGGAATAGGGACGTCATTGATACCTTAGTTATAATTGGTATTGGAACGAAATCCGGTGATAGACAATAGATGGGATGCTTTTATATTACGTGCAAGTTTTGTTTTTTAAACCAATTTTATTTGATTGTTCACACAGACAATAAGACAAGAACGATAAAAGTAAATATTCCAAGTTTTTGAAGACACATTTTTGACAGATTTTATTATTAAAACTACTTCGCGATTTTCACTGTAGACTTAATTACAATTTATGTGGCTTTACTATAGCTGTCGATAGCGTTCTTGATCGAACAGAATAGCATAAGACCATTGGGGTACGGGCTTTAGAGTAGAGACTGCGAATCGGCAAATGTAAGGTAGGACACCCTCAGGCTGGGTGGAGCGACGATGTTCGCAGGGTGGCTGGTAGCAGCTGGATGAGAGTTGCCGAGAATCGAGCTGAATGGCGTGAAGTGGAGAGGCCTATGTCCAGCCGTAGACTGCTGTATCCTGATGATGATGTTTCCAAGGTAAGGGATTTGAAATTCACCGATTCATACAACCTACACATACATACAACCCGAATCTCTTCAAAGTGAGAGTGAACAGGCTTTTTCTGGGTAAGCTCACTTCATCGTAGACTTTATCTCTGTCACTTCTGACCTAGACTAAAGTCAAGAGCAAACCCATCACAAATAAAAATAATAAAAAATGTCAACCTTCAGGATGACCTCTCCTTTGTGAGAATTTAGGTAGGTCGACAAAGCGTGTACGGCAGCCTTACAGCCCCCTTTGGATCCGTAACCTGAAAGGGCAGCAAGCCAGTCAGGGCAGGGGCTATAATTCCGAAACAACCTCACCACAAGGTTTACCACAGCAACAGTAAATACTTACCACGGCAATAGGACGAATGCCGCCATCCGTCTTACGCAGGGCGCATAGTTTGGCCCCTGAAAGTATCTAGAAGTTGAAATGTTAATAATAATAGACTAAACCCTCTTTTTGAATTAAGAAGGATTGAATCATGTCGTAGTCTATTACTTCGGGTCCAGTTCTATAAAAATCGCGTTCCTCTCATCCCTTGCACCGCCTAACAAATAAATTCCGAGTGATTCTTTTAATACGGATTTTAAGCAGATTTTCTGTGGAATAAGTAAAAACGAATCCGTCACTCCAGCTAAAGGTTTAACTCCGCTCTGTGAATATTTATAAGTTTTTCTATTATTTTATATTAAGCGCCTTCGGGGGATTCCACCAGCTTTTATTTTAATCGTTCTATAGATTAATTTTAATTTCACTTATTTAAATAAACCTCTTTTGGAATATTTCCATTTGTTGTACCGGAATGATTTTGTAAGGCCACTTTTTGTGTTTAAACGTATTTTTTTAAACATGTTATTCAAATAATAAATTACTCGAAACAAATTTTCGTTTGAGTAGTTTAGTTTACTGGAGTGAATATGCTTGAAGTGGTTTTTTCTACTAATTGAAATCTTTTACAGGGAGTTAACAAAAGTTTTGAGTATACAACCTCGGCTCAAATTCTAATTTCGCCCCCACATCTCACTCTATCAGTGTGTTCATTTTAGTGTGTTCTGAGCGCAAGCGACACAGCTTTCCTGTTCGAAAGCCGAAGCGAGACTGAGCGGGGGTATCGGGCGGCAGGGAACAAACTTCAAGACGCCGATAGTTTAGGTAATTTATTTTTACGTTGAAAATAATGGTAATTAAAAAAAAAATAAAAACATAAGACCTGCTTTATAGTTAGTTCAGTTAGTATGCAAAGTTTCATGATCTAATTTGAAGTATTTTGTTAATACCAGCGTTTTATGGTTCGGTTTGGAGGTAACTTTGGAATATTTTTCTATCGAGAAAATTTTACAGAAATGTGTTTTCGTCAAACATAGTACTTAACATTAATCCTCAACTTTACCATATATTTATTTCAAAATTAATGCTGCAGTATTTTCGATACAATGGAGGATCACGCTGAGCCATTTGAGGTAGTATAGGCTCTTAACGGGGGTCATACTGACATTGATTCCAATGCGAATAACTTATGGCATAACATGATAATTTATACTCACCTGTGACGATAAAAATATTATTATTTGTACAAAAATGTCGGAGTGGTGGAGCTTGGGGAGCCAGCAATGGACATCTTTCGTCTGCAAGGATGATGAGGATGGTACAGTAAATAATAATAATTATATAATGGGACATTATTCACACACGGTCATCTGATCTGAATTAAGCAATGCACAAAACATATATAATAAATAAAACATTAATGACAATGAATAATGAATGTAGAGAAATGTGCAATTTATTTAATAAAATACCAATTCAAAATTAATTAACAGTTTTGATACATCGCTGCTTTAATTTCATAACGACAGATCTCGAAAATTTACTTTTTTCAGAAGAGCAGTTTAAGTGAAACAAAAAAAGTAATTGTTTATATCTTCTATTTGAATAATGACAACGCTTTGAAAATTTTTATTTGTTGTCGCTTTGAAAGTTTTACCGGGATAAAAGTATTCTATGCCCTAATCCAGGTCATGGTCTACCCATGTGCCAAATTTCATCCAAAACCGTTCAGCAATTTTAGCGTGAAAGCGTAACAAATGAACAAACTCACTTTTGCATTTATAATATTAGTTAGGATGTGAAAGTTTGTTTATTTAGATGTTTGGATGTTTGTTACTCAATCAGGCAAAAACTGGTGAACGGATTCGGATGAAATTTGGCGTACCCTGGATTATTATATCATATATGATTATAGTACATTCCCGTGGTGCGAAGCCGCGTCAAAATGCTAGTTTATTTTAAATAAATAAATAAAAAAAAAAGAATGTAAATATATTTATTTGCACTAAACGTGACGAATAAAAAATCAATCTGCTTAGCCTTTTCCCAACTATGTTGGGGTCGGCTTCCAGTCTAACCGGATGCAGCTGAATACCAGTATTTTACATGGAGCGACTGCCTATCTGACCTCCACAACCCAGTTATTGGGTAATACGATACCCCTTGGTAAGACTGGTTGTCAGACTTTCGGGCTTCTGACGACCCGTAACGACTGCCAAAGATCCACGAATGACAGCCAGGACCAAGGGCTTAACGTGCTTTCCGAGGCACGGAGGAGTCTCGGTATGAAAAAATGGTCACCCATCTACGGACCAACCCCGGCAAGCGTAGCTTAACCTGATGGATCGACCCGTGCGGCTGTTATTACTTAGCCACGAGCTCCTCAAAAAACAGATTTTGGTACTTATGGTATAAAATATGCTATTAAAATGTAAAATACAGCAGCCTACAAACAAGGCGACCTAAATCCGCAGACTTACAAATTCAGGTAGTTGCCGGGCCTAACATCACATTACAAAATCTAATGAACAAACAAGATAATGTTACAACTAGCGCACTATTTAGTGCTAACACTGCCTCCGCGGGGTTGCCGCTGAAAACCTTTTAATATCAAATGAACTCAAAATTGGTACATGTCAAACGGTATTATTAGGTGGAAGTTTTAAGAGTGGATGCTACCCTACTTACTGAATAAAGTAAAGAACCTTAATTGATAAGCAAATTGACTATATTGGTGCTGATTCTCTTGTTGCCTTGCGCTTCACCGTTTAGATGTTTTCTAAACTTGTGTGGAAATAGTAGTTCAACTAAATTTGACAGCTCTAATTTTCGTCCGTCTCTTTCGTGTTTTATTAGAGAGAAAAAGTTAGAAATAGCCTAAATTAAGTTTAGTTTGTACACAACAGAATTGGCACCATTGTCTGTCAATACAAATCATAACTGCAATTTATTTATGTATTTGACGGCGCACTGCTAGCGCCATCTATTGAAAGATACGTTGGAACGAGATTTGACAGCAGTCAGTCTGGCGGAGCGTCGAGGCGATGGTCTGCGCGGCCATGTTGAACTTCGGTTGTTTTTCCGAACGCCAACGGCGAGCGCACCACGTATCCGACGAATCGCTTTTGTTCCGAGTAATCTTGTCCCATTTTGTTACAAAAATAATTGAAACCGATTGTTTTAGTGATTCCTTAATTAGTAGTGAATACATTTCAGTGACATTCTGTAAGGAAGATATTTTGTGCGATTGAATAACTTTTGATTGTGACTCGAGTGATTCTTTGTTGGTTCCTACCCACACTGTTGAACTTACACTTGTTGAAGACATGGCCAATTCGGATGATGAAGGGCATCTGCCCATATATTAATTTAAGCACAAAACTGTACAGAGGCGGAATTAATGCCATAGGCATTTTCTACCAGTCAGTCAATTCTTTGTCACTCGTATGAATTGGATATAATACGGTAAATTGACACAGTCATTTACTACCTGAGGTTCTTCGACTACCTGGAGTACTTCTACCACCTCCCAACCAATCGGCGTAGCTACAAACGCTGCGCATCTGCTCAAGCTCCGGGACGCCGGCGCTGCGGATACTAATTCTGCCACCTCCGCCGCCGTCACCGCGGAGGAGTGGCTGGACAATCCCTGCAAGGAACGTCAGTGGAGGCGGAACCCACATCAGCACCAGGATCTCGCTACCTACTTCGGGAAGACCTGCAGGATAGTGACCTTAGTGAAGTGGCATAACCCTCTCGCGCGCTCGATATTGAACCACGCCCGGCTCAACCGGCTTTGTAACTTGTATTAGTCTAATTAAATATTGGATGTAATGTTAACTTGTCCAATTATTCTTTCACCACCCATA
Organism: Dicycla oo; assembly: GCA_948252095.1. Taxonomy (NCBI): domain Eukaryota; kingdom Metazoa; phylum Arthropoda; class Insecta; order Lepidoptera; family Noctuidae; genus Dicycla; species Dicycla oo. The sequence goes on along the minus strand of OX411729.1, from coordinate 26,140,283 downwards.
TACTAGCGGACACGTGACAGTGGCTGAATCTACTCAATAACTAAAAGTCTCAACAATCAAGGCTGTACAAAATAATGTTGAAATGTGATAGTTGATGTTTATTTTGGTCACATTTGAGCACGTTTTCAAAACCATTTTTCTTGCATATTACATGGTATGCAGGTCCATTTAATAACAAGCTGGTAGGATTTTTTCTTATTATGAAAAAAAATTACCTCTTTAGAAAATCGGTATCAACAGCTCTATATCACACCACGACCATCCTACACTGAATAATGACGGTAGCGCGCGTATGATTACGTATTAGAGCGACGCGACTAGTTTCGTTCGCTGTGCTGCAACATTCATGTATCGACGTGTGTAGTCAGCCTTATGAGCTCGCGTTATATGCTAGTTTTGATTAGATTTGCTAATTTTGCGGTAGTTGTACTAGGTTCCCAGATTTTTAAATATTATTACGGTTATTCGTTTTGATAGAAATATATTCAATTCATTATTTCTGTTTGTCTTAGGGCTTATTTTAAAGGTTTCATTTTATTAAAAAAAAAAAATGTATTGATGGAAAAACCTTTCAATACAATATTTTATTTTTTCTTGACTATCAATTTGAATTGAATGCTAAGGTGTAAGAGAAACAGATGACGTAAGCAAAAGACGTAAGCTTGGGATGACGTGGAAGTTATTTAAAAAGGTAGAATGATAGTGGCTTTTGGGCGACCGACGGAGACAAAGATATATAGACTGAATTTTAGCTATGATATTATTTTATGTTTCATACCAGTTCATTTTTACAATAAAGTTTTTTGTAATATTTTAAATTCTTCCATCTGAACTCAGCCCCTATTCCCGCATACATTTGCTCTTTCCCTTCTTTAGAAACAAAATAAAAAAATACTCACATCGAAACCACTTTCCTTACAACAATAAATCCAGTCACAAGCAAAGTAATAATTGCAATTATAATTATACACGCGACACGCGACGTGACGCCGCGGCATAATGCGTTATACAGTTTTGAAAATTTGATAACTTTACAAATTCGTAGGTCGGTAGTACACGTTGGGGAAATCTGCGGGACTCATTATTGTTTCTAGTGAAGCCCTGAGAGGATGCGTTGACGGAACACTAATGCCACCTTTTCGGTGATGAGGTGCGAAGACTTGGATGTGGCAGTTTGGAAAACGAAGGAAAAGATGTTGTGGCTACTTTTTTTGAGCTTCAGTTGATAAGTTACATAATTGTACAAGCTCTGCTTAGTTTGGGATCAGATGACCATGTGTGAATAATGTCCCAGGTTATTGTTATTATTATTATTTTAATTTTTCTCGGGACCCTAGGGTCCTGGACCTTTGGAAGGCGTACGAGGAGCCGAAGCCAACTCGCAGAGGCCCCTTAAATAATTTTAAATGATAAGGAGGCACCAACCGACGATTATCCCTGTATGCACTATGCAAGTGCACCCAAGGACAACCCCCGGTTGGTACAGGACTATTGTTGTACGTGGAAACAAAACATATGGGGCTATGGGTCTGGGGGGCTAAAGTGGATTGGGTAACTTGAACTATGGAATAACTATGTCCCCTGTCTGACAAATGTTATCTATTATACATGGATAAAATGGCAGGGGGTGACTTTCACACTCAATAATGGGCCCCCGGAAACGGCCGCTAGCACATAGTGACGTAGCAACAAGGGGGCACCACTTCCTGAGATGCTTGAGGAGTGGAGAGGTATCCCACGGCTATCAGGACAATCCCGGAAGTACGGTCAAGATCCCTACCAGCACCTTACTGGAATACTTCCTTCCTCCGAGCTCATTCGCTCTTGCGAATCTCCACTCAAGCCGGCCAATAAAGGCAAGAAAGAGGTGGGAGCTCTGTTCCTCGTCAGTGTTCACTCCAGCCGGCCAATAAAGGCAAGCTAGAGATGAGGACAAGATCATTATTATTGGATTGGGTAACTTGAACTATGGAAGAACTATGTCCCCTGCCTGACCAATGTTATATATAATATACGGATAAAATGGCAGGAGGTGACTTGCACATTCAATAATGGGCCCCCGAAAACGACCGCTAGCACATAGTGACGTAGCAACAAGGGGGCAACACTTCCTGAGATGCTTGAGGAGTGGAGAGGTATTCCACGGCTATCAGGACAATCCCGGAAGTACGGACAAGATCCCTACCAGCACCTTACTGGAATACGTCCTTCCTCCGAGCACGTTTGCTCTTGCGAATCTCCACTCAAGCCGGCCAGTAAAAGCAAGAAAGAGGTGGGAGCTCTGTTCCTCGTCAGTGTTCACTCCAGCCGGCCAATAAAGGCAAGCCAGAGATGAGGACAAGATTTCTCCCGGGAGATAGGGTCCGTGGGGTCGCTACTGCCCAACAGCTCGCCACATGCTGCCCTGCGGGTTTCTGTATCTCTCTTGGTCTGGCTCCTCATCCTAGACCCATTCCGGCAAGTAAACTCTACCGGCACAGACCTAAAGTTTGGGGCACGCAAGCCCCACCACGACGACAACGTAGAGATACAGCGATGGGGCTATTATTATTACTATTTTGATATTTCTCGGAACATTTTATTATTATTATTAGTGTACAAAACATTTTTAATTTAAAAAATATAATATAGTTGGGCTCAGGATTAATCATTTACAATTTTTAAATAAACCCAAAAAATAGTAAAATAAAAAAATATTGGCAATTTAACATCATTTTATATTAATTTAGACCGCTTGATAAAAAAAAAATACACACTTTTTTTCGCAACACGTGTCCTACTTTCCTTCTCAGGCATAACTTCAACAAGTAATGTCTAGCAAACCTCTACGCCGGCGCCGTAGCGTTCGTAGCTCGTAGCAAGAACGTAGCGAGTGGTCGAGTTATAAACTGGAGAGCCCTTAAGAGCGAAGTTCGAGATGGATTTTTGCTGTAACCGACTGCGCCTAATTAGGTAATGTTATTGAGAGAATATGTGTCAGCTTTCAGGAGTGGCGTCAGGGATATTTAAATTCATTAGGCAACCTTCTTATAGTACTTAATGGGGCATTATTGCCCCTCAGGACATATGGTTTCTAAAAGGCCTAGAAACAGAAGTTGGGTCATAATAAAATTAGTTGGTTCGGTGTTAATGGGTAGGTTGGCTGTTGGCTAAGTAGGTTAAAAATTTAGAGGATATTCGTTGCTTAGAAAATATAGTGAGTCAGTTTGTGAACATAAGACACGTTATGAAATTTTCAGGTTTTCAAACTGCCCAGGTATTTGGGTGTATGAATATTATCAAAACTGATTAATCAGATATCTCAACATAAACCAATTCTACTACTCATCTTCATTTACATCTTCCAGTGATATATCTTCTTTAACGGGCCAGTTGGCGTGGTTGGTTAAGATACCGCCTATCATGCCGCAGGTCGTGGGTTCGATTCCCATCCAGGACAAACATTTGTGTGCATGAACATGTCTGTTTGTCCTGAGTCTGGGTGTAATTATCTATATAAGTATGTATTTACAAAAAAAAAGTAGTGTATGTAGTATATCAGTTATCTGGTTTCCATAGTACAAGCTCTGCTTAGTTTGGGATCAGATGACCGTGTGTGAAAAATGTTCCAGGTTATTATTATTATTATTATTATATAAAGCATTTCATAGAACAAACACCTAATTTGAATTAATACCCATCTTCACAAGTAAACAAATAAAGGTACTTATCAACAAACCCAATTGCAGTAAATGTGACACTCATCTAAACTTCCAAACATAACTCCATTTAAAAAAACAAAACTTTTTCCAAGAATTGCCATAAAAATTGTAAATTATTAGCTGAAGATAAATAATATTGTATTTTATTGCTCTAGTAACACCTTGTGTCTTTTAAAGAGGAGAAGTTTTCAACATTTATAATAGGTCTTCCCGAGTTTGGGGGATTAATAAAATGCGACTGCGGCACTTCTTAATTAATAGCACTTTCTAAAGAAAACAATATCATTTTATTAGCATAACCTGTTAGGAGCATTGTTCACTTGCTGAGATCGGCTTTGAGTTGGCAATATAGACCAAACTTGAAGATATTTTCATTTTTAAGTTGGTCCCTTACTTAACAACAAAAGTCCAAACTCAAGATTTGCCAACGGGCAATGGAGCGCAGCATAATTAAATAGGTGTCAAGCGTACAGATCCCGTTAGAATCACCACCCTGCACTGCTTAACTCGAGTAGCAGATGTTGGAGAAAAAACAGCCAGGCTAAAGTGGGAGTGGGCTCACGAATTCACCCGGAGAGATGGGCAAAGATCATCACCCACTGGACGCCTCAGGGAGGACATCGCCGTCGAGGTAGACCGCGGCGAAGGTGGTGTGACGATCTGATCATGTTTGCAGGGCCAACATGGCCAGAGATCGCACAACACAGAAAGGTATGGAAGGGAAAAGGGGAGACCTTTGCCCAATAGTGGGATACAAAATAGGCTAACAAAAAAAATAACCTGTATATATACAATACAAAATTATTATTATTATGTCCAGATGACCAGATACAGGTCTGCCTACCCCCTTGGGATAAAGGCGTGAGTTTATGTATGTATATATGCCATGTGCAGTGGCATGAGCTTTCATTTTAGGGTTCCGTACCTCAAAAAAGAAATAACGGAACCCCGGAACACTCTCTGTCTGTCTGTCCGTCTGTCACAGCCAATTTGCTCCGAATCTATTGGACTGATTAAGGTGAAATTTGGTACAGGTGTGAATTTCTGTGACCCAAACACGGACGTGTAAAGTAAATAAATTAATTTGGAAAATATGGGTCAATTTTGGGGTAAACAAGATTTTTTTTTGTAAAGCTTTGCAAACCGTACCGTGTGACATATCAAATGAAAGGGCTTACTGTGAGGATATCAAATATATAATTTTTAAATAAATTGTTTTATAGTTATTTAAGAAAAGTAGACGAAAATTTACCATTCCCTACCTTATCTCCAAAACTACTGAGCCTAAAATTTTGAAAAAAAAATACAGAAAACAGTTCTATACCTATAAAATACAGGAAAACTTATAAAAAGTCCATGTTCTTAAAATAACATAGTAAATCTCTCAATATTGTGCGTACAAACATACATTTGCAGTTGTAATGTACGGGAGAACATGTTTTTTAACGACAATGTTAAGTTTGTTCTTGGGATAACTTCATACCAATTATGGAAACCTTCATTGTACGTGGTCCGTACACGCACTTGGTCGGTTTTTTTTTTAGCTTGTGTAGGATCTAGAGAAAAGAAGAATGTTGCAAACTCATCAATTGAAGTTCTATAACGTAATCTCATTTATTCAAGAAATTAATGTAATAGCTATATGCCAAATAAGCTCGTTGCTAAGTAATAACAGCCGCACGGATCGATTTATCAGGTTAAGCTACGCTTACCGGGGTTGGTCTGTGGATGGGTGACCATCTTTTCATACCGAGACTCCTCCGTGCCTTGGAAAGCACGTTAAGCCGTTGGTCCCGGCTGTCATTCGAGGATCTTTGACAGTCGTTACGGGTCGTCAGAAGCCCGAAAGTCTGACAACCAGTCTTACCAAGGGGTATCGTATTACCCAGTAACTGGGTTGTGGAGGTCAGATAGGCAGTCGCTCCATGTAAAATACTGGTATTCAACTGCATCCGGTTAGACTGGAAGCCGACCCCAACATAGTTGGGAAAAGGCTAGGCAGATTGATATTGATATGCCAAATAACAGCTAAGTAATACTTAGGTAATTAAATAACCAACTATATCTACTTCAAAAATCTGAAATTCATTCACTGACAGGCAACGCACAGCTTAAAGCCGTGTCTCCTGCACGTGTTTTTACTAAACATTACACAAAAAACCTTACCCATAAACACTTGTTTTCTTACACAAGCTGACAAAACGACTGAGTCTAGAAATATGAATTTTGTCTCGGGCGTGAGTCGGTAGACGGTTTTTGTTTTTTATTTTATTTTTTTCTTATTTATTATTTCATTTTTTACAGATTTATAGATTTCCGTTGGTGTTTCCGTGGCATCACATGACCATAATACCAGCGCTCTGCGGTATTATTTTTGATCATGCTGAGATAGGAGCCTTTTTGGCCTCGCACTGGTCTTTTTTTCAAATTTGTTAGTTTCGTTTTTTTTTTTTTGTTTTTTATTGTTAATTTTGTTATATATGCTCTTTTTTACTGTTTGTATTTCGTGTACGTGTCCAAAATAAAATATTTTACTTTCTTTCAAACTTATAACAGTCTGTTAAAAATATGGCTTTCGTCGAAAACTATAGGCACAAAAGTTATTTTATCAAATTACGTAGATTTCACCATAAATAGTTAGTTAGTTAGTTATTTATTTCATAAACAAACATACATTTGTGTCGAAATATTAATACACTTTAACAAAAAAAAAAAAATAACAAGGGTAAATAAATGTCAATTTTCTTAATTATTACATGTCATGATATTATTATTGATAAATGAAATTATTGCACTACATTCTAAAATACCATCAAACTTTCTTAAGATTTTCAAAACGCAGCGTCCCCTGCCCCGATGTAAAGGCATCTTAACACTAGCCTTAAATAAAGCCAGTGATGACAAGTATAACAAAGTAGCAGAGTTGAGCAGTTAACGTTACTTTATAAAGTTTTTTGTTAACTGTTGGTGTCTTTGCATTGATACATTATGCTATAATCTACACTTGCGCTTTGTAATCTATTACCTGCTTATTTTGATCTGTTTTTAGGTTACTGAGACCGTAAAATCAAGTTTCCATTGACATTTTAAAAGACTGAAATAATCCTTATTCTTAATATCGACCATCTTTGACCGCATCATTGCTTACGAACACTTAAAGAAAGAGAAAGAAAAGTCTTTATTGAGACTCACGAAGACTCACATAAAAATAAAAAAATTTAAAAAGTACATTAAGTCCAGTCCCGTACGAGGTCAAAAGGCTCCTAGCTCAGCATAATGCTGCATCATTTTAAAGTAAGTTTCACAGCGCTGGCAGTTGTAAATAAAGTGTCAATTCGTTTGAAATAGCTTATTAATCGGCCGCTCTTTTCTTGAAAAAAAAATCACCGTGAAAACTTAGGTGACGTGAGCTATACCACTAAATATTGACAAAATTGACAGGTCACTTCAACAGGGCTATTCAATAAAAATCTCACCATGAAAACTTGAGGTGAGGTGAGCGTGGAGTGAGCTGTCAATAGGGCAACCCCATAGCATCAGGTGGAATGATACCTCACTTCAAGCTCACTTCATCTAAGTATTAACGGCGAGATTTTTACAGAATAGACTGGCAGTTCAAGCTCAGTTCACCTAAGTTTCTATAATTTTTAGATCTGCTGTGGTCTATAATTTTCAGTTTCATAGATTTTCCCAAAAAACAGTGGCCATACTAATGCATAAACATTGACAGTGGTACTTCAGAACAAAAAAAAAAAAATATTCCTGTAATGATGACATCAGAAGGCTAGCGCAAATTGGGCCGCACCGCAACTCAACGATTTGCAAAAATCCTCCTTCATCATTTTCTTACTTTTCTATACAACAACGCACACTACAGGCTGGCCGCACCGCACTTTCGTGTATGAAAACGCGTTGCTCCACGGCCCGTTGCGGCTGTAATGAGCGCTTGGCTTTATAGATAAGTTAAACTGACACCAACAAACTTCGAACAAAAATTAAAATTCACAATAAAGCCACAAGAAACGGACATAATAACTCAAAAGTATTTAAATTAACGAAATCAAAGTTTTAGACGTTGATAACTATAATTTTGTATTAACATAAAACAACACTTAGAATTCGCGCCGTCTCCATCTTAAAGTTTATTAGGAGATATTCCTGTGATAACTTGGAGAAATATAAATAAAATGACAATAGAATAATTGCCTAACACAAACATTCGAGGGTTGGGGGTTGGTTAACCCTTTTGTTGCGTGGCGGCTTTCCAACAGGCAACACTGTGTCTTTGTGTGTTTGAAATTAGTAGGTACATAATCTAATCTCTTTTTATTTGGATAAAACTTTTTTACTTAAAGCTACCAAAAAATATAATTTGAAGAAGTGCATTTAAGTCAGGTACATTGTTAAAATATATTGGACACGTATTTTTTCTTTTTCTCCGTAATCAAAAGATTACGGCGATACATTGAGTTAAAATGTGGCATGACGTCACGTCTTGCTAGATTTTATACGTAGAAGTGACGTAGCGAGCCCCCACTCCCGAACTGTAGTCATTTTTTTTTTATAAAAATAATAAAACAAAAAATACGTGTATATTTTTTTTTATTATCTGACTTACGGACTAAATAGAATTTCTTTTTTTTTACCCAGGCATCATCCCTATTGAATTTTTTTAAGGGTTTTAAGAACCTTATCGTGTAGCAACATACATGTTCTCCCATGACACACACGCACCGATTACAAGTACTACTGACATACACTGGGCCTTATTGAAGGATTAAAAAGGTCAGCAAAGGGCAGGTCGGTTTTACTTATTAAAAGAATAATATAATCAATCGGCCTAGCTTTTCCCAACGATGTTGGCGTCGGCTTCCAATATAACCAGATGTAACAGAACACAAGTATTTAACATGGAGCCACTGCCTATCTGACCTCCACAACCCAGTTACTGGATGCCACTTGGTAAGACTGGTTGTCAGACTTTCGGGCTTCTGACGACCCGTCACGACTGCTAAAGATCTACGAATGACAGTCGGACCAATGGCTTAACGTGCTTTATGAGGCACGGAAGGGTCTCGGTAAGTAATAGATGGTCACCCATCCATGAACCGACCGCGGCAAGAGTAGCTTATCCTTTTACCGTTAGCCACGAGTCCATTAAAAGAATAAGTATAGATAGGTATTTATTTTCAACACAATTCACTCGTGTTTTACCATAGAAATACCTTGATATACAGCAAACAAGCTTTCACTCAATAGCCAACATTATGTTTCGCAAATAAGGTTCATTTTAGCTAGTGATATGATTTTGCACAGTGTTAGGGGTATTTTGAAGGTGGCAATAAAGTCTTGTTATGCAAATAATGATACCGAAGGTATCGCCTTCTTGTAATCAATATTTTAATATCTATACGTACCCCGTGGTGGCTCCGAACTTTCCCTTGTTTTATTCAAGAAATAACTGAAGATAGGGTGAAAATACTAGCTGTTTTTGAGTCGATGGTAAAAGTAAAACTATTATATTATATTAGATGAGTTGGGCGCGTTTTTAAGGCCTCAGACGTGCAGATGTATGGTCACTGGTCAGGGTTGGAATACTAGCTGTAGACCGCAGTTTCCTTCATTTTTTAGTTCACGTTTCGGTGCTCAGCCAAAAATGGTATCAGGTTTTCCCCTCAAGGAATTTCTCAGTAGAAAGAAAATACATTTATTTGCGATAAACATGACGCAAAGAAATAACACTTAACAAAATAAAATAATAAAAGAACAAGTTGGGGGAAAATATGCGTCACACAATTCTACCGTCATAAGGAAAAAGAAATTTCAACTGAAAATTTTATCCGAAATTTTTTTCGAAATAAGAGTTATTTGCATATTCGAAATCGGCAAAAAAACGCATCTATCTTTGTATTTTTACCCGACTGCGGCGAAGCCCAAAATGAGGGTTATGTGTTTGACCTGTATGTATGTATGTCCGTTTCTTTGTTCCCTCGTAACTCCTAAACGAATGAACGGATTTGGATAAATTACACGTCTTTAGATTTGTCTTGGTAGTGCGAGTGTCACTGGCTACTTTAAAATTAAAGACAAAGTAAAATGGTGGATTTGGGGTACCATATTGTAGAGTTCAATTTTTTTTTTCTTTTAATACCATCGAGTGGGATATCAAAATGAAGGGTTTTAAAAGGTGATTACAAATATATATACAACTTATATGGTTAAAAGTAATTCGAAGTGACAAATTGTAAAAAAATCTTTTAAATAACCCTCACGACCTTGCAAGAAATAAATCATCTGCGAAATCTTTCTCATTTGTAAACTAAAAAGCTGGATATAAAAAAGTAATAAAAAAAAAACTAAAAAACCCGGCTGTGGTAATACTTAAAATTTAAAAACAAGCCCATTTTAAATTAAATAAAAGTTGGAAGCAGGCGGGACCTATTCCATTTTTATATTTTCAAACTCAAATGGGTCCCGCCTGCTTCCAACTTTTATTTAATTTCAAATGGACTTGTTTTTAAATTTTCAGTTCCACCGCAGCCGGGTTTTTTTGATTTTTTAAATAACTTTTTTTAATGTAAGTACTTTAAACAGGACAAAATATTTTTTTTTTCTCGATTTCAATATCCTCGTCCTTTTTCCTTAAGGTGACAGAATAGCAGCCCGGAGTCTGGGTTTGTGCCTGGCCCCCTATTACATGGGAAACATAACCTGCAAAATGTAGTTGTTATACAGGGTTATTGGTAAAACAACCTTTTAAGGGGACTACATGACCTAAAGCGCGGTCACTGTCGGACTGCATAGAAAAGAAAGAGAAGCGCGGTGACACAACGCTGGTAATTTATTGCAAAATATGAAGCAATTATCGATTTACAAAAAATCGATTGATTATTCTAAAAAAATTAAAACACTATCACGTTGCTTGTAGAATAATCTGACAAAAAATCAGGACGATAGTATGTATATTAGTATGGTTTTTAATCATTAAAATAAAGTTTTAGAGGTATTTTCGTGATTTTTTTCTATCGTATCAAATTAGTTGTATTATGTTTTCAACACACTATCTAACTAACATATATCCTGAAGAATATAATATATTTTTCTGATTTTGCTTACTGCAGTAGATCATATACTTTTAGGCATTATAAAACTTGCGTTATTTGCGTTTAGGTCCTGTAATCCTCTTAAGGGGTCATTGTACTCATCATTATGATCAACTTTTACTATAGGACCAAACCTAAAATCGCAAAAACAAAATCAGCTGCTCCCTACATTTATATTCGCGTAATTCGTCAAAATGTAAAGAACAGCTGATTTTTTTGGCGATTTCAGATTTGGTCCCATAGTAAAAGTTGTTCATAATGATGGGTACAATGACCCCTTAAGAGGTTGCTGGTGTCTGCCTATCCCATCGGGGAATAAAGATGCCATTTCTACATTCTCCTTTGCAATCGAGTATTCAATCTATCAAAGACTGCCTTCAATGCCTGCATGTTATTCACAGTGGTCATGAGACTACAGATGGTCATTCCGCGCCTTTCAGCTCTAGACAAATGTTGACCGACTCTGAGCGAATACCAATGGAGGAGTGTTTGAGTGGGATATTTGACTTGCCAGCAACATACTAGCCTAATAATGTACAAGTTTTATAAAAAAAAAAAAAAAGAAATTGCTGCTGGGCCGTTCTTGACAGCGTACAGGAAAACTCAAAGCTACGAGTACATAATTAATTGTCACTTACACTTGTTCAAACTCAAACAGATTTTTATCTAACTAAGTTTCTTCTTTTGTTTATTGTGTATTTATATTGTGTTCCTTTTAGTATTTTCTTTCTTTCTTTTAAAGCTCCGCTCGCATGAAGTAATCAATCAATATTCCTGCCTTTATCCAACTATGTTGCGGTCGGCTTCCAGTCCAATCGGATGCAGCTGAATATCAGTTTTTTTTACATGGAGAGACTCAAGTGACATAATAAAATTAATACTAACCAAAACTGAGAACAGAAATCTATAAATAATTAAGAACAATCCCGAGATTCTCTTGATATTGGCACACAAGCAGAGACGTTACTTTAAAAATATGTAAGTAGGACTCCAGCCGCTCTATATTATCTAAGTTTTCACGGTGAGATTTTTACAGCATAGCTCTAAGTACTGTTTTTAACCGACTTCAAAAAAGGAGACTTTCTATTCGATCCGTGTTTATGTATGTAAGTTTGTATGTCCGCGACTCAAAAACTAATGAACCAATTTTGATGATTGATAGCGTGATCTTCATACTTTCAGGAAGGTTTTATTATATAAAACATTCGGTAATTAAACATAAGTACGAAGTTATATACATAAATATACTGTATCTCCGGCATCTAAGTGGATTTGGATGATTCTGTTTTTCGTTCGTCTTGGGCTTATGTAATTGTATATTCAACTAAAAATGGAAAAATAAATTTACTTTAAAAAAGTAAAAACCGACTTCAAAGACCTAAAATGAATAAAATAACTTTCATGAAAAACTTAACAGCTTCTGAAGTCGGTGTCTTTAATTCTTCAATATCAATGCACCTTAGCTTGGCACAGACTTCAGAAACTGTTAAGTTTTTTTTTATGAAATTTATCCTATTCGTTACCTACAGTTTCTTGAAGTTTACTTTTTTAAATTAAAATTATATTCACCACTTTTCAAAACCAGTAAATCACCCAAGCAACTTGCCTACTACCCCATCTAAACGCACCTCCCGCATCCCGCGCATGTAATGATGTCCTATTGACTTGCCGGTCCGAGCATAGCATTGAAAGAAACATCTTCCGGTCAGTGTAAACACAGCCTAATAAGGGTGCATTCATTGCATTCAAAGCCGCGATTGCGACTTTTGGTATTACAGTTGAAAAAGGCCTTAGAACTAGTGGACACCATTTTATGTGTACAGAGATTAACGTTATGATTTTTGTATTGAAAGATGGTATTGTATAGCTACGTCAATCAATCTGCCTAGCCTTTTCCCAACTAAGTTGGGGTCGGCTTCCAGTCTAACGGGATGCAGCTGAATACCAGTATTTTACATGGAGCGACTGCCTATCTGACCTCCACAACCCAGTTACTGGGTAATACGATACCCCTTGGTAAGACCGGTTGTCATACTTTCGGGCTTCTGACGACCCGTAACGACTGTCAAAGATCCACGAATGACATCCGGGACCAACGGCTTAACGTGCTTTCTGAGGCAAGGATGAGTCTCGGTATGAAAAGATGGTCACCCATCCACAGACCAACCCCGGCAAGCGTAGCTTAACCTGATGGATCGACCCGTGCGGCTTTTGTTACTTAGCCACGACGTATAAATAAGTTATTTATTTAGAGTTTAGAAATACTTAAAAGAGCTGTTTGTCATGGAGCTCGTGTTGGGTAGGCTACCAACATACACCCATCCCACCTTCTCCTTTTCACTACCGGACTACCAGACTTACTGCAGAGTACTGTAGAGGTTTCATTCAAGCCTCTGTCTAATCAGGCAGGCGATGTCTGTGACATTCGAACAGTCACTTTTATAGCTTTGGTTCGGTGAGCGAGACGGTTCCCCTCGGCCAATATAGGCGCGTTGGTTTTAAAATAGGAACAATATAAAAAGTTCTTTTATATATAACACAGTCTTTTTTTTTTTTTTGTGGACGGGAAATCATCAAATAACTTCTCCCGCTCTGGGTGGAGCGGAAGGGCGTGTCAGACTTTTACTGACTAAAACCCACCCGTGTTCCTTCAGTTGCCTATGCCAGGGCCACGGTATCTTTTTCAAACAACCCGCGACCCCAGCGGCATCGGCCCTATTGGACCCCATCTTTTGCTGACATCTCTTTGAGGCGCGCGTGGAATACAACGCGCCGTCGACCCGGGCCTGGTCCTTACCAGACGGCGAGCTACCCACTACTCACCGTCCGCAAGCCCGCGCCTACGGTGGCCGGGAATCGGCTATCGATTCCCGATGCCCAGGGTCTGTCCTGCGGCGACTAGGGGCGTGAGGGCGCAAAGATTGCTTCTCCCTCACGCGTTCAGCCTCCTCGTTCGCGAGCATTACAGCTTCGCAGAAGGAGGTGACGGCTTCCTATGCACTCTCGCTCCGTACCATGGCCTGTACCAGGGCCGGACGCGAGAGATCGCCGCCGCCGATCGCCTCCGCGAGGACGCGGCGGTGCTCTGCCCAAGCCGGGCAGACCTCCACTGTATGCTCCACCAATAGCCTAGATCCTGAAGTAAAGTAAAGATCTCATCGAAGATTTTTACAATACCATCCGCACTTGTTTCATATCCCGACCAGTCGTACTCAGCGCTTTTCCTCCACATGTATTATGTGCACAGCCAAAGTGTGGAACTATCTGCCAGCGTCAGTGTTCCCTTCCACCTTTAACCCGTCTGTCTTCAAGTAAGAGTGAACAGCTAAAAAGGGTATGGGTGCCAAAAATATTACAGGCACATTAGACATTATCAACATGGTCTCTGTCAGATTAAAATTCTAACAGAATAGTATAAAGTTGTCGGCCAAGTGAAAGCCGAACTTATCGTGATGAAATAGAAAAGTTTTTTTTTTACCAAAAACTCAGTCATCAAATTGGGCACAAATTGTCTAAACGACAATAATAATCAAAGTCCGCAAACTACGTACACTTACACAAGCAACAACTTACTCAATATGAGAGCTATGTAAGTTAGAGTCAATACTACAACCGGCAGATGATGAGCTCTGAGACATAGATGAGATAGAAGATGGATTGCTAAGCTGTTCAAGCTCTTGTGGCTGTCAAAGATTGCGATAAACCTACACATTGTATCACCCTTTTTGCTCAGAATGCGGCCTTTACTATGGCATGTCAGAAGAAATCGTGAGATCAAATAACGGGTGCACCATAATTTTCGCTTCCTATTGAAAAGTAACGTCGCGCTTGCGCACCATCAAAATTGCATATGCGTTCGAAGAATGGCCCCACTGACTTAACGCAAGATATAAAAGGTATTTTTGGTAAAAGAAATACATCGTTTAAGTCACAACTTCGGTTGAATTAGTAACACACTTAGTCATTACTACGGACTATTCACTTGTTAAACGAAGATGATAAAATATATTCTCAAAATTGGTTAAAATAAAGACTTACACGTTAAAAATAAATTACGATTCCTATCCGACTACTCTGAGAAGCAGGATCGAAATAAACTCAGAGATAACAGCCTTTTTTAAGTTCACACAAAATCTTGGCCAGGCTATACGATGTTATTATCGAGGAATACAAGCATGATCTGAAACACTCCATTCACTTGTTATTCTGTGGCACTGTTACTTCGCGATGATACAGCCGAGAAACTTTCGATACGAAGCTATTGTGGAACACAAATATTGAAACTGAGCCTACTGAGTCTGACCACAGTTAGTTGAGCAACTGTAGCGTCATTATATTGGAAAGTTAGTAGTGGAGGTAAATATTTACTTATACATATGTCCCTTCATATAATCATACCTAAGGGCCTAGACAAACTAAGAGCTATCGAAAATTGTGATATAACTAATGACAATCCCGTCGTAGACAAGAGGATTGTCATTAGTTAAATCACAAACTAAACCACACAAACACGACACACACACATGACACCGATGCATGCAACATACACTTACCAAATACACACTAGAGAGAGCTGTACATTTTTTAGAACTTGATATTTACCATGTGTATTAATGTAAGAAACGTAAACGTAAGAAAAAAATGCCATGTTTTTCAATTGTACGATTTCTGATCTCGATTGTATGTAATGCTGAGTGAACTATAAAATAATATAGGTGCCTGTATTGCTTTGTAGTTTACTTATCATAATTAAGTACTTAATTAAGTTTTAGCACAATATTTTATTTTTTAATTGTCCAAATATGTAATACTTTGTTAGACGAGACTACTGCCGACAAACTTCTGCAGTTTGGCAGACATTTTTTTTTTTGTTTACACCGAATTTGGAATGAATAAAAAAAAAATCACGAATAAACGGAGTTTATCTGTGATCATCACTTGCATAAGTGGCGAAATATCGGGAACTCGAAACAATTAATATGCCTACATGGTAAATATCCCGTTTTAAGTTCTAATAATAGTGTTAGTGATCATGTCGGTTTAAAAACTAATTTGTACTTTATTAATTTATACGTTTATATTTTATTGTTTTGTTTCTATAATTTATTTCTAACTTTTAGAGGAGCTCGTGGCTAAGTAATAACAGCCGCACGGGTCGATCCATTAGATTAAGCTACGCTTGCCGGGGTTGGTCTGTGGATGGGTGACCATCTTTTCATACCGAGACTCCTCCGTGCCTCGGAAAGCACGTTAAGCCGCTGCCTGGTCCCGGCTGTCATTCGTGGATCTTTGACAGTCGTTACGGGTTGTCAGAAGCCCGAAAGTATGACAACCAGTCTTACCAAGGGGTATCGTATTACCCAGTAACTGGGTTGTGGAGCTCAGATAGGCAGTCGCTCCATGTAAACTACTGGTATTCAACTGCATCCGGTTAGACTGGAAGCCGACCCCAATATAGTTGGGAAAAGGCTGGGCAGATTTTTATTGTTTTGTTTCTATAATTTATTAACTTTAATTTTCTTTTTGTACTCAATGATAGCTATTTACTCAATGTCACTCCGTACAAGTTTGTAAAAATTGGAAAATGTACCTGTGAATCCTGGGTGTAATTTTAATTACCGTTATTCTCTTAAGGGGTATTGTATTCATCGTTATAAACAACTTTTACTATGGGACCAAACCTGAAACCGTGAAAAAGAAATCAGCTGCTCCCTACATTTTGACGAGTAATGCGAACAAAAATGTAGAGAACAGCTGATTTTTTTCGCGATTTCAGTTTTAGTCCCATTATGTATATGGAAATAAAGTTATTATTTATTTATTTATTTGTCTTGGCCCTCTAATTATTAGAAAACTCGCTTTTTTAGGCTGTAGATCAGCCTAAAAAAGTGAGTTTCTCGTTGAGCGGTGAAATGTGAAATAGCGATTGCAACCACAAAGAGCTATAACAGACTATCTACTCCGCATTTATATTATTATTATTCCCTGGTGTGAAATAATATTTATGGGTCATCAAAACACAAGTGCGGCTGTTATTACTTAGGTCGTGGCTAAGTAATAACAGCCGCACGGGTCGATTCATTAGGTTAAGCTACGCTTGCCGAGGTTGGTCCGTGGATGGGTGACCATCTTTACATACCGAGACCCCGCCGTGCCTCGGAAAGCACGTTAAGCCGATGGTATCGGCTGTCATTCGTGGATCTTTGACAGTCGTAACGAGTTGTCAGAAGCCTGAAAGTCTGACAACCAGTTTTACCAAGGAGTATCGTATTACCCAGTAACTGGGTTGTGGAAGTCAGATAGCAGTCGCTCCATGTAAAATACTAGTATTCAGCTGCATTCGGTTAAACTAGAAGCTGACCCCAACATAGTGTTGGGAACAGGCTAGCCAGATTGAATCAGCAAACAAGCTGGTATCTGGAACTCGTAAAAAGTTACTCCCCATCACACTCACATCTTACAAGGTTCCTTAAACCATCACGACCCTAAATCTTGTCCAAACATACAAATTCATACATAATCCCTAATTAGCCACCACTAGAAACTTCGCTACCCCTGGATTGATTAGAGATCAAACAATAACCCTTGAGGCGCTCCTGTGAGCAACTATGTCCAAGTTGTACATTTTGAGTTTTGAATGTAGAGTGACCATGGTTTAAATGATAAAATTAAATTATTATATGATAAATTATATATATTTTTTTGTTTCAGATGGGTTTGCTCTTGACTCACTGTTCACTCTCACTTTGAAGAGATTAGGGTTGTATGCGCTCGGAAACACAGACGCAGGTAGTGAATTCCACATATTTCTGTAAATTGGTTGAAAACACTTGTACACGTCAAAAATAAATTATGTTTTAAGAGTAGATGAATTCGGTGATTCCTATCTGACTACTCTGAAAAGAAAGACCGGAACAAACTCAGAGAACACAGTCTCTTTTAAAGTCCAGACATAATCTTCTAGATTAGTGTCTGAATTGGTATTTTGAGGTAAGTAACTAAACCAAAATGGTTTATTTAAATTAGGTTTAAAGTCGACCAATCGCCAAGCGGTTGGTAGACGGCCTCACATGCCCAGAGGGCTGACTTATTTTTAGCCCAAAGAATCAGCAGCTGGCAAGATTGCCAACGTTGAATGGCAATCATTTAACCTTGGCAGCCTTTTGGGCACTTTTCGCAATATAAACGATACGGACCATTTTTTTTTTTTTTGGTGTACAGACGCCAGCACATCAAGCTACTACAATCTGTCAGATTTATTTAATAGATTTTCAACTTTATCGCTAAAGCATGAGGTTCAAGGTTGATTGGGAAAATTTGACAGTTTCGGGTAGCTTGACCTGCTGGTGTCTGTACATAATATTTAGTGTTCGCTTGTTTATTGTATTTAAGTATATTTCACTGTAAATAATTAACTATAAAAATGTATTTGACACAAAAAATTGCCTCAAAACTAATCAGATTCTAGAAAATTACTTATCACTTTTTAAAGTTCAAGGCAATGTTCTAAACGCCGCCTTTGAATAAACATTTTAAAATAGACCTTTAATAAAACAACTTATTTTATTATACTTTGGTCACCTTTTAAGCGCTATAGGTGACATCAACCGTCAGATTTACGCTGAGATAAGGGGACTATAGCCTTGTTATTTTCATTCAAATTCAAGAGGTCAATAAAAACTAGTTCTCCAGATCGAATTTCGGCCATAGCGACCAGTCTCAGCGGAGACTAGCCATCATCGCGGGAGATATTATAGTGCACAGGTAGCACTATCTTCTTCCCTTACTCTCATAGTCCACAGCAACCCGGCACTACTGGAGAGAGATCAGGCGTAGGACCAGCGGCTTAATCTGTTTTGCGGCTTATTTTGCTCCTAACACAAGCATTTCCTTGCTTAAAAGGAGTCTCCAAACCATATAATGTAAACCAAATATGTTAACTGAAATAAACATTTTTTTTTCCAAGGCACGGGAGTATCACAACGCCAACTCACAAACTCCAGGCTGTCACTGAGAAATTCTTAATAAAAAAACCCATTAAAACTTTGCCCGACCCGAGAATCGAACCCAAGACCCGCAGTCACGCTTGCAACTACGAGACCAACGGGGCAGAGGGCAGTAATGACACTATAAACCAGTCATTAGTTTTAGGACATTCCCTTTTTACCGTAACTTACAGACACACTACCCCAAGACAGGTCCAAAGGTGGAATATTTGCTAAGCAAGTTCCTGACCGTTGTTGACACTAACGATTTGTGCCCCACCATTGCTCTTAGACGTTAGTTCGAGTTATTAACACTATCTAATTGATGTGTGCTTGAAGTTCAGCTGGCTGTGGTTGCAGTAACAGGGTTATGAACTTCTGAAGTAAGCATGTGGGCTCAAACGACCCGCGAGTACGTGTACGTGGATGTTGGCAAACATACATAATTACAATGTTCATTAATTAGTAATCATAACGCCAAACAGAATTATTATGTCTGCCGCATTCCGGACAAATTAAGGGCACAAATAGAGACAGTAAGACGGGGTAGCAGATGACAGAACGAACTGGTTGGTTCTGTCCAAACTGGAAGGAGGACGCACGGGCTCGCGAAAGTTGGAAGGAGTAGAAGGATGCCTTTAACAAGGAGTGAGGCAGCGAAAGCTGAAAAAAAAGAAAATATGGTATATTATGTTATATGGAACATAAACCAATGATACCCAAAGTAATAACCAAAAATTAATCAAATAAAAAGCTTTTATATAAATATGGTGGCTCTGAATCGCGCGTCTATCAAAATCATTAAAATGAACGCGAGGACAGTCGCGGTCGTATTTCGATGGATACGCCCAAATTTTCATCAAATATATGACACGGTTTAAGTCATACGAGTTCTGGGTTCGTATTGCTAGTATCGTTTGCAGCGAGGACAGTGTTACTAAACAGGGTGATAGTTTTTTTTTTTTTTTTTTTATTTATTTATCATCTAAAGAAAAGAATACAGGATTACATATTAAATATCAACCAAAAATTACTAATGTTTAAACTTGTGCTATTATGAGTCTATCTCAATATCGAACTATACAATATAATGCATTTTATATGTACGCGTTATTGTCGATACAATTAATAACATATTTAGGTATTTAAATAGTTACAGTAATTCCTAAATAATACTTAAGTAATATTGCTTAAGTTTACATTTGATATTTTTTTATTTATTTACGTTTACACTAAAATCAAGATCATAAATATAACATGTTCATGCACACAAATGTTCGTCCTGGATGGGAATCGAACCCACAACCTGCGGCATGATAGGTGGTATATATAACCAACCACGCCAACGGGCCTGTCCAAATCATTGCATCGTTTAAACGCCTTCGCTCTTCTAAAGTGTGTATGTTGAAGATTTTTTATGTGTAATTAAAATGTTGAACATTTGTTTATTTGCACTGCACATGGTATAAACTAACAATCCTCCAGGATACAGCAGTGAGGCACGGAAGTGGTATGGGCACTTTACAATGTTGTGGCGAAGGAAAGCATCATGAGTAAATATGTCCTACAATCAACAAATTTGAAGGCATGTGTCCTTCACCACGGCCCGCGAGGGTTACGGCATAGAGAGTATCACAGAGAGGAGAGTAATGTCCCAACAGTGAGGACATTATAGTCCAGCATGGTGGTATTATACTATGTTAAAAAAATACTTAACAGCAACACGGGTCGGTCCATCAGGTTAAGCTACGCTTGACGAGGTTAGTCCGGTGATGGGTGACCATCTTTTCATACCGAGACTCCTCCGTGCCTCGGAAAGCACGTTAAGCAGTTGGTCCCGGCTGTCATTCATAGATCTTTGATAGTCATTACGGGTCGTCAGAAGCCCGAAAGTCTGACAACCAGACTTTTGAAGGGGTATCGTCTTACCCAGTAGTAGATAGGCAGTCGCTCCATCTAAAATACTGATATTCAGCTGCATCCGGTTAGACTAGAAGCTGACCCCAACATAGTTGGGAAAAAGCTATGCAGATTTTTGTACATATATAGGGTGAGTGGTAAATTAGTGACCGATACTTAAACACATGATTGTACTCATGATAACAAATAACTTTTACTATGGGACCAAACCTGAAATCGCGAAAAAAAATCAGCTGTTCCCTACATTTTAACGAGTTATGCGAACATGAATGTATGGGACATAATTAACAGTCACTCTATACAGGGTTATTTGTAAAACACCAGCAACCTCTTAAGGGGTCATTGTACTCATCATTATGAACAACTTTTACTATGGGACCAAACCTGAAATCGCGAAAAAAAAATTAGCTCTTCAATATATTTTGTCGAATTATGCGAACATAAATGTACTGAACACCTGATTTTTTTTATCGCGATTTAAAAGTTGTTCATAATGATGAGTACAATGACCCCTTAAAAGGTTGCTGGTGTTTTACAAATAACCCTGTATAGTGCCTATGCACAAACAAACATTCCCTAAACACGTTCAGCTTGTGTTCATAACCAAAAATCGTATACACACCCGCTCCCGCTGCCGCTTGTGCCTCAACCCAGCCATCGCATGCTCGGCGCGCCCAAATTCCCGTATAGACTAACACGATATGCAAATATGGGACATAAAGGTAATATTTCGTGATAACACTGTAAGGTAATTAATAAAATATGTCCTCTCAACTAGTGGGCGAGGATTGGGGCCATACGTATTAGATTTGATTGTTTTGTCGCATGATTTATTATTGTCGTTTTGACCTTAATTATTTTATGTTTTTCGTATGTGATATTAGAGTGTTTTTGTTTTCAACTATGACTTCAATTTGTAACTGCGTGCTTTCTTCGGAGGGTTGGGATTTTTTTCTTGCTTAAAGCAACGTAAATCGATGATTTCCTTCTTTGGAATAAAAATGATACTAAACTAGTAAATGCGTCAGAAGTATCTATCTATCGATCGAACTAACTATCGATCTGCCTAGTCTTTTCCCAACTATGTTGGGGTCGGCTTCCAGTCTAACCGGATGCAGCTGAATACCAGTATTTTACATGGAGCGACTGCCTATCTGACTTCCACAACCCAGTTACTGGGTAATACGATACCCCTTGGTAAAACTGGTTGTCAGGCTTTCGGCTTTCGTAACGACTGTCAAAGAACCACAAATGACAGCCGGGACCAACGGCTTAACGTGCTTTCCGAGGCACAGAGGAGTCTCGGTATGAAAAGATGGTCACCCATCCACGGACCAACCCCGGCAAGCGTAGCTTAACCTTATAGATCGACCAGTGCGGCTGTTATTACTTAGCCACGAGCTCCTCTATCAGAACTAACTCTTAATGCAAAATGCGACAGCGCAAAGCGCGTTCTCTTAAGCAAAAGTTCGATCCTGCATGGAGTATTGCAGCCACCTTTGGGATGACTCAGCTAAATACCAACTTGCCGCGCTTGACTCAGTGGAACGCAGAGCTAAGAGACTCATCGGTGACATTAAACTGATGGATGCGAAGCTTCACAGTTTGGCTCATCGCCGCAAGGTGGCCTGCTTGTCGGTCTTCTATAGACTGTACTTCGGTGACTGTGCTCAGGAACTCCACAACCTCGTCCCTCCAGCCCCCTTCTACCATCGAAAATCTAGACGCACTGCAAGTTACCATCCATACCTAGTTGACATTCCACCAATTCGCACTAAGCGCTTCCAAACATCCTTCATAATGCGCACGGCAAAAGAGTGGAACTCACTACCTGCGTCTGTGTTTCCGAGCGCATACAACCCTAATCTCTTCAAAGCGAGAGTGAACAGGCTTCTTCTGGGTAAGCTCACTCCATCGTAGACTTTGTCTCTGTCACCTCTGACCTAGACTAAAGTCAAGAGCAAATCCATCTCAAATAATAAAAAAAAACTATTTGCCTAGACTTTTCCCAACGATGTTGGTGTCGATTTCCAGTCTAACCGGATGCAGCTAAATACCAGCATTTTACAGGAAGCGACTGCCTTTCTGACCTCCACAACCAAGTTACTATGTAACACGATTCCCCTTGGTAAGACTGGTTGTCAGACTTTCGGGCATCTGACGACCTGTAACGACAAAGATCTATGAATGACAGTCGAGACTAACAGAGGCTCGAAAGGTTTTTGATATGTTATGACCACCCAAGAACCGACCACGGCAAGTGTAGCTTAGCCTTCGATCGACCCGTGCGGCTGTTATCTTTTAACCACGAGCCCCTCTGAACACTAGACAACAAATCTCATGGCCCACAGGCCAACAGGCAACTCATTATCTACAAGCCCCTCTGAATACTAGACATACAACTCTCATGGCCCACAGGCCAACAGGCCACTCTCATTTAGCCACAAGACATAATTAATGATCAGACCGAATAATATGCGTTTCTGTATTTTGGCCTTTGAATCTACATATAAATCACAAACATAACAATAATCATACATTCATTTCAATTGAACAAAAAATAACCAACTATTTAAATGCAACTCTTGCATGTTTAATATCAGAAAAAAAAGGAATGCAAAGATAGTGTTGACAGCCCTTAGAATATACCCCACCCTGTAGGGATCAACCACGAAGTAATACACGTTAAATATCCATAATCAAAAAGAGATTTATAATTAAATACATATACAACCGCGAACACTAGTCAATTAACATTAAAATGCCACAGGTACACGTGCCACCCAGAAATATATTAGAGTAGTAATATAAATAACGGCTACATTGCATGCGCGTGGGCAATTAGTGGACTTCGGTGACATGTTATGTTTGATTTAAATATCGAGAGCGTTCTGCTTGCGAGTGCTTTAGGTTTAATATGTACTTATGAGTGACCATCTTTACATATCAAGAATCCTCCGTGCCTCGCATTTTCATAATAACATAACATCACGGCTGTAATCCCCGCAGGGATAGACAGAGGTGTACCTATAGTACACCCACATTTCGACAGTTGTTTAAGTCCCATGTAACCTATGCACTGGGCTGCAAAGAAAGCGAGCCGGTAACAAAAGTCTCAATAACTTCCAAAACATTTGAGCTAGCTTTATGAAATAAAGACTGTATTATAGATAATTTTACAGTGCTTAAATCAACAATAAAAGTTCAACATTATGAAGTTTATTTTGAATAAAAGTAAGTAAGTAAAAACCGGCCAAGTGCGAGTCGGACTCGCGCACGAAGGGTTCCGTACCATTATCTATAAAAAAGCAAAAAATAATCACGTTTGTTGTATGGCTCCATTAAAGATTTATTTTATTTTGTTTTTTAGTATTTGTTGTTATAGCGGCAACAGAAGAACATCATCTGTGAAAATTTCAACTGTGTAACTATCACGATCTATTTAAAAAAATGTGCTACGGTATCAAATATGCAATTTTTACACATTACTTTTTGTATTACTACCACGAGCTGTTAATACAGCTGGTATACGGTTTGGCATACTTTCCACCAGATTTCTGAGCCAATACTGAGGAATATTCTCCCATTCCTCTATCAGTGCTTCTTTCAGTTCAGAACTGATGGTGTGTAGCTATTTACCGTTCAAAGAATGCTCCAGCGATTTGAAGAGACTGGATCCAAAATGCGCAGACCAGGAACAGGCCGAACAAGATGCACGACAGCGCAGGAGGATCGATATATGATGTTAATAATGTTGATAAATCGATTTCAAACGGTTGTTGAAGTCAAAAATCACCTTCTACTTGCTGGAGGGAGCAATCCGAGCACGTGCACAATGAGGCGGCGTCGTGTTGAAGCAAACTTGAATCCATTTAGACCTGCAAATGGTCCTAAACTCAAAAGGCAGCATCGATATTCAAGGCTGAGTTCGCTAGACTCCAATTCATGTGTTCTCTCGCGTAACTCAGCCTTGACTGGACTTGTATGACGTATTCATTATTAATCTGGATGACGTATTATTATTATTACCACAATACGTATACAGGGTTATTTGTAAAACACCAACAACCTCTTAAGGGGTCATTGTACTCATCATTATGAACAACTTTTACTATGGGACCAAACCTGACATCGCGAAAAAAATCTGCTGTTCAGTACATTTAAATGTACAATGACAGTACAATGACCCCTTAAGAGGTTGCTGGTGTTTTACAAATAACCCTGTATAATCTCAGTCTTTATTAATTAACTATTATAGATTTATATTTTATTCTCTAATTCATAATTAATAATAGGTTAGTAACATAATCTTTGTATTTGTATAGAAATATTTGTACGCCATATTGTGGCAGGGTATGCTGAAACCAATATTGTAACATCTATTGCACCATATCCAACATCTTTTTTTTTTAATTTGACTGGTCAAGAGTAATATTTTCGGACGAGTCGAGGTTCATGCTATACACGCACGATGGGAGGCAAAGAGTCTACAGAAGACCAGGAGAGCGCTATAACCAAGCCTGCATTGAAGAGAAAGTGCCATACGGCGGAGGCTCTATACACGTGTGGGCTGGAATTTCTTCCGAAAGCCGCACCGTGAAAATGGCACTTTGTGAAGAACGACTAATCAGCTATACACAGAGCTCAAACTTTTAACAGTAAGACAGTTATTTGTACTTAAAACCACTCTCTGGAAACATAATCAGGTACCACCTCCAGACTCAAATAAGCGTGGTCAAAGAATAGTTTGCCCAACTGCTAGTCATAGAACTACCTTCGCCAGAAGACAGCTGTATGTGCTGAGCTCTGTTGTTTATAAAAATATTAATAAGTCCACACAAATTGCAAGGTTAAGCAAACACGAAGCAAAGACTAAGCTGAAGAACATGCTGTACACCCTAGACTACGCTCAAACTGAGGAACTACTGACCGCTCTGACATAACTCCCAACATTCCATAGAAACATTTAATACAAAACCCACCAACTCGTACTAACTCAGACTCGACAGCACCACATTTACATATATACTTAGGTTTCTCATATTACTCTCACACAACACATAATACACATGTTTCCCAGTCACACACACACTCACACGACAAAAACGATTCCCAGTCATATACACAGAATCAACCACACAATCATTTTACTTTTTAAATTTTTAATTGTAATTTACTATTTAATTTTAATTTTTAACTTCATACTGTTATTTTGTTTTTCAAATGGTTTTCCTTATAATCACAATATATATGTGTATATTCTTTTGTGTAATATCAGCTTACCAGCTCTTAATGTCCATAGGGTTTTTAGTGTCCAAGTGACAGTAGAACACTGACTCCTAAGTCACAGGTATTCCTAGTTTAGGAGTCAGGGTTTAAATTTTTGTGAGCCTTAATTATTAAGAACTTTAGCTAGATATTAAGCATAATTGTAAGGACTTGCATCAATAAAGTATTATTATTATTGTTTTCAAGTCTTAAATGAGTATGTTGGCCCATTTTTAGTAATCATGAGCGAGAACTCCATCTTTAGGCAAATAATGCTCGTCCCCATACAGCTCAGATAGTGTTTGACTACCTTGAAGACGTCGCTATCACATGCGTGGTGTGGCCAGCACTTAGCCCAGACTTGAACCCCATCGAGCATGCCTAGGGCGAACTGCGACAACGTGTACGCCAGTGAATTATTCCCCTCCAATCACACGAGAAGCACTAATGGGAATGAGAGAATATTCCTTAGCATTGGCTCAGAAATCTGGTGGAATATATGCCAAACCAAACCAAGATGTATAAGTAGATGGTGGTGGCAATACAAATGTTCATTTTTACTTAACTTACTTTTATTCAAAATAAACTTCATAATCTTGAACTCGTTTAATAGTGATATAAGCACCATAAAATTGTCTATAATACAGACTTTATTTCATAAAGCTAGCTCCAATATTTTGGAAGTTATTGAGGTTTTTGTTACCAACCCGCTTTCTTTGCGACCCAATGTAGTAAACGATTATTATTATATGACTTATCATTTACGAATAATTAATTAACTAAACGATAACTTTACAAGATGAAACAATAACTGGTATTATTATATTGTAAATATAAAAATGCAAATTTTTATGTATTACTAGCAGCGCCCCGCGGTTTCACCCGCGTCAGTCTCGAACCCGTAGGAATGTAGGGATATAAAGTATCCTATGTGTTTAACATGTCCAGGTAACAGGTAACTAACTGTGTGCCGATTTCCATCAAAATCCGTTCAGTAATTTTTTCGTGTAAGAGTAAATAACATACAACACACACACTCACAAACTTTCGCCTTTATATGTATTAGTGTGATAAGGTGGAGACGACAAAACAACAATAAATTAAACTGCTTACATCTAATGACGTCCCAAGTCTGCATCAAAAAATCAATCTATATCCAATGGTTTCACCATTATACCTAGCTAGTCAAAGATTGGCAAAATCCATGATCGGCCCATAGTTTGTTAGAAAAATCACTTTTTGAAATTCAATATTAGAATTGATTTGATAGTTCCTAAATAAGTACATGAGCCATTGTGATCATTTATTGTCGTATTGTTGTCTCCACACTGTATATAAACCTTGGTTTTCATAATGTGTTGAAGAAATAAACATCTTTGACATATCTCGTAACCCTGGAGTCCCGGACCTTTGGGAGACGTACGAGGTGCCGAAGCCAACTCGCAGAGGCTCCTTAGGCAATTTTTAGTGTTGAGGAGCCAAACGACGATTATCTGTAGGAGGTAGGTGGTAGAAGTGATAATGATAAAAATAGGACATTTAAATCCAAATGAGTCATAAGACAGTACACGATAAGCTTCATACGATCATTTACTAATGATTCATTAAATAAACGATAACTTTACTTTTTGAGATAAAACTATATATTTGAACTAATTTGGGTTAGTAAGCCAACAAAATTCGTATCCTATAGTAGTTCATCATGTTTGCAAGAAAAGTGGTCCTAGTTACGGGCGGTAGCTCCGGCATCGGAGCGGCTACTGTGGAGTTATTTGCCAAGGAGAGAGCTTCTGTTGCCTTCGTTGGAAGAAATGAAGACAAGCTAAAGGAAGTCGCTAAACGTTGTAAGCAGTATGGAGCCAATACCCTCGTTATCAAAGCAGATGTCTCCAAAGACGAGGAAGCCAAGACCATTGTTCAAAAAACTGTTGACAAGTTTGGAAAACTCGACGTACTCGTCAACAACGCTGGCATATTACGGTTTGCGAGTATACTGGAACCCAACCTGTTACAGAATTACGATGAGGTCATGAACACGAACCTGCGCCCTGTCGTCCACGTCACCAACCTGGCGGTCCCACACCTCATAGAATCAAAAGGCAACATCATAAATATATCTAGTGTTGCATCTACAGCAGCCAAGACACCAGGAATTATGTCTTACAGCATTTCCAAAGCTGGTATGGACCATTTTACCAGGTTTGCTGCAATGGAACTGGCTGCTTCTGGCGTCAGAGTGAATTCTGTCAATCCTGGACCTGTTGTAACTGGCATGATATCGAATACTGGCATCGCTCCAGAATTAACACAGATTGGAAATCTTGCGAGTATGACTGCACTGGGAAGATTTTCAGATGCTGATGAGATTGGTGATAAAATCCTATACCTAGCTAGTGACAAGGCTAGGAGTGTAACTGGGTCGTGTTATGTTATTGATAACGGTTATTTGCTGAAGTAGGCTCTTTTATTTCTTTTGTGATTCCCAATTTTGTAATGTTCTTAATCCAATTATGATTGTAAAGAAATGCATGTATGAAATTACTTTAATGTTGTTTTTTTTACGTGATTGGATGACAAAGTAATGACTGGGCTACTAGACGGTAAGTGGTCGCCGCCGCCTATGGAAATATGCAATACCAGTAGCATTGCAGGCGCGCTGCCAGACAATGCTGAAAGTCTGGTGAGCCAAGGTATTTACTAAATCGAACCTCTAGTAATTCCCATTTTGCTTTCCTAATAATATTACTGAACACTCTAATATAATTAATGTGATTCCTTTGTGAACCTAACTCGTTTGCTCGGAGTGCCGCAGTTTATTTTTTGTGACCAATGAGGAATGAGGAGCCACACTCAAAGCTGTGTGTAGATGTCGCTGTAGTCGACTGTACCTTGTTTACCTTTCGTGACAGTGTGTGGCTGCTATTTATGAGATTTTAAAGTGTAATTCGACTATAATGTGTACGCGTTATGAATGTGTCTCAACTAAAAGCTGAGCTCCGTTAAAGGAACGCAGCAACTGCCGACAAAAAGGCCGATTTTATTAAAAGGAAATCACTTAAAATATTTAAGGCTTAAAATATTTATTGTTTGTGAGCTTTTTTCTATAAGCCACAGGCTAACATTCTTATTTTTTTTATAGATTACGTTCTTATGATCGAAATCAAAACTTTGGTGCTTACTGCGACATCCAAGACGACACCGCATACCTATGTCCACCTTCTGATACATTCAGAGACATAAATGCAGACACTCCTTTACCAACGATTAGCAGACAGGCAATACAGGAATATTTTGAAAACTAAGTACCTATATTGATTGATTAAATGTTTAGGAGACTACTTTACTACATAGTTTAGCTAATATAGTATATTTTATGACACATTTATTTTGATGAGAATAATTATATTTTATTAGGTGATAATCTTGATTCTTGTGTTTTATAGATATAGTGCCCAGACTAAAGGATAGCTTCTTTACTAATCTAATATATTCCTCTTCTGTTAAATACGCAGCAGACAATCGTGCAGTACTACTAGCCTTAAAGTTACTACGTAACGCCAATTCCCATTGTTTACTGCCCTTACTTTCTTTGGGAAACAAATGTAATCCTCTGTTTTTACAAGTTAACGCACTACATTGAGGCATTTTGGACAAAATTACGGAAAATAGGAAAGCTATAATAATAATAATATCTTTATTTGCATAAAACATGGTATACATGATGTTACAATTGGAATAATAAAGTGCTTACATGTTTTGCCAGAATTATACTTAGCATGCAAATCTTTCACTTAACACTAAAATGCAAATTTCTTTTCCAGAAATTCCTTTAAACTATAGAAATTATTCGTAGTCAACCAATTAAACAATTTGATTTTAAATAATCTAGAATTTAAGTTTTTTATGTTACTCGGTATCTTATTATATATATGAACACAATTATATAAGCAGCTTTTATTATATTTAGCAAGCTTGGGCAGATCATGTAGAACGAGTCTCTGTGGATCACGCCGGCTCCGAGAAATAACATCATTGGCTGATTTAAACAAAGCCTTATGTTTATTAACGAACATGCATATTTCATAAATATAAAGGCACGGCAACGGTAACAACCCTAGTTTTTTAAATATTGGTTGACAGGATTCCTCCGGAGGCATCCCGTACAATGCCCTAATGCACTTTTTTTGCGCAACAAATGCTCGGTTTATATCTGTGCTATTTCCCCATATTATAAGCCCGTAACGTAGTAGGGATTCTACATATGCGTCATAGGTCATGATAGCTGTTTTAAGGCTCGTTACATTTTTGATTTGTTTAAGAGCATATACAAATTTATTTATTCGCTTTGACACATTATCTACATGCTCTTTCCAGTTTAGGTTCTCGTCAATAGTTACGCCTAGAAACTTTGTTTGTGGTACTTCTTTAATTTGTGTTATGTTTAGTTTAATATTATATTTAGGATTATTACATTTATTGAAATTTATATATACGGATTTATTAAGATTTATTTTTAGGTTATTTATGTCAAGCCATTGTATTAATTTATCTATAGTGTTATTAATTTCAGTCTCATGAATATTTATACAATTATTACCTTTTTCTGTCGCTATAATAATCGTAATGTCATCAGCAAATAATATACTGGTTGGTTATATTAATAATGTCATTAATGTACAGTAAGAATAGGATAGGGCCCAGTACACTCCCTTGTGGAACACCACATTTATTGTGCTTGTATTCTGAAGAAAAAGGCACCATATCCTGATTGCCGTCTATTTTATCAACAATGACTCGTTGTTGTCTGTTACTGAGATATGATGCTATCCACTGAAGTGTAGGACCTCTGATACCGACTGATTCAAGTTTCTCGAGTAATAGACTGTGGGAAACTAAATCGAAGGCTTTTGAAATATCAAAAAATAGCCCCGTGGTCAAATTATTATTATTAATATTAGAAACTACAGCCTTTACAAGAGAAAACACTGCCAACGTAGTGGACTTGTTTTTCTGAAAGCCATACTGCTCTTTGCTAATAATATGAAATTTATCGCAATAGTCAATTAGTCTTCTATACATACATTTTTCGTATATTTTGGACAATATAGGTATTAATGTTATAGGACGATAGTTATTAATGTCAGATTTTTCTCCTTTTTTATACAAGGGCTTAACTATTGAGTATTTCAGGGCATCAGGAAAGGTTCCCGATGCAAATGATATATTAATTAAATGTGTCAGAATAGCAGTTAACTGATTGGTACACTCTTTGATGATTTTGGTGTTGATTTCGTCGTAGCCTACAGAATTGGATAATTCCAATTCTGTAGGCTAATGCTAATAACATTATTTCTCTTCTAACCTCGCTTTCCTCCATAGGTTTTAGAAACATCGAGTTAACGGGTGCACTAGTACGGTATTTTTTATGTATTTCTGAGAACTCGTGTCTGTTGAGTAAATATAATTATTATTAAAGGCAGTGGCAATTTCAGTAGGATCTGTTAGAGTTGTGTTGTTAACTATGATTTTTTCCATGTTTCCTACGCAATTTGTATCGTGCATTTCACTTTTAATGACTGCCCACGTAGCCCTACATTTGTTTCCGTTTTTATTAATATATTTAATGTTTGCAAATTTTTTTGAATTTATTATACATTTTTTTAGAATATTAGAATATGTCGTATATTTAATTTTATTACTTGTATTTTTATTTTTATAGTATTTATATCTTAATAGATTGCAAAAATCCATACGATTTGACAGCTAATATATCAAAACAAGGTACAGTCGATTGTGCGCCATCTATCGTGATAAAAAGTTAGTTTTCCTCCCCAGTCAGCTTGTGGATGGTGCATGGTTAGTCACAGTTTTAGCCTGACCTAAACTGTTTGGTCAGAGTATCCTGGCTAGTCACTGCGAAAAACTATGAGAAGGCCAGAAAATTAAAAAGAGGCTCATTTTTCAAATGGAAATCGTTTAAATAGAAAAAATTGAAGAATTAAAAATTGGACCCTATAAAGTTTTGGAATAAATATCAAACTCAATTTACAGAGTGAACATATGACATAAAAATTTTGAATCAAATCTATTCCATATCACAAAATTTGTACCAATATCGGAGAATTTCTAAGATAATGGGGTGAGATGAAAACGAAGTTCACACTTCATTCAATTTGAATTTTCCGCGAGTAGTATTGAACTATAGTAGCAACTCTGTACAGCCGGTACAATAGGCTTTAACTGAGAGCCTATGTTAGAAACGTGCGAGTGAAAGTTATTATTAATAAAATAACAAAACTAAAAAGGATTTGCGAAATATAATAGCATTAAATGTTGTTTCTCTTTTCAGAACAACTCAACTAGATAGTTTATATTTCAAAAATCCTAAAGTGATTATAAAATCATTATATTTATTTATAAAAGTGTACATTATTGGAAGGTCAATAAGTCTTAAGACGATCAGTTAAATATTCCCCTTATATTTATTATTAATATGAAAGCAGAAATAATAAAAAAAATTATAGCAAAACACTTGATGAACTAAAGGTATGATAAAAATTAAAGGTACAGAATAATTATTCCTTGCAGTAGGTAGGCGACAGAAGTGATAATGATAAAGATAGGTACTTACTTACCTACGTTCAATTCAAATGAATCATAAAATAGTACACGATTAGTTTCATACGTCTTATCAGTTCCTAACGACAACTTTAAAAGATAAAACTATATTTTTGAACTACTTTGGGTTAGTAAGCCAACAAATTTCGTGTCGTGCTCATCATGTTTTCTAACAAAGTTGTCCTAGTTACGGGCGGTAGCTCCGGCATCGGAGCGGCTACTGTGGAGTTATTTGCCAAGGAGGGAGCTTCTGTTGCCTTCGTCGGAAGAAACGAAAACAAACTAAAAGAAGTCGCTAAGCGTTGTGAGCAGCATGGAGCCAACACCCTCGTTATCAAAGCAGATGTCTCCAAAGACGAAGAAGCCAAGACCATTGTTCAAAAAACTGTTGACAAGTTTGGAAAACTCGACGTACTCGTCAACAACGCTGGCATATTACGGTTTGCGAGTATACTGCAACCCAATCTATTACAGAATTACGATGAGGTCATGAACACGAACCTGCGCCCTGTCGTCCACGTTACTAACCTGGCGGTCCCACACCTCATAGAAACAAAAGGCAACATCATAAACGTATCCAGTATTGCATCAACATTAGCTAATAAACCAGGAATGATGTCTTACAGCGTTTCCAAAGCTGGTATGGATCATTTTACAAGATTTGCTGCAATGGAATTGGCTGCTTCTGGTGTGCGAGTGAATTCTGTCAATCCTGGACCAGTTATAACTGACATAATATCGAGTTCTGGCATGGCTCCAGAACTAATAGAGGGTAGAAATATTGCGAGTATGACAGCACTGGGAAGATCTTCAGATGCTGATGAGATTGGTGATTTAATCCTGTACCTAGCCAGTGACAAGGCTAGGAGTGTAACCGGGTCGTGTTATGTCGTTGATAACGGTTATTTGCTGAAGTAGGCTCTTTAATTTCTTTTGTGATTTCTAATTTTGTAATTTGTGTATTGCAATTATGGTTGTAAACAAATGCATATATGAAAATTTTATTTTGTTTTTTTACGTGATTGGATGACAGACTATTGAATGGGCCACCAGATGATAAGCAACCACCACAGCCTATGGAAATATTCAATACTAGAAGCATTGCAGGTGCGCTGCAATCCTAGCGACCAAGTCGAAAGTCTGGTGGGCCAAATAAAACTTCCCCAGTGGAGCTCATATACCCAAATAGCTCTACTACTACTGATGTTCCAAGATTCCTTTTAGATAAGTCCTTTAATTATATACAGGGTTATTGGTAAAACACCAACAACCTCATAAGGGGTCGTTATACTCATCATTATGTACAACTTTTACTATAGGACCAATCCTGAAATCGCGAAAAAAAAGTCAGCTGTTCAGTACATTTATGTTCGCATAATCCGTCAAAATGTACTGAACAGCTGATTTTTTTTTCGCGATTGCAGGTTTAGTCCCATAGTAAAAGTTGTTCATAATGATGAGTACAATGACCCCTTAAGAGGTTGTTTTTGTTTTACCAATAACCCTGTATAGGTATAGATAGTGTCGTGCTGCAAAAGAACTAAAACAAACAGGCCAACTTTGTTATGCTGGTGTGCGTGACAACTGACGTCTTATACTCACACGAGTAATTGTGTTTGCATTGTGCTTTTCTAGTGTGCGTGCAAAATGCCGCCAACAGTTGGAAGCTCTTTTTATATCTTTGGATAAGTTAAGACGCTAAACGAGTATTTGTTTAAGCCCATTTTGTCCAAGTTCTCGGCAATATTCTCCCTCTAGTTCTTCTATCTTACACGGTCCCTTGTTTCCTTCATCCTGTTTGATGGAATCTATCCAGTTTGTCCCGCAATTTCCTACGTGACCTGGCACGACTCCGCCTCACTGTCGTAGGCACAAGTTCTGTGTTACTTGTACCCACAGTTTCTTTGACACGCGGCAGACATGTCCTGCCTAGTCCCAGTTAAGTTGGGCAGCCTTTTGAGCCAAGTCAGCTGTCTTTGTTTTGGAGCGTAGTAGTGTTATCACGAACCGTTATCATCTACATAGATACCCAGATAAATATAATATTTCCACATTTTTACTTTAATTAATAAATTATCATAATACCATCGATGTTGATAAACAACCATTGTCATACCTCATATCGTTTCGTATCGTTTCATAATGCCTGACTTAATCATTTATAACCTTTGTTTGGTATCTAAAATGAACCTTAAGATATTTATTTTTTATTTAACCGTTTGTGATTCAATATAATTGTTACAATCCCTAATATATATATATATATTAGGGATTGACAGGCCAGTTGGCGTGGTTGGTTAAGATACCGCCTATCATGTCGCTGGTCGTGGGTTCGATTCCCATCCAGGACAAACATTTGTGTGCATGAACATGTCTGTTTGTCCTGAGTCTGGGTGTAATTATCTATATAAGTATGTATTTACAAAAAAAAAGTAGTATATGTAGTATATCAGTTATCTGGTTTCCATAGTACAAGCTCTGCTTAGTTTGGGACCAGATGACCGTGTGTGAAAATGTCCCAGGATATTATTATATTATTATTATTATATATCCTCTGTGCGAGAAATATAAGCAACTATCTACTTCTCTACATTTTGTTTAATTTGCCACCCTGATTCTAATATATATATATATATATATTCACAGTTTTTCCTTATTATACCTATATACTTGTACATTATATATATATATATATATATATAATGTACAAGTATATAGGTATAATAAGGAAAAACTGTGAATGAAAGTTGGAAAGAGATGGCGGATTGTATAAGGAGAGTAGCAAAAGACGTGTTTAGAGAATCGAAAGGGAAAGGCATGATAGAAAAGGATACATGGTGGTGGAATGAAGAAGTGCAAAAGATGCTTAAAGAAAAGAAAGTTGCGTTTAAAGAATGGCAGGGTGTAGAAAACGGGAATCATAGTCTGAAAGAAGACAAGAAGAGAATTTATAAAGAATGGAAGAGGAAGGCAAACAAGGTGGTAGCAGTTTCCAGGGCTAAGGCGCAGGAGAAGTTGTATGACTCACTGGACAGCCCAAGAGGCTAGAAGGAGCTATACCGGATTACAAAAGCAAGAGAAAGGAGAACGAGAGATATAATTCATATTAAGTGTATGAAAGATGAAGCCGGTAAGGTTCTGTCCCAAGATGACGAGATAAAAGAATGATGGAAGTTTTATTTTGAAAAGCTAATGAACGAAGAGAATAAATGGAATGGTGTGCTCAAAGAGGTACAAACAAATATGGGTATGGTGAGGGAAATTAGCATAGATGAAGTAAGGAAGGCAGTTCAAAGTATGAAAAATGGAAAGGCCATGGGCCCAGATGACATACCAGTAGAAGTATGGAAGTGTTTAAAAGAAGATGGATGTATGTGGCTGACTTTATTCTTCAACAAGTTGTTGCATGAAGAAGCGATCCCACAAGAATGGTGCAATAGTTCGCTAGTGCCCATCTTCAAGAATAAAGGTGACGTACAGGACTGCGACAACTATCGAGGGATAAAGCTTATGTCCCATAGTATGAAGGTATGTGAGAAAATAATAGAGAAAAGATTGCGAGAGGAGAGTGAGATTACCCCAAACCAGTTTGGGTTTATGCCAGGTCGAGGAACAGTGGACGCCACTTTTGCACTCCGCCAATTGTGCGAGAAGTACAGACGTGCACGCAATAACTTGCACATGGTGTTCATTGATCTGGAAAAAGCGTATGATAGGGTACCTCGGGATGTCTTGTGGTGGGCCTTGAAAGAGAAAGGTTTGCCCGGGAAGTATGTAGAGTTAATTCGTGCTATGTACAGTCAATCTTGTACCTACGTCCGGTCGGCTGCTGGCAACACCGACGAGTTCAGTGTGGCGGTAGGCTTGCACCAGGGGTCGGCTTTAAGTCCTTACATCTTCCTGTTGATTATGGACGCTCTGACAGCGGACATACAGGAAGAGGCACCCTGGTGCATGCTATTTGCCGACGACATCGTTCTTGTCGGTGAAGATGGACCTGAGATCCAGAGCAGATTGGAGAAATGGCAACGGAAACTGGAGAATGTCGGCTTGAAAATCAGCAGAACCAAGACCGAGTATATGTTCTGCGATTTCGGCGGTCTCTCCAGTGCTGGAGCCATAGCGCTTGATGGCGCGCTTCTCCCGATCTGCTCCGACTTCCGGTATCTTGGTTCACTTGTGCAAAGCGATGGCGAAGTAGACCGGACTGTTAAGCACAGAATTAACACTGGATGGATGAAATGGCGGCAGGTCACGGGAACAATCTGCGACTCCCGCATTCCCCTTAAACTCAAGGGGAAGATTTATAAAACAATGGTTAGACCTGCTGTCTTGTATGGATCAGAATGTTGGGCCATAAAAAGAATGAATGAAAGGCAATTGCATGCAGCCGAGATGAGAATGCTAAGAGGGATGTGTGGTATTATGCGAATAGATAGAATAAGAAATGAGTATGTAAGAGGAAGTCTGAAAGTGACACCGGTGACTGAAAAGTTGTGTGGAAATCGGTTGTCGTGGTGTGGGCATGTGATGCGGAGGAATGAGGAAAATGTCGTCAGGAAAGTGTTGAGTATGAACGTGGAGGGCTATACGAGTAAGGGAAGACCAAAGAAACGATGGGTGGACTGTGTGAAAGATGATATGGCCAGAAAGGGAGTGACTACCGAGATGACGACTAATAGAGAAGTATGGAAGAAAAAGACATGTTGCGCCGACCCCAAATAAATTGGGACAAGGGCAGGAGAATGATGGAAAAATAAAAATAAAAAGGGGAAGAGCTCATAAGGCATAAAAAAATTCGTCATCATCGCTGTCAATGGAAAAAGTGTCCAAAAGGCTGGCAGCATTGCCACTTTGGATAGCAATGCTGTTTTTTGGGCTAAAAAAAGACTAGCTCTCTAGTCCCGTGAAGACTCGATCAACCAGTTGGCGATGTCAGAAATACTCGATGAGCACTCGAGCCCCAAGGCCCTAGTGTTTCAACCCCAAACGGCTCCAACATATAGCTCCCAATAAGGTGGCGCCGTTTGAGGTTTTCTGCTCCTGCAGCAGCCACTTCTGCACAGCCCACCGTGCTAAGAAGATGGGAAGGTGCGAAGGTTGCATCCTACACCAAAGGCCTACCCAACTTCCAAGGCATTATGGTCACTCCGTCTGGCCTCTTCCCATCGTCGCGTGTCAAGGCATTGGGTTCTAAAACAGCTGGCACCCCGGCAGTGACAAGAGCCCGACGGATGATGTCGTTAATGCTGGCGTCCTGTGCCTTCCGACCAGCGTTCTTGCTGCAGGATAGGCCATGGTGTTCGAGGCAGTCGCCTCCTTCACCGCATTGACAGCGATGTGGAGTCTCGCAAAGAGCACAGAGACGCAAACATGTAGCGAGCCAGAATGTGGTGTCACTCAGCATAGTGCCTATGTTGGGTGACGGTAGTGCCGCTCATCCCACTGTCTCTGGGAAGATGGGTTCTCGGGCTAAACCTTACCCGGGCAAGCAATTTTCCAGGCGTTCATGCATCGATCAAACACAGCACAGAGTCAACCTGCGAAGGGGTTAAGATTCTTGTGGTTAACTTTACTATACTTTAAGTATAAGTGAACTCTTATAGACATTATCTATACGTATATTAAAAATGAAATGATGTTCGTAGGTAAGCGCATAACTTGAAAACGGCTGGACTGATTGGGCTATATAATGTTTTAAAATATTCGTACTAGGCCGAATCAGGTTCTTATGGAAATAAAAATTGGAAAGTTTCCGGGAAAATTGGAACATTTTCTATGGGAGTTTTGTATGAATTATTGTGTACAGGACAACTTCTGTTAGGTCAGCTAGTGATTCATAAAAAGCAGCCCATAGTGCGACTACTAGGCAAAGGCCTCCGTTCTTCCATTCCTCATGGTTGTTTGATATTGTAGTCCAATATTTCATGAAGTATTTCGATCCACCTCACGATCTTCACCTTCCAGACAGGATGTATGAGCAATAAATGAAGGGCTACAAATTTTGTCTTAAAATCTACGCATATGTGCCTAGAGCGGTCTTAATTTTGCTCTAGCTTTTTTGTAAATTGATATTATTTTCAGTTAGGCACTAACAGACATCTTATTCTTTTCCTTTTCATAATACTGGGACCACTCGAATCTCTTCAATGTGTACTCGCATTTTTTTATACTTCGGCAATATTTGTAACCTTGATTTTTTAAACCACTACCCTGCCTACGGAGATCGGTAAAGTCTCATTGCTAAGAATGACTAAACTTGACCGCTCGACAAAAAACCGGCAAAGTGTGTGTCGTATCAAGCAAAATGAAGGGTTCCGTAGATGGGATGAATTTATCCCAAAAGCAAACTTGACATTGTAGTTGAAAAACATGTTCTCCCATACATTCCAACTGCAAATTTAAGTTTCTACGCACAATATTGAGAGATTTACCACGACATTTTAAGACCATAGGCTTCTTGTAAGTTTTGCTAGTAATCTATAAGTATAGAACTATTTTCTGTTCCTAATGCTATCAAATTTTTAGGCTATGTAGTTTCGGAGATAACGGGGGAATAGTCTATTTTCATCTATTCTCTTAAATACCGATAAAACTTACAATTTTAAAATTAATAAAAAGTACTTAGTAACACTATAAATATATAATAAGCCCTTTATTTTGATATGTCACACGGTACCGTGTGCTAAAGTTTTTATTTTCTTATTTGCCTGGCAAAAGTCACCCACTTTACGTTAAACGTCGCGCGTCATTCGGATCACAAAAATTAATATGTGTACCAATTTTCAACTTAATCGGTCCATTAGATTCATAGCAAATTGGCTGTGGCAGACAGACAGACAGACAGACTCACGAGATCACTCGTGTGACTGCCTGTTTTATAAGGGTTCCGTTTCATTCGGACGTAAGCAGCCCTAAAAATAGTTGACTAAGGAACTAGAATATGATAATTATTATTTAGTAAAATCATATTCAGTAAATTATATTTCAGATCACCGTAAAGTAAAATTGAGAATCAAACGAGATTAGCTGTTAAGCAAGGTCTTGATTCTAATTTTATGAACGGCGATCTGAAATATAATTACACACCCGCCGCTACCTAACAACCCCAAAGCTGATTAGTCTACCTAAATCACTTATCCTTTCAGAGGAACCTAGTGAATGTGTGTGGAACTACGCTGTATGAGAAACAGAGCTGTTCCTTATCCTATGATCTCTAAAACAAGTGATAACACACAGAAGATGCGGAGAAATAGTGTACCTATTTAAAAATATTTGATAATTTTATTTCTAAAAGAAAGCGATGTGATACATATGTATGTAAGAAATATCTACTAACGATTTTTATTAAATTATGTAATCATCAATATCTGGTGGGTTATACAACATAAAAGAGCAAATAACGATAATTAGATACATTGAGTTCCTGACAATATATAATATATTATTCCTATCACCCAAGCATAAAATAATGTGTTGACTAATAATATTACACCAACAGACTGCCGTTATCAATTACGTAATTAGAGCCAGTAATGCCCTTGGCCTTATCACTGGCTACATACACTATCATATGAGCGATCTCACTAGTCTCCGATATTCTTTGCAGAGCCGTGTTCTTCTTCAGGCTTTCTTCATTGACCTCCAAACCTTCGAAGATATCAGTACGGACTGGACCAGGACTGATCGAATTGACTCTTATGCCATGAGGGGCAAGTTCCAAAGCAAGGCTTCTAGTAAAATGGTTCATTGCAGCCTTTGATGTTCTGTACGCTATGTTGTTCGGTCTTTTGGTGCAGGTTCCAGCAATACTTGATACGTTGATTATGTTCCCCTTAGATTTAATGATGTGGGGTGCAGCGAAGTAGGAAATTCGGACAGCACCTCGGATGTTAATATTCATAACATCATCGTAAGTATTGAGAAAATGGTCAGACAGAATACTAGCTTCTCTCAATATTCCAGCATTGTTGACAAGCACATCAAGTTTTCCAAATTTGTCGATAGTTTTCTTGACAATTACGTCTGCTTCTTCGTCTATGGACACATCTGCTTTGATGGCGAGTGTTTCTGCTCCTAGTTTCTTACAACGGTCAGCAACTGTTTTTAGTTTAGCTTCGTTTCTTCCGACGATGGCTACTGAAGCACCTTCTTTAGCGAATAACTCTGCTGTGGTAGCACCGATGCCGGCACTACCTCCTGTGATCAGAACCACTTTTTTCAAAAAACTCATTTTTATCAACTTTATTTCCTTCTAACGTCTGATCTGAGATGCTGACATAAAATGGACTGATGTGATAAAATCTCTTTATATACTCACTCTTTATATACAAAGATAAGTGTGTAAATAAAGTACGCCGTGCATTGAAATAACAATACCTACATGATGCTATTTGTTTGTAGAATTGAATTGTAGTATTTTTTTTTTTTAATTAACATCAGTGATATAATCAGTCTGAAAGCGACATCGGTGACTGAAAAGTTGTTTGGAACT
The DNA here is from genome assembly GCA_948252095.1 of Dicycla oo. NCBI lineage: Eukaryota > Metazoa > Arthropoda > Insecta > Lepidoptera > Noctuidae > Dicycla > Dicycla oo. Next base: position 26,099,194 of record OX411729.1, on the reverse strand, counting down.
CGGTGATGCGTAGGAATGAGGAAAATGTCGAGCGGAAAGTTGTGAATGTCGATGGCTGTAAGAATACGGGAAGACCAAAGAAACGATGAATGGAAAGGGGGTCACTACCGATACGACGAATAAAAAATAGAGAAGTATGGAAGAAAGGTACATGTTGAGCAGACCCCAAATAAATTGGGATTAGGGCGGAAGAATGATGATGATGATTATTTGATATTAATGATATTTTTCATTAGATTCAATGGCATTTAACTGGTATACAATTACTTCTTATTTAAGTTCCATAAACCCAATAGAAGCCACATGTTTATAAATATATATTGTGAATACAAAATAAATAAAGCCGCGGTTATCGCAATGTTTTAACAACAATGTTGATAGCATGTGTAGTGGCAATTAATGATAAGTACCTAGTATGTAATGTAACAGTCATCTTTAATCGATATGTTTGAAGTTAATCAAGGACAAATGTGATATTCCTTTGTATTTCAAAACAAAGTCAGTGGCAAGTCAGTGGGCGATATCAAGCAATCCAATTTCAATTGGTTGGCCTGATAAGACACACTTCTAATACCTTTTTAAGAAAGTTTTAATCACAGAAATGGGAAAATCTTCAGTTGCTGGTGAGATTGGTGATATAATTATAAAAAAAAAAAATGTTATGGTATATACAAGATGGAGACGACAATACGTACATCTCACGACGTTCCCAGTCTGCATACAAAAGTTCATTCAAAAATATAAAATAGTTAGTCACTATAGCTAGACGGCTGATCGGCAAAACCAATAGTCGGCCCATCACTAATACTGGGTAGTGAAGGGTCCACGACGGATGCAGGTGGCTAAATCGGCAATCTTCATTTACATAGTTTATTTGCAAAAATCTTTCTTTTAGGGTTCCGTACCAGTTTCGCATAAGGCGGGAGGAAACGCCCGGGTGTCACCATTGTGTGGATCGCCCAGAGGACACGGTGGAGCATACAGTGGAGGTCTGCCCGGCTTGGGCAGAGCACCGCCGTGTTCTCACGGAGGCGATCGGCGGCGGCGATCTCTCGCGTCCGAGCCTGGTCCAGGCCATGGTGCGGAGCGAGAGTGCATGGGAGGCCGTCACCTCCTTCTGCGAAGCGGTAATGCTCGCGAAGGAGGAGGCGGAACGCGTGAAGGAGAGGCAGCCTCACGCCCTCAGTCGCCGCAGGAGACGCCCTGGGCGGCGGGAATCGATAGCCGATTCCCGGCCACCGTAGGCGCGGGCTTGCGGACGGTGAGTAGTGGGTAGCTCGCCGGCCGGTGAGGACCAGGCCCGGGTCGACGGCGCGTTGTGTTCCACGCGCGCCTCAAAGAGATGTCAGCAAAAGATGGGGTCCAATAGGGCCGATGCCGCTGGGGTCGCGGGTTGTTTGAAAAAGATACCGTGGCCCTGGCATAGGCCACTGAAGGAACACGGGTGGGTTTTAGTCAGTAAAAGTCTGACACGCCCTTCCGCTCCACCCAGAGCGGGAGAAGTTATTTGATGATTTCCCATCCACAAAAAAAAAAAAAAGGGTTCCGTACCAAAATGGTAATAAAAGCGTTCCGCTTATGGTGCGATTTAGCCTGTCTGTCTGTCACAGCTGGATATCTCAAGAACTACTAATGCTATCAACTTGAAATTTTGAATCGTTTTAGATGTCGTTTGGTCAACTATTTTTCAAGTAAGCAAGCTTTTTTATTGCAACAGGGTCTTAAAAATTCGAAGTGGGGCTACCCAGTTCCTAAATTAATAAATATAATATAAAAATAATATAATAAATAAACATGGTACCTACTGATAGAACGCGTTCAGCTGCTTTTATCTAAGAAGTCTGGTTTATCTAAGAAGGGTATTAATGAACCCTCAAGAATTCAGCCAGGGGTTGAGTAGTTTTTGAAAAAATAATAATAAAAAAGACTTCCTCCCGTACATTCATTGCCTCTGCTGGTTGACAATAATGTATGAGAGATTTTTTTTTTGTATTTATTTTTTTTTTCTAAAAAAAATTCAAAGGGGTGTTTATTTAGACTTCCCCTAGCCGAGATATTGAAGGCTCATTACTATTATAAACAGTTTGCAATGTGGAGTGGCTGAGACGTTTTTTTAACACCATAAACAGTTATGGCTAAGATTCGTAAATTAACAATAAAGATATAATAGTAAAGTACTGTCCGCCTGTTCGCCCATCCACCTGGCCATCTGTCCGTCTATCCTACTTTTGAAGGACTGTACGTAAAGTAACACATCCAAAATATTTATATATTATATGATGGTACGGAACCTTCGGTGCGCGAGTCCGACTCGATCTAGACCGATTTTTATTTCAATTTTATGATTTATTTCATAGTTCCAAAATGCATTAGTATTGCTAGTATTGTCATCTGTTGTAGTATTGTCGTCTCCACACTGAATACCTGCATACTTAAATGACATACCAACGTACAGAATAATCATAACTAAGGTATACAATATCATAATTTCAGAGAGCCTACCCTCTATTTGTTAGAGACATAAACATTGATATGATATTGTCATAAAAATTTGCTTCCATAACTATACGTATTTAATATAACTCCACGACCAGCAATGGAGGTCAGCCAATAGACGGGTGTGGTCAGATTACAGCTAATGTGTGATATAACTTTACAGCTCCAGAATGAGCGATACTACAAAATTTGTTTTTACTTTACCTTTTATGCTCTCACACAGATATGCTGGATGGATTGGATCCAGTATTTCTGCATGCATGATCATCACCATCCTGCTTTTATGCTAAAGGCTGTGTTCACCAACACTTAAACTGCCGATTAGGTATTTGAACAGTTGGTTTATTTCAAATTTCCTTCCAAATTTGACATAAACCAACTGTTTAAATACCTAACTGGCGGTTTGAAAGTTGGTGAACACAGGCCTAAATTATTTGGGGTCGGTTATGTCTCATTCTTCCATACATCGTTATCTCAGTAGTCACCTCTTTATCTCTAGCTCTAGTAGTCGTCTTGTAGCCGTAGCAGTAGTATCTCTAGCTATAGCAGATAACGGTGTATGGAAGGAGACTTAACCGACCCCAAATAATTTGGAGTTATAACATATTTTTTTATGAAAATAGTACCTCAGTGAAGTTTTTCATTGCATATTATTTGTAATAATACCTAATCTTACACATAATAAACATTTTGAAGACAAAAAAAAACAAACAAATTGCTAAATACATACGTATTTAGCAATTTTTTGGCTTCAAAATGTTAAGGCCACTTTAAAAGCCTGCAACGATGGCTGTCCTAAATTTATTATACATATTACTATAAATTAAAGTCGCATTTTGTGTCTATCTGTGTGACCGCGTTTTTCGTCTTAACAAAGCAATGGATTTTGATGCAGTTTCCGAAAGGTTTACGTGTATAAATATTAAACATGTATAAAACTAGTTATAGCCCGCGGCTTCGCCGGAAAACTATACGTATAAACCTTCCTCTTGAATCACTCTATCTATTGATGAAAACCGCATTAAAATCCGTTCAGAAGTTTTTGAGATCATCGCGAACATACAGACAGACAGACAGGCGTGGCGGGGATTTGTTTTATAATGATAAATGATAAATGATTTTTATTTCTGTAAGTAGGTTTGTACAAACACTTTTACAAGTCAATCATGTTTTTTTTTTTTTTAAACTAGATGAGGTCGGCGTTTCCTATCTGACTACTCTGAGACGAAAGGCCGAAACAAACTCAGAGGTCACAGTCTCTTATAAAGTCCAGACATAATCTTGGTCACTTCATGTGAAGACCATGTAGATTGGTGTCTGAAATGGTCTTTTGAGGAAAGAACCACACAGATTGAGAGGACCTGTCCAGTCAGTGCACGCATTTGTCATATAATATGTAGTGATAAAGAACTTTCGACATTTTTGAAGCGCAGGCGATTCGATCGTTATAACTCAAGTTTCAACTGCTAGGTACGTATTTAAACCAGTCGACTTACACATACCATACCTATAATATCAGAACATACACTTAAATCTATTAGGAAAATTAAAAAAATCGCCCCTTCTACTCGTTTGATAAGAATCCATTATTACAATAAAATCCTAGTTTGGACCGCTCCCATAGAAATTCTATGATTTCATACAATTATTTGTAATGGTGACAAACGCTTTGTGTGTCATTAATTTCTATTTACAATTCCGTTTGTGTTATTAAAAAGGGCTATTCTGTAAGTCATTGTTTTTTGTAGATTGTTTATTTTTTGTTAATTGTTAATAATTTTGTGTACCTATAAATCATACTTCTAAGTGAAATGGAGATGTCTGTGTGTATGTGTCGTGTGGAGATATCTGTGCTTTACTACAGGGATCGATTATTTAATATCTGTGGATTAGCTGTACAGGTGTTCTCATCGGATTACTTATTACAATATTCAGATTAGGTTAAAATTGAGTGTGTTCATTATATCGCAAATACCGATATCTGGCTGAAAACCTTTGGATAGGCGTGTTCTGCTTAAGCAAACCATCAAAAATTCTCAACATTTCCGTACGATCCAAAACAATAAAAAAAAATTTAATCCATCTTATAAACAGACCCCAATTCAAAAAATCTCGCAAATATAAACATATTGGCAGACGGGTATCAAAAGCGTTACCTATGCGTCTCTTAGGCCACCCTTACATTAATATTAGACTACCCTATTATGACTCAAAGCGACATACGAAGAAAGAAATCAGTCGACGTCCGCCTTTCTGAATATTTCATGTTTCATTTCAGACTTTACAAACTTGTTTTTTTCTATTTACCAATAGGATTTTCAACTCTATTCCAAGGGTGTAAGGTTGGTGGCTTAAGAAGGTGGTGTTGGTTAATTTTGTCGTGATTTCGGGTAGTACTCAACTCTCAATACGGGATGGCTTATTAGCGTTTTTCAAGAATGTGTGTTTAGGCTTTAGTTATTAATAATACACACGACTTACCTACTAATTACATCCGGTTTTCCACGGTTCGAGTTTCTAAATTGTATTGCCAGAGGGCTATGGGAATACAACTATCCGATCCATCACAAAGATCACTTGGAAAGCTGCCACGCTAAAGTGGAATTGGGCTGGACACATCTGCCGCATGTCAGACGACCAATGGGTCAAACTTACGACCCAATGGGTCCCTGTTAATGGCAAGCAACATCGCGGCAGGCCCAGACGGAGATAGCGGGATGAGCCGTCAAAATCAACCCACACGGTTGATTTTGACGGCCAAACTAATGTGGTCTTGATTCAAATTAGCGCCCGTCCACGAGATGTCGTTGTGGTGTACGTGTGATTGGGCCCTAAGGCCCTAAATCCATGCCGCCACTGATTCAAAAATTACATTTATTTCATGAGCTTCAGCTCAAAAAAATTATGTATTAGCATATTTCTCGTACAAATCATCATAAAACAAAAAAATCTTCCCGTATTTTTTAACTCCTTTAACAAAATAGTTGGTCCAATAATCCATTGCATTATGGTGAATACACGGCGTCTGCACATTGACGTTCAGGAGTAATGCTGAGTGCTGATAATGCAGATCACACACCGCTTAAAAAGATTGACAACTCTTGATCTTTCTACAGTTCTGCGTCTAAACACTAGGTACGCTTGATTGTTTCTTTTATTTAGTTTTTTTTCTTACGTCAAAACCATTTACGACGACATCGTTTAGAACAACATTAAAAACCTTATAAAAAAAACTCTGCTTTTAACATTGTTAATTATGCAATTTGTATAGGTATAGATAAACCATTCTAAAAATGAACCTCCACAGCGGTTACGCTCACATGCAAAGAAGGTGTATAGACGCAATACACATAATTGGTCTTTGTCATTGGTAACTCAGTCACCGGCGAGACATGAAAGCGGGACCACGCGTCGATTTTACCGCAAAATGACGATCAAAAACGTCAGTGAAAAAGCATATATAAGTAAATATTTTTTGTTTCAAATTACAAAAAAATCACAGAATTTTTTTTTATGCAAACGGTGCCTACTCAAGTTGCCCAAACGCCGAACAGCCGGATTTGTCGGCCAACTAGTTTATAAATGACACGAACGCGCGACAGAGCAAACGGGGCGTTCCATACTAATTGCACGCTCCCCGCCTTACAATGTTAATACCTGGACTGATCGCACGACTAGTTGAGCTCTAAGTGCGTCGACGAGTCCATGTTTACAGTAAAGTCGCGGCACGCATACAAGTAAAGTGTTGCAATAAGTATCTCCAATGCAATATGGTCCTCTCACACATTGAACTAATCACGTTTGGTGGAGGGGCGTTCATTTTTAGAATGGTTTATCTATAGCAGTATCCACATTTGCGTGTCGAGTTTAGGGGTCTTTTGTAATTCTCAGAAACAAAATACACGTGCATGCAATGTAATCAAAGCCCGCTTTCTCATATTATCTCTTCAGTCAGTTTGTTACTTATCGGTATACAAAACGCACAAAAAAAATCTGCGATCCCCTACATTATGTTTATGTTATGTACTCGTCAAAATTTAGGGAACTACAGAATTATTTTTCGCGAATTTTTGAAAGGTAATATTTTTTTAGCATGTATTGCGTGTTAACTGGAACGCCTTTGGTAAATAACATACTGTGTATTATACTAGCTAATAGGAAAATAGGAAGCCGCCATCTTGTTTTTTCAATGTTTCGCAATCAATTTCACAAATGTTTACTAACAGCGCATTCCTGCCAAGGACATTCCAGTCCTCAGCGCCAGAAGATCCTTTTAATGGGCAAGCATCAGGGTAGCCCGCGAAATTCAAATTTTCTTATGTTTTTTTGCAATTTGCAAGTCAGTATTAAGTTTTATGTCAAATAAAGTATTATTCGCGGCCGTAGCTAATATGTATTTACACAATTATAATCATAAGAATCAGTAATACAACTCCTCAAGTTAGTATTATACTAATTTGAGGAGTTGTATTACTAATTCTTCTACCTCAAATGTGAAGATTTCATGAAATTGTCATTCATAAGGATTACCTGTTCTCAAAGAGTTATATTGATCACTTTAATTATTATAATTATTTAACTACAATACATACTTGTTGCGGCCGCGAATTACATTTTGATACTGACTACTGCTCGTACTACTGACTTGTAAATTGCAAAAACGTAAGAAAGTTTGAATTTCGAGGGCTACCCTGACGCTTTCGCCTTAACTTTGTAATAACATTCATACTACCCGTTTTTATTATTCTCATGACGATAGACTGAGTTATTCCCTCTCAGTCTACTGAGCAGGAATTCACTGCGACAGCGCATATAATTAATAATGCCTCAATAAACAAAAAACAAATAATGCTAATGCAGTAAGAAAACTTGTCACTAACAAATATACTCAGCGATTTCAAAGTCTGTGTGTCACATAAGCCTGGTTTGCAGTGGTTTGTATTGAAATTTTTGAATATGCCAACACTCAAGCAGCTTGCTTTTGAGTTTATCCGAAAATATTCGGCGTAATTATACACGGTTGGGTATCTCTCGAATTTAGTTTGGCGTATGTGGTGTTTATCACGCGGATATGCTCGCGTTTTTTTTATGTTATTGGATAGAAAACCTGCCATATATGTACGTATAAAGCTCACTTGATATTAGATATTAGATTATCACCGACATCTATGGATTTGCAATAGCAATTGCAGGGCTATTTTGTAAAAAAAATCACCGTGAAGCTTAGCTTGAAGCGAGCTGTCAATAGTGTCAATTGTGGTGAAAATTCCTAGCCGATATGCATTGAGTTACAGCCCGCGGCACGTAAGTTGGCAAGAGTCGTTAGATGCGCAGAAGTCATTTTTTGGATCTCTTTGGTCGCGAGCGGGACGCGGGGAATGAGGTAGCATCATTCCGAGCGCGCGATTGGTTGGTCAGTCGACCCTTGTCTCTCGCGTCGCGTCCACGTTCCATTCGCTCCCGAGTACACTTGCGTGCACTAAAATTGTAACATTTGTTTTTGTTGAGCTTTTGTTACAAGTTCTTGTTATTGTTTTGTTTGAATTTTTAAAGTTAGATAATGCCACAAACAAATACGTATTTTACGTAGACATGCCAGAAAAATGGTTTATGATGTGTACTGTTACATATTTTGACGAATTATGCGAACATAAATGTACTGAACTGCTGATTTTTTTTTCGCGATTTCAGGTTTGTTCCCATAGTAAAAGTTGTTCATAATGATGAGTACAATGACCTCTTAAGAGGTTGTTGGTGTTTTACAAATAACCCTGTATATTTTGTTTATTACTCCTAATATACTTCACAAATTCTTCTCCTTTCTTTAACTTTCTTCTAAATAGTTATGTTTAAAAATAAATTATGGTAATAACCACAGAATAATGACAAGCAATAAAAGTGACCATTTTTTTGTTACAATAAGTGTAGCATGCGCGAACTTACCCCCACTACGCCAAAACCTTGCCAACTTACGTGCCGCGGGCTATACAAAAATTATTTCCTAACCTAACTAAAAAAATTCATCCGCATCGCTGTCGAATGGTAATGTACCTAGAGACTGGCGGCATTGCCACGTTGTATGGCATTGCTTAGCCTCTGGCTAAGATAAAAGCCAGCAGGGGATTGACACTTCCCGTGCAGGCTTTTACCAGCCGTTTGGAGATTTCTTTGAACAAATCATAAGCACTCAGACCCCACGGCCCGAGGATTCAACCCCAAACAGCTCGAAAATATAGTTACCGATAAGGTTATTATACTTCCGTGGCTTGAGGTTTTCCACAGCCACAGCGGCAGCGCCAGCACAGCACGCTGTGCCAGGAAGATGGGATGGCGCAAGAGTATCGACACACGTTGCGTCCCACACTAAAGGTCTACCATTTAATTTCAAATAAATTATGGCAATTACCACAGAATACTGACCACCAATAAACGTTACGTGCGGACTATACTAGGTATTGACAGCATTTTTACAGAATAATTTGGCAGGTGAAATGACAGCTCACTTTACTCACTTTAGGAGAATTTTTTTCTGATAATTTATAAGTAAGGTGTCGTTCCACCTGATGCTAGGGATCATACTAGGGATTGACAGTTTATTTCACCTAAGTTTTCACCGTATTACAGACAGATGCATTGCCCTCCCAGACAAACAGCTGAAATCTACGTTTGCTGTAGAGTTACATTGGCAGACTCACAGACTGGCAGACTCACAGACTGGCAGACTCACAGACTGTCAGACTCACAAACTGGCAGACTCACAGACTGGCAGACTCACAGACTGGCAGACTCACAGACTGGCAGACTCACAGACTGGCAGACTCACAGACTGGCAGACTCAGTTAGGCGGCAAAAATCGGTAGTAGTAGTAGAACTTCAAAATATTTTATTTCACATAAACCTAAATATGTGGGTACTTATGAAACATCAGAAGCTAGTAGCACGGTCCCAATTGGTCGTTTACCATGGAAAAGAGCCAGCAAGAAACTCCACGGTTAGTCTTTTGAAAATAATTGGCTTATATTGGTTCCAATTGCGAGAACAATTCGGTGCACAGTTAATTGGCAGCCTAGATCGCGTGATATATCACACCTCTAGACTTTTTCCTTTGGGGTATAGTCTACATAGATAACTCGGGTACGATTGAGGAATTGGAAGCCAACATTACACGCGATATTCGCCAAATATCACCAAACATGCTCGGACGCGTCTAGAAAATTGGAACTTAGACTACTTACGTCCAACATTTAAAAGAATTAATCTTTAAAAAAACGTTCGTTCTTTTGTATCATAATAAAGATAATTCGATAAACTTGGTATATTTTTTTTTTTTATTTTGAAAAAAAGTACCTCTAAATGAATCACCCGTTTCAATGTTTTCAAATTACGCTGTTAATAGATATGGGAGGATAGGGCAGTGTAGGCTTGACAACAAGTACTAGGTACTTAACAAAATAAAAAATGGTCAACAAATTCTTTTCATTCTTCCATAGACGATTCCTATCGATCCTAACAGCCCATAATATAATTTGAAGAGTATAACTAATACATAGTTTTATTGCATAATTTTCGAAGTAAAGAGAAAATCAATCATCGCTAAAAGTTAGGAGCAAATTCAATTTCTTTGATAGACAAACGTACTTTTTTCCGTTTTTCGCATGATATGAGAGTAATCCGCGAAATCCAAGGGGAGGCAACCTTGTCTAGCCACTCGCTGCTGTAATGTGCTTGCTCTAGATCACGGATTCAACAGTGGATGAGGCATCTAAAAAATAGTTTTGTAGAAACGGATAAAAAGGTACAGTACCTGGGCGTTAACTTCTAGTCAAACTAAAGCACATCCCGTGCGTGATACACGACGAAAGCCCACACCGATTATGTCAACTAACTTGTATGAGGGCAATGCTATTATAAGTACAAAGACGTAGACCAACCCAACATTCGATCTTCAAAAACGGCAAAATGTCACACTATTAAATGACACATGGAAGTAGGTTGGCATGTCGTAAATCGGGAGCGAAGAACTTTTTTGACTTGAAAACGTCTTTTCGCTCGGTGGTGATAAGTTCAAAATTTCTGACCGACAAAAACATGTAAGATTACAACCGCTAATACAAACGCTAATAACTACAAGACTTTTAATGCTAGAGTAATCGTTGAGCATTCAAAAGATAGTCATATTTATAACAATTTCACGGCAGGATAAAACTTGTCTATGACGTCACACGACGCGAGTCCAGGCGCATGTGCGTGACCCTCTACTTTTTTTCACTATGTGTAATTCTTATAGCACAAAACCTTGTTTAGCTAGATCAGGTATTCTGGTGTCTTTATCAAGAGTTGACAAAACACTACCAGGACCTAAAGAGAAACAACAGAAATATTTACCAAAATAGGGTTAAAAATTAATATGAAGTTGATGTCGTCTCATATCGACCATAAATCTGTTCAGAACTAAAAACTATCATGAAAAGTGAAAGCTTACTTTATAAGGAATGCATAGAGCCTACTAAGTCTAGTGTCGAGTAAATACAATGGCCACGGTAGTATCGGAAACCGTAGTAAAATTTCAATCATTTTTCACGACAACAAACTGCGCGGACTCGAAGTGCGCCTACTATTTTTTTACTTATAATATCATTTTAAGGGGGTATTTTAACTGGCACGAAGTTTATTTAAGCACATTTAAGTCGCATGACTTGCTGATAATTAAAACAATAGACGCGCACAATCTGCTCAGTCTTTCAGGCACGTCTACACTCGCGGTACAATTTTTTCTCGTGTCTGCATGCGCTTGCGGGAGCGCAACCTGCGTACAATTTGTATTATGGTGTAGGGTGTTCTAATTCATACAAATGATAACAGTTAGTACGCGAAGTTATGAGTATGACGTACAAACGCGACTTGATTGATCGTCCAATATGTCTAATTGGACCGAGCGAGCGAAACGTCCTATACAGGTCGTATTTTACAAACTTGGTATACAAACCTGTATACCAAGTTTCATCCAGATCGGTTGTAAAATACAACCTGTAAAACCTTACGACTTTATAAAAAAAAAAATTGTGTTCGTTTTTTGATTGGAAGGGTACTTCCTCCAAAAACGGGCAAAAAGGGGGCTACTGGATATATCCGCCTTATGAGATCTGATTTCGATGGTTCTTTTATATTTGAAAACTTTAAGTTGGTCTCATAAAAATTTGGTGAAGATCTGATGAAAAAAAAAATACATGGTAAATATCGCGTTTTAAATAACTTTAGTTTTATATTAATTGTTGCAAAAAAGTTTGTGCTCGCGAGTTCTATTGTTCGCAGAACTACTAGTCACACAAAGATCGCCTCAATCACGTACTCACGCGTGATCGCTTTCAGTTAAGGCATGGCCTTACGTAATTTTGACGTTCAAAAAGGGCTGATTCTTAGCCTGATTTTTTTCTTTTATATTTGTAATGATTTTTTATTTTCATCTAGCATATCCATCACGACAGAGCTCCCTGACCAAATGCACATGGTTTTGTTTGCCCAAGTCTCACCCGTCAAGTTACGTAGTATTCGTTTCTTTGCACCAAACTGACAGTTCTTCGAGTCCCGGTAGCCATGTTTATGGGAGCTAATACTAATGGATTTTACTGAATGTATGTTTGAATGTCTACTTTTATCGTATTTGATAAGTTCAGAGGGACATTATTGTATTTTTTTTTTTATTCGTAAAACTGTATTTGTCATACGTTTGCTGCAGTGGTATTTGAGGAATGATAATCATAGCTACCTACTTGCTCTTTTTTGTTCCAATAATTGGAAGAGATTCGTTATAATCAATCAATCTGCCTAGCCTTTTCCCAACTATGTTGGGTTCGGCTTCCAGTCTATTTTACATGAAGCGACTGCCTATCTGACCTTCACAACCCAGTTACTGGGTAATACGATACCCCTTGGTAAGACTGGTTGTCAGACTTTCGGGCTTCTGACGACCCGTAACGATTGTCAAAGATCCACGAATGACAGCCGGGAGCAACGGCTTCACGTGCTTTCCGAGGCACGGAGGAGTCTCGGTATGTAAAGATATATAGCTTATCCTGATGGATCGACCCGTGCGGCTGTTATTATTTAGACACGAGCTCCTCTAAGAAAACTAACTAAAACTAAGCATCTTTTTGAGAATATTCCTAAGAAGCACAAACGTACCTATACCATTATTATCTTCAATATTACTCATCCTTAGCCATGTTGGTAAAGACGGTAGAGAAAAGTCGCCTAAAGGCAAAGATACAAATAAGAAACAAACAAATACAATTATTCAATGAATCTACACAACGACAATAACATCAGACACATTTACTGAGAACATTATTTGCATATTTTAAAATATTTACAAACATCTTTCGTAAACGAGAGCGCCGCAGTCATACAAACTTTAACATAACCTTAAATTTACAAATACCTACTTTATTTCTTACGCAGTAGAGTTCACGTGAACAGAAAATGTTAATATTGTTTAAAATACCAATAGTACCATTCGTCCCCCAAACCGTATCATGCATTGCAAACGTAAAACATCGCTGATAGATACAGTTTTTCGCGCCAATATCGTCCTTACTATCAAACATTTAGAATTTGAGGTTAGAAATTTTGGCGGCAAACGCCAAATATATTTTATATTTAAAATTCAAAGAAACAATATCGGGTGTGCATACAGTTCTATTTTCGTCGCATCAGGATATTTTATGAGCGTAGTGGGAAATACGACAGTTTTCTCCTTCTGAAAAAATGGCTGTCGAGAATTTATTATGCGTCCTCGGGCGCCATGTTTTAATAACGCGTGAGTGTTGCCCGTTCATACAGGTAATTTGTTCTGCATTGTTTTTAATCTTTATTACCGTAGATATTTTATTGGAAGAAGGAGTGGCGAGCCCATTAATTAGAAGGATGAGCATATTGTGATGCATTAATGTAACCGTTATAAGTTAAATTGGAATAGTGTGCGCATAACTTAGGCTATTCAGAAAATACTTTTTTTTTTATTTTAAAAGCCGGTGCCTAAAATTGGCGTCTTTTTTATTTTTCTCGCGGCCATCAACCAAATCTTGTTTTTCTTACACAGCATAGTGTAACAAACGAAACTTATTTGACATGCCCCCAAACTCAGTCCAAAATAAGATATAAGAATTAGAAGTGTGTATGTATTTATTAGGTTTGTAGGAAATTTTTTGACTCCTAACGCACGGGAGGAGGTTTACCGAATATTCAAATGATGTCCGAAAACATGCCACGGCTTTTTTGTGGCAAATTAACACTAACCTTGTACCTAATTTGTAGACTATCACCCTCCAAAACAAAGCAAATACTATATAGCAACATAAATAAGCAAAGCAAATACGAATCAAAATGAGGAATCTGCCTGCCTGCCTAGCCTTTTCCCAAGGGTCGGCTTCCAGTCTAACCGGATGCAGCTGAATACCAGTATTTTACATGAAGCGACTGCCTATCTGACCTCAATAACCCAGTTTACTGGGTAATACGATACCCCTTGGTAAGACTGGTTGTCAGACTTTCGGGCTTCTGACGACCCGTAACGACTGTCAAAGATCCTCGAATGACAGCCGGGACCAACGGCTTAACGTGCTTTCCGAGGCACGGAGGAGTCTCGGTATGAAAAGATGGTCACCCATCCACAGACCAACCCCGGCAAGCGTAGCTTAACCTGATGGATCGACCCGTGCGACTGTTATTACTTAGCCACGAGCTCCTCCTTAGGAATAAAATAAATAAAACCTTGCACCTAGGAGTCGAAAATTGCCTGCAAACCTAATAAATACATACAAACTTCTAACTCTTGTATCTCATTTCGGACTGAGTTTTGAGATATGTATGTCAAATAAGTTCCGTTTGTTACACTATTCTGTACTATAAAAACAAGATTTGGTTGATGGCCGCGAGAAAAAAGAAAAAGACGCCACCTGCCATACTAAAATCGGCATAGCCCTTTGTTTGTCCCTCAAAATTTGAATAAGTACTGGTTCCGATTAATAACGTTTCATACTACACCAAAATAATTTCAGACAAAGAAACTAGTTGAATGGAGGAATCGCCCCAAAAATAAAGAGACAACACTTGTATCGAAATCCACATAAAAACGGGCCCTAGGGGTGATGGTAACAACCCGATCCTTGTCCAAATCTTTGGAATGTATTCAATAACATACAATAAAGGCTGAATGGGGGACTGACCCTTGCCTCTTTACTGAGAATATGGAAAACCAATTGAAGATCCCTACGAACAAATCTTTTGAATCCCATGACCAGTGGAATTATTTTAAATACGATTAGTTTTAGATATACTATGTTATTATATTTTCATTTTAATTTGTTAGATGATTTATATTTGGAAAATTGTATTGATTTTTTATATACATATATTTATATTCTATATTATATTATAATACCTACGTATATGGTCTCTCAATAAGAGTGCACTTTTTAAATTTCGTGTAATTTTTTTTTTTCGTGCAAGTGGCAACTCTGATATTCTGTAACATATGATTGTTTCGATTATTAAAAATGGAGCTCTACACAAAAGAAGAACGCGTTATCATTGTGAAAACCCATTTCAAAAATTTTACTTACAAAGTAGATTAAGTATGGAATAAAATATCCGGCATATGTCCCCCATTTTCGATTACTTTTTGACAAAAATGTGGCTTATGTCAACGATGACGCGTTGGATCTCGTCCTTGAGCTCAGGAATTGTTTCTGGTTTATTCGCATATACCCGAGATTTCAGAAAACCTCAAGAAAGAAATCGCACGGTGTTAAATCGAGTGATCTTGGTGGTGCCGTCCCGCTGATACCACATGTCGTTCAGATCCATGCCGTCCACATGAACTCCGTTATCATGTTCCTGTAAGAATGGGAGCGGTCTCAGGTTCACCATTAATGGGTTTTCACAATGATAACGCGTTCTTCTTTTGTGTAGCGCTCCATTTTTAATAATCAGAACTATCATAGGTGACAACTGTAAAATTTCAGAGTTGCCAATTACACGAAAAAAAATTACACGAAATTTAAAAAGTGCACTCTTGTTGAGACACTATATAATGAATTATATGAAATCACTACATATTCAAAAAACAAAGTCCCTGGCCACGTCTGTCTGTCTGTATAAACTGCTGAACGGATTTTCATGCGGTTTTCACCAGTGATCTAAGAGGAAGGTTTAGGAGTCGTTTCCGAATATCACGCGAGCGAAGCTGCTGGCAAAAGCTAGTATACGTATATAATACGAAATCTTGTTTCATTATTATTATGCGATTATGTGAGATTAAGTGCGGATTTCACCAATTGAAACTGAACGCGATCAGCACGTAAACCACGTTTAAGAGCTATCACTCTCATTATTTTCTTTAAAATATTGACTCTGACAGCTCTTGAACTCGGTTTAGATGCGCTGATTGCGTTCAATTTCATTGGTGAAATCTGCACTAAGCGACAAACATCTCTTACACTTTTTATACTGTTTATGAATTAATAGAAGTACTGTCAACCGCACGTCGGTGGTAACACCCATCTTACATCTTAAAAGGGTGTAAGGAGATGGTTGCTCCTGTACTTTCTTATATTCATAGCTTGGCTTTAACCCAGAACAGTGAAATATATCGAAAGACCTTGGCTGAAGAGTATCATCCTATCGCAGTATTATCATGCGCTGTAAAACTTTTTGACAATATCGCTCACAAAGGTAAATACGTGGATTTGTGAGGAGCAGCATGGCTTCCGAGTGGGTCGATCAGTAGAGACTAACTTGTTGTCCCTTGTTGACTACATATCTCATAACATGGATAAAGGTCAAAAGTAGATGTGTTATAATATTTAGATTTTGAAAAGGCGTTCGATACAGTGGGTAACGATATTCGATTAAATAAATTATACAGCATGGGTTTCACCACAAAACTTCTAATTTTTTTTGCGGATTACCTTTCAAATAGAAAACAGTATGTTAGCCATGGATCCTTTATTTAGAAGTCATATCATACGCGTTCAGGTGTAAGCCAGGGTTCAGTTTTAGGCCCCCTACTCTTTCTCATTATGGTCAACAATCTCATTAAAGTAGTAATGGTGAGAATTTAAAATTAGCTCAAGTAATTAATAAGGATCTAACTCCCGAACATCTTCAAAGTGACATCGACCGAATCCATAAGTTGAGTGTAGAAAATAAAATGATGTTTAATGCCGGTAAATGTTACGTCATGACCATTAGCCGCAAGTTACATCCTACACATGCCACCTATACCTTAGCAGGTGTTGAAATAGATCTTGGCGTGACATTTGACTGCGGATTGACATTCCATGCCGGCGCCTAGGTTTTGTCCTACGCAATGCCCGTGATTTCAATAATCCTATTGTCAATAAATTATTATTTAACTGTCTAGTTAGAAGTAAGTTAAAATTTGCTGCAGCCGTCTGGAATCCCCACGAATCCACATATCATATGTATTAGGGATTGAAAAGGTTCAGAAAGCGTTCCCGCGTTTTTTATATAAAAAGATTTACGGATATTATCCATTTATGTATTCTACTCATGTCCTGCTGGAAATGTTAGGATATAATTCCCTGGCAGTGCGTAGAGCCAGATATCAGATTTTAGAATCTGATATCTGGCTCTACGCACTGCCAGGGGAATCTACCATGATCCTTAATTTTTTTTTGGCTATTAGTAGCCAAAAAAAAATTAAGGATCATGGTAGATTCCCCAGAGCTACACAATACTTTGTGTACACTTTATGTGCCTGACAACTACCTGCGTCATAGGCGACGACACCGACTGGTCCTCACATCCCATTGTCGCACTATGTCGCGCGCGCAATCCCCGTTGTGTCGCATGCATGGTGCTATAAACTCCTTAATGGAGACAGTCCCGGAATGTGACATCTTTAATGACACACTCAGGGTGATCAAATTGTCTCATGTTCTGTGAAAGCTATGTTTGTTAGGTAAATAAGTTGTATGTCGTTATCATTTTATTCAATTTTATTTTATTTCCTCTTTTTAAAGTTATTGCTAAGTATGTTTGATATCTGACTTGTTATTTGTTTTTGTTTATATAATATGTTTAGTTTTACCTATTAATTACTGTCATTGGCGCAAGCCATTGTAATTAATTAATTATAAATAAATAAATAAACACTTTGATCTTGAACTGACCTAGCGTAGTATGGAGTTTCAATAAAATATTGGTTACCAGTCACGTGCTGCCTATTGTACCTACCTACAAGAGGTTACAATTTCTCATAGTCTAAACACATGTTTCTACAATTTACATACATTTGAAAGCAAGCAATCCACTTGTCTACTAACAAAAATAAAACGCACATTTTCAACAGAATCACAGATAGCGTTTTATTTTCATGTTTCGAATCGCAACATTGGCAGCAGCGTTTTCTTTTACTCATTTACCAACTTACTATTACTTTCGCACCCTTCTTTATTAACAGCAGTTTAAGGTATATTTTTGCTTATTTTCTGGTAGAATAAATAATGTATTAACTGCGCTAGATGCAGGGACATTGAATGGGTAGTGCCGCCATAGACAGCTGTCACTATTGTCTAAAGAAACGTGTCGCGCTATATATAGCTATCTTTTAATTATTGCAGTTGCTTAGTGTTAGGCTTAAGTGGTCGAATGACAAATTAAAATGATGATGAAAGATGAACATATAAGGGGTTGATTCTATCCAAAATAAATTTTATAGTTTGTTCCCAAAGTAAATGATGAAAGTGTAAACAAACCCTGTTCTGTCATGTCACATTTTAATTCAATGTATCTTTTATTACGTAGAAAAAGAAAAAATACGTATCCAATATATTTTAATAATCTACATGACGGATACAAAAAAAAAATGTTATTCATCATCCCTATTAGTAACACATCACCTGCATAGCCTTTTCCCAACTATGTTGGGGTCGGCTTCCAGTCTATCCGGATGCAGCTGAATACCAGTATCTTACATAGAGCGGCTGTCTATCTGATCTCCACAGCCTAGTTACTGGGTAATACGATACCGATACGTCTTGGTAATACTGGTCATCAGACTTTCGGGCTTTTGACGACCCGTAACGACTGTCAAAAATCCACGAATGACAGCCGAGATTTTCGAGGCACGGATGTATTGGTATGTAAAGACCCCTTCCCCGGACCAACCGCGGCAAGCGTAGTTTAACCTGATCGATCGACTCGTGCGGCTGATAATACTTAGCCACAAGCCCCTCAAAGGAAATTAGTATCACATTCATCTGTATTAAGAAGGTTACAACTTCACCACTTTTTCTAGCAATTATTGTTTGATTAACATTATTAAATTGTAATTGAAAAATCATCGTAGAAAATTGAGGTTATAAAATTAACCTCAACTGTCAAATGAATAACATCTTTAAGGTGGTTTAAAAATTCGAAAGTATTCAAATAATTAAATCAATTCACTCAATTTGTAAGTGACACTACAAATTGACATCCACCGGTATGTTTTCTGATCCATTTGTTTACATTCTCATTAAATACTTTTGGAACAGATCATACGTGAAATGGTTATTATTTTTTTTATAAAAAACTGAAAACATAGGTACTGGCTTAGGAGGCTATCCCTGTATTGGAACACCCAATAAGTTCTAAATACTAGTACTAACTTTCAACCCTCTACAAAGCGCAAGTCCGATTCTGCTTAGTATTGCAGACACCTTTGGGATGACTCAGCTAAATACCAACTTGCCGCGCTTGACTCGGTGGAACGCAGAGCTAAGACGCTCATTGGCGACGTAAAACTGGTGGATGCGAAGCTTCACAGTTTAGCTCATCGCCGCAAGGTTGCCTGCTTGTCGGTCTTCTACAGATTGTACTTCGGTGAGTGTGCTCAAGAACTCTACGAGCTCATTTCACCGGCCCCCTTCTACCATCGGACATCTAGACGCACTGCCAGTTATCATCCCTACCTCGTTGCTATTCCACCAAAACGCACTAAGCGCTGTGTCCAAATGTCATTTATAATGCGCACAGCAAAAGAGTGGAACTCTTTACCTTCGCCTGTGTTTCCCAACGCATACAATCCTAATTTCGTCATAGTAAGAGGGAACGGGCTTCTTCTGGGTAAGCTCACTCCATCGTCGAATTTGTCTCTGTTGCCTTCGACCTAGACTAGAGTCAAGAGCAAACCCATCTCAAGTAAAAAAAATCAAACCTCATTGTTCATGCTCATTGCTCATGTTCAAACTAGGCTGAGTATCAGTACTTTTTGAACGACAAAATAAAATAAGACATTCCAAGACGCCCGCCCTTCATTATCAATTCAATTCAAACAAAACCCAGAAGCACAGTGAAGAACTAGATTCTATGCTTTCTAGTATCTAATAAGCGAAATGAAAATGAAAATGAAAGAAAGATAGAAAATGCACTTTCAGTTTTTCCAAATTTCCCAATTTTCCCGGCAACTTTTCAAACAAACCTTGTCCAGACAATTACATACACAACAAGAAAAAAATTATGCTATTTGGTGCAGTCGTTCGGAAGTTATACGCGTACATACATTTCGGCGATTCATATTTATATATATAGCTTATAAGTGTTAAGACTCATTACTTCCTAGATTACAAACTTGACTCTATATCCAGGCCAGTATCCACAGAAAGAAAGCCACCACAAGCCATTTCTACAACAAAATGGAACAAATTATCGAGGGGGCGACGCAGAATGCAATTTCCTCGCCGGACCAGCCAATATGTCTCCGGCGATCCCGGGAAAGCGGACAAATGAATAAAAATCAACCGCACACATTCAACCATTTGTTATCCCACACAAAGAACTTTACGTGAATACAAAACTTTGTATGTGTGTGTGACATTTTTACCAGAATTTCTTTATATAAAGATCGTCTTATTTACTTACTTTTTATTTACTACCTCCTGCCCGCGGCTTCGCCTGCTTTGTGGTCGGAGATTATACAACGGGAACGTGCTACCGGGATAAAAAGTATTGATTGTTCTAACCCAGGTCTTGGTATACCTTTTTTTTGAATGGGAAGTCATCAAATAACTTCTCCCGCTCTGGGCGGAGCGGGAGGGCGTGTCAGACTTTTACTGACTAAAACCCACCCGCAACCCTGGCAGTCATCGGCCCTAGCGGACTCCTTCAGCTAGTGCTGACATCTCTTTGAGGCGCGCGTGGAATACAACGCGCCGTCGACCCGGGCCTGGTCCTTACCGGACGGCGCGCTACCCATTGTTCACCGTCCGCAAGCCCGTGCCTACGGTGGCCAGGAATCAGCTCTCAATTCCCGACGCCCAGGGCGTCCTGCGGCGACTACGGGCGCAAAGATTGCCTCTCAATCACATGTTCCGCCTACTGCTTTGCGAGCATTAGCTCCTTCGCAGAAGGAGGTGAGGTCTTGGTATACCTGTGTGCCGAATTTCTCCGAACCTGTTCAGCTGCTAATGCTTCAAAAGGTTAAGATACTTTTGCATTGTTAATATTAGTACGGATTAAGTATAAAGTTCTGTTTACGTTTTTAGTTTTGTATTTTTAATAAATTTTTATTAACAGCATTAATATTGACGTGTATTAGCTGACTTATGGCAAATAATTTAATTTAATTTAATGTTTTGTGTTGCGCAACTAAATGATTTTGTGCCAACAGTGTACAAAATCATTTTTTTAACTGAATAGCTGTGCTGCTGGGGAGTTTGTTGCGCCACTTCTCCTCGTCAGCTAAAGTTCTAGGAAGTTGGTGAAGGGCGGCCATTTTGGGGGATAGTCTTATGTTATTTTGACGTTCGAAAAGTAGTGATTCTCAGCCTAGTTTGAATAAACGACTTTTGATTTTGATTTAAGCTTGTCTTGTTGGTCTAGCATGGTTGGTCTTGGTAGTCTGTCCTGGGTTTGAATCCTGAGTCGGGCAGCGAAAAAAGGAACAAATCCAGACTTTAATACGCTAGTATTAAAGTCTGGATTTGTTCCTTTTTAACGGCAATACGGGTAAGGATAGGTATACTTCTGCCTACTCCGTCGGAAAATGCAGGCGTCATGTTCTGTAAAAATAGTTTCAAAATTTTGACGGTAGCACTAACTCAAACGTTCACAAAATAATTAAGCTTCATTTGTACAGATTAGATATTTGACCAAACTTTTGATTAGGCTCCGTAAACATTGCCACGTTTCTTGAAAAAAAAAAGGTCACGAGCGAGTCGGACTCGCGCACCGAGGGTTCCATACCGTCATATATAAAAAAACTGTGCTATTCAGAGACATTGTTTATTTTCCTGTAAATTTTACATAAACTTTTCATAATTTTTCATCAAAACTGGACTACTATGCGGCCTAAAAAAAATGTTTCAGAATGTGCAAACAGCGGTCTTTCATATGACACCGAATTTTTAAGACAGGGACTGAAATGGGGTTTCAGTCCCTGTTGCAAACAAAATATATATTTTTTTATTTCTTTCTTTGCAAAATAGTTGGGCAAACGTCATCTAAAACTATTCCAAATTTCAAGTTGATAGCTTTAGTAATCTAATATAATCGCATTACCCTAATCTCTTCAAAGTGAGAGTGAACAGGCTTCTTCTGGGTAAGCTCACTCCATCGTCGACTTTGTCTCTGTCACCTCTGACCTAGACTAGAGTCAAGAGCAAATCCATCACAAATAAAAAATAAAAAATTGTAGTTCTTGAGATATCCAGCTGTGACAGACAGACAGGCAGACTGAGTCGCACCATAAGGGTTCCTTTTTACCATTTTGGTACGGAACCCTAAAAATAACACCTATCCAAATAACTTTAAAAATTCGGCCTAAAATTAATTTCACCGCAGGGTTTCATATTACATACACAAGATTAACTCTAAAAGATACGCACAATAATCAAGTTAAGGTCTGCATTGTGCCATCATAAGTAAAGGTCGGGCCAGATTAAATTTATGCCCCCTAAAATAATTAATTCCCTTTAACTTCATTAAGAAACCCGCATAGGTGTAATTACAATGAGCTAAGGAATCTTAATTGTCGAATAGAGAGAGTGACATACGGGGCGAAAGGACGGCGAGTGTGTGGTTATGTATGACTGTTGGTTGAAGAAACTAAAGTGCTAAAAGGATCATTTGAAACAGTAAATACTAATTCCATGCTTTTAAATGACGTTGATAGGGAGGCGTTGTTACTATACATTTTCAAAATCGTCTGTAATTCCCAAGTCCTGAGGGGTACCTGCGAGTCTGTTGCCATCAGCCGGGCATAAATCCAGACTCCGGGGTGCTGCTGAAATACTCCTAATGGAAAAATATAATAACAATTTGCCCGACCCGGGAATTGAACCCTGGATCTTATGCTCAGCAGTAGCACATGCGACCACTATACCAACAAGGCAGTCCACATACATTATACGTTCGCACGTATATTTGTGAAATACTATTGGTAAATCAAAATGGCGACAATAGTTCCGACTTGGCCACGCGCCAACTGATCCAAGTACAGGCTATGTGTGCCGGATGGGCGTGATCGATGTGCACGATGGGGTGAAAGGAGGGTGTGTGCCTAGCCAGGTGTATCCCTATGTCAGGTTAGGCCTCCTAGCCCAAACGGCGCTGACGTCCTGCACCTATAGGCTCAGACTATCTGCAGACTCATGGCCGGCGGCTAAGAATGGGTTTTGGGTCTTGGGTTTCTTGTTGATGAAAATAATAACAGCAGCTTAATAACTCTTCAGGAACAGAAAAATGGTAACATGCCGATGGCTACGAATCTATTATTATTTCTTGCGCCCTTAGATACCTTGTAACTTTACCTCATCGAGAGCCGCAAATTATCTCCCGATTTCTCCAGAATTTTATTATTCAAGTTTTACAAAATTGCTTATAAATGTCCTAAATATAAAAATAATTATGACATAGTATACATTGCCAGAATCGTCATCAAATTACCCAGGTATTGAGATACCTGTAGTTACTGTAACATTATTTACTGAAAAGATTTTACAGTGTAAACACAAACAAGTTAATTATTTTAATTAAAAATTATTTTTCAAGTTGATTTATTCGAAAACTCATGAAGCTATTTCACTAATCTTATCTGGTCTAATGACCTAAAACAATATGATAGTTACAATATCACAACTATGTTCGATTTAAGAAACACTACTTATCACTTTCCAACTATAAAACACTATTGTTATAATAACAGTGTTTATAGTTTTTTGGTTTTAAAAAATCAAAAAACTATAAACACTGTTTGGTGACGCATCGTCGCGAACAGGGTATGTGTGACCGATGGACGGTCCCTAAATCCATCTTACGTAATACTTCCATTCCATCCTATAAACTTGTTTCGTTTGATTTTTAGGGTTCCGTACCTCAAAAGGGTAAAACGGAACTCTTAAAGGATCACTCGTGTGTCTGTCTGTCTGTCACAGCCAATTTGCTCTGACTTTAATGTACCGATTAAGTTGAAATTTGGTACATATATGAATTTCTGTGACTCATATACGATGTTTGAGTAAATAAATGAATTTTGAATATGGGGTTCAATTATGGGAACAAATAAGAAAATAAAATAAAAAAGTTTTACAAACTGTACCATGTGACATATCAAATAAAAGGGCTTACTGTGAGGGACTAAAATAAATATTTTAATTAAATAACTTTAAAATAATTTATTTTAAAGTTATTAAAGAAAACAGACGCAATTTGACCATTCCCGCCTCCCCATCTCGGAAACTGAGCCTAATACTCTACTACTCACTCCTCTACCTACACGTAAAAAGAAAATTTTACAAGAAGTCTATGGTCTTAAAATAACATGGTAAATCTGTCAATATTGTGAATACAAACTTACATTTGCAGTTGGAATGTGTGGGAGGACATATGTATTTCATCTATAATGTTAAGTTTTTCTTGGGATAAATTCATCCCAACTACGTAACCCTTCAATTTGCGTGGTCCGATACGCACAAGGCCGGTTTTCTCTACTTAGCTATTAATTTTATAGATGTTCCTAAACAAACATTAAAAATAAACAACACTATAGCACTCCTTACTTATACTACACTCATGCAGCCATTCGCTCCTTTAACAATACTCTAGCACCTAAGTATTATCTAGGTACAATCTTACTTACTACTTAAATGTTTAGGTCAGCTTGTGGCACAATTATTTCGTTTATGGGCCATGTAGTGAAAATTGTTACACGTATCTTAGATTTTAGTAAAACATTATTTTATAAAAAAAATTATCAGTGTAAGCAATTATTGGTTGGCTATTAAGGGGGAAGCGTCAGGGTAGCTCGTGAAATTCAAATGTTCTTACGTTTTTTTTGCAATTATGTTAAATAAAGTATGATTCGCGGCCATAACAAATATGACTGTATTTACAGAATTATAATCATTAGAATTAGTAATACAACTTAAATAGTATATTTTTTTGTTTTTATTTGTGATGGGTTTGCGTTTGGCTCTAGTCTAGGGCAGAGGTGACAGAGACAAAGTCGACGATGGAGTGAGCTTACCCA
The DNA here is from genome assembly GCA_948252095.1 of Dicycla oo. NCBI lineage: Eukaryota > Metazoa > Arthropoda > Insecta > Lepidoptera > Noctuidae > Dicycla > Dicycla oo. The sequence continues at coordinate 26,074,167 of OX411729.1, read as the reverse complement.
GAAGAAGCCTGTTCACTCTCACATAATCCTAGAATGTCAAGATTTCATTAAATATCCTGGAACATTTTCACACACAGTCATCTGATCCCAAATTAAGCAGAGCTTGTACTATAGAAACCAGATAACTGATATACTACGTATACTACTTTCTTTGTAAATACATACTTATATAGATAATTACACCCAGACTCAGGACAAACAGACATGTTCATGCACACAAATGTTTGCCCTGGATGGGAATCGAAAAAACCCATGACCTGCGACATGATAGGTCTAGGTAGGATCTTAACCAACCATGCCACCTGGCCTGCCTAAATAGTCATTCATTAGGATTACCTGGTCTTAAAGAGTTGTATTGATCACTTTAATGTAAATACTTACTTGTTTTTTTTTTTTTGGATGGGAAATCATCAAATAACTTCTCCCGCTCTGGGTGGAGTGGGAGGGCGTGTCAGACTTCTAGTGACTAAAACCCACCCGTGTTCCTTCAGTTGCCTGTGCCAGGGCCACGGTAACTCTTTCGAACAACCCGCAACCCTGGCGCGACTTAGTTGTTACGGTCGCGAATTATATTTTGATCAACGTACAACCTAAAACTAACTTGTAAATTGCAAAAAAGGTAAGAATTTGAATTTCACGGGATACCTTGACGCTTTCGCCTTAACAAAAAAGATAAGATAAAGATTTATAACCTACCACAATACAGGGTTTAAGGGACAGCCCTCCGTAAACTAACAGGGTGCATTCAGCTTCTTATTTTGAATCCTATTCAACGGGAATTCTTTTTTTATCGCTTTTACTATTCCTTTCAACATAAAATTACATTCTCCGTACGCAGAACTCCATTTAAGTATGTAAATAAAACAGCTAAAATAAAAATAAACCAGCAATGGATTTTGAAATATTCTAACGACCGACGCGTAAAATCAGCTGTTCACTTTCTGTCTAGCTACAGAGTTCATTGAACTCACCGCATCCCATATTACCTACCCCTCCGAACCAGGAACATATGCTCCAATTTGTGCATAATAACACAAACAAATCAGGTTTATTGGATTCCCATAATATTCTTGAAATAATTATATGTACCGGTCATTTTAATATGATATAGGTACTGAATTCACCCTATAAGCCTACGGGGGGCCTAACTAACTTACCTTACCTTACCACTGTACCTTATAATTATCTAATTAGTTTAATAATAAATATATAAAAAGTATAGTATTATAAAACAATACATAATAGTTTTAATTATACTGTGGGAGACTGGTGCTAGGTGTAAGATCTGTATTTCAGGACACCAGGTGAAATAAGAAAATACCATCTCTAGCGTTTTAAAAACAGAATATACATACATAACACATACATAAACTCACGCCTTCTTCCCATGGGGGTAGGCAGAAACCACAGAACGCCATCTGCTACGATCCTTACATACTCTTTTTGCTTCGTATACGTTCAAACTACATTATGTCGCATTAAATGCAACACAAACATGTTTTTCTTCAAATGATGGATTTTTTTAATATTTTTATTTTTTTTTAAATCAAAAAACATAATAACGAATATAACTTGTCACAATACGCACGTGGTTAATAACTAAAGGAAAGTAGCCATTAGGAAAATCGTAATTTTGTATTGGTATGTAATTTATTCTTTAAAAAGTGATTACATAATTTGAACATTTATATAATAGGTTGGGGAAAAAGTTTCTTCGCATTTTTTATGAAAATTCAAAACATTTTTTAATATAGTTTATTTACATTTAACTAAAGTATGTAGGTACCATTTTGTTCGATAACTTTTTGCCATCTTGTAGGTAGGGACATGATCCCATTGCTATAGAAATTTTGGGACTTCTGGTCAAAATACCGCGACAAGTGGTTTTGGCAGTCCTCTCGTGATGTTAACCTGACACTGCCTAAAGAATTCTGAAGAGACCGAAACAGGTGGAAATCTGAAGGTCAGGATTATACGGCGGATGCATTAACACCTCCCAGCCAAACTCTCTTAATTTTTGCTGAGTGGCTAAAGATGTGTTAGGTCTAGCGTTATCATGATGAAAAACCACACCCCTTCTGTTGATTAATTCCGGCCGCTTTCTCTCAACTTCTTGCTTTAATCTCATCAGTTGTTCGCAGTAGAGTTCAGAATCGATGGTCCTGCCTGGTGGTAACAGCTCATAATGAATAATGCCCTTCCAATCCCACCACACACACAGCATCATCTTGTTGCGAGTTAACCCGGGTTTCGCCACAGTCTGTGAAGCTTGACCGGCCTTTGACCACGACCTTTTTCGCACGTTCTTGTCATACGTGATCCACTTCTCATCACCAGTTATCAGCTTCTTCAAAAATGGTTCGGTTTCATTACGTCGTAATAAAGAATCACAAATGAGTACACGGTTCATTAGGTTTCTTTCAGTGAGCTCGTGAGGTACCCAAATGTCGAGCTTTTTTGTGTACCCAGTTTTTTTCAAATGCGCCAAAACTGTTTTGTGGTCAATTTCCAGTTCTTCAGCTACGTCGTAACTACTGATATGCCGATCTTGCTCCACTTTTTCAAAAATGGCATCCATTTTATCCGTAATAGGGCGACCAGAGCGACGTGCATCTTTGACATCAAAATTTCCGGATTGAAAACGCTTAAACCAAATTTGTGCTACTCTCACAGACACTACACTAGGTCCATAAACATCGCAAATTTTTTTCGCGGCTTGCGCTGCATTTTTACCTTTTTTGTAGTAAAATTTTAAAATGTATCGAATTTCTTCATTAGATTCACTCATCTTGACGGTACGAAAAACAAATGAAAATCACACATTTTCCTAATTTGAATTTGGAATTATGTTCTTTAAAATTTAAACTTTCAATGATACCAAAACCAGCCAGATATTGTATCTGACAAATAGTATAGCCAAAGAGATTTTATTACAAGTTCATACATACATTTAATGGTGATTTTGTGTGGTGTGCTATGGTATTTTATGTGCACCGAATAAATATTTTATCTACATAACTTAAATCGTACATTACGGCAAGGCAACGCCGTCGTCAGTGATTCGGCAGGAGTAATGTCCGTACATTACTCAGCCGCTTTTTGTCGGTGGCCGATTTGCAATCAAGTCAGCTGTTGTTGGAACCAACAAACCCAGCTCCAGTTGGCCAACTCATTCGTCCGTATGTCAGCCAAAACACAGGGCGCCTTATTCAAGATCACATAAAGGGATGAATATATGGGTTACTGTCGGTCAGAGCGTCATGCCACAAACAATACGCGGGTATATGGCCGTTGTACCCAGTGATCCGGACACAATAGCTGCTAAGGCTTTCAATAACACAACTTAACTGCTTATGAATTTGGGTGGCGTTCGTCTTAAAGGTAATGGTGGTAAAATATCTATTATCTAAGATGAAAAACATGAAATCGGATAATATAACTTTTTTTTATTTTTTTTATTTGGCTTTAGATACGTTTAGTTACAGACAGAAATATAAACATGAAACTTTAAGGAATGTTGTAAATAACATATATATTTAATTTTCTATCGCTGATGAACTGATGAGTGTGACTGGTGATTGTGACAAAAAAAAATAACATCTGTAAAATTCTAAACATTCAAATAAATAAATAAAATCAAAACTGATATCGTAGGCAGAATAGCAGCATACCATACCATTGCAACAGTCCTTATTAGAAAAAACTTCATCGGAAAGCTGAGGAACTACCAACTTACTAAATACACATAAAAATACCAACAACCTGGTGATGACCCCTATAGTTAAAGATATTAGGTCTACATTGCTGGCGTCTCAACAAATCAGACAGAAAATAAAAGATGGCAGCTCTCTAGTTAATATTGACTCGTCAACAGTGGATTTCGTTCAAACTTTTCTCATTTGGAGTCCAGTCAAACCGTCCTTTACTAGTATGAATGGTAGGATCCGTTTTTTATGTTCTAGACTCTAGTTTTAATAAATCGAAACTGTAATAAGGTATGCTGACCATGAGGTCCTGGGTTCGACTCCCGGTTGGGACATAGTTTTATTGCGTTTTTCTATCTGGAATTTCTCCGGAGCAGCCCGGAGTCTGCATGTGTACCCGGTTGATGTTAATGGACTCGAACCTTATAACTTGGGACTCAAACATAACTGGTGAAATATGGATGTACTGTTGCTATACCTCTGCCTAACCCTTCGGAGATTGCAGGCGTGATGTTATGTAATAAAGAAAACTAGTGCAAAAGAAAGGGAAATAATCATTTTTGTATCATTTATAATAGTAGTTTACGAAACTGTTGCATAATGAGGGGTATTAAAACACGAGTTTTTAATAGTAGCACACGAGTGTTTATCCTAGTTCTCCTAGTTATGTGCAGTTTCATACACTACTTTATCTACACTCATGCAATATGTAGATAAATAAAAGAAACAAAGTTAGTAAACAAAGTAAATAAACACAATAATGGCTCCGAAAACATAGTAATGTAGATTACGTTACTATGGTTACGGAGATATCGTCGGTGCCCATATACAATGATAAAAATGTTATTGAAAATTCCTAGGGCGATCCGAGGTGTACTTTCATAGAAAAAAGTTATTTTATAGTATTATGTTGTTAAGAAATCTGTATAATAATAAATAAAAAAATGTTTGAGTTGTACATACATGCAATAAGTGTCATTATGGTATTTCTGAATTCATAATCAAATATTTACTATATGAGTGTAGATACTCGTAGATATATCAGGTTGGCGGGAAAGTCTTGCACCAAGATATAAGGCTTTACAAGATATAAGAATTTATTGATAACTTTGTTATTTACAATAATATTATTTTATTAAACAAATTAAAATATCAAGTAATTTTCTTAATTCTAACAAAAAAGAAGAAACTCTCTATCAAACAATCTAACAAGACAACGACGATGGCAAGAGACCGGACGGCCTGTCTTTACCCAGCATCATCATTCTCCTGCCCTTGTCCCAATTTATTTGGGGTCGGCGCAACATGTCTTTTTCTTCCATACTTCTCTATTAGTCGTCATCTCGGTAGTCACTCCCTTTCTGGCCATATCATCTTTCACACAGTCCACCCATCGTTTCTTTGGTCTTCCCTTACTCGTATAGCCCTCCACGTTCATACTCAACACTTTCCTGACGACATTTTCCTCATTGTCTCATGTCTTTACTTTACCCAGCAGTGGGACTGTTATTGGATGATCAAGCTCAGAAATACAAATAAGTAACAATGAAATGAATTATATATTTAAAACCAAAACGAATCACAACATTATATAATACACTCGTTACAATATAATTAAATTATTGTCATATAGTGAAGATATTTGAAAAGAATATTAAAACAAAAATTACATACATTGTTGACCTTTAACTAGAAACTTAGGGCCGTTTTCTTAATCCGTAGATAACTCAACCAATGGTTAAACATAGTAACTAATGGTTGAATTTTGGCTAAATGTGAAATGCTAAAGATGAATGTATTCTTGTTAGCTCCTTCATATTAAAAAAATAGTAACTAATCACATAACTCATTCATGATGTTTAACCATTGGTTGAGTTAACTACTGATCAAAAAACCGGCCCTTAGACATTTAAACAAAAAACTGAAGACTTACTTTAAGAACATACCATTATCAATAAGATAACACGACCCGGTAACACCCTTGTCGCTGGCTAGGTACAGGATTAAATCACCAATCTCATCAGCATCTGCAAATTTTCTTAAAGCAGTCGAGTTTGCAACATATATTTCCAGAGATACAGGCAACCCGGCATTTGTTTCAATCTCTGTTATCACTGGTCCAGGATTGACAGAGTTTACTCTAACGCCAGAAAACAATTCCGTTGCAGCACCTCTAGTAAAATGATCGAAAATAGTTTAGAACAAGAGAATCGGCACCAATGTCTGCCAAACAGCATAACACTTTGTCGGCAGTAGTGCTCGTTTAGCAATGTATTACAAATATGGACATTTAAAAAATTAAATATTGTGCTAAAATGTAATTAAGTACCTACTTAATTATGCTAAGTAAACTAAAAAACAATACAGGTACCTATATTATTTTATAGTTCACTCAGCTTTATCTACAGTGAGATTAGAAATCTTACAATTTAAAAAAAAATGGCATTTTTTACCTACGTAAGGTTTGTTACAAATATACAACGGAACTATGGACACAATGAGAGATAATGTTTTTGTAGAACTTTTTTATGTTGGTCCTTAGGGTGCGTCCACATCTGGCGAATGTGCCGCGAATGTGCAGCTCCCGAGCCGTTTGCAAGCTGCCCGCGAGCTGCGCGCATGCATTTTTGTTCGTGCGCCGCTCCTGCGCCGCCCGCGCGCCGTACGCGCGTGACCTAAGCGCCGTACGCGATCAGCGCGCGGGCGGCTCGCGTCTTCCTTCCGCAAAACAAACATAACTTACCCGCTCAGTTCGTTTCTGGAGTTTTCTGAGTTTCGTTTTTTTTTCGATTACTGGAGGCTAAGTACGTGTTGTCATGGAGTGGACAGCAGCAATTATATTAAAAGCACTAGTGTCGTCCGACATCTTCGAAAGTACTGAGCCAGTAAACGGAACTGTAAGTGCGAGAAATGAGTGCGCGCAGATCGCGCGCCACGCGCACGCCTTTTACGAGCCTTGCATGAGTTGCGCTAAACCAAACCATTGCCGTGACTGCACGCGCGCAGCTCGCGGGCAGCTCGCAAACGGCTCGCGAGCTGCACATTCGCGGCACATTCGCCAGATGTGGACGCACCCTTAGACTTGACATGCGTTATCGGTTCTGAGGGCAGCTTATTCACCAACGTGGGCACTACGAACCTTCTTGTGCGCTTACCAAAGTAGTTTGTTACTTTTGGAACTGCAAGTGTCTTCTTCTTAGATATAAATGAGTTGGGTACGTATATGATTACGTTCCACTTTGTGGCATTGATTATAAATTGTTCAGCCAAGATATTTAACTATTTTTTAACGAATCGGGAGAACTTTACAGATTTTGAACAGTTCTAATTCTTAATCATAATTTTTAACCGACTTCAATAAGGAGGAGGTGCTCAATTCATCTGAATGTCTTTTTTTTGTATGTTTGTCACGCGATTACTCAAAGACGGATGGACCGATTTGAAAAATTCTTTATTTTTTCTTTTTTTGAAAGGGATATAAATTTAATGTAAATTTTATTAACTTTGCTTGGGTAGTTATTGAGTTAGCTTCAATAATGCGAATTTTTCCCACTTAGTTTATCTGGATGATGTTGTAATAACTTCCTATCACTGTTATTTACATAGCAGGTAGTGGTATTCGAATTTGTGTGGGGTAGGTTCCACAACTAAAAAGTGAAAATAAAAACTTTTTAGCAAAAAATAAAACCGAGTTCCAAAACAAAACACTACAAAGTGAAAAATAACTTTAATTTCGGAAGTCGGTGGCAAAAAACGAAAATACAAAATGAAACAATTTTTAAAATCGGTTAGGTCATACAAAAAAAAAGTAAATCCAATAAAATCAAAAAAACCCGACTGCGAAAAAAGTGAACTTTAAAAAGGTGGACAAGGTGACCTATTTCTGTCTCCAAATCATCTCATGCAGTCGGGGGCATCTTCTTAAACTAAACAATAAAGACCTAGCCTCCGACTGCATGATACCTATTCAATGATACCCCATTTAATTTTATTTTTTGATTTAGAGCATTTTGATAAACTAATTTGAATATTTTGATGATTGGCTCAATAGTTATTTTAAAAAAATGTATATTTAAATATTTAATATTTTCAAGGTAGGTGACGTTATCAGGGTGCACAAAAGTATGTGCTGTTGCCTCACTAGTACATAATTAAAAATTTAAATCTGTCAACACAACATCATCCATCTGTCAAAGTGTCAAAAGACGTCATACAAAACGAATCAATGTTATTAGGGTTCCGCACAAAAAGATAAAGGAACCCTTATGGTGCGACTCAGTCTGTCACAGCTGAGTATCTCATGGAATTCCGCCAAAGAGCAAGAAAATATATCCAAACGCCGAGAGACACTATTAAGGATTCTTACTGCCCGAATAACCGGTGCAACCTTATTAAGTTTGTACGGGTTGCCGGAACCTTAAAAAGTGCCTCCCTTGGCTCGGTCGATGACGTTTGCCCAAGTATTTTAAAATAAGAAAGAAATAAAAATATAGATATTTTTTTGCAACAGGGACTGAAAGGGGGTCTTAAGAATTCGAAGTGTGGCTACTAGGGCATGAGGGGTATCATATGAAAGAGTGCCGTTTGCACATTCTCAAACATTTTTTCTTTATTTTTTAGGCCGCATAATTTTCGACTTTTGATGAAAAACGTAAAAAAAAAATACCGACCCCCCCCCAGAAGTTTGTGTAAATATTACAGTAAAAATAAAACGATGTCTCTAAATAGCACTTTTTTATATATACGGAACCCGCGGTGTGCGAGTCCGACTCGCTCTTGACCGGTTTTCTTATTTACAAATACAATCTTATTTTTCGAAATTTCGTCCGAAACAGTAGCAAGTTTTAAACGGAATCTTCGCAACAATAATACATTGTATAAACCTTGTAATATTCCACGCCTACATCACGACACCACTTTTCTCGCAAGTCTTCTCTAATACGAACCAACATTTTGTTTGCACTATTATTACTATTATTGCTGCAAGTTGGAACAGAGCACTACCTGTATTCCATAACTCTTTTCCAATATGTGTTGAGATAATACGAGATTATGAGGCAAGTCGCAAGAATATTGAAATATTGTAAGTAAAAGATTTTAATGTAAATAATTTGTTTATATTTTTGACATTCACACGACAGACTATAGGCAATACTTGCCACTTACTTTTTTATTTTCTGAGGCAACGAAACAAAACTGAATGGCCAAATCTAACACAATTTGAAGGGCAAACAAGGTCAATCGTATTTTATCGAAAATATTAATAAAATATGAATATTTTTCATTATTAATTAGTCCGTAATGATCAGTAACGCTATTCCTCGAAATGGTTTTTCAATTACAACATATAAAAAATATGAACAATGCCCATTTCGGAAGTCGGTGGCATGACACGAAAATACAAAACCAAAGATACGCGCATACAGTCGCGTTTAAAACGTTTTCAAAATCACATTAACATTAATATCCCACTTACTAATAAACTAAGACAAACCTGCACCCCAATTAACACACACTATCAATCGAAATCTGAATCAGTTTGAAGCTAATTGCCAATCACTGGATAATTTATGGTCGAAAAATGTGTCTGCTCGACAGCGTAAATAACACAATGAATGCTGTTGAACTGCCTAAATGAAACTGATTCTGATTAATAGTGCCCCGCGGATCTACATATAAAATGAACACAATACCCATACATCGACAAACTCATCATAATACCAAAATACCCAATTGACTAAAAAAGCCACAGACCAATAACAAACTAACACGATAATTTTATGACATTATTATCACAGAATAAGTAAAGAAAACTGAAAAGAATGTTATAACAAAAATTACATACATTAGCTGATGTTTAACTAGAAACTTAACACAAATGTTTGACATTTAAACAAAAAACTGAAAACTTACTTTAAGAACATACCATTATCAATAACGTAACACGACCCGGTAACACTCTTACCCTTGTCACTGGCTAGGTACAGGATTATATCACCAATCTCATCAGCATCTGCAAATTTTCTTAAAGCAGTCAAGTTTTCAACAATATTCTCCCGAGATACAGGCAACCCGGCATTTGTTGTAATCTCTGTTATCACTGGTCCTGGATTGACAGAGTTCACTCTAACGCCATGAGAAGCCAATTCTGTTGCAGCACCTCTAGTAAAATGATCCATAGCAGCCTTAGACATGCGGTAAGAGATCGTTCCAGGTAACTTACTCCACGATGACAGAACACTGGACACATTTACGATATTCCCTTTTGTGGCTATAAGGTGTGGGATGGCCAAACTGGTGATAAGGACGACTGGGCGCAGGTTCGTGTTCATGATTTCGTCATAGTTCTCTATTAAATTGGGCTGTAGTACAGTCGCATGCCGTAATATCCCTGCGTTGTTGACGAGTACGTCGAGTTTTCCAAATTTGTCTACAGTTTTCTGGACAACGGTCTTTGCTTCCTCGTCTTTGGATACATCTGCTTCGATAATGAGGGTTTTGGCTCCATGTTGCTCGCAACGGCTGGCGACTTCCTTCAGTTTGACATCATTTCTTCCAACGAAGGCAACAGAAGCTCTCTCCTTGGCAAAAAGCTCTACAGTAGCCGCTCCGATGCCGGAGCTACCGCCCGTAACTAGGACCACTTTGTTGGCGAACATTTTGAACTACCTCACTTCACGAAATTTGTAGCATTGTAGACTTACTAAGCCACAGCTGTTTAAATATATCCTTATAACGTACTCAGACTAAATAAAAAGCTAAGACATAGCGCTGTCAACAGTAACGTGCAGCCGGTTTGTAAGCATGTGTGCACTTAGTGAGTGTTGCCGCGCAGTAAAAACACATTACCCTAATATTTTGTCTAAGTACTGGCACCCCGGACTTGACGAGTAAATAGATAGGTTAGCTTTTTTTTTTGTTTATTGTATATAGATATCTCGCTTTATTCCGTCAGGATAGGTAGAAATAAAACAGTTAAAAATACATTTATACATACATTAAAAGTACATTTTTACGTAGATTCTTTTACTGTCCACTGTTTTGAAAATTGTTTCCAATTTGGAAATATGGTGGAAACGAATTGATAAATATGTATTAAACTTATTTTATGCTCTTGGCCAGCATAATAATTGTGCTCAGACTCAAAGTTAGATTTACGCCTGGACAGCTTTTGACCCTTTATAAAGCGCAAGTCCGATCCTGCATGGAGTATTGCAGCCACCTTTGGGATGGCTTAGCTAAACACTAACTTGCTGCGCTTGACTCAGTCGAACGCAGAGCTAAGAGGCTCATTGGCGACGTAAAACTGGTGGATGCCAAGCTTCACAACTTGGCTCATCGCCGCAAGGTTGCCTGCTTGTCGGTCTTCTATAGACTGTACTTCGGTGAGGGTGCTCAGGAACTCTACAACCTCATTTCACCGGCCTCCTTCTACCATCGAACATCTAGATGCACTGCAAGTTACCATCCATACCTAGTTGCCATCCCACCAATTTGCACTAAGCGCTTCTAAGCATCCTTCATAATGCGCACGGCAAAAGAGTGGAACTCACTACCTGCGTCTATGTCCCCGAACGCATACAACCCGAATCACTTCAAAGTTAGAGTGAACAGGCTTCTTCTGGGTAAGCTCACTCCATCGTAGACTTTGTCTCTGTCACCTCTGACCTAGACTAAATTCAAAAGAGCAAACCCATCTCAAATAAAAAATAAATAAAAAGATAGAGAAAAAGTTGTCAATGTCAATAAATCGTTTTAAAATATTGATAACAATTTATTTGTTTTGCTTTTCGGCAACTATCACTATGTTTTCATTGTTTGACAAACGACCCAAATTTCAAAATGGTCTATCGCCGGAAAGCGAAAGCCACATTTATCTTTTGAAGAAATCAGTTTATTGAAGTCAAGTCTCTCATCCTAATATAAATGAGCTAGACACTTTTGACACTTTATAATTTTTGACAAGTTATGCGCTGTGCTTCTCGATATTTGTATTATATCCGATAATGTATTTTTTAACAATTAACATAATCAAATTCGCCAACATATAATACACAGAGCTATTCTGAAAATTACAACATTTCGACCTATTACCAACCACAGAACTTTACAAAAATTGTGGTGTCCTCAACGTAAGGCAACATTTCATTCTGCAAACCGTTCTTCTCCAACACTTTAAAACCTATCTTACTACTATTACGAAATGACGGAAAGATATAATTTGTACTGTTCCACAAACTCAGTTTAATACACTAAAAGATTTTTCTACTATCTTGGCCCTTGCTTGTACAATAAAATTAATGCGTCCTTATACATACATCTACTAAAGGTCGTTCGACTACAGATGCGGGTGTTCCTCTGCTAAAACATATATTTAACGCATGGGAGAACTCGCACAATGCTATTGGAATTTTCTGTGACCTTTCCAAAGCCTTTGATTGCGTGCACCATGACACGCTTTTGCGTAAACTACATCATTACGGTGTACAAAACGAAGCTCTTAAAGTAATAAATTCATATTTACATAATAGGTTTCAATATGTACATGTAAATGGTGTGAAATCTTCCGGGCTACCAGTTCAGTTAGGTGTACCTCAAGGCTCAATACTGGGTCCATTCTTGTTCTTAGTGTATATCAATGGCTTACCATTCTATTTAAAGGGTATCTGTGACGTTGTACTGTTTGCAGATGACACCTCTCTTATTTTTAAAGTAGACAGGAATAGACAAGATTTTGACGACGTAAACAGTGCACTCTTAATGGTTACAGATTGGTTTACGACGAATAAATTAGTTCTCAATGCTAAGAAAACGAATTGTATAAAGTTTGCCTTACCGTATGTTAGAAATCTAGGACCCAACATCGTTTTAGATAAAGAGATGCTCAAAACTGTAGACTCGGCAGTTTTTCTGGGTATAACAGTAGATGCCAAACTTCAGTGGGGCCCACATATATCAAGCCTAGCGGGAAGGCTCAGTTCAGCCGCCTACGCCGTCAGGAAAGTAAAACAATACACTGACGTTGATACAGTTCGGTTAGTCTATTTTAGTTATTTTCATAGCGTTATGTCCTACGGTATTCTGCCCTGGGGAAAGCCGCTGACATTCAAAATATGTTTGTTCTTCAGAAACGAGCTGTTCGAGCAATTTACCAGCTCGGTGCCCGAGGTTCTCTAAGAGATTTTTTTAAACATATTGGTATTCTCACGGTGGCATCACAATTCGTCTTCGCCAACATCTTATATATTAGACAAAATATACATTTATACACTAAAAACAGGGATATTCACAATGTGAACACCAGAAATAAGGACAAATTACGTGCTCCATTTCACCGGCTTCATAAGATTCATAACTCGATTGTTGGGCTTGGTATATTCTTTTATAATAAGCTACCCTCTTCATTGCTAGATTTGCCCTACAATGCGTTTAAAGCTAAAGTTAAATCTAACCTTTGTTCAAAGGCATACTATTCTATCAACGATTACTTAAACGATAAGAATAGTTGGTCGCTGTGTTTAACTTAAGACAATGTTTATGTTCTTTCTCCAGAATTAGCTACTACCTACTGACAGGTTATATGAGTTCATATAATTATTTATTTTCTTTGACTGTCAAGGTCAATTTATTTTTATTTTATTTTATTTATTATTGACATAATCTACTCATTTCAATGTTTACATTTTTATTGATCATAGTTTTCTTGCCTGAGTAACCGGCAGCAAGTTCGTCATGCTCCCTTAGATGTCACTGCTTGCGGTAGCGTCGGGGGTCGGGTTGTCTCCTTCCCTCAAATATGGCTAGGGGGTTATGGCTGATCTTTGTGTTATGCTCGTGAACGGGTGCTGCTTGTGGTGACTGGTCGTCTTGCTGACCTTGGTTTGTTTTGTTATTAGTAATTTAACTCGTTGTTTATTTTACTTCGATGGTCCTAGTTTATCATCTGTGACTTCGAGTTACGACTACATGTACGGCTATATGTAAGTGGGCACGCCCTTTATTACTGGAGGCTTTTATTTAGGTATAAAGTTCTGCTTACGTTTTTAGTGTCGTATTTTTGTTTCTGCTTCAGTATAGTTTTCGTTTTTTTTTTCTTTTATTCTTTTTTTTGGTATATTGGCGTGTGCTAGCTGACATAAAGCAAATAATTAAATTTAATTTAATGTTTGTGTTGCGTAATGTACTTAGATATATTATTTTGCCCAGTGTTGTATAGAATATATTTTTTTTTTTAACTGAACAGACAGCTGTGCTGCTGGGGAGTTTGCCACTTCTTCTTCTCAGCTAAAGCACTAGGAAGTGGTGACGGGCGGGCGTTTTGGGGGGCTGTCTTATGTAATCTGGACGTTCGAAAAGTGCTGATTCTCAGCCTAGTTTGAATAAATGACTTTTGATTTTGATTTTCTATAATTTACCACACAGCAAATGCAAACTCGCCCTCCGTGCATTCCTCCTGAATAAAACCTTCGACGTGACTGAAAAGTACTTATTGTCACTTACATGAAAGTAACCCTTTTTACTTATTATTCAAATGCACACAGACACATTCACTCTCACGCACTCATACACTCTCACACGCACACGCACTCATTCGACTCACCACGCCAACACTTGTCATTCTAATTTGTTTGATTTAATTTTAAGATTTTTAGTTTTTTTTCTGTTATTTATTACAAAAGCATAAAAACATGATGATTATTGTGATACTCAAATTGGGAGTCGAAACTGCCTCTCCTAAATACAGAATACTCAGTGATTCACCCAACAATTTATTGTACCTTTTTTTTTTTTGTGGATGGGAAATCATCAAACAACTTCTCCCGCTCTGGGTGGAGCGGAAGGGCGTGTCAGACTTTTACTGACTAAAACCCACCCGTGTTCCTTCAGTTGCCTATGCCAGGGCCACGGTATCTTTTTCAAACAACCCGCGACCCCAGCGGCATCGGCCCTATTGGACCCCACCTTTTGCTGACATCTCTTTGAGGCGCGCGTGGAACACAACGCGCCGTCGACCCGGGCCTGGTCCTCACCGGACGGCGAGCTACCCACTATTCACCGTCCGCAAGCCCGCGCCTACGGTGGCTGGGAATCGGCTATCGATTCCCGCCGCCCAGGGCGTCTCCTGCGGCGACTGAGGGCGTGAGGCTGCCTCTCCCTCACGCGTTCCGCCTCCTCCTTCGCGAGCATTACCACTTCGCAGAAGGAGGTGACGGCCTCCCATGCACTCTCGCTCCGCACCATGGCCTGGACCAGGCTCGGACGCGAGAGATCGCCGCCGCCGATCGCCTCCGTGAGAACACGGCGGTGCTCTGCCCAAGCCGGGCAGACCTCCACTGTATGCTCCACCGTGTCCTCTGGGCGATCCACACAATGGTGACACCCGGGCGTTTCTTCCCGCCTTATGCGAAACAGGAACCTCCCGAAACAACCGTGTCCGGTGAGGACCTGCGTCAGGCGGAAGGTGAGGACGCCGTGGCGCCTCTCTAACCACTCCTCAAAGAGGGGACTTATCGCCGCAATTGTGGCGTGCCCAGCGCTGGGCTGCGACAGTCGCACTCTCCATGTCGCCATGAGATCCCGCCGGAGCTCTGTCCGCTGTACCGTGATTTCTCGCGGCAGCGGAGTTACGCCCCGGCGTTTCGCCTCCTCGCGCCACTCCCACACGTGCGCGAATTTATTGTACCTGTAGGTACAATAAATTGTAATAATTAAATGTAAATAATTGTACATGGTGTACCTTGTTATTAATAATGTAAATAATTGTACATGGTGTACCATGTTATTCCTACAAAACAGAAAGATGGCTGTTAAAATCGACTCATGCCTAAGTGATGAACAAATTGTCGCTTACGGCGTCCCTCAGAGCAGCTTGATAGGACCCACACTTTTTCAAATCTACATAAATGACCTATGCACGCTGTCCCTACATAAATCACAGATCTTTACGTACGCTGATGACACTGCGATTGTCGTTTATGGTGATATGTAGAGCAAGGTCAAACGTAACGCGGAACAGTTCTTAAATAATGTTTTGAGTTGGCTGCGACAAAACCTTCTCACGCTAAACGTGACTAAAACTAACTACATTCCGTTTTTTATTAATTATAGGAACAAAGCACCGACAGAATTTCAAATTACTGCACATACATGTTCTGATCATAGCCACTGCTCATGCGCAGCGCTTACTCGTGTCAACCATACGAAGTACCTGGGTGTAGTGATTGACGACGGACTGAAATGGTACAATCAAACAGACAGTATTACTTGAAAAGTCAGAAGACTCATCTATATTTTCAAATCTCTGAGATTCTGCGCAGACAAACATACACTAAAAATGGTTTACCTAGCACTCTGTCAGTCCGTTATCACTTACTGCATCCCGGTTTGGGGAGGGGCCGCAAAAACCAAGTTCATTGAAGTGGAGAGAGCACAGAGAGCTGTGCTCAAGGTTATGCTTGGTAAACCATATACATTTCCTACTATTGAACTGTATGCGGACTGTGAGTTACTTACGGTGAGACAGCTCTTTGTCCTCCGAGGCACGCTTAGGATGCATAAATACAATCCTCCACTAGATAACACTAAGCGCAGAGCAAAAATGATATTCCCAACAATAATCCATAAGACTACATTCGCCAAGCGCCAGTTCTACATTGTGAGCTCTTTCATTCCAAATGTTCAAAAAGAAACTGACTGCCCTATTAGTGGATAAGTGTTATTATTCAATTAACGATTTTTTTAAATGACACTTCATTATAGATTGTAATGTCCTTATATATATATATATATATATATATATATATATATATATATATATATTATATAATGCTAGTTTTAAATTGTATGATTTTTTATTATATTTTATTTTATTTTTTTTGACAGACTGTTTTTTCTTTTTTGTTTAGTAAATAATATTTTTTATCAATGTTTGCATGCCTATTAGGGTAGATTGTACAGGGATCGCAAAACTTTGTAAACATCTTATTTTATGTACCTACTTTCTTGGCAAATAAACGATTATTATTATTATTATTATTCATTTACAGAAACCTTGCTGAAATTATTCATTTACCAGGGCTAAATCATCATGAGGTCAGAGTTAAGGTACAAAGTTGGCTTCAGGATCAAGACTACGTTCGAACAGAAGAACTACTCCACCTCCAGCAGTAGTAGTATAAAACTTCTTCTATTTTTACCAATCGCAGTCTCATCAATGTCAGGAAAACACAGAAAAATACTACCATACATACAAATATGTATTTGTATAACTCAATCATACACTCCTCCACATTCACACACTTTATTACACATGCACACTCACAGTACAACTCCGTTTAATAAATTCCTTTACTCTTAGTTTAATCTTTTGAAATTATTTGATTGTACTTTCAAACCGGTTTTTTGCCATGATGATATAACACACTTTTTAGTAAAAGGTTTTCGGTAGCACAGTGACAGCAGAACACTGACTCCTGAGTCACAGGATCTCCTAGTTTGGGAGTCAGGGTTTACTCTATCTGTATGACCTTTATTCACAGAAATTCATGCGACCTACTTATGCATTGTTTAAGGTTTTTGTATAAATAAAGATTTTTATTATTATTATTTGATTTTCTTTATTTAATATTATTATTATTAATAATGCATTCTTTGTAAGACCCTCATGTTGTACAAAACCTTTATGTACCTAAATAAATTATTATTATTATATAAACGATTGGCTAAATCAGCACAATCGTTTTGGATTTCACTCAGAAATTGCAACGAAGAATCTTCAACACAATCTTCTTTCTCGTGTCATGAATTATACGTACTTACCCAATAAACGGGGATAATTGTGACGCTTATTAGTGGCAACATTTGTTAAGATTTTATGTTCCAAGCCGTCACAATTTGATTCATTAAAATTATGGGTTTTAATCAATGGTTTTTATCTAGTTTTTAGGGTTCCGTACCTCAAAAGGAAAACGAAACCCTTATTCCTATAAGAAGGTTTCCGGCGTGATCCTTCACTAGTGAGTCTGTCTGTCTGTCTGTCCGTCTGTCACAGACAATTTGCTCCGAATCTAATTTGGTACACGTATGAATTTATGTGACTTAAACACGGTTTTCTAGCGAGAATAAAAAAATAATTGTGAATATGGGGCTCACTTTTGGGGGCAAATAAGAAAATAATAAAAAAAAGTTTTGCAAACTGTACCGTGTGACATATCAAATAAGAGGGCTTACTGTGAGGGTCTTAAATATACATTATTTTTATAATTTTGAAATTAATTGTTTTTAAGTTATTTCAGAAAATAGACGAAAATTTACCATTTCCCCTTATCTCCGAAACTACTGATCCTAAAATTTTGAAAAAAAATACAGAAAATAGTTCTATAGCTATAGGTTACAGGAAAACATAAACGAAGTCTATGGTCTTAAAACAACATGGTAAATGTCTCAATATTGCGTACAAATAGTTAGAATCATGAAACAAACAGTTGTTGGTTGCAGTTGGAATGTATGGGAGAACATGTTTTTCAACTACAATGTTATGTTTGTTCTGGGTATAAATTCATCATAACTACGGAACCATTGATTGTGCGTGGTCTGTCATGCACTAGGCCGGACTTATAGAGGACATGACCTTGTCATTTATGGGCCTCTGATTGAGAGTTAGAGGTTAAGCATCTTGATTTGATATTGTTAGTATTTTTGTTGTGTTTACTTACGTATGAAATGTGATTCCATCTTGCTTTTTATTGTTAGAGTAAAAATAATAATGCTAATGAGCTACTCCTCATTGACATTAATCTGCCCAGCCGTTTCCCAACTATGTTGGGGTCAACTTCCAGTCTAACCGAATGCAGTTGAATACCAGTATTTTACATGGAGCGACTGCCTATCTGACCCCCACAACCCAGTTACTGTGTAAAACGATACCCATTGGTAAGACTGGTTGTCAGACTTTTGGGCTTCTGACGACCCGTAACGACTGTCAAAGATCCACGAATGACAGCCGGGACCAACGGCTTAACATGCTTTCCGAGGTACGGAGGAGTCTCGGTATGTAAAGATGGTCCCCCATCGACGGAACCACCCCGGCAAGCGTAGCTTAACCTGATGGACTGACCAGTGCGGCTGTTATTATTTAGCTCCTACTCCTCATTGATATACAAAATACAAAAAAAAATTGAAAATACAAAAATCTTTATTTCTTGACCATTAACATTTTGTTGGTGAATGGTGCCTCTTTTTAAACCGATAATGCCTCTGTTAGAAGACGCCGCTCTTCAATAGTTAGGATGAAAGGTGATAAAAAAACTACATATTATGACATTTACAAAAAATGTATAGTACGAGTATGTGAGTTCCCCTGTGAAGTAGGAGGGGTGTAATTGTGAGAGTGGTGTGATGTGATGTGATGTGATTGATGTGGTGTGATGTGGAAGTGACTGACATTCATGAGTGGTGTGGCTGTATGTGGTTTGGGGTTGTGTGTGTGTGGGTATGTTAGTTCATGTGTTGTAGGAGTGACTTGGTATATATAATCCAGTCTGTTAGTTTTTTTACATTCATGGAGTTCGCCGGGATATATGTATATTTATTTGTTTACCCTATTATACAGTTGAGCAGATCGATGTTCATTCTGCTTAGCCTTGAATCCTCTAAGCACACTGCTGGAGGATTGAAGTCAATGCTATCGGCTGAGGAGTGGTAGTCAGGTTATATCTCACCTCCTTTACATGGATGACTTAAAACTCTTTGCCCCCAACAATTGCAACTGATGGAGCTACTGAAAGTAACTGAAACTTTCAGTAGCGTCATCAGGATGGAATTTGGTGAGAACAAATAAATGTGCAAACATGCATGTAAAGCGAGGGGTGATTGTGGAATCCGTGGGAACCTTTTTTTTTTTATTTGTGGATGGGAAATCATCAAATAACTTCTCCCGCTCTGGGTGGAGCGGGAGGGCGTGTCAGACTTCTACTGACTAAAACCCACCCGTGTTCCTTCAGTTGCCTGTACCAGGGCCACGGTAACTCTTTCGAACAACCCGCAACCCTGGCGGGCATCGGCCTTAGCGGACCCCTTCAGCTAGTGCTGACATCTCTTTGAGGCGTGCGTGGAACACAACGCGACCCGGGCCTGGTCCTTACCGGACGGCGAGCTACCCATTGCTCGCCATCCGCAAGCCCGCGCCTACGGTGGCCGGGAATCGGCTATCGATTCCCGACGCCCAGGGCGTCTCCTGCGGCGACTAGGGGCGTGAGGGCGCAAAGATTGCCTCTCCCTCACGCGTTCAGCCTCCTCCTTCGCGAGCATTACTGCTTCGCAGAAGGAAGTGACGGCTTCCCATGCACTCTCGCGCCGTACCATGGCCTGTACCAGGGCCGGACGCGAGAGATCGCCGCCACCGATCGCCTCCGCGAGGACGCGGCGGTGCTCTGCCCAAGCCGGGCAGACCTCCAACGTATGCTCCACCGTGTCCTCCGGGCGATCCACACAATGGTAACACCCGGGCGTTTCCTCCCGCCTTATCCGGAACAATAACCTCCCGAAGCAACCGTGTCCGGTGAGGACCTTCGTCAGGCGGAAGGTGAGGACGCCGTGACGCCTCTCTAACCACACCTCAAAGAGGGGACTTATCGCCGTAATTGTGGCGTGCCCAGATCCGTGGGAACCTAACTCTGGGATTCCATAAACCTTAGAACCCGCTCCGCAGCCGAAACCTATAAGTATTTGGGTACGACGGAAGCGCTGGGCATTAATGTTACTGAGATGAAGCAATCGCTGAAGGAGCGCTTCTTTGGCCGCCTGAAGAAAGTATTTAATAGTCTTCTGTCACAAACACATGGCGGAAACAAAGTGCGCGCCGTTAACGGTTGGGTCATACTGGTTTTGTCGGCTTGAGCTAGGCATGGAGTTGACATCTGGTCTCAACTTCGGCGCCACCATCGAGTACAAAGCCCAAACTGCGGCCAAGAAATTGGGCATCCTAAATAGGGTGAAGCGATACTACCGCATACTACCGATCCAGTACCACGTACCACCAAACCTTACCACTTTTTTGACAGTCTGCAAGAAACAGGAAGCAATCATCTTTGTAATGGCAAACCAAGAAATAAGATAGCAAACACGACGCGCACACGTTAGTCGTTTCGCTTCGATAGAAGCGGTTTGTAAGCGCAGGCAGAGCAAGCAGAAGCACAGCACCCTCCGTATCTTCATTTCACGCTTCGGGACCTCGCCGATTTTATTTATTTAACATAAAACGGCCAAGGCCAATTACATTAGTTAAGACATTAAAACACATTATTTAAGTATACAACTACTCGACAGTCATACGCTCTTCTCACAATACTCCAGACATACTGACAAGATCTTCTTCCATTCATCCGCGAACACATCACAGTCAGGCTTAGCGTCCATGGGAGCGTTGATGGACATGACGCTGACAACAGATGCGTTGCGTGGGTCAGCAGGCAGTCTGTAGTCTTCACTCGATGACGGCGCGCGGCGGAACCTCGCACTTTTTTATTTTAATGGCATCTCGTAGTTGGCCTAGAGAGGCCGTGACTACTTAACCGGTCAATCCTGTGGCTGTCTTAAGCGAACTCAAAGCCTCCAGCCAGGGGCATAAAACTTACAGACTAAGCGACTACATGCTAAGGGCTCCCCCTGTGGGGAACGAACCTCGGCTTAGGGCGTCGCTGGGGGGAGGACAGCAAGATGGGGCAGGCTGGATCAAATTAGAGTAATTATTATTATCAGGGGAGTTTAAAGCTACTGGCTCAGCTCAGCCACTGCATTACCGAGCAAGGAAGGGGGGGGGGGGGAGGCTGTGAGTGACTCATATTTATGCTTTTTACGCACGCGGCCCGCCCTACGGCGCATCGCTATTGGCCTATATATATATATTGGATTTAAACGGTAACATGCTAGCGCCTTGTATATAAGCAGGGTGTTTTTAGAATTAAAAGAAAGTTCAGTTCAGCCAAGTCTGATAGTTTTATTTTACAACGGAGTACCTATATACTCCACACTAAATAGGCAACCAGCGCCTAAAGCGCGATTAGGGGCAGAAACACTAGCTATCAAAGCAGATGCGTCCAAAGACAGAGAAGCATACACAATGGGATTGTTTTTTTTTTTTTTTTTATTTGTGATGGGTTTGCTCTTGACTCTAGTCTAGGTCAGAGGTGACAGAGACAAAGTCGACGATGGAGTGAGCTTACCCAGAAGAAGCCTGTTCACTCTCACTTTGAAGAGATTAGGGTTGTATACGTTCGGAAACACAGACGCAGGTAGTGAGTTCCACTCTTTTGCTGTGCGCATTATAAAAGACATTTGGAAGCGCTTAGTGCGAATTGGTGGAATAGCAACCAGGTAGGGATGGTAACTGGCAGTGCGTCTAGATGTCCGATGGTAGAAGGGGGCCGATGGAATGAGGTCGTGGAGTTCTCGGGCACACTCTCCGAAGTACAATCTGTAGAAGACCGACAAGCAGGCAACCTTGCGGCGATGAGCCAAGCTATGAAGCTTGGCTTGTTTCCCGGAAGCTTCGCCGCAAGAGGGCGCTGTGAGTTTGTTACATGTCAAAAGTCTTTTATAAAAACTTATGCATTGTGTGGACGATTTTTAAGTATTTGCGTGTTTTTTTTTCATCTATTTGTGTTCACTGGTGGATCACTCGGTTGCAGAAGTCGAAAAAAAAATTGTATCGCAACAAGGAAGGAAAGCAAAGCTTGACTGTCGTAACCCATGTGTCCCATATAGCCTCGAAAAACCACTTGATTTAAAGTTTATTAATTATAGTTCCCACTTTCTCTTCATGTGAAAATTGCTTGGGAATTGGTCGACGCCTATTTGTTTGCATCCAAAGGCTACACAACGACCCATTATATTGATATAAGACACAAAACAATAAAATATTTGTTAGTTTCTTTGGAGTTTGACAGTTTGTTTGTAACAAACACTTAGCGCCATCTACGCGGAACTAATTTGACAGTTTTTTCCCATTGTAAAGACAACTGTCAACAAATTTGGAAGACTGGATGTGCTTGTCAACAACTGGCAGACTTCTTGGAACCATACGACGAAGTGATGAACATCAACATGCGAGGTGCTGTCCTTATCACCTATTTTGCTGCTCCCTATCTGAAACTAAAGGGAATATAATCAATGTGGCGGGTATGGTTGGAATCAGTTACACACCTTTCAACATAGCATACAGGACATCAAAGGATGCAATAAAATAAAAATAAAATTCATTTAATTCGGGCAAAACCCATAAATATAACATAAAATTAAATTAAATTTCACAATACTGCCACAGAATAGATTAGAATACAAATGAATAACACTAACAAAGTAAAACATCCATGACAGACCAAAAAGGGTCACAAAATAATAAAAATAAAGTGTCAATGCAATTAAAATAAACGATGATTAAAAGATACAAATTGTCACAGCATTAAAAAATTGGCTATAAATGTCTGTTACAGCATTGTCTAATGTAAGGGCACTCAAATCGCTCAGCTATCATCACCAGAACAGTATTGGAACTGGTCCGCACCCTGCGCACTAAGGACGCGCACCGCTTGCGCATCGCTTCCGCAAACATGCCAGAGGCGCTGCAGAAGCGGGGCAGCCACAACACTGCCCTGTACGCGTTGTTATACTGGACGCGGAGGGCGCTGTAGCTTGCTTGTGTGTAGCGAGCCCAAAGGCTGCACGTGTACAGTGAGGTGCAATATGCCTTAAAAAGGATGATCTTAACGTGGTTGACAACGTGCAAACCTGCAGGCCAGCATATTCGCTCTTTTCAACAAAGCCCTTCGCTCCCGCTCGATGTCAGCATGATCCTTGAGGTCAGCCGTGACTATATGCCCTAAATATTTAAACTGGTCCACTCTGTCTAGGGGAACACCACATTGAGAAGAACTGGTGGTACATTTTCCGGGCATTGTGCACCTCTAGCTTCAAAGACCATGCGTGACCATTTACTTTTGCTAACATTGTATTTTAGCCCATGCCTACCTGCGTACTCCTCACAGACCTGTATCAGCTTCCTCAAACCACAGACCGACGCGCTCAGCAGCACCATGTCGTCAGCATAACTTAGGTTGTTGACGCAAACGCCATCAACATGGCAACCAACATGCCGACTGCTGAGCGCGACGATCAGCGCGTCCATGTAGAAGTTGAAAAGGGTTGGCGAGGTCAGTCCATCCTGCCTCACTCCACACTCCAGCTGATATGGCTCCGATATTGCCCCCGCTCATCTGACGCTGTTGACCTGATGCGTATACCAATACTTGAAGATAGTCACAAGTTCACGCGGCAGATTAATACTGTCCAGCTTATCCCAAAGGATATCATACGCCACCAGGTCGAAGGCCTTAGACAAGTCGAGGAAACACGCATATACAGGTGTCCGTATCCGTGTTGTCAGTCTGCCTAGCCTTTTCCCAACTATGTTGGGGTCGGCTTCCAGTCTAACCGGATGCAGCTGAATACCAGTATTTTACATGGAGCGACTGCCTATCTGACCTTCACAACCCAGTTATTGGGTAATACGATACCCCTTGGTAAGACTGGTTTTTAGACTTTCGGGCTTCTGACAACCCGTAACGATTGTCAAAGATCCACGAATGACAGCCGGGACCAACGGCTTAACGTGCTTTCCGACGCACGGAGGAGTCTCGGTATGAAAAGATGGTCACCCATCCACAGTCCAACCCTGGCAAGTGTAGCTTAACCTGATGGATCGACCCGTGCGGCTGTTATTACTTAGCCACCAGCTCCACTGTATGATCCGTGTAGTATCTGACCATATTAACCATGAACCATGATGAATGAACCATGTTAATAGAAACGCTTCTTTATAACTGGCCACTTACGGAGTGAGAGTGAATACAGTCTGGGGCCGTATTATGAACTATTAACGATATCGTTTTTCCAGTGCTAGAGAGAGACGGAGCTATACATGACCTATTGCACCATCCCTTTTTCGCAACGGAATCATGATAGCGTTAATAGTTCATAATACGGCCCCAGGCCTCGTCCAGCCCCATCGAAAACAGCAGTTGTTTTCGATGGTATAATATAAATTTGCCAAAAATGCTAAGCAATACGGCGCTGCAATAATTATCAGTACCTGCTGAGATTACTGCTTTGATATTGTATGTAGCCAGTAAAAAGGGTAAAAGCATCACTAACTCAAATTTCTTTCGCAAACTGCGGTTGCATGATGATATAAGTCGTCAGCTGATCGCGGTCGCGAAAGGTGGAGTGTATTCGTGCGCGCGCGCTGAGGTCAGTGACCTATAGTGAAAATGGCATCTAAAGTGTTAAAGTGCAATAACTGTAATCTAGTTGTAAATGAAGTGCTTTCCTTCATTCAAAACAAAATAGATGTAATGGATGAAGAAAGCCTCGTCGCGGTATGTGCATCTGCCTTCTCGGAGGAAGAGAGTAAAGAAGCAAAATCACTGCTTTTTGAGTCGGTGGCCAGGCGCAATGTTCTGCGAAAGGGAGATCGTAAGAATAACAAGAATCTATACGATATTATAACTCTTCTGAAGGTAACCGACCCGGAGGAAATACCCGTATTTGTTGCCCGAGATCTTCAGAAGCTGCCGCCGGTGACATTCGACCACATTGATGTGACTAGGTTATTGAAAGACATTGTTCTGATCCAAAAAGAGCTGCGTGAGATACAGGAGAAATGTTTTACGAAAGTTCAATATGTGACGGTAGATGAATTACGACTACTTAAGCTCGAAATTGAATGCTTGAAGTCAGAAAGGAAAAAGACAAATAACAGTGAACCTTATGTCAATACGAAGAGGGGAGGTTATTGCATGCAGGATAGTTTTACTTGCAACAGTGGACCGATGGGCTTTATGCACTGTACTCAGAGGTCAATGACTGACCATGAGTCACCAACGGCTCACTCGCAGGTAAAACAATTGTCGACGGAATCATCAACTGCGCTGTCTCCCTCTTACGCGAGCAGAGCGCGGTGTACATCTAACTCGCTCAGGCAGCACGCGTCATCGGACCCATCAGGTGAGCGCGTGGTTGCCACCGGTATGTCAACTGCGGTTTCGAACGATGAGAAATCAGCTGTGTCGCAGTCCAGTGAGGCGCCGCCATCGTCACCGCGCGAGCAGCCAGCGCGTGCGGTGGGGTGCGGGCAACACACATTACCTAGCTGCGCGCGCAATGTATGTGAGCAGGAGTGTGTTACAACTGATATGAGAGTGGAAGGGAAAATAATAGAAAATGACGGTGATGAAGGGGAATGGATTGAAGTGAAAAAGCGTCGTTCAATGAGATTTAAAGGGAAACAAGGATGCGCTCAGGTAGATTTGTCGTGTAAGTTTAGAGCCGCGGACGTAAAGATTCCGTTGTTTATCTACAATGTTTCAAAAGATACTACGGAAAAGGATATTGAAGATTACATCTTGGCAAAAACTAATATTGTTGTGGCACCTGAAAAAGTACCCATGAAATATTCTAAAGATTATGACTCCTATAAGATTTCTATTCCTAGAAGTAGGTTAGATCTATTTGAAAAAGGTGATTTTTGGCCGAATGGAATATTTTTTAGGAGATATATAATATTCAAGGCTCGAAAAGAGTATTCAGTCACTGGGAAGGAGCAGGTAGCAAAACGTCAAGATGGTTGCGAAAAATAGATTACTTAAACTATTGAGTTTTAATTGTAGGTCTATAAAGAGATCAGTAGATTGTGTGAAAAAAATGTGTGACGATGCGGATATAGTTGCACTGCAGGAGACGTGGCTGCTACCTCATGATTTGTCCTATCTAAACGACATTCACGGTGACTTTGCGGCGGTGGGCGTCTCAGCGGTAGATACAGCGGCAGGTGTGTTGCGGGGGAGACCCTATGGTGGGGTGGCCCTTCTATGGAGAAAGAGTGCGTTTAGTGTCGTCGAGGTTATTAAGTGTAACAGTTTACGTATTGCGGCGATTAAATGTGTGAGTCAGTGTCAGTCAATGCTAGTGTTCACAGTGTACATGCCTACGGACTGTCAAGACAATCTATCAGAATTTACTGCGTGTCTATCGGAGATGAATGCGGTAATTGACGATTGTAATGTAGATACAGTATTTATTCTGGGCGACTTCAATGCGCATCCGAAGGAATTGTTTTTTAGTGAAATGATGAATTTTTGTAGGGAACAATGTTGGTCATGCGCGGACGTAGATCTTTTAAGTGGTTCGAACACTTATACATACCTAAGCGAGGCTCATGGAACTGTCAGATGGTTAGACCATTGCCTGGTTACGTCAATGGCATTTCAAACAATTGAAAGTATTAAAGTATTGTATGAGGTGTCATGGTCTGACCACTTCCCAATGGAAATTATTTGTAATCTTAAGAGTTTGCCTAGAAAAACCGTTGTAAACAAAGTCGTGAATAACAAAATAGTATGGGGAATAAGGAATGACGAACAAATTTGTAAATATAGGGAGTTATGTAACGAGGCATTACGAAATATAGACTTTCCTGTGGAATTGCGGGATTGCTGTGACCACATATGTGATAATGTAGATCATAGGAACATAATTAATGCAATGTACGCGAACATTAAGTCTATCTTGAGTGATGCCTCTGAAAAAACTCGAAGTGTCAGTAAGAGGAATAAAAGGAAGTGTATTGTAGGATGGAACAAGCATGTAAGTGAATTTCATAGGAGAGCTCGGCTTAGTTTCAGTAACTGGATTTTACTAGGGAAGCCGCGTGCAGGACCACATTATGTAGATATGTGTGAGACACGTAAAGTGTTCAAGAAAAAATTAAAATGGTGCCAGGATAATGCCGAGCAAATAAAAATGGACATACTGGCAGCAAAGCACAAGGCTAAAGATTTTTGCAGTTTCTGGAAAAATACGGGGCATCTGAACCCTGGGCCGAGCATTCCTGTGAGTGTTGATGGTGTAGTAGGTGATCAAAATATTGCAAATGTTTTTAGGGATCTGTTTACTGTAGAACCAATGCCCTGTGATAGTGAAAACTTATGTAAACCAGACATCAGACCTGGTGATAACTATACTCGGATTAGGCCAGTAGATGTGAGGAATGTCATAATAAAGATGGAACGTGGAAAGTCACCAGGTCATGACGGCATAAGTATAGAACATTTGCGATACGCAGGTGTACATCTGCCCAGAGTCTTGAGTCTACTGTTTAACTTTTGTGTAGGTCATTCTTTTATTCCGGATGATTTGTTGAAAACAGTAGTAGTTCCTATAGTAAAGAACAAAACTGGGGATCCATCAGACAAGCGTAACTACCGCCCGATATCATTGGCTACTACCGTGGCGAAGGTCCTCGACAGTCTCTTGAACGCACAGCTGAGTAAACACCTTCAGATCCATGACTTGCAGTTTGGCTTCAGACCCAACCTGTCAACGGAAATGGCGATTATGTGTCTGAAACAAACTGTAAGGTATTATACTGACAGGAATACACCGATATATGCGTGTTTTCTTGATCTGTCGAGGGCGTTCGACCTGGTTAATTATGATATTCTGTGGCATAAACTACTTGAGGAAACCACTGTGCCGAGGGAGACGGTATCCCTCCTCAAGTACTGGTACAGTAATCAAAAAAATGCGGTCAAATGGGTCAGCTCGCTCAGTCAGGAATATCCTCTGAAATGCGGTGTCAGACAAGGTGGGTTGACTTCTCCGAGCTTGTTTAACTTATTTGTTAATCAGCTGATTGGCAGGCTCAGCAGAGCTATGGTCGGGTGTTCGATAGATGGAACCATGATAAATAATATTAGTTATGCGGACGACATGGTTCTGCTGAGCCCGTCAGTGAGTGCGCTTAGAAGACTTCTGGGCATTTGTGAAGCGTATGCCACGTCGCATGGACTCAAGTATAATGCTAGTAAGAGTGTCTTCATGGTATTCAAGGCGGGGAACAAAGCTCCATCAAATGTGCCACCAATTAGGATCGGGGGGGCGTCACTAGTAAGGGTGACTGAAGCAAAATACTTGGGTCACATGCTGACGGATCGCCTACAGGATGATGCAGACTTAGAGAGGGAAAGGAGGGCGTTGGCAGTCCGCTGCAATATGTTGGCCCGCAGATTTGCACGATGTACTACAGATGTAAAACTGTTACTTTTCAGAGCCTTCTGTCAGTCATTCTACACGTGCAGTCTGTGGATCAACTATACGCGGCGGGCTTTCAATGCCCTGCGTGTTCAGTACAATGACGCTCTGAGGGCAGTGTTGAGGAAACCCAGGTACTGCAGTGCTTCAGAAATGTTTGCGGCAGCTTTCATCGATGATTTTTTCTCCATCATTAGGAAAAGAACCGCATCGATGATGAGCAGGGTCCGTGGTAGCACCAACACTGTCCTCAGAACGTTAGCGTGCAAAATAAACGGTCCGTTTACTGTTTACTGGGCGAGTGTGCACTTACTCAGAAACAGGAAATAGACTGCAATATAATGATCTCGATTTTGTACTAACAAATTACTAACACCCTGTTATTTGTATTTTTTGTATTTTTATGTGTTCTACTAACAACTTTACTAACTTTTCTTTTGGTAAAAATGTATGGACGTATGTCTGAAATAAAGATATATTATTATTATTATTATTATATAATTAATAAAAATTAATTTTATAAGCAATTTTTGTGTTATTGAAAATTATGAAAAATGGATAAGATTCTGGTTTATTTTTTTCTTTATTTACGGCTAAATTAAAAAGAAATATAATATTAGCGTTACTTATCAAACTGTGTAGAGTATCGTCGCATAACAGTAGAATTTTGATAGGGACTTCAAAAAAAGTTTGGCCTTGGAAAGTATCTTGTAGGTACGTCCCTACCTGTTCGTGAGACCGTCTGAGTCAAAAACTCCATTTGCATCAACGTCCGCGTACATGAAGTTTACTGTAGTATTTTTTTTTACTGGCATATGCTGTCTCACTCCTGGGCAAAGGCCTTCCTTCACTCTTTCCATCCTTCGCGAGCCCGCGCGTCCTCCTTCCAGTTTTGACGGAACCTTTTCAGCTCGTCCCGCCATCTCCTATGCGGTGTGCCGCGACTCCGCCTCACTATCTCAGGGCACCAGATCTGTGCTATTTGGGCCCATAGTTGGTCTGGCATGCGGCAGACATGCGCTTGCGCTGTCCCTTTTAAGTTGGGCAGCCTTTTAAGCCACGTCAACTATATTTGTTTTGGAGCGCAGTGTTGTGTTTCGAGCGTGATCCGTTAATTAAACGCCTAGTATTCTGCGCTCCGCTGAACGTTCACAGACCTTGAGTTTGGGCTCTGGATGCTAGTCAAAGACCAAGTGTGTGCACCATAGGTTATCCTACCTATGCCCTTCAAAATCTTTTGTTATTTTGTTATTTTTGTCTCATTGTTATTTTTAAACATTGCTCAGCTTGACCCTCTTTCAAGGGATGTCCAGGTAAGTGTAAATGACGTAATATTGGACTTGGAGCACCTCATTGCGCTATTAAATGAAGGGCTTAGAAGTACTCCTGGATACTCTCTTTCTCTTTTGTAATAAGGTTACTCTCTCTCTAGAGCTCTGACCGTTGGTAGCTTGGACTCCGTTCCCGATGCTAGTTGTTTACTGTTTTATGTTTTTTATAGACTTCCTTTTTCTCGAAAATATTTGGAAATGTTTCTAAAAATGGGAATATATATTTGCATAGTGGACAAACGAAAGGAGTAATTATTTGTCTATCGTATTATGCAATTATCTTTCAGCAATATTGTCTGGTGCTCTAAAAAATTCAAGTTTTTTTTTATATTTCTTTATGAAAAGAGATGAAAACTGAAAAAGATTTTAGTCACACCGGTAACCATATAATTAAATACTACAGCTAAATATATAGTGTATTATCTATGGTAAATTCTTACTGTCAAGTCAAGACATTCATCTGTCAGCCAGAAATTCAAGAAAACTTGAATTTTTCAAAGGTCTTTCAGTTTCTAATGATTCAATAGCGTTCAATTATGTGCTTCCATTTCTGATTCTCGTCAACGTCCAAATTTTATTCGCTAAAAAATCCATGCCTTTGATTGTCTATCATACAACGTGCCATGGGCGAAATTGTGATAACTTCACTAAATCTAGAAATTTAAATAACGTTTCCATTCCAATAACACCCACTTCCATAAACATACATGTAACACCTACCTTTATTAAAATACTTCTATTGTATCATTGTTCTCATGTCAGTAACTGGGGAGGTGTTGGGACAATGAGTTTTGTGCAAAAAGTGGTTCTGATCACAGGAGGTAGTAACGGCATCGGTGCGCTCACAGCGCAGTTATTTGCTAAAGAGGGTGCTTCAGTAGCTATTGTGGGAAAAAACGAAGCTGAATTGAGTGCGGTTGCTCAGCTTTGTCGAGAAATGGGAGCACAAACACTAGCTATCAAAGCAGATGTGTCCAAAGATGAAGAAGCAGACGTAATTGTCAAGAAAACTATCGACAAATTTGAAAAACTGGATGTGCTTGTCAACAGTGCTGGAATATTGAGAGAAGCTGGTATTCTATCAAACAACTTTTTGGAAACGTATGACGAAGTGATGAACATTAACATGCGAAGTGTTGTCCGCATCAGCTACTTCGCTGCTTCCCATCTCATCAATACTAAAGGAAACATAGTCAACGTGTTGAGTACGGCTGGAATCAATACCACAAGACCACAACATATAGCATATTTGACATCAAAGGCTGCAATGAGTGATTTTACCAGAAGCACTGCTTTAGAACTAGCTCTTCATGGAGTGAGAGTGAATTCAATCAGTCCTGATCCTATGCCTGTACAACGATTATCAGAACCTACTGAGATCGCTAATTTGATATTGTATGTAGCGAGTGACAAAGCTATAGGCATCACTGGTTCAAATTTGTGGCGCAAACTCCCGTTAAATGATAGCGCTCGCTAGTAGCAGTGGTTGAAATTTATTTTATAAGCAACGTTTCTGTTTTTGAAAATTATGAAAGTTAGAAAAGATCTCACTTACCAAAGTGCGTTGATTCAATTCAATATATACACGGTTTTTGATATAACACACGGAGTTATAAAAAAAGTTGGGCTTTGGAAAGTGCCGAGTCTGTCTCTCATATATATGTCGCAGATGTATTGAAGAATCCGCTGTTTTGCAAAACCACTAGTTGTTTTGCATAACAGCGCCGTAAAACAGCTGAACAATGTTCAACTGGATTGTCATTGCACTCGTTTAGACGTACTGCAGAATGACTTATAATATAGCATAAGCATACGCAGCGTTAGTAGCGTTTGGTGTGACTTCTAATGACGAATCGGTCACAATAACTAAACTAGGGCACCCTGACCAATTGGTTGAGGTTAGGTTAGAACTGTGACCTACCGTGCCGAGCCGAGCAGAGCAAGCGCTACTTCCAAATTGGTCACAGTTAGGATATTCAGTATTTTTAGGACTGACATTCATAAAACTCTGAAAACGTTATATTAAATTTTCCAATCACTGTTTTCACTTGAGTTAGGGTCATTTTCACACATATTACTTGTTTTATTTATTACTCCTTCGGATGTCATTACTTTTTCATGACACACAGAGCCCGAACGTCAAAATTTAGAACTTAAAACTACAATATGACAGTTTCATTTCACGCTGTTTTACAAAACCTCTAATCGTTGAACCACAGCATTGATAAAAGCAAATAGTTTAAACAATCCTGCGTGTTAAAGTTCAGTAAGTATGTAAAACCGCTAAACGTCGTTCAGTTGTTAAAACACCTCGCGGTTTTGTAAAACAGTGGATTCTACAATCTATCTGCGACATATGCATATGGTATGGTAGGTATGTATGACAGTGAATCAAAAACTCCATGTGGGATAATAAAAATTATTATTAATATCAACGGCCGTGTACTGTCAGTACTTGATTTACTTTGGATATGCTTCAGGTTCGCACAGACCAGGCAAGCATGGAAAAAAAATGTTTATCAATGAATAAACGGGAGAAACTGAGTTTTTTTTTATTGCGATATTGCCCTGCTCTTGACTTCGATCTCGCTTGATGGAAAGCGATAAAGACAATTCGTCGAATATGGTAGGTACAAAGTTGGTATATTAAGGTTCAGTACACATTCGCCGCTAAAAGTGGCATACGAATATTTACAATAATTTTACCTACACATGGGCATAAACCCTAACTTATACTGAGTGATTTTTTTACCGTCTTGAAAAAAATAGGGCATAATAGGCGAAACGGAGTAGAAGCCTATGGCATACTTAGTTTTTTTTTTCTTTTTTTTTTGAAAAAAAAAGCTTTTTTATTTGAAATCATACGCACTACGCACCCCGCGTAGTGCGTATGATTTAAATTTCGATATTTTATAACGATGTATAGTTTTTTCAAAATTTCTGGTTTTATTGTTCTACGAGTAGTTTACTTCAAATGTAGTGTTTATTGATAGAGAAATTTGGGTCTAAGCTATTGAAAAAACAAAAAAAAAAACTAGGTATGCCAATATCTGCTCCAGCACCTGTGACTATGGCGACTTTGTTTTCTAAGCACAACCCTGAGCTTTGCCGGCTGCCCAATATGTTTTGTTTCCATGTTCTGCAATAGTCCTGCACCAACCGAGGGTTGTCTTTGGGTACACTTGCATAGAGCAAACAGGGATAATCTTCGGTTAAAATCCCAACCCAAGGGTCCCAAGATATGTCAAATAGATATGATAGATATGAAGATATTATGTCAAAATATAAGTATGTGCTAATTGTATATCGTTCTATGGAGTACAATGTTATTTTTCTTGCCAATTTAATCAATATTGCGCTTCTTGCAAATTGAAATCTCGGCGGTATGCGTTGTTCTTACGCTGCCGTTTATGCCATTCATTAGCTACCAGCCATTCTAAAGAGGATTGAAGTATTAGTTTAAAAACTTCTTGCAATTATTTAAAAAGTTATGTTTTTTAATCACCCATAAACATCATAGAAAGACATAACGAAAGTGTCATGTCTGTCAAAATAATCAATAATAATTGCCGATCAAGGAATAGTGTTCTGTTTACGATAGGGCCGATGAATCATGGCCGATTGCTTTTTTAAAGACTATTAAAGTATTGACGAAAATCATTGGTAGTTTCAAGGTAGGTCGTATCTAATATTGGACAGAATGTTTTGCCGAAAAATTAGTAACACCCTACAGTTGCCGCGTAATTTAATTACTCCGGTATGGATAAATCTAAACTACTCTTACCGGCAAAGCTCAGGTTTGTGCTTAGAAAACAAAGTCGCCATAGTCACAGGTGCTGGAGCAGGTATTGGGGCTGCTGCAGCGATAGCATTTGCCCAGGAACGCGCTAAAGTAGTCGTCGCAGATGTGGTCAAAGAGAACGTTACTAAAGTCACTAAACAATGCCAGGACCTGTGCACCGAGGCAATAGGGTTTCATAGCGACATGACCAAAGAAGATGATTGCAAAGAAGTGGTTTGTGGCACAATCGCAAAATTCGGGAAAATAGACGTACTCGTCAACAATGCTGGAATATTAACTTTTGCATCAATCCTCAACGACCCAGATTTAATGAAAACCTATGACAGAACATTGGCTCTTAACCTGCGCGCTTGCATATATCTCTCTATGTTGACAGCTCCTTATCTTGTCAAGACTAAGGGTAATATTATCAATATATCCAGTATCATGGGGAAAATGTACAGCGGGAACTCAAAGTACCTGCCGTATTGTATTTCGAAGGCAGGTCTTGATCACTTCATGTACGGCGCTGCTTTGGAATTGGCGCCTCATGGTGTTAGAGTGAACAATGTCTGTCCCGGACCTGTGAAAACAGAAATATTTTCAAAAGCTGGTGTCAAGAAATCATGGAAAGATATAGGCCAATCTTTCAAAATTGATAATATGATGGAATCAGAAGAGATCGCTGATTTAATATTATATTTAGCAAGTTACAAGGCAAAAAGTATAACTGGAGTAAGGTATTATATAGATAATGCAACTCTGGTCCAACGTTGAGGAATCAAACTGGCGTTAGTACCTAACCTTTTTACGCCTTGGTTTCATCTAGCGGTAGTCAGTTGTTTCTTTCTTGCCACAACGGGAACAAATATTTGATAGGATTTTCTACTACCTTCAATGAATCTGAATGAAACCATATTTTTTTTAATAATTAATGACTTAATACTGTATTCTGCCTACTCCTATGGGGAAAGTTTATGTAATGATTTATATTTTTTTATTTTTGGATTTTACTACCGTAGATTTCTATACTTAATATATAAATACAGTAGATGTTAAAAATGTTTCAGTAACTTTCTGTACATGTTCTTTGTTTTTTCTTTCTTTATTGGCATTCTTCTAAGTAATAACAGCCGCACGGGTCGATCCGTCAGGTTAAGCTACGCTTGTCGGGGCTGATCTGTGGATGGGTGACCATCTTTACATACCGAGACTCCTCCGTGCCTCGGAAAGCACGTTAAGCCGTTGGTCCCGGCTGTCATTCGTGGATCTTTGACAGTCGTTACGGGTCGTCAGAAGCCCGAAAGTCTGACAACCAGTCTTACCCGGGTTGTGGAGGTCAGATAGGCAGTCGCTCCATGTAAAATACTAGTATTCAGCTGCATCCGGTTAGACTGGAAGCCGACCCCAACATATTTCGGAAAAGGCTAGGCAGATGACGATGATGATGATTGGCATTCTTGCACTAACTTTATATATGCACTTCATTTACTTAGTTTTTGTTATTTATTATTTCGTTTTGAACGTTAGATAGGTATAACAACTTACTGTAACCTAACTTCATTAAATATTTACATCTTATATGGAACACTTTTATATTTTATACTTTAGTAGACTTCCCTAATTTATTTATTCTTATGAAATTGGCACTAAAAAATTAAATTGAACGTTTTTAGTAGAAAAATGAAACACCATTTTTATATGTCTGTAGTTTCTTGTTTTTTTTTTTTTTTTTGGTATTGTCTCACTTATTATTTACTGTGTGTACGTATAATATTGTGTAGCTGTTTTTCTAACGGGACATGTTATTTTTAAAAATACAGATTTTGTTTAAATATGGTTTTTGTTTGAATGAAAACTAATCTTCCTACTGCCAGCAAAAACACATGTTGTGTTATGACAAGAAAGACGCAGTGGAAGTATTTATAAATATTATAAATACTTCCACTGCGTCTTTCTTGTCATCCAGCTGCGCGATGAAAACCAACGAATATTTTATTTTTGTTTTTTGCAGCTTGCTGGTCAGTATCAGGTTTTATGTTGATCATAATATGACTCGCGACTGTATCAATCAAATCATCAATACAACTCTCTAAGTTCAGGTTACCCTACTGAATAACTATTCCATGATATCATGACATTTGAGGTGTCCTTCACCACACAATCCTCACCTTTGAAAACTTCATGAAAATCAATTTTGAGTACGCCATAAAATAGTCAAGAAATAGTCATAAATAGTCATAGTGCATGTTTCAGCATAGGTCCTTAGCAGGAGTAAATGATAAAAGTATGATAGTATCTACTGATCTAAAACATTTTTTAATTACGTAGAAGAATTCATTTTTTATGACTTGGAATCGAGATCGGAAGTAGATGAAAAGCTTTTCGACAATTAAGCCTATTAAAAACTTATTAATATGCCATAATTGGACCCAAGTGTTAGGGTACATACGCACTATGCGGTTAGCCAGAACGCGATCAACCGTCCGGTTGGTCGGTGGTTGACCGGCAGCCGCATCGCAGTGCGGACAAAAACTATTCTGTCGTACATATTATTAATCGTTCCGGCTACCTGCATAGTGCGTAAGGTACCCTAGCCGAAGTTCGCATAGACGTAAAATTATCACGACGATTTTTTTTGGCGCGCTGCATTTCACCAACAGACTGTATCCCAGCGCATCGAAAAAACACACTGTTAGATTTTCAACTCTCGGGGCTAAGCAGAGTACTGAAAAATCCCGTCGCCATATTTTTACGACTGTGCGCGTCGGCTTACAGTTTTGTTATGAAATAAAACTTTTTTTTAGTTTAAAATATTAATTTATTGATTTTCTTTCATTTTCAATGTAGAGGACATTGAAAATGAAAGAAAATCAATAAACTAATTGAAATACTGTCGAGAAACTGAGCAGGTGGAGATATTATATCATTTTGATGCCGGGTCCATCCAAGATACCAGACAATTTACGTATTTAGCTGACGCTGTAAGTTTTATGCCCCTGGCTGGAGGCTTTGAGTTCGCTTAAGGCAGCCACAGGATTGACCATCTCGTAGTTGGCCTAGAGAGGCCGTGACTACTTAGTCACTGCCTCTCTAGGCCAACTACGAGATGCCATACAAAAAAAAAAAAAACACCATCAGGTAAGGGACAAGAGCGCCTGCCTGTTTTTCTTGAGATAGAAATGATTGATGACCCAGCTGTCGGTCACCAATATTGTGGCTGTTTTTGTCAGTTAGTTCTATCATATCAGCATCAACATTTTGTTGATGCATTCTTGGCGAATACGTTCTCCGTCTGTTACCTAAAAACGAAATTATTTATATTAAGAACACAGTATCCTTTTTTTGCATGTTCTTTAAGCAAATTAGTGATGTATAATATTTTTCAACATAAGCCTGGTCACAAATTATTTAAAAAAACAAAACTAATAATGTAAGTTAAAGAATATATTACCTCCAGAGCAGTCCATTCTTCAATTATTAAGACTATCTCAGGGCTCATGCTTAAAGCGTTATATTCATACTGCTGATTAGAAGTATGGCTATGTCGCAATTCACGCAGAGAGCCATTTCTGTAACAATAATCTGGAAATAGAAATGGTAGTTATTGATTGCAGACTGTCAGTAGTCATAGTAGAAGTGTCATAGTTGGGAAAAGGCTAGGTAGATGATAATTACAGGTAATACTGCTGACGATTCGTTTCTCTGATGTTAGTCACCGCGTGACACTAATCGCACTCGCTGATTTATTGTAAAGCATGAATATTTATACCTAGACGACGCACGTTAGGAACAGGCCACCGCGTCAGCAAAACAGGTACAGTTTAAGACTGTACAATTTTATTATTGTACTTGGTCTTTGAAATCTCGAAGAAAATTGTATAAATCCATGTCTAATAGGACACAATTCGATGTTAACAACAAAATAACCTTGAAGCACACAATAATGCTATTCGTTCTGTTTGTGCTAACCCTGCAGATTCGACGGTTCAGATTGATCGATCCGTAGTAGAGCCAGAGCTGTGAGTCTGTGAATACGCACGTCTATTGTTAGGGTTCCCGACCAAAATAGTTAAAAGGAACCGTTATGGTGCGACTCAGTCTGTCTGTCACAGCTAGATATCTCAAGAACTACTAATGCTATCAACTTGAATTTTGATGACCTAACTATTTTGCAAATAAGAAAGAAATAAAAATGTATACAGGCTGTCTGTTTACGGTGTAGCGAAAATTAAGGGTGTGGTACAGACCATCAAACTGAACAACTTTTTCCCGGGGACCAACATCGTAATCATGAAAAAAAAATTAGTCGTCTCATACAAAACTTTAATACCTACTTGACCAAATATATGGGTCGACAGATTTTTTTTTCACGATTACGATGTTGGTCCCGGGGAAAAAGTTGTTCAGTTTGATGGTCTGTACCACACCCTTAAGTTTCGCTACACCGTAAACGGACACCCTGTATATTTTTTTGCAACAGGGACTGAAAGGGGGTCTTAAAAATTCGAAGTGGGGCTACTAGGGCATGTGGGGTATCATATTATATTATGAAAGAGCGATGTTTGCACATTTTCATTTTTTTTTTCTTTTTTTTTAGGTCGAATAGTTTTTGACTTTTGCTGAAAAATTTAAAAATAAATACGCCCCCCCCCCCCTTTATCTCCGAAGTTTGCATAGACAAAAATCTGAAATTATTCTGTGTGATAGAAATTTATGTAAAGATTACAGGAAAAATAAAACGATGTCTGTAAATAGCACACTTTTTTATATATGACTAGCAGCGCCAAGCGGCTTCACCCGCGTTAGCCTCGAACCCGTAAGAATATCAGGATAAAAAGTATCCTGTGTGTTAATCCAGGTTATAAACTATGTGTGTGTCAAATTTGATCAAAATCCGTTCAGTAGTTTTTGCGTGAAAGAGTAACAAACATCCATCCATCCTCACAAACTTTCGCATTTATAATATTACTAGCTTTTGCCCGCGGCTTTTCTCGTGTTCGCGTGAAAGCTATCAAGCAAACAAACTTACTTTCGCATCTATATTATTATAGTTAGGAGGATGATAAACTGGTCTATCGAAACACTAAGATTCACAAAATGTATTAGGTACTTACTTTAATAAAAAATTAAAATAAACACACTGTTTCTATAATAATATAATTCAATCGTGATTCGAAAGACACGTGGCGCCATTTATTATCAGAAAAACGTTATTGTGGTTTTCCTCGGGAACAGTACTTTTTTTCGGGATAAAAGGTACCCTATGTCCGTTTCTGTACACCTGACAATGTACATACAAAGCAGGATGATCGGTTCAGTTGTTTAGGCGTGAAAAGGTAACAAACAAACTTACTTTCGCATTTATAATAATAATTAAATTATTATTAAAGCTACGAAGTTAAGATAGTAGGATAGGAAGTAGGAAGTGGGATGGTACGGAACCCTCGGTGCGCGAGTCCGACTAGCACTTGACCGGTTTTATTTTAATGATAAGGTAAGAAGTCGCGTGAATATACTCGCCATTTTTAGGAATACAAATTAGTTGACACATAAATACACAATTCACGGGATTCGCATTAGTTTGGCCAGAGCTTAAAACAGTGGCTTCTAAATACACATTGACTTCATTTAGTTTAGTGAATGTGAGTTTTTGAACGTGCAAATTGGCGTGCCTTGACGTAGGGTGCAATTCCCTGGCCGGGCCAAGTGATATTGGGATATATTTGGTATTAGCTGTGCCCCGCAGTTTCACCCGCATAAGTCTCCCGTGGGAATATTGTAATATAAAATCGCACCTTTAATGAAAAACCGAAATAACTCAAAAATTACATAATATTTCGAGGTTTTAGTATAAACTGAATTAATTTCGCACGGAGAATTGTTCAGTCCAACAGCCGACTCAATAACGATGAAAATGACAGAGATTTCTTTATTTTTTTGTGATAAATTGAAGCCAATGGTAGACAATGTCAAACTTTTAATGCGTTTTCCCACAAAATAGAAATTTTGAGTTATTTCGGTTTTTGATTAAAGGTGCGAAATATCCTTTGTCCTAACTCAGGTCATGGTTTACCTAGGTGCTAAATTTCATCCAAAGCGTAACAAACAAACAAACTCACTTTCCCATTTATAATATTAGTTAGGATTTCTCAGTAGAAATCCAGAGCTAGGGTTTGTGCCCAGTTAGTAAAAGAAGGGTCGCCCTCTATTACATGTGGTAATAAACGAATGTCCAAGTGACACTTGGACATTCGTTTATTTTTAGAGCTTCGCCACTGAAAACTACAGTTCTCCTCTATATGGGAACAGCATTTTTATAACCTAGTAAGAGTGTTAATCACAATTAGCAATTAAATTAAAAACAAACATATTTTTTTTATTTCTTTTCTACGATTGCCTATCTGGTGAATACTGAAGTTATAAAACATTTGGATTCAAGGTTTTAAGTTCAAAACTATCTGTTGCTGTTCAACTAAATATATTGTAGAGTAAACGTGCTGACAACACTCTACAACTTTTTAAAACTTCAGCAGCACCCCATTGTCAACACTATAATTAGAGCCTGTCACACCTTTAGCTTTGTCACTAGCCAGGAACATTACCACATCAGCTACTTCCTCTGGTTCGGAGATCCTCTGTAGAGCAGTTGCGTCGCAATTGTCCTCACAAACCTTATCAGTCACCAAACCCTGCAGCATGTTAGTGCGGACGGGGCCTGGACTCACTATGTTCACTCTGACGCCTGAAGCTGCCAGCTCCAACGCCGCTCCATGAGTGAAGTGGTTCATAGCAGCTTTAGAAACACAGTACATCATCAACTGTGACGCTTGTGCGTACGTTTTGGCGAGTACACTCGAAATGTTGATGATGTTGCCCTTGGACTTCACCAAGTATGGCGTCGCCAAGCTCGTCAAGTGGACCACAGCTCGCAGATTTATTCCCAGCACTTCATCGTACGTTTGCATCACATCTGGACTTGTGAGCGACGTGTTCTTCAATATGGCAGCGTTATTGACAAGGACATCGAGTTTTCCGAATTTCTCAATTGTTTTTTGGACCACAGCTTTCGCTTCTGCATCATTTGCGACGTCTGCTTTGATGATGAGGGTCGGAGCGCTATGTTTCTCGCAGCGTTGGGCCACTGCCTTGAGTCCAGCTTCGTTTCGTCCGACGATGGCGATGCTAGCACCTGCTTTAGCGAATTGTTCAGCGGTGGCTGCACCAATGCCGGCACTGCCTCCGGTGATAAGAACCACTTTGTTCTTGAAGCTCATGTTGCACGAGTGTTAAGTACGAGGACTGGTACCGCATTGAAGGCGTAGCGTGTTACTCATTGATCTAAATACATGAGAATGCACGCCTGTCTGATACGAGACACGCGCTATGTAATTTAAAATGGAGGTGCACGCGGCAGGCAAGCCAGTAAACTAAGTTTATATAACACACTAGCTTTTTCCCGCGGCTTCGCCCGTTTGGATGTCGAAAATATCCCACGGGGACGTACTACCAACCCTGGCGAGATTAAAAGTACCCTATATGGTAATCCAGGTAAACAATGTATTCTCGCACTACTTATATTGTATCCGAGGAGCGTCGTGCGGATTGATTTAGGATTGCTGGAGGATAAAAATCCTAAGCCTAACAATGGTAACGGAATATAAACACTGTATAAGGTATCTATATGCAAAATTTCATGTCTGTAGGTCCAGCGGTTTGGGCTGTGCGTTGATATATCAACAATCAGTTAGTTTACCATTTTATATATTTACGACTGCAAGATTCACGTGCACAATGATATACCTCTTAAGTTAATCATTTAATTTAGCACTTAGCGTAAATAGTTATTTGTGTTATATAGTGTACAAGCATTTTAATATATCTTAAAAATAATAAAATGTTGTTCTCCATTGTCAATACTTATAATATATCTTTAGTAGGTATAAAAAACTAATCCAAAGAAAAATTCATGGCTGTACTATGAAAGAAAATATCATATAAAAAGTCTAAGTGTAGTGCCTTTCTTGGAACGTGTCTTTCCGGGGGCACAAGTTAGGACCCCAAGATTAGGCCTATGTCGGGCAGCAGCCGACAATTGCGTTTCGGTATCGGTCAGGTATGGCATCATCCTATTCGTATACTGTGAGAAGACCACGCAATAGATACCTAGATAATGAATATACGTAATTTATTCTATAATCGCCCTCGGAATTGTTTTATCATCACACGTCATAAAACATATAGAACATACAAATATGTATGAAGACATTATAGACATATGAAGAATATTTCTAATCCATTGCTTCATAGATTCATATTTTGATTTTATAGATTTTTTAACACAACGAACGTGGCTTAACTGTCAACCTGAAAGAAAATGCTATCAATTGTCATCGTATGTGCAACGCAAATTACCCCGAACATCTATAAAAAAAAATCATTTACCACATAACCCATATTAGAACACATCTTTGAATTATTCAATAATAAATACAAAATCACACATACTTAAATAAATACAAACGAATATTCAAAAAAAAGTTGGCGATCAGTTTTAAAATTCGATTTTTTTTTTTGTTACTGAAAAATATAGAATTAGAATATAAAACAATATATCAAATTCAATTGTTTTTTCCATATAAAAAGAAATTAAATC
Organism: Dicycla oo; assembly: GCA_948252095.1. Lineage (NCBI taxonomy): Eukaryota > Metazoa > Arthropoda > Insecta > Lepidoptera > Noctuidae > Dicycla > Dicycla oo. Next base: position 26,031,552 of record OX411729.1, on the reverse strand, counting down.
CAAGCTTACGCTCATTCGCTCATTCAGAAATCTGACTTTAGTCAATTTTAACGGATTAGCATCACTTCAGAAATGTAGCATATATCTATTTGGCTAAAGTTGTAGTTTAGTTGTTTAGTTGCAGTTTTAAAAAAAAAAAAGTGGAACTCACTACCAGCGTCTACAAAAATACCATCCAAATTCACATTTTTGGTGAATTTTTAACCGACTTCCAAAAGGAGGAGGTTCTCAATTCGTCTGTATGTTTTTTTTTTGTATGTTTGTTACGCGATTACTCAAAGACGGATGGACCGATTTGGAAAATTCTGTTTTTGTTTGAAAGGGTATACATCCGAGGTGGTCCCATATAAATTTTATTAACTTTGCTTGAGGAGTTTTTGAGTTAGCTTCAATAATGTGTATATTTCCCACTTATTATATGTGGATGATGTGATGATGTTTTAATAACTTCCTGTCACTGTTATTCACATGGCTATATCTACAATTATTGTGCTCAATTATGTATTCGAATTTGTGTGGGGTAGGTTCCACAACCAAAAAGTGAAAAATAAAAACTTTTTAGCAAAAAATAAAACCGACTTCCAAAACAAAACACTACAAAGTGAAAAATAACTAATTTCGGAAGTCAGGCAAAAAACGAAAATACAAAACCAAAGACACCGACTACCGAAATTAGTTATTTTTCACTTTGTAGTGTTTTGTTTTGGAAGTCGGTTTTATTTTTTGCTAAAAAGTTTTTCAAAAATAATTCTGTCATACAAACCTTGTCCTGACAGTTACAATCACAACAACAGAAGAATTAGGCAAATATGTGCAACCGTTCTGAATGATATGTAAGCGTACCTACAGGTATGTAAGCGCATCACTTCAGAACGGTTCAGCAATTAATTTTTATTTATATAGATTACTAACTTCTGCCCGCGTTTTCTTCCGCGATATTTCTTATTCCCTCGTCACATTGCGTCGCCCGCCGACGCTATTACTTAGTTTTCGATTAGTGTTCTTTCTGACTTTTTTTTTCTTTTTGCTCGGCTTCTAAGGGTCGTAGCGTGAAGTTAAATAGCCTAAAACCTCCCTCAAGAATCGTGCTATCAAATGAAAAAAAAAATTTTTCAAATCCGTTTGGAACTACCAGTTAGATTTGAAAAATTCTTTAGCCAGAGATTAACGCGTTCAAACAAACAAACTCTTCAGCTATAATATTAGTATATAATTTGGAGTAGATATTATTATATATTATATTATATGTAAATAAGTACCTACTTAAATCTCTAGTGTTACATGCCTACCTTGAGGGGCCTGTGGCTAAGTAATAACAGCCACAGGTCGATTGATCAGATAAAGCTGCGCTAGCCAGCCGCGGTTGCTCCGTGTCTATCTATCATTCATGGGTGACCATCTTTACATACCAAGACCCTCCGTGCCTCGAGAAGCTCGTTAAGCCGTTGGTCCCGGCTGTCATTCGTGGATCTTTGCTGGCCTTAGCACATCTCCGCCGCGGAACTGCACGATGTTCCGCTGATATTCCGCTACTCGAGTAGCGAAACATCATGCGTGTCAGGTGCATTGAAGTACTGCGGTTTCACTGCTATGGATTCACGGCGGAGGTGTGCTAAGGCCCTGACAGTCGTTACGGGTTGTCAGAAGCCCGAAAGTCTGTCAACCAGTCTTACCAAGGGATATCGTATAACCAGTTACTAAGTTGTGGAGGTTAGACAGGCAGTCGCTCCATGTAAAATACTGGTATTCAGCTGCATCTGGATAGAATGGAAGCCGACCCCAACATAGTCGTAAAATGGCTAGGTGGATTGATTTGACATACCTACCTTTTTATGACTTATAATGTCAGTTTTAGCTTCAAATTGAAATCGCAAGACGATGAAATATACGGAGGCGATCGGCGGCGGCGATCTCTCGCGTCCGAGCTTGGTCCAGGCCATGGTGCGGAGCGAGAGTGCATGGGAGGCCGTCACCTCCTTCTGCGAAGCGGTAATGCTCGCAAAGGAGGAGGCGGAACGCGTGAGGGAGAGGCAACCTCACGCCCTCGGTCGCCGCAGGAGACGCCCTGGGCGGCGGGAATCGATAGCCGATTCCCGGTCACCGTAGGCGCGGGCTTGCGGACGGTGAGTAGTGGGTAGCTCGCCGTCCGGTGAGGACCAGGCCCGGGTCAACGGCGCGTTGTGTTCCACGCGCGCCTCAAAGAGATGTCAGCAAGAGATGGGGTCCAATAGGGCCGATGCCGCTGGGGTCGCGGGTTGTTTGAAAAAGATACCGTGGCCCTGGCATAGGCAACTGAAGGAACACGGGTGGGTTTTAGTCAGTAAAAGTCTGACACGCCCTTCCGCTCCACCCAGAGCGGGAGAAGTTATTTGATGATTTCCCATCCACAAAAAAAAAAAAAAAGACGATGAAATATGTACTGCTACCAAACAACTTGAGCGTGGCAATCTTGTTAAAGGAAATAATTGGTACTCAATTATTGCGTCGATTATAGTTCCATAGAATTTAATAAAATGCTGTAATTAAGCGCTGGATTGTATTCACATGCCATAATCGTATGTTACAAAAACGTAAGTACCTATAGTCTACCTCGTATTTGCTACTTTTGACAAGAATTCCCAGTACATTGAAACTTCACTAAGGTTGAAAGTATCTAACTGTCGCATAGACAAACAGACCTTGTCGTTATATGAAGTGCAAGTGACAGTCAACCTTATGATGCTAAAGCAATTACGAGGTCGACTACAGACCGTTCACAGTTATTTTACTTCTGATTGCAGCAATCCAACAGTAACCTTATTGTAACGATTATAGAGATCACTTTGACTTTGACAGACTCGTCAATGGCAGCAATCTAACAGCTACCTTATGAGAATGAAAATAAAGATCATTGTGATTTTGGCAGTGATTCAAGATCAAACGTAAAAACTCTGAACGGTCTGTATAGGTACTTGTTTAGCAAACCTTTGACACAAAAACATAGAGTCAACAGACAAAAGGCCGCTAATAGACCTCTCAATAAACGACCTTGCCCGTGCAACATCAACAGGAAAAGACTGCGACTCAGAGCTGGTTTCACCAGTGAAACTGAACGCGATCAGCACATTTAACCAGTCAGTCAGAGTTCAAGATCTGTCAGTGTCAATATTCCATAACACTAATGACACTGACAGTTCTTGAACTCGGTTTACACTGGATGATTTTTTACCGTCTTGAAAAAATAGGGTACAATAGGTGAACGGAGTAGAAGCCTATGGCATACCTAGTTTCTTATTTTTTTCTTTTTTAAATAGCTAAGACAGAAATTGCTCTATCAATAAACACTACACGGTTGAAGTAAACTAGATCAATAAAAACAAAAATTATGAAAAAACTTTATAGATCGTTAGAAACATCGAAATTCAAATCATACGTACTAGAATTTAGTACGTATTAAAACAAAATTTAAAAAAAAAAAAAAAACTAGGTAAGTATGCCATAGGCTTCTACTCCGTTCATAAAGTTTGTCATTATGGTACCTACTATTTTTGAATTCATAATCAGAACTTTACTATATGAGTGAAGATAAAAATCTTCAAAACTGCACTTAGTTGGGCCATTATCCGAACTTACAAAAGATCACAAGACTATATCGCTTAAGAGCCTCCAATCTTTGTAGCAGAGCTTCAGGGTAAGTGGCACTGTTGTCGTCCTCGCTAATAACCGACGTAAATATTGCCAACAGACTTAATATTAAAACGAAGTAAAGTGGACGTAACTAAGAGTAGATGGTGGTTGTATTTTTGAAAGGTACAAACCTTAGATAATTTTAGTGTAATGCCACAGAATATATAATAGTTATTATCTCTTGCTATACAGCGTGAATGTTTCTGGAGTGGTGACCGCGTAAAGGAGACGTAACGCTGGAAGGCCGGAACAAGGTGGACCGATGACCTTGTGAAGGCTGCAGGAATCTACAGGACGCGGGAAGCACAGAACCGGTCGAAGTGGCGGTGCTTGGCGGAGGCCCATGTCCAGCAGTGAACGTCTTCTGGTTGATATGATGATGATGATACAGCGTGTATCAGGAATGTGTGATCATATGTGTGGGTGTGTAAATAATCAGCTGTCAAATTATTTGTGTCGAATAAGTATTGAAGTTTTGCATGGGACAGCTGATTATTTTGCGCGATTACGTTGTTGATCTCCTGGAGAACGTTGCTCAGCAGTGCTATTTTGTACAAATCTCACCGTGAAAACTTAGGTGAGGTGAGCGTGGAGCGAGCTGTCAATAGTGTCAATCCCCTAGCATCACGTGGAATGACAGCTCACTTCAAGCTCACTTCACCTAAGTTTTGATAGTTTGATAAGGTACCATAACCTTAAATGTGACTACACATTTCTGATACACGCTATTTCTAAATATTGCATTGATCAATATTATCCCAATTAACTGGGCACTAAGCTGGACAACGGAAGAATACATACCACGATACATACCTACTATTACTATTAGCCAAAAAGCTTTCATTCACCAGCACGACAAAAACCGACTTTCCAAAAAAGCAATAAGTATAAATAAACAAAATGAACAGAAAACCGCCAAAACATAATAATGTAAGCGACGCTTAAGCCAAGGCGATACCAAGACGCTCTAAGGAGATAGTGCTCGGGGGTCATCGCAAACAAATGAGGGGTGTAAATCCTACCCTCCACCCCTTCTCCCCCCTTCTTGCCCCAAACCCCACAGGTAGCACTTGCTCAACCCTTTCTTGGCTAACATATGGCTGGTACACCTTAAATTTGTGAAAGTACTGGATAAGAAGTTTTGTTGTAAAATGGAATCTTTTAGCCTCAGGGAACAGAGAGTCAATTTTGAGCTGAGCTGTCTTTAGTCGCCTACACCCACACTTTTCTAGATAATTTGAAGTCTCGTAATGAAATGTGATCACTAATGTTTGGCCACATCATGAAGTAGACTGTATCGTCAAACGTTGAGTATTCAATGATCTGCAGTGCTATTCTGTAAAACTCTCACCGTGAAAACTTAGGTGTAGTGAGACGACAGATGGACTGTGTGAAAGATGATATGGCTAGAAAAAGAAGTATGGAAGGAAAATAAATGTTGCGCCGTCTCCAAATAAATTGGGATAAGAGCAAGAGAATTATGAAATAGAAGAATTTGACAAAGTATCAAAGTTTTTGTAAGGTTATTGTACTATTTCTTATCCACCGCTATGCGATCCAGGGACACCTCGTAGGGGCACGCGGTTAAGACAGTTGAAGTGTTCGGACGTCCCGTCGGATTTATAGGCGGACTGTATTGGTTCCGTTAGGTTACCCTGTACCTACACTACCCACTACCTCTACCTATGTACTCTGTACCTAATGCTCATATATCGCCAACAGGACATAAGTTAACAGATAAAAAATTAAGATCTTTGTTACATAATTATATAGGCAACATTCATTGACAGGCCAGTTGGCGTGGTTGGTTAAGATACCACCTATCACGTCGCAGGTCGTGGGTTTGATTCCCATCCAGGACAAACATTTGTGTGCATGAATATGTCTGTTTGTCCTGAGTCTGGGTGTAATTATCTATATAAGTATGTATTTACAAAAAAAAAAAGTAGTATATGTAGTATATCAGTTATCTGGTTTCCATAGTACAAGCTCTGCTTAGTTTGGGACCAGATGACCGTGTGTGAAAATGTCCCAGGAATATTATATATATATATATATATATATATATTATATATTGAATAATTCATAGCAAATAAATTTATGCGTACTCGTTTTAACCTACGTCAAAAAGTAGGTGTGCGGTTGTCATCGTGACCAAAGGTGAGCTTAAAAAGGTTAAGATTATAATATTAAAAAAATATTTAAAAAAAGTAAAAAGCGACATCAAAAACCTAAAACGAATAAAATAACTTTCATAAAAAACTTAATAGCTAGCTTAGCACCGACTTCAGAACTCGGTGCCAAGCTAAGGTGAATTGACATTGGAGAATTGTAGACACCGACTTCAGAAGCTGTTAAGTTTTTTTATGAAAGTTATTTTACTAGTTTTAGGTTGTTGGTCGGTTTTTACTTTTTAAATTAAATTTATTTTTCCATTTTTAGTTGAATATATAACTACATAAGACAAAGACGAACGAAAAGAAGAATCATCAAAAACCGCTTCGAAACAGTACCTACATTTATGTATATAACTTCGTACATAAGTTTAATTACCTAATGTATTATACACTAAAACCTTCCTGAAAGTGTGTAGATTACGCTAGAGAAAGAATCATCAAAATTGGTTCATTTGTTTTTGAGAAAATCGCTGACATATAAACTTACATACATAGGGGTCGAAAAGAGAACCTCCTTTTTGAAGTCGGTTAATAATGTTTTCAAAATATTCCATTACTGTCTCATAAAATATTGATGATTCAGCTCTCACCTAGGATACCTTACATTACTTACCTCGTAATCCGATACGCATAGTAAAATCAATCATAATAATTACTTCACGACGGCGACGTTTCGCTAAAAATAAACGACAAATGCGACAAATGTGACAGCTACGACAGATCCAACAATTTTTTATCATACAACACTGTCCCAATTCCCAAGTCGGGAGCCAGGGCAGTAATAGATAGCTGGTACGAAACAATTCTAACGGTAATTGGGGTAGATGCCTCGTGAGGATCTCTGACACACTTGACATATGACGATATTGTGTAAATTGTATACCCATATTTTGTACGTGACTGAAAATGGTGATGCCACCCTATTTTGGCTTGTTTGGATAACATATATGCTTGTGTGATTTGCAGTTTTTTTTTTAGTAGGGAAGTTATCTGTGTTCGTCTCTAAAACCTTATGGCATGACTTTCTATTACTACCAAAGAATAAATCACATAATCGTCATTTGTAGGTGCGGGAAAAACTGTTGACAATAATACAATAAGTTTAGATAAAGATCCAAACAAATTAGCCGCTATAGATAGCCTGGTAGCAGCTGAATGAGAGTAGCTGAGTTTTGAGTGGAATGACGTTCGCTTATGTGTTCAGCAGTGGATGAGGCTCCTAGACATGGACCTTTAGAAAATTGCCTTTAAACCAATATTTATACATTTTTCCAAAAATCGAGTTGAATGGCGTGCGATTTGAAAGGCCCATGTCCAGCTTAACTCACGGACTTAGGACCATTTTAAAATCTCCATAATAACCAATACTTGTAAGAGTTACATCTTTTAATTGAACACAATACCCGAAAATATCTGATACAACGCACGTGCGTCACAGGCTAATGCCCGCGGCATATAGACACGAATAAATATTGTTTGTTGGTATCATAAATAAGGGCCGAGACAGGCGTCAGGACGCGTCACCTTTTGATACATTTCTACTGTCGTTATTAATGACAAGTCATCGGTGTCCTCCCGACGGACAAACAGGGTTGCCAGCAATGTAAAGGAAGATATTGTATTTGGTATGTACACTGCTACAAAGATTTTTTGGCACTGCCTTGGTGTGGGTAAACATTTGTTTTGTGAAATGTATTGAAAAAACAAGACGGTGAAGTTAGTTCCAATTTTGGCCACGTGCCATAAGAACTTTGTGGCGCTATAAGTATGTATTAGATTGTATGTTATAGAAAGGCAATAGTGAGGACTGTAGGTACTAGTGAAGGGGAAACGTGACATTAGCCTATATTTGTCTGAGATGCTATCATTAATAAGACGTTTAGTTCACAATAGACTCGAGTTTTTATTTTACTGTACATAAGTAACGTATGTTGACAAATTAGAAATTTAATTACATAACTAATTAAAACAAAATGCAACACTTTCTGAATAATGTAGATCCTATAAGAACGGGGAACCCACTTAAATTACAATCCTCTCTGCGTAGAAGTTAAGTTCTTTCACAATCTCTGACCTCATTATAGAAAAGTTCACTCTTCAATTTATCAAAAACTAACCTAACCTATATTAACGACAAAAACAGTAACGCACAGCCCTATTCTGGAGGCCTGCCCAGCATAATAATAGATCGGAGAGGGAGGCATATCGTACATTCACCACCCTTTAATATCATGTGAGAGTTCTGCTAAATTTATCAATGGCGGTAGGACGTCGGTACATCGCGACCGGCACTCGGCTTTATGTATTACTTATTCAGCCTGCGACGACGACATTGATCTTTGTTTCCAAAAGAAACCCTGTAGCTATAACATACAGAAATATACATATACTGGAACACTCACGCCTCGCCTTATTTTAAACTACAGAACACCGTTTGCTGCAATCTTTATACTCTGTTCCTGTCAAATCCTTTAACCGTATAATATTGTGCTGGTGTGTTTAAAAAAAATAAAAAAAATATCGGCACTGATATACACATATAGCAGCAGATATTTATTGTAGTTTGGTAAGATAAAAATTACAAAATGCATGTTTATTAACAAGTTTGGCAGCAAAAACTGAGCAGGAAACTAAATAAAAATGAGTCATACATAACAAATATTTAAATGGGTAATAAAATAAAAAAATACCTAAGCAGTAAAATAACTGGACGGCCAGTCACGTGTGGACAGTTAACAAATCGAAATTAGTCGGTAAGAAAGCTAGCGTGCGTTTCATCAAATAGTTCCTATGCCGTAATGTTGGCTTCACTGTTGTAAAACGAACACGATACGCTACCGTTGATAAAGCATGGACCTGATAGGTCCGGTAGGTCCATAAGACAGTGGAGCCAACTTTACGGTATAGGAACTATTTGATGAAACGCACTCTAACTTGGAAGTAGAAAAAAACCCCCAACGCAAAAAAGAAAAGCGAACATTTAAAAAGTAAAAAATAATACCTATCGTTGAGCCATCAAATTCGATCAAGTAATACCTATACATGTATATTTTAATTATAGAAATTGATGGATGGGATGAAAGGTTTGCTCATTGAAATGGCGCTATAATGTCGCGGCGGGGTACCACTAAGAGTATATATTATAATGAACAGCTGATTTTTTTTCGCGATTTCAGGTTTGGTCCCATAGTAAAAGTTGTTTGTTATCATGAGTACAATCATGTGTTTCAAGTATCGGTCACTAATTACCAGTCACCCTATATATCATCAAGAAGATGCAATTTAAACAAAGCGAATTCCTAATCGCAATTCGACTAACAGCGCCACTCATTCAATGCCAAGAACAATCCACAAACCTTTAAACCATACAAAATATTAAATTACAACGAAAATTCACGTATGAAATCTTGTAGAATGGAATTTATTGCCTCCTATATGTTGTTTTATTTATAAGAAAGCATGGGCCGCGCTGAGGGAGATGAAATTACGTGATACCATTGCGAATCAAAGTGATATAATACAGCTCTGTGTGTGTGAGGCTTAATCAGTTACCTGAGTGTGCGTTGTTTCATTGGAGCCTACTCGGTCGATTGACGACTATACATTATTAAATTACGTAGGTACTGAACATAAAAAAACATAAGTAAAAAAAACCGGCCAAGTGCGTGTCGGGCCACGCACAGTGTAGGGTTCCGTAGTAGCCCGTTATCACAATATAGTATGATTCTGTTGTTCTTTATTCTGAATATAAGTAATGGTAAATATATTAGGAGTTAATGGTTATAATAACAACAAAAATATTTGACAAGGGTGTCCAGATTAAAACAAAACTTTAACACATAACGTAACCTTGCAAGAAAATCTTAACACCGCGATCTACAAAAGTGACGTCACGGCACAACACCATCGGTTATCGAATAGCGATACTAAACTAATGACAAAATGTTGATTTTCGAAGATAATTATTTAAACAGATTAGAAATTAAGTAATAATAACAACTTTCTTCCAGCTAAAACTAAAAAATAAGAGTACAATTGCTGCCAAGTTATTATTTCAATTCACATAATTGTAATTCGTTTAAAGTTCGTTTGTGACTTCTTTATGTACAGACGCCAGCAGGTCAACCTACCCGAAACTGTCAGATTTTCCCAATCGACCTTGAACCTAATGCTTTAGCAACAAAGTCGAAAAACTATTAAAGAAATCTGACAGTTTGTAGTAGCTTGATGTGCTGGCGTCTGTACATACTCCAATGAAAACGTAACCCATTGGTACAGCGCCATCTAGCGGCAATATTGTGAAACTTATGATAATTTATTATGGTTTTTAGTTTTTTTTTTTTCATATTTTGTTTTTCAATGCAAGTCTTTACCCGTTATAAACAAGCAACTACCTACTTCATCAATCTCTTCATCATTCTCTTCTTCTTCATCTTCTTCTTTAAAGGATTAATGCTAAGGATTTTGTATTTGGTACAAAATTATCCAACACCCAAGTTCAACGACTATTACTGCTAAACTAATGAAGTTATCTTAACCGCTATAATTTTCTTTTAAACTGGACTGCCCCTTCATCCGACATTGTTGCAGCAGACAACATGTCTTATACCAGACAGCAGACAACATGTGTTATACCTTTGTCGGAGAGAAGGTATTAATTTTATTTAATTTTATCACATCATTTATTAATTTTGAATTGATTTGGTTTTTGGATTTTATTTTATTTTATTTTTGTATTATTTTGATGTGACATGATTTGATTTTATTTCATTGTATTTTATTTACTTATTTATAATTTTATTTCATTTTAATTCATGTGTGGCAATGGGTGTTATTTACCTGAAAATAAATGAAATTTATTAAAGTTCATGAAATGCACTATCATCATGAATTTTTCGACATTTTTCAAGCCAGCAATTTAGCTTTTAGAGGTGGGGGGGGGGGGGCGCCCTACTAAAAATTTGCACTTTAAAGTTTAATATTTCGTAAATGGAGCATTAAATCGAAAAATTATTTTTAAAAGGACTGGGGGTTTCCGAAGTCATTTTTGAAGACCGATCCTAAAAAAAAAAATTTTCTAATATTTTATTTTACCACTTAGTCGACGTAATTGATATAATAATAATAATAATAATAATCTTTTATTTCTCTCGTAATCACAAACACAGTACAAAGTCAAGGTAACACGTAATAGAGACTGGTGTCTGTTGTAGGTAAAACCTGTATTACAGATCACCAGGCTTACCGCCATCGGACAACTCATGAATGACCTATGACTGTATTAACCTAACATACAGATTGTACATAATAAAACACTATTACAAATTAATAACAAAAGTGAAGTGAAACTAAATGGGAAATTAAAAACTAAAGTAAAAATGGCTTAACGTTTGATTTGGGAATGTGTGTGTGTGTGTGTGTGTGTGTGTGTGTGTGTGTGTGTGTGGGTGTGTGGGTGTGTGTGTGTGTGTGATGGTCTGATGGGTAAGTGTGTGTTAATTGTATATCGTATATCAATTATGAGTGTGTATACACACTCCTACAAAATTACAGCTTTCTAGTACTAACGGTCTCTTAGCAAAACCTCGGACAGCCAGACAGACGGACATGACGAAACTATAAGGGTTCCTTGTCACAACTACGGAACCCTAAAAATCAATCTGCCTAAGTTTTTCCTAAATATGGGGGTCGGTTTCCAGTCTCTCTCAAAATACCCACTAGTATTTTACATGGAGCGACTGGCAACCCAGTTACTTGGTAATACGATACCCCCTGGTAAGACTGGTTGTCAGACTTTCGGGCTTCTGACGACCCATATTCGACTGTCAAAGATCCACGAACGTCAGCCGGGACCAACGGCTTAACGTGCTTTCCGAGGCACGGAGGAGTCTCGGTATGTAAAGATGGTCACCCATCCACTGACCAACCCCGGCAAGCGTAGCTTAACCTGATGGATCGACCCGTGCGGCATTTATTACTTAGCCAAAAAAAACTTAAGTACTAAACATAAAATAATGGTAGGTAACCATAGTCGGTTTGCCATCGCAGGCAAAACCTGGATGAGGCTGGCACAAGAGCGTGGGGATTGGCACAAGAAAAGAGAGGCCGGCAGTGGATGAAGTTGGACTGTGGATGATGACGATGGTGAACGATAATCGTGGTAAGTCATGGCTTTGTCCATATCATCAGCATAAAGTCCACCGCTGGACGGACTAGACATAGGCCTCTCCAATCGTAAGCCATTTAGCTCGAACCTGCCTAATCTCATCCAGCTGCTACCAACCACCCCACATATCATATAAACTGTATGTTCTGCGAGCCACCCTGCTCGTATCGTCGCTCCACTAAGCCTGAGGACGTCCTGACATTTGTCTATTCGCGGCCTCCACGCAAAAACAGACCTAATATGCCCGGCCATATTACGCGAGTAATTACTACTTTAGCTTGCAATGTATTAATTAAGAATTAAGTTGAACTATAGGATTAATAAAATAAAAATTTAATATCATAACTTACCTATAACTATTACCAAACTAAAATATGGCTGGCTTGCCGATAGGATGTTTGCAGATACTTACAGCGAAAAATATGCTAATATTTTACTTTAAATATAATCGACAGCCTTTACTGAGTAAGAACAATTAGTCTTTTAAAAAATATTATGTAAAATTATTCTATTCTCTTCTCACTAGCCAACGCATCATAATTAAACGTGTTTTAAAGAAGAAACTAAACGCTACAAAATACCGCGACATTAACTGTCAAAGATAACTTGTGAAATTGTCGGTAGCCAAAACAAGAGTTTGTTTTAATTATTTTACAATGGATAGCCGTTTGTACGAAACTAAATTACCAAACCATAAAATATTTAAGGATTTAACAGACAGTTTGAGTGAAAATCCTAGTGGAAAGTTGCGCAATTTGATCGAATTGAAGGATGATGTGTTTTATGTTTGGAACTGCAAAGAGAACTGTTTACTTAGTTTAAATCTGAAGCATTTGGAAGAAAGTGGGGACGAGACTCCTTATCAGGTATTGTAATACTTATACTGTAAATATATTCATTATTTTAGCTATGTATTTGATGCCGGCATGATATTTTGCTATGAGACATTTTGAGGTTATGTTATCTTATTATGGAACTCTCAAACACTTAAATTTTTTGTTTGTGTTTTTTTTCGAAGTAAACGCACCTAAAATAATATCTGGTTGTGATAGGGTAGCCAAATCTAATAATTGATGTCCTATTAAAACAGTTTTGATTTGTGTAACTTTGAACAGGCTAAGTGACTGCTTTCTTTATAATATTGGTCAGTACACAAAAGTACAAAACAAAAAACAATCCTAATATTACATTGACATTTATCTTCTATTTCTGAAGAGCAATACACAAGTTATCTATAAACTGAATCACAGATTGGTAGCACCGCAGTCTATGTCTCTAGTAAGTGCCTACCTGTAATGAAAGTGTCATGACGTCATTTTCTACATTGGTAATAATTATCATAAGAGGGCAATCAGGCTCATATTTGATAATTAATGACTGAGTAGTTAACACATTAACAATAAAATTTATCTACATTAAAATATGTCTCCAGTGTAAAATGATTAATATTTAACATTCTCTTATGGCTGAATGTTTTAACAAAGTAGCTGGACAGTAGTCACTTTGTCTGGTAAGCCTGAATACCCATGCTATGTAGTAGCACAAAAACATGCTAATTTTGAGCAGATGTTACCTAGTAGCACACAATTAGCATGTGTATGATATGAAAAGAGTATGACTATTTTACACATACAAAGAGCATACTTGATAGCAAACAAACATGCTTTTTGACCCCTGCCTGGACCCTTGTTCGAACCAGCCAGCGCTGCTGCGCCTGTAGCTTTAAATTCTATTATTAATCTGATCCAGCTTGTCCCTTGCTTCCCACCCCCAGCGACGCTCTAAGCTGAGATCTGTAACCCACACGGAAGGCCCTTAGCTAGTAGTTGCTTACCTAAGTTGTATGCCCTGGCTGGAGGCCTTAATTTATTGAGGTACGCACAGGAAAGTCAGTTTAAGAAGCCGATAACCTCCTAGGTTGACCTGCGACTTGAGATGCCATTCACAAAACAAAAAACATTATTTTACATGCACAAAGAGCATAGTTTACAGCAAATAAACATGCTTTTTGGTTCCATATGTATTTCAGCCTTTATTAAACGCTTTATTTTAAGTAAATTCAAGAATTGATTATTTGATATTGCATATTATTTTTTCGTTTAACCTATAATGTCCCACTGCTGGGCCATATTTTTCCAATTTTCTTTATGCTGTGCCTTCTCTGTCGAATTGGTTAAGAATGGGTCCCAATCGTCACGCCAGCATCTGCCTCGGTGACGACGCGCGTCCTCAGGCACCCACTGTGTGACAATCCTGGCCCATCTGTCTGGAACCGCTGTGTCCTTTGATCCACTGAATGGTTATATTATTGGGTCTACCCACCCTTACCCTAATTGCGTAACACGTTATCAATTGGACTCTGTTTCATTTTGATAGTTCAACAACATTCATTGTGTTATATACGGTGTTGAACATACAAAATTTTCGAACTTATGAAGCAATAGTTTAGCAATTTGCTACAAAATGATTCAGATTCTGATCGATAATGTGTTATGCAATTAGGGTGCCGTTTGCAGGTAGATAATATTAGTGTATTTTCTGCCCATCAACCTTGCTCGATCTTATATTTAGTGGCATTTGTCATGACTTCAGTCGATCCATCAGGTTAAGCTACGCTTGCCGGGGTTGGTCCGTAGATGGGTGACCATCTTTACATTCCGAGACTCCTCCGTGCCTCGGAAAGCACAATAAGCTGTTGGTCCCGGCTGTCATTTGTGGATCTTTGACAGTCAGTACGGGTCGTCAGAAGCCCGAAAGTCTGACAATCAGTCTTACCAAGGGGTATCGTATTACCCAATAACTGGGTTGTGGAGGTCAGATAGGCAGTCGCTCCATGTAAAATACTGGTATTCAGCTGCATCCGGTTAGACTGGAACCCGACCCCAACATAGTTGGGAAAAGGCTAGGCAGATTGATTGTCATGACTTCAGTCTTTGTTTATTTACAATTTTATTATAGTATTTATTTGTTTACAGGCCTTTCTAGCAATATTTTATGTGTAGAAGTGAGTGGCCCTTGGACAGCCGAAAATGAAAGCAAGTGTTATGTTTTCATGAAGTTGAAATCATATTTATTTATATATACATAGGTATCTATTATCTTTTCAGGTATGTGGTTTTAAGGACAAATATTCTTTTCTTCTTCTGTGTCAATGGTATGGTTTATTTAAATTTTGTTGGGCCATGACTTCGGCATCTTCGGTAGCAGCATGGAATTCTTCTAAGTATGGGTAAGTCTTGCATAATTTTATAGAATTTGAGTCGTATTATCTTGATCCTCTTTCTCTGTTTAGGCATAATTATATATTATTTTTCTTGACAAAAAGCTGCACAATATTGTTCCATATATTGTTCCATATATTTGCAGCTTGATGCGAACTATTCCTGTCTTTACGAGACTACTAGTTAAATGAGAACATGTTTTTCAACTCCTTGGGATAAATTCATCCCAACTACGAAACCCTTCATTGTGCGTAGTCCGACACGCACTTGGTCGGTTTTTTTTTTTTGCTCCACCTCATTACCTGTCCTCTGTGTCCCGAAACATGCAGTCAAAGTGATCTCCGCGCTGCTACCGACGACGGCGAGTGTCAAGTGGCGAAGTTTTGGGCTAACAAAATCTGAAAAAGAAGAAGAATTTTCATGACAGCCGTTATGTGGCGGCCACCGCTCTTCTCGGAAACCGTAGCTTACTTAAGGCCCACTCTAAAGTACTACTTCTCTAAGGCTGCAATCAGACGGACTGCACGCAACAACCGCACGCAGTCGATATATTCAACTGCATGCAGTTGCTCGTTCGACTTCGTACAGTCGTGACTTCAGCTTCACGCGGTTGATCGCTAACCGCATACAGTTATTGTGCAGTTAGTCAAGGAACAGAATCAGAGTAGTCGTTGACGGCTGCTCCTCAGACCTCACGGCTTTTATTGATGCCCGAGTTCCTCACGGGTCTGTTCTCTCCACAACTCTTTTCCTGCTGCACATCAATGACCTGCTTCAGCCTGGTATTGTTGGGAACGCAGATGACAGTACAGTTTCAGAGAGATACTTGTACAGCGCAAAAACCAGCGGGGCCAAAGTTCGTTCCTTGAGAGAGGCCATGGCAGAGCGGACAGATTTGACCATAAGCCTTGTCTCCCAGTGGGGTGATGATAATCTGGTATCTTTTAACGCCACCAAAACACAGGCGTGTCTTTTTACCGCTTTTTTTAGTAACTGACGGAAAATTTCTACGCTAGGAGGTTTAGGATCATGTGCTAAATTCATGGTTAGGTAAATAGGTAAAACTGGCTGGTATCCGCAACTCCACGTCAATGCGCATAGTTTGCGTAAGGGTGGGAAATATTTGTACGCCGATTAAGTATCGGCTGAACATGATTGGTATCAAACGATATAATATCTTGCATGTTTAAACAAATAATGAAATCTTATCTTAAAATCGATTATTCGATGCACCCCAGCTCCTCAAAGAAGGCCAGCAGCGCCTTGGTGTTACTGACAGACTGACCTTACGGAGGCGAATTCATGGTTACAGATTGCGCGTCGATGTCCCGCCACCCTTTTTTTTTTTGGATGGGAAATCATCAAATAACTTCTCCCGCTCTGGGTGGAGCGGGAGGGCGTGTCAGACTTCTACTGACTAAAACCCACCCGTGTTCCTTCAGTTGCCTGTACCAGGGCCACGGTATCTCTTTCGAACAACCCGCAACCCTGGCGGGATGTCCCGCCACCCCGTATTCAAATTCGAACGTAAAACTTTATTAAACATAAAAACGCAGATCGCTACGGGCGGGAATTCTTACAACTTCTTAGTGTACGGCCTCAGTGCACGCTCGACTCGAGCGTCCAGCGGGGCGGGGCGTGCGACGTTCGTGTTAAACACATGCAAATACTCGCGAGTGTCCTGAGTGGCGGCCGAGCGGCGTGGGTGGAGAGCGTGCTTGTTTGCGGTGAATGGAGCGTCGAGCGTGGCGTCGCGTGCAAGTTCAAACCAGTTTATGTTTGTAAAGGTGACGGAAGCATGCGCGCCATGTCGTTTGAAGACATTATTATCAAAATTCAACTATAACCAGAGTTATGGTCAACATCACATGTCCTATATAAAAATAGAACAATAAAACAAAATGGATGGAAGGAATTAGCAGTAAAACTAGGAATTGAAGGTACTTAAATAATTCTTTTATTAACCTATTTAATAGATGTAGGTAAGTTATAAAATGAAAGAAAATAAAACACTAAAAATATTTTAACCACACATTTTCTTCTAAATACATATCAATAATATCGTACGAACCTGACGCCATGATGAAAAATATGACCGGCTCACATGAACGCTAAGCGTGCAATAAGGCCACTCGGTGAATGCTCTTTCGCTGCTTGCACGCAACGCTGAACGCCCCGCCGGATGCTTTTTCACTCAGGTCGTACACTCACTCCTTTTGCTTGTCCACGTTTATATTCGTAAAACATAATTATTTATATAAACTCTTATTATATAAATTCTTTTTTTTTTTTTGTAGATCGCTGTGGCTATTAAATCTTTAATCTTCGTAATTGTCTAATAATCAGTTTCAATATCCCAATTAAATAATCTTTTGATAACCTATTAAAGGAGATAATTCACCGTCCAAACATTTTTGCGCTAAAAATGAAAGTTGTGAAAGCCGGCCAAACAAAAAAAAAAGTTATTTTCCGAAAGAATACTGTTATCTCTATTTGTTTCTGTTTTTCTTTTTTTTATTATTATTATTCTTTTAACTAATAATACTGAGTACAGTATTTTTCAAACTCGAATAACAGCGCAGGGAATGGCGCTACAGATTTGGCTCTATAGTGAAATCTGAAGAGAGATTATGTTCTAATGAAAATAACTTTCTTTTTTTTTGTTTGGACGGCGGCACTCACACCTAAATTTAGCACAAAATGAATGATCTCCTTTTCTACGCTCTATTGTAAAAATAAAACTAAATTCCGTTCGTTCAATTCTAAACAATTAAACTCTAAAATCTCTGAAACACCAAAGAAAATCAATTAACCAAATTGATTAATAGCTAAACAAAACAATGAACATGTTACGAACGACCATTGAAAAGAGCTTTCGATCCGACCGCCATTAATCTCACTTGAAACGTTACCACGGAATTAATTATCCTCTGACCATACGATTTAATGGGCTTCCTGAGGGACCCTGAGGTTTCCGATTAAATCACTACATCTCATTGGCCGATTTATAGTGACCAGAGTGCCCGAGATTTAGTGGAAGCTGTATAAGGTCAATTTGGGAAGAGAAATATTGCTATGGCTATGAGTGTTGAAGAAACATAGTAACTATTCAGACTCTTCGAGGTTGGCAATGATATTTATTTAAGCTCTTTGGAAGACTTACAGCTAATCAAAACAGAATAAAAATAGTACGTTTAAGGGGAAAGCTCTAGGTAGCAAGCGAAATTCAAATTTTCTTACGTTTTTTGCAGTTTGTAAGTCAGTGTTAGGTTGTCTGTTGATTAAATAATGATTGGCGACCGTAACATATATGTATTTACAAAATTATAATCATTACAATCAGTAATACAACTCTTTAAGCCTATATACCTAATCCTAAATTCAAGATTTCATGACATAGTCATTCATTAGGATTATATGAACTTAGAAAGTTAGATCGATGATTTTTAATGATTATAATTCTATAAATACAAATTTGATACGGTCGCGAATCATATTCAGATCAACATACAACCTAACTGCTTGCAAATTGCAAAAAATGTAAGAAAATTTGAATTTCGTGGGCTACCTGGAGCGTTCGCCTTAACTGTCAGCCAATTCTTGTCTTGACTCTGAATAATATTATTAATATTTCAACAGAACTACTTAATATCACAAGTAATAGAGGTTTCATTCGCAGATATAAATGAAAACAAAATTAGGTTTTGGTATAATTGGTATAAATCTGTTCAAAAAAGAAAATAATATACAAAAGACTTTGGAAAGTGTCACTTCGTATATAATAATGTAGACACTGTAATGTCCCTCCCTACACACACGTAGGTATCTTAACTGCCATGGTCTTTCTGGCCGGATTTATTGTTTTGGACCCGGTCCTTTGGTCCGAGTAGCCCTTTGCCCTGCCCGATTGTTAATCTGAACTTAGGTGTACTTTTCACCTTCGCCGTTTCGGGCCAAGACGGTCTTAAATCGCAGCGAATGTTCAGTTACGGGGTGGTCTATATGGCTAATTTTAACGCGGAATTGGATTTTTGTTGGAGGTTATGAGAATTGTTGCGGAAAAAAGAAAAATTTTGGAATGTTGTTGAAAGGCGTTATGTTGCCTTAAAAAAAAAAAAAACAAGAGAATGACGCTTAGTAATTTCTCCGGTTTCTGTGACGCGTATAACTTTGAAAAAGTATTATTCCTATTATAAATCGTTCTACCTCTTGTAGAGATCTCTTTGTTGGTTTCTCAAAAACGTGACTAGAAAGGAAACCTTATAATCACGTGTTTCTTTATCCGGCAAATAGAAGCATCGGGAACATCACGCGTTGACCTAAACTGGGTCCAATTAATGTCCAGGCCAGTATACATGGTGTAACATTTTAATTAAAACCAACTTAAGTGACCCACTTAGACCTTCGATTTAATCAGTTACTCAATAGGTAATTTCGGGGGCACTACACCTGGGCCGAACAATTAACTTGACCCACCTTCCATACATAAATGTGTAAAGCAAATATTGTCACAATTACGCGATAGCATCAGCCTGTAAACACACGAACGAAGAGTGGTACCCTTCGGCGTATATCTCGAGGCTCCGGAGGCCCGTGTGGCAAGCGAGACACAGGCTCAAGTCTTGAGAATAAGCGAGGGAAATCTTAGGCTCTGAGACTAATCAAAAGGCAATAAAATAATAAAAAAAAACGAAGGCAATCTGCTACAATTTTTAAAGCATTATGGCTCAGGCAGCGCATGGTAATTATTTCAATTATTCGTTTGACTTCACAATAGTTAGACAAAAAAATTGGCATGCACATTATTAAGATTGAATTAGGAAGTTATTTTTTGTTGGGCGTAATTGGTGCTTAAGGATATTACATTGCTCGATGACCTTGAAGATTTGACCGCTGTACTAGCATTTGTTATTTTTGGCGCCCGCTACCGACGAACGACCATACTAAAAACATACAAACTGAAGATAGGCAAGAACACAGATGTGTCACAGAGTTGTCGTCGTTTTTGCCTATTTTATTTGTTCTCTGAGAGCTTTATTAGAGTTTCTCTAAGAGTTTAGTACAAGTACCTACACCATAACAATACATAAGATTCATAACTTATAATTTATTTTGTAATTGACCTAGCTTTCATCAGTTATTTTATTGTATTGAGCACGGGTGCTCCTACACGATACATTCTGAGGGTCTGATGATGACCAGGTAAGTGCTTATCGGTTCTCAGTAACGGGAATAGTTAGGATGACCTACCTTTCAACATTTATCTAATTGAGCACGGGTGCTACTACACGATACATTTTGAGGGTCTGATGATGACCAGGTAAGTGCTTATCGGTTCTCAGTAACGGGAAAAGTTAGGATGACCTGGCTTTCAACACTTATCTAATTGAGCACGGGTGATACTACATGATAAATTCCGAAGGTCTGATGATGACCAGGTAAGTACATACCGGTTCTCAGTAACGGGAATAGTTAGGATGACCTAGCTTTCAACATTTATCTAATTGAGCACAGGTGCTACTACACGATACATTTTGAGGGTCTGATGATGACCAGGTAAGTGCTTATCGGTTCTCAGTAACGGGAAAAGTTAGGATGACCTGGCTTTCAACACTTATCTAATTGAGCACGGGTGATACTACATGATAAATTCCGAGGGTCTGATGATGACCAGGTAAGTGCTTATCGGTTCTCAGTAACGGGAAAAGTTAGGATGACCTGGCTTTCAACACTTATCTAATTGAGCACGGGTGATACTACATGATAAATTCCGAAGGTCTGATGATGACCAGGTAAGTGCATACCGGTTCTCAGTAACGGGAATAGTTAGGATGACCTAGCTTTCAACATTTATCTAATTGAGCACAGGTGCTACTACACGATACATTTTGAGGGTCTGATGATGACCAGGTAAGTGCTTATCGGTTCTCAGTAACGGGAAAAGTTAGGATGACCTGGCTTTCAACACTTATCTAATTGAGCACGGGTGATACTACATGATAAATTCCGAGGGTCTGATGATGACCAGGTAAGTGCTTATCGGTTCTCAGTAACGGGAAAAGTTAGGATGACCTGGCTTTCAACACTTATCTAATTGAGCACGGGTGATACTACATGATAAATTCCGAAGGTCTGATGATGACCAGATAAGTGCATACCGGTTCTCCGTAACGGGAATAGTTAGGATGACCTAGCTTTCAACATTTATCTAATTGAGCACAGGTGCTACTACACGATACATTTTGAGGGTCTGATGATGACCAGGTAAGTGCTTATCGGCTCTCAGTAACGGGAATAGTTAGGATGACCTAGCTTTCAACATTTATCTAATTGAGCACGGGTGCTACTACACGATACATTTTAAGGGTCTGATAATGACCAGGTAAGTGCTTATCGGTTCTCAGTAACGGGAATAGTTAGGATGACCTAGCTTTCAACACTTATCTAATTGAGCACGGGTGCTACTACATGATACATTCCGAAGGTCTGATGATGACCAGGTAAGTGCATACCGGTTCTCAGTAACGGGAATAGTTAGGATGACCTAGCTTTTAACATTTATCTAATTGAGCACAGGTGCTACTACATGATACATTCCGAAGGTCTGATGATGACCAAGTAAGTGCATACCGGTTCTCAGTAACGGGAATAGTTAGGATGACCTAGCTTTCAACATTTATCTAATTGAGCACGGGTGCTACTACACGATACATTTTGAGGGTCTGATGATGACCAGGTAAGTGCTTATCGGTTCTCAGTAACGGGAATAGTTAGGATGACCTAGCTTTCAACACTTATATAATTGAGCACGGGTGCTACTACATGATACATTCTGAAGGTCAGATGAGGACCAGGTAAGTGCCTATCGGTTCTCAGTAACGGGAATAGTTACGATGATACCCACCTTCGGAGTCTACCATCAGGTAGGTGACATCGTCAATCACCAAGGTCTCCATTAGACCTTTCAAATGAGTCCAAAGACGATGGTTCTACATTGTACCGTCACTGAGATCCTATACCCACCTTCGGAGTCCACCATCAGGTAGGTGACATCGTCAATCACCAAGGTCTCCATTAGACCTTTCAAATGAGTCCAAACACGATGGTTCTACATTGTGCCGTCACTGAGATCCTATACCCACCTTCGGAGTCCACCATCAGCTAGGTGACATCCTCAATCACCAAGGTCTCCATTAGACCTTTCAAATGAGTCCAAACACGATGGTTCTACATTGTGCCGTCACTGAGATCCTATACCCACCTTCGGAGTCTACCATCAGGTAGGTGACATCGTCAATCACCAAGGTCTCCATTAGACCTTTAAAATGAGTCCAAACACGATGGTTCTACATTGTGCCGTCACTGAGATCCTATACCCACCTTCGGAGTCCACCATCAGCTAGGTGACATCCTCAATCACCAAGGTCTCCATTAGACCTTTCAAATGAGTCCAAACACGATGGTTCTACATTGTGCCGTCACTGAGATCCTATACCCACCTTCGGAGTCTACCATCAGGTAGGTGACATCGTCAATCACCAAGGTCTCCATTAGACCTTTCAAATGAGTCCAAACACGATGGTTCTACATTGTGCCGTTACTGAGATCCTATACCCACCTTCGGAGTCTACCATCAGGTTGGTGACATCGTCAATCACCAAGGTCTCCATTAGACCTTTCAAATGAGTCCAAACACGATGGTTCTACATTGTACCGTCATTGAGATCCTATACCCACCTTCGGAGTCCACCATCAGGTAAGTGACATCTTCAATCACCAAGGTCTCCATTAGACCTTTCAAATGAGTCCAAACACGATGGTTCTACATTGTGCCGTCACTGAGATCCTATACCCACCTTCGGAGTCCACCATCAGGTAAGTGACATCTTCAATCACCAAGGTCTCCATTAGACCTTTCAAATGAGTCCAAACACGATGGTTTTACATTGTGCCGTCACTGAGATCCTATACCCACCTTCGGAGTCCACCATCAGGTAGGTGACATCGTCAATCACCAAGGTCTCCATTAGACCTTTCAAATGAGTCCAAACACGATGGTTCTACATTGTACCGTCACTGAGATCCTATACCCACCTTCGGAGTCCACCATCAGGTAAGTGACATCTTCAATCACCAAGGTATCCATTGGACCTTTCAAATGAGTCCAAACACGTTGGTTCTACGTGGTGCCGAAACTGAGATCCTATACCCACCTTCGGAGTCCACCATCAGGTAGGTGAGATCGTCAATCACCAAGGTCTCCATTAGACCTTTCAAATGAGTCCAAACACGTTGGTTCTACGTAGTGCCGTCAATGAGATCCTATACCCACCTTCGGAGTCCACCATCAGGTAGGTGACATCATCAGTCAACTAGGTCTACATCCTCCGTCAAACTAAATTATTCTCAAGATATATAAATATTGTAGCTAAAAACGATAAAAAAATAAACACACTGGAAATAATGTACTCAATGTAGGTACTACCCATAGTTTTGGAGAGCTCGACCACGCTTCACCTTACATTTTTATTCTTATATTTAGGCATAGTCAGGCTTACTCTATGATAGGTTCAAAAAACAAAACGAAATTACAAACTACTTTACATATATTTACAAACTTAATTTCTATTGTTGTTTTACGGAATATTTATATTTGTACTATTTACAATTCATTCAAAAATCATTCAAAACGTGAACTTTTAGTTTTTATTTGGAAAAAATAACGCGCGTATAGTCCTCCCGTCACAAGAGTCATCGAGACACTGGTGTATCGCGGTCCGAGTACGCGTCACAGGCCTTAGCGGGGGTGCTCCAGTGGGGTACTGGTGAAGTTTCGGGTTTTTATTCATTATTTAAAAATATCAAAAGAAATAAGAAAAAAAAACAATACAAATTGTGAAATCCGTCATTACATATTTTTTAGTACAAAATTCATGCCGAACTATTCAGCCGTTACAGAGAAAATTTACAATTTAGGTTGGAAAACGACCTATTTAAAAGATTTTTTTCCCAAAATTTGGGAAAGTTTATTAAACTTTTAAACAATACAATATATTTGTGATGACCTCAAGTATACCATATATTTTTTTTATGGAAAACGCACATAAGGATTCATCTACAATATTCTTTAAACTTACTGTGTTTTTGGGATTTGAGCGAGGTAATCCCCTTAATTGTAAATCAAAATATATTTTTTTTTATGTAGGCCTGAAGTAGCTGATAATCTATTTGCCTGTTTTTTTGAATCAGATCAAATCATCCAACATTTTTTTCGGCCTCCCATTGTTAGTTGGAGTTTCTAGAGCTGCAATAGTGATAAACTATATAATTTTGAAGAGAATGCTTATAGACAACTAGAATATCGGCGCCAGTAACTTGAATGAATTGTTATTTTCGTACACAGAATTCTTAACGCTAAAACTCGAATTTAACACCTGAAATTGTTATTAAATTGTTATTATTTTGTATATAATTGTATGTTACTGTTTAACTGACTAACATCCATGCATTGCATCCATGCACCAATATTTGCATGCCATCACTAGATGGCGGAATGTGTCTTGCACTGAATTTTATACGTACCTAACATCTTTTGTACCCACCATATTATATGCAAATAAACGATTTTGATTTAATTTGACACTCTTAGGTAAAGGTAGTGATGGTAAATTCCCTAGAATATTCTCCTAGCGAGAACTTTGCAGTTGAGTTCTCGAGAATTTTCTTTTGAAATTGAGAATTTACGAGAATTTAAGAATTGCATGTGTCTGTGGTATCGATATAATTCTACCTTTATGGTAATCGTTTTGAGTGAATCTGAATCTACTCCACAACTTAAATTCTCAGTAAATTCTCCCGAGCAAGAACATTCTCGAGAATATTTCTAAGAAAATTCATACATTTTCATAAGTTCTCTTAAATTCTCTTAAAATTTCGTAAGGTTAATATGTTAAAGTAGGATTTCTGCATTAAAACAAACTTTATGATTTACACATAATAAGCATTAGGTAATAAATTAAAAAAAAAAAATATATATATACAGGGTTATTGGTAAAACACCAACAACCTCTTTTACTATGGGAACAACACAGAAATCGCAAAAAAAAATCTGCTGTTTAGTACATTTTGACGAATTATGCGAGCATAAATGAACAGCTGATTATTTTTTCGCGATTTCAGGTTTGGTCCCATAGTAAACGTTGATCGTAATGATGAGTACCCCTTAAGAGGTTGTTGGTTTTTTACCAATAACCTTGTAGGGAAGGATAGGGAAGATAAATAATTAAAACCAAAATAATCATCACGATTTCTTTGGAACAGACATCGATTTTGTAATTTAAAACGTTTTTAGTCGTTACTTGATATTAGCAGTTGCATTGATTACCTCCTGTCCATCACAAATAATTACTATTTTTAAATGATTTCAATTTTATTTAAATTCTCGTATATTCTCCGTGAGAAAATATTCTCTTGACCCATCACTCATTATAACGCCCGCCCTGAAGCTTACTATCCAATTAATCAAAGTCTCTGTACTCATGCTTTTTCTAGTGTCGATAGCACCATGTATCACATTTCTCCGATCCAATCTTCATGCTATATGAAAAAGATCATAGCGCTGAACGTCTACAACTTGCAGCTTACACTCTAAGATATTTTCCTCCGTACCTTAAGATCGTTTTATTACCAACCCGGATGGACTTCGGGGATGGATGGTGGGGAATGTAAATTTACTGTACGGAACCGGACGCGAGGAGGTGAGCATCGGATTGTTTTGTTTTTGGTCGGGCCGCATTAAGGACGGCCGCGTTTCACACCGATTTGCAACTTGGAAAGAAACTACCTATTCTGGCATAAAGGATACATTTTCATATCCGGATTTTCCACCACCCGGTCTTCTTTTAGCGAAATTATATTATTGGAGTTTATGAATATAATATCTATGATTTATGACTCCTCACTTTCAGTACCTGCTTCAAATTATATTTTCTGATGAACAGCATAGTTTATCATATATTATACCTGTATATATATATATTTCATTAACAAGCTCGAAAATTCGACCTATTCCTTGAAACGGGTTATACCTAAGGTCATTTCCAACAAATTAAGTCTATCACCTAGGGGTCGAAAATTATTTTTATTTTCAAGTAAAACATCTAAATTTCAAAAAATATAAAATACATAAGGTTTTTTTCCACTTAAGACCTTTTAATTCAGAAATTATGGAAATTTAGAGCATGTATTTTTTTTATAAATGATCACTCATTTATCGTCAGTCAGAAAAAGAAAATTCACAAAGAAGTGTCGAGAAGAAGTAGTTATTTTTAAATTATTTGTTTTTGGTGGCCAGTCTGAAAAGAACAATACTCTAAAAACCTCCGTGACTCGGTAAGCATTAATTTTTGACCCCTAGTTGGTAGGGCTTAATTTGTTGGAAATGACCTCTAGTATAACCCCTTTCGAGGAATAGGTCAAATTTCCAAGCATCCTGTATATTTGTAAAACACTAACCTTACGAGTCCATTTTTTTGTAATATCATTATCATTTTCCTTACACTTCGGTATAACAACACCGTCCTGCACAGTTCTTAACACAGTTCCAACCGATTCTAAACTTAAAGACTCATCATTATGGTTTAAATTCACACAAAGGATGAAGGTAAAGATTTGGGAGGTGAACTTAAGACAATCGCGTGTTCGGAAGCATTTCGCCACGGCCTTTGTTTAGACGTGTTAGATCGATGTGCCTAATGTATGTGGATTGAACAGCGTGGGTTTAATTTGCCGCCTGTCCATTTGTTCCGATTGTGGCCTTATTTATTGTGTACCAAGGATTGGCTTGTAATTAATGGTTTGTGTTGATTTTTGCATCTGTTTACAATTAGATGTCGTAGGCTTCTGTCGATTCCAGGGAAAGATTGAACCGTATTCTTTTGTTTTGTAAATGTTCATATTATTTACGTACACTCTTTTCTTTTAAAGATGATTCTAAATAAGAATTCGACACTTAGCCGATTTATGACTAAACATGTTATGTGCTTGACATAAATCTCCAAATATACTTACACAATACAATTTTCAGTGTAGCATTTAATTGAACTAACCAAACTTCTCCAAGCTAAACTAAAACTTTACTATCCTAAAACTAATCAAACTAAACCTCACAGAATCTATTAAACATACAGTACCTATCGATAGTCCTGTACGGATTACCCTCAAGTTACCGGCCCAAGGCACATCGGTTCTTTGTCTAAACCGATTGCTACGGGGTACCCCAAGGAGGTATCCTGGGACAGGTGTGTTCTTGCAAGGATTTTAATTAATAATGTCTCGATAGTGTGTGGCCTGTGTGGTGTTGGGTGGCTGATTTATCGAGGGTACACTAGAAGGGTAGAATGGTAAACTTGGTTTAGTGGCCTGTTGATAATGGACTAAGAAAAATGGGTAAGTCGTAACCGAGTGTTCGTGAATTTGTTAATTTATTTTTTGAGATATTATTTTTTTAAAGTAACTGAGATTTGGGATTAGGAACCGTTGATAAGTATAAATGTTAGAACATCCCGTGTTATTTATAATTTTCAATAGATGACGAATAGTTATCCAGAAAGTAGTTCTCTGGCAAATGGAAGGACCAATCAGCCGCGTTTTAGCAGTACCTACTTACAAAAACCGTTTTAGTATTTAAATATTTCATGTTATTTTAAAGTACAGACGCCAGCACATCAAGCTACTACAATCTGTGAAATTTCTTTAATAGATTTTCAACTTTATCGGTAAAGCATTAGGTTCAAGGTTGATTTAGAAAATTTGACAGTTTCGGGTAGCTTGACCTGCTGGCGTCAGTACCTAATCGACATTTGAACGAACAACCTGGCTAATCATACTAAAACTACGACGTCTCATTGACTTATATATTATTGTGACGTGTCCAAAGAAATTGCAAAAACTGGACATACGTAGTAAATAAAATCGAAAGAGCAATATTTAATTAACAAAACCAGATTTCTTACACAAAATTACTAAAATCTTATCCTTACCTCGAGATAAGCAATACCACATACTCATAACTTTCACTTAAACCATCGGAATATCGACACAATGCTCTTAATAACCCAGCAGAAGATAAACAAGTCCCATTGAGACGATATATCTTGGGGCTAACGAACATTCTGGAATTAACTGCACATTGCTGACGTCACAAGTTATTAGTTGTATCTCATGTGTATTGTCTGATGTGCCAATAGTTGGATTAATTTGTAGAGCCAGCGATATTTAGGGGTTTCGGTTGGGGAAAGTTCGGCGATAAGCTGAGGTCAAAGCGGTAGCGAAATCTTCGGGTTGTATGAGCGTGATACAATTAGCTAGCAAGCCGAAACTGTACAGTTGTAGTTCGTTAATATTAGTTGAGCAGTTAGTGTTATGATTGGCTTTGCATACTTTTTCAAGGGTTTGGTTCGAGTTAAAAATTTAAAATATCGCCTTGCATCAGGTGAGATCGAAGTTCCATAAGCCACATTGTTGTCTCTTGGAAACGATCCTGTTAAAAATAATTTTACCTGAATCAATAAAACAAAAAAAATAGTAAGAAAATTGGAAAAATATGGGGAGATCTCTGCCCAGCAGTGGGATAACATAGGTTAAACGAAAAAAAAAATTAAATGAATGTAGCTACTACTGGTACTAGACAAAATCTAAACGACTAAAGAGCCAAG
This sequence comes from Dicycla oo, assembly GCA_948252095.1. Classification (NCBI taxonomy): domain Eukaryota; kingdom Metazoa; phylum Arthropoda; class Insecta; order Lepidoptera; family Noctuidae; genus Dicycla; species Dicycla oo. Next base: position 26,002,607 of record OX411729.1, on the reverse strand, counting down.
CAAACAATTTATTCTCCTTTCCTCACTAGATCTCACATATTAATTACTAATAAAACTTTAAAACGTGCACACCCGTGTGTGTCTCAAGGCTCTCTAAGACGACTCGCCTCCCACCTCCCCCTACCCACTTACCACCCTACTCTATGTCCGTACATGGTTAGTGTGAATATGTAAGCCCACGGGTGTTCATTAACTCAGCATGTTAAGCCGATGATCGTAGATAGTGTTTGTGGTCGCTCCATCGAGCCCCATTGAGAAAAGACGCTAGAGGATCAAAGGACCAGGGTAAAAGAACAGTGCATGTGAATGGAATACGATTTGGAGGCCTAAAAATTTTCTTTGAATAAAGGGGTTCGATCTCTTAAAAAATATTTTTCAATATTTTCTATCAGAATTCAAGTATTCAGAAATATGAAAATGGCTACTGCGAAGTAGTTGTCATCCCGGGAATGACGGTCTCGACGATTTTTAGGGTTCCGTACCTCAAAAGGAAAAAAACGGAACCCTTATAGGATCGCTCGTGTATCTGTCTGTCTGTCTGTCCGTCTGTCACGGCCAATTTGCTCCGAATCTAATGGACCGATTAAGTTGAAAATACGTATACATAATAGGTTGGGGAAAAAGTTTCTTCGCATTTTTAAGAAAATTCAAAACATTTTTAATATAGTTTATTTACATTTAACTAAAGTATGTAGGTACCATTTTGTTCGATAACTTTTTGCTATCTTGTAGGTAGGGACATGATCCCATTGCTATAGAAATTTTGGGACTTCTGGTCAAAATACCGCGACAAGTGGTTTTGGCAGTCCTCTCGTGATGTTAACCTGACACTGCCTAAAGAATTCTGAAGAGACCGAAACAGGTGGAAATCTGAAGGTGCAAGGTCAGGACTATACGGCGGATGCATTAACACCTCCCAGCCAAACTCTCTTAATTTTTGCTGAGTGGCTAAAGATGTGTGAGGTCTAGCGTTATCATGATGAAAAACCACACCCCTTCTGTTGATTAATTCCGGCCGCTTTCTCTCAACTTCTTGCTTTAATCTCATCAGTTGTTCGCAGTAGAGTTCAGAATCGATGGTCCTGCCTGGTGGTAACAGCTCATAATGAATAATGCCCTTCCAATCCCACCACACACACAGCATCACCTTGTTGCGAGTTAACCCGGGTTTCGCCACAGTCTGTGAAGCTTGACCGGCCTTTGACCACGACGTTTTTCGCACGTTCTTGTCATACGTGATCCACTTTTCATCACCAGTTATCAGCTTCTTCAAAAATGGTTCGGTTTCATTACGTCGTAATAAAGAATCACAAATGAGTAGGTACACGGTTCATTAGGTTTCTTTCAGTGAGCTCGTGAGGTACCCAAATGTCGAGCTTTTTTGTGTACCCAGTTTTTTACAAATGCGCCAAAACTGTTATGTGGTCAATTTCCAGTTCTTCAGCTACGTCGTAACTACTGATATGCCGATCTTGCTCCACTTTTTCAAAAATGGCATCCATTTTATCCGTAATAGGGCGACCAGAGCGACGTGCATCTTTGACATCAAAATTTCCGGATTGAAAACGCTTAAACCAAATTTGTGCTACGCTCACAGACACTACACTAGGTCCATAAACATCGCAATTTTTTTTCGCGGCTTGCGTTGCAATTTTACCTTTTTTGTAGTAAAATTTTAAAATGTATCGAATTTCTTCATTAGATTCACTCATTTTGACGGTACGAAAAACAAATGAAAATCTCACATTTTCCTAATTTGAATTTGGAATTATGTTCTTTAAAATTTAAACTTTCAATGATACCAAAACCAGCCAGATACAAATAGTAAGTATAGCCAAAGAGATTTTATTACAAGTTCATACATACTATAATGCGAAAAGACTTTTTCCCCAAACTAATATGTATTTCTGTGACCCAAATACGGACGTGTATTGTAAATAAATAAATTTTGAATATGGGCGGCAAATAAGAAAATTAAAAATAAAAGTTTTGCAAACTGTACCGTGTGACATATCAAATGAAAGGGCTTACTATAAGAGTCTCAAATGTTTTTTTTGTTATAATTTGAAATAAACCATTTTAAAGTTATTATGAAAGTAGACGCGAATTGACCATTCCCCCCTTATCTCCGAAAGTACTAAGCCTAAAATTTAGAAAAATATATACAAAATAGTTCCAATACCTATAGATTACAGGAAAACCTATAAGAAGTCGATGGTCTTAAAACAACATGGTAAATCTCTCAATATTGTGCGTACAAACTTACATTTGTCCATAGTTAAACAAAAAGGATTCAACCCACAATAGGTGTAATGTGCGTTGGATCCTTTTCGTTTAACTGTGGACATTTGTAGTTGGAATGTATGGGAGAACATGTTTTGCAACTACAATGTTAAGTTTTTTCTTAGGATAAATTCATCCCAACTACGGAACCCTTCATTATGCGTGGTCCGACACGCTCTTGACCGGTTTTTTTTTTTTGTATTTATCGAGACTCGAGTCGTATTAATTGCCACCACAATTAATACACTTCTGCATCCTTATAAACCAACCACTAAAAATGTCTTTTCATTTCTGTTCAGGAATTTCCGCACATAATTTTGTCCCAGGCCGAAAGTAAAGCTCCTTAGTCCCGAAATCGTTGCCCTTTCAATTTACTTTTCACGAAAGGCAACAGTCCAAAGTCACATGGCACCAAGTCTGGGATGTAAGGCGGATGTTCAAGAAGTTTCAAGACGGCATCCACCTTAGTATTATTAAGTATCTCAAGACTTTCAGAACACCCTAATTAGACCACGAGTCATTCGCTAAGTATAATTATTACAACAAACTCAAGTATAACTTGCATTCATAGGATCTACTAGAATCCTTGCTTATCTCATAAAGGACAAAACTTTATGAAATACTCAAACCAAGGACCTTAACGCTTCCAAACAAATTGATCCCAGCATTTAATTACGCCACACAAACTATAAATATTTATTTAAAATCCAGCACAGTTGAGCGTAGCAGCGCGTTCACCTTGCCACTCCACATTTACACGAACAAATCTAAAATGGCGTCATGTAAAACGTACATCGCGGTATGTACTTGAAACTCGTTCTTTTCCCGCCTCGGAGTGTCGTTGCCGACATTAAATCTTAATAAATCCCTTCATGCATCACCATGGCAGGTCCTTTGATTTTTCACTCGGCAAACCACGTCTGCGTGCTATCAAAGAAAATCACAACTCTTTTCAATGCGCGTCGATATAATGTTCACAAAGACCACCTTAATTGATCCCCCCGCGACCCATTCCACTTTTGAAATATATAAAACCGGTCAGGTGTGAGTTGGACGAACTTTGATGGTTCCAGGGCTATTGAAAAAGAAAAAAGTCAGACGGGGGGTGGAATTTATTTCGTTAATAACTGCATATTGTTGATTGCGTAACAAGAAGTCTCTGTGAGCCGCTAATAATTTGAGAAGGGACTCGATATTGAAATTGGTCCTTGTAGGTGCAGTGTATATTGAGAATTGACTTATATCTATCGGGAGATATATAGAAAGTTTAACGGACCCCAAACTAAAATTAGTAGATACTGTAAAAAAGAAACAAATATTCCAACTAGTGACGGTACTCAAAAAGTAAAGCCAAAGGGAGACGAAGAATGCAACGACGGGGCTCTCAATAGAGTGGACAGTGTACCTTCAATTTACTAATACAAATAAGCGCGACTCGGTCCTTTAGGCCCCCGACAACCGCTATAGGCGACGCTTTTAAAAGGACCTTGCCTATTGTGTTCAACCCTCAATCCTGGTCTCGATTATCGGAAAGAAAACACTCATCTATATTTTAAATAATGATCAGGGTACAAGAGACCCTTGGACGGGGGAAACAACGGTTGTGATGGATTGTGCGGGATACGGGCCAATAAAGGCTTTGTGTAGTTGTCGCCTTGTTCGTACAATATGGGTTTGATGTTTGTGAATTATTGGAGGGAATATTGTCACGACATGGGCGGATTAATTGGCAGTAGGTACACTATTATATAAAAAAATTGAGGGGCTTTCTATACGATCTTACTTTAAAGTTATCGGTGTTCCTTAATGTGTGGTTCATTAGCTATAATTATTATTCGATCCTTATTTCATAAGTTTGTATCATTACGAACATCGTTAGGCACACAATTATCTACGAGAAAAGGAATATTATAATCACAGCAAACAGCAACTATCATCAGTAAGATAATCTTTCAAAAATTCTAAAAGCGTGCGAAACAAAACCCGGCTGTGTAATGAACCCCCATACATCATTAACTGGTAGTGTAAGAGCACAAAACAGATAAAAACAGAAGGTCAGCTACATACAACGAGCAAAAATCCACATGCAAGCGATTGCAAGCACACTCGCGCGGCTGGCATGAGCTGAAGATCGCTGTGCGTTCGCGTCTATGTGTGCGTGCACCGGTGTTCAACTTCTGTACCCATCTATTTAGTGATGAGTGTCACACAAACAATCCCGCTCCAGTTTCGCGAGGGACTGGTTGATAGTACGCAGTAGTGGATTCGTTACAGCGAGAGTCTAGTGGAGACCATTGTGAGTCGAGGACGTCTGCGCCGTTGTGTCCGAGATGTTGGTAATTGCCCCCGCTGCCTACGGTTGGAGGGAAAAATCTGGATGCGATTGAGAATTTTCACTACAGAAACTTTTTTTTGTAATGATTCATTTGGTTGAAAATGCTTAAAGAGCTGCAGGTTTTCTTATAGTTCTCGGAGATTTAATTAATTTGCTTTATGTGATAGTAATACAAGTTACTATAAATGTGAATATTTACTCGCACCTCTTGCATGAACAAAAGCCTAAGATTTGTGTAAAATATGATGTCTCACAAATCTGACCCATCGTTGTCGTAAACCATCGTTCTCATACACATAAAATATCGCTTTTCAATTTAATTGTAATCCAAGAGTCATTACCACTCAACGATATGCACTTCTAAGTAGTTTATTCTCCAAAGGCCTTGAAGGTCATCTAACTTGAAGATATGGGAGGTCCCTTTCATTAATTTTACGCCCTAACCCCTTCCAGAAACATATGGATCCCTTAATAAACCGCGACGTATGTCTCGCTCTGTTTATATGCATATAATAGCGTCCCAAATCTTCTTATTGTTCCCGAATATGGTTCACAGCATCTCATGAACAGGTAATGACATTATTTATTGGCACTAAAGGAGCATCGAGGTTGAAGACAAAGAGTCCGAATAGTTCGCTGGATCTTGTTATGATAGTCGGGGTGCTATGTGAGTTATGGCCACCTTCATTGATTCGACCCTCGCTCATACAGAGGCCACATTCCAGGGATTATGCATCTCATCAAAAGAAACTTCAGTTTATAGACATTGTAGTAAGTTTGGGAATGTCTTTGTTGGTGTATGGGGTGACTTTGGTTGTAACCTACTGTTTCGTCCAAGCTTCACATTGTTATGCTAAAAGGCTGATTGCTTAGAATTGAAACGTGTTGGAATTATAGCGATTCTCTTAATTGGTTTGATAACAGTTAAAAGATGTTAAAAAGTTTTTCTGTGATTTTTAGGATTCCGTACCTCAAAAGGAAAAAACGGAACCCTTATAGGATCACTTGTGTGGCTGTCTGTCTGCCTGTCTGTCCGTCTGTCACAGGCAATTTGCTCCGAATCTGATGGACCGATCAAGTTGAAATTTAGTACACATAGGTATGTATTTCTGTGACCCAAACACGGACGTGTAACGTAAATAAATGAATTTTGAATATGAGGCTCAACTTTGGGAGGCAAATAAGAAAATTTAAAAAAAAAGTTTTGCAAACTGTACCGTGTGACATATCAAATGAAAGGGCTTACTGTGAGGGTCTCAGATATATATTTTTTTATAAATTAAAAATAAATCATTTTAAAGTTATTTAAGAAAATAGACGAAAATTGACCATTCCCTTCCCCCTTATCTCCGAAAGTACCGAGTCTAAAATTAGAAAAAAAAAATAGTTCTATAGGTACCTATAAATTACAGGAAAACCTATAAGAAGTCTATGGTCTTAAAACAACATGGTAAATCTCTCAATATTGTGCATACAAACTTACATTTGCAGTTGGAACGTATGGGAGAACGTATGGGAGTTCTTGAGATTTATCCTAACTACGGAACCCTTCATTGTGCGTAGTCCGACACGCACTGGGCCGGTTTTTTTTTATCTATTATGTTTTTCATCTACTGGCTGCAAGTTCTCACCAATTCATCAGTACTTTTACATTTTTCCTCATTTGAAATGTTATTCTGCCGTCGCGTCGTAAGAAAAAAGGGCACAACTAACATTTAAAAAAAAAATCTACAAAAAATTGAGCAGATTAGCCTTTTTTTTCTGATTCTAAATATGTATGTAACTCAATTTTTTTTTTAAATGTTAGTTGTGCCCTTTTTGCTTACGACGGCAGTATTCCCGTCAATCGAATTTCGAATGAATTGTGAAATTCGAGTGAATCTGTAGGGCCTCCTACAGATTTATTATGAACCTAATAAAATCAAACTGGGAAGAGCGAAGTGGCGTCGGGTTTGACGAGAGCCCGACCGTCTTGAAGTCAACAATGGTTTCCCGACTTGTTCTTTGCGTTGCACCGTTATTAAAATCTCGTGAAACAATCGACTTGAAAGCGCACTTCCGCGGGCTATGTACAGACTTGTTGACAGGATCGGCAGGATTTGTAGTTAGGTAGGAATTATTTTAGACTGGCATTAACCTGCGACTTCGCTTCCGTGATCATTCCTATAGGCACGGCGCATGTTTCTGGAAAAAAGTAGCCTGTCACCCTCCGGTCTTTAAAATATCGCTTTCTTGAAAATCACTTCGACCCGTTGCTTCGTTGCTGCCTGAAGAAAGGACAAACTATCAAACACTCTTTCGTATTTATAATATTAGTAGGATTTGTAACCATGTCTTATAATTAATGTTTAGTCTAGTCCAAAGAGACGCGAATTGATAATGTAGCACCAAACTAACGTTGTATTTTTTGGAAAATTTAAAATTAATTAGCATCGATTCCAGCTCTACGAAATAAAGTTAAATGTTTAATTTTATGATTGAGGAGATCGTGGCTAAGTAATAACAGCCGCACCGGTCGATCCATCAGGTTAAGCTACGCTTGCCGGTTTTGGTCCGTGGATGGGTGACTATTTTTAGATACTGAGATTCCTCCGTACCTCGGAAAAGCCGTTGGTCTCGGCTGTCATTCGTGGATCTTTGACTGTCGTTACGGGTCCTCAGAAGCCCGAAAGTCTGACAACCTGTCTTACCAAGGGGCATCGTATTACCCAGTTACTGGGTTATGGAGGTCAGATCGGCAGTCGCTCCATGTAAAATACCGGTATTCAACTGCATCTGGTTAGACTGGAAGCCGACCCCAAGATAGTTGGGAAAAGGCTAGACAGATTGATTTTTGATGTTGTATAATTTTATGATTCTCGTTTGAATGTTTCCTAGTTTCTATTAAGGAGCATATTTTTAGCCTATTCTAAAAGACACTTGTCTCATGTTGAAGTATTTTTTTTTTCATTTTCACGACATGATCACTACCAAATCTGTACCAACACCAAATGCATGGAATATTAATACCGGGCCTCACCGATGGTGACTCCGAACGGATCATTAAAGGATAATTATCAAGCCACTTCACAGGAACCTGAAGGGTTTCCACTCGGAAATCTGATTCTTTCTCTATTTCTCCCTGCGGAGCGACTTTTTTCTCGGATAATGATTTTGGCAACCGCGTTTAATAGGTGCTAAGACATAATTTCGAATGAATGGAGACAATTATAAAACTGCCTTAAAAATTGTTGGTTTTATTTCACGATTTCATGAATATGACCTATATTCTGAATAACTAATTCAACACGCCCATTATATCAGTCTGCATGTCCTCTATGGAATTCCACAAACTGGGGTCGATAAATGATTTTTTTTCATCCTTAACACCCCACACGGGTAACCAATATTTCATACTAACTATTCAAAACCCGATGAATATGAAATCGCTTTAAAACTTTTATGACGTAACACCACCGTCTCACGCCCGATGCGTCGAACCTAAGGCATCCACAAAAGGTCCTGCGAAGGTCCGAACCGAAGCGATGCATCATTAATGAACCACCGGCCACATCTATTGTGCACTATTTAACAACTACCCAACCCGACGGGATTTCGTACCAAATTAAACTCGTCCAACAACGATTGTATAGAAAATAATACTGGGAAAACTCTTTGTCCGAGCACACGGGCGGACGGTGCAAATAAAACTATTGTAACAAGTGGTATTAATTAATGTGAATGGTAAATTAATCTGTAAGGTTTCGGCTTCGGGAGACGTGGCTGGATGTTTGACTTGTCAGTATCGAAAGTGACTCGTGCAGCCGTGTGTGGATTTAAGGGTTTTTCACTGGCGTTAATAATTAGTGGCTTCCGTTTTTCGGGATTGAATGCGTTAAATTCTGCTTCTTATATGTTATTATTGTACTTTTTGACTTTAAAATCCTCATAGTTGCTTTTGTTTACGTTGTTGCGGGGCACCCTTTCATTGTTACCAGCAATACCTGTATTTTTCGTAATTATGATCCAAGTTACCTAAAGATCTGTTTGTAATAACGAATTCTCAGTCTATTAAGCACTGTTTATTTGCTTTCAATTTGACTATTTCTCAAACAAAAAGAGATAATAAAAAAATAAAACATTTTCCGTAACAATAAAAAACGAAATGCATACAGCCAGTGTTTTCTTTGGCTACACCTCGGCTTGTCCCGGGGATATGTACCTACCCACTCTCTGTGAATAAACGTAGCACCATGTTATCCTTGGATATTTCTCCATAATTAAAAAGTAGGGAATTGCTCGCGACGCTCGGAGTTGGAATCGGGAGATTTTAATTATGTTAGTGAACCGACTCTTTGTCCTGGCTGTGCGATAGCTTTTTTGCGATACCCCAGACTTTTTTCTGAGAAGTAAGCACTAACTAGAGACTTCACAAATAAAACATCAAGTAGTGAAAATGTTGAACGTAACAAAGTTAACGATTCAGCTTTGTGATTTTTGCTGTGATTTGGAGATAGTTTAGCCTGCTTGCATTGTCTGCTAGCTATGAGAACTGAATTTTGATATAACAAAAATGTGGAAATATTATAACGAACTTAAATGTGAGGTTAACCGTTGCTTAACACGTTCTGTGCGGCCGACACGCATGTGCGATTTTCGAACGTTCACCATGTGCTACCGGCGCATATGCGTGTCCATACAATTTATGTACTTCCTTCGAATGCGGCGCGCCGCACCTGTGGGTTTTTGTGCATCTCTATTGTTCTTGGCGTAATTGTTTTATGACTCATAAAAAATGGGAAAATTTTCAAACACACATAAGCGTCTCGCCGCACTTGGGATAAGTTTGTAACGGCGCACATATCTGCCCAGCCGCACTGGGTAGAGTTTCTTCAATCGCGCCTGCGCGCTCATAGCACCACACGAAGTATTTTTTGGGCGCGCATGAGTGTTTGCCGCACAGGGTTTAGTGTATCATAAAGCAGCACTTGGAGCAAGTTCGCCAAATAATTCAGCAGTGAATGTGTTAACATGAGGAAGACCAAAATAAAGGTCGACGAAAACAGCAATCTGTTAAACAACATTGAATCTATCAAAATCAAGCCCCAAAATACTATCCACAACAACGTTTCTAAAACATAGTTTCGTTGTTCCACACGTTAACAAATAAACACCGTCTGATTTCAGTTTAGCAAACCGTACAAAAGTTGTAACAAAATCTCATTTCGCACGAACAAACATTTGAATTCAACATGAGTAACGTGTATTTGATTGTGAGACTTGTTAGTTTTCATTAACAATCGTATGTACAGTTTATAGCATCAAATAAACAACGGATTTTGATTCTGAAACATTTCGTTCTATAATGTACGTGAAAATTTTAGGCATGTCCCGGGGAGCATGTTTGCCATCGTCCGAAGTTCGGACCTCTCGCGCGTAAAATTACTATCACCTACACCTTAGGTAAATATGTTGGCAAGAAATTCGCTTTGAACCCTTTCAGCCCTTTGTTGTTCATCTAAAACTATTCTCAGTTAATCCCTGGATAAACAGTGCTTGTTAATAAATTAACGCGTTATTAATATATGTTACTGTGACCCTATGGTTGGCAGGTGTCCCTTCAGGGTATGTTCTCTATTCTGTTTCATTTTACAACAAAGGTCGTGAGTTAAGAAACAGTAATTTCGGGTCAACTGTAAATATTGTAGCCATTCCGCTTTTTGTGTTGTTAATAAATTACGATATGGTTGGGTGACGTGTTTGTTTTGCTCTCATTATGTCGGGATATCTTTGTGAAGCATTTCACTCGGTCAAAGACAAATCTGTGGGGGCTTTGAAAATATGGGTTTTCTTCGGACGGTCGGTTCGAAAGTGAGTCTAAACTTATACTACTAAATTCTATTTCTGAAGATACGTTATTTGTTATCGTGTTCTGTATCTTCAGTCAAAAAAATTGGTACTCACCAGATTAGATTATGGATCAATTTATTAAAATAGAGTTTCCATTATTTGTTTTAGGGGATTTGCGTGTTTTATATGATTTTCTTCTCTGTTCATACATTGTTAAGGCTTCAAAAGGACCTTTAAGCCAATTATTTAGATTGTTAAACTCCAAACACACAATCTCAAACCGAAAACATCTCGCAGACGAAAAACTATCCACCAATAATAGCGCACCATAATTAACGACACCAAAAACCCTCATATTGCATTGCCGAAAAATAATCCCGCCGAATCTCCTTTCATCCTCAAATGTATCCTAAGCTGATAAATAGAAGGAGAAAAACTCGGTCAGGGGGTGGAGGGAGATCTAAGTGAGTGCTTTACGTCATATCCGAAATCCCGGTAAAGTGAGTCCGGTAAAGCTTGGCAGTGTTCGATGGTCCGCTCTTCGCGATCTCTGTAATAGCAATAGCTTTGTGTTAAAGCTGCCCGGAGTGAAGTCTCATTGTTTGGTGCAAACATTGGCGAATATCTTTTTTTATTGGAATACATGTTTGTTTGGAGATTTGGTGATTGTAAACGGTTATGTTGGGATTCATAAAGTAGTTTTACAGACTTCAACGTTGTAAAGATTATAAATTCACTACGTTTAAATTATATTGAACAGCACACTCCAACTTTTGACCCTTAAAATTTGATATTATTCGGCTGTATTTAATGTAAAGGGAATTCTTAAGTAAAAACTTTATGTAAAATGTAATTCTGCGCTTACCTCGTCCAGAACTTGTCTCCAATGAAGTGTAAGTCTCCGCTTATCTCCTATATCTTACGTCTTGCCGTTATATCGGCGTGGCTTAGCGCTTTTTCATCAATCCTGCTTTATTACGGCGGATTCGCTTTTGTCTACGGCCGGATGTCGGTCATTTAGCCTGACCGTGCCAGTCTCTATTACACCCATCCGATTTCATTCGTATCTGTCGTCCGGAACCGCCCGGAATCTGTCTTCGGACGTCATCTACCGTTTACTTTCGGACGAATTCCTTTTTTTTTCGTCCTTTTTAAGGCACTTGATGTATAACCACCCGCCATTGTCAGTTTGTTTTCTGTTTGGCAATTTTTAACGGGATTACACTCGCCGACCCCTGGTCTGATCACGTCTTTGCAGCTGCCCGTCTATTTATGAGGCAATATTTTATGGAATATTGAGTAAAGTGGCCTTTAATCTACTAATATAATGGGGTTTAGCGGAAATATTACCACGCGTTCAATTGTGTTCGGATTTCTATTGTTGTCTCCGAGTCTTGGTTTAGTGGTTGTCTTGAGATTGTTGTCAACACATACTAGGGAACTGACCGGCTATTAATTTAGAAATGTGAATTGTTTTTCTTCATTATTTTTACAATTTAAAAACTTTATTCCTACCAATGATGCTATGATTAGGCCATCAAAATCTTTTGCCAGTTACGCATTCCCGGTTTATAATGGCTCTAATAGTTGAGATTATTCAGCCCTTGTTTCCAATTCCCTTCACTTCAATTCATTCCAAAAAATATTTATTAACTTTCCTACATAAAAATACCTATTCAGTCTTTGCTATCCTCACCCCGATAGCTATCCCTGGCAGAGTTCCCAATGAAATGGGATTAAATCATGCGACATTAGCGTTGCCTCGTCCACAGCACTAAATAATCTTCCTTTTATTAAACTCGAGATAAATGATTATACAGTGGACTGTCCCTTGTTTGTACGTAAATAGGAAAGTGGAATTTTTCTCAGGAATTAGAGGGTGTATTTCGTGTCGATCTTGGAAGAAAAGAATGTCGTGAAGGGAAATGCTGGCATCTAAAGTAGTAAATTGGCGTTGTAATTGATAGCTTGGGATTGTTTATCCTATTTCTAATATTGAACATTCCTTATAGCTTAAGATTGTGTTTGTTAGAAATAAATTATAGGTTACTGAGAAATTGTATATTTCGTTTTACTTTGACGCATTACAGTAATGTAAAATTATAATTTATTAAGAACTAACTTCTGCCCGCGACTTCGTCCGCGTGGAAGTCAACTATAACGTACCATAAAACATAGCCTGTGATACTCGGCGATAGTGAAAAAAAATTTGAAATCGGATGAGTTGTTTCGGAGATTACCCCTAGGTACATAAAAACTCACAAATTTTACCTCTTTATACATGTCTATAAGAATCGTAACTCCAGATGCAACTACACTTGCGTACAAAAAAATCGACCCACCCCGTTCTCTTCGAATTGAAACAAGATAATTCATGAAGTTTAATTAACAATAACCTAATATATTTTTTACCAAATCCTTCTTGAATTTACGTTGCTCTAGATTACGTTAGTGAAATAAATATTAAACTTGATTCATTAGTTTTTGAGAAAATTGCGAAGTTACGAACATACTGGTCGAATAAAAACCCTCCTTTTTTATTAATGATCAATAAACGAGTACTAATCACCCAAATAATGCTTTTGTCAACTTCGCTGACAAAAAGTGTCACCCAGTATTTTCAAACAAAAGTGAGTGATGAGGACATCTAAAGAATCGAGTCGATAAAATAGAATAAGTGGAATAGTTTAATTAAAGTGTGGTTTTGACATTTTATTTAAAAGCCTACTTAAAGTTATGTATAACCGTTGAAATTCCACATTTTAGTCGCATACAAGTCTTAGTTAGTCTTACATATGACCAAAACGGTTTTGTTACACTTGATGATTTTTTTTCCGTCTTGAAAAAATATGGTACAATAGGTGAACGAAGTAGAAGCCTATGGCATACCTAGTTTTTTTTTTTTCAATAGCTTTGACAGAAATTGCTCTATCAATAAACACTACACAATTGAAGTAAACTAGAACAATAAAAACTGAAATTTTGAGAAAACAAAAAAAAAACTGTATGCCATAGGCTTTTCTACTCCGTTCACCTATTATACCCTATTTTTTTCAAGACGGGAAAAAGTCACCCAGTATATGTATAAAGGTCATGGCCAAACGTTTAAGCGGCGTTTTAATCATATAAAAGTTATTGAAAAGCTTTTGTTTAACTGAAACGTCTATATGACCAAAAGATTGTACAATAAACGTCATGACTGACGCTATTATACGACGTCGTATGAGTTAGTACTGAAAAGGTTTACTCAACTTTATAATAAATCAAATCAAAATCAAAAGTCATTTATTCAAACTAGGCTGAGAATCAGCACTTTTCGAACGTCAAAATTACATAAGACAGTCCCCCAAAACGCCCGCCCTTCACCACTTCCTAGTGCTTTAGCTGAGGAGAAGAAGTGGCGCAACAAACTCCTCAGCAGCACAGCTGTCTGTTCAGTTAAATAAAAAAAAAAATATATATTCTATACAACACTGTGCAAATTACATGCAAGTACATTACGCAACACAAACATTAAATTAAATTTAATTATTTGCTATAAGTCAGCTAGCACACGCCAATATACTTAAAAAAAGAAGAAAAAAAAAATCGAAAACTATACTCAAGCAGAATCAAACTACAAAACTAAAAACGTAAGTAGAACTTTATACCTATATTAAAAGCCTCCAGTAATAAAGGGCGTGCCCACTTACATATAGCCGTAACTCGAAGTCACAGATGATAAACTAGGACCATCGAAGTAAAAAAAAACGAGTTAAATTACTAATAACAAAACAAAACCAAGGTCAGCAAGACGACCAGTCACCACAAGCAGCACCCGTTCACGAGCATAACGCAAAGATCAGCCATTACCCCCCTCGCCATATTTGAGGGAAGGAGGCAACCCGACCCCCGACGCTACCGCAAGCAGTGACATCTAAGGGAGCATGACGAACCTGCTGCCGGTTGCTCAGACAAGAATAATTATGATCAATTGTCGAGGTCACTAGCTAACCACATTTTGCAATACCACTCATAAAAAAAAAAAAAAACATTGTAATGAGTAGATTATGTCAATGATAAATAAAAATAAAATAAAATAAATTGACCTTTACAGTCAAAGAAAATAAATAATTATATGAACTCATATAACCTGTCAGTAGGTAAGCTAATTCTGGAGAAAGAACATAAACATTGTCTTAAGTTAAACACAGCGACCAACTATTCTTATCGTTTAAGTAATCGTTGATAGAATAGTATGCCTTTGAACAAAGGTTCGATTTTACTTTGGCTTTAAACGCATTGTAAGGCAAATCTAGCAAAGAAGAGGGTAGCTTGTTATAAAAGGATATACCAAGCCCAACAAATGAGTTATGAACCTTATGAAGCCGGTGAAATGGAGCACGTAATTTGTCCTTATTTCTGGTGTTAACATTGTGAATATCACTGTTTTTAGTGTATAAATGTATATTTTGTCTAATATATAAGATGTTGGCGAAGATGAATTGTGATGCCACCGTGAGAATACCAATATGTTTAAAAAAATCTCTCAGAGAAATTCTGGCACCGAGCTGGTAAATAGCACGAACAGCTCGTTTCTGAAGAACAAATATATTTTGAATATCAGCGGCTTTGCCCCAGAGCAGAATACCGTATGACATAACGCTATGAAAATAGCTAAAATAGACTAACCGAGCTGTAATAAGAGTTTACAGTCAGGACTGGATCTTCGTAAGATGAACATCTATATAACGTAATAGTTAACTAAATACCACTATGTTACCGTTTTATAACATGAAGTCTTATAAGAGTGGAATTATACGACGTTTTTGCTTGTTGGTATCGTACAGTACCACTTCTGTCATCTCAGGTTATTTCCTGCATCGCGTGTCCATTGTCCATTATATTGGTGACACGGCTTTAGTTTTGAGTAATTGTGTCTCCGACAGGCAGTAAGACGAAGATCACGTAAAATATGGTCCCGGGTGATACTTTCCATTCATTGTTCTGTCATTTATCATGGGTTCAATATTTACTTGGTGTTGTTTGGCTGTTATGTCTATGTAGTTGTTTGTTGTGTGTGCTGTTAGTCTAATTTGGGTTTTATTGAAAAGATGTTTGATTCGAAGGAATATTATAGTAGTAATTGATCATATTAAGTATCATACATAATAGGAAGTCTGAAAGTCGCACCGGTGTCGATGACTGAAAAGTTGTGTAGAAATCGGTTGTTCATGGTCGGGGCATATAACACAGAGGAGTGAGGAAAATGTCGTGAGGAAAGTTTTGTGTATGAATGTGGATTATCGTGGATGGCTATTAAAGCAGACCAAAGAAACGATGGATTAAATGTGTGAAAGATCAAATAAATTGTGATCAGGGTAAGAGAATGATGATATTTCTATAGCTTACAAATATTTGCTTATAATTTTGAGGAGTTGAGGAGCTCGTGGCTAAATAATAACAGCCGCACGGGTCAATCCATCAGGTTAAGCTACGCTTGCCGTGGTTGGTCTGTGGATGGGTGACCACCTTTTCATACCGAGGCTCCTCCGTGCCTCGGAAAGCACGTTAAGCCGTTGGTCCCGGCTGTCATTCGTGGATCTTTGACAGTCGTTACGGGTCGTCAGAAGCCCGAAAGTCTGACAACCAGTCTTACCAAGGGGTATCGTATTACCCAGTCGCCCCATGTAAAATACTGGTATTCAGCTGCATCCGGTTAGACTGGAAGCCGACCCCAACATAGTTGGGAAAAGGCTAGGCAGATTGAATTTTGAGGAGTTGAGGATGGGTATAATTTAGTAGTTAACCCAAGACGCGAGGCTTTCATCAAAGGTCCTTTCATATAGCCGTTCATGTCATTAACCAAAACGCTTAATATCCAGTGCGATATTCTTTTCAACAATTACATTGTTATTTTCCGCCATAATACCTACGTAGTGTTACCAATAGTAATCGAATGTGTCGTCCGTACCACTAATGGTATTAGCCTTATTAATCATTTGCCATTCGCTCCTCGTACAGACGTCAGACAGTGGCGCTCAATCTTTTATTTTATGTCTTTTCGTTTCGTTATTCTGTGCACAATCGAATGGTTAAAGTCTACCTACCTTATATTAAGGGGACTAGAGGACCTAAACCGCAGTCACTGTCGGACTGCCAAGAAAAGAAAGAGAAGCGCAATGACACAATGCTGGTAAATTATTGCAAAATATGAAGCAATTATTTGCTTACACAAAATCTATTGATTGGACTAAAAAATAAAACATAAAACACTATTACGGTGATATGTTGCTTGTAGAATAATCTGACAAAAATCAGAATGATTGCATGTATAGGTTTTAAATCGTTAAAAGAAAATTTTAGAGGTATCTTCGTGATTTTTTTTTATCGAATCAATTTAGTTGTACTTATTATGTTTTCAACAAACTATCTAACTAGCATATATCCTGAAGAATATCATATATTTTTCTGATTTGTTTTACATATACTATTAGGCATTATAAAACTTGTGTTTAGGTCCCTTAAACAGGTTTTCTGTATCCCGATACGAGATATATTTAGTTACTTTATAACGGTAAATAGATATGAATATTAGTATCATTGCAGTCGATGCATTAAATCAACCTGTTTTACTGGTCGTGGTGTACTATTTATTTTTAGCGTCGTTAGCGAAGTAATCCGATTTGCTTGAACCTATTGAAAATGTTGAATATAATAATAATGCGTAGAACTTTGACAAGCGTCCCTTCGTGTCGCGTATTGTCACCTACTCGGGAGCAGGAAAAGATATTTGATTAGCCACCGCCGGCCACTAGGGGGCACCACAGAGGGCGGCTGGACATATGTTATTTATCTAGATGTGACCTCCTCCGTAGCTTATGAGGAAATATTGGTTTCTTACACACGATTTATATCTATGACAATTCTAGCGAAGAAATTGCTGCGGCCTCGGATGTTTCTGTGTGATGATAAAAACGTTCATCTACGGCGTTTATTGTGAACGTTAAAGGTTAACTATTCAAGCAGCATGAACGTACCGATAATAGAGATGAAACGTCATGGTTTAAGGTTTTCATGTGTGTTAGTTATTGATGATTTAAACGATTATTACTGAGTTAATATTATAATTGTACCTAGCTATGCAGAAAACAGCCATATGACACTTTTTTCCAAGAATGAGTTATAAACACAGTCATAATAATTTCGACACACACATGATTTTTTTTTTTCTATTTATCACGGAGATAGGAGCCGTCAAATGCAGCCTTGTCCATACATCCATAATGCAACCATCGACAGAAAAATACTTATAACTCTGTTTGTACTTTTCCCGACATGGCTGTTTTCTGCATCACACGGTCCAATTTATAATCGGCATAAATCGATTTCGTGGGCTAAGTGCCTATCTATGAGCATGCCTCATGTGTCAGCCCTATACCTACTTATCCCTCTTCTAGAGTATTTAATTCTGTCCCTTCTTTGTAAGTAATACTGCACAGTAACATTGCGTCCAGGGAAATATGTTTAAATAATTCGATACGCGCTCTGTTTGGGGGGGGCTGGACTCTCTTGACGTTGTCATCGAGTATGATTGAAGATATTGAATTATTAATGTCTGTTTATTTGTTTATTTGAAACACAAAATAAGCTTACGTATGAACACCAAATTGCTTATATGCTAAATTAAAGAGAAAGTAAAGTTATTTATTAGGCTAAGACTTAAAGACAAACAATTCACACTCGAAAATAATAAGAGTTTTCTTTGATTAATATTATCATAAAATGTTTCGGCATCTGGATAGCTCTCAATAGGCACTACCTCGGCAGTTGGGCTTTAGCTGGTCTCGCTTGAGCGCCCTGTGGAAGTATATTTAACTTAGAAATAACATTACGAACACATTAAGAGTAGGTAGTATCGAGGAAACTTACATCTAACCAATTTGAAAACAAAATCCCTTGCACACGATGACCACATCATTCTGTTAGCAAGTCTTACTATAGCGGCCGAGCGCTGCAAGCAAGAATAGTCCTTACGGTGTATCGATATAAGTCTTATGTGTATAAGCTTATGTATAGGTTTAAATGTGCATCTGGATTGAGGGCTCAATTTTTCAATGTCTTTGTAATAAAGTGAAACATTTAGGAAAATTAGTAAATAATAATAAAAACCTAAAACAAAGGTTTAAAAATTTCTAAAACTTAAAATAAATGTTTTATCACCCTATGAAGAGTGCTCTCAATTCAGACGCTAGAACAAAACATGATATTTTAAATCTCAAAACGTATAACCTTTATGGCAACTGATTTTACCTCAAAATTTAATAAACAATTTCTCAAATCTTTTAGGAAAGTTTCAGCTCCGTAGACTGAGAATTTACAGATTTATAGCAGTTTAACTAGAGCCCTCAGTTCAGTACTTGTCTGAACTGAGAGCTCAACCAAAACTAAGTTTGGCTGAAAGAATTCGTAAAACAACCTAGTGTATATTATAATATATGTTAAAATACAATTCCTAAAATATAAATAATGGTTCGAAAGAAATCGGTTGCAAAGTACATTGAATTAAAATTATAGTGAAGCGTCTGAACTGAGAGCTCAATATTTTCGTTTTTATTTTAAATACTGAAATACATAAATCGAAACAAATTAGTTCATATGTTTTAAGAATAATTTTATTAAAATTTGGTAAAAGTTCCATTATCCTACATGCTGTAATTAGGAAGATCTGCTTTTTTAATACATTAGTAACAGAAAACAATGTAGGGTAGATATGTTTTTGGTCATTGTTTCGCGGACACATTTACCTTCATTATAGCATTTGTTCAGTCGGTTTCCCAATGTATTATGGTGCATGTCCATGGATGTAGAAATCAATAATATAATAGTGCACTGTATCTACTATTGATAATTTATCATCACAATCGTTTCCAGTTCGTGAGTGACTGTCGTAATTACAATACAATACACAGTCTGGCCATAAATACTGTTACAATTAAAAATAAGATAGATATTACATTTGAATTTGGAATCTGTCATTTTTATACGATTGTTCATTGAGTTTTCTAATTTTGGCACCAATACATTGTACAATATTTTGCGATATTAAAATGGAGTGGGGTGATAAAGAGAACCGAATCGCTGTGATTGCATTACACAAAGTTGGTATGGAGCCAAATGCAATTTTTAAATCTCTCCATACGCTTGGTATTAGTCAAATGTTTGTGTACCGGGCTATTAATAGGTATAATGAGACCTCCTCTGTTTGTGACAGAAAAAGATCTGGCCGTCCACGTAGTGTTCGTACGAAAAAGGTGGTCAAAGCAATAAGGGAAAGAATTCGAAGAAATCCTGTCCGAAAGCAAAAGATTTTATCTCGGGAGATGAAGATAGCACCCAGAACCAGGTCGCGTATTTTAAAAGATGACTTAGGACTTGCAGCCTATAAGAGACGCACTGGTCATTTTTAACTGATAATTTAAAAAGAATAGGGTGGTAAATTCGAAACAACTACTGAAGCGGTACGCAAAGGGAGGTCACAGAAAAATTTTGTTTACGGATAAGAAAATCTTTACAATTGAGCAACATTTTAACAAACAAAATGACCGTATTTATGCTCAAAGCTCTAAGAAAGCTTCCCAATTAGTCGACAGAGTGCAACGTGGGCGTTATCCGACTTCAGTGATGGTTTAGTGGGGTGTATTAAACTAACACACTGTAATAGTAATAAATATTATTTGCAATAAAAAAATAAAAAAATTCTTTGTGACAATATTTATGGCAAGACTAGGTATTTATGTAGATCGGTTTAATGACTTTTTAAAAGCTTTTAATTAACTTGAAATATTTGTAACTACGGTTACGGTTTTAGACATTTATTTTCTCAAAAGATTACACAATCACTTACAGAGAAAATACAATATTATAACTTAGAAATACATAAACTAACTAACTACATAAGTAAAATGGGTTAGCAAAAAAAAAGCCTCGTTCATTTATACTTGGCACAAAAGGTAAACTTTGTTTGTACTGAAAAAGTAAAATTACGAATTTAGTACATTTTATGCTGTCTCTCTTCTGAACTGCCATTGCCGGAAGACGATTTATTAAAATGTGTTTTGAATGACATGTATAAGTCAGAGGTGACAGAGACAAAGTCTACGATGGAGTGAGCTTACCCAGAAGAAGCCACTTCACCACGTTCACTCTAATTTCACTCTAACTTTGAAGAGACCAAAACTAAGTTCACGCTAACTTTGAAGAGACTCGGGTTGTATGCGTTCGGGAACACAGACGCAGGTGGTGAGTTCAACACAACAACAAATAAATTAATTCTAATTCTAATTCCACTCTTTTGCCGTGCGCATTACGAAGGATTTTTGGAAGCGCTTAGTGCGAATTGGTGGAATGGCAACTAGGTATGGATGGTAATTTGCAGTGCGTCTAGATATTTGATGGTAGAAGGGGGCCGGTGGAATGAGGTTGTGGAGTTCCTGAGCACACTTACCGAAGTACAGTCTATAGAAGACCGACAAGCAGGCAACCTTGCGGCGATGAGCCAAACTGGGAAGCTTGGCATCCACCAGTTTTACGTCGCCAATGAGCCTGATAGCTCTGCATTGAATAAATTTCTTGCATGTTTATGTATTCGTTTCAATTGTACTTACAACATTTACATTTTAGGTCGGTACTTACATTACTAGAACACTGGAAACAACATCATAGTCACCCTACTTTTCTCTCTGTATGAAATGTGTGAAATATGTATATCTCCTGAATTACAGCATGTAGGATAATTGAACTTTTACCAAGTTTTAATAAAATTATTCTTAAAAACATATGCACTAATTTTTTTCGATTTATGTATTTCAGTATTTAAAATAAAAACGAAAATATTGAGCTCTCAGTTCAGACGCTTCACGATAATTTTAATTCAATGTACTTTGCAACCGATTACTTTCGAACCATTATTTATATTTTAGGAATTGTATTTTAACATATATTATAATATACACTAGGTTGTTTTACGAATTCTTTCAGCCAAACTTAGTTTTGGTTGAGCCCTCAGTTTAGACAAGTACTGAACTGAGGGCTCTAGTTAAACTGCTATAAATCTGTAAATTCTCAGTCTACGGAGCTGAATTTTTTCTAAAAGTTTTGAGAAAATGTTTATTAAATTTTAAGATAAAAGCAGTTGCCACAAAGGTTATACGTTTTGAGATTTAAAATATCATGTTTTGTTCTAGCGTCTGAATTGAGAGCACTCTTCATAGGGTGATAACACATTTATTTTAAGTTTTAGAAATTTTTAAACCTTTGTTTTAGGTTTTTATTATTATTTACTAATTTTCCTAAATATTTCACTTTGTTACAAAGACATTGAGAAATTGAGCCCTCAATCCAGATGCACATTAGGTTTAACAGTTTTTATTTATAGCGATGAGGTTGCTGACGCCAAAAAAATAAATTCTCAGAGCTTTGTAATTCTGGTCTTTACGTTCTTAAAAAAAAAAAAAAACTTCGGGATGCTTTATGCTAACCTACCTCTTTGGTTATTCTAACTGAACAGACAGTTGTGCTGCTGTGGAGTTTGTAACGCTACTTCTTCCCAGCTAAACTGCTAGGAAGTGGTGAAAGACGGACATTTTGAGGAACTGTCTTATGTAATTTTAAGGTTCAAAAAGTGCTTATTCTCAGCCTATTTTGAATTAATTACTTTTGATTTTATCTATTACACCCTGTTAAAAAACAACCCTTAAGGGGCAAGCGTCAGGGCAGCCCGCGAAATTCAAATTTTCTTACGTTTTTTGCAATTTACAAGTCGGTACTATATTGTACGTTGATCAAATTATAGTTTGCGGTCGTAACAAGTATCTTTTTACATAATTAGAGTCATTAAAGTGATCAGTACAACTCTTTAAGACCAGGTAATCCCAAAAAATGACTATTTCATGAAATCTTGACATTTTAGGATTATACTAACTTAAGGAGTTGTATTACTGATTCTATTGTATATAATTCTGTAAAAACATATTTTTTACGACCGCAAATCGTACTTTATTTAATATATAACTTAATACTGACTTGCAAATTGCAAAAAACGTAAGAAAATTTGAATTTCACGGGCTACCCTGACGCTTCCTCCTTAAAGTAAACCTAATAGCATATACTCCCACCAACAGCACGATTGACATACAATTCACTTACATTCTAATAACTAATAATCATAAAAGGTCGAATCCCCATGACAATTGACGATCGCATCGCTGCTGTCGACATTATTAATAGTTACTATTAGATAATCATAGGCTACACCCTAATCGATAGGGTGAGGTTAAATGACTGACATCACGAAGGAATTTGTCGTTAAGGTTTGCTTGATGTTTGTTTTAGGAAAGTGATAGGAATGGTTTGATTGGTTGGTAATGGTGGTAGGTTAAATGTTAACAGCCGCGCGGTCGATCGAAGGTTAAGTTACGCTTGCCGCGGTCGGTTCGTGGATGGCTGACCGTCCATTACATATCGAGACCATTGCGCACCGTGCCTCGTAAAGCACGTTCAGCCGTTGGTCCCGGCTGCCGTTTGTAGCTTTTAGACAGTCGTTACGGGTAGTCAGGAGCCCAAAAGTCTGACAACCAGTCTTACCAAGGGGTATCGTGTTACCCAGTAACTGGGTTGTGGAGGTCAGATAGGCAGTCGCTCCATGTAAAATGCTGGTATTCAGCTGCATCCGGTTAGACTAGAAGCCGACCCCAACTTAGTTGGGAAAAGGCTAGGCAGATTGATTGAGTTCTGTCAGACGTTTTCTGTGTAAATAAATGATAACCAGGCCAATATACAGGGTTATTGGTAAAACACCAACAACCTCTTAGGGGGTCATTGTACTCATCATTATGAACAACTTTTACTATGAGACCAAACCTGAAATCTTATTTCATTGGGCATATTTTCCGATTTTCAACTACTAAATGAAATTAAAATGCGTGTGTGCTATTGTAGCTGGCTACAATACCATAGTTCTTCGAAAAGTGCTCTTTATTACATTGTTTGATTAATATACATTATCCTATCACTATTAGATAATGTCGGGTGCACCCTAATCGATGCATAGTTGAATAACATGCGGCGCTCGTAAGTTATGACTGTCGTTAATTTTACGTTTAAATAAATGATTATTTACATTTTATGTTATCGTTTAGGTACTTGCAATTACGGTGCTGACGACACCTATAGCATTATGTTATTTTTATGTAAAAAGAGACGATGGAAAAGTTTATAAATATATATTTTTTTACTTTACATAATTTTTAGGGTTCCGTATCTCAGAAGGAAAAACGGAACTCTTATAGGATCACTCGTGTGTCTGTCTGCCCGTCTGTCATAGCCAATGGGGAGTAAAACTAACTTTATATCACGATAGATGGCGCACAATCGACTGTACCTTGTTTTGATATATTAGCTGTCAAATCGTATGGACTTTTGCAATTTACTAAGTTTAATTTTGTCCAAAATGCCTCAAAGTAGTGCGTTAACTTGTAAAAACAGAGGAGTACATTTGTTTGGTAAAGAAAGTAAGGGCAGTAAATAATGGGAAATCAAGATTATTATGTAATAAAATAAAATTATTGTCATCAAAATAAATGTGTCAAAATATACTTACTATTATATATTAGCTAATCTATGTAGTAAAGGAGTCTCCAAAAAAATGAATCAGTCACTATAGGTACTTAGTTTTCAAAATGTTCCTGTATTGCCTGTCGGTTAATAATTGGTAAAGGAGTATCTGCATTTATGTCTCTGAATGTATCAGAAGGTGGACAAAGGTATGCGGCGTCGTCTTGGATGTCGCAGTCAGCACCAAAGTTTTGGTTTCGATCATACGAATGTAATCTATAAAAAAAAATCGGAATGTTAGTCCGTGGCTTATAGAAAAAGGCTCACAAACAATCATAACCTCAAATATTTTGAGTGTTTTCCTTTTAATCAAATCGGCCTTTTTGTCGGCAGTAGCTGCGTTCGTTTTACGGAGCTCAACTTTTAGTTGAGGCACAGTCATAAACGCGTACATATTATAGTCGAGGTAGACTTTTAACATCTCATAAATAACAGTCGTACTACTGTCACGAAAGGTAAACAAGGTACAGTCGACTACAGCGACATCTACACACAGCTTTGAGTGTGGCTCCTCATTGGGTCCGAATCCGACGTTGATAGAGAGTCTAGGAAAGAACATTAAAGTGATGATTTCCACCTAACGGATCGGATCGGATTTTACAATCTTTAAACGGTATTAAATCGTGCACACAGCATGTAAAGTCTATAATATTGCCAGCCGCGCACAGCAGCTTGACCGCAGGCATCTTCCGCGACACGCGATCGTAGCCTATCCGTATTCGTATCCTTTCCGATCCGGTGCGATGCGAGCCGTTTGGTGGAAATCATCCTAAAGTCGTAAATAGTATGCTTATACTAAAAGAGAACAAAAAAGTGACATGGGTATCGCCAAATAGAGAGTACCATAACGAATAACAATATACTTATAAACCCAGCCAGTTACTCATAAACTATACTAGTTCAATACAAGCAATTTAATTAGAAGCCGTACCATCAATTACTATGACGCGTTTGACGTGAAGGCGCGGCTACACATCGGCGATAGCCAGTAATTAGTGATGGCTTCCATGGCTCGCCACTAATTGACGACACTGTAACGATGTTTACTAAATTTTTGTCTGAAGATAGGAGTGGTTATTGAACGTCATTATGCCAGTCATTTGACGCGCTACAACGCTAAGTAGTTTTTTGGATATCGCCTGTGACATCTTCTCTTAGCTGCTACGGCTTAATTTAACTATGAATTGTTTTTTTTTTTTTTTTTTTAGAAATTGTTACGGACGCTTTTTAAGCGACTTCCAAAAAGGAAGAGGTTCTCAATTAGGATGTTTTTTTTTTATGTTCGAACATATCTCCGTCATATGTATATAGACTTGTTTACAAAATTCTTTTTTTGTTTGAAAGGGTATGCTCTCGAGGTGGTCACATTGCCACCAAGTCAGAATCTGATGACGGGTTCCTATTTAAAACAAGGGATATCCTCTTTTATAGGCACACCTATCGCGATTTGGGTATTTTGTAGTGACTCTTACTTTTGCTCTCGGAAAGCACCATTTGGTGAAGTGGAACTGGTGATAAAGACCACAGACGGCCATCGGAACTACCCAATTATACCTAAGTATTTCACGGGTTGCGATTCGATTACTTTAATATGGTTGCTAAGCAATTTAAGCTTGTCACAGTGTATACTTCACCATCAGCTCGTGTTCTTCTGGTTCTTACTAGAAGAACTCCTCAACAATTTAACGTCCCTGATTCGGGAAAAGCAATATTTTCTAAAAGGTGATGAGCAGTTGACATTAGGCTATACAATAGTCTACTTACATGAGTTACAAACTACCCACTAAAAAAAAAACAACCGACTTCCGAAATTAAAGTTTTTTTTTTTGTAAAAAAGTTTTTATAACGTTCTGCATCGTTCCGACAAGTATAATTTCAACACGAATGATGTAACTAATATTTTGTCACCATGATTTTATTTTAAAAGAGTGTTCGTGGAGTGTCTTGCCCGTTCTTCTTCATATTTTGGAATGGGCAGCTTCATCTTTCTGACTTGAAAATTCAAAAGTGCACGTATTTGGTTTATTTGAAATAAATGTTTTAGTATCAGCACAGATTAATACAGATGGGACACTCCGCAAAATCTTAAAAATTAAATAAAAAGCGACTCTTGCTACGACACAATAAAGTGCAATTCAGGTCGCGTACCGCTTAGGTATTACCTACAGTTATATTCACCTTCAAGTTACCTCTCTTTCTAACGCGTAACTCTTATACGTTCTGACGGCGGCAATACTTGTAGCTTCATACCTAAACTGCGGAGTGTCCCATCTGTATTAATCTGTGGTTATGAGTTTGACGTTGCATGTAAGTAAAAAGTGGCTTCAAAAATCATTGCCGTTCTTCTGGGGTAATCTATACGAACATTTGTAAGTGTAGTTTAATCGTTGATTAAACAATGTCGTTTTTAGTTCCGTACCCGAAGGATGCCGAACGGAACCCCATTTCTAAGCCTCCGCTGTCCGTCCGTCTGTCTGTAATAGGTAGACACAGCGTAGCCGCGTATCGTGGTTCAGACCATAGATGTTCAGGTGTTTCCACCTTGCATCCATCTACACCTGCTGAGGTCCTATCAACATCGGTATAATAATAATAATTCGTTTATTTTCAGACAAAGTCCATACTAATTACAAAAACATAAAACAAAACATAAAAAAAAAACAAAAAAAAAGTAAAGAAATTGATATAAAATTTACACATAAACATACAATAACCGTCAACATTCAAATCCAATAACATTAAAATACATACATATGGCATTTCAAACAAATAAAATATCACATAAACATGTCAACCCAAAAAAAAAAAATTATAATAATATTATATAATACGGGGGGAAGCGCTTCTATGAAGCTGCATCCACTTCTGCAAAAGGGGGAGATCCCACCGTTCGGACAACACCTTCAGGACGCTGTTGGAGCTGCTTAATAGGCGATTTAGTAGTGAAGCGCTCCGTTTCCTTATGATCGCAAAAAAATCATCGGTCCGCGCCTCAGCAAACATAGTTGAGGCACTACAATACCGTGGCAAGCCCAACAGCATCCTGAAAGCACTGTTGTACTGCACGCGCAGAGCGCTGTACGCCCGCTGCGTAAAGTGGGTCCATAGGCTGCACGTGTAACACGACTGGCAATAAGCCTTAAACAAGGTCACCTTAACCGGTTTAGTACATCGTGCGAACCTCCGAGCCAACATATTACACCGGACAGACAGCGCCCTGCGCTCCCTCTCAATGTCCATATCGTCACACAGGTCGTCGGAGACCCAATGGCCCAAATACTTGAACACCTTCACCCTGTTCAAAATAATGCCGCAAAGAGTGACAGGAGGTACAGATGAGTAGCATTTGGTAACGGCTTTAAAAATCATAAGTTCACTCTTCTTAGCATTGTACTTGACCCCATAGGCCTCCGCATATGACTCACATATGCGCAGAAGTTTTCGTAGTGCGCCGATCGATGGGCTCAGCAACACCATATCATCCGCGTAGCTGATGTTGTTGATACACACCCCATCTATAGAACACCCGATATTAGTGCTGCTGAGCTCACCGAGGTTTATGTACAGGCTAAAGAGGCGAGGCGAGGATAAAATATAATATAATGACGCTCATAGTTTCCTATGCACCCTATTTTAACCTGTAGATTATCATCTAAGGTCTGATTAATCTAAATACGATTTAATAGCGTTGGAAGGCCCCGACAAGGTGGTCCGCAGGAATCGAGATGCGAGAAGCACAGAACCGGTTGAAGTGCCCATGTCTTGGGGAGGCATATGTCTAGCAGTGACGTCTTTCGGATGAAATGACGATTTTTTTTATTTAAGATGGGTTTGCTCTTGACTTTAGTCTAGGTCAGAGGTGACAGACAAAGTCTACGATGGAGTGAGCTTACTCAGACGAAGCCTGTTCACTCTCTCTTTGAACAGATTAATCTACAACCCTAAGGTTGTATGTGTTCGGGAACACAGACGCAGGTAGTGAGTTCCACTCTTTTGCCGTGCGCTTTATGAAGGATGTTTGGAAGCGCTTAGTGCGAATTGGTGGAATGGCAACTAGGTATGGATGGTAAATTGTAGTGCGTCTAGATGTTCGATGGTAGAAGGGGGCCGGTGGAATGAGGTTGTGGAGTTCCTGAGCACACTCACCGAAGTACAGTCTATAGAAGACCGACAAGCAGGCAACCTGCGGCGATGAGTCAAGCTGTGAAGCTTGGCATCCAGTTTTACGTCGCCAATGAGCCTCTTAGCTCTGCGTTCCACTAAGTCAAGAGCAGCAAGTTGGTATTTAGCTGAGCCATTCCAAAGGTGGCTGCAATACTCCATGCAGGATCGGACTTGCGCTTTATAAAGGGTCATAAGATGAAATAAAGGATGATGATTTAAAACAACCATTTTGCACATCACAATTTTAACACAACCCTTCAGATCCTAACAGTGACTTAATAAACGGATAACCCTAACAATTTCTTTACCAGCTAAAAGTATAACATAACCGTTATAACTAATTATGATTATTACACCAAAAAACTGCACGCTACATACACATCGCACATGATTCTGTTGCATATTAGATTTAATGGCGCGCTCCGAATGTTTTAATCACAATTTAAGATGGGTTCCCGCTGCGGGAATGGCGGACGATGTTCGGGGTTGCGGCGAATGCTCGGCGGTTATGGGGTACTATTGTTATTTGTAGCAGATTTTTTTTTTTGTTCTTGTTACTTTTTTGTGTTCGATGCGACTTACCTATAACATGCGAAATTGGTAGTTCAAACCAAAATGAGGATAAGACATTTTTACATGTAAATTTTTTTGGTCAATATTTTAATACTAGATGGAGCTGGTCTTTCCTAGCTGACTGATCCCTGAAAAGAAATGCCGAAGGAAACTCAACGAAATTACCTGACTTTCTTCATAATAATTGTTATTTCGTAGGTATATAGGTGGGATGGCACCATACAAGGTCACCACAATTAAATGACAATACATTTAGCACCAGACATAATTAAGTACATATATAAATAATAGTAATAAATAAAGTTTATAAGAAACAATTTAGGTACTTATAATTTTAAATACTGGTACTGAACTGCATTCGATTAGACTGGTAGGCGACCCCAACTTAACAAAAGAAGAAGATAGCTGCAAAAGTAACATACTGTGGTGCTGCTATCAACGACCAACACAAAATACATGGGAGACATTTTTGTTCCCGACTATTAAAGAAAGTAAACATCGTTCTATTTCTCTCAATCGTTTGAAGTTAACAGAGACAGAATAGGGCAGTCCAATTCGAAAAATCCCTAAGTCCAATTTTTCACTATTGAGGTGTAAAGCACAAAATTTATTTTTTGAAAAGAACACACATGGCTTATAAAAGTAAAAATACCATCAAGTTATAGTAAAAAGTAAACTCTTTATTTAAGTATAATAAACAAAACTCATAAAGTTATTTTAACACCTATAGGTAACTGAAAAAATACAGTTTTGGACTTATCTTAAGTAAGTAGGACTTAGGGATTTTTCGAATTGGGGCACCCAGTTATGTTTTAAATTCGTTTAGCGCTAAACATAGCGCTTCACAGTGATAATAATTATTACTGGTCCTAAACTAAATAATCTGGCAGTTTCAGTACTTTATGCGGCCCACCCGAATGTCCTTTTTTTTGGTAGGTACTGTTCATCCAGTCGTTGAGCTCCTTATCTATTGACAAATGCGTGCACTGACTGGACAGGTCCAATCATCTGTATGGTTCTCAAAAGACCATCTCAGACATTTTTTTTTTTTTGTGATGGGTTTGCTCTTGACTCTAGTCTAGGTCAGAGGTGACAGAGACATTGTCGACGATGGAGTGAGCTTACCCAGAAGAAGCCTGTTCACTCTCTCTTTGAAGAGATTAGGGTTGTATACGTTCGGAAACAGACGCAGGTAGTGAGTTCCAATCTTTTGCTGTGCGCATTATAAAAGACATTTGGAAGCATATGCATGGTCCTCGTGACCAAAATTATCTCTGGACTTTAAAAAGAGACTGTGACCTTTGAGTTTTGTTCTGGTCTTTCTTCTCAGTGTAGTCATTTAAAAAGAAACGCCGACCGAACTCATCTAGTTTTAAAATATAAGTCATTTTTGACGTGTCAGTGTTGTTTTTTTTTTTTTTTTCAATTTACAGGATTAAATGTCATTTATCATAAACCAGATTAATTACTAACGCAGTAAAAAAAAACACAATTATGGAAAAACGGCTACCTACATCGGGACCACACCTTAATCAGCGCTCTCACTGAGCAGGCGAGGCTCGCTCAAAGCGAATAAAGATATCTATATTCATTAAAATTTAAAACGCGAGCGGGTTATAAGATTCAAAAGGAGGGTGTAGAGGACGCGTGTACACCCGGTACCTATATAGTTTAGATGGGACGCTAATTTATATATGAGAGCGGAAAAATTACAGTAGGTTTTTCTTCGAAAATGGTTAGTGGAAAAGGAGTTACTCAACCTATTGGTAGTTCAAAGGCATGGAGTTCGATGTCCCAAAATGTCGCATTTGTAAGTAGCTGCTGAGTATTGCTGTTTAAGTTTTTGATTCATATTTCGTTTTGAATAATATATCATCATGTGCCTAGCCTTTTCTCAGTAATGTGGGGATCGGCTTCCAGTCTAACCGGATGCAGCTGAATACCGGTATTTTACATGGAGCGACTGCCTGTCTAACCTCCTCAACCCAATCACTGCGTACTACGTACCCTTGGTAAGACTGGTTGTCAGACTTTCGGGCTTCTGATGACCCATAACGACTCTCAAAGATCCACGAATGTCAGCCGGGACCAACGGCTTAACGTGCTTTCCGAGGCACGGAGGGATCTCGGTATGTAAAGATGGTCACCCATCCACGTACCAACCGCGGCAAGCGTAGCCTGATCAATCGACCCGTGCGGCTGTTATTACTTAGCCACAAGCCCCTCAAGCCCCAAGTAAAGACAGTTGTAAGAGAAAAAAAACCACGCTACTCAAACGATTTCATTAATTTTAGTTGTTGTCACTCATGAACGTAGACAATAAGTTAATTATCTGGTACTTAGTTATCTGAGTCGTAATTTTCTTTGGAAAATGAGAATTTTGGTCCCTTAGTACCTACATTATAATTCCATAAAAACAACATGAAAATAAAAATAAAAACTTCGGATACATTAAATTAAACTACTGAATATACGCTCATTCCCAAATTCCTCAGCCTTCAAGGAATACCAGTAACGACGTCATCATCATCCTCCAGTTCTTACCCCAATTTATTTGGGGTCACCGAAATAGCACCCTAATTGCGTAACACACTATCAATCGGAATCGGTTTCATTTTGACAGTTCAACAACATTCATTGAGTTAATTACGTTGTTGAGAAGACACATTTTTCGAATTTAGAAAGCAGTGGGTTAGCAATTCTGCTTCAAAATTATTCAGATTAGATAGTGTTTTACGCAATTCGGGTGCCGGTCTTTTTCTTCCATACCCTACTTCTCTATTAGTCGTCATCTCGGTAGTCACCTCCTTTCCACTACAGAAAAGTATCGACTTCCAATATTGAAATAGGAACACTATCCAATTCGGCAGCTTAAATTCAAAGAGCCGCCCCAGAAACCGTCGGCAATAACAATTACGATTCGGAATCACGCACCCGTCATTACGAGAACATTTTATCTTAAGAAAACGCAGCGCCTCCCAAACCCTTTAACGTCTAATCGTGAATTATATACTGTAATAAAATTCTTTAATCAAAGAAAACAACCGAGCGCCCATTAAGGCGTGAACACGTCGCCACCTCGAGTCGTTACAGCGAATATTTACATACATGTGTCATTACCTTACACCCCCCACACCCCACCCCCCACCATAATTAAGAGTATAACGGAATCTTAGCGTCTTATTACGCGAATGTAACGATATCCTTTCAGAAAATTGTAACTGTGTCGTTATAACCCCCCACCTTTCCCCTTTTTAAATGATCGCCTCCGTTTGCCACTCAAAAGTTGGGAATATCCTCACAGGGAAGCTAAGAGCACACACGAAACTTAAATGTGAAATATCCTCTAATGAATCAGACAATATTTTAAGGCGTGGGAGGCAATAAAAACACCCCGCCACCCGCTAATGTACACCAACACTTTGTCTCAGTTTAGGGATGGGGTGATTTGGGTAAATAAGTGTCGATGTGGACAGGAGATAGCGCTGGGAGGACGCTTTGTATCGATATCTTGGATTAATTTCAACGATTTACGACAAATCTATGACTGATGTTTGTTGAATTTTCATAAACTTGATTTTCTTGATTTAAAAATAATTTTACTTTTTTTAAGTAAGTTTGTCGCATGTTATAAGTATAACATTGATTAGTAGGTAATTCATAAATGCAATGTATAAATGCTATTTGTATTTATATTATGTTCAAGTAATATGACAACAACTGACGATATGTACTTGCTAAAATGAAGCAAACATTTTTAAATAAAAGCTGACTGATAACAAAGCCGTACTTTATTTAAAACATATTTGTAAGCGTATCGATAGTTTTTAAGGGCCATTAAGGCTCATAAAAACTATCGATACGCCTACATCCCTAATGTTTCGGTCATACTCGGTTTTTGCCACAACGGGGGTCGAAATTATGTCAAGATGCCGATGGTGTAATGTCGTCGAACACAATACGTTTCCAACTCGAGACACGGAGACTACTGTGTCGCTGTAACTTTACCTACGCTTCATTTTAGCTTTGTAGTTACTCAGATTTTGAGTAAATAAAACTTGTATACACTTGCTACCTAATGTCAATATGACAGTCAGTTGCCGCTTACAGCCAGCACTCTAATTGCATAACGCACTCGGAAATCGGAATAATAATATTTTTTTTTTAAATATTAAGGCACCAAGTCCTGATACAAAAATAAATAACAATCCTTTGAAATTCTGCGTTCCAAAAATAACGCAATGGATATTGTTGATTTGTCAACATCAAATGGAATGCGATGATTCCTAGTCAAGCAATCTGCCTAGGCCTTTTCCCAACTATGTTGGGGTCGGCTTCCAGTCTAACTGGATGCAGCTGAATACCAGTATTTTACATGGAGCGACTGCCTATCTGACCTCCACAACCCGTAGTTACTGGGTAATACGATATCTCTTCGTAAGACTGGTTGTCAGACTTTCGGACTTCTGACGACCCGTAACGACCGTCAAAGATCCACGAATGACAGCCGGAACCAACGGCTTACGTGCTTTCCGAGGCACGGAGGAGTCTCGGTATGAAAAGATAGTCACCCATCCACAGACCAACCCCGGCAAGCGTAGCTTAACCTGATGGATCGACCCGTGCGGCTGTTATTACTTAGCCACGAGCTCCTAGTGTGAGATGATTCCTAGTGTGTTATGGAATTAAGGTGCAGGTTTAAGGGAAGTACCTGAAAGCAACAACGTAACGTGGTAAGTCCACCGTTGTCTAAGGACAACGGTAACTTAAAATGCCACGCAAGGAAGAGTGAGAATGGCCAATTCTTAAGGCGAGTATAGTCGTGAAATGGTCGTTTTTGAGAGCCGAATGCTTTTAAATGATCCTACAGAAAATTCCAGAAAAATATATATGAAACTTTTATATTATGTATATTTCAATCTGAGCATTTGAACATTTTAAGCAACATTAAATCCCGTGCAAAAAAAAAATATCTTGAAATCAATATTAAATTCGCTACTGCTTCTAAAGTACAAGTGATATTTTCACGGCGTAGCGACGATAATATTCTTAAAACACTTATCTTACAACTGTGCATTTTTTATTTTAAAATAATAAATCTTTACAAAACGCAACTTTAACAGCGAACATTAACGACAGGCCAGTTGGCGTGGTTGGTTAAGATACCACCTATCATGCCGCAGTTCGTGGGTTCGATTCCCATCCAGGACAAACATTTGTGTGCATGAACATGTCTGTTTGTTCTGAGTCTGGGTGTAATTATCTATATAAGTATGTATTTACAAAAAAAAAAGTAGTATATGTAGTATATCAGTTATCTGGTTTCCATAGTACAAGCTCTGCTTAGTTTGGGATCAGATGACCGTGTGTGAATAATGTCCCAGGTTATTATTATTATTTAGAAATATTCGCTAGCAGGTCCGTTCGACGACTGTATGGGACTACGTGTCGACGACTATACTCACCTTAAATGGAGATAATACGGTCTAGTGATAAGACTAGAGTAGGACAATACTAAACTTACATTGGTTATTTAATCATTCATCGCTGTTACTCATCGACAATCAATAACCTTTAAATCCGACCAAAAATCTCTCTAGAAAATGACACCTTCGAACATCAAAACATTACAACTTGTACTCGTACATAAGACGTGTAATAAAAACCATGGCACCATGAACGCACAGTGTACCACTCTGTACCATTGTGTACAACATACGAGCCACTCCCGGGAGGGCGTTTTGTGGTTACACTTGCGACTGACTTAGGCCTACAAGTGTTTGCAGGAAACTTTGTTTCATTAATCCATGTATGTGATACAGGTTCTGAATTTGACGAGCTTTTGCCAACAATACGGCCATTTAATTTACGACATCTGACATTAGAATTCATCCAGGGGTGAAGTAAAGCTTGCCAATAACCAATCCATGGATTGAGTTTGTCATTTTTAATATTTGCGTCGGCGAATCGTAGACAAATATAGGAAAATGGAAGTTTACGCGTGTGTCAGCACAAAATACTGAAAACATCAAAAAAGCCTTCAACGATGATTAAATGAACGTCTGACGCACCCTGGACAGTCAGCTTGCTGCCACCTTGCTGACAAATTTTGTAGCGTTGTCGATATGGGGGAAGATTTTGTAAAGCTTCGATTTCCTAAAAAAAAGCGGTGGCCGTCAAATAGCGTCTGCAATTTGCCGGTGAATGACGTCACTGCAACGTTAGTATGCTTTCCTGGAGAGCGTTTTTTGACACCGTAAGGTCAAACTCTGCTTTCATCATTTCCATGACAGCCGTCACCGCGGCCACCGCTCTTCTAGGAAGCCGTAGCTTAAAAGACCAAGTTCCTTAAAATAATCATCCGTGTGTATCCAACAAACACCCGCCAACATTTTGAGACGAGATGATTTATTGATTCAAGCGACCACCCGGGATCGCCGAGTTCGCGTTTAGATTCGCCCCATTTCATTATCATCTCACTAATTGGATCAGGGAATATATGTGCGTAAACTTAGTTACAGTAGGTACGCGGGCGTAAACATGACACATCGAGCTTTAAGGAGACACGATGCTATGCAAAGCCGGTCTCTTCAAAATCAATCTGTAAAAATACCTAACGAAGGACCTTGAAGCAGATATAAATCATGATGTATAAAAGCATCCTCAAAAGACCATTTCAGACACCAATCTACATGTAGATTGGTCTTCACATGAACTGACCAAGATTATGTCTGGACTTAAGAGACTGTGACCTCTGAGTTTGTTTCGGCCTTTCTTCTTCGAGTAGTCAGATAGGAAACGCCGACCTCATCTAGTTTAAAAAAAAAACATGATTGACTTGTAAAAGGGTTTGTAAAAACCTACTTACAGAAATAAAATCATTTATCATATTTAGGATCATCGATAGACTTGCAAAATCACCACTCTAATGGCCTGTACAGTGTACAGCCGTCTCAGGGTGAACGACTAACTCATCTGGAAGATAATTTCAGACTAGTTCTGATCCATTTTTAATTAAGACAGGTACTCAGTGCCTATTCGAAAATTGTGAAACAGACCCTAAAATAAAATACAAAATAAACCGTACGTAATAGAGCAAGATCCCAGAGCCGCCAGACTTTACTTATTTTCTGATTAACAAAATGTATGGGATAGAATAGTGTTAGTATGTACTTTGCAACCTGCAACCTTGGGCCGACGGCGAATTTTCAGGTACCAGGTACTAAAATTACTACAGACTAAGAAAAGTGAGTAATATCTTTACGTTACTATAGTACCTAATATCTGAAAATTGGCAGTCGGCCCAAGCTAGCAGGTATGCGTACGTTCAAAGTACATACTAACACTATCCCATACATTTTGTTAATCAGAAAATAAGTAAGGTCTGGCGGCTCTGGGATCTTAGACTACAATAAATCAAATGAACTTAAAAACGCTACCGAACTCGACGTAATTCCCGTCAAAAGTGATCAAAGATACCAATTAGGCAGGCGAGAGCGATATGACGCGATCGCTGCCGCTTTTTAACGCGTGCTTACCGCGGATCGTAAACTGCGTTAAGTGTTGTGTATGGCACCTAGGTTGGAGGGATATTAATCGTTTTTTACTTTGAATTGTAAAATTATAATACATAATACAAAAGTCCGACAACCATTCTTATTAAAGAGTATCGTGTTACCCAGTAACTATCGTAGATAGTGAACGTCAGATACTGAACTAGAAAAATATTTTATTTGGGACACGCACAGGAAATACAAAAATTAAAAAAGGAACATTCAAAAATAACAAAATAATGGAAAAAAATGAACTGTACCAGGCTAAAAAAGCTCCTATCTCAGCATATTGCTGCTAAAAAATCTATCGAACCTCCTTTCTTTTTCATTTTCATCGAATTCTGGAAGGAAATACGGAAAATTATAGTTCTTATAACCCTGCTGGCAATTCTCTGAAGACCTATAATTAATAATGTTACTCTGTTATCCAATCACGTCTCGGTGGATCAATAAGTTGATTAAGGTAGATATAGATTATATGAAACCATCCCATGTCTACCTGTAGTTTCTTTCTTAGAAGAAGCTCCTTTTAGAAAAGTGTGAAAATTGAGATTTTGTAACTAACTATCCTATACCTTTCAACCTCTGCTGTTAGCTGTTATGTTGTACATACCTTGATCTGATTTGAATGTTACATGGCTAGTCATCTTCTGCTCATCTTCAGTACTGACTGTCGTCTCTTCTACCTCAATCAATCTGCCTAGTCTTTTCCCAACTATATTGGATTCGGCTTCGAGTCTAACCGGATTCAGCAGAATGCCAGTATTTTACATGGAGCGACTGCCTATCTGACCGCCACAACCCAATAACTGGGTAATACGATATCAAAGATCCACAAATGACAGCCGGGACCAACGGTTTAGCGGGCTTTCCGAGGCACGGAGGGGTCTCGTTATGTAAAGATGGTCACCCATCCACAGACCAACACCGGTAAGAGTAGCTTAACCTGGTGGATCAACCGTGCGGCTGTTATCACTTAGCCATGAGCTCCTCCTGTCATCTTTCCTACCTTTAGGCTTCGTTTTTCCGGTATCGGCATGCATGCTGTGGTAAAAATATTACACGAACAACATGATGATAGCAGAGCTGACTATCTAGGATCCACCCATTTTAATGCAGCAGTGCTTTTATAACATTATTGGCGTATCTTGAACCTAACAAAAAAGATCCACTTTGTGTTCGTGTATCCAGCTGATTTCATGGCCTTCCAGCGCCCTTCGCACTTCAGGTGTCTCATTAGACTGAACAAAAGTATCAGATCAAAGCATAGTTTTGTATGTGCATGTTTGATTTCACACAGTTATTGCTAGGTGATTATAGTCATTGAAGGGTACAATGATTTTCACCCTTGTGTTAAGAGCGGATTTTTAAATGGTACTGAAGTGCTCGTCTGTGTTTTGATTTGAGTCGATGATTTGCAAATGTTCGTTTAGATTAATGTTGTAGGAATCTTCTCATTTAGGGTTTTCGTCAATCTTGCGATCTTCTTCGTTCTTATTATTATTATTACGGATTTTGATTTTAATAAATATTCGGACCCAAACTGTATTGGTTGCTTCAAAGCCTATTTTAATGAAGTTCTAAGAAAAGCTTTTGGTATAAAACACAGTTTGTACATAATATGTACCTAACTCATTTTAGTCTTCTATGCATAGATGCAATAAGCTAACTCTTGTAACTATACTGACAGTTGACAATGTTCCATCACCACACCTCGACACACATATAGAATCTAAAACCAAAAGCACTTACTGAGGGGGTTAGACATTATTAGCGGCTCGGAATTTATCGAGCAATATCAGCTAAGTAACAGCGCACAAAATGCCCAATTAAAATATTAATTACACTGAGTTGTGACACTTTGGCGGTCTGCGCCCGTTCTTACGCTTAATAGCAGGGGTGTTCTCCAGGAGGTTTAAACTTTAAGCTTTTATGTACTTATCGCCAGCCGAATATTTTCGACGTAATTTTACTGCGAAATATGTTGTAGGTGTTTTTCCTGTTTTTGGAACGAAGTTGTATATGTAGGCAATTAGTGCAAGGGGATGTTTGGTAAGTGTTACATAAAAAAAACAGGTCATGGAGACATTATCAATCAATCTGCCTAGCCTTTTCCCAATTATGTTGGGGTCGGCTTCCAGTTTAACCGGATGCAGCTGAATACCAGTATTTTACATGGAGTGACTGCCTCTCTGACCTCCACAACCCAGTTATTGGGTAATACGATACCCCTTGGTAAGACTGGTTGTCAGACTTTCGGGCTTCTGACAACCCGTAACGACTGTCAAAGATCCACGAATGACAGCCGGGACCAACGGCTTAACGTGCTTTCCGAGGCACGGAGGAGTCTCGGTATGTAAAGATGGACATCCATCTACGGACCAACCCCGGCAAGCGTAGCTTAACCTGATAGATCGACCCGGAGACATTATATTATGTATATAATCGCAGAACTCGACACCTAAAATATGAATGTATGTAGTATGAAGATTTTTGAAATAAACATGGAACTGAATTAATGAATACAGCAGATGCAGCATACATTAAAAGTAAAACAAGCGAAGCTTACAAGTCATACCTACAGGATAAAACAATCTAGCTATTTCAATCTTGATTTCGATTTGAGTTTTAAAACTACCAATTCGAATTACCATAACCCACGCTTTCTGGTCTCACAATACATACCACACATCCATAAAACAGAGGATAACAGTAACTAAACAGACTTCATCCCCCGCCACTAAATATTAAGTGTTAATAATGCTGGTGACACCCCCTAAGATCAAAAATTCACCGATTCGTTACGCGCAACTTGACACGAAGGGGCGCTCTCGATTTTCAAACCCGTTACTTCTACCGATCCGATATTGGGATGATATTAATCTTAGACGTTTGCCTTTTGTTCGGGAGTAACGGATTTAGGGATAAATTGAGCAAACTGATTTAAATGTTAACCCCAGTTTGCGATAGCTTTTAACGTGAAATTGATTTGTTGAGTCTCGGTTTTGATCGGAGAGATGAATTCGTTTGTTTTTGAAGCTGATTCATTCAGACTGATTTGAGCAGCCTGCAATAAAAGTTAATCTCAATTATTTTTTATGTTTCTTTTTTTCTTTTAAGTTACTTAAGTATTGTCTGTTTGTATTATCTTTTGAGTCTAACAATATGTCTTCGTTCGCAGGTATGTTACATCCATCGCCTGCGCATAAATTGCTGATGTGGACAACAAAGGTATGTTGTATCAAAGTATAAGATTAGTCTCGAACTGAATACTATGATTGCCCATGTACGAATTGTAATCCGTTTGTTCTGGGCGGTCCATCAAGGGAAATCCAAGGATTAACGATACAAGAATAAAGTAATATATAGGGACAGTACGCGTCATGCATTTGTGGATATGTCACATCAAGGGTTTTATATAAACGTTGCTTGAAGTTAAGAAACGTTTAAATGTCAAAAATGCATGGCTAAGCAGACACATACATACTCACGCTTTCTTCCCATGGAGCTAGGCACAAACTACGATCCTCCGAGAACTCCACGACATCATTCCACCGGCCCCCTTCTACCATCGGACATCCGGACGCACTGCCAGTTGCCATCCCTACCTGGTTGCTATTCCACCAATTCGCACTAAGCGCTTTCAAATGTCTTTTATAATGCGCACAGCAAAGAAGTGGAACTCACTACCTGCGTCTGTGTTTCCGAACGCATACAACCCTAATCTTTTCAAGGTGAGAGTGAACTGGATTCTTCTGGATAGGCTCACTCCATCGTCGACTTTGTCTCTGTCATCTATGACCTAGACCAGAGTCATGAGCAAACCCATCACAAATAAAAAAAAAATCCTTACATACTTCTTTTGCCTCGTTTAAGTTCTTACATCTGGTCATACTACGTCCCTGACCTTTCTAAAGAACATCACCAATAAGGTCAGTCACTATATGTCTTCCTACATAGGGTCTCCCTCCGCTTGAAACATAACTGAAGAGAGAAAGAAATGTGGATGTACTATAGGTACACTACTGCCTAACCCTTCGGGGATTACAGGCGTGATGTTAGGTGTGTGATATATTTAAGCAACGTTTATAAATGGTTCGTGTTATGCAGAAAGCAGCCATATAAGCACAAACAGAGTTATAAGCATTTTTCTGTCGATGGTTGCATTATGGATGCATGGACAAGGCTACATTTGACGGCTCATATCTCCGTCATAAATAAAGATATCGGCATGACTGTTTTTGCAGAAAATTTTGTAATTCGAAATTAGTATGACTGTGTTTATAACTAATTTTTTGAAAAAAGTGCCATATGGCTGCTTTTTGCATAACTAGGTCCAAATAAACCCTATTGTTTTAGAAAAAGTTGAGCCTGTTAGAGCATATCTGCCACTCATACCAATGTGACAGTTTCTAACTACACGATGTGTCATATTAATGCAAGGAACTGTACGTATGTTTAATTTGCAGAAATGAGTTCCAACCAATACACACTTAATCACATACATTTATATTCACCCCCTTTTACCTCTGGTAACGAACACAATCAATATATAATGCAATCAAAACACGTAATTAAAATTGCTCCCGAGACATTTGCATATGAAAACCTCTATAATTGATCATTCGTGGGCCCCACGTCTGAAGACAATGATGGGGGATGAAGACTAAACAAATTAGGCCTCAGGAAAACATATAGAAAATAAAGCATCCCATGTTATTATTTGCTAGGCTCGCGTGGGTGGAGCGGTTGTATAAAAATGTATTCAATAATTAGATGTTTGAGTTTTATTTAGAGTCATTGAAAAAAATCTTTTGTCGTGTAGTCGAAAGTTAAACGTTAAGTCATAAGTAAACATTTAAGTAGAGTGGTTGCTATGGTTATACAAATACTATGACGTATTAGGAAATTGATTCTAGTATACTGCGATTGATTTCATGATTGATTTCACAATAAGTTGCTGAACATTGACGATTTCACGAAACGTTCGCAATGAGTATATTCGCCACTACTTTTGTGCTTGAACATTTCATGTTAAAATGTAGTCAGTATGAAAACGAATTGAATGGGAACTGTTGACTAGTAAATGATTATAACCAAGACCAAAAGTAGGTAATATATCGAAAACACAAAACTGTTAATATGGGACGACATTGTGAATGGGAATTCACGGTGAATCCATATTTTGCTCGGATTCCGTAACGATATTTGTGCGTCCTCCGTAACAAGGCTAGAAGAGTAGCGATTATGAATAAAAAATACCAGTGTAGTAGGACAAAAACTGCAAAATAAAAAATCAATAAAAGAAAATGCTCTTCATCATCATCTGCCTAGCCCTTTCCCAACGATGTTGGGGTCGGCTTCTAGTCTAACCGGATGCAGTTGAATACCAGATTTTACATGGAGCGACTGCCTATCTGACCTCCACAACCCAGTTACTGGGTAATACGATACCCCTTGGTAAGACTGGCTGCCAGACTTTCGGGCTTCTGACGACCCGTAACCACTGTCGAAGATCCACGAATGACAGCCGGGACCAATAACTTAACGTGCTTTCCGAGGCACGGAGGGGTCTTGGTATGCAAAGAAGGTCACCCATCCACGGACCAACCGCGGCAAGCGTAGCTTAACCTGGTCGATCGACCCGTGCGGCTGTAATTACTTTGAGCTGGTTTTTTGATCCGTAGTTAACTCAACCAATGGTTAAACATAGTAACTAATGGTTGAATTCTGGCTAAATGTGAAAGGTTAAAATAAATGTATTCATGTTAAAAAATAGTACTAATGGCATAACTCATTCATGTTTTGCCTTTCACATTTAACCAAAATTCAACCATTAGTTACTATGTTTAACCATTTGTTAGGATAACTACGGATCATAAAACCGGCCCTTAGCCACAAGCTCCTCTTAAAGAAGATGCTCTTCATAAAGTCCTTTATAAGGAAAGTTATTGATACTATTCCATTTCCGTTTAGTTAGTGATTGTCTATGAACTTTAACAAAACAGGATTAAGTATTAACATTTCTATCAAAGACTAGAATAAAGTTTACACAAAGACATGATCAATTAGCTCCTAACAATATTATAATAAACAGCCTCCTATTTCGCTCCCTGTTCGTTTCGCTCTCGCTCCGCTGGTTCCGTAGCTCACCAACCAGACAGTCGCGTCTACAACACTCGCGACTGTCTGCGACGCCAGCGGCGACGTTTTCAAGAGCACCACTGCACTCGTTGAAAAATTAATATACCGCACGCATCGTCGCTGTGTTGTGTGTGGCTGTGTTTATTTGGTAGTTGGTACTCGTTTAGTGTATCTGTAGGCTTATGATTGTTGAAAGTTATCGTAATGTGAATTATGTCCAATACATCCCTACACTTCCTTGGTGAATATCGATCAGATTTTCTAGGTAATTCTTGATAATAAAGTTGTATAAGTCTGCGCTCTCATCTACCGAGCCATGTCCCAACTAATATTATTGGAAGGCTTCCACTCTAACCGGATGCAGCTGAATAAATCAAAATAATATTTTATACGAAGCCTAAAAATCAAGGTCACATCCAGCCTGTATACATATAGTTTTTAATAATATCAATGAAGAAAATCAAAGCTTCGGGCCCGAAATTGAGGGATAACTATTAACTCCCCATAAATAGCAGCGACGGCTACCGATAACACCTTATCGAGTTGTTTAAGGGCGATATCGGGCCGATGATTGTACCCTGCGGGCTCCCGCTAGTTAATCAAACCTATTATAGTTCGCCTCTGATATTGCCCTTAGAATTTAGTTATAATGACGTCGTGATCTTCGCAAATGGGAATTATGATAGTCGATGCTTAACTATTGGGACGATCAAGTGATACTCTGCCAGTTAGTACATTTTTAATTCAGGTTGATTTAGAAACTAATTCAGTAGTAGTTTCATCGTCTTTAGTTTTTGGTTTTATACTTACTAGTTCTTTATAAAATGCAATATTCATGCTCGTGTTCACAGTTTTGTAACGGAACCTTATTCACATGAGCAAAGTTTTAATTAACATTACCTTAGCAAAACCTAAACTTAATAATATCGAGAAATTCGGACATACGAGCATCCTGAATTAATCTAAACAGGTACCAACAATTCGTACCAATATACGGGTGTTGTAACGTTCAACCCTTATCCAAACATCGCCGACGGTGACCAATAAACACGAAACAGAATTTAATATACACCACAACAAACGTACAACACACATACATATTTTCGTCGAAATAATACGACAGTAGTAATTGAATCGGCCTCAGGCATACTCGGGGTGCGTCGTTAACGTTCCTGGGGAGTATTCTGTTCTGCTCTACCCTAGATATGCACTAGAATGCTACTACAAAACAAACGGCAGAACGAGACACCAAGATGAAAAGAAAGCCTAGAGCGAACAGGACGCAGATAGGGAAAGTGTTTATTATAAACAAAGGATAGAGTCTTATTGGTAGTAAGGTTTTAATAGACTATTGGACAAACGTGGGTGAAAATTTCACCTCGTATGAAGACACAAATTGTTAGAGGGGTCCCTAATGCCGATGTTTAGACGATTTTGCTCTGAGCGTATTTAGATAGCCTTTGATGTTTTGTGGCGTTTAGGTTTGACCGT
The DNA here is from genome assembly GCA_948252095.1 of Dicycla oo. Lineage (NCBI taxonomy): Eukaryota > Metazoa > Arthropoda > Insecta > Lepidoptera > Noctuidae > Dicycla > Dicycla oo. The sequence goes on along the minus strand of OX411729.1, from coordinate 25,958,582 downwards.
TAATTAAATGTAGATTGTATCTGCCTGTCCGGTTCAATCGTGTTTTCGGTTGTAGTAATATTCTTTTTGATGTATTGTTATCGGTTGATAGTTAATCCTTTTTTAGGGGATCTTAATGAAGTAGGACGTTGACTTCATTAGCATTGTTTAGATACCATTCCTTTTGTCGCGTGTTTCGCTTATCAAGACATGTATTGTCGTAATTATTTCATTTTTCCTTTTTTTACTGTACATTAACAAATCTTTTTAAGACAACTTAATAACGAAGAATGTGATATTTCGATAAACATCAATCTCCTTCTCATCATAACAATTCGAGGCTCCTACTGTGACACAGAAAATAATGGCCCCAATCGTTCCTCAGCACTCACTTCGTGTCAAAGAGCGATTGTCGACGATTGAGCGATGGACCCGTCAAAAGACCATTCGGTCGGCATACCATCCATCATAATACCCATTTCGCACACCCGACACCATTTTATCAAGACCTCCTTTAGCCATCCGCATTCTGTACTGACTAGGGGAATTGCTTAGTGAGATGGGTGTCTAAGTATTCTGGATGGTTTCCGGATGAAATTATTTTCACTACTGGTCCAGTCTGACGTTTCGATCTGTTCCTAGATGGATTAATTTGATTATATCAGAACAGATGTTTCTTAGAGGTATTAAACGCGATAGATTTTGGGGATTCTGTTATGGAATATTGCTTATTGAGTTTATAAAATGTCAAAAGTTACTATTGAGATTTAGTTTTTAGGGTTCCGTACCTCAAAAAGAAAAAATGGAACCCTTATGGATCACGGATCCATCCGGGGATAAAGAATCACTCATGTGTCGTGTCTGTCTGTCACAGCCAATTTGCTCCGAATCTAATGGGCTGATTAAGTTGAAATTTGGTACACGTATGTATTTCTGTGATCCAAACACGGACGTGTAATGTAAATTAATGAATTTTGAATATGGTGGTCAATTTTGGGGGGCAAATAAGAAAATAAAAAAAAAGTTTTGCAAACTATACCGTGCGATATATCAAATGAAAGGGCTTACTGTGAGGGTCTCAAATTTATGTATAGGTATAAGAAGATCATTTAAGTTATATAAGAAAATAGACGAAAATTGACCATTCTCCGCTTTATCTCCAAAACTACTAAGCTTAAAATTTTGAAAAAAAAAAAATACAGAAAGTACTTCTATACCTATATATTACAGGAAAACCTATGAGAAGTCTATGGTCTTAAAATAACATGGTAAATCTCTCAATATTGTGCGTACAAACTTACATTTGCAGTTGGAATGTCCCTATTAACAATGTCGGATATACATTTTTACCAATATTCACTTTTTTACATAAATCGAATACTTATAATAAAAATAAAAAAATTCTTCACTGTCAAAACTAATTTTGAACTGAGGGCAGTTCAAAGTTTGCAGTAACGATAAAAAAGAATCTTTATGATATTAACAATGTCAGTTCTGCGAAAAAGACCACTGTTCAGTAGGGACTAAACAGTAGTCTCCCTGCAGAACCGACATTGTTAATAGGGACGGTCGAAATTCATCCCAACTACGGAACCCTTCATCGTGCGTATTCCGACACGCACTTACCGTTCAAGTGTTTTTTTTTTTTTCATGTGAACTGTTAGTTTCCTTCTCATAATTAAAATTGAACTGATAAATCCATCGTTCTTTATCACGCAGAACAAAAGATCTGACTCAAGTAAAATCAGGTTCAACTGATATCACAGTTATAAGGGACTGTCTGGAGAAACGGTCGCCTGTAAGGCAAATCGAACAAATTTAATTATGCCGTTCGGAAATTGACCACAAAATTGAATGGTAGATAGGTGCAGTATTTGTGAGAGACTGATGAAAAAAAAAAAACATGGTAAATATCCTGTTTTAAACAACTTTAGTGCTATATTAATTGTTGTAAAAAATCGAGGTCTAGGTACTGTTCGCAGAATTATTAGTTTAATTAGTTGTATTAGGGTAGTATTTGGTATTTTTAGTGGGGTGTGTCTTATGTGGGGAGTTAGAAACGGTCATCTATGAAAATAAAAAGTGGATTCTGATTATACAGGTTGACTTTGAAAACATGCGACAAAATTTAAGGGGGTGTTCTACCCATCAATATGAACAACTTTTACTATGGGACCAACTAAGAATTCGCAAAAAAAAAAAATACCTTCCCATGTAAAAGCACATACCCGATTGGACCATTTTGTATAAAAAGGTCGAAATTTTTTTGCGAATTCCGAGTTGGTCCCATAGTAAAAGTTATTCATATTGATGGGTAGAACACCTCCTTAAATTTTGTCGCATATTTTAAAAATCACCCTGTATTATAGATTAGTTTCTCATCTTGATGAAAGATGAAGATTAAATATTATGATCTGGCATAATATTGAATCGTCATCTTTATCGCTGATTTAGTAAAAGTATGCTGTTTTTGTGATAAGTTTAGTAATATAAGTCGATTTCGAGGGTCAGTGCGAGTTAAAGTAGTCCTTTAGAGGAATTGTAGATATTGCACTAACTACCAACTTTGCCTGCTACTTGCTATTAGACATGCCAATTTGAGCCTCCTGGCTAATTCTCCGTCGCTCGAATACCAAGCAAGGCAAGCAGCCCGGCGATGCGTTTGATTATAACCGCTGGCTCGAGTACGAGATGGTAGCCAATTGAGACATACCGGCCCGATGGCATCGTCTTGTCAATGAGATATGAAGCTGTTTCGGCTACCTGTTGCGGTTTAGTACTTAAGGTGCAACCAGAACTTCCTCTGTCTCACGTCAAAATGTGTCACCTCATATTATCATAGGTACGACTGAATATATGTAATAGCTCCCATTCAACAACATTTTCGTAGATCTCAGTAGTCATAGCTGATGTAAAATAAGGTGGCGATAGTAACCATTGGCCTTTTTAACTCCCGACGGAAACAGAGGGGTGAAGTTTAACGTGTGTGTCTATCTGGCTGTGGCATCGTAGCTCCCAAACGACTGAACCGATTTAGATTTTTTTTTTTTTTTTTGTTTGAAATGTGTCTTGATCTTAGCTATGATTCTAGAAAAATTTTTCAGCCGTTTTTAGATTATCAGATCTTTTCTAGTTGATGAATGGATGTGAGCATCTTCCACAGGTCTGATCGAGTCGAAATATGGTATTCTGTTACTTCAATGATATTAGAATAACATAGTAACCTTGAACTGATGCTGCAGCATTACCTGGAATTTGCAGGATACTCAACTTCCTCACAAACTTACAGCATAGGTACACTAGGGTACGATTTATCTTGGCAGGTCCGAACATGGGCACTAAGATGTTTCCTGCATGTTCTCTCACTCACACTCGCCTCATGTCACTATTTGGTTCCTAAAAAATCTTACTGCACAGCCTTCTGCGAGAAGTTCGGACCTGCCAAGATATATCGGCCGTACTGTACTTACCTATAGTGTTTGGGCTCATTGGAATGGTCTCAATGAATATGTCGCACTTTTAAGAGGATTGTGAAGTGTCGATACGCGGCGCGATTTTTAGAGGCAATTGCCTACATTTCATACAATTATTTACATAAATATTGTTTCGGGCGATAACGTTTTTACTCCCCTAAACCTTTACGAAATGAGACAATTTTAATCTCATGACATTCAGTACACTTTAATCTAGGTCTGTACGTTTTTCATTTTTAGTAATTCAATTTAATTTAATTAAAAAAAATAAAAATGCTCGAGGATGTTTTTATGTCAAAAATATAAATATTTAGATGCTAATAACTTATATTGTATACAATATTTCTTTATAATAAAAACGTACGGACCTAGTTTTTTATTATACCAACAACATTTCCAAAAATTATGAAAATTAAATTATGTTTACGGGGAGAAAAACGTTATCTCTTTTTGTATGAAAATTTACAGCTTCACAATCCTCTTAATAATAAAGTGAAATAATGACAAAACTACGATTGTTGGGAAATCGCGTTTAAAGTTTTGGAAATACGACGCAGCCGACATTTTAAAAAGAGACGGCATAGTCCTCTATTTCGCTTGTGGTTGACCGAATCAAGCGCCCGTTAGACTGTACCTACTCTTTACGCGGACTTAGTTCGTGTTTGATTATTAAATGTCAAAAACTCGTGTTTTTTAAATTATTTCGGTTTATTATTAAAGGTGCGATGTAATAGATAGACGGTAATCAGGGTCTGATGAAGAAGTAGCAAAAAGAAATGAGGGTAAATTTGTGTCGGGGGTTTTTAAAATTTAATATTTTACTTTTATCTCATTATCTCTTCATAGAAATCTGCACTTCATTACATCCATTCTTTCAACACACAACTCCTTACTCATTATCGGTTTCTTCAAAATAGATAAAAGGTCTCACTTTCTAGCAATTATAAACTTACATTCAAACTATTGTCAAAGCCACTTGTTCACCACAACATCAAACGATCTGTTTACTTCAGTGCCACACACTATCGCTTGATCGCAGCTCGCAACAGATTAGGAACTACAGTTAGATCTTAGTAACAAACTCCCTTAGTTGATACTCAGATAAATTGTGTACGCGAGAATTTGTTTCCAGCTTGGTTCGTTTTAGTGGTAACGGTTGGTTGGGATGGTTGGGATTACAGGCGTGATCTTATGTTATGAGGTTCCTTTAGGCGTTGCTTCATCACCATCATCCACATCATTATCAGTATAAAGCAGTTTGCTGGTGGACATAGGCCTCTCCAATCACAAGCCATTCATCAAGTCAATCAATCTGCCTAGCCTTTTCCCAACTATGTTGGGGGTCGGCGTCCAGTATATTACATGGAGCGACTGCCTATCTGACTTCCACAACCCAAATACCCCTTGGTAATACTGGTTCTCAGGCCCTCGGGCTTCTGACAACCTGAAACGACTGTCAAAGATCCACAAATGACAGCCGGGACCAACGGCTCCACCACGGAACGCAACGCAACCCATCCACGGATCAACCTCGTCAAGCGTAGCTTAACAGGATGGATCGACCCATGCTGCTGTTATTACTTAGATACGAGCTGCTCCATTTATCAAAGCGTTAGTCGATAAATAGTTGCAAAAAAGTTTTCTTACACCAGCTTCTAGCAACCATTTGAATTTGATTTTTGAGAAAGAAATGATTTCTATTCAAGAAATGCCTGTGTGCATCATAAAATTAAATAATATTATAATATTGTATGAACACCATCTTCAGACTCCCCAAAACTTGGAACAGCGAAGACACTGACATCTTAATCAAAACTCCAGCCCCCATCGAAAAATACAATAAATCAGAAACATGCAAATCCTGCTAATAACATGCACAAAACCGAAAACCATTTCACGGTGCCGAAGCGGGCTGAGCAGTAATCCAGGAATATTTTATACCAGTACGCAATGTAGGGGAGACGGACTCACGGGTGCTATTTCCATGCTGATGTTTAATAATTGATAATACCCCGCGAAAAACGCACGGGCACCGCACCCCGCGTATGCTCATAGAGTGGCTGTTACCGAGTTTTTATTTGGATAATGTTCTTGCTTGAGTCAAGTGAGAAAGTCTATACAGTCGACTCTCGATAATTTGACACTTGATGATTTGAATCTCTCGATAGTTTGAATTTTTTTTCTGGTCCTTTGAAAAATACTCGATAAATTGAATGAAATCAATGTTAATTGGTCTTCTCGGTAATTTGAAGCCCGGGCTTCCCTACTCTCTATAATTTGAAGCGTTTATCATGCACCTATCGTTTGTTTATATATATGGACAGACCTGTCGATTGCTACATAGATAAGATATGAGTGAGTTTATAGAATATTAAAGTGAGTCAGCTTGTTTACTTGAGTTTTTTCTCCCTTCCTCTTGGTTATTAAAACTCCTGTTATTTTGAACTCTTGGTAATTTGAAATTTTTCTCTGGTCCCTGGAGTTTCAAATTATCGAGAGTCGACTGTAATTATTAATGTGAAAGTTTAAACACAGCTTTTGCATGTAACTGATGCTTAAGTATGGGCATTCGGATCCTGGGCTACCAAACAAATTATAATACTAATAATAATAATAATAATAATAATCTGTGGCCCGACTGTCAAGCTGACGGTCGAAAAAATTTTTTTCTCCGTGTATTTTCTATTGGATTTTAAACTTTTCAATGCAATAATGTGGTGTTATGTGTTCCAACACCAATTCACTCAACCCAAAATTGGTTTTTATGCCAAAACATACTATATCAGGATGCAAGACGAAAACTACCACCTACTAACTACTGAACACGGAGAATAGCAGACCAAACACAATGCTGACGAGAAGTCGGGCACGACGAAACACACGCCCAACATCTTCGGGTTCGTCGCTCAGCTCCGCCTCGCAGTTGCCGGAACCTGCTCCAGACGTGAGTCCAGTGATACCGGCTGCTGCAGTTGCGTCGAGCTCGAGTGACGAATACTTCTCGCCGCCGACAACACCACCACCATTACGTCGGCGCGGAAGAGGCCGACCACCGGCCAGCTTAGGACTCCGAGGCCCATCGGCCTCTGATAGGGTCCCCGCTGCCGGTGGAAGTGTGCAGCGCATGAGGTGGACACAAACCATCAACGAAAATGTCATGCGCGCATACTTTGGGGCTACAGAGGGGGGAAGTAACTTGACTGCGTATCGTGGTCGGATGCTCTCTCTGTTTCAGGTGCTTGAACCAGCTGTCAACGTGTCGGCGCAACGACTGTCGGATCAGGTGCGGGTCATCCAGCGTAACCATATGCTGGATGACGTCGTACTTGATCGACTACGTCTCGAATCACGGAATAGCCATGTTACGCCTGCTTCGCCACTGGTCGCGGTGCAACAACCCAGTGCCTCACCGCGACCCGACCGCGTTAGTGATGAGGATGATGACGGGGCTATGTCCGTGAGTTCCCAATGCAATGTACGATTGAGGAGCGCTCTGGAGGATGCTTTCCGGGAGTACCGTTCCACTCCGCCTGGGCTTAGACCACGTTTACCTCGTTTGCCCATGCACAAGAAAAATAAGGCGCTGGTGTGTGCTCTAGATTCGCAGCTGTCAAATTATTTTGACGGCAGCAAAGACCTCACCGATACCCACTCGATCTTGTATTGTGCTGCTGTAGCGGCATGTCGTGTAGCTCATGTTAAATTTCCTAACAGTGACAGAGCTCCACGACCAAAATCAGCTGTACCAGCTTGGCAGTGCAGGATTGAGCGTCGTATTGGTGAGGCTAGAGCACTCATCGGCAAGTTAATCTGCTTCAGGCAGGGCAATACTCGCCCTAGAGTGATGCGCTTTGTAAGGCGGGCGTTCTCGGGGATGGATATTAGTTCTCGAGATTACTTGACCCGCGTCACAGAGCGTATCGACTTCCTGAAGCAGAAGATCTATGCATGGGCAAACCGTATTCGTCGGTACAGGCGGAGAGTGGACCGGTATACTCAGAATCGCACATTCCGGAGCGATGAAAAGTGGGTCTATAGGGCTTGGGAGCGACCAGACCATGGTGTGACCGACACGCGCCTCCCGGATGATGACGCCATGTATTCGTTCTGGCGAAGCATCTAGTCGGTGCCTGTCAGTCACACCGAAGGTGATTGGACTAGGGAGATCGAGCGAACGTGCGATCAAATACCAGAAATGGAGGCACTTACCATCAGCCCCCAAGATGTAACTTGTGCAGTCCGTCCGTTACCTAACTGGAAATCCCCAGGGCCGGACGGGCTGCACAACTTCTGGATAAAATGCTTCCACAAGTCGCACGCCCGCTTGGCATCCCAGTTCCAGTCAGCCTTAGAGTCGGGGTCGCTGCCCCAGTTCCTAACGACAGGAATAACCCACCTGCTCCATAAATCAGGTAGTACTGCGGAACCCAAAAATTATAGACCGATCACTTGTCTACCGACGGTCTATAAAGTTCTTACATCCATTTTGAGAGCTAAAATTAACAAACATATAGACAATAACTCCATCATGTCTGCCTCTCAAAATGGATGTAGGAATGGATCCCGCGGTACTAAGGAGCTGCTCCTCATAGATATGGCCATTAACCAACAGGTTCGTCGTTCCCGAAAGGATCTGTCGACATGCTGGATAGATTACAAGAAGGCCTATGACTCGGTGCCACATACATGGCTCATGAAGGTGCTGGAGTTGTATAAAGTAGATGCAACTCTGCGGACCTTCCTGATGTCGTGTATGGGGCAGTGGAGGACAGTCCTTCGCTATCCAGGATGTCTACATATCCAGAGGAATAGCGAGCCGATAAGGATCGAGCGAGGTATATTTCAAGGCGATAGTTTGAGTCCACTTTGGTTCTGCTTAGCCTTGAATCCTCTAAGCACACTGTTAGAGGATTCAGGTCTAGGCTATCGATTGAGAAGAGGTGGTCAGGTTATATCTCACCTTCTTTACATGGATGACGTGAAGCTTTTTGCCCCCAGCAATTTTCAACTGATGGAGCTATTGAAGGTAACCAAAACTTTCAGTAGTGCCATCAGGATGGAATTTGGTGTGGACAAATGTGCGGTCATGCATGTAAAGCGGGGGAGGATTTTGGAATCCGTAGAAACCCAACTCTCGGATTCCATACACCTAAGACCCCTCTCCTCACTCGAAACTTACAAGTATTTGGGTATGTCGGAAGCGTTAGGCATCAACGCTGCTGACATGAAGCAATCGCTGAAGGAGCGCTTCTTTAACCGCCTGAACAAAGTATTTAATAGTCTTCTATCAGGCGGAAACAAGGTGCGCGCCTTCAACGGTTGGGTCATGCCGGTTTTGATGTACTCTTTCGGTATACTCAAATGGACTCAAACAGAACTTGACGCCTTGGATAGAAGGGTCCGCACACTGCTGACTGCAAATCGGATGCATCACCCACGGTCATCGGTGATGAGACTGTATATTTCGCGGAAGTGTGGTGGTCGAGGCTTCTTAAATGCTAAGACCCTGCACAACCGTGAGGTATGCAGTCTCAGGGAATACTTCCTAGAAGCCGACGTGGGGATGCACCGAGATGTGGTCTCAGTGGACAAGGGCCTCACCCCGCTCTCCTGGGCTAACGAGAACTGGCGCAAACCTATAATATTAGATACTAATGACCGCAGGGAAGTATGGCAGAGCAAAGAGCTTCATGGGCGCTTTTACCGGGTCCTACATGGGCCTGATGTAGACCTCTTGGCGTCCGTATCCTGGTTGCGATTCGGTGATCTCTTTGGTGAAACCGAAGGTTTTATCTTTGCGATTATGGACGAAGTTATAATGACGAACAACTACCGGAAATATATTGTGAAGGACGGCACGGTTGACATCTGTCGGGCATGCCACCGTCCGGGGGAATCTATCCGTCACATTATTTCTGGCTGTTCTCGTCTGGCTAACGGAGACTACTTGCATAGACACAACCTTGTAGCCAGGATTATCCATCAGCAACTTGCTCTGCAATACAATCTTGTGGAATCGGAAGTACCGTACTATAGGTATGTGCCCGACCCAGTTCTCGAAAATGGCAATATCACGTTGTATTGGGATCGATCTATCATCACTGACAGGACTATTGTTGCCAATAAGCCAGATATAGTGGTGATAGATCGAAAAGAGCGTCGCACAATGATTGTTGATATAGCGGTTCCGCATGACGAGAACCTCGTGAAAGCTGAAAAAGATAAACAGATTAAGTATCTTGATTTGGCTCGCGAGGTTGTCGACATGTGGGATGTGGATACAGCAATCATTGTGCCGATAGTTGTGACAGCCAATGGCATAATATCGAAGAGTCTCGACCAACACCTGAGGAGGCTCTCGTTAGGCAGCTGGATCAAGGGCTTGATCCAGAAAGCGGTACTTCTGGACACGGCACGTATTGTTAGGAGGTTCCTCTCTCAGGAGCCCTGACCACCGGTAGCTTGGACCCTGTTCCTGATACCGGTGGGCTACTATTTTTTATATTTTTAAATGTTTTTATTTATTTTAAGTTTTTATAAAAATATTTAAAAATGTAAATCATATGTATATAATAAAAAATAAAGGAAATAATAATAATAATAATAATAATATTCCACAACTATCACACAACGCCGTCTAGCCTCAAGCTAAGCAGAGCTTGTGTTATGAGTACTAGACAACTGATAAACATACTTATATATTTCTAAATACATACATATATAGATAAATTACACCCAGACACAGAACAAATGATCATGCTCATCACACAAACATTTGTCCTGGGTGGGAATCGAACCCACGACCTCCGGCATAGCAGTCAGGGCCACTAACCACTAGACCAACAGGCCAGTCGAAAATTATATAATATAATCAGCTTATAGCATTCCCACTGCTGGGACATCGGCCGCCTCTCTGTTAGAAGGAGTGGGCTATAAATAATAAACCACGCGGGCCCAGTGCGGGTAGGTAGATGTCACATGTCTTCGGATTTTTGGTTCTAGGACATGCCGGTTTCCTCACGATGTTTATGTCACCGTTTTGAGAACAGTGGTGATGAAATTATTTACACAAAGTAAAGCGCCTGTCGGGGTTCGAACCCACGATCCACGCCTCGACTCGTCAGTCGGGGCCGTCACCGCTGGGCTGCCACTGCTCTAAACAAATTATGCTACCTGAAATCTTATACGACAAAATAGTATATTCTATTCTGTGCTTTTAATATGGTACGATGTGCTAGATCTTGTTTCTATCTGGTCGGCGTTAAAACCCACACGAGAGAAAAGTCGTTCGAATAATTAATTGTTATTTACGACCAATTAGAATTTCAGACTTAGTACCTGGTGATAGTTACATTACTGACCTGTTGTCTTATTCTTCCCTTCAAAAATTGGACTTATATTTAAATGGAAACATATCCATAACACGAAATGCTAATAAAGCTAATAGTCACACCAAAACCAACACCACCACCCACACACACACTCGCCCACTCTATACAAATCCCACGCTACCTGTTAGGTAGCTCCTGGTATCGTATTATCAGCCTCCTCAACTTGTAAACTGAGCAACTCAATCGATAATCATCTGTATACCAACAAAATTTGCAAGAAGAACGCGCCAACATTTATACGTAATACGTATGTATAATTTTGATTGAAACGTATGATACTCGTAAGGGTGATGTGAGAATGGGGATGAATTTTGTATCTTTGTAAAGAATATTATGATTGGCAGTGACTGAGAAAGGGGTGTCAGTGGAGAAATCACAATGGTTTTTTATTTCTTCCATTAGGGAGGAAATATTTTGAGATCAATATTTAAAATTTATGGATTCAGGAATTACTTATTATTTATTGGAATGCATTTAGTCTCGAGAATTTACAAAATTGCTGATGTCAGATAATGAAAATGTAAAGGCAAATCAACGGACCAAACATAACTTAGCCACCTCGTAAACATCGGACAAAAATTCTCTATATTTCCTTGTCGAAGAAAAAACAAAATATATTCCCTAGCACACATAGCAGTCTTCTAATTATATTCCAAAATTCCTCACGTAATTCTAGAGATATTTTGACCTCGGCCTCTCCGAAGGCTTATTATTTTTCCACAGGTAATAAAATAAATGATTTTCCCTTTTTCATCACTAGGCAGTAATCCTGTTGAAGAGACCCGACGCCGTGTTCGCGTTTTATTTAACACCGTCGTCGGTAATAATTCCATCTGCATATATATCGGCCGTGGGAACGAGCCTTACATAGATTATTTGTTGAGGGATAAGAACGGCAGTACTTTGTCTTGAAGCCCGCTTTTTGGGCCTTTCTGTGTTAAATTCGGGGTGAAAGATACGTCTTTTGCTACTCAAGACCTGACAAAAATGTTTGCTAAATTATTTCAGCGGTATCTTTTTGAATAACTAAACGTTTTATAGGATTAAGGGACTGTGTGGAAATTCTGTAAATAATTCTTTGGTGGTGATATAGAAATCCTTGCTCAGTCGAAGTATCGGCAGAGGGAGTAATCCAATCTCTGGAACATAAAACAGTCACTGCAGTTGAAAGCTAACTATCTAACTAAAGCATCGTCAAAATCCTTACGTACCTAAGGTCACCGTGGATATGCACATCAACATTCGATATTTAATCATTGTATTTCCTTCAAACTGAAAGTCCCAAAGGTTTTCCTACAAAATTTTCTTCCGCATCTCCACAGACCCTCTGCGATCTTTGCAACCCGGATAAGCGTGTCTCACCGCAATTGAAATGTTTATAGATACAATAATGCTCCCGGATCAATCCCCTGCCTTCCGAGGTGGTTGTTTAATTTATTTTTCCTAGATACCCTTGTGTTTCTACCACCGGGCGTCTTATTTGCAAGACCTTATTTGTGTATTTCGCTCCTTGTTTGAAACGCGGGTAGGATAAATATGTTTTGATGGATCTTGGGTAAACTGGGAGGTCGAATAAGGTGTGTACGATATTCCAGTTTCGTTATAAAGGGCAATGAAGGTAATGAGTTGCTATTTAGTAAAGAGTATTTTTTCCAAACTTAATGCAACATTATTTTATACGTGTTAGATAAACTTTATTAGCTTTAATTAGTAGTGCCTCTTTTAACCTGATAAGTTTGAACAAGTTAAAACACAACACAGATCAACCACACGTATCAAACGAAAAATTTCTATCTACCCTACTAACTTAAATAAAATATATCATATTCAATAACCTCGTACTAGCATGAAACGGGCTCGTTAAAAAAATATTGTATATATGTGCAAATTGGCATCGCGCGTTTTCGCTGAAGAGTCCTGATGAATAACTAATGAAGCGACCCTGCCTAATGACGATGCATTTATTCTGGCCGTGGTGAGAATGTTCGGTTCTGGAAGTCGGTTTGTTAAGTGGTAATTTTATTGGAAGTATGATTTACTTATGTAGACCACTCTTGTTTGAAGTTTCACAGAAAACTGCTGAAAGTCCAGACTTGAATCTAAGAGTGGAATGAGTTCAAAGCAAATATCTCTCAAACATTTCTGTGCATGAACATGTCTGTTTGTCCTGAGTCTGGGTGTAATTATCTATATAAGTATGTATTTACAAAAAAAAAAAGTAGTATATGTAGTTTATCAGTTATCTGGTTTCCATAGTACAAGCTCTGCTTAGTTTGGGATCAGATGACCGTGTTTGAACAATGTCCTAGGATATTATTATTATTTTATCTGAAGCTGTGGAATTTTGATGATTGCAGTCCCTAGACCTTTACGGTCATTGTAATCAATCTTGTATAAGGAAACAGATTGATTGATCGTAGCGTATAAGAAAACATATTGATTTTATGGTCTGAGTAATCTATGTAGATGATATACTCATCAGAAAACAGGTTTACATTCAACAGCAATATGAATTTTAAAATAATCAACAGAATGTTTGACAACATTTACATAAAAACAACCACTAATCATAGAGTGGACTTGAAAGAGGAATAGGAAATCCACGCCAGCCTCCAAGTGTTAACGGCGTCTAAACACGAGAGCACTCGGCACTTAGACGACACTTCACGAGCGAATCCTAGTACGAAATATTAAATAAACAATTAATGTAAGAAATTAAACACAAATCCAAATATGAAAAGACTGACCGATATGCCAAATATACCAAATATAAATATATCGACCGTCCCTATTAAAAATGTCGGATATACATTTTTACCAATATTCACTTTTTTTACATAAATCGAATTACAATTTAAAAAAATTCTTCACTGTCAAAACAAACTTTGAACTAAGGGCAGTTCAAAGTTTACCCTAACGATACGATAAAAATAGAATCTTCATGATATTAACAATGTCAGTTCTGCGAAAAAGACCAATGTTCAGTAGGAACTAAACAGTAGTCTGCCTGCAGAACCGACATTTTTAATAGGAACGGTCGATATATATGAAAGATATGCGTAGGGCAAAGATGAAGATTCAGAAGTCAATGACGCAGTGTCTATAGTAACCGTTTTTTGGAATCTCTCGCTTCAAGTTTTAGTTCGGTGGTATCTATGAATATGGCAAATTAAAAGGCTATTTGTATATCAGTTCCTCGAAATCTCAAATGAATATGTGAGTGTTAAAACTTCAGTTTTCTTCTAACTAAAAATGTTTACCCATTTCCTAATTATCCCACAGAAATACAACTTCATATTTCTGCGACCCCTTTCATTTACAACAACTATCACTAACAAATCCTTTGAGTACCCAATCGTTAATACTACTAATTCAAATCCTCTTACATTGTACCATAGGCAGTGATGCAGACGGGATCCCGGTCAATTATAAGCTTTGATCATAGTTGCGGATGCCATGACATGGGTTCAAGCTGACGGTAGCATGTGAGATCACTAGGTCAGAATATTCTTTGAAATTAACACAAGAATGGATTGGCTTGTTATAATTTAGGATGAATTTGAAGAAGGGAATTTCCAGTGGTAGTTATGACTAATTTATGAAACTTAGTTTTCAATGAATTTGGTCTATACAAGGTTATTGGTAAAACACCAGCAACCTCTTAAGGGATCATTGTACTCATCATTATGAACAACTTTTACTATGGGACCAAATCTGAGATCGCAAAAAAAGTCAGCTGTTCAGTACATTTTGACGAATTATGCGAACATAAATGTACTGAATTGCTGATTTTTTTTTACGCGATTTCAGGTTTGGTCCCATAGTAAAAGTTGTTCATAATGATGAGTACAATGACCCTTTAAGAGGTTGCTGGTGTTTTACCAATAACCCTGTATAAGTTTGGTACTAGGCCATGGGTTTCTTTGGCATATGGCATAATTTATAACAGACAAATGTGTTGCTGGGGAGTTTTATTATGTAAGTATAAAATGTAGTGTAGATATATTTTCTTGCAATAAAACAAACCAAGATGCCATTCGTCATTACCCTCTTCAAATTTGCCTTTCCACGACGATAACAGAACAATTGCAAATTCTAGAAAACTCCCACCTTTCCTGAGAGATAGCGGCCAAACCCATCCGACCCGAGTCAGGCAAACCTACCAACCTACCAATACATCATTCAACTTGGCCGGGACTTTTTATACCGGCGACATTATCAAAATTGTGGAGGTTGCCTCCTCCCGTGTTTCACCTTAATGAGGTCCCCCCCACTGTCTCCCGATTTTACAACTGCCGATAACACGGTTACATTGAATAATTGTCGTAATTTAGTCTGCTTGTTACGCAAAAACATGATACTTGGGGTTTTATTACGTATCATTGTGGTGATAACGTGTATCGGGTATAGGGATAATTACCAGTGTTTTGGCTTCGGTTTGATTACATGAAGCAAGGAGAAATGACTCTTTTGATGCGGAACAGGAGTTCTTATTGCTGGAAATGAAGTTTAAATTACTCGCGTTACTACAGCTATGGCTTAGCTTACAGAATTGGCCTAGATTTCTACCAGCGAGCTTACTAAGAAATTGTGTCATCTATAGTATAATTTTAAATCTCCTTGGAACATGTTCAATATTCCCATTTATAAGTAACTAGTTTTTGCCTGCGTACTACCGGGATAAAAAGTATTAATGTGTTAATCCACGTTATAAACTTTCTGTGTTCATTTAAATCCTATTAGAAGCATAATACTAATGATTAAATTATTATCGTTAATTCATGCAAGCCTAGTACTTTTTATTGGGTTTACTGCTCAGAAATTGTGCACAACGTGTCGGGTCTTGAATTTGATATACCTATCTTGAATTCATGGGTGTTTCTCCGTTTTTTTGCTAAAAACACATCATTAGTGGCATATGTTTTTTTTTTCTGAAAACAATAAATTAAACAGACTGTTTTGCTAAAAAAATATGATGGATTGAACTTGAAAGTGCATTATTCAATATATTCATAGCGAGGTATCGCTACATATTTGCAAACATTGATGCCACTAATGACGTTTTATTTTGTGACAAAGTTTTAGGTTAAAAACAAAAATATTGTTTTTTTTTACAAATGTATTTGATTTTTTTTTTTTTACTTATTCTATTTGGGCGGTTATTAGTTTAAAATTATCGACAAGTATTTTTTCATTCCGTCGCTTGTATGAATGACGATTTGCGTGATGTTTTGTTAGTTTTCTTTGTTTTCGACAAGTATATGCATGTATTGAATAATGCGCCTTCAAGTTCATCGCATGAGAGCTATTTAGCAAATCAGCCTCAGTGTTAAATTGTTTCCAATAAAACATATGCCTCCGGAAAGTGTTTTTCGCCAAAACGGAGAAACAGCCTCATGCAATCCTTGTACTTTTTGTAAGGTTACAGAGGCATACACGAAATAAAATTTCATCAAAATCGGTGCAGCTGTTTAGGCGGAGTTCAGTCCCATACACACGTACAAAATAATTATATAATCACATTACAAATCTTTGAATTTCTCGGCTTTTCTCTACTTTAAACATAGATATTATACATATACTCGTAAACCTTCCTCTTGAATCACTATCTATTGCTAAAAACTGCATTAAATTTTTGTGTAAATTGCGTAGTTTAAAATATCTAAGCGTACAGACAGCGGGAGTGACTTTGTTTTATACTATGTAAAGATAATAATTAAAACTTCAGCAGCATCTAAAACATTTATATTGATCAACTTTCAGATGGCATCCCAAAAAATGGCAATAGCATATAAAAACTCAACTTACGTAATACCAACAATGTCTTTCTACACGTCAGTCGAGACGAACCTTGTAGCTTACTAATGGGCGCGACTCGCGAACCTACCTTTATTATTTACCTACCCGACAATTTTTCGCATTGGCCTACCCTCATTTGAAACATGTTCGTCACTAATAGGCCACTTGTATGTTTTAATAACGCGAATGTTTCTCTGTATCATTATAATATCGGAACGCGAATTTTTCAATGCTTTTTGTTGAGTTTTTTCGTTAAAAGTGGATCGCTTTTTTTTGTCTGAGTCATAATGAGTTACTTACTTCTGGAGGTAGCATTGATGATACTTATTTTAGTGGCTGTATTTTCAAAATACTCTTTCAAAAAATCAAAATCAAAATCAAAAGTCATTTATTCAAACTAGGCTGAGAATCAGCACTTTTTGAACGTCAAAATTACATAAGACAGTCCCCCAAAACGCCCGCCCTTCACCACTTCCTAGTGCTTTAGCTGGGGAGAAGAAGTGGCGCAACAAACTCCCCAGCAGCACAGCTGTCTGTTCAGTTAAAAAAAAAAAATGATTCTATATAACACTGCGCATAATAATTTAGGTACATTACGCAATACAAAACATTAAATTAAATTATTTGCTATAAGTAAGCTAGCACACGCCAATATACCAAAAAAAAAAAAAAAAATCGAAAACTATACTCAAGCAGAAACAAAATACAAAACTAAAAACGTAAGCAGAACTTTATACCCAAATAAAAGCCTCCAGTAATAAAGGGCGTGCCCACTTACATATAGCCGTACATGTAGTCGTAACTCAAAGTCACAGATGATAAACTAGGACCATCGAAGTAAAATCAACAACGAGTTAAGTTACTAATAACAAAACAAAACCAAGGTCAGCAAGACGACCTGTCACCACAAGCAGCACCCGTTCACGAGTATAACGCAAAGATCAGCCATTACCCCCCTCGCCATATTTGAGGGAAGGGGACAACCCGACCCCCGACGCTACCGCAAGCAGTGACATCTAAGGGAGCATGACGAACTTGCTGCCGGTTGCTCGGGCAAGAAAAACTATGATCAATTGTCGAGGTCACTAGCTAACCACATATTGCAATACCACTCATAAAAATAAATAAACATTGAAATGAGTAGATTATGTCAATAATAAATAAAAATAAAATTAAAATAAATTGACCTTGAGAGTCAAACAAAATAAATAATTATATGAACTCATATAACCTGTCAGTAGCTATGCTAATTCTGGAGAAAGAACATAAACATTGTCTTAAGCTAAACACAGCGACCAACTATTCTTATCGTTTAAGTAATCGTTGATAGAATAGTATGCCTTTGAACAAAGGTTAGATTTTACTTTAGCTTTGAACGCATTAAAGGGCAAATCTAGCAAAGAAGAGGGTAGCTTGTTATAAAAAGATATACCAAGCCCAACAAATGAGTTATGAACCTTATGAAGCCGGTGAAATGGAGCACGTAATTTGTCCTTATTTCTGGTGTTAACATTGTGAATATCACTGTTTTTAGTGTATAAATGTATGTTTTGTCTAATATATAAGATGTTGGCGAAGATGAATTGTGATGCCACCGTGAGAATACCAATCTGTTTAAAAAAATCTCTCAAAGAAACTCTGGCACCGAGCTGGTAAATTGCTCGAACAGCTCGTTTCTGAAGAACAAATATATTTTGAATATCAGCGGCTTTGCCCCAGAGCAGAATACCGTATGACATAACGCTATGAAAATAACTAAAATAGACTAACCGAGCTGTATCAACGTCAGTGTATTGTCTTATTTTCCTGACGGCGTAGGCGGCTGAACTGAGCCTTCCCGCTAGGCTTGATATATGTGGGCCCCACTGAAGTTTGGCATCTACTGTTATACCCAGAAAAACTGCCGAGTCTACAGTTTTAAGCATCTCTTTATCTAAAACGATGTTGGGTCCTAGATTTCTAACATTCGGTAAGGCAAACTTTATACATTTCGTTTTCTTTGAATTGAGAACTAAGTTATTTGTCGCAAACCAATCTGTAACCATTGAGAGTGCACTGTTTACGTCGTCAAAATTTGGGACTTCCAAATGTCAGAACTTAAGTTTTAAGGATTCTTTGCGTTTATGGGATGTTATTAATGGTGTCTAGAGCTGTGAAATGGGCCAATATGAAAGTAAGACCAGCCGGTCTATTCTGTAAAAATCTCACCGTGAAAACTGGTGAAGTGAGCTGTCAATAATGTCAATCTAGCATCAGGTGGAATGACAGCTCAAATCACCTAAGTTTTCACGGTGGGATTTTTACAGAATCAATCGGCAGAAACATGAGTGATCATTTCTATCATATTCCTAATTTGTTTTTCTCAAAAAATACTAGTGTCGAAGACCTTGATACCCAACCCCAAAAGCCACTTAATCTACCGTACCTTCACAACCATCCACAAAAATCGATCCAGATCACCACTCAACCCAATTTAGCTCCCAATATAACTTCAATAATTTAATATCGTTAAATACTATAATTTTTTTCATCCCCACCTGTCCCCTGCGGGCTTAATAAGGCGTTGGTCGTTTGACGCGATTTTTTACGCTACGGTCCTTCGAGCCGCGGAACCCCACTTTTATGGTTTTCATTAATGAAGATGGCTTCAGGGCTGATCGTTCGAGTCCCTGTAAACCTTGATCATGGGGTGATGTTTAATGCCTATTATTTTTTAAGATTGCAACTTGCTTGTGCTGTAGGTATTGCGATTGCACTCCTCATTTGAATGCTCCCGGGGGTATGGAAATCAATTGTTTTGGAAGCGTAATGTTTTGGTACGCGATTTTATTATTTGTTTTTGTAAATTCGTGAGTTCGTTAATTAAGAGCAAAATAATGTCGATTTTTATTTTTCAATAAGCAAGCACGATAAACAACGATATGCCTTAAATAATGGCATTATAATCAGGGTAAACATAAGATAGAAGCTGCACTCATGTCATCACAAGTTCACAACACAGTGCTCTTCAAGGTTTGTTCATCAACACATCTCGAATAAACGCTATCTTAAACATTGCTTACGAAATTAAATGCAACATATTTTTTTTTATTGTTGCCTCCTAAGTATACGCAAATAGGCAGTTGAAAATTTATCCAGTCCTCCAATTCAAGCCGCATAACAAATTGACCGTCAAAAAAACAAATTCAATATAAAGAAACGGCCTTTCAATTATTCACGAATTCGGAACGAGTCCCTCTGTCCACGGCAGATCTTTATTCAAATCTGATATAGGCCGCCATCTTAGCAGGTTTGCAACGCAGATCGGTACGCAGTTCTTTTTTTGAATTCGTACACTTCACCCCAAAATTGCCAGTTTGATTGCTATTTTAATGCCTTCCCATCTTTTCCTTTGGAAAATTATCTTTCAAATTTTCGGATAATAAGCAATGGACGGTGTGTTTTTTGGGATAATCGGAGGCAGCTGACGTATATTTTTTGTTCGCCTTGTTAATGTTAATAAATAAGAATATTTTTTAAGAAAACGTGAATGTTAAATTGTTCCTTTGAATATGTTTTTCTGATCTAGAATTTATTTAACATAGAGTATGTTTATTTTGGGATTAAGCTGTCAACAAACCAAGCAGATCTCTACCAGTTACGTTCTTGAGTTCCCATTTCAACCAAGAAAGCAGACGCAAGTAATTAGTGCATTATGTATTCTTATGTGTGTTCCGAAATAAAGTATATAGGTATTTATTGAGCCTAGCTTACGCGTCGTTTAGTGTGTGGCCACAGATTAATACAGATGGGTCACTTCGCAATTTAGGTATGAAGCTACAAGTACGCGGCGGCCTCGACTTGTCGGGCCAATTCAGAGCGGGCAGCCGCGCACTGGCCGGCGCGGCCGGCTCGCACGGTGAGTTCGATACTCACTCACACGCCGCGACGTAAAAGAAGACAACCCTAACGAGTGAGAAGGCATATGAGTTACGCGATAGAGAGGCAACTTATAGGTGAATATAACTGTAGGTAATAAGCATTGTGCGACCTGAATTGCACTTTATTGTGTCGTAGCAAGAGTCACTTTTTATTGAAATGAGTTTGCGGAGTGTCCCATCAATATAAATCTGTGGTGTGGCGCAAAATCGATTTAATTTATATCTTCCCACTTTCCATACATAATCTATTTTTTCATCCATAAAACATTAGACGTCTATCAGGATGATGAATGTGCAAGCGATTGTTATTTCCGTTTGATCTTGATTAATTAGTGATTGCAAACAGAATGCGATATTACGACGCTGATGGGGTGCGATTACTCGTCAAATTGCTTGTTCAGGTTAATATAAACATCGATACATTGGTGTTGAATAATTTGTAAACAATTATGAAGATTGAATCTCTTGTGTTTGAACTCAATGAAGGCGTCTCGAGTAAGATATAAAATAGCTACAGTTATAAATAAAATGGGTGCAGTACATACTTGTTTAATACTTCAATTGACTACCTATTGTGGTGTAGTAATTTTATTCTAGGTACATCGTCTTCACATCAATCAACACAACCTATCGCAGTCCAGCAGACTGGGAGAGACTCTCCCAGGCTGCATCACAACACCCTGTCCTCCGCCTTGCGCATCCAGTCTGTTCCAACCACTTTTTTGAGGTCGTCGGTCCATCGTCTTCATGTATATATACTATCGACTCTAGATAATTTGAATCTCTCGATAGTTTAAAAAAAAATATCTGGTCCCTTGAAAAATACTCTATAAATTGAATAAAATCAATGTTAATTGGTCCCCTAGGTAATTTCAAGTTGATGGAATAGTATCTGGCCCTTCAACATGCAATAATTTGAAGTACGGGCTTCGCTACTCTCTGTAATTTGAAGCGTTTATCATGCAGCTGTCGTTTGTTTGTTGACGGAATAGTATTTTGCCCGTCAACATGCAATAATTTGAAGTACGGGCTTCGCTACTCTCTGTAATTTGAAGCGTTTATCATACAGCTGTCGTTTGTTTGTTGACGGAATAGTATTTTGCCCGTCAACATGCAATAATTTGAAGTCCGTGCTTCCCTACTCTCTGTAATTTGAAGCGTTTATCATGCAGCTGTCGTTTGTTTGTTGACGGAATAGTATTTTGCCCGTCAACATGCAATAATTTGAAGTACGGGCTTCGCTACTCTCTGTAATTTGAAGCGTTTATCATGCAGCTGTCGTTTGTTTGTTGACGGAATAGTATTTTGCCCTTCAACATGCAATAATTTGAAGTACGGGCTTCGCTACTCTCTGTAATTTGAAGCGTTTATCATACAGCTGTCGTTTGTTTGTTGACGGAATAGTATTTTGCCCGTCAACATGCAATAATTTGAAGTCCGTGCTTCCCTACTCTCTGTAATTTGAAGCGTTTATCGTGCAGCTGTCGTTTGTTTGTTGACGGAATAGTATTTTGCCCGTCAACATGCAATAATTTGAAGTCCGTGCTTCCCTACTCTCTGTAATTTGAAGCGTTTATCGTGCAGCTGTCGTTTGTTTGTTGACGGAATAGTATTTTGCCCGTCAACATGCAATAATTTGAAGTACGGGCTTCGCTACTCTCTGTAATTTGAAGCGTTTATCATGCAGCTGTCGTTTGTTTGTTGACGGAATAGTATTTTGCCCGTCAACATGCAATAATTTGAAGTCCGTGCTTCCCTACTCTCTGTAATTTGAAGCGTTTATCGTGCAGCTGTCGTTTGTTTGTTGACGGAATAGTATTTTGCCCGTCAACATGCAATAATTTGAAGTCCGTGCTTCCCTACTCTCTGTAATTTGAAGCGTTTATCGTGCAGCTGTCGTTTGTTTGTTGACGGAATAGTATTTTGCCCGTCAACATGCAATAATTTGAAGTCCGTGCTTCCCTACTCTCTGTAATTTGAAGCGTTTATCGTGCAGCTGTCGTTTGTTTGTTGACGGAATAGTATTTTGCCCGTCAACATGCAATAATTTGAAGTCCGTGCTTCCCTACTCTCTGTAATTTGAAGCGTTTATCGTGCAGCTGTCGTTTGTTTGTTGACGGAATAGTATTTTGCCCGTCAACATGCAATAATTTGAAGTCCGTGCTTCCCTACTCTCTGTAATTTGAAGCGTTTATCGTGCAGCTGTCGTTTGTTTGTTGACGGAATAGTATTTTGCCCGTCAACATGCAATAATTTGAAGTACGGGCTTCGCTACTCTCTGTAATTTGAAGCGTTTATCATGCAGCTGTCGTTTGTTTGTTGACGGAATAGTATTTTGCCCGTCAACATGCAATAATTTGAAGTCCGTGCTTCCCTACTCTCTGTAATTTGAAGCGTTTATCGTGCAGCTGTCGTTTGTTTGTTGACGGAATAGTATTTTGCCCGTCAACATGCAATAATTTGAAGTCCGTGCTTCCCTACTCTCTGTAATTTGAAGCGTTTATCGTGCAGCTGTCGTTTGTTTGTTGACGGAATAGTATTTTGCCCGTCAACATGCAATAATTTGAAGTCCGTGCTTCCCTACTCTCTGTAATTTGAAGCGTTTATCATGCAGCTGTCGTTTGTTTGTTGACGGAATAGTATTTTGCCCGTCAACATGCAATAATTTGAAGTCCGTGCTTCCCTACTCTCTATAATTTGAAGCGTTTATCATGCAGCTGTCGTTTGTTTGTTGACGGAATAGTATTTTGCCCGTCAACATGCAATAATTTGAAGTCCGTGCTTCCCTACTCTCTATAATTTGAAGCGTTTATCATGCAGCTGTCGTTTGTTTGTTGACGGAATAGTATTTTGCCCGTCAACATGCAATAATTTGAAGTCCGTGCTTCCCTACTCTCTATAATTTGAAGCGTTTATCATGCAGCTGTCGTTTGTTTGTTGACGGAATAGTATTTTGCCCGTCAACATGCAATAATTTGAAGTCCGTGCTTCCCTACTCTCTATAATTTGAAGCGTTTATCATGCAGCTGTCGTTTGTTTGTTGACGGAATAGTATTTTGCCCGTCAACATGCAATAATTTGAAGTCCGTGCTTCCCTACTCTCTATAATTTGAAGCGTTTATCATGCAGCTGTCGTTTGTTTGTTGACGGAATAGTATTTTGCCCGTCAACATGCAATAATTTGAAGTCCGTGCTTCCCTACTCTCTATAATTTGAAGCGTTTATCATGCAGCTGTCGTTTGTTTGTTGACGGAATAGTATTTTGCCCGTCAACATGCAATAATTTGAAGTCCGTGCTTCCCTACTCTCTGTAATTTGAAGCGTTTATCGTGCAGCTGTCGTTTGTTTGTTGACGGAATAGTATTTTGCCCGTCAACATGCAATAATTTGAAGTCCGTGCTTCCCTACTCTCTGTAATTTGAAGCGTTTATCGTGCAGCTGTCGTTTGTTTGTTGACGGAATAGTATTTTGCCCGTCAACATGCAATAATTTGAAGTCCGTGCTTCCCTACTCTCTGTAATTTGAAGCGTTTATCATGCAGCTGTCGTTTGTTTGTTGACGGAATAGTATTTTGCCCGTCAACATGCAATAATTTGAAGTCCGTGCTTCCCTACTCTCTATAATTTGAAGCGTTTATCATGCAGCTGTCGTTTGTTTGTTGACGGAATAGTATTTTGCCCGTCAACATGCAATAATTTGAAGTCCGTGCTTCCCTACTCTCTATAATTTGAAGCGTTTATCATGCAGCTGTCGTTTGTTTGTTGACGGAATAGGATTTTGCCCGTCAACATGCAATAATTTGAAGTCCGTGCTTCCCTACTCTCTATAATTTGAAGCGTTTATCATGCAGCTGTCGTTTGTTTGTTGACGGAATAGTATTTTGCCCGTCAACATGCAATAATTTGAAGTCCGTGCTTCCCTACTCTCTATAATTTGAAGCGTTTATCATGCAGCTGTCGTTTGTTTGTTGACGGAAGAGTATTTTGCCCGTCAACATGCAATAATTTGAAGTCCGTGCTTCCCTACTCTCTATAATTTGAAGCGTTTATCATGCACCTATCGTTTGTTTATACAGGGTTATTTGTAAAACACCAGCAACCTCTTAAGGGGTCATTGTAGTCATCATTATGAACAACTTTTACTATGGGACCAAATCTGAAATCGCAAAAAAAAAATCAGCTGTTCAGTACATTTTGACGAATTATGCGAACATAAATGTACTGAACAGCTGTTTTTTTTTCGCGAAACTTAACATTGTAGTTGAAAAACATGTTCTCCCATACATTCCAACTGCAAATGCAAATTTGTATGCACAATATTGAGAGATTTACCATGTTGTTTTAAGGCCATAGACTTCTTATAAGTTTTCCTGTAATTTAAAGGTATTTTCTGTATTTTTTTTTTTCAAAATTTTAGGCTCAATACTTTCGGAGATAAGGGGGGGGGGTCAATTTTCGTCTATTTTCTTAAATAACTTTAAAATGATTTATTTTTATTAAATTATAAAAAATATATATTTGAGAGCTTCACAGTAAGCCCTTTCATTTGATTTCACAGTAGTATTTGCAAACCTTTTTTTTTTTCTTATTTGCCCCAAAAATGACCCCCATATTCAAAATTCAGTTATTTGCGTTACACCGGACGTGTATGGGTCACAGAAATACATACGTGTACCAAATTTCAACTTATTCGGTCCATTAGATTCGGAGCAAATTGGCTGTGACACACCGACAGACAGATAGACAGATTATTCTTGACTATCGCCGAACCTTTTACAAAATGCTGATAACGCACTTGGAACCAAGGACATAGCTTCACGCCTGCATTCGCCGAAGGGTTCGGCAGAGGTGCACTTATAGTACACCCGTCTGTTACGTTTAAGTTCCATGTAATAGGAGGCGAGCCTATTGCAATCAACCGGGCACAAACTCAGACTCTACTACTGAGAAATTCCAACTACTAATAAGAAGTATCAATAACAACTAACTTTATCACACAATCGTCCCTAAGCTCCCACGGACATAATCGCCCGGCGGTCTTTAAGACAGTCTCCACGAAAGGGGAGGGCGGGGTGATGATGGCATTTTTTTTTTCCAAGTCGTCAGATAGATTGGATGACACTCGATCTCCCCAAGAGGGCGAAATTAAAACAGCGGCGATGAGCCAAGCACGAAACGGCCGGGGAATTATTTTCCGTTGAGTGATTCTTGGCCATAAAATTTCTGATTGATCAATTCATCCGGTGTTTCCATTCCGCCGTAATGAAGAGCACGTTGCTGGTCGCCGTTTTTTTCCTCTATTCGTCCCCCGCCTCTATTTTTCCGCCTGTTTTAGCTTTAGTGGGTGTTTTATTAATTTCCTCTGCGTGTTTTTTCGGTCGTTGTCCCTTGAATTTGCATTCGGTTTTTTTTCGATAGTCGAAAACAGATTTAGGGTGTTTGTTCCTAAGTTTTTGTTTGCATTGGAATTGTATTAACAGCGTTCCCTTTTTCTCTTCTTTCCTTATAGACGGAATACTGGGTTCAATTATCCGTCCATACTTAACTTTAGCAAACACATACAAAACCGTACCTTGGTAAGGCAGTTACTGACCAAACCATGGCCCGTATTTTGGAGTGTCCAAAGTGTATACACCTGCACTTCTGACCAAAAAAAAACGCCAATAATGCTGCGATTTTCGTGGCCACCTACAGGAATCAACTCATCATAATACATTTAATTACCATCGGCTTAAAACAGAAGAAGAAAAAGGTAATTCGTCCACCTACACAATTACTTCTACCACCATTCCCTTATCCCAAAAACAGAGCAATCCATATAGGACGTTACATATAACGCATCACAAACTTTATCTCCGACTCTAAAGTTGTCACACGATCAGTTTCACGCAACCTCGTCCGAATAGCGAAGCAAATTTTATTGCGGGTCCTTCACGATATTAAGAGGGAAAAGGGGGATAATGGACACCGATCCGACGGACAAAGCTTCGGCGGCCATCATTTCGGTCACATTTCATTAAAAACAACAATAAGCACGATAACGACTGTTCGGGTGGTCTGCGGACGATTTTGATCACATTTTCTTGCTTTTGTATTTATATGTGTGTTGAAGAATTTTATGTGGTGTGCTGAGTGGTAGATATTAAGACAAATGTTCCTTTGTTAATCAATCAATCTGCCTTGCCTTTTCCCAACTGTTTTGGGGTCTGCTTCTAACCCGATGTAGCATGTACGAGTATTTGTTTATCGTATTTGCCAATAACAGTAGATAGTATTTTTTTTTTATTTTATTTATTAAAGGATAACAAACAAAACTTTAAGTAGTAATGTTGTAGTTCACTGCATTATCCGCAGATTGAACATATTTAAAATTCAGATTAACTCTTTGTTTATTTTTACATATACGGCTATATGTACTTTGGGCACGCCCTTTTTTACTGGAGGCTTTTACTTAGGTATAAAGTTCTGCTTACGTTTTTAGTTTTGTATTTTTATTTCTGCTTGAGTATAGTTTTCGATTTTTATTTTTTCGGTATATTATTGGCGTGTGCTAGCTGACATAGAGCAAATAATTGAATTTAATGTTTTGTGTTGCGTAAAGTACTTTTATTATTTTGCGCAATGTTATATACAATCAATTTTTTTAACTAAACAGATAGCTGTGTTGCTGGGGAGTTTGTTGCGCCATTTCTTCTCCTCAGCTAAAGCAGTGTCCTCAGGAAGTAGTGATAGACGGGCGTTTTGAGGGACTATCTTATGTAATTTTGACGTTCGAAATGTGCTGATTTAAATTTTTATAATTATTAGATTTAAATTTTTTTTCGAGCATGCAAATTATATTACTATCAATGAAATTTTAATTATAGGATTCCAGTATTCTATGAATAGGGCATCGTAAGCCAGAGTTATAGCTTTATCATCATTTTATTAGTCTGAAAATCTAGAATGTCATACCATTCTAATTACTCGTATTTAGATCTTAGCCACTGATTAGACTGTCGCAATTGTCCTTAGCAATACCTACACTACTATTTGTGACTATCCACGAGAAAATATACCTTATGGACGTTGGCACTACGACATAGTGCATATTAAAAGCTAAGTAAACTTGTACGATTTGTATTTCTGAACGACTTAAGCGCCAATGACCATAAGTTACCTTTTTAGGGTTCCGTACCTGAAAAGGAAAAAACGGAACCCTTATAGGATCACTAGTGTGTCCGTCTGTCCGTCCGTCACAGCCAATTTGCTATGAATCTAATGGACCGATTAAGTTGAAAATTGGTACACATATGTATTTCTGTGACCCAAACACGGCCGTGTAAAGTAAATAAATACATTTTGAATATGGAGGTCAACTTTAGGGGCAAATAAGAAAATTAAAAAAAAAGTTTTGCAAACTGTACCGTCTGACATCAAATGAAAGGGCTTACTGTAAGAGTCTCAAATGTATTTTTTTTTATAATTTTAAAATAAACCATTTTAAAGTTATTTAAGAAAATAGACGAAAATTGGCCACCCCCCCCCCCCCCCCCCCTCCCTTTTTATCTCCGAAAGTACTGAACCTAAAATTAAAAAAAAAAATATAGCAAATAGTTCAATACCTACAGATTACAGGAAAACCTATAAAAAGTCGATGGTCTTAAAACAACATGGTAAATCTCTCAATATTGTGCTTACAAACTTAAATTTGTACATAGTTAAACAGATCCTTTTCGTTTAACTATGGACATTTGTAGTTGGAATGTATGGAAGAACATGTTTTTCAACTACAATGTTAAGTTTTTCTTGGGATAAATTCATCCCAACTACGGAACCCTCCATTGTGCGTGGTCCGACACGCTCTTGGCCGGTTTTCTTGTGGAGTCACATTTATTTACCCTGTGCAAATGTTTGAATAACTTCTCACAATTTCCTCGTCACATTTTTCTAACGCAATTGAGCCATACCTTTCTCATACATTTCAGACTTCCTTCAAGTTTATTAAAAAGCTCCAAAAATATACCTGATCCGAACACCAATTCCCCCTCATTACGGGAGCCCATTCAATTTTAACGAGATCGTATACGCCGTAAAATGCCTTTGATGTTAATCTATAACGTGGCTCCTCGATCTACCGATAAATAACGAATAAACAAACAAAAGAAGGAAAAAGCGAAAGATGGGCCGTCTCGCCCCACCCTCCCCTCCCGGCATAATTTCATTATTTGCTACGAGCACATCACTTTAAAATATTCTCAATCTATACGAGTACGAGGAGCCGAGGCCGTTATTATCCACTAGTGTTTTTTTCACGGTTTCGCTCCTTTTGTTTTGACGATTATTTTTTCAATTATTTAATTTTATGTGTGACGCTTTCTTTGTCTTTTGATTTTTTATGTTTTAGGTCCTTTGGCTTTTTGTAGTAAGTCATTTAAGTGTCACTGGGCCTTATGGATACAACAAATACGACGTGTTCAGCTATGAACATGAGCCAAAAGGCTGTAATCGCGAAACATCACAGCCGCATCGGTCATTTCTACCAAATAAGAATTATTGTCACAAGAAATCTTTCTTGGATTTGTGTAAGATTAACTACAAAGTCTTATAGATAATACACATAGCGAAAGATGTCCAAAATTAGGTTAAAAGAATCCATCTTAAGGC
The DNA here is from genome assembly GCA_948252095.1 of Dicycla oo. NCBI lineage: Eukaryota > Metazoa > Arthropoda > Insecta > Lepidoptera > Noctuidae > Dicycla > Dicycla oo. The sequence goes on along the minus strand of OX411729.1, from coordinate 25,929,375 downwards.
GAAATAGGTCCTAAAGAAGATATTTTGACGCATTTCGGCTGCACGCATAATCAACTTTTGTCTTCAGAAACCACAAAGCCTTATATTAATTTTCGTGATTATAAAATTCAAGATTTTCTTTAGTAAATTATGAGGGCCAAAACACGATTGACACAATTTGGCTCGATATAAAAATCGCGGTTTCCTCAAAATTTGCTTTCTTTATGAGAAAAAACTGTTTTATTCGATTGTATTTATAACAATTCCAATAAAATTTCGTCTACACGTTCACTATTAAAGACATAAAGGGGATTATGGTTTTATTTTAATGTTACAGAGCATATAGAATTTTAAAAAGAAATATTTTTTTATATTATACATTCCTCGTTTGACCCAAAGAGAATTAAACCATTATAATATAGTCATTGGTTTGACCATACCGATGCTTCAAACTCAACGACGATACCATTTCGCGTTTACAATTACTAACAATTAATAATACTCTTCAATACAATCTCTTATAAACAACAAACAAATCGATCTTTTTTTATCCCACATTTCACCTGTAGGTGTCGCCTCCCTCGAGGGGAGGCTCGCTAAGAAAAAATGTGTTCATGTCGTGTTTTTATTAGTGAAAAACAATGATGAATTAGCGGGGACGCGTTTATTAGTCGCCAGCGATTTTCTATTCAAGGGATCTGTTGGAAATTAGAAACCAATTATACAGAGTGTTAGGTTTTAATTTTATGTTAATTGATTTTTGTAAAGCTATATTTTTAGCGGAATAGATTTTTCAGAGAAGCGTATTTTTTGGCCGATAGACATGATAAATTAATCGAGTGACAGTCATGTTTGAATACTTATACTGTGCTTATAATTCAGGTTGATTACATAGTCAAGTCTAGTACCAATGTCGTCATCTGCCTAGCCTTTTCCCAACGATGTTGGGGTCGGCTTCCAGTCTAACCGAATTCATCTGAATACCAGTACTTTACATGGAGTGACTGCCTATCTGACCTCCACAACCCAGTTACTGGGTATTACGATACCTCTTCGTAAGAATGGCTGTCAGACTTTCGGACTTCTGACGACCCGTAACGACTGTCAAAGAATCCACGAATGACAGCCGGGATGGTCACGGCGGCTGAACGTGCTTTCGGAGGCACGGAGGGGTCTCGGTATGTAAAGATGGTCACCCATTCACGGACCAACCGCGGCAAGCGTAGCTTAAACTGATCGATCGACCCGTGCGGCTGTAATTACTTAGCCACAAGCCCGTACCTAAGTACCCATGTGACTTTTTCTATTCATATGTACCTACTTTCCGAGTTTATCTTACATTACTGACATCGGTGACGGAAAACTTCGTGATCCCAATCTGTCTTGAGCAAGCTTGGTGATTAATTATACCTTTTCTGTATGGTAAAAGGCCTTTGCCCAGCAGTCGGACAGTAATAGGCTGGTATTCATCATCATCATGCTCCTGCCCTTGTCCCAATTTATTTGGGATCGGCGCAACATGTCTTTTTCTTCCATACTTCTCTATTAGTCGTCATCTCGGTAGTCACTCCCTTTCTAGCCATATCATCTTTCACACAGTCTATCCATCGTTTCTTTGGTCTTCCCTTACTCGTATAGCCCTCCACGTTCATACTCAACACTTTCCTGACGACATTTTCCTCAATGTCTACATTCATACTCAAAACTTATAGTCAATTTGCTAAAGAATCCGTTTCCCTTTTTTTTTTGGTTGGGAAGTCATCAAATAACTTCTCCCGCTCTGGGCGGAGCGGGAGGGCGTGTTAGACTTTTACTGACTAAATCCCACCCGTGTTCCTTCAGTTGCCTGTGCCAGGGCCACGGTAACTCTTTCGAACAACCCGCAACCCTGGCGGGCATCGACCCTAGCGGACCCCTTCAGCTAGTGCTGACATCTCTATGAGGCGCGCGTGGAACACAACGCGCAGTCGACCCGGGCCTGGTCCTTACCAGACGGCGAGCTACCCATCTCCCGTCTCCTGCGGTGATTAGGGGCATACGGGCGCAAGAGATCGCCCAAGCCGGGCAGACCTCGACTAGACACGCGGGGGTTTCTTCACGCCTTATCCGGAACAGGAACCTCCCGAAGCAACCGTGTCCGGTGAGGACCTTCGTCAGGCGGAAGGTGAGGACGCCGTGGCGCCTCTCCAACCCTCCCTGACTACCTAATTCCCGATGTAAAATGAACGTTTACAAATACAAATCGAAACAGAAAGAAGCCACCTTCTTTCTGTTTCGATTTGTATTTGTAAACGTTTTCCAAGAAATTGTGGCACTTTTGAAAATAACAATCGCGACAAATCTTGAGTGTTTGGATTCTAGTTGTAGGTTACCTAACCTAAATCTTGTTTATACTACTGATTACGTCACCTCTGTCCTCACCATAAAAAGTTTAACCTGAACCTGCCTAGCCTTTTCCCAACTATGTTGGGGTCGGCTTCTGTCTAACCAGATTCAACTGAATACCAGTATTTTACATGGGACGGCGGCTTATCTGACCTCCATAACCTAGATACTGGGTTACGATACCCCTTGGTAAGGCTTGGGCTTCTGACTACCCATAACGACTGTACAAAGATCTATAAATGACAGCCGGACCCAGCGGCTTAACGTGCTTTCCGAGGCACGGAGGGGTCTCGATATGTAATGGAAATGGTCTCACAAACCGACCGCACCAAGCTTAGCTTAACTTTTGATCGACCCGAACGGCTGTTATTATTTAGCCACAAGCCCCTAATAAAAAGTTTGCCAATACAAAAAAAAAATACATGCAGAACCAAAACACAGCACAGGGCAAATTTAATGTATATGTTTTTTTTTTACAGTTTCCACGTTAAAGGAGCTATGGCCCGTGCAAAATTTATATTAACAAGGCGTGCAATATTAGAGTACATCATCGGGAGAGTTCGGGCCTTTCTGGCGTTCTTGTTTTAAATTAAGTTGTTCGCCAGGTTTTGGCACTATAGACTTTTTGGATTAATTAGCCGTTGGTCAGATAGTTATAGGAAAGGTTGTGAATATGAATTATGTACAGACGCCAGCACATCAAGCTACTACAATCTGTCAGATTTCTTTAATAGATTTTCGACTTTATTGCTAAGGCATTAGGTTCAAGGTTGATTGGGAAAATCTGACAGTTTCGGGTAGATTGACCTGCTGGCGTCTGTACCTAATGTATAGAAAGGTGAATTAAAACAGTGTATATCTACCAGTCCCAAAAGTACAGGTTAGCCAGGCTTTCTTTTTCGGTGGGCTAACCTGTACCTACTTTTAGGACTGGTTCATAGATCTAAAAATTGTTAACATCATCATTATCATTGAGAGTCTTTTTCCACTCACTGCTGAGTAATTACGCGAATGGATAGAATAAGAAATGAGTATGTAAGAGGAAGTCTGAAAGTGACACCGGTGACTGAAAAGTTGTGTGGAAATCGGTTGTCATAGTATGGGCATGTGATGCGGAGGAATGAGGAAAATGTCAGGAAAGTGTTGAGTATGAACGTGGAGGGCTATACGAGTAAGGGAAGACCAAAGAAACGATGGGTGGACTGTGTGAAAGATGATATGGCCAGAAAGCGAGTGACTACCGAGATGACGACTAATAGAGAAGTATGGAAGAAAAAAACATGTTGCGCCGACCCCAAATAAATTGGGACAAGGGCAGGAGAATGATGATGCTGAGTATAGGCCTCCTTTCTTTTGTGCCATGCCTCCCTGGTCTGTGCGAGTCTCATCCAGGTCTTCCCCGCGTTCTTCTGTGTCGTCCACCCACCTGGCTATTGCTCTGCCAACGCTTCTTCTACCGTGTCTCGGCAACCATTCAGTTGGAGCCCTGCTCCACCTGCCATCACCACGTCTAGCCAGGTGCCCTGCCCACCTCCATTTGAGAACCGCTACCCGCTAAAATCTGTTATACCAGCTTAGTAATTAATAATAATTCTCATGAACTATTCATGATCTTGATTCCAAGTTAAACGAAAAGGATCCAACCCACATTAGGTGTAATGTGGGTTGGATCCTTTTCGTTTAACTATGGACAATTACAGGCTGATTTTTAGCAGTCGAACAGCTTCTATTAAAGCAAGTGGCATGACTAAGTACTATTAAATCATCGTTCTCCTGCCCTTATACCAATTTATTTTGGGTCGGCGCAACATGTCTGGTACATCCATAATTCTTACCAAGGGGTATCGTATTACCCAAAAACTGGGTTGTGGAGGTCGGATAGGCGGTCGCTCCATGTAAAATATTCGGCTTCAGTTGGACTGAAAGCCGACCTCAACATCATTGAGAAAAGGCTAAGCAAATGATGATGACTTCTCTATTAGTCGTCACATCGGTAGTGACCCCTTTTCTAACCATATCATCTTGTACACAGTCCATCCATCGTTTATTTGGTCTACAGAAAGCAAGTAGATACTAACTAAATATTTATCATGAAGAAAACCCAAAATATACATTTATACATTAGCGCTTAAACCACATAGGAAGTAGTTTCCCAATGCAGTTTCCTAACGGAAAGGTATTTTTCAGGAAACTGATTTGTATTCTGAAATAAACCGTAGCTACGTTATAAACGATACATATCGAGGTAAACTTGAATAAAATAATCACGTAAATTGGCACAGAAATGTCGAGAATTATATTATTTATCAAAAAACCCTGTTTTTTCTAATTTTTCTAATTGTTGACTGGCGATCTACGTATACGTTCGCATCATCAAGACCTAAATATGACAGTTTCTGGGAAAAGTTCTGTGACAGACACGACGGACGAAAAAGTGATCTAATAAAGATTCTGTATTAACTTTTAAGCGGAAACCTTAAAACGGAACCCTTAAAACCATTGAATACAGAACCTGTCTTATTGAACTATTAAAACTGATTCAATTCATTTTAAACCTCTTACTCTTTTCCTCACCTAGTAGTTAAACTATGAAATGGAATTTTCAATAATCACATTGCCACTAATAAGCCTCCTAAAACACATTATGATCAAGCACCATCATCGGACGCACCATCATGACGCAGAACGTCACTTTCGCAAAATGTCATCGTGAAACATTTGGTCACTTTCGCAAAATATCATTTTCGCACAAAATGTGACGTTCTGCGTCAAGACCCCATCATCATCAGCATACAACAGTCCACAGCTGAGCGCCTGTTATGTTTAGGCCAGTCCAATCCTCGTCCTTGACATCTCATCATCAACCAATTTTTTCCCTAATCAGTACACCCTAAACTTTCAAAAGTCCTTCTCCAACATAATTCCTTGTGTTCTCTATCAAGAAAACTCACCAGTTAATACACTACTACACGAACAAGTCATATCGTTCGGGACAAGCCAGACGTGTTCGTTAATATGAAAATTAGCTTGAATGAGGCGCTCCAGGAAATTGGCTGCACCTCCATGCTAAAGCAACGTAGTTATGCATCGATGGTGCAGGATTTTGTACCAGAATTCTGGATTATTCGTTGAGTCTTCTGGGAATATTATGGAAGGTATTACGGCCCTGTGCTAGTGGATTGAGTTAATTAATGTTCTGGTACTGTTTATAATCATTGTCTAAGGTCTATCTTCTTATTATCAGACGATTATTTTCAAAAGTTATTTTTTGAATAAAATACTAGTAATTAATGCGTCGAATCAACATTATCAGAATAATAATTGGATACGCGTTCTTAGAATTTAGCTCATTCGAGTAGACAGAAAAATATTGCCTTTGTTAAAAACTTAACAAAGCATGCAATTCTCATTTTGTCAAAACCTTGCAATTACAATACAAAAGCTAATACTCGTAACACCCAAACCCATACATACCCATTACCCATTTAATAATACTGGGATAAAGCTATAGCAACCAATTTAAAATTCGTTCGAAACATTCATTAAATGCTTAAACAAAAAACTGTAGATCGACAACCAAAATATATCAAAGTATCTCGCCTCTCTTCCGAGAGAAAAACGGTTTGCCATAACGTTTACCAAGAAAAATTACATATACGGAAGTAGAACGTCACAAAGTGTACGAAGAACGATGTAGTTACGACGTTTTTCTTTTAAACGCGGCACAGAGCGGCTATAATGGCTCGCTTTGACTTACTAGATGGAATTTTTAATGCAATAATTTCGATAATTTATCGCTAGATAGCGTTCCTTTGTGGCAGGGGTGGTCGGGGGTGGGAACACAAATTGGTTTTCTTTTTATCAGTAAACATTAGAGTGGCCGACTCGATTGACCTCCGGCTGTTGTGAAACACGGATGAAGAAGATGTTTAGCTTGTTTGTTTTATGTTGATGACATACTTGTATCACCAAGTCGGTGAACACATATGATCCATGACGATTGATGATGATGAATAGTAACCTATTCTATTTATATAACTGTATTAGGTACATAGAATTACATGAAACCCGAGGTCTTCTACCTATTTTATCAGTACAGCAGGTGTCACACATTTCGTTCAACAAACTTATGAGTTCGATAATATTTTTGGTATATGCCAAATATTGGTGCAGCCTACGTATTGAGAATCGAAAGGACCAACTGCCAATCCCGATCCCAGGTCCCCTTGCCAATGTGTCCCAAAACTCTAGCTTTCAATTCAAAAGCGTCACTTTTGAGGCTCCGCAGAGCTCGTAATTAAATACGTGACGTTATTTAGCCCTGGCCTCTCCCGGTAATTTGCGGTAATGGAAAGATGGTCGCGACGATTTCGCGAACGGTTCAACGTTTATTTTTTTCATATTAAAAATAATATTCCCTGTTTAAGTTGGCGGAAAATTTTGTTTGTGCTGTATTGTTTAGGAGTAATGGCGTTTTGTTTGGGATGTCTTTGGCTCTAAATTGGCTTCGAAAGCCTTGTTATTAATTCATAAAACAAAATCTCTTCTATTTTTTCATTCCCACGAGTCAATATTTTTTTTTTGTGACAACATATGATGTTCACCAATGATTCTCAGTATTTCATAATTAATAGCATACCAATTCAAGACATGCCTCTCTATTAGATCACATCTTTTGTATGGCAATAAGAAAACAGGAATACCTACAAAAAAATGTGGATGGTAAAAAATGATTTGACCAGGAAATAAAGAACTGAGATATCAGTTGATAGAGATGTAAGGAAGAAAAAGACGTAGGTACTAGTCGTATAAAAATATAAAACGAACGAGCTTTAATTTACAATACAAAATGTTTAAAGCAGTACGTCAGCTCTGTTAGGTTTTACCCAAACCTAACATAACGCTGACAAAATGGCTCCGTGCCAGGATATCGGCTCGGTCGTGTGCGCTGCTTAGATACCGTCGTATTAACTGTATTATGAGATAATTTTATACCCGATCTGAGAGTAGGAGATAAAAATATGCGAAGGCTAGTTATGGCTAAGACTTATCATGTAAGCAAGAGTTCTTCGATTTGAAAGTGTATGGACATGTGCCCAACAGATGGGTCCATTTAATATTTAGATATTTTATCTTCCTGTGAAACATGTTACCCTTGAAATTGAAACAAGATCCTTTTTTTTATTCTTACATCAAAGCTCATAAACACTCATTGGTAACGATACTCTTATTCGCTATCGCTCCCTTTCTCATTACTTCGCTACAAGCCTTATCTATACATCTATATCTATACAAATAAATAAAATTAAAGTGTTTGTTTGTAATGTCAAAATAACAGCTTTCTACTAAATGCATATGATAGTATATAATATTATATACGGTACTTATAACGAAAATGCAATTTTTACAATTTTTGTCTGTCTGTCTGGCTGTCTGTTTATTCCTGTATTTTGACGAGTCTTTCACTGGCAGATAGCTGGTGTTAGGAGTAACTTAGGCTACTTTTCTTTCAGAAAATGAATTAGGGTTCCCCGCAAAAAAATAAAACCCATGAAATTGTGGACAAAACCCGATTCCAATTGGGAAGTATTGACATCCACGCGGGCTAAGCCGCAGGCAACTGCTAGTCCCAACTATATTGTGATCGGCTTTCAGTTCAACTGGATGCAGCTGAATATAGCGTATTTTACATGGAGCGACTGCCAATCTGACCTCCACAACCCAGAAAACAGACCAGCACCCTAATTGCGTAACATCAATTGAAATCGGTTTCATTATGACAGTTCAACAACATTCATTGCGTGATTTGCGTCGAACGACAAATTTTTCAAACATATGAAGCAATGGATTTTTAATACGCTTCAAAATTATTCAGACTTCGGTTGATAACGTGTTACGCAATTAGGGTACCGAATAGACCAGAAAGCAAACGCTGATTATATAAAACAGCAAGCAAGCTCTATTTGCTTTTCCATTTAAAAATACTATCACACTTTACACAGAGCGCTTATGCTGTATACATAATTACATACTTAGGTATACACGCCTTCTTCCCATGAGGTTGGCAGAAACTACAGAACGCCACCTGCTACGGTCCTTACATACTCCTTTTGCCTCGTTTACGTTCATACATCTATCTGGTCATACACGCACGCCGGTTGCGAATACTACGCACATGACTTTTCTGAAGAACATCACCAATATAGTCACAATGTGTCCTTCCCCTCCCGCGTCCTCAACTATGCTAATATAAAACCTAACAAATACCCACCATTTCTTACCCCAAAACACCCAGAGTGCCAAAATAACCAAGTGTTCGCCATTAGAATAACTAAATAAGTTTTTAATCCGAGCTAAAGTATTGGTCATAATATTCAGAGGACGCTCCCGATAACGTTGCTTGGCAGTCCGCCAGAGGAAAACGTGCTGTATCGTGTATTAACATAATATCGCTCGTATTTTTGCTTTAGAAGCAAATGGATGATCTGGACTAAGTTACAGATAAAGGATGATGATATAGGAAAGAGGTTGAGGATGGTGCGAATTTGACAAAGAGTGAGATTAAACGAGTGTTCGTGGAGTTTGTTGCCCGTCTTTCTTCATATGTAAAGAGACCCTTTGGAATGGGCAAACCCATTCCAAAGAGACCCTTTGGAATGGGCAACTAGCTTCATCTTTTCCGACTGACTGAAAAGTGCCTGTAATAGGGATGATGACTAAAAAATGTTTTTTTGTCCGTCATGTAGATTATTAAAATATATTGGACACGTATTTTTTCTTTTTCTACGTAATCAAAAGATTACGGCGATACATTGAGTTAAAATGTGGCATGACGTCACGTCTTAGTAGATTATATACGTAGAAGTGACGTAGCAAGCCCCCACTCCCGAACTTTAATGCGAGTTATCCAAGTCATTTTTTATTAATATGATAAAGCAAAAAATACGTATCTAATATTTTTTTATTACCTGACTGACGGACTAAATAGAATTTCTTTTTTTTACCCAGGCATCATCCTTATTGGTCTATTTGAAACTAGCTTTTGCCCGCGACTTCGCCCCCGTGGTTGTCGGAAATTATCCCACGGGAACGTACTACCAGGATCAAAGTATCCTATTTCCTAATCCAGATCATAGTCCACCCATTTGCCAAATTTCATCCAAATCCGTTCAGCGGTTTTAGCGTGAAAGCGTAATAATTCAATTATGATTCGAAAGACACGTGCCGCCATCTGTTATCATAAAAACGTTATTGTGGTTTTCCCCGTGAACAGTACTTTTTTTCGGGATGAAAATTACCCTATGTCCGTTTCTGTACACGTGACAACGTATATGCAAAATTTAAGGATGATCGATTCGTGAAAAGGTAACAAACAAACCATCAAACTTACTTTCGCATTTATAATATTAGTTAGGATATTTAAATGCTTTCAGTATGAGTTTTATTGTCGAAATTTTTACTATACTCTAGAATGAATAATTTGGTCGTAATTTGGAAAATATCTAACAACATGTGACATAAGACCAGCGCAATTGCGTAACACATTATCGATCGGAATTGGTTTCATTTTGACAGTTCAACAACGTTCATTGCGTTATCTACATTGTCGAGCAGACAAATTTTTCGAACATATGAAGCAATGGATTAGCAATGTGCTTCAAAATTATTCAAATTCCGATTAATAGTGTGTTATGCAATTAAGGTGCAGAATGCATTAAACAAAATTTAGATCCTACTCCGTGCATCAGAAACTAGTAAAAAACCATACTGGTGCCGGTTCTCTTCTTCAATTACTGAACTAAAATTCGATCGCGAATCGCTATCTTTTGCTAACAGGCAGCGCGAGAAAAGGACGGCTATAATAACTATGAACAAAGTTAGAGATGTCAAACTAGTTTACGCCTTACCCTTGCGCTTCACCGTCTTTTTAGTCGACATGTTTTTATGTGTAGTCTAAACTTGTACGGAATTATTAGTTCAACTTAATTTGACAGCTCTAATTTACGTCCGTCTCTTTCTTGTTTTATTAGAGAGAAAAAGTTAGCAATAGCTTAAATTAAGTTCAGTTTGTGCGCAAGAGAATTGGCACATGTGTGTAGCTAAGTACTAACAAAAGAGTTAAGCAACCCAGGACTATATTATTATTTTAATTTACTAATATTTCAATATGTTTAGGGTTCCGTACCTCAAAAGAAAAAAACGGAACCCTTATAGGATCACTCGTGTACGTGACGAAAATTGACCATTCCCCCCCCCCCCCCCCCTATGTCCGCAAGTACCGAGCCAAAAGTTTTGAACAAAAAAAAATACAGAAAATAGTTCAATACCTATAGATTACAGGAAAACCTATAAGAAGTCGATGGCCTTAAAAGAACATGGTAAATCTCTCAATATTGTGCGTACAAACTTACATTTGTCCATAGTTAAACAAAAAAGATCCAACCCACATTAGGTGTAATGTGGGTTGGATTCTTTTCGTTTAACTATTGACATTTGTAGTTGGAATGTATGGGAGAACATGTTTTTCAATTACAATGTTAAGTTTTTCTTGGGATAAATTCATCCCACCTACGGAACCCTTTACTGTGCGTGATCAAACACGCACTTGACCGGTTTTTTTTAAGTAGCGTGACATAATTGAGTGATAATGATGGATTTTCTGAACTAAGCATTGCATTAATCATGACCATCATTCTTAAAGCAATCAACATCATCATTCTCATCATTCAATCAACAACCAAATTCAAATGGTCCAACTCTCCTTGAGATCTTTGGACGAATAAAAAAAAAACCTTTTCTCTCCTGAAACTTTTTGAAAAACGCCCGATGCTCCGATACGTTAAAATAGCGAAGTAGCGCCGAACGTTTCATTTTCCAAACTTTTAATCTCAAAGTGGCCGTGAAAGAAAAATGGCCGCGTTAAGGAGATCGCCAGATCCACCTATTATCAACTCCGATTTGAATAAAGGTGTGTTCACGGATAGACTAATAATATACTTACCTTATTTTTATTTTTTAAATGTCCTAGCATATTTCCTAAGTATTAGGAATCTACTGCTCCAAAAGTATAGTTCCTCGTCAAAAGCTGGACCTCCAAAATGTTTACCGAAGAGTTTGGGAGTCATTTCTACTGTATCATCTTTATATGATTAACCATATATTAGGCATATAAAGAGCTGCTATGTTGAACATATCATTCTCCATATTGAGGTAGCCGAGTCACATACAGAACTGTTAATGAAGAACTTTAAAAATAAATTAATCTTCACTAAATACATGCTACCACAACAAAAAAATCACCTTAAAGGGAAAGCGTCAGGGTAGCCCGCGAAATTCAAATTTTCTTACGTTTTTTGCAATTTACAAGTCGGTATTATATTGTACGTTGATCAAATTATAATTTGCGGTCGTAACAAGTATCTATTTACATAATTAGAATCATTAAAGTGATCAATACAACTCTTTAAGACCAGGTAATCCCAAAAAATGACTATTTCATGAAATCTTGACATTTTAGGATTATACTAACTTAAGGAGTTGTATTACTGATTCTATTGTATATAATTCTGTTTAAAACATATTTGTTACGGCCGCAAATCATACTTTATTTAACATACAACTTAATAGTGACTTGCAAATTGCAAAAAACGTAAGAAAGTTTGAATTTCGCGGGCTACCCTGACGCTTCCTCCTTAAACACACACCTTAATCCAATCTTAGCCAAAATATTTGTATACTTCACAATTATAGCGTAACTTTTGAGCTAAACTGGAAACGGGACTTAATCCGCGAGCAAATCCACATCCTACCGCCTCACTGCCTACGATATTCACACCTTAAGGTATAAAATATAAAGTTGAAGTTTGGGTGTGGAAGAGAAGGTGGTTATACGCAGCGATACGAGACGAATTGTTGCAGAAGAGTCATAAAAACTAAGATATTAATGTATCGTGGGAGGCATTAGCCGGTCGCTGGATCGATTCCTATGCATAAAAAATGCTAATGGTCCTGAAGAGAGTACCTAACGCTGGAGTTGGCTGATTTATGTCGGGAGTTTTGTAACTATTCGCGGTTCGATGTCGCACCCTGGTGTTTTTAGGACAGGTGGACCTCAGAAGTTGGGAAGAAGGCGCTAATGGTGGCTGCGAAATTTTCCTTTGTTATTTTTTTTTTTTTGTTTTTGAGGTGCGTATTATGCTTTGGTCAGGGCTTTTTATATATCTAAAGGTTAGACGGCTGTCGAATCTACAGTCTACTTGCGTAACACATTTCTAATGACAGACGCCTTGATTTTGACATTTCTATTTAAGCGTTGCGTTGCGTTGAACAGCGTGAACACCGGTTTTAAAACATAGCGCGAAATGGAAATACTTGACTTGCTAAAACGAAAACGAAAATCTTTAGGAGTGTGTTATATTAGGTTGGGGAAAAACTCTTTTCGCATTATAGTATGTATGAACTTGTAATAAAATCTCTTTGGCTATACTATTTGTATCTGGCTGGTTTTGGTATCATTGAAAGTTTAAATTTTAAAGAACATAATTCCAAATTCAAATTAGGAAAATGTGTGATTTTCATTTGTTTTTCGTACCGTCAAGATGAGTGAATCTAATGAAGAAATTCGATACATTTTAAAATTTTACTACAAAAAAGGTAAAAATGCAACGCAAGCCGCGAAAAAAATTTGCGATGTTTATGGACCTAGTGTAGTGTCTGTGAGAGTAGCATGAATTTGGTTTAAGCGTTTTCAATCCAGAAATTTTGATGTCAAAAATGCACGTCGCTCTGGTCGCCCTATTGCGGATAAAATGGATGCCATTTTTGAAAAAGTGGAGCAAGATCGGCATATCAGTAGTTACGACGTAGCTGAAGAACTGGAAATTGACCACAAAACAGTTTTGGCACATTTGAAAAAAACTTTGTACACAAAAAAGCTCGACATTTGGGTACCTCACGAGCTCACTGAAAGAAACCTAATGAACCGTGTACTCATTTGTGATTCTTTATTACGACGTAATGAAACCGAACCATTTTTGAAGAAGCTGATAACTGGTGATGAAAAGTGGATCACGTATGACAAGAACATGCGAAAAAGGTCGTGGTCAAAGGCCGGTCAGGCTTCACAGACTGTGGCGAAACCCGGGTTAACTCGCAACAAGGTGATGCTGTGTGTGTGGTGGGATTGGAAGGGCATTATTCATTATGAGCTGTTACCACCAAGCAGGACCATCGATTCTGAACTCTACTGCGAACAACTGATGAGATTAAAGCAAGAAGTTGAGAGAAAGCGGCCGGAATTAATCAACAGAAGGGGTGTGGTTTTTCATCATGATAACGCTAGACCTCACACATCTTTAGCCACTCAGCAAAAATTAAGAGAGTTTGGCTGGGAGGTGTTAATGCATCCGCCGTATAGTCCTGACCTTGCACCTTCAGATTTCCACCTGTTTCGGTCTCTTCAGAATTCTTTAGGCAGTGTCAGGTTAACATCACGAGAGGACTGCCAAAACCACTTGTCGCGGTATTTTGACCAGAAGTCCCAAAATTTCTATAGCAATGGGATCATGTCCCTACCTGCAAGATGGTGAAAAGTTATCGAACAAAATGGTACCTACATACTTTAGTTAAATGTAAATAAACTATATTAAAAAATGTTTTGAATTTTCTTAAAAAATGCGAAGAAACTTTTTCCCCAACCTATTATAATTTGCTGATCGCTTTATTATCAAATGAATTACTTGCCGTCTTATCTGAAGCCGAGGTGATTTTTATATGGATCTTGCTTTTGCCGGCGGCTTCGCCCGCGTGCTAGTCGGAAATTATCCTATGTCCTAATTCAGGTCATGGTCTACCCATGCGCCAAATTTCATCCAAATCCGTTCAGTAGTTTTAGCATGAAAGCGTAACAAACAAACATTAAACTCACTTTCGCATTTATAATATTAGTTAGTATGACAATTGGGAACTAGCGTTTAGAACTCGTTGGGATTCAAACCCTGGCAAGTAACAGGGTAACTTTTCAATTCATTTATACTTTCTGAGTTTAGTTTTGACTTTACTGACATCGCGGAAGAAAAACATCGGGAGAAAATCTAGACTTATAGAATAATGTAATCGCTAACCCGTCTTGAACAAGCGTGGTGATCAATGCTCGTGACTTCTCTGTATGAGAAGAGACCTTTGCCCTGATGTGGGAGAGTGACTGGCTGGTATCTACGAGTATACTAATAAGAAGTTGAAGAGTTTGTTTGACAGCGCTAATCTCTGGAACTCCCAGTCGGATTTGAAAAATTATGTTTGCATTTGATAGCCCAATTCATGTTGAAGTTTACAGGCTTTTTGACATCACGCTACGATCCTTAGGAGACGAGCAAAAAAAAAAGAACGCTAAGCGAAAACGAAGAAATAACGTGGGCGGGCGATGCGATGCGCGCGGAAAAGAAATTTCACGCAAACAAAGTCGCGGGCAGAAGATAGTTCTTATTTAAAACTTCCACGGAAGCCCTGAACTTCCTTGCAAGGATCATCAAAGGACACTTGTCTACTTTTCCGTATATTTAACTTGTTTTCAATTCAATTCTTAATTGCATATCACATGTGTTTTACAATATCATCAATAATAGTTACAATTTCACATGGAACCCTGTTCTGCACAACAATTTATTAAAAATACATACAGTCGAACTTGTAACCCCCTTCTATTTTTATGTCAGTGAAAAATATTGATAGTAGCATGTTTTAAAATCATCGTTTTAAAAAGAGGATGTATTTAGTTATCATTAAAAATTCAATCAATTTAAAATATATAATATAGCGTGACTGGTAGTGACCCATACTTAAATACATGATTGTACTCGTGATAATAACAAACAACTTTTACTATGGGACCAAACCTGAATTTTTGAAAAAAAAAGAAACATTTAAAAAAAAACATGTTTTTTTCGCGATTTTAGGTTTCTTTTTTAATTTGAGATGAGTTTGCTCTTGACTCTAGTCTAGGTCAGAGGTGACAGAGACAAAGTCGACGATGGAGTGAGCTTATCCAGAAGAAGCCTGTTCCTCTCACTTTGAAGAGATTAGGGTTTTATGCGCTTGGTTAGGGTGGTTTGGTCCCATAGTAAAAGCTGTTTGTTATCATTCGTTATCATGAGTTTAAGTATCGGTCACTAATTACCAGTCACTCTATATATATTTAAAGTGTTTTATGTGTTTTGGAACGCTTTCTAAAACCTATATCTTTAAAAGTTCTTTTATCTATATTATAAACTAAAGTCGCTTCTCGTGTATGTCTGTGACTGTGTTATTCTTCTAAACTACGCAACGGATTTTGATGGGGTTTTCACCTTCACTTAGAGAATTTATTACGAAAGTATTGTATGTATAATACTGTCGTAAAAAACGTGCGGGCGGGTCGCTAGTAAATAATAAATAATCAAAAGTTAGTACCAACACATTGCTACGACTGCTACGGCGTAGAAGTCTACGCCGTAGCAGTCGTAGCAGGGGTCTACGAGCTATTTCTTATTTACTAGTTGATTTGTATGACTTCCTTAAAGCTTACTCTCCTTTCGTTTGACAACTTACTAATAAAAGTAAATGCAGGTAGGTACATCTCATTTACTATACCTACTCACAACTCTTCAATCATTATGTGAACAACTTATTTACAAATCTTCGTGATTTTTTCTGAATACTTTGGAGTGATTCACATTTCACGGATCACTAATTACTAATAGTAATATTATTTTATTAGTAGTACAACATATTATCTACATAAATAAAACTCCTATTATCTGAACAGCAAACAAACAAATCAGCCTATAATAACTCCCGAACAAATCCCTTTAAACACGACTTACGACCTCTAGCGCCATCTAGCGTCGGGTAGCGGTATTAACTTTAATAACGTGTCGACTTACTGGGTTTATGTGAGAAGTTTAGGTGCATTCTATTAATTATTATAAGGCCGTAATATGTTGTAAGTGTTGGAAAGTTTGGTGTAAGAAAACTAAGGAAAAATATGTATAGTGTAAAAAATTTTTTTTTTTTTGGTTTCGATATCGTCGCCTTAGAGTGAAAACCTCGGGAATGCATTTTTGCTCAAATTTATTTTATTGCATTTCTAGGAAGAAAACCTCGCAACGCACATCCTGATCCTACTCATTTGTTCATTCGATACTCATAGCGCCATCTATGACAGTAAATGAGAACCTCGTAAATACTCACATCTGTCAGTTTGGCGTGAATACCTTGCAACGAACGTGTCGTTTCTCATTCGAAAATTGATTACTTGAGTTTATCCTGCTGTAGCTGTATAATTTAGTGTTTTACGGAAGAAGGTAAGTACTGTTCATGTTTGAAACGTATTTTTATATAGATATAACTAAATATTTAAAAGTTGTGGCTAGTTTTCTGTTTAGTAATCTCGTAAAGACACATAATTAAGTTTTTAAAGCTCGTAAAGTCAAATAAGAGGTTTTTCTGTAACTTAAATTGGAACAGAATACCACGTCTGTACTTTTACAAGGTATTCATTTGTAAATATGTATTACGTCGAGAAGGAAAAGTACGTAAGTATGATAACGAGGTCTTCGTACAAATAAATAGATCGGTAAACTATTTTACAAATCATATATAATGCATTTATGTTACTATGCAATGTATTAAACCCTAAAATCCCGTTCATTCAACCTTTTTTAAGTAATTTATCTAGTTCATTGTGCACTTACGAGGTTTTCATTTTTATTTTTTTGTACGAATACCTCGTAAACGTACACATGAGTCTTTCATTTTATGTTCACTAGCCATCACTAGGTTTTCAGTGTTTAATCGTTAATGTCTAATCAGTTTTAATAATGAATAATGAATTACTTTTGTTTTAGTTCATCATGGCGTCGAATCCTGGCGACGGTAGATACTCTCCGGAGATTGTAAAAAACTATTATTCATTGCGTAGCGGAAAAAAGTTACGTAAATTACGTGAAAATGTAAAGGTTGTAATTAATCCATCACAAGAACTTAAGGCGAGAGAGGAAGATATTTCCACAAGCGAACACCCCATCCAATCTTGTGATCAAAGTATCATACCGTCATCTCCAATAAGAGTCAATGATCCGATTGATAGTTGTTTACAGATACATAGTCCCGACTCACTCGCTGAGTTACATCGGCATGAGATAAATAGTACGGAGAACCTAGTTTCCAAAAATGAAGAACCTCTTGCAGCAGTCAACATTCCCGTAATAAGTGAAATTGCTCCCATGCTGTCAAAGAGTCTGAAAGATGATCATATCAGATCATATTAGGGGTGGTTTTGGGATCTACCTCCTAGTGGTCCACCCCGGGCAACGGCACCACAGGCTTGCCTGTGGTACGGCTGAACGATCCCACTTAGCGGTGGTAGGCTCCGCAAGGGGCCGCCTGGCTCGCGACCACCATCCCACCGGAGTCTGGCGCCAAGCAGCTTGCTGTGTTCCGTCGGTGTGTGGGAGTGCCAGTGCCTTTGGGGGAGAAGGAGATTGTCAGTTGCGCTGTTTGGCACCGGTTGTGGTCTCTGAGTCAGCTAGCCGGGTAACTCATTTTGGAGGGTAGCGGGATCCGAAGCACGGTGCCAGCCGTTGGCCGACCGCAGTCAGTAGGGGGCCCAAGTAGCACGCCAGCCACGTGCCAAAGGCTGCCCCGCCAACTCGCGAAAAAATCCCGGTATGCTCCACCGTGCCAGCCGGCGACTGGATGGGAGGACCCGGTGGCCATATCCGGGGGGGTTCGGGCGTCCCCGCAGTCTCCAGATGAGTTCCCCGTAGGTTTGGTTGGCTCTAGTGTTCCACTTGGATCACTGAGCGGCGCCTCGACAAGTCGACTTTTTCCCACAACAACTCCACTCATATGACACACAAAGCGAAGAAAAATAGGGTAAAACAACGGCTGCACTTCCTCCCACTAAAAGTGCACCTCACTAATATCAGGGGGTTGCACTCCAATCTCGATTCGGTCCATCACCACCTTGAGACCGAGAAGCCGCACCTGTTTTTCCTAACGGAGACGAAGATAACAACCCCGTCGGACGTGGCGTACCTCAACTACCCGGGGTACTCTCTTGAACACAAGTTCAAGAAGCAAGCTGGGGTCTGTGTGTACGTCCGCGATGACATTTGTTGTCGTCGTCTCCGTTGCTTTGAGAAATCGGGTTTCTCTGCCATATGGCTACTTGTGGATACTGGCGTGGAGAAATCTCTCTACATCGGCATCTACCGATCGCATAGCGGTGACCGGGAGACAACAGCGCTCTTTAATTTCCTCGTGGAGTCGACTGACGTAGCCCAGTAACGGTACCCAACGGCGAAGCTCATTTTTCTGGGGGACTTCAACGCCCATCATAAAGAATGGTTGTTCCCATACCAGAAAACTGACCATGCTGGGTTGGAGGCGCGCAATTTTGCTTTAACGCTAGATCTAACCCAGATGGTGAATGTGGCAACGCGGGTACCGGATGTTGACGGCCATACACCCAATTGCTTGGACCTTCTGCTGGCATCTGATCCGGACAGTCATTCAGTATCGGTCTCAGCCCCGCTGGGAACGTCTGACCACTGTCTGGTGAAATCCATATCAACCTGCTCTCCTCCAGATGAGAGCCCTAGAGGCACGAGGCGAGTATGGCGATACGGGTCAGCAGACTGGGATGAGATGCGGCACTTTTTTGCGTCTTATCCATGGCGGCAAGTGTGCTTTTCCTCGGGTGACCCCTCGCGCTGTGCTGACGCGGTTGCGGACGTGATTCGGCAGGGGATGGAATATTTTATTCCATTCTCCGACATCCCGCTCGGTCACAAATCCCGGCCTTGGTATAATGCAGAATGTGCCCACGCTGAGGCCCGAAAAGAGACTGCCTACCAAGCCTGGGTCAAGGCCCGCGACCGCAAAGTTAGAGCGCGCAGGGTTCGCGCGAAGAAGAGAGCCTTTAATTCTGCCGCCAAGTTCTGCAAGCGGGTTTTGCGTAGGGCACGTTTTGACCATGTCGGACATATCGGGGCCAGGCTGGCTTCGCACCCTCCGGGTAGTAAACAGTTCTGGTCCCTGTCTAAAGCGGTTGAAACGAATTTCTGTCGTCCCACTTTACCTCCTATGATGAAACCTGATGGGTCGCTGGCTCACTCTGCAACTGAGAAGGCAAATTTATTTGCATCTCTCTTCGCAAGCAATTCACGTCTGGACGCTGGCTCAAAGCAACCACCTACTGTACCTCATTGTGACTCCTCGATGCCGGAGATCGCAGTACACATTAAAGAGGTCCGAAGAGTATTGTGCAGTCTAGACGTGAACAAGGCCAGCGGGCCTGACGGCATTCCAGCGAGAGTGTTGAGGCAGTGTGCGCCTGAACTGTCTCCTGTATTGACACGTTTGTTCCGCCTCTCTCTTGAAAAAAGAACGGTGCCGAAATCCTGGAAGCTTGCAAATGTACAACCAGTGCCCAAAAAAGGCGACCGTGCAGACCCTGCCCATTACCGTCCGATCGCCATTACCTCCATTCTGTGCAAAGTTTTGGAAAGGGTACTGAACAATAAGTTGCTGAACTACCTTGAAGACAATGATCTCCTCAGTGACCGTCAATATGGCTTTCGCCGGGGACGGTCAACTGGCGATCTTCTTGTGTATGTCACGCACTGCTTTGGCGAAGCCATCGAGAAACACGGCGAAGCACTGGCTGTATCGCTTGACATCTCGAAGGCCTTTGACAGGGTCTGGCACGCTGCTCTGCTCAGCAAGCTTCCTGCTTATGGCATCCCAGCTGATTTTTGTAGCTGGATATCAGATTTCCTTAGTGAACGGGCGATTAGAGTAGTTGTTGATGGCTGCTCTTCTGACCTTATGGCTATTGATGCCGGAGTTCCTCAGGGGTCTGTTCTCTCTGCAACTCTTTTCCTGCTGCACATCAATGACCTGCTTCGGCCTGGTATTGTTGGGTACGCAGATGACAGTACAGTTTCAGAGAGATACTTGTCCAGCGCAAAAACCAGCGGGGCTGAAGTTCGTTCCTTGAGAGAGGCCATGGTAGAGCGGACAGATTTGACCTTAAGCTTTGTCTCCCAGTGGGGTGATGATAATCTGGTCTCTTTTAACGCCACCAAAACGCAGGCGTGTCTTTTTACCGCTAAAAAGAGTCGTTTCGCCCTAACTCCTACTTTTCGAGGTACATCTGTTCCTGTAACTGATCGACTTGAGCTCCTAGGCATGGAGTTGACATCTGGTCTCAACTTCGGCGCCACCATCGAGTACAAGGCCCAAACTGCGGCCAAGAAACTGGGCATCCTAAATAGGGTGAAGCGATACTTTACGCCTGGACAGCTTTTAACCCTTTACAAAGCGCAAGTCCGATCCTGCATGGAGTATTGCAGTCACCTTTGGGATGGATCAGCTAAGTACCAACTAGCCGCGCTTGACTCGGTGGAACGCAGAGCTAAGAGGCTCATTGGCGACGTAAAACTGGTGGATGCCAATCTTCATTGCTTGGCTCATCGCCGCAAGGTTGCCTGCTTGTCGGTCTTCTACAGATTGTACTTCGGAGAGTGTGCCCGAGAACTCCACGACCTCATTCCACCGGCCCCCTTCTACCACCGGACATCTAGACGCACTGCCAGTTACCATCCCTACCTGGTTGCTATTCCACCAATTCGCACTAAGCGCTTCCAAATGTCTTTTATAATGCGCACAGCAAAAGAGTGGAACTCACTACCTGCGTCTGTGTTTCCGAACGTATACAACCCTAATCTCTTCAAAGTGAGAGTGAACAGGCTTCTTCTGGGTAAGCTCACTCCATCGTCGACTTTGTCTCTGTCACCTCTGACCTAGACTAGAGTCAAGAGCAAACCCATCACAAATAAAAAAAAAAAAAAAAAAAAAAAATCAAGCCGATTTCACTCGTTGAATCGTGTCTCCGCACTATAAATTCTATAAAAGTAGTAAGTCTTTTAAAAAAATGTACACTTAAAGCTACAAAAGAAGATGCAACCTTTCAAACAAATAGCAACTCACCAGCTGTCGTTAATTCACCTACAGTAAATAATTTTGATGAAGAGATGGGTTGTTATATAGCAGAAGAAGTAGTACTGCTGAAAGATTCTTCAAAAGAGCCTTCACTTAACACTCTGATGCGCCAGGATATACAACAATGGCCATCTATGTCGCCAACAAGTGCTTTAAATTTTGATTTGCTTCCCGTAATTGATTCTCCTCAAAATCTTTATGAACCTTTAGATACTATTCCGACATGTTCCGAAGATCCGATGCTGGGTTTTATTTCGCCTTGTTCTGGTATCGGTGACTACTCGCCTGATGAAGGAGACTCTGACTATCGACCCAACGAATTATTGAGGCAATCATCCTCTGAATCAGAAGACAATAATGTGACTGAAGGAAAACAACGCCGAGCCAAAAGAGGAAGGGCAAATAAAGAATGTTGGATTAGTGAAGCGAATAAGAACAAACGTATGAAAGGAGACACTTATGCAGGAAGAAGAAAAACTGAAGAAGGGAAAGTGGTTTTCGATGTTCCCAGAAGGAAACGTTCTGTGAAACTAAGATGTTCTCATACGGAAAACAGTAAATATTTTCAGTGTCATAAAGTGACTGAAGAAAGTAGGCATTTGAATTTTAATCAATACTGGAATTTAACTTGGGAGGCGAAGAAAGTGTGGATTAAAAAGACAGTCCAATGTCAAAGTGTGGCAAGACGTAAATGTGACACTATAAATGCACGAAGAGATAATACTTATAAATACACTTTAAACACGCCTGAAGGGCAGTATATAGTTTGCAAAAAAATGTATCTACATACTTTTGACATCGGAGAATGGACTGTCCATAACTGGTCACGCAGCGTGCCTCATAAAGTGCATACGAAAAATAGGAACAGTACAGTTAAAGAACAAGAAGAAGAAGGAAGAAAGCATTTAAGAGAATATTTGAATATGCTTCCAAAACTGGAATCACATTATTGCCGAAAATCTAAGACTAAACTTTATTTAGAACGAAGTTGGAGCAGCAAACAAAGCCTTTACCGAGAATATCTGAATTATCTCAGAGAAAAAGGGAAACATGACTGTAAAGTATCAAATTTCATATTTTGGGAAGAATTTGAGGCGATGAACCTTTCATTATTTTCTCCCAAGAAAGACGAATGTATGTCTGTTGCGCCAGAAGGGTCGGTAATCTAAGTGAAGCAGATTACAACATACATATTTTACGCAAGGATAAGGCAAGACAAGAAAAGTCTTCAGACAAAAATATATCTGATCCATCTGTAAAAGTTTTCACATTTGATCTGCAGGCAGTTTTACTGTCGCCGGCATTAAATGCTTCCGCTCTATACTACAAAACTAAATTGAAGGTTCATAATTTTACGATTTTTGACCTGAAAACTTCTGACGGGTACTGCTTCATCTGGAATGAGTGTGAAGGAGACGTGACAGCCGACGAATTTGCTAGTATTCTCTATCATTTTTTGAATAATAATGTTGATGACACTGTGAAGCACGTCATATTCTGGAGCGATGGCTGCACTAATCAAAATCGCAATGCAATACTGGCAAACGCCTTACTTCTTGCTGCAAAGCAAAGATCCTTAACTATTACGCATAAGTATCTTGAAAAAGGTCACACTCAAATGGAGTGTGACTCCATGCATGCCACAATTGAACGGAAGCTTAAAAATCGTGAGATTTATTCACCAGCACAGTACGTCGAAATTTGTAAAACTGCTAGACTGACAAAACCGTACAACGTCGACTACTTACAGCATACTTTCTTCCACAAGTTTAGCTCCATGCCATACCTCAACTCCATTAGACCTGGAAAGAACGCTGGAGAGGCAACTGTATTTGATTTGCGCTGTATCGAGTACCGCAGTGATGCGTCAATTTTTTATAAAAAAGTACATGACGAAGAATTTGTACAGTTAACAAGAAGGATTAAAATGCCAGATCTCTCCGATTCTATGCCGCTGTTATATGAAAGTAGACTCTCAATCCCACGAAGCAAGTACATTCATTTACAAGAATTGAAGGCTGTGTTGCCTGCTGATGTACACTCATTCTACGACCAACTGCCTCACCAATGCAGTGATCAACGACGGAATAATACCTGTACCTGCCGAAGAGCAGTACTTACAGAGTAATTGTTACTGTTGTGCAGGGTTAAAATTAGACGTTTACATAAAAATTCATTGACACTTTAATTCATAAGTACTTCTGTAGCGTTGATAAGGCATTAGCTGTTGAATTTTTTACTTAGGAGATTAAGGAATGATCATACTTACCGTCGCGGAGTCGGTTTGAACTGATCACAAATTATTGTCGCTCACTATATTACGTATCGCGACTCAACACCATTTACCTTTTTTTTCTTTTATTTAGCTTAAACGTATAGTTTTTCTGACGTCTTATGTTTATTTCGCGTCGGTCGTCGGTGTTGTCACTGCCTTTATAAGTTAACAATCAAGAGTATCATTAAAAATCTAAGTGCTTAGATAGCCAAATAAAAACTTGATCAATTAAGACTGAAATTACTTATAATAAAAGTTATATTTGTTATGAAAGTTATATGTATTTTGTTAGCCAATGTGCATTTTTAAGTTTTGTACTGATTGTCTCTAAAAAAAATGTTATATTTTTCAATCTATCTACAAACAAGAAGTAAGGGTTGAGTAGTAATATAAGATTTATCGATGTTTATCTACCAAGAACATTAGTGTATCTACCTGCCTTCCAAAGTTATCTTGAATATTTTATTAATTAGTGACTCGGGTAAGATTTTATGCTGTGATTTGTGTCACATTTAGTTCAGAGAACGTATTATTTGTAATTTCTGGATTTATCTATTATTGTTCATACACTGTTAATTAGACATAAAACATAGCGCTCAGTAATCGTGATCAACGTTGTACGTCTTTTAAAGACGTTTACGACCAAAACTTGCCTTTTTATAACACAAATGTAACCTAAAAATAAAATAATTTAATGAAATAAACGATTTTAATTCTCATCCTATCTGTGAAAACCTAGTATTTGCATGCTTTAGGTCGAGTATTTTGTACGAATACCTCGTAAGTAGCATTTTATGCATTTGGGACAATCTTATAGTACCGAACCGTTCTGGATATAAAAGCGGGTTGAATTTCGATATTAACTAGTTAAAAAACATAAAAGACGCCGTACAAAAATTTTACAGTACGCAGTTTTTTCTTCCTCCTGAAAAGTTATCTCTTTTTCACTTACGAGGTTTTCACTCTAAGGCGTCGATATTCGTCTACAAGGACCAGGGTCTAGGAAATGGATAATTTTGAAAACCTAACTGTAACAAACTTATCAATCAATCTACCTAGCCTTTTCCCATAGATATACAGATATAGATAAACTACATAAGAATATCTCGTGCAGCTGTAAAAATATATAGTATTCAGCAATGTGGTAGCAGAGCTGACTGATCAGAGGCACGTCTAAGTATAAGCCACTTGTGAAGGCTATTTTAATATTGTCTTATCTCATCATCTGCCTAGCCTTTTTTCGGTCGGCTTCCATTCTAACCGGATGCAGCTGAATAGCAGTATTTTACATGGAGCGACTGCCTATCTGACCTCCACAACCCAGTTACTGGGCAATACGATACCCTTTGGTAAGACTGGTTGTCAGACTTTCGGGCTTCTGATGACCCGTAACGACTGTCAAAGATCCACGAATGACAGCCGGGACCAACGGCTTAACGTGCTTTCCGAGGCACGGAGGGGTCTCGGTATGCAAAGATGGTCACCCATCCACGGACCAACCGTGGTAAGCGTAGCTTAACCTGATCGATCGGCCCGTGCGGCTCTTATTACTTAGCCACAAGACCCCTCAACTGTAATAAACTTATATAACTAATTTAAGTCTTATACTGCGAAAAAAAATCTTTTTTTACAGGTTTTCCTTACAAAAACTGTCTGACGTCAGTTTTATTCCACTGATAAAAGGGCTGATTATTAACAAACACATAGTAATAATATTTTTAGGGTCCCGTACCTCAAAAGGAATAAAACGCAACCTTTATTGGATCACTTCGTTGCGGTCTGTCTGTCAGTCCGTCTGTCTGTTTGTTTGTCAGTCTGTTAAGACCCTTTTTCTCAGGAACGCGTAGAGGTATCAAGTTAAAATTAATATCAAATACGTAGGTGTATGTTATCTTGGAGCTCTAAAAAAAATCAAGCTTCTAAGTCATCGCAACAAAAAAAGCCCATCTAAGCGACATATTTTGATACTCGCAAGTAAATCAAAACCTATAGGGTACTTCCCGTTGACCTAGAATCATGAATTTTATTCGACAAGAAGCAAGGTCTTGCAGCACAAGTAAAGGAAAAAATCCGAAAATCGTTATGCTGTAGCTTTCTTTTTCAAATATATTTTTGAGATTGCAAAAAAATTACCGTTACATATATCAATATATGTGAAAACATGTTTTTCAACTGCAATGTTACGTTTGTTATTGTAATGCTTTATTCAGAATTAAAATAATATTTACGTAAATAATAATTTATACCGAATTAAGTAATAAAAATAACGAAATTATAACTTAAAACTATTTACAAATTAAAATATGTCGTCGAAAAATTCACCCGCATCGCTGTCGACTAGTAATGTACCCAAGAGACTGGCGGCATTGCAATGTTGTATGGCAATGCCAATTAGCCTCTGGCCAAGGTAAAAGTTTGTTTATGAAATAAATTCTTTTCAACTAGATACGGAACCCTTACTTTTGCGTGGTCCGATACGCACTTGGCTTGTTTTTTTTTCCATCATTAAGGCCCGTTGTCATCACAAATCACTAGAGTCCGGCCGTCGAGAGAATGCGTTCCTGACACAACACTCATTACAAGATAACCCAAAGCGATAGGGTGGTACTTAGCTATACTTATTTTACAAATTGTAACACAAATGGTATGCAGTTATTCTTGCGAATTCACTCAATGAACAGGCAAAAATGTCAATCCTTTCGGCGACTTCATTGAGTGGTACGTAAGGCGCCAGTATCTGGCGCTTTTGAAGCTAGTTAGTCCTGCTGCGCGGCACAGCCAGCAGCTGCGGCGGTCTCCGTCTCAGCACGTAGTGGTCGGGCACGCACATATTCACGTCCTCTATGAGGCCGTACACGAAATTTTGCCGATTTCGCTGATTTACGTGATCTTACAGACGTTATTTTACAGTTAAAATAATGTATTTCTGTAAGTTTTAATAAACGACATGAAAGATCGTTTCAATTATGATCTAATAAGTGAGCTAATTTTTTTTATTATTTAATTTTGACTAATCGACCTAAAACCGACGACTGTTTTGGAATTTTTGCTGTAAGAGGTTTAGAATATCACATATTTACGAATCGTTTTGACGTCTAAAGGGTATGAAAAAATTACAATGTGTGCTGTGAAAGTCGTCTATAAAATAAGTGCATCACTTTTTACCACTTTCATATAAAATAATTGAGTAAAAAGATATTTAACTTAGTCAAATTTAAAAGAAAATGGCCAAGGGGTTGCTTTTGTTTTCGGCTACTTATTACGTTAAGTTTATAAAATTAAAATAACATAAATAAACTTCAGTTCAAAATTAATCTACTCCCTGAAAAAAAGAAATTAAAAAATAGCAATAAATAATCTTTTAAAACAAACTAAATCTCGAATTATAATACTCGACGCAAAATAAATGATCTTTCATGTTGTGCTAAAACGTATAGAAATACAATATTTTAAATGTAAAATCGCGTAAGTCAGCGAAATCGGCAAAATTTCGTATACGGCCTCTTAACACCCTCAGATTTTTGATTATACCATTAATTTAAAAATATAAATAGCGAGAGCCATATCTTTTCATAATTCTAACTTGTACCCAAGCATGCTTAGAACAAACAAGGTTGGGTAGATCAATGGATAACAAGGATATACTCCATAAAGTCTCATTTACAGATACCTTATGAATATATTTTGTATGCGTTCCAACATGAGACTGTATTTAGTTTCATGTGGTGCCCAAATGATTGCATTACACTCCAACTGACTCCTTATCAGCGCTTTGTACGAGGTTGTAATAGCTTTAATGTGTTTGAACTCTTGAGCACGACGAAGTACGAAACCTTGGCTCCTATACGCTCTTTTGCAAACTTTGACGATGTGATCGCGAAATGACAACTCCTTGTTTAAGGTGTACTCCTAGATCACGTACCGTTTCTGCCCTATTCGTCGTCGTGTTGTCTAGCTCGTAGTCGTGGTGGAGGGGAACTCTCCACCACGACTACAAGCACTTATACAGTGTGAGTCTTCGTAATGTGCACATATCGAAATGAGGGAAACTATGCCTCATTTTATGGGCGGATAAAATATAAACAAAAAATAAAAAAAAAACCATTTTATAGTATTTTTTAAATTCTTGTTCGCTGCTGTGACCTTAGTGTAAACAAAACGGTATAACTTTTATACTAATCGGTCTATCACGATGAAACAAACTCAGTTATTATTGAAAATAACAGGTCGTCCTCATAAAATAAAAGTTAAATAAAAAATGCCCTCAATTGAGAATTAAGGTGTTTTTTTTTTTAATAAAAATCTGGCATTTTTTTTCATAAATTTTTACAATAATTGCAAAATTACTCAATAAAACCCCTACTACCTATATTTTTTATTACTTTAAATTATTCTACATTGCATTAGCTTTCTAAAAGTAAAATTATCACGTTTATGACTCAATCACAACATTTCCTATCAGCTGTTAAAGAATGGCCTTGCAACTGCTACGTACAAAAATAATTCAGCAGGTAGACAATAAAAAATAAATTTAGATTTTTTGTTTATATTTTATCCGCCCATAAAATTAAGCATAGTTCCCCTCATTTCGATATGTGCACATTATAAAGACTCACACTGTATATTTAATGTATACGTGCAAGATATTGTAAAACATTTTAAAGCGTACCTAACTATGGAGTTTCTTGCCCATTATTTTCCACTATCACTAACTTTTGAAAGGGCCAACTAGAATCAATTCTATGTTTACCCGACTGCCAAAGGAGGGTTAAGTTTATCGCGCGTATCTTGTATATTTGTAAATTTCTTTATTACCTCGTATCTTGCAAACGGCTAGATGGATTTCGTTAAGGGGGAAGCGTCAGGGTAGCCCGCGAAATTCAAATTTTCTTACGTTTTTTTGCAATTTACAAGTCGGTATTATATTGTACGTTGATCAAATTATAATTTGCGGTCGTAACAAATATCTATTTACATAATTAGAATCATTAAAGTGATCAATACAACTCTTTAAGACCAGGTAATCCCAAAAATAACTATTTCATGAAATCTTGACATTTTAGGATTATACTAACTTACTACTGATATACTGATTCTATTGTATATAATTCTGTAAAAACATATTGGTTACGGCGGCAAATCATACTTTATTTAATATACAACTTAATACTGACTTGCAAATTGCAAAAAACGTAAGAAAATTTGAATTTCGCGGGCTACCCTGACGCTTCCTCTTTAAGGTATCGTTATATTCGTCTTAAAAACCCAACTATAGGCGTTTGAAAAAAAAATGGAGGATTTTTGGCGCGAAATAGTGATACGTTAATAAAAATAACGAAACCTATCAAGTAGGGTATCAAAATAAGTTATGTTCAGTTATGTGTTTGTGCAGGCGGATTTTTCGTTATTTTTTTTTTATATGTTTTTATCTTGTAAATTTTGTCGTTTAAAAGTGCTTTTTATGAGAGAGAGAGAGAGAGAGTTTTTTATTTGCTTAAACATGTGTGTGTACATACTTAGAATGTGCATACAAGATGATATAATAACTTAAGTGCAAACATGTTTGTCACTACGTGACGTGCAAAATAATAGATTTATAAAATAAAATAGAAAATAACAAAATATTAAAATTTGTCTTACTTATTATTAATGGCTTTTTAAAATTATAGAATAAATTAACATTATTATAGAAATAGCTCCAAATTAATTTAATTACTTATGTCAAGACGAATTCCTTTTCATTAAGAAACTCGGTAACGCTATAATATGCTCTGGCGGTCAAAAAAGTACGAATTTTATTTTTAAACATAGATTGAGGTAGTTCTCTCCAACTTTTAGGTAATTTGTTGTAAATGACTGGAGCCATACAGTACACACTTTTACGCATTAGGGTCGTCTTAGCGGATTGGAGACAAAGTTGACCATTGTCACGTCTATTGCGTGGGAATATGTCGGCTAGACGCTTATAGTGATGCAGATTCGACTTAACAAACACAGCCACTTCTAATATGTACAAGCACGGTAAAGTTAATATCTTGTAATTTATGTATGTGCCGAATTGAAAGAAATGACTTGACTATAAACTGGCATTACCTAGTATAGTCATGTATTGTACCTATGGACGCTTTTACCTTTGGACATTGATTATAATAAAAAACTGGCAATACTAAAAATATCATATTAAAAATTGTATCACTGTGGGGGCATTTTTATTTTCTAGCAACACCAGTGAGTGGCGTGACGCTCTCGGTGTTGTGTGCAGTGTGAGGCCATTTTGGAGATAGTCTGAAATGTCCATAGGTACAATATATGACCATAATTTATTGAGATAACTCCTACATTAATAAAATAAAATATAAAAAAAATAAAATAAAATATTAATGTTGATAGTATTTCTATAAAGTTCATCATTCTAAAACAGATACTTTTATAATAATCTGTACAGTCTTTCAGCCCTATTTCATATTCTACATAAAACATTCCAACAAAATTGCAAAAAGATACAACTAAAACACGAATCTCGTACCTACCTATAAAAACTGACCGCCCGCTCTTAATCCAAAGGCGATTTTCCTTTTTAATCCTGCTGCGAAAATTTTATATAAACGCTTAGCATTCTCCAATCTTTTATACGAACGCATCATTAAAATTCCACCCGTGGAAGAATTAAAATGAAAAAACACAAACAATTATTTGAATACATGCACCGCTCTGGCAATCTTTGCGAGCCTCCTCGGTCACGTAAACCAGAATGGTGAAAAAAAAAAATTATACATATCTGGCTGGGACACCGATCGCGATACACGGACGTACGCGGGTTGAATAATTTAATTTTTTTTTCATAATATTATTATTTTATTAAATATGGTGAAACCCAGCCCCCGCGCGGGGGATCCCCTTAGACACCCACCTTCGCTTAATTGTTCGAGGTTCAGCTATGTGTGTACCTATCAGGAATTTTAATACGTAACCATAGTAATCCTTGGCTCTTATTTTATTGTAGGTTTTGTTTGTGAATTTGCATATATTATACTCGTAATTTGTTTTTTTTTTTTTTGGTATCAAGGTTTTTGTTTAGATGTATTATTTAGTTAAAGCGTGTGACTAGGCCGATGCCTACATACCGATGTATGTGGGGATTCTTTTAATATTCGATAGTGTTATACGTATGGCTACAATATATACAGGGTTATTGGTAAAACACCAGCAACCTCTTAAGGGGTCATTGTACTCATCATTATGTATATCTTTTACTATGGGACCAAACCTCAAATCGCGAAAAAAAATCAGCTGTTCAGTACATTTATGTTCGCATAATTCATCAAAATGTACTGAACAGCTGATTTTATTTTTGCGATTTCAGATTTGGTCCCATAGTAAAAGTTGTTCATAATGATGAGTGCAATGACCCCTTAAGAGGTTGCTGGTGTTTTACCAATAACCCTGTATACCTTTAGAGATCACTAAAATATACAAATGTGACGTTCCAAGGGAAAACGTTCCGAAACTAAAAAGCGCCATAAGGTACCGCTTTTTAGTTTCGGAGATATTAAATGTTTCGTAAAAATATGTAAAAAAAAAATGCTAAGTATATTATTATTTATATTGAGGAATTCATTTTGTTTGTGAAATTAAAACTTAAATCTTAAAGTTTTGTGATTTTGCATGAAACTGGTAAAAGGGATTCTTACCTCTAATTCTGGTTTTTTTTTGTATAAATTTTATCTAGTAATGGTTTTCTACTTGATCATTAAAAAATCTGGCGTCCTGATCGTAAAAAATCGTGAAAATTAAGGGAAAAATATTTTTTAGAAATTTGTTATTAGGCCATATTCATTAGGCCCATATCAAGTTTTGATTAGAACTTATCGCAACATTTTTTTAAGGACAGGAGCCCAAGGAATTAGTTTCCATAGCCCACTATGTAACTTACAACGACAACATTGTTATTGAGGTGGCTAAACTTAAATTGTCTGTTTTGTAAAATTGCACAGTTACCAATACAAAATTTTTAGACAAATATATCTCCGTAACTGCACATTGTAGGAGCTTGATCTTTTTTGATATCGACAGCTTATTAATTCCAGATTATTATGGTATGTATAACTCCAAACCCACCACAAGCTACCTTTACCCGTGGAACGTCACAAATATACAACTTTCATCAATATTTGATACTAATAATGGTGATAAAAAATCATACCATACACCAATACCCTATATTTCAATATTCAAAATTCCCTTTTTTTTTTCGAAAAAGTGTTGAGCCATATTTTAGGCGTGAAATTCGAAGCCATTATCGCGTCGCGTAGGCTACGCTTCGGAACTGTCGGAGGTTTTCGTCGTCTGAATTTATGCCCGCCCCGCTGTGACCACAGCGTGCGAGTTGGTCACACTGTGGGGTGCCAGTGACGGGGATATGCTTGCAAATAAATAATAACATTTTTAAAGAAATTATTTTCAACCTTTTACTGTTTTATAATTGTCTCCTCAATCCCTTTATTTTCGTATCCCACATGGTAACTGTACAATATTTATTTTAGTACTTATTCAACGCCATTTTGATTTTAGAATAACAAATCCCAGCCTATAACCATCGCGTGACCTAGACGAATCGATAGACACCTCATGTATTCAAATCCATCTAGCCGTTCGAGCCTTCGAGGGTATAATAATCCCACTTCAAAGATACGCGTGAAAACCATATATACCTACGTATACAGGGTTATTATCGCAGGGTTATGGCATCATTATGAACAACTTTTACTATGGACCAAACCTGAAATCGCAAAAAAAATCAGCTGTTTAGTACGTTTTGACGAATTATGCGAACATAAATGTACTGAACAGCTGATTTTTTTTTGCGATTTTGGGTTTGGTCCCATAGTAAAAGTTGTTCATAATCATGAGTACAATGACCCCTTAAGAGGTTGCTGGTGTTTTACAAATAACCCTGTATATTGCGGTCACGCAGTCGGGTAATAAACAAGTTAGGTGTGTTTCTTTCCATGGAATAAAAACGAAGGAAGTTTCCTTACTCTCTCCAAAAATACCTGCATGAAAATGTCCTTACTCTATCTGATACTAGCAGAAATTTCTTGTTTCCCCCGATCCACTGCGTCGCATCGCATCGTCTGCCCGCGTTATTACTTGGTTTCGCTTAGCGTTCTTTCTGACTTTTCTTTTGTTTTTGCTCGGTTTCTTAGGGTCCTAGCGTGATGTAGCCTTCCTCAAGAATTGAGCTATCAAATGCAAAAAGAATTTTTCGAATCCGACTCGAAGTTCTAGAGATTAGAGCGTTTAAACAATCAAACTCTTCAGCTTTTAGGTATACACGTATATGTAGATTAGTATAGATTGAACTAAAGTGTAACTGGCACGTGAGATATTTCAGCTTTGTCTCTGAGATGACATGCGATGCTTCTGGTATTGCAGTTGTCCATGGACAACGGTGACCACTGGATGGGTGGTACGTGGGTCTGCTGCTTTGTCATCCAAGAACACATAAATATATGTCTACCAATTAGTTATTGGCTTCTTGACGAAACTCTTGCTTCGATATTACAAGAAAATTTAAAGAAAATAATTTTAAAATTCTGATCATATCAGACCCAGATGATAACCATAAAATATTGTTAATTATTATATCAAAGCAGTACCTTTGTGCTCTTCTACAGATCGCGTCGTATAAGTTTGCCGCTCTGAAGTAGGCTTTGTGGTCATTTGTATGACTGCACAGTAGTCAATATAGTTTCAGAGCTGCAAACTTACGTGTCGCGAACTATATCTTTATGTATTTTTCTCTTTTAAGTGCTTGGGGGAGGCATATATATGGACATATGTCCAGCAGTGAACGTCTTTCGGCTGAAAGGATGATAATGATGTAGTCTTTTGTGTACAGTACTTCTATGTCTATAAATATAATAATTTAAAGTCGCTTTTTGTGTCTGTCTGTGTGAAAGCGTTGTTCTACTAAACTCAATCTGTCTAACCTTTTCCCAACTATGTTGGGGTCGGCTTCCAGTCTAACCGGATGCAGCTATAGTAACGTTACAAAAATTTACCGTTACTTGATAGATAACATTACCAGTAATATACCGTTAATTAACATTAACGTAAAATACGAGAAATGTCGTTTTAACTGTAAAATTATTAGTGGTACCTAGCCCGCGAGTTTTCTTGTGTGTTTTGCAATTTGCCGGTCAGTGTCAGGTTGTAATTTGATCAAAATATGATGGGCGACCATAACAAATAAATATGTATTTACGTACTGTTATAACCATAAGAATCATTTACTCATCATCATCAATTAACTTAGATTTGATGTATTAACTAGGTTTCCGAAATCGAGCTAAGAGAAAAAAAGTGCAATTATGGTACATATTTTTTATTTTCGTGAATCACCCAATAAACCGTTAAAAAATAACGTTAAAATACAAGTATCGTTAATAAAGAATAACGTTAAAATGAAGCATAAATAACGTAAACATTATTACCGTTATTTTAA
Organism: Dicycla oo; assembly: GCA_948252095.1. Taxonomy (NCBI): domain Eukaryota; kingdom Metazoa; phylum Arthropoda; class Insecta; order Lepidoptera; family Noctuidae; genus Dicycla; species Dicycla oo. Next base: position 25,895,185 of record OX411729.1, on the reverse strand, counting down.
TATTAACGGTAACTCTGTCAAAGAAAGTTAACGTCATAAAATTTTACCGGTATTTAAAGCCCTGCATACGAGCTCCAAACGAGCCTTGTAGCAGTGTAACTTCAATTTTCTGACTGACCAAAAATCAATCTGCCTAGCCTTTTCCCAACTATGTTGGGGTCGGCTTCCAGTCTAACCGGATGCAGCTGAGTTCCAGTATTTTACATGGAGCGACTGCCTATCTGACCTCCACAACCCAGTTACTGGGTAATACCATACCCCTTGGTAAGACTGGTTGTCAGACTTTCGGGCTTCTGACGACCCGTAACGACTGTCAAAGATCCACGTATGACAGCCCAGACCAACGGCTTAACGTGCTTTCCGAGGCACGGAGGAATTTCGGTATGAAAAGATGGTCACCCATCTATAGTCTAACCCCGGCAAGCGTAGCTTAACCTGATGGATCGACCCGTGCGGTTGTTATTACTTAGCCACGAGCTCCTCGTTGTTCTTCTAAACTACGCAACGGATTTTAATGTGGATTTCACCATCATTTAGATAATTTATAAGGTTTATGTGTATGACACATATAACTAACATATAATAAAGGAATCTTCGTGTTTTGTCAAGTCGCCATAATCATGGGGAGCAGAGGTGTGTTGCTAGTTCATAAATAAATGAAGGTCTTCCCAATCATAGAAAAATATTACCCGCTGTTACTTTGACCCCAACTGAATGTTACCGCGTGGGTCAAAACGTTCCGGGTTCCATTCGGTAGGGTTAACCCACTTTGATTCTTTTCGATAATCACCCGCTAATGCACTGTGGCCGTTTTGGGTTTTTCAATGTTTTAAATAATGGCCGAAGAGGGTGAACTTCTATTGTTTTTCTTGTAGATATATTTCTATGGGTGTTAGTCTTTGAATATATTATATACTCGTTCATTGTGAATGTTTTCGCCTACACTTGGACTTCTTTATGGTAGGATCGTGTTGGTTCATCTTGATTATTTTTTTTTTATTTCAAATGAATTACACGAAACATCATGGGCATGGGACTTTAGAGCGAAATTCTGCAAAAGTATTTTCAAACAATTACCATTTGGATAAGCAGCTAGCTTTAAAACATAAATGTAATCATTTATCTAACCATAAAGAGCCTTCAACAGTAATAGAAACCTCGCTCCATCTTCTAACAACAAAGATCCAAACCCAACGCCAATGACAAACCTTTGACCATCCAAATATTAATAGACCATTAAAGTACATTGAACAGTTTGTAACGGGGGCTGTGCTTGGCAAGTTTGCGTGGCGGTTAATGTACTGGAAACTGCAATAGTTAGTATCGCGATTAGACTATTAATATCTGGTTTGGATGGCGCTTCGTTGTGCATTGGTTTAGGTCTGTTTTGCTTAGATAGTTTAGAAAATTTTCTATAATATTTATTAGAGCAAGATATGGTAGGTATCTAAAGGTAACTTTCTGTTTTTATATTTTCTTTTGGGATTAAATATAATGATCACCATAAAATACTTTGATACCCTAAGCTTTTTGCACTTCAAACTGTATTCAAACACCAAATGTAGTAAATGATCACCAAATCTAGTAAATGATCACCAAATCTTAACGAGCGAATTATTGCGTTAGGTTAGGTTAGGTTAATAAAGATTAGTTTGTAGTCTAGGATAGCAAGATGTTAAACATTATGTTTATAATTTCACAATAAAATGGAGTTTTAACTTTGGTGATCATTTACTATTTTTGGCAGTATTTTACTTTATCTGGTGGTAAGTTAAACATAAGCCTTTTCTTTTTATGATTTGTTTTTTTTTTATACTTTTATCATTGTGTTTTTAGTTTAGTTTGTGATCTAAAGGAAATGTGTATGTGGATGACATACTTAGTTGTCAATCTACTGTCATAATTTCAGGTTGCAGTTTAGAAATTAATCGGATGGCCTTCTTATATGCCGCTATGTTGATTGGCTTATTAAAGAGATGTAGAAATCTTTGCACTACAGAGACGATAGAACTTTCTAAAAATTTGAATCTAGCTTCATTTAAAAAAAATAAACACCATCCATTAAATTTGAAATCCCAAAAAAATATATCAAAAACAAAAACAATCAACATGAGAATCCACAGCAGCGCCGATAACCTAACTATCTCCCGAGACGAAGGAAAAATATGATTAGGAAAGTTTTTTAATCAATAAAATGAACAAAAAATAAAGTAGGAAGCGTTCTCGGCTTCCTTGCTTCGTCGGATTTTTTTCGTCTTATTTCTCATTACACCGGCGCCTTGCCTCGTTTCCCCTGACGTCATAGTTATAATCATTTATCGTTTGACGGCCGCCCGCGGTCCGCTCAGCGCTTATTTCTAAAGGAAATTGAAAAAGTTGCCTTGATCGCGGAGTGTGAAATAGAATCGAGATCGAGTCAGAGCTGCTTGTTGGTCTTTATGGCTTGTTTTAAGACTGAAATGTACATAATATAGTAACGCTTATGTACCAGACATGGTCTTTACATGGATTCAGAAAGCTTGTTTTGGATCTTTCGATTCGCTACAAAATGGTTGAACTGGATAGTGCGGATCCACGCGTCATGTGTGAGAACGGGCGCTGTCATTTGAGACTGGTCATCTCTTAACTGCCAGGGCTTATTTTTAATCTTATATTTTGTTTTTAATTTGTTTGTTTTTCTCATTTATAGAAGCAAGAAGAATAATGTACCCAGGATTTTGTAATATCTTGATTTAAATGAAAGTCCTTAGAGTTTCTTACCCGTTCTTCTCCATAGAGATCTACGTTTTGGAATGGGCAACTAGCTTCAACTTTTTGACTGACTGAGCGACTTTTTGACAAATAAAAGTGTTTGTAATTAGTTTCAATGGAATAAATGCTTTGATTTTCAGTTTAAAGCATATTTGGCGTACCTATACATGCATATATGACTTTTTTTGAGTGCCTCTGTCGATTTTTTCGAAATGCTCTTTATTTGTAGCGGTGAGATCTTTATCTTTGAGTATTTACGATGCCTTTAAATAGCTGTCGATCTTTAATTTGTTCGAACTAAAAACATCATAGTTTTAAAATGATTTGTATAGACCCTTTTTAATGTTAGAATTGATAAACCCAACATTCGACTCATGTTATATATTAATGTTCTTTCTTTCCAGAAACTCCTCTTCCTAATCCCGCCATCATTCCATGTGGAGAGGATCATGACCAGCGGCTGCGGCAGCCGGATCTGCGTGTGGGGGTCTCGAGGAGTCACCATCGCTGAACTGCCTGCTAGATGGGGAAGAGCAGGCCTCTTTGATTCTGGCAAGGAGACTGTGCTGTGCAAGTAAGTGATCCTTCTTTATGGCATGTCTTATTAATATACCCCCTTTTACCATCGGACATCTAGACGCACTGCCAGTTACCATCCTTACCTAGTTGCTATTCCACCAATTCGCACTAAGCGCTTCCAAATGTCTTATATAATGCGCACAGCAAAAGAGTGGAACTCACTACCTGCGTCTGTGTTTCCGAGCCCATACAACCCTAATCTCTTCAAAGTGAGAGTGAACAGGCTTCTTCTGGGTAAGCTCACTCCATCGTCGACTTGGTCTCTGTCACCTCTGACCTAGACTAAAGTCAAGAACAAAACCAAAAAAATAAAAAAATATATAAAGTATAATATCGACGATGGACAGCTGATGAAAAGCGGTTGAGTAATCAATTCAATTAATCCTTAATCTAAATAAGTATTTTCATCTAAAAGTGCGTCAGTTTATGTAAGGTTATCTTAGATCAAAAGAGCTACATGTCCAACCAATTATTGTGATGTTGTCATTTTTAAGATGACTTAACTACCCGCGAACATCGACCATCAAACTGATATTCAGCAGTTGTATCTTAAAGCCTTTACCTATAAAACAAATCAATGCAGCAAAATCTTCTTTCAACCCCAAACCCATAAAAAATACTAATAAATTCACCCCCAACAAAGTTTTAAACAAAGGCCAATATAGTGGCAACAAATTTCAACTATAAAATGAAGGCTTAACCACGTCTAGTGAAGAAACTAAACACCTGAAATCTAATAAAGCCTGATAAGTTCCCGAGAAAGCTGGCACGTAAGCATCGTGTATTTTCTACTATCACGGTAAATTTTGTAACCTATTAAGCTCCTCGAAGCGGCTATAATGTTAGCCTGAGGTAACGATTAAAGCATAGATTATTGTTTAGATGACAACTTGTAGATGGGACTACTCTTTGAAGAAATGCGGTGCTCATAATTTTGAAAAATCCTTGCAAGTTAGGATTTAAAGTTGACTGTATGTAGGATCTTGGTCTGTTTTAAGATTAACTTATAGAGATATGAGATATGACATGAATAATCGAATAGATCACAATTCAATTATAACCAAATATGCAAATATAGGTTGGATGCAGTTTATCTCTTTCTCATTATTATAAAGATCATAAGATTTTGTGCCACAACAAAGCCAGTCATTATTGCTATTGATGTCCTCTCAGAGGCAAACTCCAATTAGGCACAAAATTGCCTCAATACCAACACAATATAGTCTAAGTGTTTCGCGCTCGGAGTCACCACTCTTTTGTACATGTTATTAGGCGGCTATATCTCCAAATTTGCATATTTCGGCAGTAAAATTAATTCGAAGATTTGCCCGCATCCACCATCCAGACGGGTGCTCAAGGGGGTGGCTTTTGTAATGTTTTTGGATTTCTGCATTAGAATTTATACGTACCGATACGTATTGTGGCTTCGTCCCGTCCCTAAGACGAGTATTATACGAGTCGATGACTTTCAATTAAGTGTTTCGATTGAGCGCCGACCAAGTATCAAAATTGTTTCCAAGTTTATGATAAGTAGGTTAGAGGATTGATTTAATTTTTATTCTGTTAGGGGGGAGCAAGTCGTTTATATTGACGGCAAAGATTGCGACTGATCTAAAATGTTGCTTTGAAATATCTTCAATTTTTAATTTTAATGGTCTTGTGAACACACACTCTGTTGTAATCATTCATCGGGTTTTGGTTTCAATTAGGCTATTATTTACACAAGCAATGTGTAAAGACCAAGTTTAACATCGTTGGAGTATTATTATTATTGCATTCTTTATGGCTTTTCAAGTATGCTCTTTTTCAGTCATACTTGAACTTTTAACAGTACCTAAACATGTTACCAGAATTTAAATTGCCGTTTAGAATATTTAGCTAAAAAACTATATAAATTATTTTTATATTCTTCACTGTCGTGCTGAATATCGTTAGCAAATGTATTACTTGTCATATCCCAATTTGTCTTACCTATCAAAGTTTTTGTAAGTTTATAAAAAACCAAATCGTGTAGTAGACTACTCACTTTCTTAACCACATAAATCTAATCCCACACCACTAATTCTATCTACAAAAAAAGTCGCAAAAGCTTCCAAATACATCTTATATCCCGCCTGACTTATGGTAATAGCAGTGAGCAGTCGCAGCACAGCGCAGAACCCGTTGGTATTAATCCTTACTACTAATATTAGCAATAAACGGCCCCTTTCGGCTAATTATGCTAAGATGTTCAGTCTTGCCGTCTGCACCGCGGATTTGAGTTTTACACTTTGTTTATACCCTGGTGTACATGGATGATAGCATGATTTTTGGCACGGGGCGTTGAAGTTGGGTGGAGAATAAAGATGTAGATGAAATCTTCATAAATATCGTTAGCGTAACATTTGCGACACTTTAACCGGTCATTGTGGCGAAGATTTCCGCTGCAGGACATAGGTCATGTAGCGGAAATATATCTTTTAGCTGTATAAACATGTTGAAAAATCCCAAATATTTGACAGTAAAAGGATTTAAGTATTTTCTAAAATGCAAAATACCTTAATTTTTTTTTTCCTTTTCTTATCTGCTATCAGTTATCCCTGACTATGATCAGATGTGTGGAAAGATGTATCACATTTTTACAGAATCAGGACCAATGTCCAAATTCTATTTAATCAGGAAGCACAATATCAGCTTTCTTGAGTCTCTTGGTATGATTTGGCATCAATAGTGAATGTGAGAGGGAATTTGGATGGTTGGTTAATCTGTCTTTGTATTTCTCTAGGTAGCGTTTCGCTTCTTCTAGGATCGTTGGAATTTCCAGGTGCTCATGGATTTCTGAGTTGCGAGCGTACCAGGGCGCCGCTGCTACGAACCTCAGGATGCTGTTTTAACTTCTTTGAATGCACATGATGTTTGATTTGCTTGCGGAGGGAGGACCATAATTGAATCCCATATGTCCATATTGGTTTTATGATGGAACAATAAACTCTAAGTTTGTTACTCAGGGTGAGTGAAATACCTTAAATAGCAGAAGAAAATACAAAACGAAAAGACAAGAAGAATACACAAGACAAGACAATACAAAATAATCTATACCACCAAAACCCTATTAAACATGAGCAATAACAAACTGCCTTCACCTTTATAATAATCTTTAAACACAATTTTCCCAACTAATTTACTCTGTGTCGCAGCATCTTCAGCTCGAGTGGGCTCGTATATTCTTTGATAACCCCTTATCACCGCCGTTCGGTGCATTCCCGAGCTTCCGAAGCGAATGTCCCGCTAAATATTATGTTGGAATATTTACTGTGTTTGCTTCTGTTTTGGTTATGTAAGTACAGGTATATTTGGGAGGTTGTATGTTGATTTCATAGAGAAAAGTATATGTTGCGTTTAGTTCTTTGGAAACTGATTTGGTTCCTGCATTGAGTACAGGTACCTATGCTCATTAGTGACATCTTTAATTTTACAATGAAATGATAATAGTATGACGAGGTTTTGATTCTGTATTGAAAAATGTTTAAATCAGTAATTCCTCGAAATTATATTAATCACATTGAGAAATACTAATACTGTTTGTCTCTGCATCACCCAAAGGTTGACTGGTAGAAAATTTCTATGGCATTCAGTCTGTCTGTGCTTGAATCTATATAGTAATACGTGATGCAAACCTTTGCTTTCCTCAAAAGGCCATTTCAGACACCAATCTACATGGTCTTCACATGATTATGTTTGGACTTTATAAGAGACTGCGACCTCTGAGTTCGTTTCGGCCTTCTCAGAGTAGTCATTATCATTATCATTTATTTGCATACCATAATGTCATTATAGGTGTTACAATTTCAGGCTTAAAGCTAAGGTACAATTATGGACCCTGTAGGGGCACAGCAACATAAGGTAAATTAAAATCAAAATTAAAATACAACATTAAAATTAGTATTAAATGACAATTTACACATTCAAATTAATTAATACACAATTTATTATTAATTAATTCAATTAGAATGAAATAACAATTTATAGATTAAAATTAAATAATACACAGTTTATCATTCATATATTCATTTATATCATAGTAGCTTTTATTTATTAGAAGCTGCTTCAACTTGTTACTAAAAACAGCATATTTATTTATATTCTTAATTTGTTCCGGTAGTTTATTATATATTTTAATTGACATTACATATGTACTTGATGAATGCATCTTAAGTCAGATAGGAAACGTCGACCTCATCTAGTTTAAAAAACAAAAAACATGATTGACGTGTAAAAGTGTTTGTACAAACCTACTTACAGAAATAAAATCATGTATCATTTGTAACCCGTTTTTCGAAAATTATGCGGACGGTGGGGTATGAAATTTGGCACAGTTAAAGTTTATATGGAGAAGGATTGCTGAAAGCTAATATTTTTGTATAATATGTATTAGAAACAAATTAAATTATTTAAAAAAAAAACTTTACACTCTAGTATGTGTTTGACTTGACACATGTAATATGTGGCCTGTTTACTTTGAGTTAAATTTATTTCGTTTTACATTATGTCATGTCATCACTGTCACATAAATAAAACTATTGACACTAAAATGAATATGGTCTAATTTCGACTACTGGGCGACCACTAGTATTAAATAAAAAAATAGACTTGACCAGTATGATATATTTTCGAAACTAAATCACTATTAACCAAAGCACTTATAAATTGTATCCTAATTCCCAAACCTAAAAACAGTTTAAAACCTAACAAATAATGAAACGTCCATTATTGGCACAGACAGACGTCAAACAGTAGTCGATCCTCTTTAAACACAAACGAAACAAGTAGATTCGCACGGGAATAGAACCTACGTCCAAGGAAGTTTGTTTGATGTTAGTTTGAAAGTAAGGGATTGATTCTGTTTGGGCTTAAAATGCCTTTGAGTCTGTCTAATCTACTAGTCTAGAACAGGTAATAAAAGGACATTTTTTAAATATATTTATACTTGCTGAGCAATTTTTCTTTCTTGTAAAACTCATCATCATCTGCCTAGCCTTTTGCCAACTATTTTGGGGTCGGCTTTCAGTCTTACCGGATGCGGCTGAATACTAGTATTTTACATGGAATGACTGCCTATCTGACCTCCACAACCTAGTTACTGGTTAATACGATACCCCTTGGGAACTTAGGAAGGCTAGTTGTCAGACTTGACGACCCGTAACGACTGTCAAAGATCCACGTATGTCAGCCGGGACTAACGGTTTAACGTGCTTTCCGAGGTACCGAGGGGTCATGATATGTAAAGATACCACCCACGGACCAACCGCGGTAAGTGTAGCTTAACCTGGTCGATCGACCCGTGCGGCTATTATTACTTATAGTCACAAGTCTCTCTATGTTATATAAATCATTGTTCAAAAAAAAAACAGTAATCCATCTGTAGTGGTTTATCGCATCATATGACGAACCCATAAATGGACAACAAGTAACAACAAAACTAAAGTCGCAACAACAAAACACCATAATCCACTACCATAACCATCAAAGACAAATCCCATACATTAACCCAAGATCGATAGATAGCGATACATCGCAAACTAATCCTTCAACCGCGGAGACCTACCCGCAAACCGAACGATCCTGTAAGTCTCAATTACTGGGTAACCCTGATTTACCCGACGACCGATCCAATTTGTAAACGGGACTCGATCGGAGAAAACTATTCACGACATTCACAGTCAAAAACCAACCTAAACTCAACTCTAGAAAGTCGAATTTTGGTATCTAGTGTTGAGAGATCACCTTCCAAGTCGATATTGTCTAGTCATGCGAGTGATGACCATGGAAAATGTTTTTGCACCAAATTACGCTTTGATTACAGGGGTTAGGGTGTGTTTTGGAATGGCCGTGTTTGACATCGGTCGGCCCGACCTGAACCCCAATTATAGGCCACAAACTATTTTATCTAACACCCGTGTGACAACACTAATCTTATTAGAATCTATTGGAATCGAAATCGTGCCAAGAAAGTAAGGAGTAGATGTCGTATTGTCTAATAAAGTTCCATTTGTACAATATTCTTGTTTTAGAACATTATTTGATATGTAGATTTTAAAAAAAAACTGGTCCATTTATTTAGATCTACAAACATGAATTTTATTGGATAGTCTTATACCATGAACTGGTTTCTTACCCGTTCTTCGGCATAGGAACCTAACTACGCTTTGGGATAGGCAACTAGCTTCAACTTTCTGACTGACCGACTCCTTGATAATTCAGAAGTCGTCATCATCATCATCCACAGCCCGACTTCACCCACTGCTGCGCATAGGCCTCTCTTGTGCCACTCCTCACTCTCTTGTGCCACTCCTCACTCTCTTGTGCCACTCCTCACTCTCTTGTGCCAGCCTAATCCAGGATTTTCCCGCGATAGCAACACTGTCCTGCCCATCTTGCCGCCGGACGACCGACATCTCGTCTTCAAGTCCTTGGTCGCCATTCTGTCACAGACTTACTCCACCTGTGATCACTCCGGCTTGCCAGGTGTCCTGCCCAACTCCATTTGAATTCCTTAATACGCTTTCTGATATCGAAGACCTTCGTACGTCTTCTGATCTCGGCTTTTGGAACTCGGGTCTATTAGCCTGATGCCAAGCATAGAACGCTCCATGGCGCTCTGTGCAACTCGCAGCCTGTACACAGCCTCCTGCGTGAGCGTCCACGTCTCAGCACCTTCAGAAGTACCTACTTGTAATTGGTTTAATTAAAGATCGCAATTGCCTACGGTACTTCTCATGATTCATATTCATCATTTCAGCCTGGAACAACTCATTTCTTTATTTATTTTATTGACATATTTCCCGGTTCCATCATGGGTAAAAATTTTGCATAATAATATAGCGTATATTTTCCTTTTAAACTGCAATTTTATCTCCTCTAACCGCTTCCATTCTTGCCCTCACGTCTCCAGCGATCGGGATTGATTCTCTTGCGGCGTGATCCGGGCTTTTGGCTTAAACCAATTTGCCGGTTAATCCGAGGTACACGTACGGACGCTTCGGGACCCTGCATTACACCCAGCTAATACCTCCTTATTCTTTGTCTTTACGGGTGATTTTTGGTGGCTTAATTTTTGAGGTCGGTTGTGACGGGGTTTCAGTGTGTTGTTGAACTGGTGGTATGTCAGGATATCTGTTTAAAGCTTTTAGCCAGTCAAGTTTTTTTTTTTTTTATTGATCTGCGGTTGATTTGGCTAAATAATGTTCTAGACTACTGGAGCTAAGTCTCAACTCAACTACAAAAATCTTATATATGTGTTCCTGTAACCGAATACTGTACAAATCCAACAAACAGGAATTAAATCTATATCTACTAATAATAAAGCTGATGAGTTGGTTTGAACGCGGTATTCTCTGGAACTACCAGTCGGATTTGTAAAAATCTTTTTGCATTTCATAGCCCAATTCTCAAGGAAAGCTATTTAACATCACGCTAGGACCCTTAGGTGCAGAGCAAAAAGAAAAAAGTCAGAAAGAACGCTAACCGAAAACGAAGTAATAGCGGGCAGGCAATGCTATACGACGGGATGGGTCGGAGGAACAATAAATTTCATGCGGACGAAGTCGCAGTCTGCCCGCGACTTCTTCAGCGTGAAATTTCCTGTGAGCTAGTATGAAATATAATCACTTAATAAAGATAGAAGGATGACAAATCGGCTTGTCAAAATAATCCTTGCACAAAAACAAACTTACCATAATCCCTTAACGAAACTATCACACAAAATGACCATCACATCTTAGCCAAACTTTATTAACAACATAATCTCACGGACGCCTCAATAAACATGTAAGTGACCGATATGCAAATATCTAGCCCCCATCCAGTTTGTACGAGGATGTTTGAACATGACTGGACATGGATCGCCAGTGTAAACATGTTTGAGGGATGTTAGGGTAGTTATTGAGTGTACCACTAAATATCTTTGTATGGTGTTGGTAGTCTTTGCTTAGGGGCTTTGGTGTGGATTAAGTGACGAATTTATATTGTAGGATATTATATATAATTTCTTATGATTAGCAGTAGACTGTAATGAGCTGGACTTTGACTTGGTTCTATGATTGCAAGATTACTCAATAGACCAAAAAAAAATTAAAAACCAAGTTTATTATCATTATTATTTTTAACAAGGTTTTATTATTCTGGACACCATCTAGGACCCGAGCCCTTGTTAAGACGACCATGTGTGCTTGAACATGTCTGTTTGTTCTGAGTCTGGGTGTAATTATATATATATAAGTATGAATTAAACAAAAAAGTAGTGTAGTATATCAGTTATCTGGTTTCCACAGCACAAGCTCTGCTTAGTTTGGGATCAGATGACCGTGTGTGAATAAAGTCCCACGTTATTATTATTATTATTATTAATTAAGCGAGCGTAAACTCGATAGGGATGTTTCTTTTTGTTACTGTGTTCCTGTAGCCACATTCCGGCTTCGTCATCAGATCAAGCAGATGGTACCAAAATATTGCATCGTTACCGATTTTACATACGTAAGCAAAATTCCAGCTCAATCGAACACCGGGAAGTGGGTCAAATTTAACTTGCAAATTTTGAAAAGGACAACATACATACGAACTTTGCAAGCTGAATAAAAGCTTATAAAAACGGATAAACTAAATTGCAAACACCTACCATGGTGTATTTTCTAAAAGCTTGTAAGGTACGTCCCAAAACAGTATCAAATATCAAAAGATTTTCTGAAATCCTTAAAAACGTTCAAACCACAAAATACAAGATAAAATCATGGCACATCCTCCCCAAAACCGATCAAACGCCATAAAAAACTGAAGAAAAAGAAAATCCCTTTCTCACGTCGAACCTAAGTACCTTAATCGCCCCCTATTGTGTGTACACCGATTTGCGGGTAGATCACAGAAAGAATCCCTTTTTTATCCCTTCAGGGAGTCTCGCTGAGCCACTGGACCGTGTTACCGGTATCGATAACAAATTGGGGAAGCATTTCTTAAAGGGTTGAAAGGATTTGGGAGCTCCTTACAAGATAGGGGTTATTGAATCTTTTGTCACGTCCCTGTGGACTCGGGTCACGAAAATTATGTGAGTCTATAGGGACTTGTTGCTTTTCAAGTTTTTCTTACCGAGTTAACTGATTTAATCCATGTTGTACAACTTACTCTTATGGATATTTTTGATGAACCACCCTAATTTATATTTATCACTTGGGATTGAATTGTGCGTTCAAGGTTATTTACAGACGACCTTTGCATCAGCTTAAATACATGGATGATATTTTGTTACAAACCACTAATTATCCAAATCGTAATAAACGTTATTTTATGCTGGACGGTTGTCATTTCTGCATTTCTTGTGTAAATAGCGGTGACAGACACAAAGTTAATTTCCAAATTAATTTCTAACAAAGCAAATCGTGCAATATTACAAACGAGAGTATCAAAACTCCAGTGGGTACTTTGATTAACCAGCAAAATCATGCACATAGCTTTAAAAGAGCAGCCAATAAACCACCTGGCCGTAGTTGTGTATAGTAATTAACGGCGGTTGCAATCCGACTGTTTAATTCCGAACAACGCCGCAATAAACGTGATGGTACCGGACCGGTGCCGTGCCCACCCACCGAAACGGAATGCGATGAAAAAGGCACGATGTCCACACACACTTGAGGAGGGAAATTACAAACGGCGGTGGCGTCCGCCGACCGTAATATCATTCCGCACGAGTCTTGAAAACGAAATTAAATTTTGCATGAAATGGTACAATATACAAAGAAAGTGGCCGGACAAAGGCAGAGTGGCGCCCAACGTGGGGCCACGGTTGGTTAGCCCCCGCGAGCCGGACTTATCGTGGCCGCGTGTGTAATTTGTTTCTAATCATATTACATTTTTGTTTCGTCTGTTTCTTTATGATGCGGCTTCACTAGGTAAGATTTAATTTTAATTAACATTTTTTTTCGTCTGTGTTTAATATTCTGAATTCGCTATTTAGAGCAGATACGTTTTACAAATATCTGTATAAGGGAACTTGTTTTTGCTAAACTCGATCATTTTACTTTAAAATGCCCAAAGGTCAATCAATCAATCTGCCTAGCCTTTTCTCAACTATGTTGGGGTCGGCTTCCAGTCTAACGGGTGCAGCTGAATACCAGTATTTTACATGGAGCGACTGCCTATCTGACCTCCACAACCCAGTTATTGGGTAATACTGATTGATAAGACTGATTGATAAGACTGATTGACTCCTTGATAAGACTGATTGTCAGACTTTCGGGCTTCTGACGACCCGTAATGACTGTCAAAGATCCACGAATGACAGCCGGGACCAACGGCTTAACGTGCTTTCCGAGGCACGGAGGAATCTCGGTACGTAAAGATGGTCCCCCATCTACGGACCAACCCCGGCAAGCGTAGGTCAACCTGAAGGATCGACCCGTGCGGCTGTTGGTATCCAACATAAATGAAATCAACAATTTTAGTCGAATCAATAAACAAAACATAAAAAAACACCCTGCATAAGACCTGAATAAACGCCAGAAAGAACAAACATGGGCACATATCGTACAGCTGTTGTCAATAATGTATACCTTATCAAAATTATACAGACTAGATTTTTACCCACACCCATCTAACATTAGAACTACGCAGCATCTCCTCCATTATTAACAGGGCCCGAACTCGGCCGGTTAATTAGCCCCCTTCATAATGTACAAACGGTTACAGAATACCTCTAGAAAATTTACGTACTCATAAATACACACCGTCTGGCACCCGGTGATCTCAGCAATTTTCAGTTTTCGGCAAGCACCTTAATAATTCAGAAAGTAGGCGCGGCCGTAGCAAAAATGAATTCTCTAATGTGAATGGAACTTAGACTGGCGCCCAACCGGGCCAACGGCAAAATAATTAAAGCATAACATTAAAAATTCTTCCAGAGAGCTCCACTGCCCGGATATGTGATAATATTAATACGGCCGGCTCCGGCTTTTTGGTTCGGACGGTCTTAGGTCTGACTCCTGATTATTACAATTATAATTGTGAATAATTTAACGTTCAGACATGTGTGAATTAATTTTAATTAACACATGTTTGCTGATGATTGCGGCCTTTGGACAGTGTTTGGAGTGGGATTGAAAAACACTTCAACCATCCATTGCAAGATGATCATCAAAGTAAAAGTATAAGAAAAGTGCATTTAGGGTAATTTTCAAATTGAGCTATTTTAATATATTAATTACTTGCTTTTGCCCGCGGCTTCGCCCGTCCTTCCTCTTGAATCACTATCCATTGATGAAAGCCGCATTAACACATTAGGTGCGGCAGACGCACATGCGCGTTTTCGGACGTTCGCCAGGTGCTTGACGGCGCGTATGCGCGTCCATACAATTTACATAACTTTCTTCGAGTGCGGCGCGCCGCTCCTGTGCGTTCGTTGTGCATCTCTATTGTTTCGAAAACATCGCAAAATAAGGGTCGGTAAGGGTGTAGCATAAAGAAGTAAGCAGATAATGTGTTAAAATCCGTTCAGTGTAGTGACTGGCTAGGCGTCACAATACGTTTATAGGGTTATTGGTAAAACACCAACAACCTCTTAAGGGATCATTGTACTCATCATTATGCACAACTTTTACTATAGGACCAAACCTGAAATCGCGAAAAAAAAATCAGCTGTTCAGTACATTTATATTCGCAATCCGTCAAAATGTACTGAACAGCTGATTTTTTTTCGCGATTTCAGGTTTGGTCATTGGTTGGGTTGGATGAGTACAATGACCCCTTAAGAGGTTGTTGGTGTTTTACCAATAACCCTGTATAGGTGACTGGTAATTAGTGACCGATACTTAAACACATGATTGTACTCATGACAAGAAACAACTTTTAGTATGGGACCAAAATCGCGAGAGAAAAAATCAGCTGTTCCCAACATTTTGACGAGTGAGAAAAGTAAAAGTTGTTTGTTATCATGAGTATAATCTTGTGTTTAAATATCTATCACTAATTATCAGTCACCCTATATATCGTAGATAGCCCTTCTGCCCAGAGAGGTCTGCTATGACGCTGTTTTTATTTTCGCTGCTAGTTTGAAATACACGGTACTACTCCATACCATCTGCTATAATTGTTTTGGAATTGGGTTACCCAAAAGAATTATTACGTCGTTCCCGTCACCTACCGCTGATACAATTCTTCAGTCCAAATCCTCTCTTACTAGCATCTAATGCTAGAACCATTTCTACACAAAGAAAGTTCTAAAATATATACAGCCAACACGCGCGAAGTTGGTCTAGATTTAGTGTTATTTCGCTACGGACTAGCTTCTAACTTACATTCGGAATATATCGGTAAGGAACTCTTACTAGAACTGTTAGCACAATGGATGGAGTTCGCTCTGATGATGTTTAGTTACATGTTGGTAATGCAAAGAAAGTTGGGCTAAACTTGTATTATCACTAGGTGTGTCTCAATTTGTAAACACTTTTACGTTAACCCCTTGGCTTGCTCTGTTTCCGTCTTTGTACAGTCATGTATTGTTTACAATTTAGCCAAGTAAATATCGCTGAAAGTGGTACCCCAACGGTAACTCTCAGGTTAAAACCCGCCTTGCTCTGAAGGTCCGCACGAAATACGAACTACCCGAAAATTGGCCACTCCAATATTTCTCCCTCACTTACGCATTGTCACGGCCAAGTCGTAAAGCCCGTAAGAAGCACATAACAAGCCACAACGTCAGTCCGTACGTCGGGCCAGGCGTGGCCACAAACCCGCAGCGCCTTGCAGAAATAACCTTTTGCGACAATCGTATGCATGCGTGTCTCGCCTTGCTTGTGTAAGCTCTGAGATCTGTGGCCGCCCTTAGCTTAGCCAGTGATGAATTAAAAAGCGGTTTTGTTTGTAGAGATTGGATACAAGTTGTATCTGCTGTAGAATTGGATGGAAGTAGTAACTGCTACAATCTGTACTTATGTGTGTGGTTTATGTTGTCTCATTTTTCTATTGCTTGGCAGAATTGCCTAGGCACCCATTTATGTTTTGTACCTTTAAGTTTTCTTGCGTGTATATTTGATTAGGCATCGATTAAATATAGGTATCATTATCACCAAAAATCAGAATAATATATATTATATTAAAATTATTAATTATACTAGTCGTTAATATACACTCCTTTGCAAAAGAAAACGGGCGGTTTCAATTTTTCTACATTATTGGTAATCATTTAGTTCTAGAGAGGTTTTCATAGCCAAACTATGTTACTGGCACTTACAACACGAGTACAATACGAGTAGTCTGGGTATGAACACCAGTTAATTCCAAATTCGAAACTTTTGATTTTAAAAATAATAAACCCTTTTTCAGTTTGTGACTTTTTACTTACTTTTCGCGGGTTTGTGGTTTAGAGGTTATCTATCAGGCAACTAAAACTAACTTCTCGTTATTTTTAGTAGAATAATTTATGTTTGTTGCGTGATCCTGCCTTATTGTGACTTAAAACAGACTTATCTTTGTGTCGATTGTAATGGCAGAAAAAGCAATAAGAAGAGCTAGTAAAATTATAGCGCTGCTGGAAGAGGGGTGTAGCCAATGTTACGTCTCACAGCGGTTAAACATGAGTCGTTCAACCGTCCAAAGAACCTGGACTCGATACCAAGAGACAAGTTCCGTTCAGGGAAGGCAAGGTCTCGGAGAAAACGTTGCACACACCCACGGGACGACCGCTTTTTGATGACTCAGACGCTGAGGAACCGCAAATGCAGTTACATAGACCTCAAAAGAAACCTTGAAGAGGTACGAGGAGCACAAGTTAGCCTATGGATATTGAGGAGGAGGCTTTTAGCGGCTGATATAGACAGTCGACGACCAGCGCGGGCCTCCAAGTTACTCCGTGGCTCGATTGAGGTTCGCTAGAAATTGCTTATCTTGGACACTAAGTAACTGGAGTAGCGTACTCTTCTCCGATGAGGCTCGAATTTGTTGGAATGGTGAGGACCGACGTCGGCGAGTGTTACAAAGACCAGGGAAACGCCATGCTGACGTGTGTTTTGAATAAATCACCCCTTATGGTGGAGGGTCCGTTACGTTATGGGCTGGCGTAACTTCTAGCTATCGTACTGAGATAGTATTCATTAAAAATGGCTCACTAAATGCGCAAAGGTACATAACAGAATTGTCAACATGCTCAACCCGCACTGACTGTAATTGGTGAAGATGCCATTTACATGGACGATAATGCTTGAGCCCACCGTTCTGGCGACGTAGATGCTTATATGCAAGAGTTCGGTATTCGTCGTTTGGATTATCCAGCGCGAAGCCCCGACCTTAACCCCATTGAGCACGTCTGGGACCTCCTAAAAAGGCGAGTACGATCTGTCCAAGCACTTCCACAAAACATCAGGGAACTTAAACGTGTGATCTCGGCTGAATGCTGATCATCAAAAGCCTGGTGGAAAGCATGCCATGTCGCTGCAAGAGGAGGTCATACTCGTTATTAATTTTATTTTTTTAATGTCTATCTTATTTAAAAAAAAAAAAACGAAAATACTCCTAGTCTTAATTTCATTATACCCATAAAATGTCCATTTTTACAAGACTCTCTTTGCATTGACTAAAACACCGATTCTGGGATTTAAGTATTAAAAACTATATTCTTATTGATAATAAGAAATTTCTAGTCATATATGCAAAAAAATATTAATATTATCCATAGAAAAGCCAATGACTGTAAGGTGCCCGTTTTTATTGCAAAGGACTGTATTATATAATTTATTTTATGGCGAAATGAAAAATATGACAGTTTCATCGTCATATTTTACTCCTGAAATTATTAAATGAATATGCGATGGATATACAAAATAAATAAAATAAGCATCCAAAATCTAGAACTGATATTATTGCTTTCAAAGAACTTTTCAGTCTTTAACCATTCTCATAAAGACCAATTCATTCATTTATCAAAAGTCCCGTCAAAAACTTTGCATAACACATTCTACTTACACGAACACTAATCAAACTCACTATTGTACCAAGCTTGGCGTAAGCCCTGTACCTGCCATTTAGCTACCGGATTACCGACCAATTAACGGAATTGGGTGAGAACTCGTTAAATAATCCAGTTAGCCGATCGGCGGCGGCGAGATCAAAGCAGGGGCAATGGGGTGCATCGATAGCTCGATCTTGCACCCTCTGGCTTGGAGAGTGTTCGTTTTTGTTTTAGATTATGTGTGGATTTGCAATCCGTAGTATCAATGGGCACTTTTATAATTTTGACGTGATCGTGGACGTCCACGTCCATAAAATGTGTAGAAATACATGCACGATATAACGTTATCGTGGACGGAAATTTAAAAGGATCTTCATTGTAGTTCCATACATTTTACTTCCCTGTGTTATCGTAAAATTATAAAAGTGCACATTAGCTAACAAAAATACCAGATCTATCGATTCGATACTTTGAGTTTCTTGCGCCCTCTGACATACCATATGCTTTTTATCCTAAATAGTACAGACATGTGCCTTCTTTAAGTTCCTACTTTTGACGTATTGTCTGAGTTCTCTTGCATCATAATTATGACTTTATCAAGCAATTAGTATGTATTAACCCTTCTTCAATTACATTATAAGATTCCATAACTTTTTAAGCATAATCCATACCTTTTCCTGCAACTGATTCAATATTTAGAGACCCGAAAGTAATCATAATCCACACTTAACATCAAAAATACATTACTTAGCAAGAGACTTAATCAATTTTGCTCGCATAGCCGCTTCACAGGTGACATTAACATATTTTTGCGATGGCCATGTTGTTTCAAAGGGTCTGAATTTCAAAAATACGACTCCAACACATACTCTCATTAAGTTTGGAACACGTAAGGAGAGAGACTGAATACTAATTGAAAGCTAAGAGTGATGAGAGTAGAACCGACAGACGGATAATTGGCAAATAACTTACAGACGTGGCGTTGTTTGTGCCTACAGAGTTCAGGTGGAAGTTGATTGGCGTAACAGATTTGTTAGATGTAATGATTTGTGAGATAGAATATAAGTTTCTACTATTGTAAGGTTGACTCTGGAAGAAATAATAATCAGGCTTTCTTGGCTGTCCCATTGGGGCGGTAAAAAATGATCAAAGGAAATATACTGCATCATCGTCATCGTTTACATTGATGACATTAATGTAGACTGTAGTACAATGTTTTTTTTTTTTTTAATGATTGATAATGAGGAACTCTGACACTATTATTTAGGAAAACGAAACGTTCCTTATAAGAATAAAGACTTCTTAATTTGCTGATGGGCAAACGCCAGAAGGACGCTGAATGTTCTTAAAAATAATATACAGCAGAACACTTCGTTTTTTACCTAAACAGACTTTACACCACAAGTCAATAAAACCTATGCAATTAATACCTTCATTTCATATTATTATGTCGCATCTGTGTTATCAACTCTATCGCTCACCGTCGAAGGTTCTCGCGTGGGGCGTTAGCTCCAGGGGCGAAGCTATGGTGTTAATTATACGATTTTCTTTGAAATAAGTTAATAAATATTGGATAAGGCCCACCCTCGCTGCCCTTTTAATGAACCCGCTCGATACCTGGCAATGTTTTGCTGCACCGATCATGGAAGATGAGTTTTCTTAGGTATTATTTTGGACTTTGTTTTAGTTAAGGATTCGTAAACATTTTAGGGCAGCAGAAAATTGTAAGCTACAGATAACTTGACCGGTTATTTTGCAGTCAAGAATGGAGTACCTTCTGAGTTAAGACAGATCAGAGATGATTTTAAAATGAAAGATATCTTAAAGGTGACATAGGGTATATTTCCTTTGACATTCTACATATGCGCGGAAAAGAATATTATAAGACTAAAATCATGATTCATTTTGAGAAATGTTAAACAATATTACCGATTTACCTCTGCAAATTAAGGGGTTACTAAATATCCACAACAGAAGTGGGAAAAGAGTACATCCTTTCATAACACTACACAACAGATAAGACATCCAAACAAATCAGAACACCTAATTAAAATACATCAGACAGAAACCTAATAAAAACACATATTCATAACTCCATTGAGGTGTGTAATAAATTCGGAGAGAGCTATCATAAAAGGGCTCATACAGTACACATCTACATTACAAATCGGCCCCATCGCGCACAATGATCGACACTGACGCGTTATTAGAGCGCCTTATCTCACCGCATCTTGTCATTCAGTTTTTACGATTCATATTCATTGTTTTTGAGAGTGCTTGCCGAGTTAATGTAAAGGGGGACGCTGTAGTTATAACAGAAGTACCAGGGTTACATGTTGGTTAAGAGAGTTATGTGTCTCTTGGGGCCTCACCACAATCATTTACAGGTCATGCAAGGTGACAGTTAATAGTTGCACCGCACTTGATTCAAATTCGCTTGACAGTTCTGTTTTTGTCCAGTCACAACAGTATACACCAACCACTACCAACAGGAGCCAAAATGTAACCAAAAGTTAACAATGTGTCATAGGACTAAATATTAACTCCCCTTTGTCACATTTCTTTGTACAAAATCATAAACCTATACAAGGTGTAAGTGTGAACAGTGGCAACCTTTTAAGGGGTCATTGATTATGAACAAATTTTACTATGGGACCAAACCTGAAATCGCGAAACAAAAAATCTGCTGTTCAATACATTTTGACGAATTATGCGAACATAAATGTACCAACAGCTGAATTTTTTTCGCAATTTCAGGTTTGGTCCCATAGTAAAAGTTGTTCATAATGATGAGTACAATGACCGCTTAAAAGGTTGGCACTGTTTACACTTAGGTACACCCTGTACAGGTCTGAAATAGATTAATTCAAAATTATTGATGACTGACTTCGTCCCCTTGAAATTAATTTTCCCCCGCCCCATCCCGTCTCATCGCATCGCGCGCCCGCGCTTATTCTTCGATTACGCTTAGCGTTCTTTCTGACTTTTTTTGTTTTGTTTTGCTCGGCTCGTGAGGGCCGTAGCGTTATGTTACATAATACATAACCTTCCTCAAGAATTGGGCTATCAAATACATTTTTTTTTTTCAAATCCGATTGGTAGTTCCAGAGATTACCCCCTACATAAAAACTTACAAAAAAACAATTGTATCTCATTATATTAGTACAGTATTTCATAAAGCGTTTCGCTTCATACACTTTTGCAACTGCAAACTAATTAAACATCCAATCTTCTGAACCTCTACTGCATACACGAATTTAAATTTCTGTCCCATACATTTTGCTTATGAGAACACCGATTCGGTTCGACATTTTCGTATAAGAGCCTCTAAAAACTCCATACGTTTGCACCGCATTTTCACCAGCACTTCCAAACTGTGACACATTTGAAAGTAACCCTTATATTGATGAGAATAAGGGCTAGGTGCGCTTAGAAAAATGGAGTGTAGAATTTTGCAAAGTGCTACAGAGACTGAATACACGCTTGAATTATTTAGATAGCAATCGTGGGTCCGTATTCTGATCGTTTTTCTCATCGGTATCGGATAGGAGCACTATGTCTGTCCTTGTCTCCGCTATAGTGATAGAAAGGGATGGCTGTATTCATAGGTGGGGCTGCTTTTGTTTCGTTTATTCATAGTATGTGTCATGAAAGTGATGTCTAATACGTTTGGGGGTTGAACGTAGCGTTTGAATGTTAGCTTGAATAATGTACCCGAGGTCGTCGGAGAATGCCTTCGCGAAATATTTTTGGTAAATGATCGGGGGCTTGTAGATACTTTTGGTAGCATTGAATAGCCTTTTCCCAACTATGTTAGGGTCGGCTTCCAGTCCCACTATTTTACATGTAGCGACTACCTATCTGACCTCCACAACCCAGTTACTAGGTAATACAATACCCCTTAGTAAGACTGGTTGTCAGACTTTCTTGCTTCTGACGACCCGTAACGACTGTCAAAGATCTGAGAATGACAGTCGAGACCAATGACTTATCGTGCTTTCCGAGGCACGGGGGTCTCGGTATGTAAAGATGGTCACCCATCCACGGACCGACCACGGCTAGCGTAGCTTAACCTGATCGATCGACCCGTGCGGCTGTTATTACTTAACCACGAGATCCTCCTTACTGCAGTCTTCTGATAAAATTGTCTTCTCTTCGTAGAAGGAATATACAACCGCAATAGCCTTTACAAGCTCTGCAAGGACGTATCTACAGAATTATCGAAATGGAGAAAAAAAATATTTTATCCTGTTTAAACTATAAAATACAAAGGCAGATGCGTCTTTTAATAGTAAGAATTATTAGGTTTTCATCAAGTGTACGCCAATTCAAAAATACTGGTAGATGCGTATTTTTTTTTGCTGATTCCGAACATGTAAATAACTTTATTTCGAAAAAAATCTCAGATTTGACTTTTTTCCAATTATGAAGGCAGAGCTGTCCGGCTATTTAATTACAATTTAAAGTTCCACTGGCGACTGTCTTAACTCCCATTTCAATTTCATAATCTTGTCAAATTTGCAACATAACCCCTTACTGCGTGGAGTTTTTGGCTGGGATGTAAAAAATTATGGCGTCGTAGTATGACCCCAAGAAAGACTATAAAAAATTTAAAAAATTATCTTTAATTAGTATTTTTGAAAAAAAAAACTATCAATGCCAAATATAGCATTGAATACAGTTCTAGGTTTATTAACAAGTTTTATGTCATTGTAAGCAGAAATAGCTGGCGAAATTAAAATTCATGATCAAAATGAGAAAGTAGAAACTGGGCATCCTAAATAGAGTAGCGATACTTTTCGCCTGGACAGCTTTTAACTCTTTACAAAGTGCAAGTCCTATCCTGCATGGAGTATTGCAGCCACCTTTGCGATGGATCAGCTAGTACCAACTAGCCGCGCTTGACTCGGTGAAACACAGAGCTAAGAGGCTCATTGACGACGTAAAACTGGTGGATGCCAAGCTTCATAGCTTGGCTCATCGCCGCAAGGTTGCCTGCTTGTCGGTCTTCTACAGATTGTACATCGGTGAGTGTGCTCAAGAACTCCACGACCTCATTCCGCCGGCCCCCTTCTACCATCGAACATCTAGACGCACTGCCAGTTACCATCCCTACCTAGTTAATATTCCACCAATTCGCACTAAGCAAACCAAATGTCTTTTATAATGCGCACAGCAAAAGAATGGAACTCACTACCTGTGTCTGTTTTTTCGAGCGCATACAACCCTAATCTCTTCAAAATGTGAGTGAACAGGCTTCTTCTGGGTAAGCTCACTCCATCGTCGACTCTGTCTCTGTCGCCTCTGACCTAGACGTAGAGTCATGAGCAAACCCATCTTAAATAAAAAAAAATAAAATAGTAGGTATGTCGGGTATAGCATAAGTACTGGCATAGGGTGCAAACATAAAGATAGAGGTTTTGCGGTCCCGAATTATGTCAGTACGGGTCGGTACTGGTAAGTACCGGTCGAAACACAGAGTAGAAACAGGTAAATCTGTTCTTAGTGACCTCTATAAGTGAGTGCATAAGATAACGTGGGAATATTATACCTGCACCGGTCGGTACCGACCCGTACAGACTCGCCTGTACCGGAAACCTGTTTCTTTATGTAAGCACACATAGGCAGGTGATAGAAAAACGCTCATATTTATTCTTGTTTTATTTTATTTCTCCTGAATATTAGGAACTTAGGTTTTTATTAGGAACCTTTACATAAATCTATTCCTATGTAGATTACTGTACATGATATTCCATATAGCAATTTCTTTTTTTATAGCATATATGGGCCTTGCATTTCAAGCACCAAATGTATGATTTCCTTTTGCATCCAGGGTTTTTGCAGACTTTCCGCTCATCTCTCCATTCTCCAAACGATGGTCTGCAAAATAAACAAGCAAGCAAGCCTAATCAAACCAAGGAAACAAAAAAATATTGCACCCATTTCTTCAAAACGTTATGCAAATAATATTTCATAAAATTGCCACAATTGCATACTATCCCAAATGTGGTTTTCTCATTTATGCGAATTTTGTTATTCTGCATACAATCCCATATCTCCCAAACAGTTTTTTTCTGCGACTGCACACTATTCCATATCTCCCAAACAGTTTTTTTCTGCGACTGCATACTATCCCATATCTCCCAAACAGGTTTTTTCTGCGACTGCATACTATCCCATATCTCCCAAACAGTTTTTTTCTGCGACTGCATACTATCCCATATCTCCCAAACAGGTTTTTTCTGCGACTGCATACTATCCCATATCTCCCAAACAGTTTTTTTCTGCGACTGCATACTATCCCATATCTCCCAAACAGGTTTTTTCTGCGACTGCATACTATCCCATATCTCCCAAACAGTTTTTTTCTGCGACTGCATACTAACCCATATATGGGTACTAACTTCAGCAACAGAAATATTTGCAATCATTCATGCGAATTTAGTTTTTTTTTTGCCCATTGCCTTTTAATAGATGCATATTGTGTACAAAATAATTGTCGTTGCTATATATCGTCAAAATACATGCAAAAAACTCCGAAAACTGAGTCCACTTACCTCACAACGGCCGCTCGGAAACAAACTGACAATTATGTCAGTTAGTAGATTAAATTACTAGTGCTGGACACCAATTTTCGGCACAAACGTCAAAGCATATTACCGGTTTTTGATTTAAGAGTTGCAAGAAGAAAAAATATTGTGCCAAATTTAAATGAAGTGACAAAAACCCTTGATGCCTGATATGTCACGCTATGCAGTAAGGGGAATTTATTAAATTATAGTATTTTTTTATTTGTTAAATGGTGTCTGTAAAATCTTACTTAGGTGGTCATATAAAATAAATAAATAAACCCCGTCGGGTATTCAACATACTATCTGCTTCTTCCTCCACCACAAACCATTACAATCTCATTAAAATTGACATCTAAAACACTAATTACAAAAATCCTTCATACTATCACACATATGTACTATATACAACTGTCGAATGATCGCAAGACATTTTTCCCCGTTGCGACTGGCCAGTACCGGGCTTCGTAAATTAAAATGTGAATAATTAACACCGACCTCCCCCCCTACATGCCACCCTCAGACACCCCCCACTCCAGTCACACGCCACCCAGATGTATTAGTTTTAAGCTCTCAGTTCGTATGAACGCGATTTAGGGTGAATTCAAAAGGCAGATAGTTGACCCCCTCTGGTATTATAATCTTGTGGACGTTTTTCGCGTTTTTAGTTAATACGGTCTTGGGTGGGCGGGACCGTGTAAGCGATTTTGATCTTTGGGGGCACTGTTTAAATAATATCCTTGGGTCATTTTTGAGATAGACGGACTGTTAAGAAATAAGACAGTATCTCCTGTCTAGTTTTTAATTAGGAGTAATTTATTAAAATTGAAAAAAAAACAATCTAACTCGTTGATCCTATTTTTATTTCACTGAATGCAGTTCTTTTTTTTTTATTTATGATGGGTTTGTTCTTGACTCTAGTCTAGGACGCGACAGAGACAGACAGTTCAATTTTGAAATAACAGCTTTTGCGCATATGAGATCTGAAAGAATATATGATGTACCTATGTATATGTCTATCTATTCATACACGAAATCTCTTAAGGAGTCATTGAACTCATCATTATGAACAACTTTTACTAGGGGACCAAACCTGAAATCGCGAAAAAAAAACTGCCGGTCCCTACATTTTGACGTGAACATGTATTCATCTGATTTTTTTTTTCGCCCTTTCATGATTGGTCCCATTTTAAAAGTTGTTCATAATGATGAGTGCAATGACCCCTTAAGAGATTTCGCGTATGAGACAGACTTTGAATAATATTTGTACTAAGGACGTAGTATCTTTATTATGCAATAATTACCGCGCTTAACTACTTCAAAGATTTCTTACCTGGAGGGTTTTTTTTTAAGTTTTTAAGATTCAGTCTGTAGGTAGTGTGTTGCCAGTCATAAAACCATAGTTAGTGCTTCAGTTTTCACGATCTAGTGAATGCGATAGCATTTTTATTCAAATTGTATTCTCCATTCCTCATTTATTACGAGGTTACAAAATACTGAATTTCCCACAAATACACAACCGATTTTACCAATCAACACCCAATCTCAAATAACGAACGAACTTATTACGTCATCAACGTACACGCAATCAGCGACGAATAAAACACGGGGCCAATCAGAGGGCATAACTAATTCAATTTGCGAACGTGGCCGAACCGCGGCGGAAACGCACGAAGTGTTCGACGATCGTTAATATTGATCAGTATTATCCCGGATCGACGATTTACGTGAAACAACGGGCTCCCACATCGCTATACATTTAATTATTAAAAGGTTTACACGGATATAGGGAATCTGAATAAGCCAAACGGAAGGTCTTTTATTTATTTTCAGAAATCACTTTGATTAGTGTCTATCTATGCGCATCCTGCTTTATACGTAGGGAACTCTTAGAGTATACATTTTAAGATGCAACAGTCCTCTGTTGCATCTGTTGCTTGTGGCTAAGTAATAACAGCTGCATGGGTCGATCAATCAGGTTAAGCTACACTTGCCGCGGTTGGTCCGTGGATGGGTGACCATCTTTACATACCAGGACCCCTTCGTGCCTCGGAAGGCTCTTTAACCCGTTGGTCCCGGCTGTCATTCGTGGATCTTTGACAGTCGTTACGGTCGTTACGTCTGACAACCAGTCTGACAATCGGGTATCGTATTACCCAGTAACTGGATTGTGGAGGTCAGATAGGCAGTCGCTCCATGAAAAATATTGGTATTCAGCTGCATCTGGTTTGAGTGGAAGCCGACCCCAACATAGTTGGGAAAAGGTTCGGCAGATTGATTGATTTAAGATGCAACGATCGAGTCGCTTAATTCGAATGCGTTCACAATCCCAATTTTAGCCACATCTCAAGGGCGTAAGCAACGACCATTTCGGCTCTAGACGATTGCTTTATTATTTAGTTATTTTAGCGTACGCGCCAGGGTAGCTCTCGAAATTCAAATTTTCTTACGTTACGTCAGTATAAGGTTGTAGGTATGTTGATCAAAATATTACGTAATTCGCGACCATAATAAGTCTGTATTTACAGAATTATAATAATTAAAGTCATCATAAGAACTCTTTAAGACCAGGTAATCCTACTGAATGACTATTTCATGAAATTTTGACATTTGAGGATTATACTAACTAATTCTGTAAATACATATTTGTTTCGATCGCGAATCATATTTTAATCAGAATATCAGAATACCAGCGTATTACCAATATTTAATTTTTATATGTTGTATTTATTTTGTTTTTTTTTTATGTTAATTTTGTAGTTTCCTAAGCTCTTTTTTACTGTTTGTATTTCCTGTGCGTGTCCCAAATAAAATATTTTTCTTTCTTTCTTTCTTTCTAATCAACATCCAACCTACTACTGACTTTCAAATTGCAAAAACGTAAGTAAATTAGAATTTCGCGGGCTACCGTGGCTCTTAATCGTAAACATATGTATCAGATCGACTATTTTAATCAATAAAAAACGAACAAATAAAATTAATTGTTTTCGCCCATTCGGTCCGTTTGCTAAATATTAAAAGGTATGGACCAACAATCCCTCAGGCGCAATCACTTCCAGATTTTCAACATCCACGGCGTTCCTCGCGAAAAATGTTTGTTGTTTCCGACGTAAGGTGAAAAGTCGGGGTTCGGATGGTGAAAGCCATTTTCACCCCAAATATTTTATTGTGATCATTTCGTTCGGTGCGTTGATTACCGGTTGATGGAATTGATACTGTTTACCTGTTCGTGTATTGATAGTTCTACTCACACTTATTCAGCTCCATTCGCGTTTCGTTGAACGATTTTGGTCACGCTTATACAGTTCAGCTTCTATCAGCCGCGTACAGCGTCGTAAGGATGAGAAAAGCCGTCATAGCGTGTTATCTCCGCTGAAACGCTTCTATCGCTTTTATTTCGTAAAAATATAAAAACTTTTTAGCAAAAAATAAAACCGACTTCTAAAACAAAACACTACAAAGTGAAAAATAACTTTAATTTCGGAAGTCGGTGTCTTTGGTTTTGTATTTTCGTTTTTTGCCACCGACTTCCGAAATTAAAGTTATTTTTCACTTTGTAGTGTTTTGTTTTAGAAGTCGGTTTTATTTTTTGCTAAAAAGTTTTTATTTTTCACTTTTTAGTTGTGGAACCTACCCCACACAAATTCGAATACATAATTGAGCACAATAATTGTAGATATAGCCATGTAAATAACAGTGATAGGAAGTTATTAAAACATCATCACATCAACCATATAAAATAAGTGGGAAATATACGCATTATTGAAGCTAACTCAAAAACTCCCCAAGCAAAGTTAATAAAATTTATATGGGACCACCTCGGAAGTATACCCTTTCAAACAAAAAAAGAATTTTCCAAATCGGTTAAAAATCGGAAGTCGGTTAAAAATAATTATAATTACTTTAAAAGACGTCCGAACTCACTCAATCCTTACGTGCATAATGATTACGTAATAATAAATAAAATCTATACAGGACAAGTTGCGACCTGCATAGGTCGTAACTTGTCGACAAGGAGTCGAGAACCATCCGTGTACAGCGCTGTTCCGCCGGGTTTGACGCTGAATGCGGCGGAACAGCGCTGAGCGCGGCAGAACAGCGCTAAACGCGGCAGAACAGCGCTGCACTCTATCTATAGCACTCGCATGATAATAACACATTTGGCAAAGCTGAACAGAAGCTGAAGGCTGAACGGATGCATACGCGTCTCCATACAAAATCGTTTGTTTTCTATGGGCATAAGCTGAATAGAGCTGAATAAGTGTGAGCAGTCTCTAAAGGAAGGAAAGACGTCGATAAGACTAAACGGTTTTAAAGGAACATAGTAAAAAAACAAATTGGTAACGTTGCCCTATATCTCGTACTTCTCTAAATTGTGGCCTGTGCTTACACGACTTAGTTCCCTATTTCATGAAATTTTGACATTTGAGAATTATACTAACATAAGGAGTTGTATTACTGATTCTAATGATTATAATTCTGTAAATACATATATGTTACAGTCGCGAATCATACTTTAATCAACATACAACCTAATACTGACTTGCAAATTGAAAAATCGTAAGAAAATTATGGGCTACCCTGGCGCTTCCCCTTATATGCATTTAACGATTTATGGTCCAAGAGGGCCTTAAAGTCAGCTTTGTTACTGCAGCATTTACTACCTTATTTTTCGACACTAAACTTGATGTTCACCCTACTTTCACCAGCTCACCTAGCTACCCATTTCCATATAAGAGTAATCTATAAATAATATAAAACAAAGTCTCTTTTCGTGTCTGTCTGTGCATCCGCGTTCTGTGTGTACGATGCATTTTGATGCGGCTTTCACAATCATTTAGAGAATTTATTCAAAAAGGTTTATAAGTATAATTAGTTAGATAATGAAGCAGGGACAGGTCGCTAGTAAAAGTTAATTAAGAATTAGATACTTTTACACAACCTCTTAACAGTTCAACACGAAACACTTCCATCCATCCGTCTCATTCCAAACACACGTCTTTTAACACCTTTCTCTGTGTTGTTCCTTCGCCAATCCTTTAGAAAGGCGTCTCATCCGTCAGCGTGGTGTTTGCCTGACAACCTGAGTTCAAAAGTGACGCCTGTTCTCAGGCATACCTGAACGCAACCCAAGCCTGCTCCCTAGGTGGGATCATTTTACAACGTGCACATGTTTGCTGACAACGTGGAAAGCTTTAGGGAAGAAATGAAACATGTCGCTTTGGTGACCAGATTGAGTGGACTTAATGAGTAGGACACGGTATTTAAAGTTTTTCAGGAACTGCAAATCTTTCCTAGAGAGAAGGGAAATAAATATAATGCCAAACGCAGCACTCGTAACACAATTTCTTTGGCGTTTTTCATATCTATGTAAATTTTCATACTAACGTGCTTGTTGCCAATGATTATTTGTATTTAAGGGGGAAGCGTCAGGGTAGCCCGCGAAATTCAAATTTGCTTACGTTTTTTTTTGCAATTTACAAGTCGGTATTATATTGTACGTTGATCAAATTATAATTTGCGGTCGTAACAAGTATCTATTTACATAATTAGAATCATTAAAGTGATTAATACAACACTTTAAGACCAGGTAATCCCACAAAATGACTATTTCATGAAATCTTGGTATTTTAGGATTATACTAACTTAAGGAGTTGTATTACTGATTCTATTGTAGGAATATAATTCTGTAAAAACATATTTGTTGCGGCCGCAAATCATACTTTATTTAACATACAACTTAATACTGACTTGCAAATTGCAAAAAACATAAGAAAATTTGAATTTCGCGGGCTACCCTGACGCTTCCTCCTTAAGTAAAGTCCCTTAGTCATGGAATTTAATAGGACCTTTTACCAACAAACACCTAACTTCACAATTGAGTAAATTATTTCGCGCGGTCGCCACCTATTGCGGTCAAAAATATAACAAAAATCGATCGTAACATTCAGATAACATGGCATACCACATTTAAATGGTCCAGTCCTCATGCATAATTAATAAAAATAACTCACACACGATGATCCCTGGCATTAAATACGTTATAAATAATAGAATCCATGTTCGAAGCCCCCGAGACGTCCCGAACGGCACATGCATATTAACCATCACGCACAGAAATAGAATAAATTAATAATTCTATTTTTCTATTCTAACTCCCCTATTCATTAGTTGGTGTTACTACGCAAACTCGATGGAGCATCGCCCCGAAAATTGTGTCTATGAAAACTTAAAAACTTACTTAGAGAGTTTTTACTTGTAACTAACTTTATAGGTAGATTAAGAAGTCTTGATACTTGATAACTTTAAGGTAAAATCTTATGCATAGTTGACATTTTTTATTATTATTATTAACTACTTAATAAATACCGGCAAATAGTCTCAAGTGAAATACAATTTCTTTAAAGTTTCTTATTATTTGATGAATAATTATAATAACCCTTCACTTTTTAATAAAAATGTGTGATAATCGAAAATCTTTCCTCTCCTATCGTCAATATCCAGTACAAAGCCAGCCATGTCAAAATTTATTATAAACCATAAATATCCCGTATTCCCGTCACATATAAATTTGAACAATAATAAATTAATATGTGCCGACAAATGGTATGTGTTCACAACTCATCTATAAAGTGTCGTTAGGCCGGCCGCACACGTATAAAATTGCCACCGTATATTATATTCGGTTTGTTTAATTAAAACGAGCACGGGAATTGAACCGACGACCCCGTGTAGAACACGATTTTTTATCACATATGCAAATATATCGTAAATTTTACGTACGAGTTATATTGACCTCTGTCGTATTCGGTTAAATATTTTATTTTTATTAATGCAATTAAGATGTTAAGGTGGTGAAGTACCCATAATAAGTTATTCCTATTATACAGGTTATTGGTAAAACACCAACAACCTCTTAAGGGGTCATTGTACTCATTATTATGAACAACTTTTACTATGGGACCAAACATGAAATCGCAAAAAAAATCAGCTGTTCAGTACATTTTGACGAATTATGCGAACATAAATGTACTGAACATCTGATTTTTATTCGCGATTTTAGGTTTGTTCCCATAGTAAAAGTTGTTCATAATGATGAGTACAATGGCCCCTTAAGAGGTTGTTGGTGTTTTACCAATAACCCTGTATAATGGTTTAGATAACTACAGACACCGTGAGCTGCTTACAACTGTGTAAGTTTTTTTTTTTTTTAATGTGATTCAAGGAACAAGTTCCAATAACTACTGGTAGCTATTATGGGCTGCTAACTTAGTCTTACTGTATTATGTTTTTAAGATTGCCTTACGAATTAGCTTAGCTTACGAATTGTAAGATTTATAAAAAGAGAGCTTGTCCTATATTTAATACCCCATCAAATACAAAATCGGATTGTTCTTACTGTATTATGTTTTTAAGTTTACCTTAAGAATTAGCTTAGCTTACGAATTGTAAGATTTATAAAAAGAGAGCTTGTCTTATATTTAATACTCCACCAAATACAAAATCGGATTTTTCTTTATTTGTTTTGTACACAAAAACCTGATTGACAAAATGCGACTTTATGTGTACTGTATTCAATGTGGATCGAGTTAAACTCTTGTTTTGGAATTGTGATCTATTTTTCAGTCCATAACGTAAAACACAAGCTTCAAAATAGAAACAATTAATATTTATTGTATTTGCCTTTCAATATTATTCATCGAGCTTCATTACCATAACACACAAACCTTTTGTTCATTCCTAGATATATCGTCCACGTATTATCGGCGTTAGAAACAGCCAATCGCACAGACCACCGGCCGTTCAAATAATCGTAAATTCACCAACGGACAAAATATAATAAATTGCCGATGAGATCTGTGCGTACACTTCAACAAAAAAAATCTGCGTGTCAAATAATCTAACGTGCATCTTAAGTCAAGGGAATAAAGATGAAAATGGAGTGTTGTAAGGGTTCAGGGATAGAAGAGTGGTTACCGATGAGTCTATATTTGCACTCTGAACCCTTTGTTGTCGCCTTTTTTCGGTTGTTTCCGAATAAAGGCTGATAGAACACGTTTTTCAAATCATTAAACAGTTTCGACCGCGGACGCGGTTGCGGGCAAAAAGGAGGTTTGTGGCCAAAAAAAGGAACTGGAATAAAAATTGCGAAGCGTTGGCCTGGGACGAAGTGATCGTTGTTTTGCTACGATAATAATGTAGTGGCGCTCGGGGTTGTTGGTGCTGTTTCTTAGCCTGATTCTTTGCTGCAAGAAAAACATAACCTATGCAAATGGGTATAAAGGTGCGTACACTGTCCTTATACTGTTGTGTGTAACTTTGTTTTTGTAATTATCTGTGTGCATTAAAGAATAAGGTAGATTTGAAACCAGTGAGAGAGTATCTCATCCAAGTGGCATGAATTGGATATACATGTAGCTTTAAACAAATAATTTAGAATATACAAACCTTTGCAGAATGCGCATTTTCTAGCAACTTCTTAGACAAATTCTTTATTGCATCCATTATTTATCACAAATTCACAATTCATTGCAGGCCACATCATGAGCCTGGAAAGATACATAGATTAATTGTAAGTTCATTAAGCCCTACTAGAGAGAAACAAACAAAATAGTCTGAAATCTAAGCCATAAACCCCAGACAGAAAAAGGACCCCAAAAAATTAATAGAAATAAAATATTAAATCGTCAAGTATCAAAACCGTCAACTCCAACATTTTCGCAGCCAATACTTTACGTCACACGTCGGTTCGACACTTGACGCGGCGTTTTCCTGCTAAACGCGCGTAAACGACACACTCACCGATTCGCTTTTGCACACGTTTGGGAAACGTACACTGTGTTCAGAATCAACTGTTGGTTTAACAGATAAACAGAGTTTATCGAGTGATTAGGACACGGTTGACTTGTGATTTTTTCTGTCCTGGTTTACATTTGGGATGAGTGGGACTCTTTAACCGATTGACCTTTAGTGACAATTCAAAGCGGTAGAGGTAGAAAGCAAGAAGGTCATAGACGAAACCTTTTCATCCTTATAAAATGTCGTAAAGCAATGCTGAATACCGTCTAGCAGAATTTACATAGATCAAGTTTTATCATAATTCGATAAGAATAACCAGCAATACCAAAACAAAAACATACTCGTCTACTTATACTGCCTAATTGAATAAAGAAAGAAAATACATTTATTCAACATAGACTAGAGGGTACACAACATATTCTGCAAAACAAAAAAGGTGTATTTCGTTGTAAGAAATTAGCAGGAATGTATGCCTGGTCTGCGCCAATTAGTTAAAGGTAAAAAAAATATATGCATATTCCCAATGTCATCATCATCTGCCAAGCCTTTTCCCAACTATGTTGAGGTCGGCTTCCAGTCTAAACGGATGCAGCTGAATACCAGTATTTTACATGGAGCGACTGCCTATCTGACCTCCACAACCCAGTTACTGGGTAATACGATACTCCTTGGTAAGACTGGTTGTTAGACTTTCGGGCTTCTGACGACCCGTAACGACTCAAAGATCTTGAAATGACTCTCGATATGTAATGGATGGTCACCCATCTACGGACTGTCCTAGGCATGCGTAGCTAAACTTAACCTAACCCGTGGGGCTGTTATTGTTTAGCCACGAGCCCCTCTCATATTCCCCATAAAGCAGAACCAGAAGAAACTCCACAATCAGTTTTGATAATGAACGCGATTTGCGTCAATTATTTCAACCGCCCGGCCGTCGTCATTAACATAGACTATATTATTCAGCCAAGGGCTTACCGTTACCTCATTTGCACCGTGTTATAAGCAGCAAATTACGAATTATAGAAGCAATAATGGTTTATTAACACTAGCCGAGGAAGTTAAATCAAGTAAACTGTATTTGCTGGACCGAGGTCTTTTTCTGGAGTTGCTTGTAATCTACGACAGACTGATGAACTCCGATCGATTTATTATAATATCTACTAATACAGGCAGATATGGGAAGCCTACCTTTCATAGACTTTTAGATCGGAAATTGAAACCAAGCCTAATGTGTCATAACGATCACCAGAATTGAACTCCAAATATTTAAAATACCACTTTGAGTAAAACCACTCAGCTTACTTTCCTATAACTTACAACATAACTCAAAAAACAATACATTACACAAAAACCCACCCCATTTTAAAAGCCCAAAACAAGAAGAACAATATCTTCCATGACATAAAATTCGAAAAAAAGTTTAATGGGACCAAAATCCTGGCTCCAATAAAACATAAAAATACCCCAATATATTAGACGAAATTGATATTGTATAGATGATCCCTATTATAACGGTGGTATGAGCACAGTACCCTGTTTTGCATATAGAAAAGCGATTCTTTTTTGCTGGAAGTTTTTGAGGAACGATGGAAAAAGTGCAGTGGACTGCGCGCAAGAATTAATGGTGTGAAACTTCGGACCGGGCCGTCGTGGGAGCCGGTTATATGGCACGGTCTAAATTTATGTACGTTCACGATTCCGTAGCTGGCTGGTTTTTGGGCGAATTTTTGCTGATCGTTTGTTAGCGTTTGAGCATTGATTAAAAGGAGTACGTTGAATTATGTAGTGACTGTAAATTGCGTACAATGTCTTGTACTTAATTGGAAAGCTGTCACTATCTCTATCATCATCATCAGACCATAGCTGGAAGTACTCTTCAAAAGTTTTGAAGACGTCAGAATCTTAAATTTTCTTAAAGTCTGTGCCGAAAACCATAAAATGTTGGACTTCCTAACTTAAACTGACACAATTTGTCTTCCTTCTATAGAGCCTCCACAAAAATTGTAACCTAATTGTAGCCACAAAGGCAGACCATCGATCACGGACGAAGCCGTCATCGCATTCAATAAGAATCTGCATCAAACGATTGCTACAATCAATCCTCATTTGCCGAGACGCCGAAAAAATCAGCCGACGAGAAGCCACAGATGGCGGAGCATTTTTAATAGTCGCCAAGAACTCGCCAGTCACCAACAGACAAATCTACTGTAATTAATGACTATGAGGGTATTTTTTTTTTCACTCCGATACCAATAAAGGAGACATTACTGAAGGGACAAAACAAAACATTGCGGCCGGTGTCGAACGAAAGGAGAATTTATCATCTAGACGGCACCGGCAGTCGGCGCACCCGCCAATGTCCATTTGGATAATGCCCAACGCGATTAAAAATATAAAAATACCCCCACCCGACCCCTGTGGGGAGAGGGGGGATTTGACGGAGGACATCGCGCTGAGGACACAAAAGGATTATAAATGAGAAGGAATTTTAGATAATATTTGTACGTTGGATGTGGATTGTAATGTCGGGAGAGATCGGCCGGCGGGGCCGCAAGCGTGGGGCCGGGGGGCGCCTTCCGCGATCCGCACCTAATGAGTGTTTGTATCAATTTGTTAGTATTGTATTTGAATATTTTTACGTTCGTTACGATTTTAATCCCTTGTGGTTGTGGCAGACTGGATCGATGCTTTTTTTTTAATTCTCGGCCGTTTGATCGCCGGGTCCGTTTGTGTTGATTAAAGGCGTTGTTCGAGGTTTTGGGGACCTATGTCTCGACCGCACTCTCTTTTTATACTTTTTACTCGTGTCCGACAATTTGGATGGGTGTAGAATATTAAAAGTGTGATTATGTTGTGACTGCCTGTTCCACACCCATTACGAGTGATGAGGTCGTTATGGAAGTAGTTCATTGTTCATAAAACGAGCCCTAACTTTAACTAGGCACTGAAAATACAAAAATTTCCTAATTCCACCGTGCGTTATAAAAAAATAATTAATTCTAATTACTCTGTAGGCCTTAAAAAATACAATTCGCTCGTGTAGGACCCCACGATAGTATAAAGGGTCAGATAAACATGAAAAAATATAATTCGTATTCATAATTAATACATTTAAAAAATATTATATTTTCCAGGGCGTTTTTAGACTACGAAGGATGAATCCGAATGAGCGAGAAAAGAATAACACAGCTCTGAGCGAGCGACACTCGGTGTTTTCAATTCATTATCTCGAAAACAAAAATTTCATTAGCCCCGAGATTTCCTTTTTAAATTTAATTATTCATATTTAAATTAAACAAAATATAATAGAGGTCCGCCAGAGAAAAAAGCGGCTTTATCGTATCATATTTTATTAACCGAATTTATAATTCTACGCCGATTCGAGTAAATCCCCTACAGTGGGTAGACGGAGGGGGTTGCGGGCCTCTCCCTGGGAAATATTTATGAATGCCAAGCAGAAAAATCCACAATAATATTTCAGGGTGGACGTCGGCCGCGGTCTTTACTTGCCAGCCCCTGATCTATTTAAAAAAAGGCCTCCCGGAAGGACAAAAGGGCTGCGGGGTGCTCGTAAAAAAACTGGACACGTATAGAGGTTACCGGCCGTCCGGCCGCTTTGTCTGATTCTTATTTTTTACCGGATCGGATCCTTTTCGCCGTTTTTTATCGGTTTTTGTTCCGGAGACACTACGGACCGGGTCGGATACCCCGTTTGTTCTAATGTCATCCCATTTGTAATTTTTACGTTTCACTGTATGTGTATTTTTTTTAGTTGACCGCTTAATGGTTACCCTTTTCTTTGGTATGTAAAAATTGTTTGATTTATATTTGGGTTGCTGACCAGCGACAGTTTTCTTTGGGTTCTATTTTAATTGTATTCATTCTACATTCACGTGTATCAAGCAGAATTGTTTTATTCAGGTCACATTTTTTACTTTCATAACACACTAAATCCAAAATTACAAAATGTTGCCGCTGCGTTTTCCAAATTCTAATACGTATACATGAACTGAGCATCATGATGGAGAGCAGCCAAATACAACCTTGTACGATTATTTTCTTTGGGAAAGGTGGAAGATGCAGGCACTGCAACATAAGCTATTATCCCAAAACCACTTCGGGATTTTACTCCTACTATACCAACACAGAAAATACTGTTAAAACAGTAGGCAACCAATGAATGCAAAGTTGTGCACAATGAACTGGCTGCTGTAACTGAATCCCGAACGTGGCCGGAAATGGGATTAGCATCAAATTGGACGTGTAGCATGCGCTGTGCCCCAGTAGCGGGACCTATTGATAGACATTGTAATTGTGAAGTAAACGCTTTTTGAAATACTGGGCTTTTTGTGAAGGCTGGATAACCTGTCTAGCTTAATCTGGAGGTGAACTTTAGGATAACAGACCGGTAATCTTGTTGTCAAGTCAGTCAAATTTACAATTCAACAGAGCATAGAGCAAGTTAGATAAAAACACTACTTCTAATGTTTGGGTCTCGATTGAGAAAATGAGTTTCTGCTTTAAACACGAGTTTCTCAATTCAACTGTAGAAAAGCTACGTCTACTGCTCGAAAATTTATTATTTCGAGTCCTGCTATTTAACCGTTCCTGTGTCCGTTTCCCAACATTTCGCGTATGTTGATCCAATTAAATTTTTAGGTAATATGGTCCAAATAACAACCGCTAAAATATACTACATAAGTCTACCCACAAAATGTGGCTCATTTTGCTTTACATTTCACCTTCAGTTCGGAATCACAGACCCCATTTTAATATTAAACAAGTAAATCCGACAAGAAGGCGAGTTCTAAACGCACGATTAATCCAGGCCGCGTTCCCGCCAAAAAAACAGAAAAAAAAAACAAAATGGCCGGCGAAT
Organism: Dicycla oo; assembly: GCA_948252095.1. Classification (NCBI taxonomy): domain Eukaryota; kingdom Metazoa; phylum Arthropoda; class Insecta; order Lepidoptera; family Noctuidae; genus Dicycla; species Dicycla oo. Next base: position 25,856,643 of record OX411729.1, on the reverse strand, counting down.
AATCAAATTATTAGAAGGCCCACGTGAGGGCACCGCGGTCTTACCGCTTATTTATCATAGATGTAATGGATGTTACCGTTTTTTTTTTTTCGGACGATGTTATCGGCTTGTTTTTGCAGTGTGGATGACTCGGTTGCCGCATTATTTTTGTCTCGTAATTATTTTAGTTCAAGATCTCAGAGCAATTCAGACTTAAACTATAAGTAGGATGACGTCATTTTTGTGAGCTATAAAGCGTCTGACGGGAAAAACCACCGACAGGAAGTGTCTGACTAGGTCTGACAGTACTGATAATTATTAATTATTAACAATATTCTGTAAAACATACATAAAATTCAGCCGTCAGATTTTAAGAAAAGTCAGTCATATTTTTACGTAACTTTAGTAGGTACATACCTGATACCTGAAAATTGGTTGTCGGCCCAAGGTTGCAGGTATGCATACGTTCAAAGTACATACTAACACTACTCTATTCTATCCTATACATTTTGTTAATCAGAAAATAAGTAAGGTCTGGCGGGCCCTGCGATCTTGCTCTATTTCGCAACTTAGTGGCTTACGCTCTCACGATATAAGAGTTTGATTGATTTAGATTGGAATTACTTTCAGCAAAGCGCACTGATTTACAAAGTAAAGAAAATTCTTAACTCGATACTCACTAACTGAAACGCATCGACATACTCGTAATTATTCATACACACATCCTTTTGTTGCCAACAACTTACAAAATCTTTATCTCAAAATCTTATCCTGCACCCTAATTGCGTAGTACACATATCGATCTGAATCTGAATAATTTTGAAGCAAATTGCTAATCCATTGCTTTATATGTTCGAAAAATTTGTCTTCTCAACACCGTAAATAACGCAATGAATGCAGTTGAACTGTCAAAATGAAACCGATTCCGATTGATAGTGTTTTACGTACTACAATTGACAGTGTTCTCTTCACAGGAGTTACTCACTGGATGAAAGATTCCTGTACTGCCAGGGTGAAGTACGCCGCGTACACTGGCATCCAGGGTCACTGTCACATGTGTTCGTCCTGGGATCTGATAACACTATCAGGTAAGGTCACTAATGTATTACTTGTAGTAATTTGTTTGTGTTATTTGTTCTTGTATTAATGTTTACTTTAAGTATGTTTGAATTCTCGAGCTATAACAATCGGCAGATTAATTTGCGGCGTACAATTTTTACCCGACTGCCAAGAAAGGGTTATGTTTTTCGCGCGTATCTTGTATTTTTGTAAATTTCTTTATTACCTCGGTATCTTCCAAACGGCTGGATGGATTTCGACAGTTAATGTATCGTTATATTCAAAATCAAAATCAAAAGTCATTTATTCAAACTAGGCTGAGAATCAGCACTTTTTGAACGTCAAAATTACATAAGACAGTCCCCCAAAACGCCCGCCCTTCACCACTTCCTAGTGCTTTAGCTGGGGAGAAGAAGTGGCGCAACAAACTCCCCAGCAGCACAGCTGTCTGTTCAGTTAAAAAAAAAATGATTCTATATAACACTGCGCATAATAATTTAGGTACATTACGCAATACAAAACATTAAATTAAATTATTTGCTATAAGTAAGCTAGCACACGCCAATATACCAAAAAAAAAAAAAAATCGAAAACTATACTCAAGCAGAAACAAAATACAAAACTAAAAACGTAAGCAGAACTTTATACCCAAATAAAAGCCTCCAGTAATAAAGGGCGTGCCCACTTACATATAGCCGTACATGTAGTCGTAACTCAAAGTCACAGATGATAAACTAGGACCATCGAAGTAAAATCAACAACGAGTTAAGTTACTAATAACAAAACAAAACCAAGGTCAGCAAGACGACCTGTCACCACAAGCAGCACCCGTTCACGAGTATAACGCAAAGACCAGCCATTACCCCCCTCGCCATATTTGAGGGAAGGGGACAACCCGACCCCCGACGCTACCGCAAGCAGTGACATCTAAGGGAGCATGACGAACTTGCTGCCGGTTGCTCGGGCAAGAAAAACTATGATCAATTGTCGAGGTCACTAGCTAACCACATATTGCAATACCACTCATAAAAATAAATAAACATTGAAATGAGTAGATTATGTCAATAATAAATAAAAATAAAATTAAAATAAATTGACCTTGAGAGTCAAACAAAATAAATAATTATATGAACTCATATAACCTGTAAGTAGCTATGCTAATTCTGGAGAAAGAACATAAACATTGTCTTAAGCTAAACACAGCGACCAACTATTCTTATCGTTTAAGTAATCGTTGATAGAATAGTATGCCTTTGAACAAAGGTTAGATTTTACTTTAGCTTTGAACGCATTAAAGGGCAAATCTAGCAAAGAAGAGAGTAGCTTGTTATAAAAAGATATACCAAGCCCAACAAATGAGTTATGAACCTTATGAAGCCGGTGAAATGGAGCACGTAATTTGTCCTTATTTCTGGTGTTAACATTGTGAATATCACTGTTTTTAGTGTATAAATGTATGTTTTGTCTAATATATAAGATGTTGGCGAAGATGAATTGTGATGCCACCGTGAGAATACCAATCTGTTTAAAAAAATCTCTCAAAGAAACTCTGGCACCGAGCTGGTAAATTGCTCGAACAGCTCGTTTCTGAAGAACAAATATATTTTGAACATCAGCGGCTTTGCCCCAGAGCAGAATACCGTATGACATAACGCTATGAAAATAACTAAAATAGACTAACCGAGCTGTATCAACGTCAGTGTATTGTCTTATTTTCCTGACGGCGTAGGCGGCTGAACTGAGCCTTCCCGCTAGGCTTGATATATGTGGGCCCCACTGAAGTTTGGCATCTACTGTTATACCCAGAAAAACTGCCGAGTCTACAGTTTTAAGCATCTCTTTATCTAAAACGATGTTGGGTCCTAGATTTCTAACATTCGGTAAGGCAAACTTTATACATTTCGTTTTCTTTGAATTGAGAACTAAGTTATTTGTCGTAAACCAATCTGTAACCATTGAGAGTGCACTGTTTACGTCGTCAAAATCTTGTCTATTCCTGTCTACTTTAAAAATAAGAGAGGTATCATCTGCAAACAGTACAACGTCACAGATACCCTTTAAACAGAATGGTAAGTCATTGATATACACTAAAAACAAGAATGGACCCAGTATTGAACCTTGAGGTACACCTAACTGAACTGGTAGCCCGGAAGATTTCACACCATTTACATCTACACATTGAAACCTATTATGTAAATATGAATTTATTACTTTAAGAGCTTCGTTTTGTACACCGTAATGATGTAGTTTACGCAAAAGCGTGTCATGGTGCACGCAATCAAAGGCTTTGGAAAGGTCACAGAAAATTCCAATAGCATTTTGCGAGTTCTCCCATGCGTTAAATATATGTTTCAGCAGAGCAACACCCGCATCTGTAGTCGAACGACCTTTAGTAAAGCCATATTGTTCATCATGAAGGAGGCCATTGAAATTAAAATGTCTTAGCAACTGCTTGAGTATTAACTTTTCAAATATTTTGCTAAATGCAGGTAAGATAGAAATAGGCCTAAAATTGCCAACGTCATTTTTATTACCTGATTTAAATAAAGGTATGACTTTACTACTTTTCATGAGGTCAGGAAAAGTTCCTACATCAACACATTTATTAAAAGTAACAGCTAGATAGGGGGCTACTATGTCTATTATATTACTTAACAGTTTAATGGAGATGCCCCAGTAATCACCAGTGTTTTTAGACTTAAGTGTGTTAAATACATTAACTACATCACGAGGTGTTATATGTTCGAAGCTAAATAAGCGACCACATTTAGGCACACTACTATGCAAAAGGGTTTCAGCTTTAGACGGGGATGAATTTAAGGAGCGAGTCGTAGTTATAGGTATGTTGGCAAAAAACTCATTAAATACCTCAGCAACGTCTGCTGCTTTATTAACTAATTTGTTGTCGACCATAACTTCAAGTTGTTTGTCTTGTTTAACCGACTTACCCGTTTCATTGTTAATAATTTTCCAAGTGGTTTTTACTTTGTTATTGGAATTTTTAATTGTATTGCTTAAAAATTTAGATTTAGCACAAACACAAATACTTTTAAATACTTTTGAATAATTTTTGACATACTCTAGGAAAGGAGTATCAAACCTGTGCTTTTTCAAACCATATAATTCGTATAGTCTCGCTCTACTTTTATAAATACCTGGAGTAGCCCATTGGTTAAAGCCAACGGTAGTGCCATTAATATTAATGGTTTTAGTCTTGAAGGTAGATTGGTACTCTTTTTGCACAACATCAAAAAGGGCTCCATAGATTTCATTAGGATTGTCATGTTCTACTATAGATGGTCTAATTCTTTGGGCTACATTATTTTTAAATTTGTTGCAACGACTAGCTGTATAAGGCCTGCATTCTATTTTATGCGGCTTTTTATGTAATGGCATAGGGAAGCTAGCTAATAAACCACAGTGGTCAGACCTTAAGTCACTTAGCACTAATTTATTTTTGGCATCACAATCACTAAAAATATTATCAAGACATGTGGACGAAGATGCCGTGATCCTAGTAGGTTCAAAAAACAAGTTAAATAAATTATAAGACCTAAAAAGATTGAGAAGTCTAATACTAAATGGAGTAACATCTAAAATATTAATATTAAAATCTCCACATAAAATTATACTTTTATTACTAGATTTTAACCTATTGAGTGCATCTTCCATTACCGATTCAAAATGAGTAAAATCCCCAGAAGGGGGTCGATATACGCAAATTATAACGTATCGCTCGAGTTCAACACAAGACAACTCAATAGTGCGCTCGATAGAAAGATTAACTAAATCTAACCGTTGTTTACATTTCAACTTGTTTGAAACCAGAACTAAAGACCCACCGCGAATAGCACTTTTCCTTACAAATGCACTTTGTACCGTAAAATAATCATCATTTATAAACAATACTTCATGTTCCTTCAACCAGTGTTCAGTCATACATAACACCTGAACATTATAGTTCTCCATAAATAAACTTAACTCTAGCTCTTTGCCGGACAGACCCTGCATATTTTGATGTACAACATTCAATATATGCGGCTGACCCATTGTCACACCTAATAGTTTAAACTACAAGGTGTGTCAAAAGTGGTGTTAGTACCACTACTAACAGTATTCGATGGTACATTACAGGTACCGGTGTCACTTTGTATATTGTATGCTAAAAGATTAGCAATAAGTCTCCGACAACTAGGTGGCAAATATATTGTATTATTTGTCAGTTTGTAATCAGTAATAAATTGATTACAGTCGAAATATAAAATAACATCACTGTGATGACAAGTCCTATTATAAATTAACATATTTAAATTATAAATGTGCCTATTTTGCTCATCAGACAAATATTGCGAATAAGGTAAGGCACAGAAAATAAATTTACAATTCTTGGTCTTGTTAAGATGCAACATCAAATGGACACATTCATTTATGTCCTTTTTTCTTACAGTTAAACTATCCCCATACAATAATATAACAGTGGAACTGGGGTTTATTTTTGTCAATTTAATTTTCCTAATTAATTGGCTAATACTGGCACCGGGTAAACAATGATTAATTACAGATTGTTGTGAACACTGATTAAATATACTACCAAAACCTTGACCAAATTTGTCAGAAAATATATATGTTGTTTTAATCAAATTATTCATACTATTGTTATCATCATACATACAGCTACCTACTGGCTGAGCCACTGAGGGTATGGGTGTACCAAGTTGAGGCTGGGGCTCCTGGGAGCAGGCACAGCTAAAAGAGAGGTTATTAGTCAGAGACTCATACCTCTCCGCATTGTACTTGACCAGGTCTGCCAACTCATTGGCCTCCTGCAAGCGCTTACTCAGGTCTTGTTGAGTAGCCTCATATTTACTAAAGATCTCCTTTAGAGCAAATTCCTTCACAAACAATTCATCCTGAAGGTGCTGAGTGTCGGTATCATACATAGTATTACATAATTCTAACTCAGTATTACACTTTTTTAATTCTTGAATTAAATTTAGATTTTTTTGCCTAAGTTTTGTATTCAATTTATTAACTTTATGGCGTTTTAATGATTTATGAATTTTTCTAATTAATCTATTAATTTTAATATATTTTTTTAACTTGTTATGGCTAGTATACAGTTTGCATTTAGTAACAGTGTCATCAGTTAAGTCTATTGTTACAATTGGCTCAACACATGTGGATCCGGACCCGCTACCAACCAACTCATCATAAAGTTTGCATGTGATCACAGACTCTTCACTGGCTTTGTGGGATTCCAGACGGGTTATTGTGTTGTGGGCCCTGCTTAAGGCCCGTCCTCCCTAAAATACGGCGAAACTAAGTAACTTTGTGTCCATTTTTTACAGTAACTATAGCAGATTTTTGATAGAAAAAAAAAATGCAATAATCTACAGTACATAAGAAGTGATTTCATGTGTCCAGAAATCTGTTTTAGTTTATATAACTAAAGAAAAAAAAAGCTAAACACAGGTCTGTTTTTTCTAGTTTTTACCATATTACTCCTACAATTTTCATTAAAATTGTTCATAAATTTATACAGTTCTCTACAAAATAATAAGAAATGATTTCATGTTATTACTTTTTTTAAATTATTTTTATTTTATTTTAAATTAATTTACAAAGCAAATCCTTAGCGGCAAATTTACGCTGCGCCCCGCTCTCGCCCAAAATCTCAGTGCGGGGCGAGACGTGTTGCTGGACGGACCTGTGCTGCTTTGCGTGACGACCTCCTCGCTTCGATAAACATTGTTTTTTTGTGAATAGTGTAGCCACACGGACAGTTTCATTTAATTTTTGGTATCTTACCTACCTAGTTACGTGACTATATTTTTTGTGTGAATACTTTTACTTTATTAATATTAGTTAGTGTATTCAGTGTGTTTTGTTATAATAGGTTGGGGAAAAAGTTTCTTCGCATTTTTTAAGAAAATTCAAAACATTTTTTAATATAGTTTATTTACATTTAACTAAAGTATGTAGGTACCATTTTGTTCGATAACTTTTTGCCATCTTGTAGGTAGGGACATGATCCCATTGCTATAGAAATTTTGGGACTTCTGGTCAAAATACCGCGACAAGAGGTTTTGGCAGTCCTCTCGTGATGTTAACCTGACACTGCCTAAAGAATTCTGAAGAGACCGAAACAGGTGGAAATCTGAAGGTGCAAGGTCAAGACTATACGGCGGATGCATTAACACCTCCCAGCCAAACTATCTTAATTTTTGCTGAGTGGCTAAAGATGTGTGAGGTCTAGCGTTATCATGATGAAAAACCACACCCCTTCTGTTGATTAATTCCGGCCGCTTTCTCTCAACTTCTTGCTTTAATCTCATCAGTTGTTCGCAGTAGAGTTCAGAATCGATGGTCCTGCCTGGTGGTAACAGCTCATAATGAATAATGCCCTTCCAATCCCACCACACACACAGCAGCACCTTGTTGCGAGTTAACCCGGGTTTCGCCACAGTCTGTGAAGCCTAACCGGCCTTTGACCACGACCTTTTTCACACGTTCTTGTCATACGTGATCCACTTTTCATCACCAGTTATCAGCTTCTTCAAAAATGGTTCGGTTTCATTACGTCGTATTAAAGAATCACAAATGAGTACACGGTTCATTAGGTTTCTTTCAGTGAGCTCGTGAGGTACCCAAATGTCGAGCTTTTTTGTGTACCCAGTTTTTTCAAATGCGCCAAAACTGTTTTGTGGTCAATTTCCAGTTCTTCAGCTACGTCGTAACTAGAGATGGGCAGAGGGTTTAAACCCAATGGGTGGAAACGGGTTTAAACCGGGTTTTTTGGGTTTAAACGGGTTTAAACCCGAATAAAAACCCAAACAGCGGGTCTAAATTGAGTACTTTCACTATTATCTTGGATCGTGGACCTAACACGATTTAGGTACTTCTAGTGTTTTTTGGAGTATAAATATCACTGATAGTGGTGCATTTAACAGCACATCAAGTTTGACAACTTACTCTTGCACATGATATTTCAACAATTGTATTATTTATGCAAGTATTTCATCACAGCCCATTCAAAACTAAAATATCAAGCATATTTAAAATAATAGCTATAAGTAGTATCACACATACTAGTCTACTGTTGATCTCAGAGATTGACTTTTGCACGTCCCCAGACGTAAAAATTCTCAACCTCAGAATGGGTTTGACAGACAGAAGTGCCCACTAGGGAAGTTCTAATTGAACGAATAACCGGCGCGTTCCAAACTATGACAGAAGAAATGCGACTACGTGCAGACGCCAGCACATGAAGCTACTACAATCTGTCAGATTTCTTTAATAGAGTTTCGACTTTATTGCTAAGGCATTAGGGTCAAGGTTGATTGGGAAAATCTGACAGTTTCGGGTAGGTTGACCTGCTGGCGTCTGTACAACGACAGTTGAAATAAGAAACAGATGTCGTGCGTGCATACGAAATGGAGGAGGTCAATTTGAACAAGATTTATAACTTTTGTTAACTATTCTGTCCCACTGCTGGGCAAAGGCATTTCTCCCATTTCTTTCCATCTCTCCCGGCGGGTGTTTTGCCTCCTTTTTTATAACTTTACTTTAATAAAAACATAATAACCTTAATAAGTCTTTTCTTAACCCTGACTCTCCAAACTAGCGTTTTGACTACATAATGAATAATTTCTATGACATGTAGGATACTGTTAGAAAGGGTATACTAATAACCAAGGACCGGACAACCCCGCTTAAGAGTTAAGCCTTTGGACAGGGTAACCCTTACATGGGGTAACTCACATCGCAGTGTTACTTTTTGTTCGAGTTACATCCTCGAAACCCAGCGAAATGGTTAACACCTTTATTAAGGTAACCACGTAAAGGGGTTAACACCTTCAATGACTTAAGCCTTTGAAGAGGTTACCTTCTCGAAAAGCTTTTTTCGGGTTACCCTGGATTACCTAATAAGTAGTAGTTGCTAGTAGTAGCTTGAGTAGTTCCGTCCGAGTTCCGAATCAAATGACGAATAATGAAAATAAACAAGTATAGACACGAAGAAATAAATATTATTACAATGTTTAGCATGTGTGACGAGCAAAATTGAACTATAAGATCATACAGACAATAGGTGTTTTCCATGTTTACAAGTCACTCCTCAAGTCGGTACACGCAAGATTGGCGGACCGCCGGGCGCGGTACGATGTCACGTGCGGTCGTGGTTGTGCAATTTTCAAACTAATATCGATTGTAAACAGTGCATATTACAATGTCTTGAGTTGGAATGGCTTACCCTGTTACAGTGTTGCAGGGTGTTGAAAAGGTAACCCGTTCGTAACGGGTTAACTACACCCGTTCGAAGGTGTACCATGTATCATAGGGTTTTTTTTGAAGCGCTTAAAATAACCATTTCAAACACCCTTTCAACGAGTATCCGGCCGGTCCCTGCTAATAACTAAAGAACTTTTTAAAATAAAGCTAAGTTCAAAATGGCTCTTAGTTTTTTTTAACGAATTTAGAAGTTGTAAAATTTCATACATTCAATAAAAAATTAAACTTTGGAAGCTTGTAAGGAATTTTCTTGAAACCAGTTGTATCAAACAAAGATGTATTTGGATTTAAATGACTTTGGAGAGTATTATTTTGTGCCACTACACCCACAAACAAAAAAGTTATTTCGAATTAAAGGAAACATTTTGGGTATTTATTTTCATTAAAAAAAAACATATTTAACCAACCGTGACATTTGGGACAAAGGGTTTATGGGTAGAACCTAGCTAATGACACCCAAATCCCTGGAAAAATTGTATCGGTCCATGCGTCAAACACCCTGTATATGTAAATATTAGTGAATAATACTAGAATATTCACAAATATTTACATTATCCATGTTTAAATTGATAAATTTCACCAAATCAATAAACACCCGAATAAAAATCCCGTGGGAGGGAATAAATGGGTTTTTATTGGGTTAAAACCCAGTAAACGGGTTTTAACCCGGTTGATTGCCCATCTCTAGTCGTAACTACTGATATGCCGATCTTTCAAAAATGGCATCCATTTTATCCGTAATAGGGCGACCAGAGCGACGTGCATCTTTGACATCGAAATTTCCGGATTGAAAACGCTTAAACCAAATTTGTGCTACTCTCACAGACACTACACTAGGTCCATAAACACCGCAATTTTTTTTTTCGCGGCTTGCGTTGCATTTTTACCTTTTTTGTAGTAAAATTTTAAAATGTATCGAATTTCTTCATTAGATTCACTCATCTTGACGGTACGAAAAACAAATGAAAATCAAACATTTTCCTAATTTGAATTTGGAATTATGTTCTTTAAAATTTAAACTTTCAATGATACCAAAACCAGCCAGATACAAATAGTATAGCCAAAGAGATTTTATTACAAGTTCATACATACTATAATGCGAAAAGACTTTTTCCCCAACCTAATATTATAGTAAAAAAATGTATCTAAACAATCGTTTTCTAAAGCAAGGTGTGTTCAAGATGGGAAGTAAACAAAGACAAAAAAAAAAACGAAATCTCAAAAAGAAGATGGAAACAGGGAAGAAAATGGGACAAAGAAACATCACGATCCCCTCAACATACTTGCTCATTAATGATAAAAAACGAAGGAACATGAAGAGGTAGAAAACCAGAAACCAAATACCAGAACCAAAGCAAGATTCAAGTAAATGAAGAAGAGAAAGAAAATACTTTTTATTACTCTACTGACTTTCCGAATGCTTCAATTCAAGAATTCGGTAATATAAGCGATGATGAAGAAGTTCAAATAAAAAGAAGAAAAACATTGACCGAAAGACAATTAAATTTTAATGAATTTTGAGTAATTTGTCAATAAACAAGTTTATGCTGCCAATATTGGTTTTCTTTTTGAAAGACATGCATATCAACAAAAAAGTTATGATACTAGCAATGCCCGCAACTTCGTACGTGCAAGCATTGAAATAAATGCCGATACCGATTGTTTTAGCTACTAATATTCTTGGTTCTTGAACATATCTTTGGACACACACTACTATCTTGTCTTATAGTACCTACATTTTTATTTGAGGAGCAGGCTCTTTCGCTATCGTCTAGATGTACCTCTAGGGTTCCATACGAGTATCAGGTCCTACATAACATGAATTTAATATCATATAGTGTTCAAAATCCCTTACCCTTTTTTCGTTCGCTTTTTAAATTCATCTCTGCGCTATACAGGTTGCTCTAAGATGCTATTTTAGAAAATTATAAATAAATCAATAAATAATAATGTTTAATGAAATTAAAATATCCTTATAAAACGAGATTGTGGAACCATATACGTGTGTTGATTTCATGTCGCCATTGCAGCGCCACGTTGTATAATTGTTAACTTGTAGAAATGTACAGACGCCAGCACATCAAGCTACTACAATCTGTCAGATTTCTTTAATAGATTTTAGACTTTATTGCTAAAGCTTTTAGGTTCAAGGTTGATTGCGAAAATCTGACAGTTTCGGGTAGGTTGACCTGCTGGCGTCTGTACTTTTATTTCAGAATGTGATTGATGTGACTAATAAAGAAATATCTAAACAAGATGTTTTATGTGTTGCCACTCCTTAAAGATTGTAAAGTTAATTTTTTAATACCTTATATGTAGGTATTTATAAAAACATCTGCGGTCTTACTACAAAAGGTTTAAAAACATGTTCAACGCATGTCTAACGTCAAACTCCATACATAAAAAAACATAAAATACGCGTTGAACATGTGTTTAAATCTTTTGTAATAAGACGCCTGTTATTTATTAATTACTCTATGTCGCGCGCGGTAGTAATCGTGTACACCCTAGCGAAGCATCGCGCGCGATGTTTAGGTTCGGGTGGTGCGGGGAGTAGTACAAAGCTCCGCCCACACACGCAAGGTCATTGGCGCCGGTAAAAACCTTAATTCCAGTTCTAATTCAGATATCCGTCTCAAAGCCAGATCATGGGTGTCACTACATTGTTGGAAATTTGACACGAGTTGAAGGAGATGTTGATGCTGGTCAAGTGTGTCCATATGCTGTGTATGTAGTTCAGCCAACTGGTTCTTAAGCTCAGTGTTCTTGTTATTAATGTACTGCACTTCCACCTCGCTGTCTTCCCTTTCCTGTAGCAGCTGATCGCATTGCTTTTTACTATATTCCAACTCTTTTAATGTAGCCCTCAGTTTTTCCTCCAAGGATGCAGTTCTACGGGTCAACATATTTACAAGCAAACCCTAGATGCACCCTGGAATGAGATAAGAGAAAGCTAAGTGAAGGTGAATATAATAAAAGGAATAAGAAAGCAGGATAAGATGTGTATAGTAAATACCTACTAGATCAAAGGGTCTACTGGGATTACAAATAATTTTGAACAAACAAAAGAATAAAAGTTATGAGGAGTGTGTAATCGCAATTATGGGATTATAATTTATATTTTAATTCACTGGTATTGGTATGTCTATTGAAAAACAACAAAAATTAAGTTTGCAAAAAGGTTGGGGGTAGGTACTACTATTTTAAATGTATCTAAATCCAGTTATTAACATTAATTTGCACTAATACAGTAATTTAACATAACAGAGGATTTCTAATAATAAAAGGCAGTGATTCCTGTGGGGTCCTTAACGTAATTGATGCGATTTTATCCTAATTAGGCATGAACATAATGTGCAGTAAAAAAAAAAAAAAATATGGAGAACTAGAGGTTTATTTAGGGCGCAGCTCAAAAGGGACGAGCAATATAAACGTTAAAGAGGAAAAGGTGTATTGGGAACTAACGGTTTAGTAATAAATATGCTTGAAATTAAAACAAATACTCCCCGGGATAGGTGGTGATTTCAAATCCGTCCGTTGGATGACAGCTGATACTATTTCATTGATTTTGCTTTGATTTTGCAGCGAAATTACTCACAAACACTAGACCTTAATATTTAAGACTACATCTATCGAATTTAAACACTTTTATCAATAATTATACATGAAAAATATTAATTTTACAATTTAATTCTAACACGAAAAAATTTGACGTTCCGGCTGCCAGTGTTGCCAGATACCTCTGTTTCGTTTTAAAAACCCCAAGTGTCCTTAGTTAGGTGTTTGAAAAATAAACAAAATGGTGGATTTTTGGCGCGAAATAGTGATACGTTAATAATAATAAAAAAAAATAACGAAACCTATCAAGTAGGGTATCAAAATAAAGGAAATTAAAAATATATATAAATTATATGTTTAAATTTAATTAGGAATAATAAATTGGTTAATTCAATAATTAATAAATATCCGTAGCCCAATCATTTTTAAATTGTCTAAGTTTATATTAATAAATTAAAAAAATTGAAATAAAAAAAATATTTAAAAAAAAAAACCCTTCTGCACAAACACGTAACTGAAAACATTACCTATTGAATTTTGGTATCGCAGACGGTGACAAACCAATAACCTGTGATACCAAAATTCAATAGATTATAGGTAAGTAATGCTTGTTTTTCTCTTTTCAGTTATGTGTGTGTGCAGACGGGTTTTTTGTTTTTTTTTATTATTACTAGTGATACCGGAGCTACACTGATCTTATTGATTTTACAACAACTAAACTAAAAACGAAGATTACTGTGGAAACCGATCTACTTAAATTACTTGATTACTGAGACGGAGCAAGTAATCGTCCTTTTTGTTAGAAAAAATATGAGTATACCTTCATACAGATGATCATCATCATTCTCCTGTCCATATGGCCCTGGGTCGGCGCAACATGTCCCTTTTTTCCATATTTCTCCATTAGTCGTCATCTCGGCTAGAAAGGGGTCATCCCCTTATCCCATATCATCTTTCACACATTCCATCCATCGTTTCTTTGGTCTTCCCCTACTCTTGTAGTCGTCGACATTCATACTTAAAATATTCCTCACGATATTTTCCTCATTCCTCCGCATCACATGCCCATACCATGACAACGATTTCCGCACAACTTTCCAGTCACCCGGTGCAACTTTCAGACTTCCTCTTATGTACTCTTACTCTATCCATTCGTGTAACACACACATCCTTCTTAGCATTCTCGTCTCAGCTGCTTGCAATTGCCTTTGCCTTTTGTGGCCCTTCATACAGATGATAATTATTATGTTTTCAAATGGTACTGATTTGGGATTTCTTGATTGGAGTAAAATTTTGGCGACAAATCGGAACAGTGACGATTGTTAATAACTGTCCTGCACCCCAATTGTGTTACAAACACATTTTTAATTACAAACCGAAGGATTTTGACTGATTTCTTAATCCATTGCTTCAAATGTTTGACAAACTCGTCTGCCCAGCAACGTAAATAACGCAATGAATGTTGTTGGTTTGTCAAATGAAATGCCATTGCCATTTTAAGTGTGACGCAATTACCCTCCTGATCTACTGGATGCGATCGACATCAACAATTACCCTGCTGATCTACTGGATGCGATCGACATCAATAATGACCCTGCTGTTCTACTAGATACGATCGATATCAACAATTACCCTTCTGATCTACTGGATGCGATCGACATCAACAATTACCCTGCTGATCTACTGGATGCGATCGATATCAACAATGACCCTGCTGTTCTACTAGATACGATCGATATCAACAATTACCCTTCTGATCTACTGGATGCGATCGACATCAGCAATCCTCATTAATTTTTTATCGATCTCGAATCAAGTCGTATCACCATTTCCTTTGGGAGACTCAGTAATAATCTGCTAAATTCAAACAAATCTCGCCCATTGCAGGCTCTACAACATAGCCTTAAAGAAAGGTCCAAAGCTGGTGCAGATCCTGACCATCGGCATCAAGCCATCAGGGCAAATTGCCGGCAGGGACCTACTGGACAGTCTGGGCGATACGGCGGTAGACTTCACGCCTATACCTGACTCCGAGACCCTTCTGATCTTGAGGGGCAACGGTGATGTTTATATGATGGAGTGTGAGCTGGATCGTAAGAGGTAAGACAAAGAACATGTTGAACATGAAGTTTCATTGTCAATACCCGGGTGTTAATGTTGCACATCGATAACCACATCGGGTTTGGTTTAAAATGGCTATTAATATGGCATATTAGCGGCCATTTCACGGCTTATATTTATTGCCTTATATTTTTCACATTGCAAATGCCATTCTAAATGCCTCTAGAAAAGATTCTTCAAGATATTATATGTCATAGCTACAAATGAAGATTGGTGTTTGCAGTTTTATGTAGTATTAGTGTGACTTCTAAGAGATGTTATTATTCTGTGGTGCTAATTATTCTAAATCGCCACATCTAATCTTTAGCAGTAGTATGTTTAGTTTTTGTGAACGTCTTACAACCTTGGTCGATCGACGTAGAAAGATGACATCGTGACATATTTGATTCTCTTTATTATTTCCCTATTCTTCATTTCAGCCCCCTCCAACCGAAGCTATCAGGTCCTCTGGCTATGTACCCTCCTGCTGACGACAACTACGGCTCGGAGTCGTGTTCCGTCACCGCATTGGGTGGAGGTAACACCCCTCCACTGGTCGTGGTCGCGACCTGTTCAGCGGCACTGTACCATTGCCTCTTGTTACCTAATGTAAGTAAGAACTTGCCACGTTCTGAAGCTATGGCACTGACACTCCGCAGTTTAGGTTTGAAGCTACAAGTACGCGGCGGGCCTATCTCACTGGGCCAATTCAGTAGGACTGCCGCGGTCACAAGGTATAAGAGTTACTCGTTAGAAAGAGAGTCAACTTGTAGGTGAATATAACTGTAGTTAATAAGCGTTGTGCGACCTGAATTGCACTTATTTGTGTCGTAGCAAGAGTCGCTTTTTGTTTAAATGATTTTGCGGATTGTCCCATTTGTATAATCTGTGGCTATGGTGAGATTGGACAGTTGATCAGAGACCGGGTGATGTAGCGGTTACGCTAGTTATGCCATAAATGTGTATGGATAGTCGTGTCTCGTTCTGGCACGAGATAATAGGAGGATATTGTTCGTACCAGTTGTTTGCCTATCTTCGGTACCAATTATCATCAGTTATACCTATGTAAAATGTTGTGATGGCCCAGTGGTGAAGGTCTCGTCTCTCATACACGATTGTGGGTTCAAATCCGGGCAAATACCAATGTGACTTTTTCACTTCATATGTATTTTCTGAGTATACTCGTATCTTAGACATTACTGACGTCGGTGAAGGAAAAACATCGTGATGCAACTTGGACTTATAGTAATATAAGTCTGAAATCGCCAACACGTCTAGAACAATCGTGGTGATCAATGCTCGTGCCTTCTCAAGGACAATAACAGGCTTATATTATATTATATACCTATGTATGTATAAAGTGACGCTCAAAATGAGACTTACCCGTTTCTATGTCCTTGAAGCAGACACGATTAAGTTAAACAATAAAGAAGATGTTTCAAAATGGGCCAGGTCCGTGTACACTACACCAAAAAAAGAGAAATATCCGTAGAATGCGGGAAAATACAGATAATTCGTATTGTGTATGTGTTGTGGTAGGGAATTGATATTTATCAATTATTTTTATTGACTTTCAACATGATGTAAAAACAATGACCAATAAACCATAGATCGACCACTGATCATAGAAAGAGGACTGTCAGCTGTCACGACAGTGTCACTTCAGTCCTCTTCTTGAGTATTAAACATGTCAAACGTCATTAGTCAATCAAAATGACAGCTTACCGCCATGACGGGTTTTTGTTGTGTGTTGCAATTTCTAGTGTAATTCATTGTGGTTTACCAGCAAACAAAGCCATTTTGAAGTAATTGGACAGTTGAGAACTGTTTTAAATGTATTTCCCTATTTTTATGTATAATGTACACGTACCTGGCCCAAGGTCCATACATTTTGGAACATCTCTTTTGCTGGACTATAATAAAGTTATTTTACTTACTTATTCTCTTATTTGTTTTTACTGTTTGCAGCCATCAGAGAAAGAAGACGGCGAAAGTCACGCCCTCTACGTGGTTGAAGCTGTTGAACTGAACATGGTTCTGAACCCTGACGATGATCTGCAGTATTCTTATCCAGTACACCTTTATCCGGTAAGTTGAAATACTTTAATATTATATTCTGAATGCTTACAAATAAGGTTTGGTTTCCGCCGAAACTTTCATATTTTTATGACCTGTCCTTCAGTATTTATCTTTCCAAAGTCAAGATAATTTACACCGTAATAAATTTGATGTAGGTGTATAATAGGGTACACCTATGCCTAACCCTTCTGTGATTATATGCGTGATGTTATATTATTTATTTATTTGGTAAAAACATTACAGACAGTTAAATTTCGATAAAAAACACACATATTTTACAATAAGGAAAGAATAAGAATAAGGAATAATACACAAAAATAACTAACACAACAAGTAAAACTAACAAATAACACTCAAGACTCATCTCAAACATGCTATATTTATTGAACAGGTAATATTGTGTGATTTCTGAAAAGTAACTTTAATGTCGACACAATAAGGTTTAATTTCTGATGCAAGTTTAATATTTTTGTATGACCTTTCAGCAGTACTAATTATTCTGAAATCGTTTTAATTTGCATTATAATAAATTTGATTTTTGCTTAACTTTATCGCTTCCAGTGCACAAACAACACGTACGCATGCGTGCACGCGGGTGGAGTACATGCGATCAGTCTACCTATGCTTGGACATTTAGTGGACTATGCACTGGCTGATGAAAGTAAGTCCTTTTAATTGAAGTATTTACTAATGTGTCAGATCTTATAGCAAGTCAATCCTAATTAATTATAAATGCGAAAGTAAGTTTGTTTATTTGTTTGTTACCTTTTCACGCCTAAACCACTGCACCAATCATCCTGAAATTTTGCAAATACCTTGTCAGGTGTACAGAAATGGACATAGAGTACCTTTCATCCCCAAAAAAAGTACTGTTGCCGACGAACACTACAATAACGTTCTTATGATAATAGATGGCGCCACGTGTCTATCGAATCATGATTGAATGATATTATTATATAATAGAAACTTTTGGAGTGTGTAAAGAGTTTTTTTTTAATTATTTATTTACCACATACACCGTACAGTACATTTTGTGAGTCTAGAGTGTCGATAGACCGGTTTTTCATCCTCCTAACTGTCCTAATATTATAATTTATGCGAAAGTGTGTTTGTTTGTTAAGCTTTCACGCAAACACAGCTGAATGGATTTGAATGAAATTTGGCACATGGGTAGACCATGAGCTGGAGAAGGACATAGGCTACTATTCATCCTGGATCGCAGACCAAGTCGCGGGCAACAGCTAGATTAAAGAATAAGTTACGTTCCTTACCCAACATAGTACCATGGGTTTTTTTAGTATTCCATGTGCCAACGAACTGTTAACTGCCACCTAGACCTGCACTCTAATTGCGTTACACACTATCAATCGGAATCTGAATCATTTTGAAGCAAATTGCTAATCCATTGCTTCATATGTTCGAAAAATTTGTCTGCTCAACAACGTAAATAACGCAATGATTGTTGTTGAACTGTCAAAATTAACCGATTCCGGTGTTACGCAATTAGGGTGATGTCCTGTAAATGAATATGATAGGGTCTCAGATGGATTTTTGCAACCAATTTTGGACTTCCTATTCTCTTTATCAAGTTAAGTCTTTGTGTTCTAGTGTAATTGCGATTACGTTTATGTAGTGGAGAGGTCCTGATGTTACAGCCAGGAACGTCTCCGCAAGATTGAAGATTTTTTTATTACTAATGAAAGACTCGTCTCTGACTTGATGGTAAAGTAAATGAACTGTTGATGGACGATGAGGACTATTCAGTCGCGATTTGAAAACTCTCTAGATCATGGCTGTCGGCAAACACAAACTCCGGCAAGGAGTTCCATTCTAAAGCTGCAGTGTGTACTCATACAGAAACGTAAAAAATTGGTTTACGGTTTTATTTATGCTCAAAATAATAATGCTTTGTCGTATCTTCAGTGGAGATGGAAGCCGTTCTATCAGCGATGTGTTCCCGCGCTAGCGTGGCGCGGCACCTGCTGTGCACGGGCACGGCGCGCGCGGTGTCGCCGCCTGTGGGCCTGGCGCTGACGTCACCGCCGCTACCAAAGCTGTTGGTGCTGTGTGCTGAGTGCAATCTGCTGGCTAGGTAAGTAACAACAGCTCGGGCACAGTAGGTACTGTATGCTGAGTGCAATCTGCTGGCTAGCTAGAACATGTAATAGGGTAGTTGACTACTAATACATAGCGTTTTTGGAACGAAGTTCTTTAACGCGGCTTGTGGCTTTCTTCTTTCGAATTCAAAATGAAAACCTAAGATGGCGTCTGCGAAAAGTTAAATTTTTTTTTTTTCATCATGTGTGTAGTTTTCATGTTTGTCGAGAGTACTAAAGCCGATAGTGAAGTCAAAATGAAAATCCAAGATGGCGACTGCAAAAATCTTAAGTTTTTCGTCGTGGGTGTCGTTTTCATAGTTTTCGAGGGTGCTAAAGTCGATAGTGAAGTTAAAACGAAAATCCAAGATGGCGACTGCAAAAATCTTAAGTTTTTCGTCGTGGGTGTCGTTTTCATAGTTTTCGAGGGTGCTAAAGTCGACAGTGAAGTTAAAATGAAAATCCAAGATAGCGACTGCAAAAATCTTAAGTTTTTCGTCGTGGGTGTCGTTTTCATAGTTTTTGAGGGTGCTAAAGCCGATAGTGAAGTCAAAATGAAAATCCAAGATGGCGACTGCAAAAATCTTAAGTTTTTCGTCTTGGGTGTCGTTTTCATAGTTTTTGAGGGTGCTAAAGCCGATAGTGAAGTCAAAATGAAAATCCAAGATGGCGACTGCAAAAATCTTAAGTTTTTCGTCGTGGGTGTCGTTTTCATAGTTTTCGAGGGTGATAAAGTCGATAGTGAAGTCAAAATATAAATCCAAGATGGCGGCAGCGAAAATTTTTCGTGATGGGTTTCGTTTTCATAGTTTTCGAGGGTACGCACCCTCGAAAACTATGAAAACGACACCCATCAAGTCGCGTAAACTTAATACGCGTTTTTCAATTCGTTGTGCCATCTAGTATAAGTTGAGCCGTTTTTATTCTTAACAGTAAAAGGATCTTCGAAAAAAGTCAGTTGCATGTGTCAAAAGATTTTTGATTTATTGGAAATTAACGAAGTTCTTTAACGCGGCTTGCGGTAGGAGTTGACTGGTAGAAAACATCACGTAATGAAAAAGCGTTATATCTGAAAAAGTCAGTTTCAAGGTCTCAAGTTTCAAGTGTCAAAATTTTTTGTTTTTTTTAATATAGGGCCATCTATCAATACATAATATACAGCGAAAGGAACTGCGTTCCAACCGGGTGCCCCATGACACCTCCCGACTTTTTTTTAATTAGTTGGCGGTGGTAATCAGCAGCTAAAACTTTTTTGCTACCGGTGCCCATCGCGTCTGTGAAATTTCACTAATCAATCTTAAAATTAAAAGTAGTCCACGCTAAGGATCACAGTTATTAACATTAGTAATATTTGACATAACTCTTGACCCTGAGATCCCGGACCTTTGTAAGGCGGACGAGGGGCCGAAGGCAATTCGCAGAAACCCGTTACACATTTTTAATGGAATGAGGCACCAACCGACGATTATGCCTGTTTGCACCATGCAAGTATACCCAAGGACAACTCCCGGTTGGTGTAGGACTATGCAGGATATGGGAAAAAAGCCAGCCAAGTGCGTGTCGGACCACGCACAGTGAAGGGTTCCGTAGTTGAAAAGCTTAACATTGTAGTTGAAAAAAATGTTCTCCCATACGTCACAGTCAATTCGCCAACTGCAAATTTAAGTTTGTTACTGTAAAAAATGATCTTATGTGATAAAACTACAAATTAACGATTTTCGGACATTTTCCTTTACTTGTGCTGTAAGACCTTAATTCTTGCCAAAGGAGGTGTTTCAAAATGGGCCAGGTCTGTGTACACTACACCAAAAAAAAGAGAAAAATCCTTAGAATTCGGGAAAAATATAGATAATTCATTTAAACGTATACTGTTGTGGTAGGGAATTGATATTTATCAATTATTTTTATCGACTTTCAACATGGCGTTTTAAATGTATTTCCCTATTTTTATGTATAGTATACACGTACCTGGCCCAAGGTCCATACATTATGGAACATCTCCTTTCATGATTCTAGGTCAATGGGAAAGTACCCTATAGGTTTTTGCGAGTATCAAAATATGTCGTATATGGCCGTATTATTTTATTGCGTTGACTTAGAAGCTTGAATTTTTAGAGCTCCAAGGGACCATAGCTACGTATTTGATATTTTCAACTTGATACCTCCACGCGTTCCTGAGAACAAGGGTCTTGACAGACTGACAGACAGATGGACAACGAAGTGATCCTATAAGGGTCCCGTTTTTTCCTTTTGAGGTACGGAACTCTAAAAAAGACATTGAACTATGTGTTTGGGTGACTAAAGTGGACAGGTTACTTAGAATTCTGTAGGTGAAAGCTAAAGGACCTTAAGTCCATTTTTATTTTTACAGACTTAAGGAACAATATTTGTCAAAAAAATATCACAACATAATAGCTTAATAAACCTTCATAATCATAATTTTTTTCTACAATGATACACTATTTACTTTCTATACACGGTCGATTTTAATATCTAATTTCGGGTACCTATAGACATCTTTAATGAGCTCTACTGAATAATTTAAAAAATGTGACTTAAGGTCCTTTAGCTTTCACCTACAGAATTATGGTCCCCTAACCACATACAATACACATAAAATGGTGGCGGGTCACTTACACACTCAATAATGGACCCCCAGAAACTGTCGCTGGCACATAGTGTCGTAACAACAAGGGGCAACTCGTCTTGAGGTGCTTATGAGCACGTTTGCTCTTGCGAATCTCCACTCAAGCCGGCCAATAAAGGCAAGAAAGAGGTGGGAGCTCTGTTCCTGGTCAGTGTTCACTGCAGCCGGCCAATAAAGGCAAGCCAGTGATGAGGAACAAGACTTCTGCCGGGAGATAGGGTCCGTGGAGTCGCTACTGCCCAACAGCTCGCCACATGCTGCCCTGCGGGTTCTTGCATCTTTCTTGGTCTGGCTCCTCACCCTAGACCTGCACTCTAATTGCGTAACACACCATCAATCGGAATCTGAATCATTTTGAAGCAAACTGCTAATCCATTGCTTCATTTATATTCGAAAAATTTGTCTTCTCAACACCGTAAATAACGCGATGTTGAACAGCAGTTCCGGCAAAGTAATCAGAATCAGTTTAATTTTGACAGTACACGGCACAGACCTACATAGAGTTCAGGAACGCGCAAGCCCTACCACGACGTCAACGTAGATATATGGCGGTGGGGAATTAGATTTAAAAAAAAAGAGTACTTAATTAAAAGAGTTATAGTATAAGTTAGTAAATAATAATAATTTTCTGCCCCACAGAACATTGGAACCATTCGACTTAGAAGAACAATTATACAAAGAGCTGCAGCTAAAGAACCCGACGCTAGAACAAGATGATATTAACAATATACTAAAAGAGGTAGGTTACTTATTTATCACAGAAAATATGAAGGGAAAGAAATTGGAACAAGAAAATGTATATTATTCGCACAGGATCTCAAAGGAGCAATTACATGAGCAGATTTGTGGTGCCCACTTGCAATAACTATTATGGTTGAAACTGTAGAATTTTTGTGGTTCCAACAATCCTACTAATATTATAAATACGAAAGTTTGTGAGGATGGATGGATGTTTGTTAATCTTTCACGCAAAAACTACTCAACAGATTTTGATGAAATTTAGCACACAGGTAGCTTATAACCTGGATTAACACATAGGATACTTTTTATCCCCATATTACCACGGGTTCGAGACTTACGCGGGTAAAACCGCGGTGCACTGCCAGGTTTTAATAATCTTCCATCCGATTTATACGATTGTACCAAAACAAACCTCTTTTAAAAATTAAATATATAAGTACCTCGTTGATATGGTTCGTGATGGCCTCACTGTAGAGAATATTTAGCAAACTTGTATGTCTGTTTTAAAATCTGCTGGATAAAACTTGGGAATGCTTCTTGGGAAAACTCGAAACTTGGAAAAGGAATGCTTATATCATTTAGCATATAGGTGAAATAGTGTAAATTATGTAATAATGTATAAAAGGAGCTACGTCTGCCAACAAACAGCTTTGCAGTTTGGCAAAGGTAATATTTAATGTCAAAAAAAATCTGTGAATAAACACTCATTTAATTTTTTTTATATAAGATTTTCCCCTACCCAATCGCTCAACGCGCCTAAAGAAGTTTTGACTTCAAAAATCTTAAACTCTTTCATTAATTCACTGACAGACAGACAACGCACAGTCTAAACCACTGAATCTAGAAGCATGACATTTTTACAAGAATTCCTTATATAAAGTAGGTGAGCACTAAGGCAAGTTGTTTGAAAATTCATCCCCTAAAGGGGTTAAATAAGGGATGACAGTTTGTGAATATTGCCGATCGGAAATCTCATAGGAAGCAAGGCTTGTCATGGAATAAATTACATAAACAAATGCAACAACATTATAATGATTTAGTTGGTCGCAAATGGGGCTCGTGGCTAAGTAATAACAGCCGTATAGGTCGATTGATCAGGTTAAGTCGGTCCGTTGATGGGTGATCACTTTCACATACCAAGACCTTCCGTGCCGTGTCCTGGTTGTCTTTTGCAGGACTTTGACAGTCGTTACGGGTCGTCAGAAGCCCGAAATTCTGATAACCAGTCTTACCAAAGGGGTAACACGATAGTTACCCAGTAACTGGGTTATGGAGGTCAGATAGGCAGTCGTTCCGTTTAAAATACTGGTATTCAGCTGCATCAGGTTAGATTGGAGTCGACCCCAACATAGTTGGGATTAAGGCTAGGCAGATTGATTGAGTTGCTCGCAAATACTACTGGTACTATCTAGGCTTGCCCCCTATTATTATTTTTTTTTTATATAATTCCAGAGACAGAAACTGACATTCACATCGATAGTACAAGAGATTCTCACACGGGATGTGTCTCAGCCGATCCTGCAAATCAGCAAGAAAGCGGAACCCAGTCCTAAGGAGTGCTTAGAGGTAAAATAATATACACATTTTTTAAAACAATACTTTACTTTACCAGCATTTTTTTGGTGGTGAAATTATAAACTCCCTTTCAAATATGTACCATAATCGTTTGGTGGTACCGAACTCTTAGGCCGCTTGTATTCGCTAAGAAAAGTCACCGAACCTACGCAAGAATTCGTGTGGTTTCTAGATACACTGTCACAGTAATAATAATAATTTAATTCAAGTAACAAGACTCATAGTGTTAGTAACAATATACTTACAAACTATGTTAGAAAAACATTAACACAGAAATAATTTTTGACATCACTGCTGCAAGGTGACAAGCCCAGCCGATACCTTGCAGCTGTGGTTCACAAACGCACAATCTAGCCAGCTTGCTACCATAGACAGGATGCTGTTGGTGCTGTCCCGCACCCTAAAACCAGGGATGTTCACCACTTCCGCATCACAGCGTTGAAGCAGTCAACGCGAGCTTCAGCAATCATCCCTGATGCGCTGCAGTATCGGGGTAACCCTGAATGCGAAGGGCGCTGTATGATTTCTGAGTATAATGAGGCCACAGACTGCAAGAATAAAAAGACTTGTAGTGAGCCCTAAATATAGTGCGGGCAATCATGTTAGCACAGCGCTGAACAAGAAAAATTTTGTCTTCGCTGCTAGACACGACGCGCTCTGTGTTGCTGTGGTATAGAGAGGGGCGGGGTAGGTAGGTAAACAATCGAAAATTAATAGCAGACTTGGCTAGTGCACCCTACCCTACCCTTCGTACGTATTTGTCATATCTGCAGCAGATACGATCAATTTTCGTACCTGAGTCTCTAATTCAGATAATGTTTGTAAACAAAAGTGATAACAGACCAAATAAATATCTTCTTAATGGTAATTCCCAAAAAATGGCGGAAAAAAAGGTTAGATTTTCTTTTAACTACTGATTTTAGAAATAATAATTTTAAAATTATCACACCGTAATTATTTTTAGAAATTTTCGGTTTTAAACAAAGATGTAGATTTTGTGGTATGAAATATTTTATGATACTGGTAACACTGCAGGAGTTCCTAACATTTTCAAATTTCGTTTGACAGTACGTCAAAGTTGCGTCTTTTCCCGTGGTATTTTCAATTCATTCGTCTTCTTTTCCCCGATCAAGTTTTCGGTGCGTGTTTGTTAATTTTGTTGTGTTATTATCATCGTGTTACTTGTTCATCTTCTTAATTCCTTGTTTTTGTTGTGTTAAATTTTATGATAAAATGTTTTGTACCACTGTCCTGTCATTTTGACAGTGACATTACTTGACGTTTCTTTGTTTACAAAATTATCTGAATTAGAGACTTAGCGTATAGTTCCGACAAAATTCTTGTCTTATACATGATGAATTGGTCCTGTCTGCAACAGACACTGAATTTTCTTAACGTGTACAAGTGGCCTTAGGGCGAATTTCACCAATGAAACTGAACGCGATCAGCTCATCAGAACCACATTCAGGAGCTGTCAGAGTCAATATTCCACAACGATGATACACTGAGAGCTGTTGAGCGTTGTATAGATAAGTGCTGATTGCGTTCAGTTTTATTGCTTTAAAAAGTTACAGGATATTTTCCTTTATGTAAAGTATTGCCCTCTAATATAATCATCCAAATCTTCCAGTTCCTAACGCAAGCAATTTTAAAACTCCGCGGCGAGTACATCTCCCGCCAACAACGTGCAAGCGACGCCATCGCTCGCAAGCTGCACTCGCTCCGCTCGCTCAGCAGCCAGCACCAGGAGTGGTTGCAGGACTTACAGGTTAGCATCCTAAGTAATATTATAAATGCGAAAGTGAGTTTGTTTGTTTGTTACGCTTTCATTACTCTAAAACGGCTGAACGGATTTGGATGAAATTTGGAACATGGGTAGACCATGACCTGGAAAAGGACATGGCTACTTTTTATCCTGGATCACAGACGAAGTCGCGGACAACAGCTCGTAATTAATACATATCAAATCACTCTGACAGGATAAGAAAAATCATACACTCCATGCGCAAACTCCGAGACAATTCACTACAAGACGCACTACAATAGATCTATCTAGTACTCGGCCAGTTCATTATTCAGTTTGGGGCTTGCTAACAATATTAATTGTGTAAAGTAACTGTAGGTAATTATTTTAATGCTTTGTGTTAAGAGGCCGTATACGAAACTTCGCCGATTTCGCTGATTTACGTGATTTTACAGTCGTTATTTAGCAGTTGAAATACTGTATTTCTATAAGTCTTAATTACCAACATGAAAGATCATTTTAATTATGACCAATGAGCGACTTTTTATGTTTATTATTTAATTGTGACTTAATTGACCTAAAGCTGGCGACCGATTTGTGAATTTTTGCTGTAAGAGGTATAGATTATCACATATTTACGAATCTTTTGACTTGTAAAGGGTATGACAAAATTGCAATGTATTCTTGTGAAAGTCGTCTATACAATGAATGCATCACTTTTTACCAGTTTCATTAAAAAATTGTGTAAAAAAATATTTAACTTAATCGAATTAAGAGCAAAGAATTGCTTTTGATTTCGGCATCTTAGAACGTTAAAGTTCATAAAATTAAAACAACAAAAATAAACTTCAGTTCATAATAAATCAATTTCCCGAAAAAAATGAAAAAAATTATCTTTTAAAACAACCTAAATCTTGCATACTCGACGCAAAACAAAAGGTCGCTCATTCAATAGATCATAATTGAAATGATCTTTCATGTTGTGCATTAAAACTTATAGAAATACAATATTTTAAATGTAAAATCACGCAAATTAGCGAAATCGCCAAAATTTCGTATATGGCCTCTTAACTATAAGAATATTATTCATCCATGTACCCGTCTATGCAAAGAGATATAAGATACTATACAGAGACAATCAGAAAAAATGTCATGGTAAAACTGTGATCCCATGTCTCAGTGACGCCATCCAGTATAATATTACAAAATTACATAATAGCCAAGTTTGACCCGATACACTTTTACCGACACCAACTTCTAAGTATCAACCGTCAGAGAGTTTGGCATATAAATAATAATAATAATAACCTGGGACATAGTTCACACACGGTCATCTGATCCCATACTAAGCAGAGCTTGTACTATGGAAACCTGATAACTGATCTATCACTACTTTTTTTTTGTAAATAAATACTTATATTGATAATTACACCTAGACTCAGGACAAACAGACATGTTCATGCACACAAATGTTTGTCCTGGATGAGAATCGATCCCACGACTTGCGGCATGATATGTGATCTTAGATGATCTTAACCAACGACGCCAACTGGCTCTGCTTAGTTTGGAATCGGATGACCGTGTGTAAAATGTCCTAGGATGTTATTATTATTATTATATTTGTGGTCACTTGGGATTTTTCAGATTTAGGATAAATAAAAACTAAGATTGTATAATTATTATACACAAAATAACTAGAAGAATATTACTATGAATTGTAATTTTTACTGTTGTTTATTTCAGAAGGAAATAGATGATGTCCAACTTGATTCTACGGTTCTCAAGGAGAAGTGTATGTTAGCTGAGAAACATCAAGAAGATCTCAAATACAGGTGAATCATCATCATACTCCTGCCATTATCGCAATCTATTTGTGGTCGGCGCAACATGTCTTTTTCTTCCATACTTCTCTATTAGTCATCATCTCGGTAGTCACTCCCTTTCCAGTCATATCATCTTTCACACAGTTCATCCATCGTTTCTTTGGTCTTCTCCTACGCTTATAGTCACTCAAAACTTTCCTGACGACATTTTCCTCATTCCTCCGCATCACTTGCCCATACCATGACAACCGATTTCCACACAACTTTTCAGTCACCGGTGTCACTTTCAGACTTCCTCTTATATACTCATTTCTTATTCTTTGCATTCGCGTAACACCACACATCCCATTAGCATTCTCATCACAGCTGCATGCAATCGCCTTTCATTCCTCCCAAATACAGCTGAATATTAAAGAGGAGCTCGTGGCTAAGTAATAACAGCCACACGGGTCCATCCATCCATCAGGTTAAGCTACGCTTGCCGGGGTTGGTCCGTGGATGGGTGACCATCTTTTCATACCAAGTCTCCCCCGTGCCTCGGAAAGCACGTTAAGCCGTTGGTCCCGGCTGTCATTCGAGGATCTTTGACAGTCGTTACGGGTAGTCAGAAGCCCGAAAGTCTGACAACTAGTCTTACTAAAAGGGTATCGTATTACCCAGTAACTGGGTTATGGAGGTCAGATATGCAGTCGCTCCAAGTAAAATACTGGTATTCAGCTGCATCTGGTTAGACTGGAAGCCGACCCCAACATAGTTGGGAAAAGGCTAGGTAGAATGAATTATTATTATAAATAATCTGTGTGTTGGAACCTTTGAGTATCGCGATTTGGTTAGGTTGTAAATTAATTAATAAATGTTATTCTTTCTTTCTTTCTAAATACAACTCCAGTGTCCAGGATAAAGTCTATTAATGTTGACTATTATTAACACATTCTCTGCTTAATTCTTTATGCAAACGCTTCTTTAAGCTACACCCTTACCGACCCTTTTTTTTACGATGTTTTCGAAACAATAGAGATGCACAACGAACGCACATGTGCGGCGCGCCGCACTCGAAGAAAGTTATGAAAACGCGCATGTGCGTCTGCCGCGCCTAATGTATTAAGTGACGCTTCTGACATAATTTGTACAGAACACAAGTTATTGCTACGGCGGGGAAGACGACTGTCCGCTAGGAGGACGTATTGCGTTTTGCTTTGTTAGCATTATTGTTACATGTAGTTCCTATCTACTCAGTGAAAAGCTGTTCTTTGCCAGGCTACTTTCATCTACAATTTACGACAATTTACCAGTAATGAAATAGAGTACATAATGAGTACACATTTTTATGCATGCTCCTGTTTCATCAACTTCTATGTCAGCTGGAATTTTAACGTGGTCGTGCTGGGAAGGCATCTTTCCAGCACGACCTGATCATCTACGATAATTGAGACGTACAAAATGTCTAAGGGTGAATATTCGAGCGTTTTAACCGCCGTCATTACCTTCCGCCAAAAGTTGATGAAAGAGAATATATTTAATGAAATATTTCAGCAATTCCTGATTCTGGTCCTTAAGCAGATTCTGGGAATTGATGAAATATTTCATTAACGATATTCTCCTTCATCAACTTTTGGCGGAAGGTAATGACGGCGGTTAAAACGTCGAATATTCACCCCTAATTAGTGGTACAAAATAGTACAAATTAAAAGGATTTTATTACCATCTAAAGTTATAATGAATGCGTTCATGGCCGTGCTACAAAGTACAACACGGGCGGCTCGCTAGTTCTCAATAACACGCTACTCATCACATCGCTTTCTTTTGAGTACCCCTTTGTATGCTTAGTATGTCACCCTTAATTCGTCGTAGAACTACAAGGGCACGATCCACTGAATACATTTTATGTACTCTTATTTAACCTTACAGATGCTCAGCAGTAATCCGTAACATCCGTGCCTCTGCGTCAGCGACTCCGGCCGAGCGAGAGTTGCTAGCGGAACTCGAGCGATACAAGCGAAGCGGCGAGCGACTCGGTGACCAGATATTGATGCTCAAGCAACACGCGCAGCATAAGACTGTCGAGGTAAGTGATACAAGCGAAAAAAGAAGAAGTGCTGTGATAGGGATTCATGAGAGTCAATCTCAATCTCCCTAGCCTTTTCCCAACTATGTTGGGGTCGGCTTCCAGTCTAACCGGATGCAGCTGAATACCAGTATTTTATATGGATTCATGAAAGTACCTATTGTTAATTTTTATTGTTTTATGTTGAATTTTATATTTTCTTTTTCTGTGCCTTTAATTATTGTAATTGGTTTTTAACCGTATTAATTAAAGTTAAATAAATATAAATAAGCGATTAATTGGCACGTATAAGTGTTCTTGCATATTTTGGCAATACAAACAGACTAGGGGCTTGTAGCTAAGTAATAACAACCGCACGGGCCGATCGATCAGGTTAAGCTATAGCGTAATGGATTCTGCGGTAGGTCACTTAAAACGGAGTTTATTTTAGGTTATGCCACAAAGTTACTGTAGGGGGTCGTGAGTTTATTGTCTCTAAGGTTTATTCGCTCGAGGTGATAAAAAGGTGGGAGTGTACTGCCCTGGGTGGAACGTCTGGCTGGCGCTGCGGTGGCTCGGCGTGGTCAGCCTTAGGTCTGACTGTCGGCCGTACTCGCCGGGTAGAGGGCCGCGTCTGGCGTGTAGTCTGCCGGAGTAGTGGGGCCAGTAAGGTGCGAAGCTCAGCGGCCGCCGGTGCAGTCAGTAAGTAGGTGGAGATGAGGGTTCAGGACGGTAGCTAGTCGGTGTAGTGGGTTATGGCTGATACGCTTGCCGCGGTTGGTCCGTGGATAGGTGACCATCTTTACATACCAAGACCCCTCCGTGCCTCGGAAAGCACGGTAATCCGTTGGTCCCGGCTGTCATTCGTAGATCTTTGTCAGTGTTACGGGTCGTCAGAAGCCCGAAAGTCTGACAACCAGTCTTACCAAGGGGTATCGTGTTACCCAGTAACTGGGTTGTGGAGGTCAGATAGGCAGTCGCTCCATGTAAAATGCTGGTATTCAGCTGCATCCGGTTAGACTAGAAGCCGACCCCAACTTAGTTGGGAAAAGGCTAGGCAATGGAAAAGGCTTGTATACATAGACGTATCTCTAAACTAAATATGAGACACACAACAATACAGTACAAAATAAAAGGTCAAAGTTGTATGTTATCATGAGATAACAAACAACTTTTACTATGAGACCAAAACTGAAATCGCGAAAAATAATCAGCTATTACTTTACTATGAACTATTAACGCGATCATGATTCCGTTGTGAAAAAGGGATGGTGCTATAGGTCATGTATAGCTCCGTCTCTCTCTGGCACTGGAAAAATGATGGCATTATTTGTTCATAGTACGGCCCCAGTTCCCTACATTTATGTTTGCATAACTCGAATGTAGGGAGCAGCTCATTTTTTGACGTGATAACGTCTTATAAATCGATGATCAGTCACTAATTACCAGTCAGCTATACAGTCTCAGAGATGTACAGACGCCAGCACATCAAGCTACTACAATCTGTCAGATTTCTTTAATAGATTTTCAACTTTATTGCTAAATCATTAGGTTCAAGGTTGATTGGGAAAATCTGACAGTTTCGGGTAGGTTGACCTGCTGGCGTCTGTACATAATATCGCTGCTTTGCTTGAACACCCGCACAACCCAAAATTTTGAAATTAGTTGTCTATAACACAGCCCAATGCAAAATAGTCCTTATTTCATGGTTAGTAAGACTCACATTCATAACGTCAAAACCGCCGATTATGCCGTTATGAATGTGAGTCTTACTGACCATGAAATAAGGACTATTTTGCATTGGGCTGTGTTATAAACCACTAATTTCAAAATTTTGGGTTGTGCGGGTATTCATGCAAATCAGCGATATGTAATAATCATTATTTTTATTTTCAGGTGGAGAAATGGCACTCGGAGTACAAGAAGAAGGACATCGCGCTCGGCAAGTCTCACAGTGATACGATCTCCTCTATTCTGCAACAGCAGTAAGTTTATTAATTATTATACTAGGCTTTGCTTGCGGCTACGCTCCCGTGGTCCGTCCCATAGGAAACGTGCATTTTTTCGGGATAAAAGCCTAGAGTGGTACAAGAACATTTTGACGCTTGAACGTCATTGTGAAAATGTAATGAAAAAACCGGCCAAATGTGAGTTGGACTCACACACGAGGAGTTCCGTACCACCGTACAATATTTAAAACTAGATACATACTATTTATAAAAGGCTAACTACACTCTTTTGCAAAAAAAAACGGGCACCTAAGGAAATTTACGTTCTAAGGTCGATTTGAGTTAATTAAATGAAATTTAATTGTTTGACGTAGTCTGCATACTTATAATCGTGTAAATTAATACGCGTGAAGTGAATTCTGGCAATTTTTTTTTTTTATTGAATTCTTTAAAACCGATGTACAGTCACGAGCACTAATATGTATACACTGAGCAACTTTTAAAATTGATTTTCTTCTACTGTATTGATTGTAATTTCATGTTATTACAAACGTAATATTTTGGAACCCATACTATTATGAAATAGGCCATATCTCATTGTTGCGATCGTTATTACACGAGAAAAACAATTTTGAATTTTGTTTTCTGTATACATATTTTTGCTCGCCACTGTACACGGCCAAACAATAAGAAGTTGTCGGCAATAAAGACACGGAGTTTTTTTTTAGATTTTTAATTAAATAAAGTTACAAATGTAAAAACCTAATAACGAGTTTGACTTCTTACCAAAAACAGCTTGAATCCTTCTGGGCATGCTTTCCACGATGTTTTTAATAACGTTTTAAGGAATACGTACCCACTCTTCTGCAATGACTCTTTTTAGCTCCCTGAAATTTTGTGGAGCAGGTTGCACTGATCTTACCCGTCCCTTTAGAACATCCCAGACATGCTCAATTGGATTGAGGTCAGGACTTCGAGCTGGCCAATCTAAACGACGGATCCCAACTTCTTGCATGTACGCTTCCACGTCGCCAGAACGGTGCAGGCGAGCATTGTCGTCCATAAAAATGGAATCTTCCGCAAGTGCAGTCAATGCGGGTTGTGCTTATGGAATTAGGACTTCCATTATGTACCGGTGTGCATTTAATGTTCCATTTTCTATGAAAACTAACTCCGTACGCTCCGTCGAATTAATTGCTGCCCAAAAGGTAACGGAGCCTCCGCCATAAGGAGTGATTTCTTCGAAACACACTTCCGCATAGCATTCCCGTGGTTTTCGCAGCGCTCGCCGGTGTCGGTCGTCTCCTAGCTTCATCAGAAAACAATACTTTATTCCAGTCCTCCAGAGTCCATGAAGCACAGTTTCGAGCAAACTGAAGTCGAGCAACACGGTGCTCACGGAGTAATTTAGGGCCCCGAGCCGGGCGGGAACTCCTGATATTGGCAGCCAAAAGCCTCCTCCTGTCCGTCCACAAGCTAACTTCTACTCTTACTTCTTCAAAGGCTCTTCTTCAGGTCCACACTTGACGCCTTATGATTCCGCAACGCCTGACTCACCAAAAAGCGGTCATCTCTTGGTTCTGTGCATCGTTTTTTTCCCGAACCAGGTCTTCTTTTGACCGAACCGGTCTCTTGATACCGTTGCCAAGTCCTCTGGACAGTTGAACGACTCACATTTAGCCGCTCAGACACGTAAGTTTGCCAACAACCTTCTTCAAAGAGGGCTGTAATTTTACCGGCCCTTATCGCTTTATCACTCATATCAAAAAGGGGTATTAAATTTAAAAAGAAAGATTAAATTGTTTAATTTGCAGAAAATATCCAAAAAGTTTTAAAATTTTAGTAAAAAAATCATTAGTAAAGCAATTTTACAATAATCCACAATGATCATTATTTTTCTTTTGTTAATTTCAAAATTTAAATTTGGAACGTAAAGAATCATGCCAGGATGCTTCAAATAACATGCCAGTAAATCGTCAAATTAATAAAACCTCTTTCTTGTTCTTCTTCATTGAAGTAGAGAAAAAAATCTAAAGTGCCCGTTTTTTTTTGCAAAAGAGTTTAGTTGCTACTGAAAAAATAATTTGGCAGCGAAAATAATAA
This sequence comes from Dicycla oo, assembly GCA_948252095.1. Lineage (NCBI taxonomy): Eukaryota > Metazoa > Arthropoda > Insecta > Lepidoptera > Noctuidae > Dicycla > Dicycla oo. Next base: position 25,822,857 of record OX411729.1, on the reverse strand, counting down.
CTTTGCAGTGAAAATATTTCCGTCGACATAGGCGCAGATTAATACAGATGGGACACTCCGCAAAATCAATTAAATAAAAAGCGACTTTTGCTGCGACACAATAAATTGCAATTCAGGTCGCACAGCGCTTTATACGAGTATATTATAAAAGTTTAAGTTACCTACAGTTATATTCACCTTCAAGTTGCCTCTCTTTCTAATGCGTAACTCTTATACCTTCTGACCGCGGCAGTGAGATAGGCCTGCCGCGTACTTGTAGCTTCATACCTAAACTGCGGAGCGTCCCAGCTGTATTAATCTGTGACATAGGATGCAAGAGCGCGCAAGGGCCATTCCGAGGTTAGGTTTGGTGACCTTATTCATATTTACTTCTCATCTCAGTTAATTAAATTTATATTCATATTATTCCCCATTTTCTACTTTTTGTTCGACGATTGTAGCTGCCAACCTACTATTCCCAAATTCAGATTAATTTGTCGCCGCGTTGAAAACATGCCTTTAAAAAAAACTTCAGTTAAAAAAACACGTTTCTTTTATGGGGACCTCCTTTAATTTTTATCAACTTTCTAAGTATTACGGTTCACGAGTTAGAGTCCGCTGACAGGAAGACGGGTGGATAGCGGAAGCTTGGTATTAGGGTTCCGTTTGGAACCCTTTGGATACGGAACCCTAAAAACATGATGGGCCACCATTGTTCATTCAGATTTTTGTCAAGCGCCAAAATATCCTTGTAGGTACAGTTATCTCACAGTTTTTGGCCCTTAACTATGTTCTATAGGGTGACTGGTAATTAGTGACCGATTATTAAACAAATGATTGTACTCATGATAAGAAACAACTTTTACTATGGGACCAAACCAGAAATCGCGAAAAAAAAATCAGCTGCTCCCTACATTTTGGCGAGTTATCATATTATGTATAGTCATGTATGAGGAGCTCGTGGCTAAGTAATAACAGCCGCACGGGTCGATTCATCAGGTTAAGCTACGCTTCTACAATCTGTGGACGGGTGACCATCTTTTCATACCGAGACCCCTCCGTGCCTCGGAAAGCACGTTAAGCCGTTGGTCCCGGCTGTCATTCGTGGATCTTTGACAGTCTGACAACCAGTCTTACCAAGGGGTATCTTATTACCCAGTAACTGGGTTGTGGAGGTTAGATAGGCAGTCGCTGCATGTAAAATACTGGTATGCAGCTGCATCCGGTTAGACTGGAAGCCGACCCCCACAGATTGATTGTACCTATGGACATTTCAGACTACCTGAACTTTCGAATAACCTCTCTCTGTATATATTCAAGGTATCTATATGAAAATGGCTTTATTTTGTACGCCATACGATCTAAAGTTACTGTATTCTTTGTACTAGCTCTAAGGTTAACAAGTCAATGTCCAAAGGTAAAAGCGTCCATAGGTACAATACATGACCCTATGGAACAGCTGATATGCTTTCGCGAATTCAGGTTTGGTCCCATAGTAAAAGTTGTTTGTTATCATGAGTATCACGTGTTTAAGTATCGGTCACCAGTCAAAATACTACAAAAAAATCACGTCGATCCGTTTCTCCGTTGCTGCGTGAAAAAAGGACCCAAAAACACAAAGGCGAAAGTTTACTATTTGTTTAGGAAAATGTTAAATTATTTATACATTTATGAACAACCAATAGCTATTTAAATAAAATATCTAAAATCGTCCTCCTTGGTCTTCACCCAATTTATTTGAGTGCATCTCTTCTTTTCCTTCAACTAAATATCTAAAATATTCACTAAGTACTTACCTATTATTTCGATTCGTTTCCAGAACCGGACAGATATCGACGCTCATTGAAGAAACGAAGCTACTCAAAGACCAACTCAGCATTGTTTAGATTTATTTGAATTAGTATTAGTATTTCTTGTTTTTTTTTTTTATAAAATAATTGTCATAATTAGAACAAAAATAAATATCATACCGGCTTCGGCGCATGAAAGCAACTGGGTATGTCGTTTTAGTAACAGTTATAATAGTCCTGTCAAAATGGAGCAAAAATAGTGGTAAGCTTATAATAATTCGCATAGAGATGAAAGTTGATAGGTATGTCTTCTCAGGAAAGTCGTAGGAAAAAGTATTGGGACAATTTTGCAGACAATTATTATTGCAAGTTTAGTCTAATCCATTTTTATAATAACGCTTACGAGAAAAACGCAAAAAAAAAACCAACATTTGTGAACTTTGAGTACACTTTTTAGCACGCACGGGATCAGTGGGGACTTTTGATATTTTACTTATAATAGTGTATAAATAAGACCTCTATAAATTTTCAGCTCTATGCGAGTTAATTGAAATGTCTATTTTGACAGGACTACAAGGCCCCTAATTTTTCTTAAATTCTATACTTATATTTTTTTTTCAATGTGTATAATTGTTGGCTAGAATAACAACTACTTATCGATAAGTCCACTTTGACAAATATATTATTATTAACTGGCTTTTTAAATACTAGAGACTAAGCGGGTTTCTAGAAGAGCGGTGGCCGCTACATAACGGCAGCAGTGACGGCTGTCATGAACATGACAACGGAGTTTGACTTTACGCTCTCTAAGGAAACACACTAACATACTTTTATAAATAACGTTTCAGTGACGTCATTCGACAGTATATTGCGGACGCTATGTGGCGGCCACCACAGTCTTAGGAAACCGTGGCGTAATATTAACCGCCATCAGTCGTAACAAAAATATTTGAAGCTATTACTTAACTAGCCATAGTAAAGAAGATTATTTTTGTGTAACTTTTATTTGGTTGTTAGAACTGACTTTGATTTCATTTTGTATTGTTCCTCAATAATGATAGTACTATAAAAACATATTTTATGCAGAAAACAGTAGAACGTTATTTTTATTAAAATAAAATTCAATATCCACTATGAAAACGGAAATTTTAGGTTGCAAACAAATAAAACAAAGAATTTATTTTGTTAAAATTGAGATTCTATTCAAAGTTTCAACAAAAATATTTTATACATTCAAGTAATGAATGTTGGTCCGTAATATAGGAATGATTTACATTATTATTATTTAGCGTCATAAGACCGTAGTAATAACTATTAACTATCGTTAGGTAATAACAATAATTATAATAAAAAATAATTAAAAAAACGAGCGAGCCTTATAGTAGTCGCATATGATGTGTATCATCTGTTTGGGTTGATACCAACTCTAGCACCGCGTGCGCTCATTGGTCAAATCAAATAGCGCGCGCTCCCTCGGCTTCCTGTTACACACTTCCGTCCCATATCACGAAATCACTCCCACAGATTGCAAGAAAGCGAGAGAAAAGATGTTACTCATCAAAAAGTCGACTAATCAACTGCATAAAATGAATATAACAGTTTAGATTATAAAGCTGCAAAACAAAAATACGTGTGATAAACCCGAATTAGCGGACATCTTGACAAAAAAGAACTACTAAAATACAAGATGTTGTATTTTTAATACATTTCACAAATTAATGTTGCCAACACTGCCCCCTGGCCAACCGATCCTTGCAGCAATGTATAAAAATAACATTGATATTGTCTATGCGTTCAGAAACCGTGGTTATTAGAAATTTAAACATACTTATTCGGAAGAACCCCTAAATTTGGGATTGCACATAAATCACACATTGGAAACATCAAGCTGAATCGGTAAGTGTTAAAAGTCAAACAATGATGGCACTATTTGACCAGTAATAGTTCCATCTCTTTCTAGCAACAATCTTGACCAACGTGAGAAAGAGATGGAGCTACACAGGACAAATACTGCTTTCCCTTTTTGACTTAACACTTTCCTATACGGCCACAGTACACATATAAAATAGCTGTCGCAACAAACACATACAAACCATAATACTGCCCCCGATGTCATAATTACAGTAAGTCGTGTCGTGGTGTTATGACCATTAAATCTAGTTGAATAAGGAACAAGTTTCTTTTTAACCGACTTTTTTATATCTAAACTATTAACAAAGAAAAATGTTCCTTATTTAACTTGATTTAAGGATCACAGTACTGTAAAAAAAGTCATAACACCAGTAACAAGACTTACTGTAATTATGACATTGGGAACAGAATACGTATATAAAAAGAACTACACGCACTTAAAAAATACTAAATTATAACGGCAGTCGATAATGACTTAAGTCCTAAGCGTAAAGTTAATTTTACAATGACTTAGTTAATTAGTGGTCCCCAGAACATTTTGGAGACCCTATTCTCGTCTTCAGTGCAGAAGAATTCTCTTCCGAGCTTTACAAACTCTTTTTGTGATATCTTGCCATCCTGTAATAGAAATTAAGATTCAATATTAGATTCAAGTAGATCGCACGGTTAAGTACAAAATTAACACTGGGTGGATGAAATGGCGGCAGGTCACGGGAACATTCTGCGGCTCCCGCATTCGCCTTAAACTTAAGGGGAAGATTTATAAAACAATGCTGACAATGATGTTAGACCTGCTGCCTTGTATGGGTCAGAATTTTGGGCCACAAAAAAGATTGCGTGCAGCGGAGATGAGAATGCTAAGAGGGCTGTGTGGTGTTACACGAATGGATAGAATAAGAAATGAGTACATAATAGGAAGTCTGAAAGTGACACCGGTGAGTGAAAAGTTGTGCGGAAATCGGTTGTCATGGTATGGGCATGTGATGCGGAGGAATGAGGAAAGTTTTGAGTATGAATGTAGATGGCTATAGGGGAAGACCAAAGAAACGATGGATGGACTGTGTGAAAGATGATATGGCTAAAAAGGGGGTGACTACCGAGATGACGACTAATAGAGAAGTGTGGAAAAATGGACACAATTTCACACCATCCATCCATGGTTTCTTTGGTCTTCCTCTAATCTTATAGCCATCGACATTCATACTTAAACCTTTCCAAACGACATTTTGCTCATTCCTCCACAACCTACTTACGGCCGGACCCAATAACCTATTTTCAGTAAAAGACAGATCGCTATTGATAATAGAAAATATAATTGTATCTCTCTGTCTGTCTGGAAACTAATCTTGCAAGTTTTTGACCCGGTTTCCAGTTGAGTTGATTTTTTACATGCATATGTAAATCGGATGAAAATGCAATACAATTGACATGGAGCTGATCTGATGACGGAGCCGGAACGTTTGTTTTGATCGCGTTAGCGACACTACCATAAGATTTTTTCGTATTGTTTTGAAATATTGGAATACATTGTTAGAGGGGGTCAACGACTGATATTGGAATACATTGTTAGAGGGGGTCAACAACTATTATTGAAATATTGGAATACATTGTTAGAGGGGGTCAACAACTATTATTGAAATATTGGAATACATTGTTAGAGGGGGTCAACGACTGATATTGGAATACATTGTTAGAGGGGGTCAACAACTATTATTGAAATATTGGAATACATTGTTAGAGGGGGTCAGCGACTGTTATTGAAATATTGGAATACATTGTTAGAGGGGGTCAACAACTATTATTGAAATATTGGAATACATTGTTAGAGGGGGTCAACAACTATTATTGAAATATTGGAATACATTGTTAGAGGGGGTCAACAACTATTATTGAAATATTGGAATACATTGTTAGAGGGGGTCAACAACTATTATTGAAATATTGGAATACATTGTTAGAGGGGGTCAGCGACTGTTATTGAAATATTGGAATACACTGTAAGAGGGGTCAACGACTATTATTGAAATATTGGAATACATTGTTAGAGGGGGTCAGCGACTGTTATTGAAATATTGGAATACATTGTTAGAGGGGGTCAATGACTATTATTGAAATACTGGAATACACTGTAAGAGGGGTCAACGACTATTATTGCACGGTTATCTGGCAGAAGGTATAGCAGAAAATAATGAATGACATACTGTTTTATAGGCAGAAAAAGACATGCTTACCCCATTAACGTCTATGACGGCGAAGGCGACGGCCGCTTTCTCGTTGTCGAGTCCTAAGCACTGGAAGAACAGCTTGAATTCCCGCACCGATATAAAACCGGACTTGTCCTTGTCTACTGCCTGAAAAAATTTGCAACGTTATAATAAAATCAATCTGCCTAGTATTACCCAACTATGTTGGGGTCGGCTTCCAGTCTAACCGGATGCAGCTGAATACTAGTATTTTATATGGAGCCACTGCCTATCTGACCTCCACAGCTCACTTACTGCGGAACACGATACCCATTTCGGCATATGAAAATTCTCACCCACCCACGGACCGACCGCTGCAAGCGTAGCTTTACCTAATCGATGGGCCCGTACGACTGTTATTACTTAGCCACGAGCCCCTCCAGTAAAATAATAACAATGACAAAAATGTATGCAATGAATCGGTGGGAGATTTTCACCGTACGTAAAGAAAAAGTTGGAATTTTATTTAAATTTCCAAGATATATTTACATAATAATATAAGCTAACAGTCATAAAATAATAATATGTACAAGTATATAAAACGGAGGGGAAATAATCATAGAGCATCAAAAATCTCGTCCGCATCGCTATCAACAGGAAAAGTGTCCAAAAGACTGGCAGCATGGCCACGTTGTTTTAGTTGGAATTTAAATGATAAATGATTTTTATTTCTGTAAGTAGGTTTGTACAAACACTTTTACAAGTCAATCATGTTTTTTTTTTTTTTTTTAACTAGATGAGGTCGGCGTTTCCTATCTGACTACTCTGAGAAGAAAGGCCGAAACAAACTCAGAGGTCACAGTCTCTATTATTAAGTCCAGACATAATCTTGGTCACTTCATGTGAAGACCATGTAGATTGGTGTCTGAAATGGTCTTTTGAGGAAAGAACTACACAGATTGAGAGGACCTGTCCAGTCAGTGCACGCATTTGTCAGTAATCGCGCAGCTCAACTCGGAACTTAGGAGCTCAACGATTCGACGAACAATACCAAAGAAAGGACATTGGGGTAGGCCGCATAGATTACTCAAACTGCCAGACCATGATTAAAAATAACTGAGAGAAAAAATAAAACAAACAAAAAATGCAATGACCTACATAGTCTTCACGTTCACAATAAATTTAAATAATATAATACTTTACAAAGTAAATAGTCATGTCAACATTCAGTATGCAAAAATAAAAAAATAAAATAAAATTTGGAGCAGTTCAATCCCATGCCTTTTTGTCCTCAATATAATCTTTAACGATATAAAAAGCTTTCTGACACAACTTGCGTTTAATGAATGATTTGAATTTATTAAGGCTCAGATCTTGAACGTGGCTTGGAAGTTTATTATAAAAGCGTATACATTGACACCTGAATGTGCGACCTATGTTCTTGAGCCTCGTTGGAGGTACAACAAATTTGTGTTTGTTCCTAGTATTTATATTGTGGATATCACTGTATTTTTTAAACAATTTAATGTTTTTTAAACAATTTAGTTTTTCACTGTCAGCTTGTTCGTTATCCGTGGGCAAAGCCCTCTTGACGTGACTTATTATGTTGGTCCATAGCCTAAAGCTAAAATGTCCTCCATTGCCCGTTGATTTTCAAACGCAAACTTAAATCATTTATTACAAATAAACCAATATCAAGGGGTTGGTCAGTCAGAAAGATGAAGCTAGTTGTCCATTCCAAAGCGTAGTAGTTTCCTATGGAGAAGAACGGACAAGAAACTCCACAGACACTCTTTTAAATCAAAATATGGTTACATCGTTCATGTTGAAATTGATACAGAACGTTAAAAGCATCCGTTATAAAAAGATTACAAAAAAAAAACAATAATCAAATAAACCGTGGGGCAGCTAAGAGATGACCAGTCCCTTCTGACGGCGCCCGTTCACGGATGGATTAACACCGTGCAGCTCGAACATTTTTAAAGGGAACTAATTGAACCAAACACGCGCCACCGCGTTTTGTTTTAACCAGTCTAGAAAATCGTATATTTTGAAAGGTTTTTGTATTGAAACAATCTTTTCTCACATGGGACTACATACAATACGCGTCTGCTTACCCCTTCCAGAAAAACAGACGTGTTGTTTGTAGTTTTTCTTTTCTAATTTTATAGAATAGGACAATGAAAGAGATTACCTTGAACAAGTATGGCAGCCAGCGATGCACCTTCTTCTTGAGCGATTTGTCATTGAGCACGTGGTACATGGACTCGAGGTACTGCTCCACCGTCACGAAGTTGTACGGGTCGATAGCGCCCCACTGCTCCTCCCAGGTCATCTGTTAGAAGACAATACGTAGTAATTTAATTAATTTTCTCTCCTACTCGTATTGTCACCAACCACGATCACGAATCCTAATCCTAACTAACTAAATATATCGCACACCTAGATAAAGAGTAGCACAACTCAAAATAATCCAAAATCGAGTTATTGCGATTATCAGACTCTGCATTGAAAACTACATTGACTGATTGACTTCAAAGACACATGGGTACCAATCTCCATTAATGAATTACAACATCGTACAAAAATATTTTAAATTGATCAAATAGAAAACGAGTAAAACGTTTTTTACTGTGCCTGAAAAAAGGGGTACCTATTTTGAGTTGTGCTACTTTTGATCTAGGTGTGCGATATTATAAATGCGAAAATGTTTGTTTGTTTGTTTAATACGCTTTCATGCTAAAACGGCTGAACGGATTTGGATAAAATTTGGCACATGGGTAGACCATGACCTGGAGAAGGACATAGGCTACTTTTCATCCTGGATCGCAGACGAAGTCGCGGACAACAGCTAGTATTATATAATAATAGCTGGTGCCGAGTTGTTATTCAGTATGTGTAGGTGCCTACCTACTAAAGAAGGGCGTTCACTTTAACTGGTAATGCTATAAAATCCATAAATAAATTTAAAAAATATCCGACCTAAAAATATAAGTATTTCAGAATTACCTGACTAGAGTCAATAATTAATTCTTAAATAAAAACTTATAGTACTGTATGTAGATATTTACCTATGCATTACCCAGTCAGCAAGATGGTACTAGGGGGGCTGAAAAGTTTGGAGGCTACTGGGTTTTCCTTGTAACTATTTCACTACATTTTGTTTGGGTTTAAAATACATGGTGGCAAAGACATCGACGCGCAATCTGATGATACCATGGATTCATTACATGATTCTGAACACCCGTGCGTTAAAATTTTTCGTCTGTTACAGGCATTAAAAAAAAGATTAGCTGTTCCATACATTTTGACCGCACCCAATGCACTTTTCTATGAAACAACAGATTTTTTTTTTATATCATCTGCCTAGCCTTTTCCCAGTATGTAGGGTTCGGCTTCCAGTCTACCCGGATGCAGCTGAATACCAGTATTTTACATGGAGCGACTGCCTATCTGATCTTCACAACCCAGTTACTGGGTAATAACCCCTTGGTAAAACTGGTTGTCAGACTTTCAGGCTTCTGACGACCCGTAACGACTGTCAAAGATCCACGATTGACAGCCGGGACCAACGGCTTAACGTGCTTTCCGAGGCACTGAGGGGTCTTAGTATGTAAAGATGGTCACCCATCCACGGACCAACCGCGGCAAGCGTAGCTTAACCTGATAGATCGACCCGTGCGAACCGCGAAATTTCTACGCTAGGAAGTCTAGGATCATGTGCTTCATGGTTACAGTTTGCGGTCGATGTCCCTGCCACCCTAAATAAACCAATTTAAAATTCATCAACGTTTTGCCCGAAACACGTCCACTGTTGGACATATAGGTTCCTCGCGACCGATCGAGTGCTTCTCGATCGCTTCCATTTAAAAAAAAATAAAAGCTAATCTATTCATACAAATAAATAAACTTGAAGTGTCTGTTCGTAATGTCAAAATATTAAATAACAGCTTCATGCATGAAAGTATATACTTACGGTAAGTACGAGTACTTATAACAAAAAACAATTCATAAAAAAATTGTCTTTCACTAGCAGATAGCAGATGTTATAAGGAGTAACTTAGGCTACTTTTACTTTAGAAAATTCAAATTCAAAGTCATTTATTTGCTAATATGAAGTTGTTAAAAATTAAGCATAGTTCAACCATATTACGCCTTGAGGCATGCAAACTCAAGCTTTCACAACATTATTATACATACACTTGCAACAATTCTGGTAATTTCACCGTGAGAAATAGTAAATTAAACATTAGCAAATAATAATGTCACTAGAATAATTAAAAGTTAAAATGTCATGTATTAAAAGAGAATGTCAAGATATATTTTTAAATACATGTTAAAGTTTTTTTGTTTTTTATTTGTGATGGGTTTGCTCTTGACTCTAGGCTAGGTCAGAGGTGACAGAGACAAAGTCGACGATGGAGTGAGCTTACCCAGAAGAAGCCTGTTCACTCTCACTTTGAAGAGATTAGGGTTGTATACGTTCGGAAACACAGACGCAGGTAGTGAGTTCCACTCTTTTGCTGTGCGCATTATAAAAGACATTTGGAAGCGCTTAGTGCGAATTGGTGGAATAGCAACCAGGTAGGGATTGTAACTGGCAGTGCGTCTAGATGTCCGATGGTAGTAAAGTAATAATAATAGATAATTAATTAGTGCATTAAACACATGTCACAGCAACATCAATATTTCCGAGTACAATATGTCCTTACATCCTCTATTAAATAATCCTGAATACTATAATAACATTTAAATAGCAAGAAACTTTTTAATTTCTTTTTGAATTCATCGATGGATGGAGTTTCTATAGACTTTGGTAAGTAATTGTAGGTATATACGCGGTGCCATACTGAAAATTTCTGGCATATAAGGCCGTATTGTTAGATTTGCAACTAATTTTATCACTATGACGCTTACTTCTGTACTTACCAAAAAGATGTTTGTTAGTTCTTGCGAAGCTTGTAATCTCATAAATGTAGACACATGGCAATGTCAATATGTTATATTTGACAAAATATTGTCTGCAGCGGTCAGTCTAGTTAATATTAAACATACCCCTTTTACGCCCTGAATGCAATGTACTTATTGGTGGAATTCCCCCAGAATATAATACTATACTGTATCAAGGAGCCTACGTAGCCACGGTATGCTGCAAGTACAGCAGAAGTTTCTACCGTTTTTGCCAGCATACGTATATGTAGAGTATATGATTGCTTATTTAATTTTTGATTTAAAGTATCATCATGTGTCTTCCAATTCAAATTATAATCAATTGACATGCCTAACAATTTTGTAGTTGCTATCTAATTTATTTTGTTCATTGTATAATCTAATGTCAGTAAATTGGACTTTACGATCGCGAAATATCATTATTTTAGTTTTGTCAAAGTTTATTTTTGAATTGTTATTAGTTAGCCATCTTAAAATATCACTTCGGGCGCTGTTTTAAAAAGAATTAGGCTTCCGCGCAAAACATTAAAACCCGTGAAATTGTGAACAAAATCCGATTCAAATAGGGAAATATTGACATCCACGCGAACAACAGCTATTTTAAAATAAAATTACCTTAATAATACTGGTTAACTCCTCAGCCTGCTTGTCAGTCAGGTGTCCCAGAGACTTGAACCGCTCAGCCAAGAGTAAGAAGTCGTTGAATGAGATCAGGCCGTCCTTGTCGACATCCAGAATGTTGTGAATTGTGCGCATCTTGCGGCGCCAGAACTCAGACTGGAACAGAATAGAATAGTTATTACTTAATTTAAAAGTTTGTTTTTTTTTAACCTAACTCAATTAGGTTTGCTCTTGACTCTAGTCTAGGTCGAAAGTGACAAAGTCGACGATGGAGTGAGCTTACCCAGAAGAAGCCTGTTCACTCTCACTTTGAAGAGATTAGGGTTGTATGCGCTCGGAAACACAGACATAGGTAGAGAGTTCCACTCTTTTGTTCAATAAAACATAACATTACAACTCTATACCCCGAAGGGTTAGGCAGGGGTGTAAGTACCTATTACACCTATACTCACATTTCGCGAGGTATGTTTAAGTCCCATGTAATAGGGGGCGAGCCTATTGCCATCAACCGGGAACAAATCCAGACTGGGCCGAACCGAACCCCAGAGGAGAGGTATTATCCACATATTTATTCTCTACTAACCTTAACATTGTTAACCGCGGCTCAGAACCCACTTGGGTCACAGTTCGAGGTCAAACAATCATAGACCTGACACTTGCTACAGAAAACGCGACTAACCTTATCACAAATTGGCACGTATCAGACGAGCCCTCTTGCTCAGACCATAGAAGGATCCGATTTACACTAACAGCCAACACAAGGAAACCAGAACCGAGACGCAACCCACGGCGCACCAATGTCCCAGGGTAGAAACGCCTACTAGCCTCACTACTAGCTAGGCACCTATCACAAATAACCATAAAAGACCAAGCACAATTAGAATATACCGTGACAAAATTATCAGAATATCTAACCGAAGCTTACTATGCATGCTGCAAGCTAAGAGCGCCACAACTCAAGGGCGAGAGAAACCCTTGGTGGAACGCTGAACTTAGCAAACTCAGGAATGCACTACGTAAGCAATTCAACAGAGCTAAAAACACTAGACTTCCGGATGACTGGGAAATATATAAAGAAACCCAATACACATACAAAAAGCAGATCAGAACCGCCAGGAGAACTGCGTGGCGTAAATTCTGCGAATCCATTGAGACGAACAACGAAGCTGCGAGGGTAAGGAAGATCCTATCAACCGATCAGGACCGAACCCTTGGCGCGCTAAAAAAACCCGATAATTCATATACATTAACCGACCAAGAAACCAGTAAGGTCCTTCTGGAGACTCACTTCCCAAACTGTAAACTCTTGGAGGACAGGACGTGGGGGGCTGAACCAGAATGGACCCCAACGGATCACGATTGGATTAGAGCCCACAATATAGTAACAAAAGACCGAATAAAGTGGGCCATAAATACCTTCCAGCCATACAAGTCCGCAGGACTGGATGGCATCTTCCCAGCCTTACTGCAGTGGGGGGTAGATCATCTGATGCCATGGCTGGTGGAAATCTACCGCGCCTGCTTAGCATTTAGATATATACCCCTCGCATGGCGCGAAGTGAAGGTCATTTTCATACCCAAACCTGGAAAGACTGACTATACACAACCCAAGTCTTACAGGCCTATAAGCCTCACATCCTTCTTACTGAAAACCCTCGAGAGACTATGTGATAGATACATCCGAGATGGACCTCTTAGGATAAAACCACTACATAAACAACAGCATGCGTACTCCACTGGCAGATCAACGGAATCTGCACTACACACTGTGGTTTCCAAGATTGAGTGCGCAGTGGACCACAAATGCTCAGCACTGGCCGCCTTCATTGACATTGAGGGTGCCTTCGACAAGACCATGTTCAACAGTATTGGCATGGCCCTAGATAGACACGGCATAGACTCAACCCTGAGTGGCTGGATCACAAACATGCTCAAACTGAGAGCTGTACAAGTGACAGTGAACGACACTACAAGGGCCATTGTAGCAAAGGGCTGCCCGCAAGGGGGCGTCCTTTCTCCGATGCTATGGAACCTGGTCCTAGACAGCCTTATTAAGACACTCAATGATAAAGGATATTTCACTGTTGGCTACGCTGATGACATAGCCATAATAATAAACGGCACCCACGAAAACACTCTATGTAATCTCATGCGTCAGGCCTTGAAGATAGTAGAGGACTGGTGCAATAAACATACACTATCAGTGAACCCTACCAAAACCGAGCTGATTCTTTTTACAAAAAAGAGGAAGCTGACAACACTACAACTACCACGATTCTTTGGAACTACCCTAAGCCTATCGACTGAAACCAAATACCTGGGCATCTTTTTGGACAAACAGTTGAACTGGGCTAGACATACTAATTACATCACCACAAAAGCCAGCATAGCCCTGTGGCAGTGTAAGAGACTGCTTGGCAGGAACTGGGGGATTAACCCCAAGGTCACTTACTGGCACTCACCGCAGTTATCAGACCGATCATTACTTATGGCTCACTAGTCTGGTGGCCCAGGACAGACTTGAGCACAACCCGGAAAGATCTCGAAAAACTACAGCGATTAGCCTGTGTGGCAATCACTGGCTGCATGAGAACCGCACCTACGGCCGCACTACAGGCAATGCTTGGACTGCCTCCACTACATCTCATTGTGAGGGAGGAGGCGGCCTTGGCCGTTAGAAACAACATTATTTTAAAAACATTACAACATAATACTCACGGAAGAACAGCGTGACCACTCGGGCCCGAACGAGCTGAGGGTTTACACTGACGGGTCAAAGACCGACTCCGAAACCGGTGCCGGAGTTTTCTCGCACGACCTCAACATAAACATATCCAGCCCGCTGGGAATGTTCAACACTGTCTACCAGGCAGAATGTGTGGGCATTATTCAAGCGGCGTATGCCATAGAGGCCAGGAGAGTTACGGATACCCATATACGTATACTCTCCGACAGTGCCTCAGTACTCCAAACCTTAGAGAAAAAATATATTACTTCAAGATTAATACTAGAATGTCACAATGCGTTAGAACGAGCAACGGTATCTAACCGCAACACAGTGACACTGCAATGGATAAAAGGACACAGTGGGTCTTTGGGTAACGACGCAGCGGACGAACTTGCTAGGAGGGCATCCAGTGCGTCAGTCTATGGGCCCGAACCAATCATACCCATCCCCTTCAACCAATTACGCAGATGGCTGCAAGAGATCACCCAAACAAAAGCAGAGGAGTGGTGGTCCTCGGCACCAGGGTGCAGGCAGTCCAGGGAGGCTATGCCAAGCCTGGATGGCAAACTGACCAGGCGACTCTTACGCCTGGATAGGAACGGCCTGCGCCTGATGCCGGGGACCATCACAGGACACTGCTCGCTGAACAAACACTTTTACACGATGGGCATAACGGACAGCCCTCTGTGCAGAACTTGCATGGAGGCTGAGGAAACCGTTCCGCATGTGCTCTTCGAGTGCACAGGCGTTGCCCAGATTAGAACAGAAACCCTCGGGACACCCAAATCTTTAACAGATGTTCTGAACAGACCAGAAGCCGTGACCAACTTCTGGAGGGAGGTGGGCTGGTTGGAATAAACCCCGACGGCCGCTATGGCTCACGCACAATGGTCCACTTGAAGAATTAAGTGCGGAAACCAAACCCAATAACATAGAACATAGAACATAGAATCCAGACTGGGCTGCTACTCAGAAATTCCAGTTGGAAGACCCAATAACACTGCCCGACCTAGGAATCGAACCCGGGACCTCATGCTCAGTAGTAGCGTTTGTGACCATTAGAACAAAGAGGCAATCAAGGTTTTTTTCAAGGATGTAGAAATATCCGTAGATAATAATATTAGGTTTTTGAAGGCAAACAACAAACTTGAAAAAGAGGTAGATCGTTTAGTTGGGGAAGGGGTCTTCGCCCTGTGAATATTATTTTCGTTTTTGTATTTATCGGTGGAGGCTTGTAATTAGCAATTTAGTTACATAATAATGTTATTTATATAACTAAACTGCTAATTACAAGCCTCCACCGATTAAGCCGATGTAAGCCTTCCGAAAATAAATAAATACAGCAATCTGTAACAGAATATGAGGCGACTCTTAAAATATAGTAGGTACACCAAGCTATTATAGTACGGGCGGTGGAGTTAGTTAGAAAAAGTAATTGTATACCGGCTGAATATCATACGAAAAATAGTTTTTCTTTAGTGCATATGAGATCTGAGGGTCAGCTGCTCCAATGGGGGGGAAGTACAAAGTTAGAGCATGTCGAAGTTGTAAAAAAAAAACATAAGATAAAAGTAATTTCATACCGCGCTAAAACCTTATGGGACGGTTTTTGGGATCATCTTCAACCCAAAAAAAAAATAGTAAGCTGCATGGAAGTGGGGGATTATATATTAGTCAGATTATATTTATTGACCTAAAAGAAGAAGAGCAAACTCATCTCAATTAAAAAAAAAAAGTCTCGTAAACTATCTAGATTGTAAAGATTGTTGCGATTTGCGATGGCACATCAGGGCAAAATTCGATACTATGGGTAGTAGGGCAAAGGAACCATGACCTCAATTTTGAAGAAACATAAACTGCATTTTATGTTTTTTGAAAAAGCTTCTGCCTGAATCGGAAATCGAACCTTATTCCTCTTATAAAAACGCAACTGAGCGCTATCGCTGACAAAGATCAAATACTACATAGGAATACTTTGTAAAATCATATGTAGTGTCAGTTTTTCGCAATTTTGTGTTTCATAAATTACGAAAAACTTAAAAAACAATTCCATTTCCTTTGATTTTTCACATTAAATTGGTTTACAGCATTTGAAGCACTATCTACACTCGGTTAGTGCTATAAAAAAAACCGGTCAAGTGCGTGTCGGACCACGCACAATGAAGGGTTCCGTAGTTGGGATGAATTTATCCCAAGAGCAAACTTAACATTGTAGTTGAAAAACATGTTCTCCTATACATTCCAACTACAAATGTCCATAGTTAAACAAAAAAGATCCAACCCACATTACATTTACACCTAATGTGGGTTGGATCCTTTTCGTTTAACTATGGACAATGTAAGTTTGTACGCACAATATTGAGAGATTTACAATGTTATTTTAAGACCACAGACTTCTTATAGGTTTTCCTGTAATCTATAGCTATAGAGTTATTTTCTGTATTTTTTTTTCAAAGTATAGGTCAGCAGTTTCTGAGATAAGGGGGGGAATGGAAAATTTTCGTCAATTTTCTTGAATAACTTTAACACAGTTTATTTATAAATTATAAAAAAAAAAATATTTGAGACCCTCACAGTAAGCCCTTTCATTTGATATGTCGCACGGTACAGTTTGCAAATATTTTATTTTTTATTTTCTTATTTGCCCCCTAAAATTGACCCCCATATTCAAAATTTATTAAGTTACATTACACGTCCGTGTTTGGGTCACAGAAATACATAAGTGTACCAAATTTCAACTTAATCGGTCCATTAGATTCGGAGCAAATTGGCTGTGACAGACGGACAGACAGACACACGAGTGATCCTATAAGGGTTCCCTTTTTTTCCTTTTGAGGTACGGAAACCTAAGAAGGGTGCTGTTTTTGTAAAAAAAAAAAAGGGTTAGATTCCTGGCTGTGGCAGAAGCTTTTTCAAAAAACCAAAAATGCAGTTTTATTTTCCTTCAAAATTAAAATCATGGTTCCTTTGACCACTTTACCCTATTTTTACCCAACTCATAGATTCGAATGAGGAGCCACACTTAAAGCAGTGTGCAGATGTCGCTGTAGTCGACCGTACCTTGTTTACCTTTCGTGAAAGTAGTGTGACTGCTATTTATGAGATTTTAAAATGTAATTCCACTATAATATGTACGCGTTTATGACTGTGCCTCAACTAAAAGTTGAGCTCCGTAAAAGGAACGCTGCAACTGCCGACAAAAAGGCCGATTTGATTGAAAGGAAAACACTTAAAATATTTAAGGTTATGATTGTTTGTGAGCCTTTTTCCATAAGCCACGGACTAACATTCCTATTTTTTTGTTTTATAAATTACTTTTGTATGTCGAAACCAAAACTTTGGTGCTAACTGCGGCATCCAAGACGACACCGCATACCTATGTCCACCTTCTGATACATACAGAGACATAAATACAGATAATGATTAACAGACAGGTAATACAGGAATATTTTGAAAACTAAGTACCTATATTGGTTGATTAAATCTTTAGAAGAATTGTTTACTACATAGATTAGTTAATATAGTATATTTTATGACACTTTTATTTTGATGACAATAATTTTATTTTATTAGATAATCTTGATTCTTTTGTTTTATAGATATAGTACCCAGCCTAAAGGACGGCTTCATTACTAATCTAATCCTCTTCTGTGAAATGCGCAGCAGATAATGGTGCAGTACTACTTGCCTTAAAGTTTTTGCCAATTCCCATTGTTGTCTGCCATTCCTTTCTTTAGGAAACAAATGTACTCCTCTGTTTTTACAAGTTAACACACTACATTGTGGCATTTTGGACAAAATTACGGAAAATAGGAAAGCTAAACTTATTAGATTGCAAAAATCCATACGATTTGACAGCTAATATATCAAAACAAGGTACAGTCGATTGTGCGCCATCTATCGTGATAAAAAGTTAGTTTTCCTCCCCATTTAGCCTGATGTGCCATTGCAGCAATTATGTTTATTTATAATAATAATAATAATAAAATTTATTTCAGAATTACTTCCATAATTTGTTAGTAACAATGTTCTTAGCCTATGTTAGTAATAGTACAATAACAATAAACAAAACAATGAAAATATTTCAGGCACTTGCTATTGCGTGTAGGCCTATACAGTGCGCTATTAGTACGGAGTCCCATCGGCCTGCGCACGCGGCCAGGATGGCGTTGGGGCTGCCGCGCACCCGCACCATTAAAGACGCACTTCGCTTGCGTATCACGGCGTGAAAGCCGTCCACGCGCGCCTCTGCGAACATACCACTGGCGCTACAGTACCGCGGCAGCCCCATCAGCACCCTGAACGCATTATTGTATTGCACACGCAGAGCGTTGTATGTCCTCTGCGTATATTTGGTCCACAAACTGCATGTGTAAAAGGTCTGGCAGAAAGCTCTAAACAGTGTGACCTTCACTTGTTCAGTACACCGTGCGAATCTGCGAGCCAACATGTTACAGCGAACAGACAACGCTCTGCGTTCCCTCTCCACATCCAAATCATCTTTAAGGTCCTCGGTGACCCAGTGGCCCAGATACTTGAAGTGAGTGACTTGGTTCAATGGTGTACCATAGAGTGAGACGGGAGATACCACTGTGACCTCTTTTTTAGGTGCTTTAAATACCATAATCTCACTTTTTTTTACATTGTATCTGAGCCCATGGGCCTCCGCATACTCTTCACATATACTGAGTAGCTTACGCAACGCACCGATTGAGGGGCTGAGCAAGACCATGTCATCCGCGTAGCTTATATTATTTACGCAAATTCCATCTATGTGACACCCGATGCCGGTGCCGCTCAGCTCACCAATCAGGCGGTCCATGTATAAGTTGAATAACTTCGGTGAGGTCAACCCTCCCTGCCGAACCCCACACTCTAACTTATATTCCTCCGACTTACTAGCCGCCCACCTAACAGCATTATTCTGATAATTGTACCAGTACTTAAATATAGATATAATTGCAGGGGGTAAACTAGTGTCTTGATACATTTTTGTCCACAGCAGGTCGTACGAGACCAGGTCGAATGCCCTGGACAGGTCCAAGAAACATGCGTATACTGGCGTTTTACGAGCGGTGTAATATTGCACAGTCTGCTTGAGGCAAAAAATCGCACTTTCAGTGGATAGACCAGTTCGAAAACCGAACTGGCCATCGTGCAGTTTTATATGTTTTGTTAAATGGCCGTCAAGCAAACTGTCCAATACCTTCGCTATAACCGTTGCTAAGGATATAGGCCTGTAGTTAGACCTGTCCGAGACATTTCCGGTCTTGTTTTTTACAATGGGGACAACAATGGTATACATGAGATCGTCAGGCAGGTAGGAGTGGTTAATGCACAGAGTGGTTTATGCGACTAACATTTATTTATGTATATCCCCGTACGTCCATGCAGCAGTTTTTTTTTTTTTTTTGTATAAGGTGATTCCAAAAATTGTCCCTTATGGTTTTGATGCGATATGAAATTACTTTTTTTTAAGTTTTTTTTTTTCAACTTTGACATGCTGTAACTTTGGATTCCCCCCTGGGTGCGGCGGCTGACTCTCACATTCATGATTAGGGAATATTAAATAACTACTACAAATTAAATTTATTCAGTATAAAATAGGTCGCAAAAATCGAACAGTACGTGGAATGGAATGACTTTGAGCTTGCGTGTTCTGTGCTGAGCTCACGCAACGCATCGTACAGCCAATAGTAGGACAAGCTCATCAAGGAGCATTGTCCCAAATTAAATGCATTATTAATTTATTTTACAATAAAACAACAGGTATTATAATAAAACAAGTTTCTTTAAATTGGTGAAGGTTTCATAAAGATACTCTTGATAGATTTTGCGTGATTCTCAGATTTTTATCCGCGTTAGACATAACTTTACAAATTAATTACACTATGTAAAATAATCTAAAATATTCACATATTAAGTTAATAAAATAAAATGTTTTAATTTAACATATATTTTTTCAAAATCATTAACACTACTCGTTTAGAGGTGATCTTCAGTTTAAAATCATTAAAAGTCGATTATCGTCGTCTTAATGCGGTACATTGAGTTTATATCGTATAGTCATTCGGCTTTGCAGTCTCTATTTAATACCTCCGTGGAACTTTGGAAATTGTCCTAAAACTCAAAGAAATAATTACGCAGGTAGAATTAGAATTTATTTAGAATTTAGAATTTATTTATTTATTTGTTAACATAGGTAAAGAAATACAGATCTTATGTTAGATGAACAGAGCGCTATGTTATACCAGGAGATGTACAAATATAGTGTGCAGATCTAGCTGAAGATTACAAATTAAAAATTAAATTAAATTACTAAAATATTGGAAATCGTGCATATTATCTAATTAGAAATAAATTGAGTCAGACCTAAATGAGGAATTAAAATGTCAATAATTCAAAATGTCAAAATTATTTAATGCCAATAATAATAATTGTAATTCTAAATTATTTCGTCATTTAAGTAATCGTCAATAGTATAATAACATTTATCAATTAGGTACAATTTCATTTTTTTCTTAAATTGTGTAAAATTTAATTCTTTCTTAATTTAATGGCATCTGGAATTTTATTATAAATGCGTGGATACCCAGGACACTTTTTTTTACTAATGCAGTTTTACATTTATAATTACTCAAAGAATTTTTATACTGACTACGCATTGGAACATTTCGTACCATTGTCATTTTTTCAAAAAGGTTGGGATTTGTTTTGACGAAGATACTAATTTCTAATATGTATATCGCCGGTAGCGTAAGTATTTTCAATTTTCTAAAATACGATGCACAGCAAGGTAGGCATTGGCATAGTTATCAGCGTTGTTAGGTAAGGATGCTCCCAGCACCTTTTTAGGCAAGGTGGTTGGTTTTTAGCTCTTGAATAACGTGTTGACAATTTTAAGTCCACTGGTGAAGGTGAAGCATCATTCTCCCGCCCTTATCCCAATATATTTAGGGTCGGCGCAACATGTCCCTTTTTTCCATAATTACCTACCTATCTATTAGTCGTCATCTCGGTAGTCACCCCCTTTTTAGCCATATCATCTTTCACATAGTCCATCCACCGTTTCTTTGGTCTTCACCTACTCTTATAACCATCGACATTCATACTCAAAACTTACCACTGGTAAAGTTGGGTGCGTACATGGTGTATCAGAAAGGTGTGGTCAAAAAGGGTACAAAGCTTCAATACTTACTCGACCCAAACGTACCTATGGGACGGCTGATATTTTTTTCTGGATTACGATATTGGTCCCATGGAGCTTTCTCCATGTTGTTCAGTTTGATGGTCTGTACCATGAAATATGTACACGTTTCTGATACACTCTGTATGAATGCTCCCCATATTCAAAGTATTTCCTTTCCTACGACAAAAGAAAGTGTACTCACCCTATCATAACCTTTACACTCAGTATCGGAATCAGAATCGGAGTCGCTGTCAGATTGTTTCCGGCGGTCCTCCTCCGGCCGGCGATGTTGATTGCTGTACCGTCGCAGAATGGAGCCTCGTTCTGATTGGAGCTCCCGGTCTCGGGGCAGATCGCCCAAGTAGCAGATACTGCCGCTGCAGGCTGGCTTCGTGTGGATTAACTGGAAGGAAAAGACAGGAAGGTTAAGCCCCCTATTTATGGGAAACAAAAGATAAAGAGAGAAACAAAATCAATTTCAATCTGCCTGCCTTTCCCAACTATGTTGGGTCGGCTTCCAGTCGAACCGGATGCAGCTGAATACCAGTATTTTACACCCCAGCAAACAACCTCCATAACCCAGTTACTGGGTAATACGATACCCCTTGGTAAGACTGGTTGTCAGACTTTCGGGTTTCTGACGATCCGTAACGACTGCCAAAGATCCACGAATGACAGCCGGGACCAACGGCTTAACGTTTAACTTTCCGAGGCACGGAGGAGTCTCGGTATGTAAAGATGGTCACCCAACCACGGACCAACCATGTCAAGCGTAGCTTAAACTGGTGGATCGACCCGTGCGGCTTTTATTACTTAGCCACGAGCTCTTCGAAAGAAAATCCATTTATTTGCACTAAATAAAGAATAAAAACAAAAAAAAATGCACAAAATTAGAAAAAGTTGGTGCAAAATATGCGTGCGATAGCGATGGCCATTTTGCGTGTATGTAACACGCAAAATGGCCATCGCTCTGCATAATGCTGTGAACACAAGCACAACATTCCGATATTGTTCCAGTAACATGTGTTGCAGGACGCGTTGCTAGCAACTTTGAATGTTGCAGTGTTGCTGACTACATTGAGCATCATGTTAAAGTTTCGTGCATAATTATCTTTATTTTGCATAAAATATGGTACCTACATTTTTATACGTGTTTTGGTCCTTTTGGTCTTTAGTTCCACATATTTTGCAAATGGTAAAAAGGAACCCTTATGGTGCGACTCAGTCTGTCTGTCCGTCCGTCACAGATGAATATCTCAGGAACCACTAATGCAACTTGAAATTTGGAATAGTTTTAGATGACGTTTGCCCAACTATTTTGCAAATAAGAAAGAAATAAAACTATTTTTTTTTTGCAACAGGGACTGCCTTAAAAATTAGAAGTAGGGCTACTAGGGCATGTGGGGTATCATATGATAGAGCGCTGTTTGCACATTCTTAAACATTTTTTTTTATGGCGCATAGATTTCGACTTTTGATGAAAAATATAGAAATAAATACCGTTCCCTCCTTATCTCCAAAGTTTGCACAGAAAAATCTGAAATTATTCTGTGTGATAGAAGTTTATGGAAAGATTACAAGAAAAATAAAACGATGTCTCTATGTAGCACAGTTTTTTTTATATATGATAGTACGGAACCCTCGGTGCGCGAGTCCGACTCGCTCTTGACCGTTTTTTATTCAGCATGGTAAACATGTCAGGTGGGATAGTCATAAAAGTTCCATAGCTTTTTGAGAGTGTTAAAATGAGTGTTTGAACCTAAGCACTTGTTTTTCTTTCTTTTTGTGTACCTATGTACCTAACACGATAATAAATTATCTTCAGAAACTAATTAACCCATCTCTAAAATTACCGCCACAAAGCATAATATCATTCGATTTATCAACCACTGATAGGCAAAATTGCCTATAACTTGCCCAGTAAAACTTGGACAGTTCACATCGATAATCAAGAGCGATGACCGCGTTATGCATAGCAGCCGTGTGCTGCGCAAGCGCAGCTTATGTGCACAGATAGACACTATGGGCCGGCGCACACTTGGCGAGGCGCAGCGCAGCGCGGTTGTCACTGCCAAACAAATATCAACATAGCGTGTCTTAAAATAAAGTCGAGAATAAATAACATGAGACGCGCGCTTCTTGCCGCTCAGATACGCTCTCGAGCTAATGAAAGTTTATTAATTCTCAACTTTTTTCAACCACTGCAAGGTCGATAATTGTTTGACAGTGAAAACCGCGCTGCGCTGCGCTTTGCCAAGTGTGTGCCGGCCCTAACACCCCAATAATGACATAAATATTACTGTCATTCCTTCCTTCGGTAATGACATTCCAAATCTCCACATACTGTCAATATTATATTCATCATTATCATCACAGAACACTAATACCCTTAGCCGGGATTATCATTATTGGGTCATTAGTGCAGGGTTCGTGGTCGAGTATGGACGCATTGAAACAAAAAGCGTGTGTGGCAATATGACTGCAATGTGTATAAAGAAAAGAATTTAAAAAAATGGGCTAGACTGTGGCTGTATTTAAAACAATACTCACAGTCATGGAAATTTATTAAAGGAAATTGCTCTCACTGAAGCTAATGACTAAGAATTACCTTCGAATGAGCAAAGAGACTTATTTAAAGCTTTTGCATCTGATTACTCAAAATAATTTAAAAAATAATTTCCACACACACTGTCTGTATAATGTAATTATATTGTCATTACTACAATATTGACGCAAACATATTAAAATATTTAGATCACATCGTTATTTACATCATCATCACTAGTAATTAATGACATTACATGTAATGTAATGTCATTATGACTGACAGCGTCTGGTCCGCTTGTTTTGGACCCCTTAATATGTGTTTTGTATGTAGGTCTCTATATTGTCCAGTCTGCATTGCATATGCACCTTACAAAGTGATCGCTGTAGTGTCCTTGCATTTATAGATGGGTACGGCTTTCATTCAAGCGCATCTACGTATTGGAATATGCAGGAACTCTATTGGGAAAGGTTAGGTTATATAAGTATACCTAATATAAACATGAAAATTGAGTATCTACCTACTTTCATGGCCTTTCCCGTAGGTACCTACACAAGACGTTACCGCGAAATCTTGAAGTAGGATATTGAGGTTGAATAATATTTGTTTACAACTTTGTGTTCGTTTTCCTGTTGATCGATACTATTTACAATTTATTTATAACTTTTGATAAAAACTAATTAGTACGGTTTATTGACAAATTATTAGGTGTTATCAGAACAAGTAGATGACTGATGGCGCTTATTTGTGGAGCTAACTCCCACTTGGATAAACACAGGACAAACAGATCATTTTGTCAAATATACGCATTTGGGATTCTGTTTCAAAAGGCCTAAAGGACTGACTAAAGTACCTATACGCCACCACACCCAGTCCTCCTACGTATCGTCATTCATGGTGCAAATACATCAAACATAACATCACGCCAGTATTCCCCGAAGGGTCAGGCAGAGGTGTTCCTATAGTACATCCACATCCGCCAGTTATGTTTTAAGTCCCCTGTAATAGGGGGCGAGCCTATAGCCATCAACCAGGCAGAAATCCAGACCCCGGGCTGGTCAGATACTCCTGATGACAAACCCAATAACACTGCTCGACCTCGGAATTGAACCCAACACCCTAATTGCATAACGCGCTATCAATCGGAATCATTGCTAATCCATCCTACTAATAGTTTGGATGTTTGTTACTTAATCACGCTAGAACGACTGAACGGATCTGGATGAAATTTGGCACAGATATAGATTATAGTCTTGGAATAGCACATAGAAATACTTTTTATCCTGGAAAAATGTACGAGTACAGTTCTCGTGGGATAATTTCCAACAACCACACGGGCGAAGCCGCTGGCTAAAGCTAGTTGCTTCATATGTTCGAAAAATTTGTCTGCTCAACAGCGTAAATAACGCAATGAATGTTGTTGATCTGTCAAAATGAAACCGATTCCGATCGATAGTGTGTTACGCAATTAGGGTGCTGAAGTCATGCGCTTGCGACCACTGGACCAACAATCAATCTGCCTAGCCTTTTCCCAACTATGTTAGGATCGGCTTCCAGTCTAAACGGATGCTGAATATCAGTATTTTACATGGAGCAACTGCCTATCTGACCTCCACAACCCAGTTACAGGGTAATACGATACCCCTTGGTAAGACTGGTTTTCAGACTTTCGGGCTTCTGACGACCCATAACGACTATCAAAGATCCTCGAATGACAGCCAGGACCAACGGCTTAACGTGCTTTCCGAGACACGGAGGAGTCTCGGTATGAAAAGATGGTCACCCATCCACAGACCAACCCTGGCAAGCGTAGCTTAACCTGATGGATCGACCCGTGCGGCTGTTATTACTTAGCCACGAGCTCCACTAGACCAACGAGGCAGGTTAATAAACAACAACAAACTGCAATCACCAATTAGTCTGTAACGATAACGTTCTGTGAAATACCATAATAATTAAACGTATAATATAATACGGTCATTGACCTTACAGCCTAAAAGTTCATTGTACACACAAATCATCATACAATCATAACGACATGTCAATGCGGCTGATCCTGCGACCTCGCCGCGCGCTGCTACGATTTGCGAATTAGTTCACCAACAGAAATCATATCTGTTGACTGGTGATTTAAATAAATCGAGATGATTGAGCAGAGCGGTCTACGTGACCTGTGACAAGTCTGTATTTAGGCTTAAAGGGGTCAAATGTTTTTATCCATTTGACTCCTTTCAATACCCCTAAAAAGTCATTTAATTTATAGTGTACAGATTTACATGGCGGTAATTTAGTGGTATCGATTGTAATCCAGTCAAGTTTTTTTGGTATTTGGTGAAAATATGCTGAATGTGCGTCAATAACACGACATTAACATTACATTGACTTAAATTAGCTAACTGCGTAGGCAAAAGAGATCATGACCTCTGAGTTTGTTTCGGCATTTCTTTTTAGGGATCAGTCAGCTAAGAAATGCCGGCGCCAACTAGTTTGAAAATATTGACGTGTATAAGTATAAGATCGATTCGATCGATCGATTCGAGGGTTCACGGGCTATTTGTATTAAGCGACATGTTTGGAACTTTACAGGAGAGCATTTCAAAGTTTCATTATTCGGAAAAATGAACATTTTAAAAAAGTATCAATATTATTTACGAAAAAGTGGCCTATCGACGGTTAATTATCAATAGTGTATATCTCTGTTTTTTTACTTTTTAATGCAGGTAGATATGATAATAACTCAATATCCAAAGTCAAATTCCATCTAAAAAAAGTAGAGTATGTAGTATATCAGTTATCTGGTTTCCATAGTACAGGCTCTGCTTAGTTTGGGATCAGATGACCGTGTGTGAATAATGTCCTAGGATATATATTATATTGTATATTAATATCGGCCAGGATGTCGCTTAATACAAATAGCCCGTGAACCCTCGATATAAGATTTACAGGGCAGGGCCGGTTTTTTGATCCGTAGTTAACTAATGGAACATATAAACACATATACATACAATGGTTGAATTTTGGCTAAATGTGAAAGGCTAAATATGAATCAGTTAACATTTTGGCAAACACATTTAGCCAAAACCAACTATTAGTTTAACTATTGGTCGAGTTAACTACGGATCAAAAAACCGGTTTTTCAATAGCCAGTTAACTTTAATCCGACGAATAAAAAAGTTTGTCGTTCTGACAGTTTTTGTATGGACAATCTGTCAAAACGTCACATTTATTCTTCAGTTAAAAGCTAAGTTTGATTGAAAAATCGGCGCTTATAGAAAAATAAACATTTCGGAAGAATATAGCTTCAAAGTCGAGTGAATTACTTTTGTTTATTTATTTTTCCTTTATTTCAGGCATCTATGGCCCATAAAACACAATACATATATAAGTATAAAAACAATAACTATAAACTATTACATATTATATACACCAAACTTAAACACTACTGCACTCGTAGTGCCGGGCCGCGGCGTTGTGATAGGCGCGTCGCCCACACGAGCTAGAGTCCAGGCGACGCGCAGCGTCACGGCGCGGACGTACGATGCAGGGGAGCGGTTGGGGGAGGGAGGGTGCGGGGTTTTTCACGCTACCTAACCCCCCCCCCCCCCCCCACTTCCCTTCCCCCACGCGATGCGTGCCTCGACTCTAGATCGTGTGGGCGACGCGCCTTACACTGCGAGGTGCGTAGCCGGTCGCAGAAACGCCAATACAGTACACCTTCCGGCCAAAACTCTTCCTTGAGGATTACTATAGAGGGTTTATACAATTTGCTCCAAAAACAAGTAAAACTGTAAATTATGAAAATGCGTTAAAATATCTCCAAGAACACAAAATCGCAGAACTGCTCTTCTGTGACGGCATTAACTAATCTTTTCCTGCAGAAATTATCTGAGTCCATAAAAATAAGCACTGATATTGTAAAAATCACTTGTCATAAGCGTATAATTAAACCGTGGATCACCCCTGGTATCCTACGGTGTACACATAACCGCAATAAAATGCAAAAATGTCTCAAAAATGAACCGCACAATGAAGTTATAAAAATCACCTATACCCGATATAGGAATTTTTGCAATAACCTCATTAAAAAACTTAAACGAAAGTATCAAAAAGAACTTCTAGCTAAAACAGTCAAAAATAATAAACTACTTTGGAAAAATATAAAAACTATAACCTACTCTAGCAAACCTAAAAATGAAAATGGGGAACGGTTGAACCTAAAATCATCTCCAATCGACTCAGTTAACTTTATAAACGACTTTTTTGTAAACATAGGAGAACAGCTAGCTCGGAATATACAACTAAACACAAATCTCCCTAGTTCGACAGGTAAGTTGTCTAATCAGCCCAATTCTTTTGTACTCTATGAGACGGACCTCAGTGAAGTTAAAGAAATCTTAGCTGGTCTAAAAACTTCAAGCGCCGCGGGCTGGGACAACTTAACGACTGGTTTTCTAAAGTATATAAGTAGGGAAGCTGTTCCGATTATAGCGCATCTTGCTAATTTATGCTTTAGAACAGGCTTATTCCCTGCACCGCTTAATGCGGGTTGGATCGTTTTCGTTTAACTATGGACAATTAAAGGTACAATACAATGTTATGTTATTGTTCCTCTAACAATGAATGACTGCCTCGTTGATCTAGTGATCTCAAGCGCTACGAGTACTGCTGAGCATACCGGTCGAGTTCAATTCCCAGGTCAGGCAAAGTATTGTGTGGGAACAGGCCATTATTACACCTGTACATATGGGCGGGAACAGAGACGACGTCAATAATCATAGACCCATATCCGTTTTACCCACTATTTCAAAAATAATAGAGAAGCTTATAAATAACAGACTACTTAAATATTTAAATAAATTTGACCTACTGTCAGACTCTCAGTATGGATTCCGATAAGGTTTATCTACTGAGGATGCAGTAACTGCTCTTACAACTCAAGTAGTTGACAGTCTTGACAATGGAAATAAATGTATTACAGTATTCTTAGATCTGAAAAAAGCATTTGACACCGTCTCTGTTCCCATCCTGGTGAGCAAATTAGAAAAAGAATTTGGAATAAGAGGTATCCCGCTGGACCTCCTTCGTAACTATCTTTCTGATAGAAAACAGAGAGTAAGAGTTGGTGACTGTATTAGCGAAGACGCCCAAGTATCATATGGCGTGCCCCAAGGAAGCGTTCTAGGTCCAACATTATTTTTGACCTATATTGACCTCTGTAATTTGAACATCAAAAATGCCAAAATTTTCGCTTATGCCGATGATACAGCTGTTGTTTTTTCTGGGAAGTCCTGGAAAGAGGTCAAAGTCTATGCTGAGATGGGTATGACTATAATAGCCAAATGGTTAAAAAACAATTTACTTACATTGAACACCTCTAAAACCCACTTTATATGTTTTAGTATTAACAACCGTACCCAGCCTGATGAACAATTTAAATTAAACATTCACCAATGTGACAATATAAATAATCTAAATTGCAAATGTCCAACAATAGCTAAAGTAACTCATACGAAATACTTAGGAGTGGTAGTTGACCAAAGGTTATCTTGGTACCTACATCTCGAACAAGTTGCAAGTAGAGTCAGAAAGCTAAGCTGGTTATTTAATTCTTTACGGCATGTTGTCCCAAAAACTTTGTATACTCCCCACAATTCACCAAGAAATCTCCTGAATGTAATATATACTGCTCTAGTACAGTCAGTTTTGACGTACTGCATCCCTGTTTGGGGAGGGGCTAGTAAATCAAAATTCATAGATGTTGAGCGTGCACAACGCGCCTTAATAAAAATTATGTATTTTAAGAAATTGAGATTCCCCACAGGGAACTATACCAGATCAGTGACCTGCTCTCTGTGAGAAAATTATATATTATGCAGACCATCTTGAAAACACACAAAACTTTACCGTTAGACTCCTCCAAATTAACAAAAAGACGAAAGGACAATATTATGCAAATTCCCCAATCACGAACTCGCTTTGCTAGAATACAACTACAAAAACGTTCTGCCCAATTATATAATAGGATAAATAAGGAAATAAACATTTATACAAAACAGTACTATGACTGCAAACAATCTTTAATTAATTGGATAAAACTTTTAAACTACAATGAAACGGAAGCACTGTTATCACATGTAACTTGAGTTGATGATCATGACGCATGGTTGCTGTCCACTTGAACTGTTGCATGCAATGGATTTCAACAATATAAGTGTTGAAGGGATATGTGGTTACACGTCCTTACCTCGCATCTCATGTTTGGCACTCATATTATACTCACACACAAACAGGCTCACACACACTCACAAATACATACACACACATATTCTCACATACTCTCACATTTACTCACTCTCTCACACAATACTCACACACTCACACTAATAGTGTATTTTTGTATTGCTTTTATTATTTTTTTACTATTCTAATTTTTATTGTTATCCAAGTAGTACGAGTATTCGGTATGAAAGAGCGGAGTCTCCCTATTACCTTACTATTAGCCTTACTATTACTTGCTTAAAGGGAGGCTCCAATCACTAATCTGTTAAGCCTAAGTTATGTTGGAGAAATAAATAATTTTTGATTTGATTTTTTGATCAGGGCGTCCATTAATTACGTGAGGAAATTTTTGAACCCCTTTCGATCGACCCCCTCTCTCCCTCCCTAATCTCATGTGAGATGTCTCAAAATGCGTATGTTTAGAGTAAATATTATGTTCAACAATTTTCGTAACGAACAAGCACAGTGGTTGCCTTGGATTTAAACATAATTTGCTTAATTATTTTTTATAATAGGTTTTGCTACTCCTGCATGGGAGAAGGGCTTGTGGCTAAGTAATAACGGCCGCACAGGTTGATCGATCAGGTTAAACTATACAGGGTGTCCCTGGAAGTATGGATCAAATCGAATAGGGGCGTGGGCAAGGTCATTTCCAAACTTTTTAACCCTGAGAATGTTGGTGCAATTTTTTACGGTTCAAAAGTTATGACCAATTTTTGTTTTTTTCAATCACTTCGCAGTGTTCAATGAAAAAAATCATAAAAAAAACTAGCCAAGCTATCAATTACTTTTTTTTTCAGAACTTTGTAGAAAAGTGGGCCTTTCCTGTGGTAATACTTTTACGCAGCTAGAAAACATACGTTCAATAAGAAAAAAACATTTACAGCAAAGGCTTCGTTCTGGCAAAAATTTTACTCAATTTTCGAGCGATTTTTATGGGAAAAAGTTACACTAGCAAAAGTTGACCACGTATTACAAAAACTGGTCCAAGTCATAGAGATTCTTTGGAGGTATGAATCACTGGAATATTCTTAATAGCTTAAAAGTTAGAGATTTTTATTAACAAGGAGGTCGTATTTTATTATTCTACAACGTTTTGAAAAAAAAATAATAATAGCCCTGATAGTTTTTTTTTATGATTTTTTTCATTGAGCATTATTCGAAGTGATTGAAAAAAACAAAAATTGGTCATAACTTTGGAACCGTAAAAACATTGTACCAACATTCTCAGAGTATAAAAGTTTGGAAATGACCTTGCCTACACTCCTATTCGATTTAATCCATTCTTCCAGGGACACCCTGTATATGCCCCGGTCCGTGGATGAGACCATCTTTACATACCAAGACCCCTCCGTGCTTCGGAAAGCACGATAAGCCGTTGGTCCCGGCTGCGGCTGTCATTCGTGGATCTTTGATAATCGGAAGCCCGATAGTCTGACAACCAGTCTTACCAAGGGGTATCGTGTTAGCCACTAACTGGGTTGTGGAGATCAGATAGGCAGTCACCATTATTCAGCTGCATCCAGTTAGACTGGAAGCCGGCCCCAACATGATTGGGACAAGGCTAGGCAGATGATGTCTAGCCACCCCTGCTCGCGCACGGTATTTACGACTTGACGAAACATCGAGATTTCTTGATTATAATTATATAAGTTTAATATTAATATATATATATGCAAGTAAAACTCCGGAATACGCTCTCTAAAATTTGAATATGGTCAAAACCGCAACAAACTGTTGCGTAGGTACGCGTCCGCGAAGTTTTTATAAACTAGGTAGTTTATAAAAACTTCGCGGACGCACAGACAGACACGAAAAGCAACTTTAATTTATAATAATATGTATAGATTCCGGTCTAACCAGTCCCATAGGAGTACCTACTTGCGAGTAACAGGTAGAATGGCCCTTCATAAAATAGTTACCTCAGATACGAACAAAAAATCAAATGGATAGACGTTGATGCAGATGGAATGAGAGATTAAGTTCAGGTATATTTGAGTGTTACCTATTACAGAGTTAGAAAGGAAGCCGAATTTTTTGATGGCCAAATGTGTTGTTCAGAAACTGTGTTTTCTAATTAGGTAAGTAAGTAAATGGATAGGTATACTAGGTCCATATACTTAAAGATAATTAACTATTATGTTATTGATTCAAAGCTGCACCTATCACTAAAACTTTAAATTTTGCAATTTCATTTAATTTCAATTCATCGAGCAATTTACTTGGCTACTTCATGGTTACGAAATACTAGTAATAGGTAAGCCAGACCATAATTTAGCCTTGTGTACTTTATCTGTTTATCTCTCACATACGTAAAGGGCCTCAATGTAACACACAGTAGCATTGAACAATTTGCTACGACAAAAGATGTGTGCCGGGGTCAATGACCCATTGCGGCGGAGGCAGTAATAACACATTTACCGACTTACGTAATAGAGATTATACTTGTGAGCCAAATTGAGATATTAAGGGCCTGTTTTACTGTACGGATAGGCACAGTCCACCAAAAAAATCATTACTAAATACACTACTTACCTACTCAACAAAGTCTAGAGAACATGCCAACTTTCTATCAACGTATTTATTAAAGCTCTTAGGAAGAAGTACTGGCCACAAAAATTTGTAAATGTTGGTTGATAATTTATTGTTCATAATTTAAAAAAATAAAACCAAAAAGCAAAATTAAACATTTTAGAATACAGAGGGAAAACTTCACTTGGTCGCAGTACTCGCAGCGTACGGCGGCGTTTTGCTTTTCTTGTGTAAATCATTTGCGCTCCGTTCTTGTATATTTTGTGACTCTGAAGCTTTATGTCATTTAACGCGGGAAGAGATGCTTAGGGCTGTGGATTCTGGAAGCAGTTCCTGGTCGGCAGAGTCGACTCTAGAATCCTCAGGAAGTGCATTCATACCAGGGCGGAACGATTAAGGTGTGGACTGGGATTCGCCGAGTGGAAGAACGTTTTGATGCGAGGCAATTTAAACGCGGAACAATACTATACCTTCACCGACAGCAGTTTGGCTAACATTTCATGATCATGTAAGATAATGCGCGTGCACACATACCCAGGCTAGTGATGAATGTGCTCTGCGAGAACAATATCACGCTATTAGAGTGGCCTGTTCAGGCCGCTGATCTCTCGGAGAAGAACGTTCAGTGACCCTCCCCAAAATTTGAACACGGATGAAGAGCTTTTTGCACATCTTTGAAGAGTATGGAACGATATTCTACAGGAGACAATAGACAACCTGATACTTAGCATTATGCCAAGCCGATGTAGAGCCCAACAGTTTATCAAAAAGTTGCTGGGAATCTTTTTTTTTCATTTAATGTTATCTACAAAAAAGATAGATACTTACCATTTCAGATTTTCATATTTTTTATTTTAAATTACTAACAAAACAACCCTTTTATTTAATCAAATAATTAAAATCTCTTTTAAATTACGCTTCTGTTGATATAAAATATACCTATTACTAAATTAAAATAATTACTATGAATATAGGTACCCTTGTTCCCTAAGACTTTGTTGAGTATAGTGTATGTATGAAATTATCTAGGTACCTATCAGATTTTTTTTAATGACGTCTACGTCTGGTGGTGGTTGCTTAACCGGGCTATCCCGTGGATCCCTTATAAATAAGGCTTCCAGCCCGGGTATAACACGTATACCTCAACTAAGCGACTACACGAGTACACGCTAAAATCACCCCTTTTAGGGAGGTCCGTAGGGCTTAGGGCGTCGCTGGGGGAGGCGAGCGAAGGATAGGCTGAATTTGATCAATTATATCAGAGAAGTTAACCCATATAACTACTACTTATCTAAGTATAAGTAGGTACAGGAAGAGCTACAGCTTCAGTATAATTTTCTCTTATGGCCGATTCCTATAAATTACGGACCGTTATTGTTCAAATATAAGACTCTTGTATTACTTTGCCAATAATGAAGAAAAGACCTTTGCATAGTAGACCCTCCCTTATGGAAGTACCTATCACATGTAAACGTAGCTTACGAATCTATTCAGTTCATCAGTTATCAGTTTGGCAACAAAAAATGCTACCATTGGTAAGTAAAACGTTTCGTTTTTGTTTATAGGAACCTAGCATTAAGCGGGTTGCAGACCGCAAACTAAGCTAAGTTAGTTTAGCTTATTTTTTTTTATTATTTATTTATTTGGCTCACCAACAATTGAATACACTGATACAAAAATATGAGATACATCGAGTAGACTTATGGACTAGTGTACCAATTTCTTACAGGTAAGCACAACATGCTTAGCTCACATAGCTGGCGTAGTTTTTCATACTTGCATCAACTGTGCATAGTTTGAAAAACTGCGCCAGCTATGTGAGCTAAGTTAAACTAATGTAGCTTAGTTTGCGGTCTGCAACCCGCTTTAGACCGTTCATATTGTATCGGCTATTTTGACGCCTTGGTTCGGCAATGGACGTTGCTGATAATAAAATAAAAATCTGGTCACGAGCGTGTCGGACCACGCACAATGAAGGGTTCCGTAGTTGGGATGAATTTATCCCAAGAACAAACTTAACATTGCAGTTGAAAACCATGTTCTCCCATACATTCCAACTACAAATGTCCATAGTTAAACGAAAAGGATCCAACCCACATTACACCTAATGTGGGTTGGATCCTTTTTGTTTAACTATGGACAAATGTAAGTTTGTACGCACAAAATTGAGAGATTTACCATGTTGTTTTATTACAGGAAACCTATAGGTATTGAACTATTTTCTATATTTTTTTCAATGGAATAGTCAATTTTCTTAAATAACTTTAAAATTATAAATAAAAATACATTTGAGACTCTTTCTGTAATTAGTGAGCCCTTTCATTTGATATGTTTTCTTTTAAATTTCTTATTTGGCCCCCAAAGTTGACCCCCATATTCAAAATTTATTTATTTACGTTACACGTCCATGTTTTGGTCACAGAAATACATACGTGAACCAAATTTCAACTTAATCGGTCCATTAGATTCGGAGCAAATTGGCTGTGACAGACGGACAGACAGACAGATACACGAGTGATCCTATAAGGGTTCCGTTTTTTCCTTTTGAGGTACGGAACCACATACTCATGTAAATAAATAGGCCACCATAGTTTCACACACGCTGATTGCGGAAATTGTTGATTACATAACTGACATGTTTTTCACGTGTATGCAGTACGTACGTACGTACCTACATAAATATATATAGTTTACAAACATAATGAGTCATTGTATTCAAACAGCTGTAGGTATTTTTGGTAATGTTATTGTTTGAGAATAAAGCCTCTGGTTATTGACTCTGATATTGCGACATAGATGTGTTCTTGGAAAAATCCTGGATTTGACTAGTAGAAGAGAGGAAAATGAGAAAACCAGGAGAGGAGACTGCCAGTGTAGGTTTTGACCAATAATTAGGTGCGTTACCTATATACCTAGCTACCTACCTACCATATAAAAAACCGGCCAAGTGCGTGTCGGACCACGCACAATGAAGGGTTCCGGAGTTGGAATGAATTCCTTTGTCCCAAGAACAGAGTACCATACATTCCAACTGCAAATGTAAGTTTGTACGCATAATATTGAGAGATTTACCAGACCATAGACTTCTTATAGGTTTTCCTGTTATCTATAGGTATAGAACTATTTTCAGTACTTTTTTTCAAAATTTTAAGCTCAGTAGCTCAGGAGATAAGGAGTCCCCCTCCTTACTGGTCAATTTTCGTCTATTTTCTTAAATAACTTAAAAACATTTTTTTTTAATTATTAAAAACATCTATTTGAGACCCTCAGAGTAAGCCCTTTCATTTAATATGTCACACGGTACAGTTTGCAATTTGTTTTTTCTTATTTGCCCCCAAAAGTGACCCCATATACTTACTTCATTGGGAATTAGGATTTAGGATTGTTTAGTTAACTTTAGTTCCTCTATATAGTTTAGGTTTCAGTCCTTTTCTGTAGCTATTGTTCTGGTGTCAGTTTGTCGCCTACAATTGCTAGCTTAGATTCCAAAACCTATCAGCTCATAAACAACAAATACCTACATAATAACTGATATCTCGCAGTAGGTACAATCCGTTCACCTACATAAAACTGTGTCCTTGCAAAGGGCCAAATAATTGGTATATACTCACGATTACCATTCACGACAAACAATTATATACAACCGATTGTATATAAAAATACGACCTCGCACACGTACGCCACATAGTATAGCAGTACATATAAAAACAAAGATACAACAACAACATCGAATGTTTTCAAGGGTAGGTAAGTACCTAATAGATAACTAAGGGCCGGTTTTTCGATCCGTAGTTCACTCAACCAAATGGTTAAACATAGTAGGTAACTAATGGTTGAATTTTCGCTAATGTGTTTGCAAAAATGCCATTATTTACTAGTTTCTAACATGAATGAGGTAATATAAATGTATTCATGTTGTCATTCATATTTAGCCTTTCACATTTAGCCAATAATCAACCATTAGTTACTAATTTACTATGTTTAGCCGTTGGTTGAGTTAACTACGAATCAAAAAACCGGCCCTTAGTCAAAATCATCAAAACTTGTCTATGAGGAGCTCGTGGCTAAGTAATAACAGCCACACGGGTTGATCCATCAGGTTAAGCTACGCTTGCCGGGGTTGGTCTGTAGATGGGTGACCATCTTTACACACCGAGACTCCTCCGTGCCTCGGAAAGCACGTTAAGCCGTTGGTCCCGGGTGTCATTCGTGGATCTTTGGCAGTCGTTACGGGTCGTCAGAAGCCCGAAAGTCTGACAACCAGTCTTACCCAGGGGTATCATATTACCCAGTAACTGGGTTGTGGAGGTCAGATAGGCAGTCGCTCCATGTAAAATACTGGTATTCAGCTGCATCCGGTTAGACTGGAAGCCGACCCCAACATAGTTGGGAAAAGGCTAGGCAGATTGAGTCGACCAAGAAAGTATTAGATTATTTAACGTTAGATAAATCTAAGCATAAGTACCTATAATCAGCCTATATCTAGTGTTCTCTCTGCTAGGATACAGCTGACACAGGGCTCATCTGCTGCGTAGCTGGATGTCACGTATTCGGTGGTTCACGCCGCTTTACTCACGTTGTTTTCCTTCACTGTTTTGAGAGCAGTGGTGATTAAGTAATTTACACAAATTAAAGCGCCTGAGCATGTCGCCTAATAGTAATGAATGGCCACGACTTACGAGTGGTAGGTCGTAAGTTCAAACCCAGGTAGGCGCTTTAATTATCAGCCTGTATTGTACCACAGCAAGGCAAAGGCTCTGAGCCAATACGGACCAATCCCTCCTATAAGCGTCAAGTTCGTCCCGCCATCGACGCCTGGGTTTTCCGGGATGCCGTTGGACGTCTTCAGGAACCCATGTTTTGGTGGTCTTAGCCCACAATGCATCCGACATGCGGCAAACGTGTCCGGCCCAGTTTTACTTTGTGTAATTTATTTCATCACCTTCACTCTTAAAACGGTGACATAAAACATCGTGAGGAAACCGGCGTGTCCCAGAATCAAAAATTCGAAGACATGTGACATCTACCAGCTCGCACTGGGCCCGCGTGCTAGATTACAACCCACTCGCTCACTGACAGGAGACATGGCTCCCAGCAGTGGGAAAGATAAAGTGATAATAATAATAAAAAATAATAAAAATGTTTATTTCTGTACCAACTCGTTTACATTAGTTTCGATTGGAGTCTCCTTTTAAGCATGATGACGCCTGTGTTAGGAGACTCCGCACTTCCATACCTTTGGCTGTTTGTACATCTTACAATTTAATTTTTTATGACTAGACTAATAAACAGAATGAATAAATTAATATAGGTGTGTTGGGTGTGCGAAGTGTGTGATGTGCGTGGGGTGTGTAAGGTGTATCGAGTGTGTGTGGTGTGTGATGTGTGTGGGATGTGTGAGGTGTGTGGGGTGTGAGAAGTGTGTGGGTGGTGTGGATGTGTGTATGAGGGAGGATGCACGTAGGTTTGGTGGTGCCAGTATAACTAATTTCCACTTATTGTACCAATAATTCAATAATGTGATCATGATTGAGCCTGACTGGACCTGACTGGGTTTGAAGTTGACCTACGACCCGCGTAAGTCGCGGCTAAATAAATAAACCCAAGATCAGTGTACAATAATAAAAGCTCTAAAATACACT
This sequence comes from Dicycla oo, assembly GCA_948252095.1. NCBI lineage: Eukaryota > Metazoa > Arthropoda > Insecta > Lepidoptera > Noctuidae > Dicycla > Dicycla oo. The sequence continues at coordinate 25,784,508 of OX411729.1, read as the reverse complement.
TTTGTTTACTTAACTGCACATTTAAGGATGAGTGCAATTGCATATCTTCGTGAAAGGGGAATTTGATAAGGAAGGAAAGCTGACAACTGACCACACTGACCTAATATCAAGATCAAACAAACCTCGTCCTTGTCACTTAAAGTATATGGACCATAACTAATTAATCAACCAGTCACCAAGGGACATTGAGATAAAAGGTTATCACTAGTTATCAGTAAACAAACACTCTGTTACCTAATTATGTTTTACTTAACTTTATGAGTTTTTGTTTGTCAACAATACTTATCATCTTCTTTTTACTGGCCGGCATTAACCCAGGACTTTATAAGAACTGGCGAATTACTATTCTCTACAATAATTAGTGACCATGGAGTTTCTTGTCCGTTCTCCTAGGATCCTATGAAGAAGAACAGGCAAGAAACTACGCTTCAGAATGGGCAACTAGCTTTAACTTTCTGAATGACCTTTGACAATAATTCAAAAGTGCTTGAAAATGGTTTAATTGAAAAGCCAATATCTGAAATTGGCGTCTTTTTTTTTCTCGCGGCCATGAACCAAATCTTGTTTGTGTAGTAAGTACAGAATAGGGTAATATAACAAACGAAACTTATTTGACAAGCATATCTCGAAACTGAGTCCGAAATGAGATAAAAGAGAAGTTTGTATGTACCTATGTATTTATTAGGTCTGTAGGCAATTTTTTTACTCCTAACGCACGGGAGGGAGTGTACCGAATACTTATTCAAATGTAGGTACAGAAACATTTAACATCTATCTATTTTGTGGCATTTCGAGTTGAAAATTGCCTACAAACCTATTAAATACATACAAACTTCTAACTCTAATATTTCGGACTGAGTTTAGTGATATGCATGTCCAATAAGTTTCGTTTGTTACACTGTTCTGTACTAGAAAAACAAGATTTGGATAATGGCCGCGAGAAAAAACAAAAACGCCACCTTCCATACTAAAATCGGCATAGCTTGAGATTACACTTCTGTGTACCCCTCCGATGATTATTACAGGCTGCACAGCAGACCTTTGCTTGCCTACACTTGGTAGTACACCTATAACTGTATTAACTACTCAAACAAGCAGTCATTGCGCATGCGCACCGTATCGTTTTACAATTTTATTCTTGTGTTTTGAAATGTCCTCTTGCCTATATAATCAGCAAAGCACGCCAAGTAGCTACGCTAGCCTAAAATATGGCCTTCTTATCAAGGACTGGCGTTGCACACCATAACTTGATAATATTATGTGATAACACCCAAAATTTTGTCAACAATGTAAAATATTTGGTGATAACAACAATATATAATTTTTAGGGTTCCTTACCTCAAAATAAACCAATTTGCTCCGAATCTAAGAAATTTGGTACACATATTTATATAAATTTCTGTGACCTAAACACGGATGTGTAACGTGAATAAATTAATTTTGAATATGGGGGTCACTTTTGGGGGGCAAATAAGAAAATTAAAAAAAAAGTTTTGCAAACTGTATCGTGAGTCGTGACATATCAAATGAAAGGGACTCAAATAGATTTTTTTTTATAATTTTAAAATAAATTGTTTTAAAGTTATTTAAGAAAACGACGACGAAAATTGACCGGGGGAATGGTCTCTTATCTCCGAAACTACTGAAACTAAAATTTTGAAAAAAAAAATAAAAAAATACAGATAATATTATATACATAGATTAACAGGGTAAATTTCTCAATATTGTGTGTAAAAACTTACATTTGCAGTTGGAATGTATGGGAGAACATGTTTTTCAATGGCAAAGTTTGTTCTTGTTCTTGGGATAAATTCATCCTAACTACGAAACCCTTCATTGTGCGTGGCACGTGGTGGAGATTTCAGTGTTTTTTTTTTTGTGTTAATCTAAAAGAAAGTGTATTTTCTAGGAGACTAGTCAGCTAATTGGGAAATAAAAGTTCATTTTACAAGAGCGTCACTTTCCCGTAAAGCTCGTAAGAGCTAAAAAAATCCCAGCAACATGTTTATCAATCCATCAGTGTTCAGTGTTCCAAACATCATGGATTTTTCATAGTTGCGTTAGTTTTTGTCGTAGACTGACTAGATACCGCACCAAACCCGCAACCGCAACTGCGCCGGAGCAGTTACGCTCTAACCAACAAGAATGCAACGCCCGCAAGAAGTCAATGACACTTGACATATTATAATATAATCGAGCAACCTATTTAATAAAGCCACATATCATTTACTTACTTTAAATTGTTTCGGGACACTTGTTACTGATAAAACTACTGCATTTCTTTTGAAATTAACGAAAGATCTTAATCCCAACCGCACGATGGAAATCGCCATTTTGATCACAGTTCTCAATTCAAATAGTTCACATAAACAAACAACTTTCTTTTTTCAAACAATTATTTCGACATCTCCGAACGCATATGGACGCGCGCGATGCACTTCTCGATAGCTATTGGACTGAATTGAATTTAGAACGCGCGGTCGGTTTTATTCGTGGCTCGTGGCCCTTTGGAGGAGAAACGGGAGGGAGTGTTTATGCCGGCTGGATACATGTGCCAGTGATTGGGGTCTATGGTATGACCATTCAGCAGTGCAGCAAATACAGCGCTTTATTTAGAACGAAGCGCTTCAAAGTTAAAAGTGACATCTAGCTACAATATCAATACTGCTTTGCTTTTGAGAGGAATCTACTGATGAACGACCGAGCTAAGTAGGTACTGTAATGGTTCCATGCAATAGACCCACGACCTACCAAACCAAGTAGGACTCCATCTATGTGGAAGTTCTGAGTTTACACAGTGCCTACCAAAGATTGACCACTGTTTTCAGCTTCAGCTGTTTTGTACTCGTACATAAAATGAGGGCCTGTTCCTTGATCGACCAACCAAGAAACCTTAGATATTATAAATAAATAAATAAATAGGTATTATAAATGCGAAAGTTTGGATGAGCGTTTGTTACTCGATCACGCCAGAACGGCGGAACAGATCTGAATGAAATATGGCACAGAGATCGATTACGTATAGTCTGGAATAGTACATAGGCTACTTTTTATCCCGAAAAAATGTAGAGTTCCTGTGGGATAATTTCCGACATCCACGCGGGTGAAGTCGCAAACCTAGTAAATAAATAATAAAAAGAAACTTGATGGTATTTTGTGCCCGGTTCATGGTAATATGGCATAAAATAACTGTCAAAATATGCGTGTTTGTATTATACTATATACCTGTTACTTCGGCCTTAACCCTCGGGGAATACGCAGGTTTCTATTGGTGTACCAAAGGGTGAAGGATAGCCGATTCATGAATGTGAGCAAAGGCAAGAGAAGCCAAATAAATCTAAAAAAAATTAAATTCACTGACTCACAACAGCCTAAACCGTTGGGTGTAGAACTATAAAATTTTGCACAAGAGTTCCTTAAAAAGGAGGAGGTGCTCAAGTCGAGGCGTTTAAATATATATTTTTATAACTAAAGTGAGGATTTTTGAACATTCATCACCGAAAAGGGTTAAGTAGGGAGTGCCCATCGGACAAACAGCTTGACGAGATATGATTGATTAAATATAAGAAATAAGAAAAGAAAATGCTAACTTAAATGCAGCAGCTTTAAGTGGTTGAACACAACAAAACGCTCATAGTAACAAAGAAAACACACGACTTTCAACTCTATTACTTTTCGATAAGAGTTATTCGTATAACGAACGTCAGAAGACACACGTGAATATGGCATATCATAACAGATAGGAAGTAGACAGTTGAGACAATATTAGGAGATTATTCGACAGTGTTTAGATGAAAGTATTTTTTTTTTTTTTTTTTGTTACGAGTTTATTGGACCGCCATGATAATGATAAAAGATAAATGATTTTTATTTCTGTAAGTAGGTTTGTACAAACACTTTTACACGTCAATCATGTTTTTTTAAACTAGATGAGGTCGGCGTTTCCTATCTGACTATTCTGAGAAGAAAGGCCGAAACAAACTCAGAGGTCACAGTCTCTTATAAAGTCCAGACATAATCTTGGTCACTTCATGTGAAGACCATGTAGATTGGTGTCTGAAATGGTCTTTTGAGGAAAGAACCACACAGATTGAGAGAACCTGTCCAGTCAGTGCACGCATTTGTCAGTAATCGCGCAGCTCAACTCAGAACTTAAGGAGCTCAACGAATCGACGAACAATACCAAAGAAAGGACATTGGGGTAGGCCGCATAGATTACTCAAACTGCCAGACCATGAAACGAATGAATCCATTCTGGAGGAAGGAGGAACTCACATCTCCAAGCGGCAATCTAAAATATACCAGGAACGTTCTCTCAGCTTTTTCGAACATATTATGCGTTCCTAAGCAATGTTTGGAAAGACATGGGATACTGTGCCGGGTGGAAGAAAAATGCGCTCAAGGCAGAGCATCAGCAAGGTCAGACGCGATTAAGAAAGCTGTTGGAAGTAGCATGTACTGAGCGGTCCACACTGCAGAAGACCACATAACTTGGAGACGCGTCGCATGTGGTCACGATCCTCAGGATTGACGGAACGATGAAGAAGAAGAAGAAGGCCTCTTAGGGCAGAGGGGGTCTAAGATGGAGCATACAAATGTAAAAGGACAGACTAGTATAGTCAGAGACATACGTTAGGGACACCCACATTTCACCTCCCAACAAACAGCATTTATGTTCACCTCCCATCTAAGTCCAGACTCTGGGCTGCCAGTGCTGCTACAAAGAAACCGTTGATGGAAAAAATGGATTCGCCGAATCATGTCACACGAGATTCTCCTGTAAAAAAAAGAAAAAACGTAGGCTGTAATGATGGATGCCGACAGACGTGAAAACGTAAACGTAAAACTATGTATAGCATGTCGCATGTCGGTGACGCGAACCCGTAACTTCCCCTACCAAAAATCACTCAACGCGCCTAAAGAAGCTTTCCTTTAAAAAATCGCGTCATCATTATTCTCTTTCTCTTTACCGAACTGACGGCATCCATGCAGTGATTCGCAAAAAAGTCGCATCACTGATGCGTAGAACGCGGGTCAGTGACAATAGAATCCTGAAAACTGTGGTGGAGAGTCCTTCCTCCCCTTTTCTGAGGCACTATGTGTGGAGAATGGTCAGGTAGCTTATTCCTTGCTTTATCGTTCTCTGCACATCCTGCCTCAGTCAACTACTATTCTTCTCCTTTTGTCTGTGTACTACTAACACTAGTGATAAGGTACTTTACTAACAAAATGGACCATATTGATGTCTGAACTAAATAAATAAATAAAAAATAAATTATCCCTATTTATTTGCGGTCGGCGCAACATGCCTTTTTCTTCCATACTTCTCTATTATTCGTCATCTGACAAGCCCGTTGGCGTGGTTGGTTAAGATACTACTTATCATGCCGCAGGTCGTGGGTTCGATTCCCATCCAGGACAAACATTTGAGTGCATGAACATGTCTGTTTGTTCTGAGTCTGGGTGTAATTACCTATATAAGTATGTATTTATAAAAAAAGTAGTGTATGTAGTTTATCAGTTATCTGGTTTCCATAGTACAAGCTCTGCTTAGTTTGGGATCAGATGACCGTGTGTGTTATTATATTATTATCTCGGAAGTTATTGCCTTTCTAGTCAAGCCATATCATCTTTCACAGTGTCGATCCATCGGTTCTTTGGTTGCTTAGATAGGTATTGTATTTTTACACTACCTCACTTAGCTACCATAACTACCTAAATACCCTACTTACCTTTTTTTTTCGTGGAGAAATGCTCATGCATACTGCACTACCAAGGGGAGATAGTGCAGTTATGTGGGACTCTAACCCACTAAAACTCCACGGTGTCCTCCTCTGCCGCTTGTGGCGGGAACACGGGCACGCGTTAGCACTCACCGCGAACCCGCCGCGGCTGTCCGTCACCGGACCCTCCTCTGGGGAGCATCCCCCATCACCGGCGCACAAGAACACATTGCGCGCCGTGACCACCCCATGGACCAAACCAGCACATGGGCGCTAGACGACCCCGTGTCTAGGCACCCTTAGACCATACCTGAAATCGCCAAAAATTCAGCTGTTCCCTACATTTATATTCGCATAACTCGTCAAAATGTAGGGAACAGCTGATTCTTTTTCGCGATTTCAGGTTTGGTACCCATAGTAAAAGTTGTTTGTAATCATGAGTACAATCATGTGTTTAAGTATCGGTCACTAATTATCAGTTACCCTATATAATCTAGATTATTACGATTTTATTTTCCGAATAAAGAAATAAGTATTATTCGTCTTTTCAAGTCGCTCAACACAACAACTCAGTTTTCAAATCCTGAGTTATCTACTTTTGTAGTGCAACTGCAAACGTCCTCAAGAAAACTTGTGATTGTGTGCGAGACGACGCACACAACTAGCGAGGCTCAGATCAACCTATTTGCCACCCGCCTTTTTCGGTCAGCGCCCTCTTAATTACGAAACTAATAATTACCTAACTAACGAAAAAAAGCAAGTCATTAATACCTATTAAGTACCTACTTAACAGAATCGTAATCAACTGGCCCCGTCTGCACACAGCGTTATCACGTACACTGCCAGCCCTACGCACAGGGCACCACGTAGGCCAAACAATGCAATTTAGGTTAATTAGCCACTTAATTGTCGATACTTGTTCTTAGTAATAACGACAGATTTAGTTTTTCCTTATTTAATTAAGTATTATGTGATTACTGATTACCTAGTTTAACGAGAAGTTTCTCACGTGTAAGCCTTGCAGTGCTATTCTGTACAAATCTCACCGTCAAAACTTTGGTGAAGTGAGCGTGGAGTGAGCTGTCAAAAGTGTCAATACCTGTAGTGCTATTCTGTAAGAACCTCACAGTGAAAAACTTAGGTGAAGTGAGCTATAAGTGAGCGGTCAATGGTGTCAATCCCTGGCGTCTGGTGGAATGACAGCTCACTCCACGCTCACTTCACTTAAGTTTTCACGGTGAGATGGTTACAGAATAGCATGGCTGGCATCAGGTGGAATGACAGCTCATTTCAAGCTCACTTCACCTAAGTTTTCACGGTGATATTTTTACAGAAAAGACCGGCTGTTGGCTTGGCGACGTTCGTCTGTTTTTTATTTTGTTTACAAACAACTATTAAGTATATAGTTACTTTGTTTGAAGGGGTTTCTTGACTGGCTGGCGTGTCAAGGTTATGCGATAATTCCTGGTTATACTCATTCACTCATTGTTGAATATCGTGACCCATGTTGGACATGTCCGGCTTGGCGCCAAATCGGTCGGTTCTAGGCCATTCCTGAAAAAAGCCTCAAGGACTGGAGGGTCAGCGGACTAATCACGTAATAAAATGGCAACCGATCGCAATGCCTTTCATTTTCATAATTCAGTTACGTGCATAATTACAATGATGAGCAGACGAATTTTTCAAACTTATGAAGCAATGGATATCAAAATGAAAGGCATTGCAATCGATTGCCCTTTATGTGTGGTACACATTTAGCCCACTAAACTGTCCAGCGTTTTGGTAGTTAATGGAACCCTTGGTATAGTCACCAGTCTTTTCACAAATCAGGACTCTCTCCAAACCTCTAAGAAGTAAGTCTTTGAAAGATAATTCAGGGACAGGAAATATCAGGGGATAGTCAGTAACATCTATTTTAGGAAGAGCTCGTGGCTAAATAATAACGGTTACGTTTGCTGAGGTTGGTCCGTGGATGGATGGGTGACCAACTTTAAATACCGAGATTCCTCCGTACCTCGGAAAGCACGTTAAGCCACTGGTCTCGGCTGTCATTCGTGGATGTTTGACAGTCGTTACGGGTCGTCAGTAGCCCGAAAGTCTGACAATCAGACTCAACCAAGGGGTTATCGTATTACCCAGTAGGTCTCGTACTGGGTTGTGGAGGTCAGATAGGCAGTCGCTCCATGTAAAATACTGGTATTCAGCTGCATCCGGTTAGACTGGAAGCCGACCCCAACATAGTTGGGAAAAGGCTAGAGTTAGTAACATCTGCATATTTTGTTGTCCGAATAGGCGCAGCAGCAGCGGAGCATTCCGCTTCCTGAAGCTGAATAAAGGGTCAAAGGTTCAATTTTATCAATAGGTAGGATTTGACTGTTTACACACTTTATAGGATTGGATTGTTTTTGATCAAAACATAGTTGAAGCCTCAGTTGATCTTGAACCTTGTAAAATTACCTATCATAAGTTCGAAAACTATTTGACCGAATTTCATTTTACCAAATACTTTTCAACTATTATCGTTTCGGTTTTTTTTTACTTAATCGAAGTAAAAAAAACCGAATTAACCTATTATCAATTCGATTTTTTCGTTACTCCGACGCGCGACGTTTCATTTGGTCGAAAAACTTTTTACCGAGTTTACACTCAACCGAAATAACATTTGTTCGAAGTATTATGTTTCCGAACATTCATTATACTGTTTTAATTACCATATTTTCATTTCATTTGGTGAAGCCTAGAAAGTTGGTGCACACTATTTCATCTATAATTGGTCCTAGAAAGAAGCATGCAAGCAGGCATGCATGCAGCAAGCAAGCAGGCATGCAGCGTGCAATGCAAGCAGGCATGCAGCATGCAAGCAGGCATATGGCAGCATGCAAACAAGCATGTAAAATGCAAACAAGCATGCAACATGCAAGCAGGCATGCAGCATGCAAGCAGGCATATGGCAGCATGCAAACAAGCATGCAGAGTGCAAACAAGCATGCAACATGGAAGCAGGCATGCAACATGCAGCAAGCATTGTTTCTGTCACGGCTCCAGCGCTGCGGGGCTCCGGCGCTGCGGGGCTCCGCGAGCTCATCGTCGCAGACCACAGAACAGATGAAATCTCCTTTATCTGTTCTGTGCTCACCACCGCAGCTTCGGCTCAGCCGCTTTTTTTTTTGTGTATGCTATCTCGTAGCTGACCTAGAGAGGTCGTGACTACTTAACCGGACTATCCTGTGGCTGCCTTAAGATGACTCAAAGCCTCCAGCCAGGGGCATAAAACTTACAGACTAAGCGACTACACGCTAAGGGCTCCCCCTGTGGGGAACGGGCCTCGGCTTAGGGCGTCGCTGGGGGAGGACAGCTAGATGGGACAGGCTGGATCAGATTAGAATGATTTATTATTGTCAGGGGAGTTTAAAGCTACTGGCTCACCTACGCCACCAGCTGGCACTTCATACCCGAGCAAGAGACGAGGGGGGGGACGATTATTACGGGGTCGTCGCGAGGGACCTCAGCGGCGAGGTCGGAATGTCGATTTGTGTTTGTTCCTACGGTCCCTACTGCTCTCCTGGAGAAGAGTTATGGGGTCGTCGGGATCAGAGATCGGCTCAGCCGCGGCGTCGTCGGGCCTTTAAGCCACCAGCTCCTCAGCTCACGGGCCGCCCCACAGTTCCCCTTAAAATCGTGAAGGTGCTGCTCGCCCGCTATTACATGGGACTTAGACGTAACTGGCGTGGGAACACGGGCACGCTACAAGCGGCAGAGGAGGACACCGTGAAGTTTTAGTGGGTTAGAGTCCCACATAACTGCACTATTTCCCCGTGGTAGTTCAGTATGCATGAGTGGCCCGGCCGCGATGCCTCCCATACGACATCGCGGCCCGCCTCAGTTGCGATGTCGCTCAAGCGGCACCGCAACCTACTTGTTGGCCGCTACGTCGTCGGCTTACCAGCAAAAGCCCAGAAAAACCGCCGCTCCTCGGGTTCCTCTTCGTTTCACCGTGGGGACTAAGCCACGGCTACTGAGCCCGCCTCGACAGTGAGTTAGTCCGTTACAAACAAACATAAGACGTAAAAAAGATCTGTTATTTTTATTATAATATTATTATAGGTAGTTTTTTTTTTTAATAATATCTATCTATCTATAATATCAAACTATATGTACAAACTAACACTAAAATATATATATTATGTACAAGTATATAATAAAAATAAAAAGGGGAAGAGCTCATAGGGCATCAAAAAATTCGTCCGCATCGCTGTCAATGGAAAAAGTGCACAAAAGGCTGGCTGCAATGCCACGTTGGATGGCAATGCTGATTCTTTGGGCTAAAATAGGCCAGCATATAGGTAGTTTAGATAGCCGGAAAAGGAAAAAGAAAAGGAAGGAGGGAAGGCAGAGAACGCCTAAAACATTAAGTCACTTTAAAAAGACGTTTTACTTTTTAAGGTAACCGCTTCATCTAACTAAGATCACGAGTTTGTTAACACGCTGTTGTAAAAGAAGGTCAAGGAGTAAAAGCTTAGTCAAACAACATAAACAAAACAGCTTTATTTTCTCAATGGAAAGTGTACGTTGGGAGTTTTTCCAAATTCTTTAAACCTAAATTTAGCAATGGCATGTGCACAGTTGTGCATTATTTTACATGTGTACCTCTAACCAAAATTATGGCAGTCAACACGGAGTTGTTTACCTAGATAGTGTGCATTCGGTATACGTATGTAGACTACATTTTAATATTGACACAATTTGGCTCGATACAAAAAAATCGCAGTTTCCTCAGTTAGCATTTTAGACCTCCACTATGACAATAAACTGTTTCATCTCCATCGTAGTTTTTATATCAATGTTTATTTCATTGTAATTAAAGCAATTTCAATAAAAAATTTATCTTATTAAAATCTTTATTTAGATATAAAGCTCTGGTTACGTTTTTAGTTTTGTATTTTTATTTCTGCTGGTGTATAGTTTTCGAATTTTTTTTTTGGTATATTGGCGTGTGCTAGCTTACTTACAGCAAATAATTTAATTTAATGTTTATGTTGCGTAATGTACCTAAATAATTATGCGCAGTGTTATATAGAATCATTTTTTTTTTTAACTTAACAGACAGCTCTGTGCTGCTGGGGAGTTTGTTGCGCCACTTCTTCTCCCCAGCTAAAGCACTAGGAAGTGGTGAAGGGCGGGCGTTTTGGGGGACTGTCTTATGTAATTTTGACGTTCAAAAATTGCTGATTCTCAGACTAGTTTGAATAAATGACTTTTGATTTTGATTTCTACACTTTCACCATTAAAATACAAGAAATTTTAAGGGTTTGTTTTAATGTAACAGAGCAGAATTCTAAAAAGATTTTTTTTTTTAATTTATAAGTATGCTCCTGCCGGCCATACTGCTCCCGTAGACCCGTACCCCGTTACTATACCATAATAAAATAATATGCAGCGACTGCATAACTAACCTCCACAACCCAGTTACTGGGTAACATGGTAACTGGATACTCCTTGGTAAGTTTTGCTACTCGCGGACTTATGCCCAATCCACTTTAGCCATCCAAACCCATTGCCCAATATGTTTTGTTTCCACGTTCTGCAATAGTCCTGCACTAATCGGGGTTGTCCTTGGGTGCACTTGCATAGAGCATATAGGGATAATCGTCGGTTGGTGCCTCCTCATCATTTAAAATTGTCTAAGGGGCCTCTGCGAGTTGGCTTCGGCACCTCGTACGCCTTCCAAAGGTCCGGGACCCCAGGGTCCCGAGATATATCAAACAGATTGGTATGCAAGGCAAAATAAACATCACCCTTTGGTAAAATTTATGATAAGCTGACATTAATGCAATAATTTAAATCTAGCAACATTATCTACTTAGTTAACATAATGTCAACGAACTCTATAGGACTTGTTCGAAGTAGGTACACACATATTAATTATGCAAATAAGGTACTGTACAAGCGAAATTAAACTTTAGCATTGAGTTTGAAAGGTTTGATGATTGGTTGATAAGTTCCTGCAGTAACTACACTCGCGAGCAATAGCTCAAACTGGAATCACTTCCATCGCGCGTTGCTCAAAACACTTTTTTACAATTTCTATGCAATGAACTATGGATTGTAATTTGGTAACTTTCAATTGATATCAAAAAGATTTAAAATTAATTTTATTTTCTACCGAAAAGGAAATTATTGCAATAGGTCGAAGTTATGGACGTCTATATGAATAGTAAGTAATAAGAAAACATAAAAAATATTTTCAATTTATGTTATTTACCCCTCAATATTTTGTCCCCCCCCCCCCCCGGCCCTAATGTCTGCCTGTAAACGGTGTTTCACTGACCGAGTGAGTTTCCTGATGGAATCCTGTAGGATTTCCTGTCACTGTTCGACTAAAGCAGTTTTCAGGTTTTCTATCGATGCCGGAGCTGTACATCTTCGTCAGGACTGAGGGCTGGCCGGTCTAGTGAGGGAATCCCGACTTCCTCCAGGTACCTACTGTCTAGTCACAGCAGTGGTGTGGCAGCGGGCATTATCGTGAATTAGCAGAAAGTCTTCGGCAATAATAGGGGAGCACATGGTCTAGCAGAATGTCTTTCTGCGGTTAGCCCCCTCCCCGACCTCCACCAGGTACGAATATCAACTCCGTTTTGGTTTTAAAGTAGGTACCCACCACCGTATGCGACTGTTTCCGCAAAACAGTATCGTGCGAATCGCTCCCCCGGTCTCCTACAGACTCTCTGTCGACGGTCGCTACCGTGCAGGCACATCCTGGTTTCGTCAGAGAACAGGACTCGGCTCCATTGCTCCATATCCCAATCTAAGTGAACGCAAACAAACTGAAGGCGGGCTTGTCGGTGGGCTGGACACGATTTGGGTCCCGTGGCTGGCCGTTTTGGGGTCAAGTACGCTGCTTTGAGTCTTCGCCTCACTGTCCACTCGCTGACAGCTGTCCACGAACTTCTCTGAGCTGCTGCTGGACGTCCACGCCGGTCAGGAGTCGATTTCGGAGACAAGAGGTGACAATAAATCGGTCATCTCTCACCGAAGTTGCCGAATTTTTTTAGAAGAAATAAAGAATTTCAGAGAAGGTAAATAAAGAGTACAGTCATGAGCACTAATATGTATACATTGAGCAACTTTTAAAATTGTCTCCTACAGTAGGTATTGATTGTTATTTCATGTGGTTACAAAAATAACATTTTGGAACCCATACTATTATGAAATAGGCCATAACTCAAAGTTGCAATCGTTATTACACGAGTAAAACGATTTTGAATTTTGTTATGTGTATACATATTTTTGCTCGTGACTGTACAGGTTTATAATACAGCGTTTTTTGTTATTTGGTGTAAATAATTTTCTGAATTAGAAGGTAATCTAATTCAGAGTCGTAAGACAGCCAAGATTTCCTGTCTTATAGTTTCCTTTGGCGATGTTACGACACACTTCTACAACAACCTTCTGGAATCTGCTATTGGCTGTCAACAAGGTGACCCCCTCTGGTCAGTGATTTTTAGTTTAGCCATTCACCCAATTATTCGACAGCTAAATTCTTCATTTCATTGGCCTTGATCTCAACCTTTCGAAGTGTGTGTGACTACTGACAGACATATGACACCTCCCAAATTTAACGCAATAGCCCCAGAAATCAAAATTTTTGAAAAAACCTCTCTTCCTTTCCCGTTCTTATTGACAAAAAAAAAATACAAAATTTTAATAAAGCTTCGGAAAGATTGTTCAAAAGTAATATGCATTCGGCCATAACCATAATCCGTTACTGCTGTTTCGGCCCTAATTTAACATATATCCATCGCGCTTCCCACTTATGGAAGCACACTCACCTTTTAGACAAATTGGACAAAATTATATATATACAAAATTATATATAATTATTAAAAAAATACTTTAACTTTGATCATGGACGACCGAGTTTGGGCACAAGCTACTCTTCCCATTCTTATGTATTAGTCTATAGTATTATCTTATTCTATAGTATTAGTTCACCGGCTTTCATACGAGGATTTCATATCCTCGTATGAAAGCCGGTGAACTAATAGCCGGTCCACGGCACTGAGAAATTAATCAGAAAAATCCTAGCCTCCACACCGGTTAATTTTGATGTGCCTTGTTTCACCGAGGCTATAGATGCCTGTAGACTCGCTTTACTGAATTCAGACCTACCCGACAATCCATCTTCCCAGAGACGGTGGGATGAGACGCTCTGCTGAGTAGTACCTACAGAACAATTTACTCGACATCATCATCTTTCATTGAACATCTGCTACTGCTGCGGAGCGTGCGCGCCTACTGGCTGTGGGTAAATGGGAATTGGGTCTGTGGCTCCATGCACTACCATCGTCGAACATAGGCACTTTGTTCGACGATACTACTTTCCGCCTCGCCGCTTTCTTGCGACTAGGAGCGGGACTGTTGTTCTTCTCATCGCTGTCACTGTGGCGAAGTTGTCAACAGCCTCGGACAAGTAGTCGGTAGAAGTGCGGGTCGCTTAGTGCGGCACGCGAACATTAATGACATCATCCGACGTGCCCTTGTCACCGTCGGCGTTCCAGCTGTATTAGAATCCAAAGGCTTGGCACGCGATGATGGCAAGAGACTGGACGGCATGTCTTTATTTTCATAGAAGGAAGAAAGACCTTTAGTGTGGTTCGGGGTTGAAACCATTGGGCCGTGAGTTCCGAGTGCTTATGGTTTGTTCAACGAAATCTCCAAACGGCTGGTTGACACTTCCCGTGATCCAAGGGCTGGCTTTTACCTTGACCAGAGGCTAAGCATTGCCATACAACATGGTAATGCCGCCAGTCTCTTGAGTACCGCATCGCTGTTGACTGGTAAGTCAACAGCGATGCGGCGGAATTTTTGACGCCATATTTTAGTTTTTTAATAATTGGTTAGGATATTATATTCTTAACTTAATTAATAATTACAAAAACCTAAATAAATAAGTTTATAGAAACTCAGAGTTCAAATTTATGAAGAGCTATAGTTATTATCAATTTCAATAAAGCCCTGTTTCTCTCTTCCCGCCTCTTTGCAATCATGACCAAAAACAGAGCAGTCCATTTAAGGCAACTTTAGGATAATGGGGCCGCTATGGACAATATATGTAGGATGCAAGAGCGAGCGAAGAGAGCTCGAAATTTAATTACAGAACCTAGATATTCTGTAATCCAATCGGAATAAATAAACACTACCTTTAGAATATGTTTGATTTACAAAATATGTTGGTATTTCGTTTGTATGAACTACGCATGTTCCGGGGGCGTCTTAAATGTTCTTATTGGTCGGAATTAGGTTTTAGGGAAAGTAAAAATTGGAAAAGTTGTCCGGAATATTGTAAAATTCGGGCAAAACTGAAAGTGTTTCTTGCTATGGGAAGATAGATACGGTACGGCTATGGCATACCTAGTTTTTTTTTTACGATCTACTTATAAAGATTTTACTTTGATTTCTGTTTTTATTGTTCTAGTTCACGTCAAATGTGTAGTGTTTATTGATAGAGCAATTTCTGTCTAAGCTATTGAAAAAAGCAAAAAAGAAAAACTAGGTATGCCATAGGCCTATTGTAGGTAGGTACCCTATTTTTTAAAAAGACGGTAAAAAAGAACATCCAGTATTTGTGCTTCTAAAATACCTATCTACTGTCTATTCATTCTCCTGCCCTTGTCCCTTTTCGCAACATGTCCCTTTCTTCCACACTTCTCTATTAGTCGTCATCTCGGTAGTAACCAACCCCCCCCCCCCCCTTTCCAGCCTTATCATCTTTCACACAGTTCCATCGTTTCTTTGTTCTTCCCTTACTCGTATTGCCATCGATATTCACACTCAAAACTTTCCTCACAATATTTTCCTCATTCCTCCGCATCACATAAGTATACAGGCTGACTTTGAAAACATGCGACAAAATTTAAAGGGGTGTTCTACCCATCAATATGAATAACTTTTACTATGGGTCCAACTTGGAATTCGCAAAAAATTTCGACCTTCTTGTACAAAATGGGCCAATCGGGTATGTAGGTACTTTTACATGGGAAGGTCGATTTTTTTTGCGAATTCTTAGTTGGTCCCATAGTAAAAGTTGTTCATATTGTTGGGTAGAACACCCCCCTAAATTTTGTCGCATGTTTTCAAAGTCATTCTGTATAAAATATCTATTTTCTATTACAAGGTTCTTATTAACTTGCTTCGTTTCAATAGTTCCGGTTGCTCTGTTTTTCATCCATTTTTCAAGCAGTTCCTGGCTTCCGATTGAGCTGAAACTTGGCATACCTATGGAACTTCAGTGACAACGCAATAATCTGGTACCATGGAGCTGGTCTGGCCCGAGGTTGGCCATAGGAACTCCTCAACTAAATAAGATAGTCCCGCAGTATCGTCGATTTTCGTTTAGACTTTGGCTAGAGCATTATGAAGTCTAAACGAAAATCAACGATGGCGACCGATACTATTTTAAACGGTTAGAACTATAGTGTCCATAGTACTAATTACCCGACTACTGAAATGACTACCTACATGAAATGTATGCCACTATGTTTAGAATCCACCATATTGAATTTCCCCTGTAAGGATTGAATATTTTACTGGACGAGGTAGGAAACTGAGATCTCAGATACATGTGGGATGAATAAATATTAGGTACGTACCCTATAACGTCACCAACACATCAGAGGCAATTGTTATACCTATTATTTAAATTTACTAGAATTGTAAGTACTGTGTATCTCATTTTAAATGAACTGTTATGTTCTTATGAGAATAAAATTCTTTAAACTTAAGCTTCATGTTTAGGTTTAAAGAATTTTATTCTCATGCACCTTATAATTGTTAAAATGGAACGCAGCGGATGAAAGAAAGAGAAGTATGTGTGCGAGTGAGAGGAAAAAAATGGGATAACAGGATAACAAGATTCAGGACAGACGTACGGTGTAACGCTGATTTTTTTGTGTGTGCTAGAAATAAACTGTTTTACAAGTTTTTTATTCGTATATTTTGGCATACATTCCCATATACATACATACATATACTGTGAGATTGATAACACTTCCTTCTTAGTTTACCGTAGTCGGGTGTTTAATTTAAGCTACCTATTTCATCCACCTGTATATTATATAACACGCTGTAAATATACAAGCTGTTATGAAACACAGGTACTAATAACAAGTTGCCTTAAGTCCTATTTTAATAAAATATGAACCTATCAATCACCTCAGCCTATTACAAACCAAAATAATATTGTTATTAACTATCACAAAATATGGTAAAGACGTTACATGAGATTTCAAAATGCCCTCGTCCACGAGACGTATACAGGGTTAAATTAGCTAGCGAAACTCCGCAAACGTGATGGGTATCGATATCTCAACATGATAAAGCAGAAAAAAATAATCTTTTTTTTTGGGGTCATCAACCTCAGTGTAGTAGAGATGTTATATTAGGATAGTTTTTAGGTAATCCTATTATTGAATATATTAGTTAGCGCATATTATGATACCATACCTATTACTGGATATTAGCCAAATATTAGTGAACCGATTCATTATTAGCTACTCAGTCTAATATTGATACCTGCGTAATATTCACCATAATAATTAATATGAAATACAAGATTCTCGTGAATATGTTCACGTATTCCTATTACAGAAGTGAAACGGTGACATTAACAGTTACATTATGGAGTCGCTGTGACTGCTGTGAGCTTTGGTCACCACAAATATTATTATAAACTAATATCAGTATTAGCTAATACTAAGACAATGCGACATTGCTTGATTTCTTGGTAACCAACTCGTACAGCTTTCATACGAAGCCCGACGCGTATAACTATGTCTTTACAATACAACGTAAGTGTACAACGATAAGCAGGCAGCCAGGTTCTATTCATACAATACAATATTCATCTTGCTCACTCGCCCGCCTCGGGTCGGTTTAGGCGAGTCTAGTCATCTCGCTCACTCATCAGTGAGTGAGATGACCGCGCCGCGCGGTCGACAAATAATAATAGCATAGCGAGTAATAGCGAGGCGACTCGGCCTATTACGCGTCTGTCCCTATTATTTGACTAATACCTGGTAACCTATTACTCTATATTCGCATATCCTAATATTAATATAGATACCTGTACCTATTACGAATATGTTAGTCACACCTCTACAGTGTAGTTGAAATATCGGTTTAAAAAATCTGTTTTCTTTTGTGTAAACCTCACAGACGTGGACGTAGAAAAAAAAACAAAAAAGAGATATTTCTCAACTCATACTTCCAGTAACAACATTGCCTTGCCAGGGTTGCGGGTTGTTCGAAAGAGTTACCGTGGCCCTGGCACAGGCAACTGAAGGAACACGGGTGGGTTTTAGTCAGTAGAAGTCTGTCACGCCCTCCCGCTCCACCCAGAGCGGGAGAAGTTATTTGATAATTTCCCACAAAAAGAAAAAGTAACAATATTGCCAACTGCCGCTGACCCCAAAAAATCATCATTCTTTTTTATTTTGTCGTGTATCTAAATACATTGATACCCGTCACGTCTGCAGATTTTCGCTAGCTTATTTAATTTGACTTTGTATAATGCGTCACCATAGAACGTGGACACGTCTCGGCGGTAGCTACTAGAAGCGGCACTGTTAACACTTTCCATACATACCAAGGGTGTCACCGTTTATTCGCACTAGTAGTAGCGCGAAAGTCGACAGTTTTTACATTTGTGTCGACAAATGCCGTATAAAAACGCACTTGCAGCGTCACGAATTTTATTACAGTGTGCGCGCAAGTGCTAGTCACCGCCTGAGGTATGTGAGCGGTGAGACGGGGAGGTAGACAAAGGCCAAGCTAACTGAGTGTATGACCCGAGTGAAAAAGCGTCTAGCGGGGCGTTTAGCGTTGCGTGCAAGCGGCGAAGAACGTTCACCGAGCGCCGCTCGGCCGCCCCTCAGGACACTCGCGAGTGTTTGCATGTGTTTAATATGAACGTCGCACGCCCCGCCCCGCCGGACGCTCGAGTCGAGCGTGCACTCAGGCCATACACTCAGTCTGCCAATCTTGTCAATCGCGCCCTCCCGCGTCTCTCCGCTCACATACCTCAAGCAGTGACAAGCACTTGCGCGCACTCTACAGTACTGCCGACTCTACACGCTGCCGGCAGCGGCGATTCCGTGCTCTGTGTGCGACACATATCTAATGAAACTGGCGAAATAAAGAAATGGCATAATAAGTTATGTGTTGGACAGGTTTTTGACATCTTCCCTTTATAAACAGGGCCGTCATTACAGCGGGAATACATATGCCCGTAGCTTGTACAAAACTATGCAAGTAACTGGCATGCCATTGTGACATTCACCAATCAGAAGTTGTTGTGGCACACGCCACACGGCATGCAAGCTACTTGCATACTTCTATGCAAGTTACAGGCATTCACAAACATTCCTCGGTCTATAATAATTATGTATTTTCATTCCTACACAGACACGAAAATCAAAAGGCATATTTTCGTATAAAATAATTATTAAGAATAAACGTGTTTCTATTATAATATATTAATTACAGCTTAACTTAACAATACAATTAATAATTAAGCTTTCTTGTATTCAATTCGTTCCACTTTGACTTCGTCTCCCAGCAGTTTGTAGACATATGTCACCACAGTTGAGCTTTGGATGTCCATCAGCACAAATGATGGAGTGGCGTTCCTGTAATAGAGAAAAACTATGTGAATATTTTTAACCGGATTCAAAAACGAGGAGGTTCTCAATTCGTCTGTATGTCTTTTTTTTTTGTATGTTTGTTACGCGATTACTCAAAGATGGATGGACCGATTTAGAAATTTTTTGTTTGAAAGGGAGTCCCATATAAATTTTATTAACTTTGCTTGGGTAGTTTTTGAGTTAGCTTCAATAATGTGTATTTTTCCCACTTAGTTTATGTGGATGATGTTTTAATAACTTCCTATTACTGTTATTTACATAGCAGGTAGTGTTATTCGAATTTGTGTGGGGTAGTACCACAAATAAAGAGTTAAAAATAAAACAACTTTTTAGCAAAAAATAAAACCGACATAAAACAAAACTCTACAAAGTGAAAAATAACTTTAATTTCGGAAGTCGGTGGCATAACATGAAAATACAAAACCAAAGACACCGACTACCGAAATTAAAGTTATTTTTTACTTTGTAGTGTTTTGTTTTGGAAGGCGGTTTTATTTTTTGCTAAAAAGTTTTATCTCAAGAGAACAGAATATAGCTTGAAGATAGGTCAATATCCGACCCATTTAAAAAAAACGATATTTTTTTCTTTACTTAGGCCCACTTGCACGTTTAGCCGGGTTAAATGAATAAATGTAGAGTTTGTAAATCACGTTGCGCCACTAAAAAGCAAAACCGGGTTAGTTAATCTGGAATTAGTGTTTTTTGAGTTGAGAATATTGCTGTTCATCCTGATATGTAATCCGATCAAAAGTTAATGAACGGAAATTGTATACCCATCTCTTTTACTCTACAGTACGAGACGTAATACTTTCTTGTCTTTGAATTTTATAACATGACATTTTTTCATTTTAATCGTTTTGTTTATTGATTGACGAAAACGTTGGATGGAAAAATATGTAAAGGTTTTTATAGTTTATATTTTTTGCCTGCTGATATAGTACCGACAGAAATTGCTCCATCAATAAACACTACACATTTGAAGTAAACTAGAACAATAAAAACTAAAATTTTGAAAAAACGTTATAGATCGTTAAAAAATATCGACATTCAAATCATACGCTCTGCGCAGGGTGCGTAGTACGTATGATTTGAATTTCGATATATATTTTTTTAAACTAGGTATGCCAAAAATTTCTACTCCGTTCACCTATTATACCCAATTTTTTTCAAGACAGTAAAAAATGTCACCTAGTATAAAATACAAAATAATTTATCAGACACCTCATAACGTCAATTTATTTTGACAGTACTTACACTAACCCAGAGTTTAGCGACTTAACTCTCCCATCATCGGTGGGTTAAATATTTTGAAGTTTAACTCTAGGTTTACCTCTAACTCTTGGTGGCGCAAGATGAGTTATTTTATTAATCATGAGTTAGCTGTTAACTCCGAGTTATTTAGGATAACCCATGAACGCGCAAGTGGCGCTTAGGGCCGATTTTTGATCCGTAGTTAACTCAACCAATGGTTAAAAAATACAAAACGGCTAAACATATTTTTTAACATGAATGTATTCGTGTTAACTCATTCATGTTAAAAATAGTAACTAATGGTATTTTGGCAAATACATTTAGCCAAAATGCAATCATTAGTTACTATATTTAACCATTGGTTGAGTTAACTACGGATCAAAAAACCGGTCCTTAGTAAAATTATTCTAAGGTTTTTTTTTTCTTCTGTCTTGGCAATTGAGTCGACTATTCTGCCAGCGTCACGTTGAGACGGCAGGAGTGGCGGGCCGTCGGACTTTACTTTCTGGTAGTAAAAATGTTCTCTAATACTATTTTGTATGAAGCCAGTTATGACAATCAATCAATCTACCTAGCCTTTTCCCAACTATGTTGGGGTCGGTTTCCAGTCTAACCGGATGCAGCTGAATACCAGTATTTTACATGGAGCAACTGCCTATCTGACCTCCACAACCCAGTTACTGGGTAATACGACACCCCTTGACAAGACTGGTTGTCAGAATTTCGGGCTTCTGACGACCCGTAACAACTGTTAAAGATCAGTCAAAGACAGTCGGGACCAACGGCTTAACGTGCTTTCCGAGGCACGGAGGAATCTCGGTATGTAAAGATGGTCACCCATCCACAGACCAACCCCGGCAAGCGTAGCTTAACCTGATGAATTGACCTGTGCGGCTGCTATTACTTAGCCACGAGCCTACAGTATAGTCTACAGTATCTGCCAACATTTAATTGTTAAGAAAAAGAAATGTCATTTTATTATATTATTTTATACATTATATACTCTGCCGTCATAAGGAGAAAAGACGTATCTGACATTTTTTTCAAAATAGAGTTATTTACATATTCGGAATCCACAACCCAGTAACTACGATACCCCTTGGTAAGGTTGGTTGTCAGACTTTCGGGCTTGTGACGACCCGTAATGTCTGACAAAGATCCATTTCCGAGGCACGGAGGAGTTTCGATATGTAAAGATGGTCACCCATCCACGGACCAACCCCGGCAAGGGAAGCTTAACCTGATAGATTGACCAGTGTAGCTGTTATTACTTAGCCAAGAGCTCCTCTCCTTATGACACAATATAACCTAGGCTCATTTTCACCATACATGTTTAATGCTAAACAAGTTTAAAACATTATTCGGTCTCTGTCATCTTCAAACAATTGAAAGAAACGGAGAGATGTTTTAAACTCGTTTAGCGTTAAACCTGTTTAGTGGATGTGTGGTGAAAATAAGCCTTAAAATGGAGCATGATCTTAAATGATAAGTTAACCCATAAGATTCCTAATACATGAGCTTTTATTTATTGATGCCGTCGTTTACTTTTATTTAATTTAAATAATAGCTTTGTGCAAGATAAATTTAAATATTTGTACACCATAATGTAGAATGTAAAGGAGCCATTATAGTTTTAAGATCATACATTGTAAGGAGTTTTGGTAAAAAAAATAATTTGATTTGATTTGAATACAGGCCAAATCAAATCTTGCAAAAATTAATTCAAACATGTACAAAATATTACCTGAACAGTGGACTATAAGCTCCAGTAGCAGATCCTGGGTTGATGTAAAACTTGTTCTCATGTTCATACGCCTCAAACCGGTGTGTGTGGCCAGATATCAGGATATCTACATCGAGCTGCCTCTGAACTAGAGCAAGGGACTCTTCATCACCCCAGGGTACCACTTGGTGACCATGGATGAGACCAATACGGAACTGGCCGACAGTTATCACTTTCTGTTCTGGGTAGGCAGAGTTCTGGAAATTGATAAAAAATAATTAACATAACCTTGAACTTATCAATAAATTAGGATGTTAAACAGTGTAAATTAAATTAATAAATTCCAGTGAATTTGCTTACAATCTCATTTTTAGTTCAAAGTATTGATTAAATTTGGAAATCTATGGCGGAAACCTTTGCCCAGCATTGGAGCACTTTATTGATTTGACAAGCAAGTTCTGTGATATTTCACATTTCAGTTGGAAAAAACTTGTCTTATATTATTGTGGGATGAACTACATTAGTAGTAGAATTTCGACGTTTGAAAATGACAGTAATGACACCACCATAAAAGTTTAAACTCTGCTGTACGGGCAATACAGTAAAATTTCATAGAGGTTCAGGGAAAAACCGTTTTAATTGTTGTATCACAACAGTCTCTCACCTGTATATAAACATTTGAAAACTCCCTAGAAAACGTACCCACACATTTAAAATATAAATGTGTGGGTGCGTTCCACACGTTTAAAATATAAATTTTCTAGACGGTCCTCGCATGCACACTAGTTATGCCTGTGGTTGATCTATGAAAATTCTACAGCTATGAAAGTACTGTGTTTGTATATTATTTTTTGTATTGCTATATGGCACTACGGATATAGCCGTGGTTGTAACTTGTATGGGCTATTTTACTGTCATATCGAATAATTTAAAAAAGTCAGTACTGTCCCGCAACATATTAATTATGTTACAAAATTAAACAATCCAATACAAACCTCATCAAAATCTCCTCTCACAACATGTACATCACTGGCTAACGTCTTCAAGTAATCATATGACTCCTTTGTGCAAAGGTTGCCTGTACACAGTATATGCTGTATCCTGCCAGGAAGTAGCAGCTTCTTGAACTTTGGAGGCAAGCTGCTGCAGCGGTGGGGGATGTGCAGGTCACCAAGTACTAAAACAAGCTGAGAAAAACATTGAATAGATGTATTTGGTCATTCAATAATTTACTATATTTTATTTATAGCCTTTTTTCAGTGATAGTTGTTATTGTGTCATTAAATATTAGGTCTGAGTCTCTGTGTGCCCTTTGGCAAAGGCCACCTCCAACCCCTTCCAGTTCTTCCTGTTCCTTGCCTGTCTAGTCCATATCTTTTCAGCCGTTCTCACAAAGTCCTCTTTTCAAAGGTTTCCCTTTCTTTCTCTTCTAGGGTACCATAGGGTCACTATTTTGTTCCATTTCTCTTCTGCCCTGACAGTGTGGCCAGCCCATCTCCATTTTAATCTTCTCAGTTTTAGTACTACATTTTATTATTTTGTTACCTTCCTGATTACACAGTGAGTGGTTCTTTCTATCTTTCTTTTCCCATGATACTTCGTTCCATGCTATGCTGACACATTTGAAGTTCTGTCTGTTGGGTATTGCTCAAGGCCCATGTTTGGCACATTGAGTTATAATGTAGATGTAGGCAGAAGGGGCCGCCGTCATATATAACTCGATGGTTTGGCATCCGTAAGTATAGGAATTTATTAGGAAGGAGTAATGTTTGAAAAGTTTTCCTATTTTCGTCTTTCATTATTTCTTTGTCATTCAGTAGGATATGGGATTCCTGTCTATACAGTACATAGAAGTCAGTATCAACTCTAAAACATTTAGATCGTTTACTTTGTCTCTTGACTTTTTCTCGCACCTAGAAAATTAATGTTAGGACGTCCAATTCCCTACTCTGAAGGAGCGAGCATAGTTGAAGCATTCCGACCCTATTCGAGCGGCTTATTCTAAATCAATTGAAAAAAAGTGGGTGTACGTTTTGTAGAAGTTCCGTGTTAGTAATAATTAGTAATAATCAGTGCTTAAAAAACCACTTACCATGATGTTATTAGAGTAGGATATTGTTACAGAAAACCGTTAGATGCAGCGCTACAATAATTTCGATTCGTGGAAGTATGATTATGAAGAAATAAAAGCAATTATTACTGATCACAGCAATCAGAATTCGCGATACCAATACATACAATCGTTTGACACACAGACAGCAGTTGTTTGACACACAGGTTGACGTTGACCAAGCAACAACAGCGTTTAGTTTTACCTATATATAAATGTACTCTGTGGTTTTACCGTTTTACTAGGTAACGGTGATTACGATGGGGCGATAGGGCCTCAAGAAAAAAAAATGATGCCAAATGGTATTTCTTTACTAAAGGTTCATATATTTTTGTTAATATCTTTTAAATGTGTATTTAATTAGTAGGTATTTAATTAATTATGATTTACTTGAGTTTCTTAGCATGCATTTGTACCGTTAAGAAAAACAGCTTATAACTCTATGAAAAAGTGATGTTACGTTGGAAACTTAAAGTTACTAAAGTAGGTATCTAAATAATACATTATAAACATCATTAAAATTAAATGTTACAAAACATTTTTACATTGTTGTTTGTTTGTTGCGTCACTTGCATCATACTTTATTTTAACGTAACTCAGTTACTTATATAGTAGAAGAACTTAGATAATGATAACTAGAATTGATTGATAATCGTAGTGTAAATCATGCATTTTTATCAGGATTATGTAGAATGGATATTGCTACGTAGCGATTACATAACAATTTACTGTGATTTAATTTTAACGTCATGAGTTTTTAGTAGTTTTTCTAGGTATTATCAGCTCAACACTACACTTTCGTCTCTAATCTATGGTTCAGGTGTGGATAGAAAAGAAAAATTTCATGGTGTTGTGGGTGACACATATACGTAGAAAAAATTTAGTTTAAGTTATACACATTGGCACCAACTGCAGGGAAATGGAATCAATGGAATATGAGCTCGCTAGGAACCTTACTCTGTTGTTCTTTGTGGAACGCCTGCTCGACAAAGGCGAGCCGCGCACGTTGCACGATCTTTCCTGCCAGTTTGGTGCCAAAGGATTCACTAAGGAGATGCGACAGATCGCTGGCGGGTCGCAGTCAGGCTTGAAGAAGTTCCTGGCTCAATACCCGGCGTTGTTCAGCATAGACGGGGACTATGTTGATATCAACACGTTCCAGAAGCATACTTGCGGGGCTGGCGCCTCGTCCAACAACGACTACATCGAGGAAGCGAAGGAGTACTTCGCGGGCAAGATGGTCCAATACGGCGAGGGCACCGAGGTGCCGATCAAGAGCCTCCTCGGCCACCGCAGCCAGGCCTCCCCGCAGGTGCGTCACATCTCCGGCCAGAGGATCAAGGAGTTCAAGGATTTCTTGCTGAAGCATCCTGATGCCTTCCAGATCATCGATGACAATGTTGTTCTAGTCAGTGAGAATCATAGGAGAGGTAACGCACACACAAATTCTGAACAATTCCATAATCTACCTGTAGCTAATATTAACACAGATACTGCCCAACAGTTGTTAGACTATGTTGCACAATGCATAGAGGCTAAAGGCCCCGTGATGGTCGACCAGCTCTTCCACTTAATTGTGTCACGTTTCCCACAAGAGTATTGGTATCAAATGTTCAAGTCGCCCGCAGATTTGAGCGCATTCTTAAAAATATTTTCAGACTCATTCCACGTTCAATCGAACTTGGTCACACTTATTAGTAAACCAAAAATACCTGTTATGTATCTTAACGCAAAAGCTAAAGCAAAGACTGATGTACCAAAGCCTGTGGTTGAGGAGAAACCTGTGTCCCCTATTCCCCCCACAGTTGAGAGTCCAACTCCATCAGATGGCAAGAAGAGTCCGGCAAACAACAGAATACTCAGTCCTATTGAATCTCCCCGAGGACCTCAAGCTAACATTGCAAACCAGACTCTGAAGCAAAGAATCAATTCTATTGTCATAAAGAATTTGGCAGAGAACATGGTCCGTGACAGGGTCAATAATCATTTGAATGCCCGAAGTGCTGAAGAAACTAATGGTACTCCAAGCTTAAGGAATAATGTGATGGGTGAAGCATGGCGCCAGAAGGTGCTCCAGTGCACAACTGTCATAGCTAATGTAAGGGAATGTGCCACTCTAATCGAAAGCATTATGGTGCCTAAACGCAATGCTAAAAACATTGTTTCTTTTGACTGCGAAGGAATAAACCTTGGCCTCAAAGGAGTGTTGACATTGTGTCAAATAGCCACAATGAATGGTGAAGTGTACATACTAGATATAATGGCGTGTCCAAGCATGCTTGTGGAGGGTAAAATTAAGGAATTACTAGAGAGTGAAAATGTTGTTAAAATTATACATGACTGCAGGAATGATTCAGTCAATTTACACAATCAATTTGAGATTGTTATGAAGAATGTTTTTGACACACAAGCTGCTCATGCTGTCTTACAGTTGCAACAACAAGGTGTGCCAGTATACAAAGTCAAGAATCTAAGTCTCAATGCCTTATGTGAATTGTATAACGCACCTATGAACCCCATGAAGGAACAATTGAAAAATGTGTATCGCAGGGACCAACGTTACTGGGCAAGGAGACCATTGACAAAAGATATGATCATTTACTCTGCTTCCGATGTCCTATCTTTGGTCAATCCAGCAATTTATGCTTTTATGTCAAGCAATATTAAGCCCGAGAATCAGCAGCTATTTGAAGAACTGAGCAATGAGCAAGTATTTATGCACATTCAGCCAACTGAAGTTAAATTGCGCAAAAGGCAACGAAAAATTAACACAGAAGTTGGGGAGCTGAAGCAGAAACTGGCTGAGACAACTAAGAATATTGTCCTGAGCAACAGAGAAATTAGACTGCTCAGATACATTGAACTCACTGAAGAGGAAAAAGAGAAATTGAAGGGTTGTCACAAAATATCCAAGAAATTAGAAAAACTGGAAGCTATTGGACATGATAAGGATTCTGATTCAGATGATGATGAACGAGAAAATGAAATGGCCAGCTTAGAGTCCAACCCTTCAGATCCAATATCATCTCCACACTCCACACAGCCACCAAGTCTCACAGAATCCATGCAGATGATGGATGAAATCTTATCAGACACAAACATGGATAAAGTAGAGAAAATTAATCGCCTGGAGGCTATCCTGTCGGCTGTCGCCCCCCTCAGTGGAGAGTTGGAGGATAAATTCTCACAAACAATGGAACAAACACTGCCATTGCTCAAAAACAAGGATTGGTCCAATCTAAGCCAAATTTTGAACTTAGGAGAGCCAGATAGGAAAAGCTGTAGCTGCAGATGCCATAATTCCACTTATGATGAAATTAAGTGCAATGATCTCAATGAAACTAAGAAAACCGAGGTTGGCTCGCAAACTCTTAGCACAGGGGACATTGTGATCACGCGGATTCACTTCAGGGAGGAAGACAAAGCACACGAAAGGGTCCTTGATGCATCCCCTTTGAGCAAAAGGGTGGGTATCAACAACATGTCTTGATCGACACTCAGACTATTATTGTACTTCCATTTTCTGAGTGCCACAATTTAGTTTCGGAACTGTGTATGTATGTGATCATTTTATATATATTTTTTAAGTTTGATGGTATTTCGTACAGCCCCCGCGCGAAACTTAAATCACTTATTACTTTGAACTAGTTTAGCGGTGCGATTGTACGAGATGGAATAAATTAATCGTGTTGTGAGGTCGTGCATTGCCAAGTGTATAACGCCTACGCTATATGTTCATTTGAGCGGAGATGAACGCGTACACTCGAATAAATGCAACAGTAATTCGCATAATAGAACAGCTACTTAATTCCTTCATCTGGAAATGACAGTATTTGCTAGTTTTCAAGTTTTATAGTAATTTATTTTATGTTGGCTATTGCCTGTTAAGTATCCCAAACTTAAATGTGATAGGTTTCAAGGCCTTTTTTTCTCGATCTACTTACTCTGAATTGTAAATAAGATAAAATTTGATAAGCATGCAATCTTTTAAATCTTGCGAATCACGATATGATCGAGCGTCTTTCCGTTATATTTTGTAAGTCAAGTGTATATACCTATTTCTATTTATTTATTTATACGCTGTTTAGTAGCATCGACACTACTGAACCTTTATCGAAAAGGGCAATAATAGGTGTATACAATAAAGTTTTTTTTTTATTATTGTAAAATATTTATAAAACGTTAGATTTACTATTAGATTAATTATTAATCACGTTTAAAAAATATTAAAAAGTGGTTTAGGGTTAGTGTTATTGAAAGAGATGTTCTATCGTAGTGTGAGGTGCTTGGAGAAATCGATTAAAAATTTTATTTCACGTAGAGACATACGGTAGACGCGTTTGTTACGTAGATATGCAAATTAACGTTATAACACACTTGTGATGGGTAACCGCGACGGTTATACTCCTAACTTTTGTTTAAAAAATGTGCCTTCGAGTCATATCCGACGAATGCCTTTATATTCAATTAATATATGAATTAGTAGGTTTTTATACATATTTAGTAGTAATTCTGTAACACGAAGTTTAGATGAGATTTGTTGTTTGTGAATAACACTTTGGTATACAAGATTTATATGATATAATGAACTAAACTTACCACGAAACACTAACTAGATAGGTGGTTCTCTGAATCTATTAATGTTTTCGTCTTCATCCCACTTACGTGGTTTACGAAAAGTTTCGTAATAGATAAACGAAAATATTTTTAAACATGTTGAATTCATTCGAATAGTTTATTTTTGTGTTATTGTTAAGTAGAAATGTGTTAAAAAATTAAGTGATATTTTAAAATGCTTTTTGCTTATTATTATAGCAAAACTATTGCTTTGTACCTTACTTTCTACACTGAATAAAAATTTGCTGTTACTGTAGCCGTGCCGCAAAAACGGTCTTCCTGCACTATTTTCAAAACTGACTAAAACGCAATAAACATGTGTGATAGATTAAAAATATAATAAGTAGGTAGGTATTATTAGTAAAAGCATAATTAATTACATATCTGCTTCAACAAAAGTCAATTGTTTTGTGCAATGAACCACGGAAACGAATTTTGCCAATTTTCGACAAGATTCCTAAGGTGCGACGATGTTTTTAACGCCGGATTTACATACAAAACAGTTGCGCAAACTTATTCATTGGTTGATTGGACGTGTAAATAATTATCTATTTACACGTTAAACTATCGCTGAATAACTAACTTTGCGCAACTAGTTTCGTATAAATTCGGGCATTCAGTTTCATGAAACTGAGACCGCGGCATGTTTACAGTTCAGCATATTATCGTTGTTTACATGAGGCTTAACAAATAGGTCGCGATACCCAGTGGTATGCGATTACGTGTAAAATAAGTGAAATTTAATACGTGATAACGTTTTCTTATGTAAAGTTTTAGCAATAGAGATGATGCCTTAAAATTTTTATTTGTCCGTGATGTAGATTATTAAAATAATTTTTTCTTTTTCTACGTAATCAAAAGATTACGGTGATACATGAGTTCAAATGTGGCATGACGTCACGCCTTGGTAGATTTTACACGTAGAAGTGACGTAGCGAGCCCCTATTCCCGAACTTTAATGCGTATTATCTCAGTAATTTTTTATTATGTTAAAGCAAAAAATACGTTTCTACAGTTTTTTATTACCTGACTGACGAATTAAATAGAATTTCTTTTTTTTACCCAGGCATCATCCCTATTGATGATAATTACACATTGTATAAACGACAAGTTGCTCTCTTGGTGCGGTACGACTATCCATCTTGTTAGGCCTCATTAAATATAACAATATATGTACCGGTGTAGATACTCCGTCATGTATTATAATCATCAGTATTGTCGTATCCTTAATTTGGAAATGTCCACTCACTAACTTGTTCAAATCGTTAGTAAATGCAAAGAATGTCCACTGTTTGTATTTGCAATTTCCGTCACATATACTCATGTTTACCTCCTTTTATTTGTATCTATGAAATTATTAGGCACTTTTATAAGCATAATTGTATTTAAAAAAAAAATTCGGCCATATTTGTTGTTCGACGTTTAAATTATACATTTTGTGCCTTAAACATTTGCACAATTTACTAAAATATTCTGTGTTCTACACATTTTGTATGGTTTTGTAGAATGTTTATCAGTGCCACTAATAATTTTTGTACTATTTGTAAGAAGCATTTTGTTAGTCAATAAAAGCGTAACCACTTTCAGTTATTGTTTAACATAAAAGTCTTTACAAACTTTTATTTTACCCTACTTACCAAGAGTATAATTGCTTACGACGTGAAAGTCGGTAATATTGTAATGTGGCAAATCGACGGTTAACTCATTTGCGCATTGTTTATGTTTATTATGAAATAAAAAGTTGTAAAATATCTGTGTTGTATAATTTCCAAATAGGTAACCTTTTTTCTGCCATCCATTCAATTTATAGCGCCATTTGATTCAAACGTTGCAAGCGCGGCCAGCGAGCTTAAGGCTCCCGTATTATTATTATACTCTTTGGCTTAAGGTCCTCGATTCAAGTCAGTTGCTGTTCTGGGTTCGAAGTGGAATGCAAAGAGTATAACTAATAAGTGGAATGTAACCAAAAACAGAAAAAGCTGTAGGAAATAATTACCACGCATCGGTAATAAAAAAAAATATCGGGTTTAGTTGTACAGACGCCAGCAGGTCAAGCTACCCGAAAGAAATCTTCCCAATCAACCTTGAACCTAATGCTTAAGCGATAAAGTGGAAAATCTATTATATTAGACAGATTGTAGTAGCTTGATGTGTCTGTACCTACCCATTATCGACCAAAAATCAAGCTGCTTAACCCCAGGGATAAAAACCGGTTTTGTAAATGTTACATTATGGATTATTTTATTTTTTTTACGTAATCGGTAGTGAAAATATACATGCCAAATCGAACATCGATTTGGCATCACAGAACGATGCGGGGGGTGCCTATTAAATAAAGCGATGTTTTAAATACCTACCTATTTACACAAGCTTCAACAGGTGTGTAGGTAATGTACTACACAGCAATTTAGTTTGCATAATACAGTATGGAATATCAATGGCGTGGTCTAATTAATATTCTTGTAGCTCACTATACGGCAAATAGAAAGTTCGACAGAAATACATAAGTAGGTATACAACAAGCTAATTGCAATGAATCGGCAAGCAATTTCTAGAATTGTATTGTTTTTACTAGCAAACTATCTAGAAAATTGTGATAATTTAATAAAATGTTTCGTGATCAAGATTTGTAGTGCTAGAAACATGCTACAAATAATTTGGCTTTGTTATAAAATAATAATTTATTGCTTTAAAGGTATTCGGACGAAACTACCTTTGTAAATCGGAACGCAATACCTAACGGATTTCATAATGTCAAACGAGAACCGCGTTCTAAATACCCTATAACATCAGCATCTTTAATCAAAGCTTGTCTTCTGTCTTTGTCACTTAAACGCATACGGAAGAGAAAACAACAAGCGTGTGTTCAATAAATATGAATGAGGCTTGGAACGCAAATCGTAATGTCAGTCAAATCTGAATTTTGAAAATATTTCACAAACAATAATCATTAATCTTTTCAATTAAAAGTTGAATAGTGCTTAAAATTATGGAAGATTTCGATATATTTACAAATGAGATTAAGTTTACGAAGCCCTTGTTCAAAAACATATTAAATAAATATGTTCATGAAGTGCCACCGACTCCTAACGGGCCGAATTATCAAAGTAAGTTTTTCACTTTTTGCCATCCCAATATGCTAAAATAATCCTAACTAGGAATTAAATGTAATAACTAGTGCTAAAGATAACTGTAGAAAGAAACTAATGAACAAATCAATCAAGTATTTCCAAGATAAAAGATCTTTTTTTTTTCTATGAATAATGTAAAGATTTGTTTAAATTATTCTAACTTTCAAGGTGGTAGGAAACTTATGGCTGAAGAATGTCTAGCGAACAATGATGACTTGGAGTGTGCATTCCATTTGAGTGAGGCATCATCAGCTACTCTAAGAACTATGGCTGTTTATAGAGATGAACAGTTGAAGGCCGCTGGTATGTAAATTTTTAATAATGTGGGTACCGTAAAATGGGGCTAGTTTGATACTACGGGGTTACTTTGATAGCCACTTTCGACTTATGAAAAACTTTTTATAATATCTACAACGCCATATTAAAAAGAAACTATCAGAACTGCCGACTAAGTATAGTATGTTTTTAATATGGCGTTGTAGATATTATAAAAATAAGTTTTTCATAAGTCGAAATTTGTTATCAAAGTAACCCCGTAGTATCAAACTAACCCCATTTTACGGTAACTAAGTAAATACTTATTGCTACAAAAAACATCTTAACACCACGCCTGTAATCCTCAATGGGGCAGGCAGATGTGTATATGGTACATTTCACGAGTTATGCTAAGTCACATGTCCCTCCCAAAGACCCATGAGGAGAGCTAATTGCTATTAACTGATCACAAATACAGACTTCTGAATGGACAGGCTAGCTGGAGTGGTTGGTTAAGATATTGCCTATCATGCCGCAAGTCGTGGGTTCGATTCCCATCCAGGGCAAACATTTGTGTGCGTAACCATGTCTGTTTATCCTGAGTCTGGGTGTAATTAAAAAAGTAGTATATGTATGTAGTATATCAGTTATCTGGTTTCCATAGTACAAGCTCTGCTTAGCTTGGGATCAGATGGCCATGTATGAAATGTCCCAGGATATTATTAATATTAATATTATTAATTACCGATTAACACTGCTCACTCTACCTGGGAGAAAAAGACCACATATTTCATTTCTTATTTATATATTTATTTGAAAGTTCATTCATACAAAATATCTTACAATCTACACCCCAGAAAACCGTAGTAGTTTGACTGTGGGGTCTGGCGATTCTTTAAACACTAACTAAAACTTAACAGTTGCACTCACAACTTCCATTAGGTTTTCCCTGAATTGATGGAGGATTTGCAATCAAAATTAAAATAGGGTTGAACCTTTGAGATGTATTTGATGAGATTTTCATTTGATGTGCTGTTGCTGACTTATCACTAAAGGTAGCAAAAACTGGTATTATTCTAATTTTAGTTTCAATGACCTGTAATCTTAGTTTTTAATTAAATATTTCTTTTGTTCTTAGCAAATAAACTGCACAAAATCACAAGTTACATAAAACCTACAAAAGATTTAATAGATGCAAACCCGATGTAAGTATTTGTTTTGGTTTTATAAATATTAGTAACTGTAGATAAGAAGACGTGCCTCAGAAAGCATGTCTCACATCCCGGCTATCATTTGTGGATCTTTGACAGTTGTTACGGGTCATCAGAAGCCCGAAAGTCTGACAACCAGTCTTACCAAGGGGTATCATATTATGCAGTTACTGGGTTGTGCAGGTGAGATAGGCAGTCGCTCCATGTAAAGTACTGGTATTCAGCAGCATCAGGTTAGACTGGAAGCCGACCCCAACATAGTTGGGAAAAGGCTAGGCAGATTGATTTGATCTATCTATATACTAATATAGCTGAAGAGTTTGTTGGTTTGAACGCGCTAATCTCATGAACTGCCGGTCGGATTTGAAAAATCTTTTTGCATTTGACAGCCCAAGTCTTAAGGAAGGCTATTTAACATCACGCCAGGACCCTTAGGTGCCGGGGTAGTGGACACCGTGGGGTTTTAGTGAGTTGGAGTCCCACATAACTGCACTATCTCCCCATGGTAGTGCAGTACGCATGAGCATTTCTCCACGCAAAAAAAAGGCCTGGGAAAAAGAAAAAAAGTGAAAGAACACTAAGCGAAAACGAAGTACTCGTAATAGCAAGGGCAGGCAATGCGATGCGATGGGTGGGTCAGGGAAGCAAGAAATTTCATGCGGATGAAGTCACGAGTAAAAGCTAGTGTTGATATAAAATGGACTATAGTAATATCTTTGGTGATTAGTATATCATAAAACAATTATAATTGTATTTTTTTTTAGACCAAAGAAGGAAGCAAAGACTTTAGATTTGCTCTCAAATGGTATAGACGACATAACAAATGTTTTGGAGTCATTTGCAATAGAAGAGGAGGTGCTGCTCCTCAAGAAATATCTTCGCTTCTCCAAAGAGAATAATGTTGACAATTTTCAGAAGATTCTGAAAGAATTACCTAAAGGTACTGTAAACTTAAGACAGTTTGGCTTTTATAATTTTATTCCTATCGTGATAATACATACGTGTCTATCGACACGTTTACGTCGCGATGGCTAGGTTTGGTTTTTATAAAATCAAAATGGAGGATTTCAAGACTTGAAACAAAATTCAGCATGACCATGTTTAGCAAAGATTTAAAATAACAATTGAAAGTGTCAAAATACATACAGTATGTTAATTAACGAAAGGCGTTTCCGTACAATATACGTAATAGTACAGACGCCAGCAGGTCAAGCTACGCGAAACTGTCAAATTTTCCCAATCAACCTTGAACCTAATGCTTCAGCGATAAAGTTGAAAATCTATCAAAGAAATTTGACAGGTTGACTACAACCTGCTTGATGTGCTGGCGTCTGTAATCTGCTGTTCCCTACAATATGTTCGCATAACTCGGCAAAATTTAGGGAACTACAGTTTTTTTTTTTTGCGAATTTTAAATTACTAAAATAATAAAAAAAAAAAATAAAAAAAAAAAAACTAAAATTAAAAAAAAACAATACACTATTTTGTCAGTTTTATAAGCGTCACTATTATGATATTAAATAAGTAATATTTAGTTGATTGGTTAATCATTACATGTAAAAATATGAAAAACAAATAAATGTCAGATCAAATCAATTTATATCAAAAGCATAAAGCAATAAGGACAGTTACTGTGATCCTCTCAGTTTCAAATATTATTTTATTTCCTATTGCTGTTGACCACGCTGACATTTTTTTAATTTTTATTTTTTTATTTTAATTCTTTATATGTTGTAATTTTTTTTTTTTTTTTATCTGTGATGGGTTTGCTCTTGACTCTAGTCTAGGTCAGAGGTGACAGAGACAAAGTCGACGATGGAGTGAGCTTACCCAGAAGAAGCCTGTTCACTCTCACTTTGAAGAGATTAGGGTTGTATACGTTCGGAAACACAGACGCAGGTAGTGAGTTCCACTCTTTTGCTGTGCGCATTATAAAAGACATTTGGAAGCGCTTAGTGCGAATTGGTGGAATAGCAACCAGGTAGGGATGGTAACTGGCAGTGCGTCTAGATGTCCGGTGGTAGAAGGGGGCCGGTGGAATGAGGTCGTGGAGTTCTCGGGCACACTCTCCGAAGTACAATCTGTAGAAGACCGACAAGCAGGCAACCTTGCGGCGATGAGCCAAGCAATGAAGCTTGGCATCCACCAGTTTTACGTCGCCAATGAGCCTCTTAGCTCTGCGTTCCACCGAGTCAAGCGCGGCTAGTTGGTACTTAGCTGATCCATCCCAAAGGTGACTGCAATACTCCATGCAGGATCGGACTTGCGCTTTGTAAAGGGTTAAAAGCTGTCCAGGCGTAAAGTATCGCTTCACCCTATTTAGGATGCCCAGTTTCTTGGCCGCAGTTTGGGCCTTGTACTCGATGGTGGCGCCGAAGTTGAGACCAGATGTCAACTCCATGCCTAGGAGCTCAAGTCGATCAGTTACAGGAACAGATGTACCCCGAAAAGTAGGAGTTTGGGCGAAACGACTCTTTTTAGCGGTAAAAAGACACGCCTGCGTTTTGGTGGCGTTAAAAGAGACCAGATTATCATCACCCCACTGGGAGACAAAGCTTAAGGTCAAATCTGTCCGCTCTACCATGGCCTCTCTCAAGGAACGAACTTCAGTCCCGCTGGTTTTTGCGCTGGACAAGTATCTCTCTGAAACTGTACTGTCATCTGCGTACCCAACAATACCAGGCCGAAGCAGGTCATTAATGTGCAGCAGGAAAAGAGTTGCAGAGAGAACAGACCCCTGAGGAACTCCGGCATCAATAGCCATAAGGTCAGAAGAGCAGCCATCAACAACTACTCTAATCGACCGTTCACTAAGGAAATCTGATATCCAGCTACAAAAATCAGCTGGGATGCCATAAGCAGGAAGCTTGCTGAGCAGAGCAGCGTGCCAGACCCTGTCAAAGGCCTTCGAGATGTCAAGCGATACAGCCAGTGCTTCGCCGTGTTTCTCGATGGCTTCGCCAAAGCAGTGCGTGACATACACAAGAAGATCGCCAGTTGACCGTCCCCGGCGAAAGCCATATTGACGGTCACTGAGGAGATCATTGTCTTCAAGGTAGTTCAGCAACTTATTGTTCAGTACCCTTTCCAAAACTTTGCACAGAATGGAGGTAATGGCGATCGGACGGTAATGGGCAGGGTCTGCACGGTCGCCTTTTTTGGGCACTGGTTGTACATTTGCAAGCTTCCAGGATTTCGGCACCGTTCTTTTTTCAAGAGAGAGGCGGAACAAACGTGTCAATACAGGAGACAGTTCAGGCGCACACTGCCTCAACACTCTCGCTGGAATGCCGTCAGGCCCGCTGGCCTTGTTCACGTCTAGACTGCACAATACTCTTCGGACCTCTTTAATGTGTACTGCGATCTCCGGCATCGAGGAGTCACAATGAGGTACAGTAGGTGGTTGCTTTGAGCCAGCGTCCAGACGTGAATTGCTTGCGAAGAGAGATGCAAATAAATTTGCCTTCTCAGTTGCAGAGTGAGCCAGCGACCCATCAGGTTTCATCATAGGAGGTAAAGTGGGACGACAGAAATTCGTTTCAACCGCTTTAGACAGGGACCAGAACTGTTTACTACCCGGAGGGTGCGAAGCCAGCCTGGCCCCGATATGTCCGACATGGTCAAAACGTGCCCTACGCAAAACCCGCTTGCAGAACTTGGCGGCAGAATTAAAGGCTCTCTTCTTCGCGCGAACCCTGCGCGCTCTAACTTTGCGGTCGCGGGCCTTGACCCAGGCTTGGTAGGCAGTCTCTTTTCGGGCCTCAGCGTGGGCACATTCTGCATTATACCAAGGCCGGGATTTGTGACCGAGCGGGATGTCGGAGAATGGAATAAAATATTCCATCCCCTGCCGAATCACGTCCGCAACCGCGTCAGCACAGCGCGAGGGGTCACCCGAGGAAAAGCACACTTGCCGCCATGGATAAGACGCAAAAAAGTGCCGCATCTCATCCCAGTCTGCTGACCCGTATCGCCATACTCGCCTCGTGCCTCTAGGGCTCTCATCTGGAGGAGAGCAGGTTGATATGGATTTCACCAGACAGTGGTCAGACGTTCCCAGCGGGGCTGAGACCGATACTGAATGACTGTCCGGATCAGATGCCAGCAGAAGGTCCAAGCAATTGGGTGTATGGCCGTCAACATCCGGTACCCGCGTTGCCACATTCACCATCTGGGTTAGATCTAGCGTTAAAGCAAAATTGCGCGCCTCCAACCCAGCATGGTCAGTTTTCTGGTATGGGAACAACCATTCTTTATGATGGGCGTTGAAGTCCCCCAGAAAAATGAGCTTCGCTGTTGGGTACCGTTGCTGGGCTACGTCAGTCGACTCCACGAGGAAATTAAAGAGCGCTGATGTCTCCTGGTCACCGCTATGCGATCGGTAGATGCCGATGTAGAGAGATTTCTCCACGCCAGTATCCACAAGTAGCCATATGGCAGAGAAACCCGATTTCTCAAAGCAACGGAGACGACGACAACAAATGTCATCGCGGACGTACACACAGACCCCAGCTTGCTTCTTGAACTTGTGTTCAAGAGAGTACCCCGGGTAGTTGAGGTACGCCACGTCCGACGGGGTTGTTATCTTCGTCTCCGTTAGGAAAAACAGGTGCGGCTTCTCGGTCTCAAGGTGGTGATGGACCGAATCGAGATTGGAGTGCAACCCCCTGATATTAGTGAGGTGCACTTTTAGTGGGAGGAAGTGCAGCCGTTGTTTTACCTTATTTTTCTTCGCTTTGTGTGTCATATTGAGTGGAGTTGTTGGGGGAAAAAGTCGACTTGTCGAGGCGCCGCTCAGTGATCCAAGTGGAACACTAGAGCCAACCAAACCTACGGGGAACTCATCTGGAGACTGCGGGGACGCCCGAACCCCCCCGGATATGGCCACCGGGT
The DNA here is from genome assembly GCA_948252095.1 of Dicycla oo. Classification (NCBI taxonomy): domain Eukaryota; kingdom Metazoa; phylum Arthropoda; class Insecta; order Lepidoptera; family Noctuidae; genus Dicycla; species Dicycla oo. The sequence continues at coordinate 25,745,894 of OX411729.1, read as the reverse complement.
CCTCCCATCCAGTCGCCGGCTGGCACGGTGGAGCATACCGGGATTTTTCGCGAGTTGGCGGGGCAGCCTTTGGCACGTGGCTGGCGTGCTACTTGGGCCCCCTACTGACTGCGGTCGGCCAACGGCTGGCACCGTGCTTCGGATCCCGCTACCCTCCAAAATGAGTTACCCGGCTAGCTGACTCAGAGACCACAACCGGTACCAAACAGCGCAACTGACAATCTCCTTCTCCCCCAAAGGCACTGGCACTCCCACACACCGACGGAACACAGCAAGCTGCTTGGCGCCAGACTCCGGTGGGATGGTGGTCGCGAGCCAGGCGGCCCCTTGCGGAGCCTACCACCGCTAAGTGGGATCGTTCAGCCGTACCACAGGCAAGCCTGTGGTGCCGTTGCCCGGGGTGGACCACTAGGAGGTGGATCCCAAAACCACCCCAAAATTCCAATGACGTGCCACTTATTTTTGATATTTTATTTAGAATTGTAAACCTTTGCATGCCCATGTGACGGTAAAATATGGAGAACTTTACTATAAAAACATCTTTGTACTATACCCATATTTGCAAAGAAATAAATGATTTGATTTGATTTGATTTGAAGGACAATGATTTAAATTAAGTAAATGAAGTTATGTCAGAAGCAAAAATCATAATGAATTATAATAGTTATATATTTTTTTTTAGCATATATGGACACTATACTGTTGTGGGTTAAGGGCATCGCGTTTCTATAATTAATTAACATACAGTATATTGTTTAATATTTTCTAATATTTTTATTCCAGAATGGACCATAGTACAATTGACTGTACCATACAATCCTAACGAGAACTTAAAGTCGTTGATTGAGTATAGAACGGAGGTGGACTCAATATTCTTGAGCATGTTCACCAATGATTACTTGGAGGATGCAGGGTTGGGTCCCATAACTGTGCATATACCTGCTAATGTTACTAAAGGTGAGTTTTCAAAAGCAGAATAGACGGTACTATATTGATGATATATCGCTGCTTTGCATGAATACCCGCACAACCCAAAATTTTGAAATTAGTGGTTTATAACACAGCCCAATGCAAAATAGTCCTTATTTCATGGTCAGTAAGACTCACATTCATAACGGCAAAACCGCCGATTATGCCGTTATGAATGTGAGTCTTACTGACCATGAAATAAGGACTATTTTGCACTGGGCTGTGTGGCAACAACTAATTTCAAAATTTTGGGTTGTGCGGGTATTCATGCAAAGCAGCGATATATAGACGCGAAATCGCTCGCACACATACTCCGACCTTGCCGCCGAGGTCCCTCGCGACGACCCTGAATTAATCGTCCTCCCCCCCCGTCCCTTGCTCGGTAATGCAGTGCCAGCTGGTGGCGTAGCTGAGCTAGTAGCTTTAAACTCCCCTGATAATAATAATTACTCTAATTTGATCCAGCCTATCCCATCTTGCTGTCCTCCCCCCAGCGACGCTCTAAGCCGAGGTTCGTTCCCCACAGGGGGAGCCCTTAGCGTGTAGTCGCTTAGTCTGTAAGTTTTAAGCCCCTGGCTGGAGGCTTTGAGTTCGCTTAAGGCAGCCACATGATTGACCGGTTAAGTAGTCACGGCCTCTCTAGGCCAACAACAAGATGCCATAAAAAAAAAAAAAACGCACACATATATAAAAAGTACGTAGGTACAGCGAATGCAAGTGCACTCGCGACTGACATTCGTTTGAGATTGCCGCGCCATACGCGTCTATGTGTGCGTGCGCATGTTTTCGCTCATTGTATGGAGCCGGCCTTCTGTACCTATACAGGGTCAAAAAAATTAGCTAGTGAAACTCCGCAGACGTGATGGGCATCAGTAGCTAAACATGATAAAACAAAAAAGAAATTGATTATGGTTTTTGGGGTCACCTAAAATATTAGTTAAAAAAAACTGTTTTTTTACTAAACTTCACAGACTCCGTGATGGGTATCGATATCTCAACACGATAAACAGATTTTATGAACTCGCACTTCATGTAACAACACTACCAGCCGTTATTGACCCCAAAAAAATCTTCAAACCTTTTTGTCATGTTTAGATATCGTTAACCCTCACGTCTGCGGAGTTTCGCTAGCTAATTTAATTTGACCTTATATATTTAGTGGTTCTTTTATTGGTTGACCTCTTTTATGGCCACTGTTCCCTATTTGTTGGTGTTGTTATTCGAATGCAATGACTTTAGACACAATAAAAGCCAATGACCAAAGAGGTTCGAACATCTATTTCAGTATTGTATGGGGCCTGACATAGCTACACTACCTGCCGCCAATGATGAAACAAGTATCGATCGATAGAGAAAGTGATTGCAAACAAAAATATATAGTGATGAATCTCGTAAGTTCGTAAGTGACAGATCTGGAGATATCTGAGCGGAAAAATTAAGCATTTTTTTTTTTTTTTCATTTTTGAACCCAAATATCTCAGAAAGTATATCACTTACGAGATTCATCGCTGAATATTTTTTGTTTGTAACGACTTACTCTGTCGATTGACATGTTTCAATCGTGGCCGCCTAAACTTTTTTTTTTTTTTTTTGTATATCTTTTAAACTCACGTCTTCTTCCCATGGGGGTAGGAAGAAACTACAGAACGCCACCTGCTACGAACCCTACATACTCCTTTGGCCTCGTTTACATTCATACACCTCGTCATACACGCACGCCGGTCGCGAGTACTACGTACTTGGCTTTCTGAAGAAAATCACCAATACATACATACATACATAAACTCACGACTTCTTTCCTAGAGGGTAGGCAGAAACTGCAGAACGCCACCTGCTACGATCCTTACATACTCCTTTTGCTTCGTTTACGTTCATAAATCTGGTCATACACGCACGCCGGTCGCGAGTACTACGCACCTGACTTTCTGGAGAACATCACCAATACATACATACATACATAAACTCACGACTTATTTCCGTGAGGGTAGGCAGAAACTGCAGAACGCCACCTGCTACGATCCTTACATACTCCTTTTGCTTCGTTTACGTTCATACATCTGGTCATACACGCACGCCGGTCGCGAGTACTACACACCTGACTTTCTGGAGAACATCACCAATACATACATACATACATAAACTCACAATTTCTTTCCGTGAGGGTAGGCAGAAACTACAGAACGCCACCTGCTACGATCCTTACATACTCCTTTTGCTTCGTTTACGTTCATACATCTGGTCATACACGCACGCCGGTCGCGAGTACTACGCACCTGACTTTCTGGAGAACATCACCAATACATACATACATACATAAACTCACGACTTCTTTCCGTGAGGGTAGGCAGAAACTACAGAACGCCACCTGCTACGATCCTTACATACTCCTTTTGCCTCGTTTACGTTCATACACCTCGTCATACACGCACGCCGGTTGCGAGTAAACATAAACATAATATAACATCACTAATTAGGTCACTATATTATGTCCTAAGGCGTGTCCCCACATTTTCCACTCACATCTGCTTTGTAAATAAGTACCTTTAGTTAGTCGCCATAAATCATCCTCTCAATGTGACCAACCCATCTAAGAATAGAATATTCTTTTCTTTATTATGTATACCATATGAATTACAGATATAGGAGGAGCTCGTGGCTAAGTAATAACAGCCGCACGGATCGATCCATCAGGTTAAGCTACGCTTGCCGGGGTTGGTCCGTGGATGGGTGACCATCTTTACATACCGAGACTCCTCCGTGCCTCGGAAAGCACGTTAAGCCGTTGGTCCCGGCTGTCATTCGTGGATCGTGGACAGTCGTTACCAAGTGGTATCGTATTACCCAGTAACTGGGTTGTGGAGGTCAGATAGGCAGTCGCTCTATGTAAAATACTGGTATTCAGCTGCATCCGGTTAGACTGGAAGCCGACCCCAACATAGTTGGGAAAAGGCTAGGCAGATTGATTGATGAATTACAGATATAAATGTAGAAATATTACATAGATGACACAATGGGCGGTATAAGCATAAGTACTCTGTTTTTTTTTTTTAAACGGTTACATTGCCTTATCAGTCTTATCACATAATTCCTCAGCCTATCATTCACAGCAAGGAACGCATTTCCACAATAAGTCACAACATAATTTACGGACATATAGGATGAATTTTTCAAGTGGGCGTGGATGGCCAAATTCGAAACTAAGAGGAATACCGAAAAATACTCAAAGGAGTCTCGGGCTTGATTTTGGTATAAACTAAAACAGCCTCATTGGATTTTTGAAAAATCCATATTTCTCTAGCCAGGAATTGAGCCCGTTGATTTTGTTTAAAATAAAAATACACACACTGTATTATTACACCATTCGATAGTGTCGCTAATAAGGATCGATTTCTGAGAAGTAATGACATACGGCAAACTAAAGGAGAGCTCATTTTTAACAAAATACTTTTTTATTTTTGTTATGTGACCTACCTATTAAACCTTGATATGGATTTTTCAAAAATCCAATGATGTACTTTTAGTTTTCATTAAAATCGAGCCCGAGACTCCTTTGAGTACTTTTCGTTATTCTTTATAGTTTCGGATTTGGCCATCCACGCCCAGTTGAAAAAATCACCCTGTATAGGGAGGGTGACTGGTAATTAATGACCGATATTTACCCTATATTATCAAAATCAAAAATCAAAATCAAAAGTCATTTATTCAAACTAGGCTGAAAATCAGCACTTTTCGAACGTCAAAATTACATAAGACAGTCCCCCAAAACGCCCGCCCTTCACCACTTCCTAGTGCTTTAGCTGAGGAGAAGAAGTGGCGCAACAAACTCCTCAGCAGCACAGCTGTCTGTTCAGTTAAATAAAAAAATTTAAAAAAATATATATATTCTATACAACACTGTGCAAATTACATGCAAGTACATTACGCAACACAAACATTAAATTAAATTTAATTATTTGCTATAAGTCAGCTAGCACACGCCAATATACTTAAAAAAAGAAGAAAAAAAATCGAAAAATCGAAAACTATACTCAAGCAGAATCAAAATACAAAACTAAAAACGTAAGTAGAACTTTATACCTATATTAAAAGCCTCCAGTAATAAAGGGCGTGCCCACTTACATATAGCCGTAACTCGAAGTCACAGATGATAAACTAGGACCATCGAAGTAAAAAATACGAGTTAAATTACTAATAACAAAACAAAACCAAGGTCAGCAAGACGACCAGTCACCACAAGCAGCACCCGTTCACGAGCATAACGCAAAGATCAGCCATTACCCCCCTCGCCATATTTGAGGGAAGGAGGCAACCCGACCCCCGACGCTACCGCAAGCAGTGACATCTAAGGGAGCATGACGAACCTGCTGCCGGTTGCTCAGACAAGAATAATTATGATCAATTGTCGAGGTCACTAGCTAACCACATATTGCAATACCACTCATAAAAAAAACATTGTAATGAGTAGATTATGTCAATGATAAATAAAAATAAAATTAAAATAAATTGACCTTTACAGTCAAAGAAAATAAATAATTATATGAACCCATATAACCTGTCAGTAGGTAAGCTAATTCTGGAGAAAGAACATAAACATTGTCTTAAGTTAAACACAGCGACCAACTATTCTTATCGTTTAAGTAATCGTTGATAGAATAGTATGCCTTTGAACAAAGGTTAGATTTTACTTTGGCTTTAAACGCATTGTAAGGCAAATCTAGCAAAGAAGAGGGTAGCTTGTTATAAAAGGATATACCAAGCCCAACAAATGAGTTATGAACCTTATGAAGCCGGTGAAATGGAGCACGTAATTTGTCCTTATTTCTGGTGTTAACATTGTGAATATCACTGTTTTTAGTGTATAAATGTATATTTTGTCTAATATATAAGATGTTGGCGAAGATGAATTGTGATGCCACCGTGAGAATACCAATATGTTTAAAAAAATCTCTCAGAGAAATTCTGGCACCGAGCTGGTAAATAGCACGAACAGCTCGTTTCTGAAGAACAAATATATTTTGAATATCAGCGGCTTTGCCCCAGAGCAGAATACCGTATGACATAACGCTATGAAAATAACTAAAATAGACTAACCGAGCTGTATCAACGTCAGTGTATTGTCTTACTTTCCTGACGGCGTAGGCGGCTGAACTGAGCCTTCCCGCTAGGCTTGATATATGTGGGCCCCACTGAAGTTTGGCATCTACTGTTATACCCAGAAAAACTGCCGAGTCTACAGTTTTAAGCACTTCTTTATCTAAAACGATGTTGGGTCCTAGATTTCTAACATTCGGTAAGGCAAACTTTATACATTTCGTTTTCTTAGCATTGAGAACTAAGTTATTTATCGTAAACCAATCTGTAACCATTGAGAGTGCACTGTTTACGTCGTCAAAATTTTGTCTATTCCTGTCTACTTTAAAAATAAGAGAGGTGTCATCTGCAAACAGTACAACGTCACAGATACCCTTTAAATAGAATGGTAAGTCATTGATATACACTAAAAACAAGAATGGACCCAATATTGAGCCTTGAGGTACACCTAACAGAACTGGTAGCCCGGAAGATTTCACACCATTTACATCTACACATTGAAACCTATTACGTAAATATGAATTAATTACTTTAAGAGCTTCGTTTTGTACACCGTAATGATGTAGTTTACGCAAAAGCGTGTCATGGTGCACGCAATCAAAGGCTTTGGAGAGATCACAGAAAATTCCAATAGCATTTTGCGAGTTCTCCCATGCGTTAAATATATGTTTCAGCAGAGCAACACCCGCATCTGTAGTCGAACGACCTTTAGTAAAGCCATATTGTTCATCATGAAGGAGGCCATTTAAATTAAAATGTCTTAGCAACTGCTTGAGTATTAACTTTTCAAATATTTTGCTAAATGCAGGTAATATAGAAATAGGCCTAAAATTGCCAACGTCATTTTTATTACCTGATTTAAATAAAGGTAAGACTTTACTACTTTTCATGAGGTCAGGAAAAGTTCCTACATCAACACATTTATTAAAAGTAACAGCTAGATAGGGGGCTACTATGTCTATTATATTACTTAACAGTTTAATTGAGATGCCCCAGTAATCACCAGTGTTTTTAGACTTAAGTGTGTTAAAAACATTAACTACATCATGAGGTGTTATATGTTCGAAGCTAAATAAGCGACCACATTTGGGCACACTACTATGCAAAAGGTTTTCAGCTTTAGACGGGGATGAATTTAAGGAGCGAGTCGTAGTTATAGGTATGTTGGCAAAAAACTCATTAAATGCCTCAGCAACGTCTGCTGCTTTATTAACTAATTTGTTGTCGACCATAACTTCAAGTTGTTTGTCTTGTTTAACCGACTTACCCGTTTCATTATTAATAATTTTCCAAATGGTTTTTACTTTATTATTGGAATTTTTAATTGTATCGCTTAAAAATTTAGATTTAGCAAAAACACAAATACTTTTAAATAATTTTGAATAATTTTTGACATACTCTAGGAAAGGAGTATCAAACCTGTGTTTTTTCAAACCATATAATTCGTATAGTCTCGCTCTACTTTTATAAATACCTGGAGTAGCCCATTGGTTAAAGCCCACGGTGGTGCCATTAATATTAATGGTTTTGGTCTTGAAGGTAGATTGGTACTCTTTTTGCACAACATCAAAAAGGGCTCCATAGATTTCATTAGGATTATCGTGTTCTACTATAGATGGTCTAATTCTATGGGCTACATTATTTTTAAATTTGTTGCAACGACTAGCTGTATAAGGCCTGCATTCTATTTTATGCGGCTTTTTATGTAATTGCATAGGGAAGCTAGCTAATAAACCACAGTGGTCAGACCTTAAGTCACTTAGCACTAATTTATTTTTGACAACACAATCACTAAATATATTATCAAGACATGTTGACGAAGATGCCGTGATCCTAGTAGGTTCAAAAAACAAGTTAAATAAATTATAAGACCTAAAAAGATTGAGAAGTCTAATACCTAGTGGAGTAACATCTAAAATATTAATATTAAAATCTCCACATAAAATTATACTTTTATTACTAGATTTTAACTTATTGAGTGCATCTTCCATTACCGATTCAAAATGAATAAAATCCCCAGAAGGGGGTCGATAAACGCAAATTATAACGTATCGCTCGAGTTCAACACAAGACAACTCAATAGTGCGCTCGATAGAAAGATTAACTAAATCTAAACGTTGTTTACATTTCAACTTGTTTGAAACAAGAACTAAAGACCCACCGCGAATAGCACTTTTCCTTACAAATGCACTTTGTACTGTAAAATAATCATCATTTATAAACAATACTTCATGTTCCTTCAACCAGTGTTCAGTCATACATAAGACCTGAACATTATAGTTCTCCAGAAATAAACTTAACTCTAGCTCTTTGCCGGACAGACCCTGCATATTTTGATGTACAACATTCAATATATGTGGCTGACCCATTGTCGCACCTAATAGTTTAAACTACAAGGTGTGTCAATAGTGGTGTTAGTACCAGTACTAACAGTATTCGATGGTACACTACAGGTACCGGTGTCACTTTGTATATTGTATGCTAAAAGATTAGCAATAAGTCTCCGACAACTAGGTGGCAAATACATTGTATTTTTTGTCAGTTTGTAATCAGTAATAAATTGATTACAGTCGAAATATAAAATAGCATCACTGTGATGACAAGTCCTATTATAAATTGACATATTTAAATTATAAATGTGCCTATTTTGCTCATCAGACAAATAATGCGAATAAGGTAAGGCACAGAAAATAAATTTACAATTATTGGTTTCGTTGAGATGCAACATCAAATGGACACATTCAATTATGTCCTTTTTTCTTACAGTTAGACTATCCCCATACAATAAGATAACAGTGGAACTGGGGTTTATTTTTGTTAATTTAATTTTCCTAATTAATTGGCTAATACTGGCACCGGGTAAACAATGATTAATTACAGATTGTTGTGAACACTGATTAAGTATACTACCAAAACCTTGACCAAATTTGTCAGAAAATAGATATGTTGTTTTAATCAAATTATTCATACTATTGTTATTATCATACATACAGCTACCTACTGGCTGAACCACTGAGGGTGTGGGTGTACCAAGTTGAGGCTGGGGCTCCTGGGAGCAGGCACAGCTAAAAGAGAGGTTATTAGTCAGAGACTCATACCTCTCCGCATTGTACTTGACCAGGTCTGCCAACGCATTGGCCTCCTGCAAGCGCTTACTCAGGTCTTGTTGAGTAGCCTCATATTTACTAAAGATTTCCTTTAGAGCAAATTCCTTTACAAACAATTCATCCTGAAGGTGCTGAGTGTCAGTATCATACATAGTATTACATAATTCTAATTCACTATTACACTTTTCTAATTCTTGAATTAAATTTAGATTTTTTTGCCTAAGTTTTGTATTTAATTTGTTAACTTTATGGCGTTTTAATGATTTATGAATTTTTGTAATTAATCTATTAATTTTAATATACTTTTTTATCTTGTTATGGCTAGTATACAGCTTGCATTTAGTAACAGTGTCATCAGTTAAGTCTATTGTTACAATTGGCTCAACACATGTGGATCCGGACCCGCTACTAACCAACTCATCATAAAGTTTGCATGTGATCGCAGACTCTTCACTGGCTTTGTGGGATTCCAAACGGGTTATTGTGTTGTGGGCCCTGCTTAATTCCAGTTCCAAATCAGATATCCGTCTCAAAGCCATATCATGGGTGTCACTACATTGTTTGAAATTTGACACAAGTTGAAGGAGATGTTGATGCTGGTCAAGTGTGTCCATATGCTGTGTATGTAGTTCAGCCAACTGGTTCTTAAGCTCAGTGTTCTTGTTATTAATATACTGTACTTCCACCTCGCTGTCTTCCCTTTCCTGTAGCAGCTGATCGCATTGCTTTTTACTATATTCCAACTCTTTTAATGTAGCCCTCAGTTTTTCCTCCAAGGATGCAGTTCTACGGGTCAACATGTTTACAAGCAAACCCTAGAGGCACCCTGGAATGAGATAAGAGGAAGCTAAGTGAGTGAAAGGAATAAGAAAGCAGGATAAGATGTGTATAGTAAATATACCTACTAGGGCAAAGGGCCTATTGGGATTTCAAATAATTTAGAACAAAAAAAAGAATAAAAGTTATGATGACTGTGTAATCTCAATCATGGGATGTAACTTCACTATTCACTAGTATGTCAATGGAAAAACAACAAAATTAAGTTTGCATAAAGGTTGGGGGTAGGTACTATTATTTTAAATGAATCTAAATCCAGTTATTAACATTAATTTGCACTAATACAATAATTTAACATTACAGAGGATGTCTAATAATAAAGGGCAGTGATTCCTGTGGGGTTTTTAATGTATTTAATGTGATTTTATCCTAATTAGGTATGAACATAATGTGCAGTAAAATTATGGAGAACTAGAGGTTTATTTAGGGCGCAGCTCACAGGGGAGAGCAATATAAACATAAAAGAGGAAAGGGTGTATTAATACTATAAAACTAACTATTTAGTAATAAAATCCTTAAAATTAAAACAAATACTCCCCGGGATAGGTGGTGATTTCAAATCCGTCCGTTAGATGACAGCTGATACTATTTCATTGATTTTGCTTTGATTTTGCAGCGAAATTACTCACAAACACTAGAACCCAATATTTATGACTATATCTATTGAATTTAAACACTTTTATCAATAAATAAACACGAAAAATATTAACTTTACAATTTAATTCTAACACGAAAAATTTTGACGTTCCGGCTGCCAGTGTTGCCAATGAAGTCCTTTTATATTAATGGCTTGTTACACTTTCAGAAGGCGAGAGACCTCTATTCACCGAACTATACTCACTGCTAGATGAAAACTACAAGACTATAGATAATGCCCAGTTCCTAAACAACAAGCGCCTTGTACAGAACTATTGGAGTCGAAGAGAGGATATCGATTTACGAATGAAGGTAATACGCGAAATATAATGTCATATTATAATTTAAAGTCACTTTTCGTATCTGTCTCTGTGACCGCGTTCATATTCTATACTACGCAACGGCTTTTCACCATCATTTACAGAATTTATTCCGGAAGTTTTATGTGTTTACTAGCTTTTGCCAGCGGCTTCGCCCGCGTGTATATCGGAAATTATCCCACGGGAACCTTCTACCGGGATGAAAAGTATCCTATATCTTAATCCATGTTATAAACTATCTGTATACCAAATCTCATCCAAATCCGTTCAGCCGTTTTTGCGTGATTGAGTAACAAACATCCAAACATACAAACTTTCACATTTATAATATTAGTAGGATAACATTCATATTAAACTTACATACATCCTAACTAATATTATAAATGCGAAAGTAAGTTTGTTTGTTTGTTTGTTACCTTTTCACGCCTAAACTACTGAATCGATAATCCTGAAATTTTGCATATACGTTGTCAGGTGTACAGAAACGGACATAGCGTACCTTTCATCCCGAAAAAAAGTACTGTTCCCGAGGAAAACCACAATAACGTCCTTATGATAATAGATGGCGCCACGTGTCTTTTGAACCATGATTGAATTATATTATTATAGAAACTTTAGTAGTGTGTTAAGAGTTTTTGTTTTAATTTTATTTAAGTAACTACTACATTTTGTGAGTCTTATAGTATCGATAGATCGGTTTTTCATCCTCCTAACTATCCTAACTAATATTATAAATGCGAAAGTGTGTTTGTTTGTTGATTACGCTTTCACGCTACAACGGCTGAACGGATTTGGCACATGGGTAGACCATGACCTGGAGCTAGTAATAAATAAGTCGCAATGTTTAGTCAAGTCGTAAGCACCGTGCGAAGTAGGGGCTCTAGTATTTTTATAAAAGAAAGACATATATTTGTATTACATAAAAATCAATCTGCCTAGCCTTTTCCCAACTATATTGGGGTCGGCTTCCAGTCTAACCGGATGCAGCTGAATACCAGTTTTTTACATGGAGCGACTGCCTATCTGACCTCCACAACCCAGGTACTGGGTAATACGATACCCCTTGGTAAGACTGGTTGTCAGACTTTCGGGCTTCTGACAACCCGTAACGACTGTCAAAGATCCTCGAATGACAGCCGGGACCAACGGCTTAACGTGCTTTCCGAGGCACGGAGGAGTCTCGGTATGAAAAGATGGTCACCCATCCACAGACCAACCTCGGCAAGCGTAGCTTAACCTGATGGATCGACCCGTGCGGCTGTTATTACATAGCCACAAGCTAATATATATATATTTGTATTACATACATACATAAATAAACCCACGCTTTCTTCCCATGGAGGTAGGCAGAAACTGCAGAACACCACCTGCTACGATCCTTATATACTCCTTTTGCCTCGTTTACGTTCATTCACCTGGTCATACAAGCACGCTGGTTTCGAATAAAAATAAACATAATATAACATCACCAATTAGGGCACTATATTATGTGTTATTTGGTCGTATGTGCAACTGCTGAGTGTGAGGTCCTGGGTTCGATGCTCAGGTCCGGCTAATTGTTATTGGGTATTTCCATCAAGAATTTATCAATAATAGCCCGGAATCTGGATTTGTGACCAGCCAGGGAACCCCGCGAAATTACGTTCTTACGTTTTTTGCAATTTGCAGATCATTTTTAGGTTGTATGTTAATTAAAATATGATTCACGACCATAACAAGCATAAAATTAATAATCATTCAAACCATCAATATAACTCTCTAACTTCAAATTACACTATTAAGATAAGAAAAGATATATTTATTTGTCAAAAACACGCGTAGGTTTACAATCGGTTGGAGCGACTACAAATAAAAAATAACAATAATATGATTCAGCATGTTTTGCCTAAGAAGGCGTACAAATACAATAATAGTAGTATAATTCAAAGTACAAAAATCATTTAATTACGTTAAATTAATAAAAATATCAATAAAAATGTCTAAAGAACGTACATCATAATAAGCCTAGAAAGAAATACAATAACATTGAAACATTGAATTACTATTTCATGACATCATGACATTTGAGGCCAATTGTAGCTTAAGAGGATTGTGAAGTGCCGATACGCGGCGCGATTTTTGGAGGCAATTACCTACATTTCATACAATTATCTACATAAATATTGTTTCGGGCGATAACGTTTTCACTCCCCTAAACCTTTACAAAATGAGACAATTTTGGTCTCATTACATTCAGTACACTTCAATCTAGGTCTGTACGTTTTTCGTTTTTAGTAATTCAATTTAATTTAACTTAAAAAAATAAAAATGCTTGAGGATGTTTTTATGTCAAAAATATAGATATTTAGATGCTAATAACTTATATTGTATACAATATTTCTTTATAGTAAAAACGTACGGACCTAGTTTTTTATTATACCTACAACATTGCCAAAAATTATGAAAATTAGACTATGTTTACGGGGAGAATAACGTTATCTCTTTTTGTATGAAAATTTACAGCTTCACAATCCTCTTAAGGAGTTGTATTGCTGATTAACATGATTATAATTCTGTAAATACTTATTTGTTATGGTCGCGAATCATATTATCAACATAAAACTTTACACTGGCCTACAAATTGCTAAAAACTTACGAAATATAGAATTTCGCGGGCTACCTTAGCGCATCCCCTTCATGGAAATAGACTCGCCCTCTATTACGTCATGGGACTTAAACATACCTGGCGAAAGGTGGCACTATTACAACTATGCCTATGCTTTCTGAAAATAAGGCTTAATGTTCGAACATTGACAGTCGTTTAAAAATCTTCGGAATCTCAAATTGTAATAGGTAACTAGTAATATTAGCTGTGCGGTACGGCTTGCATGGTTAAATGACATCATTTATACAATTGATTCGTCCTTCATGTAACTAACGGAGTGCAGTGCACTGTAAGACATGAATAGCTCATTATATCATTAAAATAAAGATGATGCCTGGGTAAAAAAAAGAAATTCTATTTAGTCCGTCAGTCAGATAATAAAAAAATATTAGATACGTATTTTTTTGATTTATCATATTAATAAAAAATGACTTAGATAACTCGCATTAAAGTTCGGGAGTGGGGGCTTGCTACGTCACTTCTACGTATAAAATCTACAAAGACGTGACGTCATGCTACATTTTAACTCAATGTATCGCCGTAATCTTTTGATTACGTGGAAAAAGAAAAAATACGTGTCCAATATATTTTAATAATCTACATGACGGACAAAAAAACATTTTTTAGTCATCATCCCTATTGCTTTGCAGTCTTTTTAACCATTACTTTCCCAATGCTGGATCACTGTCATAACTTTCCATAATTCCCTATGCATTGTACAAGACCACTACCTATACAGGGTTATTGGTAAAACACCAACAACCTTTTAAGGGGTCACTGTACTCATCATTATGAACAACTTTTACTATGGGACCAAACCTGAAATCGCAAAAAAAAAAAATCGGCTGTTCAGTAAATTTTGACGAATTATGCGAACATAAATGTACTTAACAGCTGATTTTTTTTCGCGATTTCGGGTTTGGTCCCATAGTAAAAGTTGTTCATAATGATGAGGACAATGACCCCTTAACCCTTTCGCGAGCAATACTATTTACACCTCCGATTTTGGTTTTATTTATTCTAAACCTTGTGAAATAATATTTGTAAAACAATACTAATAGATTTCCCCCCTTGCTTACCCCCCTCCTTTTTTTTGGGCTACGGCAATATCTTTGCCAATGCCCGTTTGTGACTTTTTAATTGGCAAAGTAATTGCTAATACCCAGTTTGAATTTGTAAATTTTTTTGCCAATGCCATGTTTTCACCTAATTACCTAAGTATATTATTTATTTGGTTTGGCAATAGGCAAATGTTATTATTCTGTTCAGGATTTCCTAAATGATACATTATAACTACTTATTTGCCTTATTCAACTTAGTTGTATAATAAGTATTGTATTTGCATGCCAACAAGGCAGAATGCACACGGTTCTTTATTATGTTATTTTCGATCCTATTTGTATGTACCTGCATTCTTAGCAAATAAAGTCCTATTCTATTCTATTCTATTCAATTATTTTGCCAATGCTCGCGAAAGGCTTAAGAGGTTCTTGGTGTTTTACCAATAACCCTGTATAACACACAAGCTCCTGCCCGCGAATTCGTTCGCGTGAAATTTCTTGTCTCCCC
The DNA here is from genome assembly GCA_948252095.1 of Dicycla oo. Lineage (NCBI taxonomy): Eukaryota > Metazoa > Arthropoda > Insecta > Lepidoptera > Noctuidae > Dicycla > Dicycla oo. Next base: position 25,730,721 of record OX411729.1, on the reverse strand, counting down.
GTCCCATCGTATCGCCTGCCCTAGTTATTACTTCGTTCTTTCTTTCTGATTTTTTTCTTTTTGCTCGGCCTCTAAGGGTCCTAGCGTGATGTTAAATAACCTATAGCCTTCCTCAAGACTTCGGCTATCAAATTAAAAAAAAAAATCCGAGCGGTAGTTCCACAGATTAGCGCGTTTAAACATATAAATAGATATTATGTTTTCATGAACTCACCCCCGGTAGGCAGAAATTATGTATACCAGTAACAAAGTCCCATGTAATATGAAGCCTGAACTGATACGATAATTTAATTATTACAGAGTGTAATAAATGTGATGGACAAAGACTGGCTCGGAGGCTGGGGTTGTCTGCTCACCGGCAAGTTAGTGGACAAAACTTTGAAGGAAAAAGTAGTCAAATTAATTGATACCATTATATTGGATTGGGGGTAAGTTATTGATTTGCTTTATTATTTGATATTTTTAATGTATTTTATTCATGCTCTTAATGTAATGTATACGTATGTAATTTAATTGATGTAGTTACTAATATAGATCCTAAACACTGACTAACAATTATTGCGGACCAAAGTTGTCTTTTTAATAAACTTTAATAATTAATAGGTACTCCTTAAAATAACCCCTGGTTGCTTTGAATAAGGGAGATATTGCGTTTCCCATTAGATTTTTTTTGGTAGCGGTCCGCACTGTAAATGCGTAACACGCTATCAATCGGAATCTGAATCATTTTAAAGCAAATTGCAAATCCATTGTTGCTTCATATGTTTGAAAAATTTGTATGCCCGACAACGTGAATAACGCAATGAATGTGTTGAACAGGCCAGCTGGCGTGGTTGTACCGCCTATCATGCCGCAGGTCGTGGGTTCGATTCCCATCCAGAACAAACATTTGTGTGCATGAAAATGTCTGTTTGTCCTGAGTCTGGGTGTAATTAGCTATATAAGTATGTATTTACAAAAAAAAAGTAGTGTATGTAGTATATCAGTTCTATATCTGGTTTCCATAGTACAAGCTCTACTTGGTTTGGGATCAGATGACCGTGTGTGGAATGTCCCAGGATATTATATTTATTATTATTCCTATTAATAGTGTGTTACGCAATTGCCCCGCCGGAGTCTGAATTTGTTTCGACGGTAACCCCGCGTCGAAGCGACGTTATATTTGTTCCAATCACGTTTCGCGACGCTGTTACCCAGCCACATATTATGAAAGCATATAACCATTGTATTATTAGTTTTAAATATTTCTAAACTTCATAATTTCCGTTCCAGTTTCATCAGACTAACGCAAAAACAAAAAATCCTTCTCTACAATCTAATAGAATGTTGCCCTGTGATGCAATCACAACAAATTAAATCCTGCATCAGAAGAATATTGACCGAACATGGCAACCCTGAAGACGTCCGTCAAGTTTTGAATATAGAATGCGGCAGTTGCACCAAGGAGTTTAGGTTTCTAAACGAACTTTGTTTAAAATGTTTGTCGAGGGGTTTTGAGTTGATACATAATTTTAGTTTAGTGGATGGGATTAGGGCGTTTTCACAGGCTGCGTCACAGGTCAAAGATAATGATGAATGGGGCTTGAAGAAGGCTAAGAGACATCCTGTCATACTTATTGTGGATGAGGTGAGTATTCAGCCTTATAATAATACTTGTTTTAGCCTAAGATCAGTACTGATAAGATCAGTCAGTTGGTAAGGTTGATAGTATAATACTGGTTGGCTATTCACGTATAATTTGTGCCACTAATTCTTACAAAACATACAGGGTTTTCATGAAAAATCACTCCACCGGTTGGCGCTTTTTTGACAAGAGATCTTCCATTTCGACAAGGAATATAAAATATATGATGACGTTCATCATTCAGTCACGACTTTAAAAAATATATGCGCTTTGACATTTTTGACAGGTGCCCGGACCTGACGTCTCAGTGCTGCCACCTAGTGAACATCATTTCAGAAAACCCTCATTGTTAACCAAATGTCGTTGCTGATAGAATTCTTACCTAGATTTTTACCCCATTTCTTTTAAACTCTGAATATTTTTTTTTTTAATGATCGTCGGCTAAGTTGTCGTGTGTTAGTATAATACATCAATCTGCCTAGCCTTTTTCCCAACTATGTTGGGGTGGGCTTCTAGCCTAACCGGATGCAGCTGAATACCAGTATTTTACATGGAGCGACTGCCTATCTGACCTCCACAACCCAGTTATTGGGTAATACGATACCCTTGGTAAGACTGATTGGTAGACTTTCGGGCTTCTGACGACCCATAACGACTATCAAGGATCCTCGAATGACAGCCGGGACCAACGGCTTAACGTGCTTTCCGACGCACGGAGGAGTCTCTGTATGTAAAGATGGTCACCCATCTACGGACCAACCCCGGCAAGCGTAGCTTAACCTGATGGATCGACCCGTGCGGCTGTTATTACTTAGCCACAGGCTCCTCGTTAGTATAATATATATAACCAAACTTTATGCTGCTGCGTTTGGTAGAAATTATCATCAATCAGAATTACCCCATTATCGTAACTACCCCAATAAAATCTATATACAAAAAAAAAGAGTAAAAAAATCTTAACAAAATATATTTTTTTATAGTCCATCTTTCCGTACATTTCAGATGCTAGACACATTCCCATGGGAGACTCTCCCCATACTGAACCAGCACCCTGTGTCCCGGATGGAGAACATTCACTTCCTATACTACCTGTACAAGATACATGAGAGTGACGTCATCGATGGGTACTTCGCAGCCAAGTGTGATGTTGGCAGATACATCATCAATCCAGGTATGGTCTTTAAAAGTTTAAATTCTTGATCTAAAACGTTATTTTCAGTTAAACAAATATCATATCTAATAATAATGGGTATATTAAGTTGATTTCAAAACGATATAAGTTTTTAAACCGACATGGTCACCAATATAGAACTTTTGTTGGGACGTGATTTAGGTTCTATGAAATTAAATGTTCGTTCAGTGGTACACATGAGTTTAATAAAATGATATTAAAATTAACACGGTACAATAACTGATTGTATGACAATTATGAAATGACGCGAATGACGCGGTAGGTAACGACAGTGTTGCGTGTTGTCGTGACGTCGACTGACGACTGTTGACTGACTACTATGAAATGACGCGAATGACGCGGTAGGTAACGACAGTGTTGCGTGTTGTCGTGACGTCGACTCACGACTGTTGACTGTCGACTGTGTCGTGAACTTCGCAGACATGCGAAGTTATAGGCACTTAAGCTCATGTGTGTGCATGTGTGGTTCCATACCACTACACTAACATTATTATTAGAACTTAAAACGGGATATTTAGCAAGTATATTAATTGTTTTGAGTTTCCGATATTTCGGCACTGTTGCAAGTGCCATGATCACGAATAACCTGAAGTTATTGCGGGTGGATGTTTACGAGCAGACACAACGGTCTACCCTCTTTCTTGTTCGTTTAGTGCGATTGACACCACTACCATTGTCACTTGTTACACTCGCAACTCGATTCTGTTCTCGACACACAAAACTCACTGTGTCCGCTCGCGAACTTGTTTTGGTACTCTTGCGGTCTTTACACAATTGGACCACTGGATTCCAGGCTCTTGACAGTTGAAACCCATTCACGGTTGAAGTTCTTCTATTTGGTAATCTCAATCGATTCTCTCAATTATCTAGGTAATGTGGAACCATCGAAATCGGATCTCATAAGGCGGAGATATCTAGTAACCCCCACATTTCCCCTTTTAGGAGGAAGTACCCCTTCAATAAAAAATCCCCGACGTCAAAAAAAAATCTATGAAGTCGTAAAACCTATATACCAAGTTTCGTCCAGATCGGTTGTAAAATACCTGTAGAGCAGTACTAACAAACTGACAGACGAAAGCAAATTTTGCCAGACTTGAAGCAGAGACGTTTCGCTCGCTCGGTCAAAAAACGTCTATTTCCTCCACCAGACAATGATAAATTAGTACAATACATTGATGTTGTGGAGACAGGAGTCTGTACTAGGTATACCTGTGTTGCCTCTAGCCTCCAAAGTACTCTGACAAGGTAATACAAATACCTACCAATAGATGATAATGTTGGGATGGAAGACAAAAAAAAAAAAGCAATTTAAGGAAAGGAAAAACAAATTAATTAGACAGCAAAGTAATGGGTGGGTGTAGGTGTGCGGGTGTGTAGTGAGTGTGTGATATTCAAAACTGGTCTCCTAATATGGTACACGTAGGACATGTCGAGCCGCTTTTTATGAGATGACTTCTAAGTCTCTCTGTGGCTTCATAATCGTGAGATTGAAGCCAATTTTGGACATTAGCTTTACAATTTATTGAATGGTTTTTTTTTTATGTGTATCATCTTTCCTCTCGCTTTCCTGCAATCTGTGGGAGTGATTTCGTGAAAAGGGACGGAAGTGTGTAACAGGAAGCCGGGGAAGCGAGCGCTATTTTATTTGACCAAAGAGCGCGCGCGGTGCTAGAGTTGGCCTTCAGATGGTACCAACGATGTCAGATGTTACACATCAATGCGACTATTGCAAGGCTCGCTCGTTTTTTTTTTTTTGTTTTTCATTTGAGGGTTAATGACGACGATGATGGTATAATCTATACATAATTAATAAAAGAAGTCAAAACTGAGTCGAAAATATAGTTTTAGAATTTTTGTCCGTTTGTCTGGGTGTATGTTCCGGATTGCGCAAAAACGGCTGAACGGTTTTGGATGAAATTTGGTACACAGATAGTTTATAACCTGGATTAACACTTTTAATCCCGGTAGTACGTTCCCGAGGGATGTTGTCCAACATCCACGCGAGCGAAGCCGGGGGCAAAAACTAGTAATTATATTCAACATATTTTCACCAACATTTTCAAGCCTCCTATAGATATATTCAACAATGACTTTCAGAGAAGAACCTGGACCGCATGGAGAACCGAATGACGTCATTCGTGGAGTACTGGTGTCCTGAATGGACGGGGCACATCGGGGAACCACCTTCAGCGCAAGACTTCATCTCACATCTTACTGAAGCTGATGTGTTCTTGTAAGTATTATTCTCTTGACCTGAACTTATGCGTCACCTTTTTAGTGGCGGTACTTAAATACGTGAATTGAGTAGTCCGCAACGGTAGCATTTTACTGACTCTAGTGCTCTTTCTGTAAATATGCAGATTTTTCGAGAAACACTTAAATGAAATGTTTATTTCTGTAAGTAGAGCTTTTAAAACACTTTTATACGTCAATATTTTAAAACTAGATGGCGCCAGCATTTCCTAGCTGAATGATCCCAGAGAAGAAATGCCGAAACAAACTCAGAAGTCATGGTCTCTTTTAAAGTCAATGAATCAAACTGCCTAGCCTTTTCCCAACTATGTTGGGGTCGGCTTCCAGTCTAACCAGATGCAGCTGAGTACCAGTATTTTACATGGAGCGGCTGTCTATCTAACCTCCACAACCCAGTTACTGGGAAATACGATACCCCTTGGTAAGACTGGTTGTCAGACTTTCGGGCTTCTGACAATCCGTAACAACTGTCAAAGATCCACGAATGACAGCCGGGACCAACGGCTTAACGTGCTTTCCGAGGCACGGAGGAGTCTCGGTATGAAAATGTGGTCACAGACCCACCCCGGAAAGCCTAGTATCACCTGATGGATCAACCCGTGCGGCTGTTATTACTTAGCAACGAGCTCCTCAAAGTGCAAACATTATATTATTAGGATTTTTATGTGAGTCTAACAATGCAGGGCTTTTTGAAAAAAAGCCATTGCAGCTTTCAGCTGACCTGTCTCAACAGACGGCATGAATGCATCAGTCATAGTGTAACTCAACCTTATTTTTGGGGAGCTCAACGACCCGTCACACGTCGCTGGCAGTTCAGTGGACATTTGCGGAGGCCTTTTACAAAATACTCAACACCGCCAGCCAGTTGACAGGCCTGGTGGCGTGGTTGGTTAAGATACCACCTGCCATTTCGCTGGTCGTGGGTTCGATTCCCATCCAGGACAAACATTAGTGTGCATGTACATGTCTGTTTGTCCTGAGTCTGGGTGTAATTATCTATATAAGTATGTATTTACAAAAAAAAGTAGTTTATCAGTTATCTGGTTTCCATAGTACAAGCTCTGCTTAGTTTGGGATCAGATGACCGTGTGTGAACAATGTCCTAGGATATTATTATTATATTATTATTATTATTATATTGTGTAGGTACTGCGGCCATGGCGACGGTTGCCAGCTCGCTGCGGGCGGCTGCGGCGGCGCCGGCGTGGAGGGCGCGAAAGGGGCTGCGGTGTGTGTGCTGTCGGGCTGCGGCTCTGTCAGGCTCACTACTTCAGGTCCCAGGGCTCCGCCCGCGGCTGCACATCATCTTCTGCATATAGCTGGCTGGTGAGTGTCTAACATATCGACCGTGAACTTCTGATACATCCTAACTAGTATTTTTGCGCAAAACTTTTTTATAATGCCAACTTCTATTTACGATTAAAATAAAAAACAACACAATACTAAGTTCATTTAAGTATGATTTCATAAAAGACGTAAAAACTAACCAACTATTTTTTGATTTACCAGAATTCTTCACGAAAAATTAATAAATTAGTTTTATGTTGCTCCTGTAAAATTTGTTGTAGGTAGATAGAAGATCTCAGAAGTTCACGGACGATATTGTCTTTTTAACCGATTTTAAAAAAAAGGAGGTTGGCAGTTCGTCGGTATCTTTTGGCAACATAAATATAAAATGTTAATGCAGATAGCAATATTCAAAAGTTAAGGACAGTCTCATCAGAACGTTTTACTGTAACTACAACGGTTAAAGAAACTGCTCTTATTGTCATTCTCAAAAATTCACCCTGTATTACTGTCGAAATATGGGTATACTACTCTACCACCCTCTCATCCAAATGGTTGAGCTGAATGGTGCTGACACATGCGTCATGTTCGTGATGGGGCGCTGTTGGTATAGGCTGGTCATATCTTAGGGCCGGTTTTTTGATCCGTAGTTAACTCAACCATCAATGTTTAAACATAGTAAGTAATGCTAAAATTTTGGTAAAATATGAAAAGCTAAACATGAATGTAATAATTTTAACTCATTCTTGTTCTTGTGAATGTAATCATTTTGAAAAACACATTTAGCCAAAATTCAACCGTTAGTTACTATGTTTAACCATTGGTTGAGTTAACTACGGATCAAAAAACCGGCCTTTAGCTGCCACGGCTTATTTTATTTTATTAAACTAAATTATAGGTTAATTTTTCAATGGTTTTTAGTTTTGATCTTTTTATTATGGACGCTTTTAACGTGCACATCTTTCTACATTATTCTCACATGTCTATATTCAACATTTTTTATTCATTTATTTATTTATTAAAATCTCCCTACCACTATCATTACAGGTAACCCAATGCGATAGTGTGGTCTTAAAATTAATTTAACTTACAATTTAAAACTATGAATAAGGAAAAATACTATTAGCACAAGTATGCACCAAATTCCCTAAATAAAATAAAACAAAATAAAATAAAAATAAAAACAACAACATATTATACAGCCTACTCTAATCTACATTATAACATAAAAGGAACAGCAGTATTTTTGCGAGTTCACTCAAATGGCATCTTCACGTGAAGATCGTTAATAACCCGAATAGCGCGAGTCAATGGTGTTTTGGCGAGAAGGTTTGCCCTGGCAACCGGCACGGCCAACAGAGGCGGGCGGCGCCGCCTCCACACATAGCGGTCTGGTACACATACACTCAGGCGCCGCAGTACTCCTGGGTTACGCTCAATGCCACGAAGTAATCTAACCAGATATGCAACAAGCGTGAATTCCCGTCGTACCCTCAGTTGGTTGTACCCGACCATACCGAGCACAAACAGAGTGGGGTACATCAGCGGGTAAAACGGATATACCCCATATAGTTGTTTGTACAAGTGGCGCGTGAACTTGTTCTGTACGCGTTCCAGCATTACTGAGTACTTGGCCTCATGCGGAGCCCATATGACAGCACTATATTCCAGATTACTCCTGACAAGTGCGTCATACAGGACTCTGACTGTTGCGATGTTAGTGAAGTGCCTTGTCTGTCGCAGAACAAATCCCAAATTTCTAAACGCCCTTTTACAGATCCCCGTAATATGAGCGCGAAACGATAGTTCAGGAGTGACGATAACCCCAAAATCCCGCACTTCAGAGACTCGTTGCATAGGCGCGGCGCCCACCACGTATTCGTGCACTATAGGGGCACGCGCGCGCGTAAAACTCATCACCGAGCACTTTGAAACGTTAAAGAAAAGCCCGTTGTCCTGACTCCATTCCACTACCCTATGTATATCCTCCTGCAATCGTTCGCAATCGGATTCATTATTAACCTCGAGCAGCAACTTGAGGTCATCCGCAAATAATAAACAAGAGCTATGTTTAACGACTTCCGGCAAATCGTTTACCATTAGGATGAATTCGAGGGGCCCCAAATTGCTGCCTTGGCTCACGCCGGACCAGGTGTAATATGGGTCGGATTCACACCCATTATAATCTACTTACTGCTGTCTATCCTGGCAATAACTGGCGAAGAAGTGCAATAGATGTGGTGTACAGCCGACTTTGGCGAGCTTCGTTAGTAAGATGAATGATGTAACATGAATGATGTAACCAATATTTTGTAACAATATTTTGATTTACAAGAGTGTCCGTGGAGTTTCTTGCTCGTTCTTCTCCATATGTACCTATGCTTTGGAATGGGCAACTAGCTTCATCTTTCTGTCTGACTAGCCCCTGAGCTGTCAATGCTTTGAGATAGAGTCTGCCTTCACCGAGTAAACCTCATAATGTTGACCTTACCTTGCCTTTACATATGGGAAATTTGTAAATTTGTTCGCAAATATCCCGAACTATACACCAAAAGAGAAGACATACAAAATAGATTTACCCTAAGACACAAGAATAGACTTAACATTCCAACATCACGACTTAAGATGCATTCATCAAGTATATATGTAATGTCAATTAAAATATATAATAAACTACCGGAACAAATTAAGAATATAAATAAATATGCTGTTTTTAGTAATAAGTTGAAGCAGCTTCTAATAAATAAAAGCTACTATGATATAAATGAATATATGAATGATAAACTGTGTATTATTTAATTTTAATCTATAAATTGTTATTTCATTCTAATTGAATTAATTAATAATAAATTGTGTATTTATTAATTTGAATGTGTAAATTGTCATTTAATACTAATTTTAATGCTGTATTTTAATTTTGATTTTAATTTATGTATTTTAATTTTCCTTATGTTGCTGTGCCCCTACAGCCCCTACAATTGTACCTTAGCTTTAAGCCTGAAATTGTAACACCTATAATGACATTATGGTATGCAAATAAATGATAATGATAATGATAATAATGATAATAATGATAAATAATGTTATATTAAACCAACTTCAAAAAAACCGGCCAAGAGCGAGTCGGACTCGCGCATTTAGGGTTCCGTACCATCAAAAATAAGTGTGCTATTTAGAGACGTCGTTTCATTTTTCCTGTAATCTTTACATACAATTCTATCACATAGAATAATTTCAGATTTTTCCCTATGCAAACATCGGAGACAAGGGGTGGAGGGGGTATTCTTTTTACATTATTCATCAAGTCGAAAACTATCCGGCCTAAAAAAAAAAGAAAAAATGTTTGAAAACGTGCGAACAGCGCTCTTTCATATGATACCCCACATGTTCTAGTAGCCGCACTTCGAATTTTTAAGACCCCCTTTCAGTCCCTGTTGCAAAAAAAATCTTTCTTATTTGCAAAATAGTTGGGCTAACGTCATCTAATACTATTCCAAAATTCTAGTTGATAGCATTGAGATAGGAAAACATGGAGATGCCATATTCTACTATAGGAAGAATAGTTATAAAATATCTATCATATAGACACAGACATGTCAAAAAGCGTTTTGTTTCTTTTTAACTAATCAAGAGCTGCATATGAAAAGAGAGACATCTAAATGTTTGTCAAGCACTAAATTTGACAACACTCTTGTGTGACGTCAAAATCATGTCTGTGTGTGATGGTCGCCATGTTGAAAGCCGAGTTTTGTGGTAGATGTGCTGTCAAACGGTTGCTTGCACTCACAGTAACAAACCTACGAAAGGCGGCCATGTTGGGTGCCCGATTTTTCGTAGGTATGCACGCTAATTTTGTAGTTAGGGCAAGTCAGTGGTTGATAGCATTAGTAGTTCTTGAGATATCCAGCTGTGACAGATTGACAGACAGACAGACTGAGTCGCACCATAAGGGTTCCTTTCTACCATTTTGCAACGGAACCCTAAAAAGTACTTTGAAATCTCGTCTGTTATGTTTCTTGAACCCTAATCGTTTATTTCCCAGTCCGATGGTGGTGGGCATGCTGTGGGAGGTGACCGACTTGGAAGTGGACAAGGTGGTGAGCACACTGGTGTCGCTGTACGTGCCTTCTGCTGCGCCGGTACCCTGGCAAGGCGTGGGCAAGGCGAAGTGGAGCAATCGAGTGCTAGGTGAGAATCACCGCTTTTATCGTATACAGGGGCTAAATAACCAGTGATCGGAGTAGGTAGATATCATAAATGCCCACAGAAAGAACAACATGGATAAGCTATGGATAAGGAAGCTAAAATAAACTATGGATAAGGATTTTCCCGGAAAGTAGTTCCGGTATTTCCCGATTCAATTAAATATTGTTAATGTTGGTCGTCAGCCGCACGGGTCGATGAATCAGGTTTAACTACGCTTGCCGGGGTTGGTCTGTGGATGGGTGACCATCTTTTCACACCGAGACTCCTCCGTGCCTCGGAAAGCACGTTCAGCTCTTGGTCCCGGCTGTCATTCGTGGATCTTTGACCGTCGTTATGGGTCGTCAGAAGCCCGAAAGTCTCACAGCCAGTCTTATCAAGGGGTATTATATTACCCAATTTCTAACCTAACCCTCCATTTTTCTACCTCCAGACACAACATCAAGCGAACAGAAAGGCCAGTTCACACCGGAGCGAGACTTACTCCGGGCCGTGTGTCGCGCGCGCTGTTCCACCAACTTTGTGATGATAGCTAGCAGTGTGGTCGCGCGGGGACTGCCAGTTAGGATACGAGACTGATACAAGGCGGTAAAGGTAAGCCAGGCCTTCGGAATATAATAGCAGTCTATAACTGTCCCACTGTAAAGGCCTCTTCTCAGATAGAGAAGGCACAAGCATTTATCACCAAGGTTTGCTCAAGACGGGGTGGTGATTTCAGACCTATATTAACTACTAGCTTCAGCCCGCGACTTCGCGTGAAAATTCGACCCTGATCCACTCCGTCGCATCGCATCGCCCGCATCCGCGCTATTACTTTGTTTGTATGTACTTTCAGAGTTTATCTTGGACATTTTTACTGACATCGTTGAAGGAAAAGGATCGTGAGGAAACCTGGACTTATCTATTTATACTAATTCTGACGTCATAAGGAAAAAAGACGTATCTGACATTTTTTTTCGAAATAGAGTTATTTACATATTCGGAATCAGCAAAAAAAGACGCATCTACCAGAATTTTTATATTGGCGGAAACTTAACGAAAAGCTAATAATTCTTAGTTTGTATCTTATAGTTTAAACAGGACAAAATATTCGTCCGTTTTCCTTATGGCGGCAGAATAATAAAGCTGAGGAGTTTGTTTGTATGTTTGGACGCACAAATCTCTGAAACTACCAGTCGGATTTGAAAAAAATCTTGTTGCATTCGATAGCCCAATTCTTGAGGAAGATTATAGGGTATTTATCATCACGCTATGACCTTTATGAGCCGAGTAAAAAGGAAAAAAGCGATAAACGAAGTAATAGCACGGGTGGGCGATGCGATGCGACGCGGTGGGTCGGGGGAACGAGAAATTTCACGCGGATGAAGTCGCGAGCAGAAGCTAGTTAGCTAGTATATTTGTGGAAGTTTATGTTGGCATTTCTCTTTCCTTCAGCCCACTAGATTCGCACCCAGGCAGGGTCACGTTGTATTTTTTGCGATTTTTTGCTCTGCTCTTAAAACGTCTTGAGGTATTAGAACTAAAACACCGAAGGCCGATTCGTAGACCGAGTCCTATGTGTTATTGTACGACAACGTTTAAAGGCTCCATGGTTTATTTTCCGAAAAACGAACTTTCCCGAATTTAATTCGACTGGTTCACTGAGTGACGGAGTTAGTGCGTCAACCTATAATAATTTAGGCGGGAATATAAATCAATTTCTATTGGTCGATAAGTCACATTTTATTCGCTATATTTCGGTTTTTCAGACGATAAACGTATGAACCTTTGAACGATAGTCAGGTTGGTATTGTTGATCGAAGTTAGTCAGTCATTTTATTAAGATGATTATCACATTCTCTGCTGAATTCTTTATGCAAACGCTTCTTTATGCTACACCCTTACCGACCCTTTTTTTTACGATGTTTTCGAAACAATAGAGATGCACAACGAACACACATGTGCGCCGCGCCGCACTCGAAGAAAGTTATGAAAACGCGCATGTGTGTCTGCCGCACCGAATGTGTTAAAGTATGTTAAAGATCAATCAACTCAGTCTATCTCAGTCTACAGCTGGACACAGGCCTCTCCCAGGCTGTGCCACAACAGCCTGTTCTCCACCTACCGCATCCAGTCTTTCCAAGCCACTTTCTTAAAGTCGTCGGTCCATCTAGCTGGGGGGCGTCCCACACTACGCTTGCCCTTCCGTTCCTTTCCCCGTTCTTTATCCGTTTTTGACATCGCACCGTTAGAAATCCTTCTAAACCCAGAAATAGAATTCGAGATCAAAAATGTAAACAAAGAACTGTCATTGTCAAAGTGACAGTTCAGTGGTAGTCAACATTTCCCTTGTAATTCAAATTAAGTTTTTTTTTTCTATATATAAAATATTAGATAGATTTATATATTTTTTATATAAAAATCTGTTGCCACACGTAATATTAAGGTGTGCAAATTGAGAACAGTTCGACCGATTGGGCCGATTTCTTTTTGTTCTGTTCATAATTGTCAGGACAACGTTTGTGTAAGAGAATTCTCATTTATTTCATTAGTAAAAAGCACCCATGCGTAGCCGAGGCGTTTCGCTAGTTGAAAACACTAAATGAAGTCGAAATGTTTAACACCACTGCCTTATTGCCAGTAGCAAAAAAAAAAAATTCACGATTTTATTTCAAACAGTTATATTTTATTCTTAAATCGTACTAGTTGGAAACTGTGTGCGATATTATATTTTAACTGTTTAAGATATGCCTACAATTTTAGCACTATGAGTGCTTTTCGGCAAACTGCACAATTGAGGTTATTATTTAAAATTGGCAACACCTTTGTTTACATTTTTTATCTTGAATTCGATTTTTAGGTTTTAAATTTTGTCTTTCGTTTCTAGCGATCTTTGTCAAGGTCCTTTTTTGTGTAGACTATTTCGGAAGAAAGTTGTCTAGGGTAGTGAAGACAATTTGATTTTGTAATCGCCATGCTACAGACAGTAGAAAACTTTCTATCGACAGCCGCAAAGTATATACGGTTATCAACAAAATCATATTTTTCCCTCTTCTTTTGCTTATATCTCGAAAACGGTGTGTCCTATCGCAAAAATAATGAAAATTTTGCCCCTTTTATAAAGTTCATAACCCCCTAAACTCTACATGTAGGTAATAATTTTTCATATTTTCCATACAGAAAGTGAAAAATTCTATATAAAACGTTGAGTATCACATCTTCTCCGGCGCTACGGGCGCCACCCCGCAGTTGTATTAATATGCGTGACTGAATATTTGTAAAAAATGAGAATTAAACAGAAAAAAAAACCCTGTGCAAAACAAAGAATTCTGAGTCGAAATTATGTAAAAAAGTGAATTTCGTAAAAGTGCAGTTGACTCTTTCTACTTTGTTGCCGTCGTACTGTCTACACGGTGACGTCATTTTTGTCTACTCTTCCGTCGACAAGACTCTTCTCTACGGTGCTCGTGCTAAGCCTGCAGGACTGGTCTGCTCCACCGGCCATCGGTCCTTCAACAAACATGGCCAGCCTACTGCCACTTCAGTTGGCTTACTCTGCAAGCTATATCGGTAACTCGCAGTTCTTTTCCGGATAACTTCATGCCTGATTTTATCATTCAAAGAAACTCGGAGCATAGCTCGCTCCTGCGTAACAATAATTAAATTACAGCACTATTCAACTAATGATTACTTTATTTATTGTTTCAGGTAGCGTCATGAAACTATTTTATATAAGAAATAACTGATATCTTGTAAATACCTCTTGTTAGTCGCCTTTCATTCATCCTCTCAACATAACCAGACCATCTAAGAATGCTCTTTTAAATTTTGATCACTATTACATCTTCTTTTAAACCCCACTGTTGCCTTATCACATCATTCCTCAGCCTATCATTCGTAGGTCAGGTGCGTAGTACTCGCAACCGACGCAAAGGTATTTAAAAGCGATCACGTCGCGAATACGCGATCGTCGCGAGCATATGTCACTTTTGTTTCAGTGAACCTGAATGCGTAGTCGCGCCGATAGAGGGCGCTTTCCAGATTTCCGAACAAAAAGTGACATACGATCACGTACTCGCGCGACGTTCTCTTTTAAATAGGAACGGCCCTAGACCAGATGTAAGATCGTAAACGAAGCAAAAGGAGTATGTAAGGATCGTAGCAGGTGGCGTTCTGTAGTTTCGACATACACCCGTGGGAAGAAGACTTTATGACTGATGTTCGTAATAATAATAAATGTGTAATAGTCCTGCATCAACCAGGGGTGGTATTTGGGTGCACTTGCATAGTGCATATAAGGAAAATCATCGGTTGATGCCTCCTAAAATGGTCTAAGGGGCCTCTGCGAGTTGGCTTTGGCCCCTCGTCCGCCTTCTAAAGGTCCGGGACCACAGGGTCCCGAGATATGTAAAAAAATAAATGTGTAAGGGACCTATTTATTATTTGTATTAAGTAATAAATAACATTACATTTAGTGTTTAGTGTAATATCGAATCATGTTAAATTAAATCGAAATAAATTACGTTATGTATTCGAAAAACTATGTGCTGTTAAGTCTAACCTTGTGCCAAATGTCATCCATAACTGCGGGCTAATTGCGTAACACACAAAATGACAATTGATCGCAAGAGGTTTCATTTTGACAATTCACCCACGTTCATTGCATTATTTACGTTGTTGAGCAGACGAATTTTTGAAACCTATGAAGCAATGGATTAGAAATATCCTTCAAAACTCTCTGATTGTTATTGAAAATGTGTTATGCAATTAGGGTGCGTTCAACCGTTTATGCGTATTTGTAAATATTTTTAATCCTGTACTTTTTAAATTTTGGTTATTAAGTATCTTTTTCCTTTTCTTATTTAAAACTTTTGTAGGCCTTTGTGTATTTTTGTCTCTTTTTATCAATGTATATTCTAAGATTGTATGATCTAAAAGTCTTGTAAAGCACTGTAAAGTCTGTTTATGTTAAAGTTAAATAAACTATATTTGTTTTAATAATTACTTTTATTGTTTCTTCTACACGTGACGTGATAAATGCGAGTTTAACAAACGGACGCAAATACAACATTATTGTATCGATGTGACGACATGGCCTAAAAAAAACGGCATTATAGCACGATTATACCTACTTTAACAGTTTGTGTAAGATTAAACGCTCCCGTCATGAAAATCTGTCATTTTCATTATTTTACATTAAGGGGTAGCGTCAAGGTAGCCCGCGAAATTCAAATTTTCTTAAGTTTTTTTGCAATTTACAAGTCGCAAATTATAATTTGATCAACGTATAGACGCCAGCACATCAAGCTACTACAATCTGTCAAATTTCTTTATTAGATTTTCAACTTTATCGTTAACGCATTAGGTTCAAGGTTGATTGGGAAAATTTGACAGTTTAGGGTAGCTTGGCCTGCTGGCGACTGTACAATCTAATACAGATTGTACGTTGATCAAATTATAATTTGCATTCGTAACAAGTATCTATTTACATAATTAAAATCATTAAAGTGATCAATACAATCCTAAAAAAATACTACATATTTCATGAAATCTTGACATTTTAGGACTATACAATACTAACTTAAGGAGATGTATTACTGATTCTATTGTATATAATTCTGTAAATACATATTTGTTACGACTGCAAATCATACTTTATTTAACATACAACTTAATACTGACTTGCAAATTGCAAAAACGTAAGGAAATTTGAATTTCGCAGGCTACCCTGACGCTTCCTCCTTAAGTCAAACACCGCCCCCCAAATATTTAAATCGCTAGATTTGCCCTCACCGTTTTTATTCACAAAAAACGTGTCCATACTGAGAAGAGTGAGCTCACACATTATTAAACAGCGTTTCCATGATAATCAAGTGAAGTTACTGTGTCAGAGGTGTCAAAACGAAACAAAAATGTAAAGCTATCTTTTGACGCGGTAGGGCGAATCTAACGGTTTAAATCTTTGCCGCTGTCATATCATTATCATGAATTCATGACAGCCGTCAATACGGCAGTTAAGTGCGGCTAACGCTGGAAAACCGTAGCAGGAAGGCTAAAGAAGGGATCTCTTAAATATATATATACTGGTACAATATCCCAGCGTAACACACATTGGAACTTTTCTTGAAACATGTTTTTTGATACTGCAACTTTTCATCTGGGATCTATAGCTGTACAAGGAACTTTAGGCACTTGAATACATTGAGGGGGGCGTAGTTGGTAACCATATTTTGTAATAATGGTTTTGTGAAATTGTGCGGAGCAGCTCGTGGCTAAGTAATAACAGCGGCATGTGTCGATCCATCAGGTTAAGCTACTCTTGCCGGGGTTGGTCTGTGGATGCGTGACCATCTTTATCGTCATTTGTGGATCTTTGACAGTCCTTACCGGTCGTCAGAAGCCCGAAAGTCTGACAATCGGGTCTTACCAAGGGGTATCGTATTACCCAGTAACTGGACAGTGGGTTGTCGCTCCATGTAAAATACTGGTATTCAGCTGCATCCGGTTAGACTGGAAGCCGACCCCAACATAGTTGGGAAAAGGCTTGGCAGACGTATGCCGCCCGGATGATGATGCCACTAGCATATTCTGGCGTAACATCTGGTCGGTGCCCGTTTGCCATACTGAGGCTGAATGGATGCGGGATGTTGAGCGCGTGTGTGACGCCATACCGGAGATGGAGGAAGTAATAATTACTTCCTCCGATGTAGCCAGTGCAGCCCGCCCGATACCGAACTGGAAATCTCCGGGACCGGACGGACTGCACAATTTTTGGCTTAAATGGCTGCAAAGTTCACACGCGTGCTTAGCATCGCAATTCCAGTCGGCCTTAGAGTCTGGGTCGCTGCCACAGCTCTTTACAACAGGAGTTACCCACCTGCTCCATAAGTTAGGTGATGCCACGGAACCCAAAAATTATAGGCCGATCACTTGTTTGCCGACGGTCTATAAACTTCTTACATCCATTTTGAGAGAGAAAATTAATTCTCATTTAGAAAAGAATTCTTTTATGTCTGTCTCTCAAAATGGATGTAGGAATGGGTCCCGCGGCACCAAGGAGCTACTCCTCATTGACATGGCCATAAGCCAACAGGTCCGTCGATCCCGAAAGGATTTGTCGACATGTTGGATAGACTATAAGAAGGCCTTTGATTCGGTGCCGCATACATGGCTCTTGAGGGTGTTAGAGTTGTACAAAATTGATACAACTCTGAGCACCTTCCTAACGACGTGTATGGGGCAGTGGAGGACGGTTCTTCGCTATCCAGGATGCCGACAAATTCAGGGGAGCAACGAACCTATTAGGATTAAGCGGGGAATATTCCAGGGCGACAGTCTGAGTCCACTGTGGTTTTGTTTAGCCTTGAACCCTCTTAGCACTCTGCTGGAGGGTACAGGGCTGGGCTGTCCTTTGCGGAGAGGGGGTCAGGTAATATCCCACCTGCTTTATATGGATGATTTGAAACTGTTTGCCACCAACAAATTGCAACTGCTGGAGTCACTAAAAGTAACTAAAACTTTTAGTGATTCCATCAGGATGGAATTTGGTGTAGATAAATGTGCAGTCATGCATGTAAAGCGGGGAGGGATTGTGGAATCTGAGGGACTACAACTCTCAGATTCTATAAACCTGAGATCACTCTCCGCAACTGATACCTACAAATACCTGGGTATGTCAGAGGGGTTAGGCATTAACGGACCTGACGTGAAACCATCGTTGCAGGAGCGCTTCTTCGGTCGCCTGAAAAAGGTACTTAATAGTTCTTTGTCAGGCGGCAACAAGGTGCGCGCCTTTAACGGTTGGGTCATGCCGGTCCTAATGTACTCCTTTGGCATACTAAAGTGGACCCAGACGGAACTAGACGCCCTGGATAGGAGAGTCCGGTCACTGTTGACCGCAAACCGGATGCATCACCCACGTTCGTCTGTCATGAGGCTGTACATACCGCGGAAGTGCGGGGGTCGAGGTTTTTTAAATGCTAAGACCCTCCACAACCGCGAGGTGTGCAGTCTCAGAGAATATTTTCTCAAGGCTGACGTGGGTATGCACCGAGATGTGGTTGCAGTGGACAAGGGACTCACCCCGTTGTCCTTGGCTAAAGAGAACTGGCGCAAACCTGTGGTGCTTAGTACCAATGACCGCAAGGAAGTATGGCAAAGCAAGGAGCTTCACGGACGCTTTTTCCGGGCCCTTCATGGGCCCGACGTAGATTTCTTAGCGTCCGTGGCCTGGCTACGCTTCGGTAACCTCTTTGGGGAAACCGAAGGTTCAGTCTGTGCAATTATGGATGAAGTTATGCTAACGAATAACTACCGGAAGTATATAATGAAAGACGGGACGATCGACATATGTCGGGCATGCCATTGTCCCGGTGAGTCTATCAGACATATTACTTCTGGGTGTTCTCGTTTAGCTAACGGCGAGTATTTGCACAGGCATAATCAAGTAGCCAGGATTATCCATCAGCAACTTGCTCTGAAATACGGCCTTGTGGACTCTGAGGTACCGTATTACAGGTATGTGCCCGACCCAGTTCTCGAGAATGACCATGTCACGTTATACTGGGATCGATCTATTATCACTGACAGGACTATTGTAGCCAATAAGCCTGATATAGTGGTAATAGATCGATCAGTGCGCCGCACAATGATAATCGATGTCACTATCCCGCATGACGAGAACCTCGTGAAGGCTGAGAAGGAGAAACAATTGAAGTATCTCGATTTAGCCCACGAGGTTGTCGCTATGTGGAATGTGGACTCGGCAATCATTGTGCCGATAGTCGTTACGGTCAATGGCCTTATCGCTAAGAGCCTCGACCAACATCTCAAGAGGCTCTCGTTGGGTGGCTGGGTGAAGGGCCTGATTCAGAAGGCAGTCCTCCTTGATACGGCGCGTATTGTGAGGAGGTTCCTGTCTCTGGGGCCCTAACCACCGGTAGCTTGGACCCTGCACCCGCTACCGGCGGATCACTATTTTTTATATTTTTAAATGTTTTTTTTTAATGTTTTTATAAAAATATTTAAAAATGTAATAAAATAAGTTTAAAAAATAAATAAAGGAGATAATAATAATATCCTAGGACATTGTTCACACACGGTCATCTGATCCCAAACTAAGCAGAGCTTGTACTATGGAAACCAGATAACTGATAAACTACATACACAATTTTTTTTTTTTTGTAAATACGTACTTATATAGATAATTACACCCAGACTCAGGACAAACAGATTGGTTTTTGATTTTGTGAAATTGTTTTGAAAAAGCAAGATGGCGGCTCTAGTTCTGGTTTTGGTCACGCGCCAAAAGATCCTTGTACAAGTTATCGTTGGTGTGGTTCAAAGGGTATATATATCTATGTATGGTCCTGAAGATAACAGTATCCTTCCATATGTCACGTGACGTTTACTGCGCTGGGACAGTCTCCCGTGGTCGCTGATTGGCTGCAGCGCGCGCGCGGCGACGCCGGGTGGACGGAGGCGTGCGCTCCTTGGACTCCATCTGACGCTGGATCAGCTGGGACAAAAATAAAATAAAAATAGTACAATGTTATGCTGCGTGGATATTGGTGAAACGTAACGTGAAATGAAATGTAATAGTTATCAAACAGCTATTGAAAACGGATATTTATCTAAAGTAGCCGATAACATCCTACACACAACGGGTGACTCCCGGTCGTGTATCCGACTGCGAGCTAAAATGGTTGATTATGTTTTTGAATCTAAATTATCTTATTATTTGTAATATACAAACAGTGTCAACCAGTCAACCTTTTAAGGGGTCATTGTACTCATAATTTTTATTAACGACTTTTACTATGGGACCCAACCTGAAATCGCGAAAAAAAAGTCAGCTATTCCATAAATTTTGACGAATTATGCGAACATAATGTACTGAACAGCTGATTTTTTTTTTCGCGATTTTAGGTTGGGTCCTATAGTAAAAGTCGTTAATAATTATGAGTACAATGACCCCTTAAAAGGTTGCCACTGTTTACACTAACACCCTGTGTATCGATACTGAAATTGTTATTTGTTGCCCTTGAAAACCCGTTAAAACTTTTGCATATATCATTCACCCGTGGGTCTCTATTTACCCTGTTTTAGTACGCGTCACACTTTATGGCGGCTCTGAAGTTAGCTACTCGTAGCGCAGTACCGCACCCCTCACCCCCGCTGACACATGCATTTGTTACTGCACAGCGACTCGCCTCGTGTTCCGAGCGGCCATAAAGTTTGAATCGGGCTGTTCCTACGTTAATAATACGAAACTCGTTGTTGCCATATCGTGCATCGTGCTTCCGATGCCATTTCAAGTCGTCGAAAATGGTATGGTTGATTTCGAAAAAAAAAAAAACTGTTTCAACTGCGCGGTTGTTTTCTTTTCTTTTCTAGAGGAGCTTGTGGCTAAGTAATAACAGCCGCACAGGTCGATCCATCAGGTTAAGCTACGCTTGCCGGGGTTGGTCCGTAGATGGGTGACCATTTCTACATACCGAGACTCCTCCGTGCCTCGGAAAGCACGTTAAGCCGTTGGTCCCGGCTGTCATTCGTGGATCTTTAACAGTCGTTACGGGTCGTCAGAAGCCCGAAAGTCTGACAATCAGTCTTACCAAGGGGTATCGTATTACCCAATAACTGGGTTGTCGCTCCATGTAAAATACTGGTATTCAGCTGCATCCGAATAGACTGGAAGCCGACCCCAACATAGTTGGGAAAAGGCTAGGTAGATTGATTGGTTGTTTTCTTTGTCAACCGGCTTCGCATCTATAAATGTAACGCAACGTCTTTACTAAGTACACACGCCAGCACGTCAAGTTACTACAATCTGTCAAATTTCTTTAATAGATTTTCAACTTTATCGCTAAAGCATTAGGTTCAAGGTTGATTGGGAAAATTTGACAGTTTCGGGTAGTTTGACCTGCTGGCGTCTGTACATGTTGCATTGAATAAATTAGGACAGCCAACTTCTGTTACATTTCTTGTTACGTTTCATCAATCCTATTAAACTACTAGCAGTGCCCCGCGGTTTTACCCGCGTAAGTCTCGAACCCATAGCAATATCGTGATAAAAAGTATCCTATGTGCTAATCCAGGTTGTAAATTATCTGTGTGCCGAATTTCATCAAAATCCGTTCTGTAGTTGAAAGAGTAGTTGTACGTGAAAGAGTATCAAACATCCATCCACCCATCCTCACAAAGTTCACAAACTTTCGCGTTTTTAGTAGGAAATAGGATTTCGCGTTGCTAAGACCGAAAATGCGTAATCTGTTTACACGAGTAAAATTTCAAGTGATTCCTGCGTGGACATTCTCGGAGATTGCTAATGCTAAAAAACACACGTTTTCTATTTCTTCGAATAATAACACTCTGTTTACCAAATTTTATAAATTGATTCAGTATCTAATGTTGTTGAAAAACATCACAAAATGCAATATAGTATTGGTGTGTGTGCTGGCAAATAAAAAACTTTTTAGCAAAAAATAAAACCGACTTCCAAAACAAAACAATAAGTACAAAATGAAAAATAATTTTAATTTCGGTAGCTACCTGCTATGTAAAGAACAGTGATAGGAAGTTATTAAAAGATAAACTAAGTGGAAAAAATACGCATTATTGAAGCTAACTCGAAAACTACTCAAGCAAAATTAATAAAATTTATATGGGACCACCCTTTCAAACAAAAGAAGAATTTTCCAAATCGGTCCATCCTTCTTTGAGTAATCGCGTAACAAATATTAAAAAAAAAACATACAGACGAATAAACTTGAGAACCTCCTCCTTTTTAAAGTTTAGACACAATTTGATTGCACGATCAAACAATATAGGTACGGAACGAGGGATCCAGTTACTCTTACCTCGTCAATTCTGATAATATCGATAATCTCAAGCACCTTCTTCTCCAAGCTCTTGATGTACAGCCGCGCGTTGGTCACGTTGATGTCAAACCGTCTGCCCAGCAGCTTCAGGAGAGGCAGCGAGTCGCACTCCGAAGATCTGAGAAGTTTTTATGAAGTAATGCAATAAATACTTGCTCGTTTCACTCTAGTACGACACGAATTATACCTAGGTATGGCCGGTAGGTAATATCTCCAGATAAGTTCTGGTTAGTTTAGCCGTCAGATTATTACTATAACATTTGTGAAAGTGTGAACCTATCTGGTAGACAGTGAAACAGGTTATCTGTGAAACAGCACCCTAATTGCGTAACACACTATCAATCACAATCTGAATGATTTCAAGCATATTGCTAATCCATTGCTTCATAATGTCTGCTCGACAATGTAAATAACGCAGTGAATGTTGTTGAACTGTCAAAATGAAATAGTATGTTACGCAATTACTGGTCTTATCAATGTAAATATGTTGTCAAACAGTTTGGTCTAATAATTGCGATTATAATGCCTGTCGCAGATTATATTGGTTACGACCCATATTAATGTGAGCATAGCTCATAGACGATGGTAAATATGTCAGTCAGTGAGCAAGGTGTGTCTGCACAGAGTGCACGACGCCCCACATTATTATTCTTCGAGTGTAGATTTGTCGAAGGCAAATAAAGCTCGTCTAAGCTGAAATACCCCCCACTACTTAAAAGCCCAGTACTCGTAACTTGTGCGGTACTGCACCGAGTGGACCCAACATGTTGCTGCGCCCTGCTGTGCCTACGACGCAGTTGTATGTATCGCGTCTACATTACACCACAACAGTTGAGGAGGTCGTGCAGTACATGAAAGTAAAGACCAACTGGACTCTGAGGGTCGAAAGGTTGGAATCGCGCCACGACATTAATTTTAAGTCATTTGTGGTGCGAGTTCCAACCCACCATCTACAAACCTGCTTGAAGGAGGACTTTTGGCCGAAGGGTGTCGTATAGCGACGTTTCCGAGGACGGTTACGCGACACCGCGCAGCGACACACGACGCCGACAACGTTACGTGTATAATTATAGTTTAATAAGGTTTTTAATATGTATTAGTTTATTTTTGTTGTTAATATTATTTTGTGTATTTTTTCTATGGGCACCAGTAGCCTGATAATAAAATGATTATTATTATTATTTTTGGTAAACAAGTTTTGTTTCTTAGCTCTTTGGCTAGTTTAAGCTACATTAACGGGCCCAAGCCAAGTCAATGTAGCGTGTGTGGTGAATTTTGTTATAAAGAATGAGGAGAGGTTTCGTTTTCTTCAATTTGCATAAACTTTCTCACTATTCTGCAGGTGTTTAAGATTGCGGCTTTTTGAAGTGTAATGTAAATCGCGTCTTTCAGGTCTATTAGTTTAAGGCTATGGTGGAGGTGATTGGGTATAACACCCGTGGTGGAGACAACAATGGGTACTATGTACACTTTTTCCTGTCTCCAAATTCTGGTAACTTCTTCCTTCAGTTCAGCGTATTTACTGATTTTCTCACCTATTGTTTTTTGTAAATTATGGGTATTAGGGACTGCAATATCTATAAGGTATGTGACTTTATTAACTTTATCTTTAAGGGTTATATCTGGTCTATTGTAGTGAACAGTCCTGTCAGTTAGTATGGCGCGATCGTAGCAGAGTTTGTGTGTGGTACTTTCTAGAACTGTTTGTGGTACATACTTATAGTAAGGAGTGTTTGTGTCTTATATGAGTTTATATTTGAGTGCTAGTTTTTGATGGATGACATTTAATTTTGCTACCTGATTGTGCCTGTGTGTATAGTCTGTTTGTGTGAGTGTTGTGCATGCCCCTGTTATGTGTTGTATGGTCTCTGGTTGGCTGTGACATTTGCGGCATTTATCGTTCGTTATCGTGGGGTCTTTTATAATATATTTCCTGTAGTTTTTAGTATTTATAATCTGGTCCTGTATTGCTATAATAAAACCCTCGGTTTCCGGAAATAAGTTACCGATTTTAAGCCATTTATTGGATGCTATTGTGTCTATATGAGATTGTTCGAGGTCGTGGGGGTGACGTCCATGTAACACTTTCTTTTTCCAGTCTTCTAATTTTTGCTTATGTGGATCTTCATTGCTAGTGTGCTGTATATCTATCTGTTCGTGTAGATTAAGTGGGGTGTAACTGATATCATTCATAACTACGGCTTTATGAATGTTACTTGTGTGTGATTTAGAATGAAAGAATGTTCTTAGTTTGGCTATCTGTTTCTGCCAAAGGTGATGGACATCTATAAGGCCTCTCCCTCCGTATTGCCGTTTGATGGTCAGTCTTTCTATTGCAGATTTAGGGTGAAGGTTATTGTGTTTAGTAAGTATGGTGCGTGTTGTTCTCTCTATTTGTTGTATGTCAGTTTTTGACCATTTGATCACTCCAAAGGAGTATGTTAATATCGGGATGGCATAGGTGTTCAACGCTTTTATTAAATGTTTTCCGGAGAGTTGAGTTTTACATACTGCGACCACTCTTCTTTTGTATTCTGAGTTTAATGTGTATTTTATCGCTGAATTATCTAGTCCTTTGATTTGCCTGTACCCTAAATATTTATATAAATCCGTTGGTTCCATTGCTTTGATAGTGTCTGTATTATTAATAGGGTAGTCACCCGGTTTTATTTTACCTCTTATTATATGAACTGTTTTACATTTATCGAAACCAAATTGCATATTGATGTCTTTACTAAATTCTGTCGTGATATCTATTAATTTTTTCATGTCTTTTTCATTTTTTGAGTATAGTTTAATGTCGTCCATATAAATAAGATGTGAGATGATAGTTTCTTCTGTGGTGTGTTTAAAGGAATATCCGACTTGGCTGCGATGTAGTAGATTGGACAGAGGGTTCAGAGCGAGGCAAAACCATAAAGGACTCAGAGAATCTCCCTGATAAATACCTTTATTTATGGATATCTGTCGAGATGTGATAGCGTTGTGTTGGTGATTTAATTGGAGTGTAGTTCTCCAACGGGACATGATGTCCTGTAAGAAGTCTATTATTTTTGAATTTATTTTATATATTTGTAGTATTTGAATTAACCAGGAGTGTGGAATACTGTCAAATGCTTTTTTATAATCTATGTATGTGCAATGTAAGTTTCTATTTTTTGTGGTGGCATGTTTGTGGATTATTGAATCTATAACTAGTTGTTCCTTACATCCCATATGGCCCCTTCTGCATCCTTTTTGTTCCTCTGCTATTATGTTGTGATTTTCTATGTGTTTATTGATTTTTGTTGTGATTGCTGAAGTTAGAATTTTATATATTGTGGGTAGGCTAGGCATGTAATCGGTCTGTATTGAGAAGGTTGTGGAGAGTACTGGGATTTTGGTAACATGTATGTTATTCCTGTAGCAATAAATTCAGGAATGTTTTGTTTCCCTAAGATGATTTCTGTTAAATTTTTAGCTAAGACTTTGTGTAATGATTCTAATTTTTTATACCAATAATTATGAATTTTATCAATGCCAGGTGATTTCCAATTGTGTAGTCTCGCTGTAATACTAGTTATGTCAGACTCAGTAAACTCAACGAATTCCATTTCTTCTAACGAGCTTTCTTTCGTTATTATTATTATTATTAAAATAGTAAACTTACACTACTGCTGGTAGAGCTTGTCTGAGCGTAAGCTGAAATGAAGCACCCCACTTGTTTTTTTGAAGTAAGATATTTCGTTTGGCCCAATCTTCAACGATAACACCATTTGCTTACGCAGCTCTTAGGTCTTCGCGCAGGCGCGGATCTAGGTTTTCGCTCAAGGGGGGAGCAAATGTTTCTCTCTGGGGTTGGTTGATTTCCCAAACCGTGAAAGCCCTTTTAAAAAAACTTTTGGCAAGCACAAATAAGTCCAGTTAACTAGGGGTCAAAACAGTTGATGGTTACCGAACTGAAATTTTCTGACCTGTTAACAAAACCAATTAATTATGAAAAATTACTCCACTCTAACCATTTAATTGATACTTTCCTAAAAGCTGAAAAATGAGTGATCATAAAAACAAACTTACATAATCTCAGAAATCTCTTCCAAAATCTTGAAAATCGAAGAACTGACACAGCTCGGTAACCATCTAGTTTTGACGTTGTTAACTGGACTTAATTTGTTGCTTATTACCTCTAGTATCACCCCTTTCAAGGATTACGTCGAGATTCCCTGTCACCCCGTATGTGTATGTACACAGTAAAAATCCAGGTTATAAAACATATGTTTATGTCTAATTTAGAGTTATGTTGTGGAGAAAATAATGGTTGATCGAAGCCCAGTAACTGCAATTTATCCGCGCCTGTCTTCGCGAGTACAGGTGACTGGGCATGCCGCGTAAGATGAAAGCTGGGCCATGGTCTGTGGAGAGACGCCGAATACACACTGAAGATATATTCGAGAAGTCCTACCAACTAGGGTCATATTTAAATTATTTCAATATAATACTCACAGAGCCAAAGCATGTATCTGCTGCAGCAGTGTGGCCAGCACTTGCGAGCTCCTGTCGCACGTGGCGCGCACGCTCGCCGTTGCCTTGCGCTTCTCGTCCAGCGTACTGCGCAGGGATTCGATGCTGTCCTGCTGCTGCAAGAGCTTGGCTTGATGCTTAGCGTTTTCTTCCTCTATGGGGAATAAAAAAGTTGAAGATTCGTTAAAATGCTTTTTACACGACTGCCCAAAAAAGGAGTGTAATGTTTTCAGGGTTCAAGTATGTATGCGAGTTTCTTTATTCCACTATAACTTTTAAATGCTTGAACAGATTTGGATGTATGGGGTTTCTTTAGAATCCTTCAGCATCCTGAGTAACACAAGATATATACTTAGTCTGGCCATAAATACTGTTACATTTAAAAATAAGAAAGATATTACATTTGAATTTGGAATCTGTCATTTTTATACGATTGTTCATTGGGTTTTCTAATTTTGGCGCCAATACATTGTACAATATTTTGCGATATTAAAATGGAGTGGGGTGATAAAGAGTACCGAATCGCTGTGATTGCATTACACAAAGTTGGTATGGAGCCAAATTCAATTTTTAAAACTCTCCATACGCTTGGTATTAGTCAAATGTTTGTGTACCGGGCTATTAATAGGTACAATGAGACCTCCTCTGTTTGTGACAGAAAAAGATCTGGCCGTCCACTTAGTGGTCGTACGAAAAAAGTGGTCAAAGCAGTAAGGGAAAGAATTCGAAGAAATCCTGTCCGAAAGTAAAAGATTTTATCTCGGGAGATGAAGATAGCACCCAGAACCATGTCGCGTATTTTAAAAGATGAGTTAGGACTTGCAGCCTATAAGAGAGGCACTGGTCATTTTTTAACTGATAATTTAAAAAAAAATAGGGTGGTAAAGTCGAAACAACTACTGAAGCGGTACGCAAAGGGAGGTCACAGAAAAATTTTGTTTACGGATGAGAAAATCTTTACAATTGAGCAACATTTTAACAAACAAAATGACCAAATTTATGCTCAAAGCTCTAAGGAAGCTTCCCAATTAGTCGACAGAGTGCAACGTGGGCATTATCCGACTTCAGTGATGGTTTGGTGGGGTGTTAGCTATGAAGTAGTGACTGAGCCATATTTTTGTGAAAAAGGTATCAAAACATCGGCACACGTGTATCAAGATACCATTCTTGAGAAGGTAGTTAAGCCCCTTAACAACACCATGTTCAATAACCAAGTATGGTCCTTCCAACAAGATTCGGCGCCGGGTCATAAAGCTCGGTCCACGCAGTCTTGGTTGGAAGTGAACGTGTCGGACTTCATCAGAGCTGAAGACTGGCCATCGTCTAGTCCCGATCTTAATCCGCTGGATTATGATTTATGGTCAGTTTTAGAGAGTACGGCTTGCTCTAAACGCCATGATAATTTGGAGTCCCTAAAACAATCCATAGGATTGGCAGTGAAGAATTTTCCCATGGAAAGAGTGCGTGCTTCTATTGATAACTGGCCTCAACGTTTAAAGGACTGTATTGCAGCCAATGGAGACCACTTTGAATAAGCTTTTTATATTTTAAATTGTTTTATATTTATGTATTAAACTAACACACTGTAAAAGTAATAAATATTATTTGCAATAAAAAATTTTTTTTGTCCTTCGTGACTATATTTATGGCAAGACTAGGTATTTTTTTGAAAAATAATAAAATATGGCGGCAATGTAGCTCCATTTTCAAATGAGAAAGAATGTTTTCCTTCAATTATGAGTATCAAACTGCAGACCTAGAACAGCAAATAAAAAAAACTGTATAATTTATTGGCATTGTTACATAGGAAGGCTGTAACTACATACAAAAAAAAAATTCTTTGGCTGCAAACGATCTAATCAGGCTTTATTAAGACTGCGAATATCTAAATTGTCGCTAAAAAGTATAATAAAATCAAATATACAAAAATAAATAAAAACCACGACTGCCCTGCCAAAAACGAACTAAAAAGTATAATTATCTAAAGTAATGAATGAAATTGTCATAGCAGTTTGGGGAGAAAGTGTTTCACAGAACGGTCCCCCGACAGCAAACACTCGATTCTCTGGACGAAATAAATGAAAACATTCTATGGAAATCAGATTTTCGCCAGCTCTTATTAAGCGTGGTGATTAAGAATTTGCCAAAATCGTTTCTTTGTGCGACAAAAGCTTCTATGAGCTGCCAAGATCTAGTATAAGGAAGGGTGTCTGATGTCTAATGTTTGGTCTGAAATGGGATAATCTATCATTAACCCTTCGTATGGAAGACGTTTTAATTGTTTCTGTAATTACGGCTTACGAAAGGTTAAATGCCAGAGGGGCTCATGGCTAAGTAATAACAGCCGCACGGGTCGATCGATCAGGTTAAGCTATGCTTGCCGCTTTCGGGCTGTGGATGGGTGACCATCTTTACATACCAAGACCCCTCCGTGCCTCGGAAAGCACTTTAAGCCGTTGGTCCCTGGTGTCATTCGTGGATCTTTGACAGTCGTTACGGGTCGTCAAAAGCCCGAAAGTCTGATAACCAGTCTTACCAAGGGGTATCGTATTACCCAGTAACTGGGTTGTGGAGGTCAGATAGGCAGTCGCTCCATGTAAAATAATGGTATTCAGCTGCATCCGGTTAGACTGGAAGCCGACGCCAACATAGTTGGGAAAAGTCCAGGCAGATGATGAAAGGTTAAATGCCAATTTAATGAGAGAACCAAAGACAAAACTGAAATATTCTTACCGATGCTAACACTCAGCATCTTGACGTTATCGCTGAGGTTCTTCAGCTCGGTGCACACCTCGTTGATGTAGTTGAACAGCGCGTAGTTCTCTTCCTCACGACGTGTGAACTCCTGGATCAGCTTGTCCACGTCTTCCTCGCCGGCAAACTCCTGAAATATAAATGCTGTTAGAAGATGTTCACGAGAAATAATACTAGGGGTTCATGTGTCAAGTAAGTATCATGGTGTTATTTCTTAGGGGGTCTTAGCAAATCTCTTTTTAAAACCTCCAGTTGCTGTACCTAACTAAGAAAAATGGCTAAGTATGCAGGATTGTTTTGATTGTTGAGTCCATGGGTTCGATTCCCAGGTCAGGCAAAGTGATATTAAGTTTTTCCGTAACGAAATTCGGAATAGAAGTCCGGAATCTGAATATAATGTACCTAACTGGGACTAACATACGGGTATACTATCTCACCAAATAGAAGTCACACTTACAATAATAATTTTAACGATATCGATGCATTTGCCCCTAATAAACATAAAAAACCAATTATTGAGCGCCTTGCTCAAAAATTTTAATTATTATGTATGGTATTATTAAGTATGTATTAACTATTACATTTTTAGATAGCGAAAAAAATTGTATTGTTGATATTATAATGATTTTACTTCATTTTATCATAACTGTATCTAATATAAGCTAGTAACATGTGGAAACGTATTGGATTGTACATTCACATATAGCATACTGTACAACTAGATCTAATATTATTCAATGTACGATTGTTTGTTTTCCCTAATAAAATAAAATAAATATGAATATAAAGACGCCAGCAGGTCAAGCTACCCGAAACTGTCAAATTTTCTCAATCAACCTTGAACCTATCGCTTTAGCGATAAAGTTGAAAATCTATTAAAGTTTGACAGATTGCAGTAGCTTGATGTGCTGGCGTCTGTACAATCACGAGTATAAAATACCTACCTTACGCGTACGCAAGATTCAAAAGTGATTTTCTCCTAAAAACCGATAGATATTTTATAGTGTTACGAACGTAATACTTATCGAAAACATACTACTGTGAAATAGGTTTTTTCTCAAATGTACAGTTGTCAGGGTAGCCCGCGAAATTCCAATTTTCTTACGTTTTTTGCAATTTAGCAAAAAACTTAAGAAAATTTGAATTTCGCGGGCTACCCTGACGCTTCCCCCTTAACGACAAAAATGCTTTTGAACGTTGCGTAACTGCAGTAAGGTATTTCTGCTCGTGGTCGTGACTGAGTGTCCCCACACCACTACCAAGAAATAGTGCCGTGAAGTTTTATTCCTTCCTTACCCTGATAGCATCCAGTATGTTGACATAATTGTTGTAGATCCTCATCTCCTCCTCCTGTTGTTCCAACTTCTTGGCCTCAGCTTTAGCGTCAGCCGCCGTTAGTCTGACCGTGCCCTTAGTTCTGAGGAACTCTTCGAGCTTCAAACTGTGGTCTAGCTGACGCTGGAGTTCACGAACTTCCTATGAAAAACAGAAAGAATTAAGGTGTTGTTGAGATAGTGTTCTTACACACGAGCGACACGCGTCAACGGCGCGGCAGCACACCGTAAAGTGCCTGTAGATGGTAACCCTAGTTGGAGGGGTTCCGGGTTAGCAGACTAAGGACCGATTTTCATTCTTGAGAAAACGTATAGATAACTGAGGAATGTAAAGGAAGGGGGAAGGCGCTGACTCCTGACATAGGTACAGGTTTTTACATAGTTTAGAATTTAGAATTCAAAGACTTCATTGATTCTGTGACCTTATATTATTAATTTCTCAGGTTGATTGAACCTGGTATTTTTCAAATCTCATAGGTTAGATTGGTAGGTAAACCAAAGTGAGATTATAAGTTTGAGTAGGTAGATACAGTAGTTTCATTTGTTTTTATTATTATTTGTAAATAAAATTATGTCAAACGCCATATTTAGAATCACAATCACAATTCACAGCAGGTTATTGTCTTATGGATGTTGTGTGGAAAACCATCAACCGGCCGAGTGTATGATGAGAGGCGGGATAGTAGGGCATTTTTCAAGTCGCGGCTTAAATGGTGTCAGAACCACGAAGACCAA
This sequence comes from Dicycla oo, assembly GCA_948252095.1. Taxonomy (NCBI): domain Eukaryota; kingdom Metazoa; phylum Arthropoda; class Insecta; order Lepidoptera; family Noctuidae; genus Dicycla; species Dicycla oo. The sequence goes on along the minus strand of OX411729.1, from coordinate 25,698,981 downwards.
ATAAAGATGGACATTATAGCCTCTAAGCATGCAAAGCGTGATTTTCGCAGCTTTTGGAAGGGCACAAATAAATTGAATATTCGCCAGGTCTGCCTGTTAGCGTAAATGGTGTAAGTGATAAAAAGAACATTGCAAACCTCTTTAAAAATAATTTTGTTGTGAAATCGCCGTTGGGGAGCTCGCGTGTGGTGCGGGATGCTGAGCCTCGAAGTGGCGAGGTGGGCACGCGCTTTACTGCCAAAGATGTGGCTAAGGTCACAAAGTCTATGACTAAAGGAAAGTCCCCTGGTCACGACGGGCTCAGTATCGAGCATTTTCAACACGCTGGTCCTCACTTACCAAGAGTTTTAGCATTATTATATAATTTATGTATTGGTCATTCATACTTGCCCCCCGATCTAATGAAGACGATCGTGGTGCCTATTGTTAAAAGCAGAACAGGTAATCTTTCGGATAAAGAGAACTATAGACCTATTTCTCTAGCGACTACAGTCGCAAAAGTGCTTGATGGTCTGCTTGATGCACAACTGAACAAACATCTTGTGCTGCACGATAACCAGTTCGGGTTTCGGCCCGGACTCTCTACAGAAAGTGCAGTTTTGTGTCTCAAGCAGACCGTCAGGTATTACACAAAACAAAATACGCCTGTTTTCGCTTGCTTCCTGGATTTGTCTCGGGCTTTTGACCTGGTCTCCTACGATATACTATGGAAGAAGCTTGAGGCTGTAGGCTTGCCTTTCGAGCTTATAGGTATCTTTAAGCACTGGTATGGAAACCAGGTCAATAATGTTCGGTGGGCGGGTATGCTATCGGAGCCATATCAAATGGATTGCGGGGTGAGGCAGGGGGGTTAACGTTCCCTGCCCTTTTCAATTTGTATATGAATGCCCTGATTGAGGCGCTTAGCAGTAACCATGTCGGCTGTCATATAGACGATGTCTGTGTTAATAACTTTAGCTACGCGGACGACATGGTGCTGCTTAGTGCGTCAGTCAGCGGTATTAGGACTTTACTGACTACTTGCGAACAGTACGCAATAGAACATGGGTTGATGTACAACGTCAAAAAAAGTCAGTACATTGTTTTTGAGGCGAGGACCAAATACCAGCTTAACGTGCCCCCTATACGGCTAAACGGCGTTCCCCTTGAGCGTGTGGAACAATTTAAATACCTCGGGCCCATGGTTACCACCGACCTTAAAGACAATGCTAACATTGAAAGGGAACGGAGGGCTCTGTCCGTACGTGCGAATATGATAGCCCGCAGGTTTGCACGGTGTACTACACACGTAAAGGTGACGCTCTTTAGAGCGTTCTGTACTAGCTTTTACACGTGCAGCTTGTGGGAGAATTATTCAAAAGCGGCGTATGGAGCCCTCCGTGTCTAATTCAATAACGCTTTTCGCAAGTTGATAGGCTTGTCATGGCGTTGCAGTGCGTCAGGGTTGTTTGCGGCGGCGCATGTAGATTGTTTTTATACAACAATGCGCAAGCGCGCAGCATCAATGGTGGCACGAGTCATGGCCAGCCCTAACAGGGTTCTGAGCATGATAGCTGACAGAGTGGATTGTCCGTATATAATTCACTGCTGTCAGTTACATGTCTCAGCGTGTATTATTGTAAACTAACACTAGGTTTAAGAATATTGTTACTAACCCTATGTGAGTATTGTGAGTCTGTGTCGAGTTGTTTTATTGTCTACTAACACTTAGCTTTAAGAACAATGCTACTAACCATATATGAGTCTCAGCTCGAAATAAAGTTTATTATTATTATTATTATATTATTATTGTACGCGCGCTTCACAATATTTTCGTTCCAGAAACTGGCCATTAGTGTCGTATACAACATATCCCGGAATTAACGCACAACCTCTTAAGGGGTCATTGAACTTTTACCATGAGACCAAACCTGAAATCGCGAAAAAAAAAATCATCTTTTCCCTACATTTTGATGAGCTATGGGAACATATATGTAGGGAACAGCTGATTATTTTTCGCGATTTCAGGTTTGGTCCCAAGTAAAAGTTGTACATAATGATGAGAGTACAATGACCCCTTGAAGAAGTTGTACGTTAATTCCGGGACATGTTGTATTTACACAATTTGTCTATATTCTGTGCTATACTTAAGGTGCTACAAGGATCTTTTGGCGGCTGAATGACATTGTATGGTGTGAAATTTGTCCCAGAAATTGTATTGAGTAGATTGAGAATACAAGATGGCATTAGTTCCAATTTTGGCCCCTAGCCAAAAGATCCTTGTACGGCTGTACTTAGTTATTCAGTCTGCTTACCAAGCAATGTTTCCTATAATCAATAGCCGCCTTCTCCTTGAGCGCGTCCAGCTTGGAGCACCACTCCTCACGCTGGTCGTACGTGGAGATGGCTTGCTCCAGCAAGTCGATGATCATCGCCTTGCCGTCCATTAGACGCTTCAGTTGGTTCTTCCAGAGGGTGTTGAAGAATTGACTGGGGAGAAGAACATCATGTACAACTTTCCAAAGACAAGAATGCGCTTCGGGAGTCATCGTTTATCTTCGGAAATACGAACGACCATGAAAGTACTTGCCCATATTGTATTACCATGTTTACAAAATTATAGATCGACTCAATGCAATGCAATTAAAAAAAACTTTTTTTATGACAAAACTGACAAATGACTTGTAATCTGAGTAGATAACCCGACACAGAGACAACTTATACAAACGCGCAAATGATAGGTGCACTACAACAATGCGCGGTAATACAAAACTGCATAACTTCCGTGGCGCGACGTTCGTAATAATTTGGAAACACGAAGATTACCGAAGCGCATCTTTTTCTGCTTTACCTGTCTAGTAGACAGATCATAATCAGCCTGTGTGTAGCCATAGTTAGGACACAGGCTTGTGAGAGCGAGTGATGGACCGATATCCACCACGCGGGCCCAGTGCGGGTTGGTAGATGTCACATGTCTTCGAATTTTTGGTCCTAGGACATGCCGGTTTCCTCACGATGTTTTCTTTCACCGTTTTGAGAAGAGTACTGATGAAATAAATTACATAAAGTAAAACGCCTGTCCTTAGTATCTCCAGACAGAGAGACGTGGAAAGAGAGTAGGGAGGCCTTTGCCCTGCCGTGGGACATCACAGGCAGGGAGGTCTTTGCCCTGCCGTGGGACATCACAGGCAGGGAGGTCTTTGCCCTGCCGTGGGACATCACAGGCAGGGAGGTCTTTGCCCTGCCGTGGGACATCACAGGCAGGGAGGTCTTTGCCCTGCCGTGGGACATCACAGGCAGGGAGGCCTTTGCCCTGCCGTGGGACATCACAGGCAGGGAGGCCTTTGCCCTGCCGTGGGACATCACAGGCAGGGAGGTCTTTGCCCTGCCGTGGGACATCACAGGCAGGGAGGTCTTTGCCCTGCCGTGGGACATCACAGGCAGGGAGGTCTTTGCCCTGCCGTGGGACATCACAGGCAGGGAGGTCTTTGCCCTGCCGTGGGACATCACAGGCAGGGAGGTCTTTGCCCTGCCGTGGGACATCACAGGCAGGGAGGTCTTTGCCCTGCCGTGGGACATCACAGGCAGGGAGGTCTTTGCCCTGCCGTGGGACATCACAGGCAGGGAGGTCTTTGCCCTGCCGTGGGACTTCACAGGCAGGGAGGTCTTTGCCCTGCCGTGGGACATCACAGGCAGGGAGGTCTTTGCCCTGCCGTGGGACATCACAGGCAGGGAGGTCTTTGCCCTGCCGTGGGACATCACAGGCTTTTAATAATAATAAAACGAATGTCTGAGTTCGAACCTACGACCTACAACTCATAAGTTATCACAGTGCCACTACTCCGCAGCTATCGTATACTCATACATAGTTTTGAACCATAAACTAGCACATGATTATGACTACCTATTTTTGTTAGACTTCTCTTACTTAGTGTATTTTAGACGTAAATTGACGTAATGTATTCCGTTACCACTTTAAAACTTTAAAAAATCTGCGTGAGCTAGGAGTAGGTGTATTATTAGACTCTTTGAGACGTACGTCAATAGTGCAACGGGAAGGACTCGAAACTATCGACCTCTTGCTGATCAGTGCGCGCCGTTTCTATTTAGGTATTTACTACCCGACTGCAAGACATCAAACACGATTATGTTTCTCACGCGTTACTATGTATGTTTGTATGTGGGATTCTGTATACCCTCGAAGAATCCTAACGACTGGATGGACTGAAATACATATCGACTCATCTAGGTTTTGTATTTTACAAAAACAAAGTGGCGGATTCTAAACGTCATAAAGTCTTCTTCAATCTTAGATTTGATACCTAACTACATATTTTTTTTTTTTTGCTAAACCTTATTGTACACCACATAAAACAAATAGGACAAACATACAATATACAACATAGAAGCGTAAGCAGAAGCACAATAGACATTACACTTCTATGTATTTATCGGGATTACCTATCCGACAAGTTACTTTCACGGCATAACTACGTCGCCTCATAGGCAATTTCAATAAGTTTTTCTCTAACTTGGATCTATTTGCTTTATCCGTTAAAAAATTAAGAAACATGTTGCTTGACACAATCAAAAATAAATGTAAATAATGTATCAAATCTCTCTAGTGTTCCTTACTGCTGTAATTTATGTGTATTTTATGTCTTGCACCTATTCCATCCATTCTGTCCGACTTTTATTTTATCAATATTGTCTTTGCCTTTTTGTGTATCTGTGGAGAACGTTGTTGGTTGCATATTTGTCTAGCACTATGTTCTATTTATTTGTAATATAATGTGTAATTGTTGGTTATTCCGAATAAATAAAATAAAATACCGTAAAATGGGGTTAGTTTGACACTACGGGGTTACTTTGACTTTCGACTTATGGAAAAACTTATTTTTATAATATCTGCAACGACATATTAAAAACATACTATCAGTTCTGATAGTTTCTTTTTAATATGGCGTTGTAGATATTATAAAAATAAGTTTTTCCATAAGTCGAAAGTCAAAGTAACCCCGTAGTGTCAAACTAACCCCATTTTACGGTAAGTACCTAACTATAAAGTTTTGTTTTGTTCAGTTCTGTTCGCCAAGACAGGCACATTCTACATAACATAAGTTAACGCCTATTTTCCCCGAAGGGTTGGGCAGAGGTGTACTTACCTATAAAATAGTATAAGTAGATACCCACATTTCACCAGTTATTTTTAAACGTCCCATGCTATTTCATGGAAGGGCGAGCCTATAGGCACAATCTACCAGATAAACAATAAGGTTAAACATGTTATAATGTAATTTTCTAGTAGATATATTAACCTGAACGTTAACTGGAGGAACTGAATTGGTCGTACAAGTGTAAGTGGCCATAAAGTAACTCGTCTCAAACCGTTTATTTGAATTAGTCAAATCAAATCAAATCAGTTTATTGCAAACATGTTGTACTGAGGTTGAGATAGGATAAAAAAGTATCAAACATGCACCCTGTTAGGGCACTGCGAAACAAAACAAAATTAATAAACATTACAATACATAAAACATATCATGTGACATTTTTACAAAAATCAAATCAATAAAAAGGAATAAATTAATTAATTCAATTATATAAAGTAGGTAAAGTAAATCAATTCAAATAAATTAAATAAATGAATTGTGAGCTATTTATTCCATTATAATTATTTTCTTCAAAAAACTCTTGCATTGTGTAATACTCGTAGCACTTCTGGTTCAAATAAGTGAACAATGTTGTTTTAAATAAATTGTTACTATTTATTTCTTTTAACGACTTCGGGATTAAAAAACTGTGTCTCTTTTCAAATATAGAGTAAAAGAGCATTACTTTTCCTCTCAACTGTGAGTATTTATATAAGTATAGTATATGTATGTTTATATATTTTAGCTTTATGTATGTTATACTTATGTTATTTAAGTTTATGTTATACGTGTAGGTATAGTTAATATTTTGGTTTAAGTCTTCGCATATTCATATTTTTCTCTTCTTGTTCTCACACACTATTATCTACATTTCTATTTCATTTCTCCTTTCGCAGGTCTGCTGGAAGAAATTTCTTAAGAAATAAGCAGTACCTTTGTACTCCTAATTATAATTATGTATTTTATTATGTATTTTTCTGTGTGTACATAAATGATAAAATAAATAAATAAATACTAATTCCAGGAATTTTTGAATAATTGTCAAGGGGTCGCGGTCGGCCAGTCAGAGAGATGAAGTTGCCCATTCCAAAGCGTAGTAGGTTCCTATGGAGAAGAACGGGCTAGAAACTCTACGGACACTCTTTTAAATAAAGAACGGGCAAGAAACTCCACGGACACTCTTTTAAATAAAGAACGGGCAAGAAACTCCACGGACACTCTTTTAAATAAAGAACGGGCAAGAAACTCCACGGACACTCTTTTAAATAAAGAACGGACAAGAAACTCCACGGACACTCTTTTAAATAAAGAACGGGCAAGAAACTCCATGGACACTTTTAAATAAAGAACGGGCAAGAACTCCACGAACACTCTTTTAAATAAAGAACGGGCAAGAAACTCCACGGACACTTTTAAATAAAGAACGGGCAAGAAACTCCACGAACACTTTTTTAAATAAAGAACGGGCAAGAAACTCCACGGACACTCTTTTAAATAAAGAACGGGCAAGAAACTCCACGGACACTCTTTTAAATAAAGAACGGGCAAGAAACTCCACGGACACTCTTTTAAATAAAGAACGGGCAAGAAACTCCACGGAGACGTTGACTTACGACCGTGACGTTACTTTTATTAACTGGGCATAGTAGTTCACCAAATTATACATTATGTTCTTATCCCGACGATCTTATCGAACCAATCGGGTTGAGAAACAAAACAAGTGCATCCAATTTATTATGAAACAGAGGGTGCAGTCTCGTTAGGCGAGTATCAAGGCGATCCTAGTGCAGAGCTTTAAGTATCGTCACGGTTATTAACTGGAAGCCCTAGCGCGAACGTGCGACGAAAACGTAACGTGAATTCGAATGGTTTTTTAATCGAGAATACAATCAAGCTACAGCATTAGGCCCTTTATACACACACGTTTTCTTGCCGTGAAAAATTACGGTTTATTCGCCGTGTGTAGGCGTGGTCAGTGTTGTATGGATCACTATGGAAGCTTGTTAATATACACGCACGTCTTTTGTACGGCGCGACTTATACGCCTCGTGTATGTCGGTACGTTCGTCAGTGTTGTATGGACTAATAAACAATAATTAGGTTCATTTCGGACTGTACAAACTGAAGGGTGTGGTAAAGACCATCGAACAAAACAAATTTTTCCCGGGAACCAACATCGTAATCGTGAAAAAAAAAATCAGTCATCCCACACAAAACTTCAATACCTACTTGACCAAATATATGGGACGACTGACTTGTTTTTTTCGTGCCGTGTACCTTTGTACACAGCACTGTTTATTTACGGCTTTTTAATTTCTGGATAATTATCTTACTTTACAGCGAGTTTATCAAGAACTTTCCATAGTTACCGATCCCTCAGCAGCCGGTCGATCTCAAGCCTCATGGAGTAATTTTCGCTGTTGACTGTGTTGAACTTTTTCATTGCGGTGTCCAGTCGGTTCTCTAGCTGACTGAGCAGCGTCTGACCGGTCAGCACGTTAGCGTAAGCCTGGTGTCAAAGAAATAATTTGCTATCAGTAACAGAGGTCTAGTAAAAAATCGCCCAGCATTCGTAGCATGACCACCATAGACAAAATTAAAGATTGTAGGAAGATTTCTAACAAGCATGGCGCATTTTGTCTATTCTTCCATCGACAAAATCCGTTTCTATGGTGGTCCTGCTAAAATAATAATAATAATAAAATAATTCTACCGCCACGGAATAGAGGTGCTATTTTTCGGCTTCAAAGAAAAGATTAAAAAATCAAATCTGCCTAGCCTTTTCCCAACTATGTTGGGGTCGGCTTCCAGTCTAACCGGATGCAGCTGAATACTAGTATTTTACATGGAGCGACTGCCTATCTGACCTCCACAACCCAGTTACTGGGTAATACGATACCCCTTGGAAAGACTGGTTGTCAGACTTTCGGGCTTCTGACGACCCGTAACGACTGTCAAAGATCCACGAATGACAGCCGGGACCAACGGCTTAACGTGCTTTCCGAGGCACGGAGGAGTCTCGGTATGAAAAGATGGTCACCCATCCACAGACCAACCCCGGCAAGCGTAGCTTAACCTGATGGATCGACCCGTGAGGCTGTTATTACTTAGCCACGAGCTCCATTTTCAAAGAAAAGATTAGAGATCATCTAATGGATTACTTTGTAGGGTCTGTAACGCATCCTTGATCCCCTAAATGTACCTTCAGTCCTTCTACACTGAACAACTTAAATCAACTTTTATCATGCCTGTAATGCACGAAAGATTAGGCAGAGAATCTGTAATACACTACAGTGAACACCCACATTTCGTTAGTTAGTTATCTTTAAGTCCCAGGTAACAGGGAGCGAGCCTGTTGTCATCAACCAGGCACAAATCCAGACTCCAGACTGCTACTGATAAATTCCAAATGAAAACATCGGCCAAGTGCGTGTCGTACCACGCACGATGTAGGGTTCCCTAGTTGAGATGAGTTTATCTAAAGAAGAAACTTAATATTGTAATTGAAAAACGTGTTCTCCCATACATTCCAACTGCAAATGTAAGTTTGTACGCACAATATTGAGAGATGTGCCATGTTGTTTTAAGACCGACGTCTTATAGGTTTTCCTGTAATGTATAGGTATAGAACTATTTTCTGTATTTTTTCAGAGATAAGGGGGAATGGTAAATTTTCGGCTATTTTTTTAAATAACTTTAAAACAATTTATTATAAAATTATAAAAAAAAATATATATGTTTGAGACCCTCACAGTAAGCCCTTTTATTTGATAAGTCACACGGTACAGTTTGCAAAACTTTTATTTTTTATTTTTTTATTTGGCCCCGAAAAGTGACCCCCATATTCAAAATTCATTTATTTACGTTACGCGTCCGTGTTTGTGTCACACGCGTACTAAATTTCAAATTAATCGGTCCATTAGATTCGGAGCAAATTGGCTGTGACAGACGGACAGACAGACAGACACACGAGTGATCCTATACGGGTTCCGTTTTTTCCTTTTGAGGTCCGGAACCCTAAAAACCCAATAACACTTTGGCCGACCCGGGAATCTAACCCAGGACCTCATGCTCAGCCGTAGCGCTTGCGACCAACGAGGTGGCACTAAAACAACTTACTGTATCGTAGACACAAAAACCGGCCAAGTGCGTGTCGGACTACGCACAATGAAGGGTTCCGTAGTTGGGATTAATCTCAAGAACAAACTTAACATTGTAGTTGAAAAACGTGTTCTCCTCCCATACATTCCAACTGCAAATGTAAGTTTGTACGCACAATATTGAGAGATTTACCGTGTTATTTTAAGACTTCTTATAAGTTTTCCTGTAATCTATAGGTATTGAACTATTTTCTGTATTTTTTTTTTTCAAAATTTTAGGCTTAGTACTTTCGGAGATAAGGGGTAGAGTGGTCATTTTTTGTCTACTTTCTTAAATAACTTTAAAATTGTTTATTTTAGAATTATAAAATATATATATTTGAGACCCTCACAGGAAGCTCTTTCATTTGATATGTAAAACGGTACAGTTTGTAAAACTTTTTTTTTAATTTTATTATTTTCCCCCCAAACTTGACCCCTATATTCAAAATTAATTTATTTACGTTACACGTCCGTGTTTGGGTCACAGAAATACATACGTGTACCAAATTTCAACTTAATCGGTTCATTAGATTCGGAGCAAATTGGCTGTGATAGACGGACAGACAGACAGACACGAGTCATCCTATAAGGCTTCCGTTTTTTTCCTTTTGAGGTACGGAACCCTAATAAAATGATATCGGAGATGATGATAATATTTAAATGTTGTCACATTTGTCTGCCTTGTGTATCTTATAAAATAATAAAACGTAATTACAATCTCAAACCCAGTGACTTTGTTCCTCAATGACTTGATCTCCTTCTGCACTTGTTTGAGCAAGAAGTCCAGCTCCTTGATATTCTCTCTGTGCTCCCTCACCTCTGTTGAGTACTTCTCGTGGTCATTCAGAAGAGATATCAGCTTCTCCCGACTTCTGGCGCCTTCCATGAGGTTGGAGGTACTTCTGGTAAACTGGTTAGATAATGATTGATTATCTGTGAGAATGGAAGAACTATCGATGGATATCCAGACCACTTTGTGGACTGTTGAAACTGAGGCGAAACCCGCGTTGGACGTTGAATAATCTTTTTACAAAGAAAAACAACCGACTTCAAAAAAAAAAGAACACTACAAAGTCTTTGGATTTTAGTTTTTTGCCATCGACTTCCGAAATTATAGTTATTTTTCACTTTGTAGTGATTTTTTTGGAAGTCGGTTATTTTTTAAAGTTTTTATTGTTATTTTGATTAGTTATGGGCGTAGAAATATATATTTAAAAAAAAAACAGAACTATGATTATGGGTTTGGTTACGGGTATTTACACCCCACTTACTTTACCACTACTTGTTATGTAAACAACTCCCCAAGATACATAAAGTAGGTTAAATACTTATCATCGAAACTAACTCAAAAACTACCCAAGCAAAGTTAACTAATACAATTTATGTGGGACTACCGCACAAGCTTTCTCTACCAAATGAAAAAAAAAAAAATATTAAAATCGGACCACAATTGACGAAAATATCGATGAATATGCATTAAAATATACATTAAATCTCCGTTCATTTTAATTGCATTGACATTTTATTTTAATTTTGTGACCTTTTCGTTTGTGTTAATTCATTTATTTTAATTGTATTGGCATATTATTCTAATCTTTTCTGTGGCAGTATTGTGAAATTTAATTTAATTTTATGTAATAAGGGTTTCGCCTGAATTAAAAAAAAAAGAAAGAAAGAAATTTTATTTGCTCGAACATGTTTATATATACAGAATTAAAATAATACATGCATGCAAGATCTTAAAATAAAAGTGGTTCACGACATATCTGCAATTTCTCATGGCGTGCAAATATCTTTACACAAAAGAATTTTATTTTATATATATAAAAAAACATACATACAGACGAACCTCCTCCTTTTTTGAAGTCACGTGACTATTCGCGGTAGTTTGAACACCTCCATACAAGTTAGTTGACAATCGGCGCAAGCGCATTACGTCCCACAACCCGCACAGGAGTCACCTCAGTTTGGCCAGTCCTTTAGTTTGAAGACTGACGGACTGGTTATAGATATTACGGAACATATAGCAAGGAGTTCCACACTTTTTCTGTGCGAATAAATCAATGTGGAGGAGAAGCGCTAAGTGCGATTCGTCGGGAGAAATTAAGCAACTGCGAATGGTACTCATGGTTCTCAGGTTTAGGCCTCTATCTCTAGGATACGAGAAGTTGTACTTAGCTGATCCTTGACTCTAGATAATTAATTTGAGGATTCGAATTAATTATCACTACAATTACCAAATTGTCATCGTATAATTTATGATCAATTAATGATGATTATTTGTAATTACAAAATAAGATAGTGAAATTGGTAATTGCCACAATTAGTGACTTAGCTATAAAAATTGTAATTATTATAATAATAAAAGGAATAGTTTAATCTATCTCCAGCCTATTATTTAATTGTGTCTGACCTTCTGCCTACATACATACATACCATGTCCGTATTACTCACCTTAAGCTCCATCATGATCTTCTCCAAGTCCTGGTTGAGGGTGTTGATGATGTTCTTCTGCATCCTGAGGGTCGGCTGCACGCTAGTCAACACAGTGGCTCGGTCTATTTCCATCACCCTGAACTGTTAAAACAAATAAACACATGACGCCTGTCTTCTTTGTAGTGGTAGGGTGTAGAATGTCGTCCTTCTGCGAAGCAGTAATGCTTGCGAAGGAGGAGGCGGACCGTGTGAGGGAGAGGCAATTTTTGCGCCCTCACGCCCCTGTCGCCGCAGGAGACGCCCTGGGCGTCGGGAATTGATAGCCGGATAGGCGAGCAATGTGTAGCTCGCTGTAAGGACCAGGCCCGGGTCGACGGCCCGTTGTTTTCCACGCGCGCCTCAAAGAGATGTCAGCACTAGCTGAACAGGGTTGCGGGTTGTTTGAAAGAGTTACCGTGGCCCTGGCATAGACAACTGAAGGAGGTTCTGAGGTGGGTTTTCGTCAGTAAAAGTCTGACACGCCCGAAGTTATATATGATGACTTCCCATAAAAAAAAAAAATTAAAACAAAATCCCGACTGCTAAAACACGTAACTGAAAAGAGAAAAACAAGCATTATAATCTATAGAATGTTGGTACTGCAGGCGGAGAAAAACAAAAGTTACACCATATTTCAGGTTATTGGTTTGTCTTTGCAGTCGGGTTTTTTGTTTTTTTAAATATTCAGAATCAGAATCAGAATCAGAATTATTTATTTGTAAAACATAGGTGAAGAACATATATTATATACATTAATCATACATGTCAAGGTCTTAAATAGATAAGTGTTGCACTATGCTTTGTCATTGTTGACATACAAATATTAAAGTCAGGCTCATCAAAGTTAACAAAATTTTCTATCAATTTTATACAAATACATTAAAATAATCAATTTAATAATGTCCACTACAAGAAAGAAAAAACAAAAAAACACACACAAGAAGATCATAACAAAAGAACATGCGAGAAATTATTCGTCCGTTACATTAATAATATGAATTAATAAAATTACAGAATTTAATCAAATAGTCATCCAAAATTAAAATAGTCATCCAAGTCAACATTAATAATATAGATTTATAAAATTACATAATCTCATAATTCATCATATCATAATTTAATCAAATAGTATTATCATTAAAATAGTCATCCAAGGTATAATAACATTTCTCAACTAATAACTTGTGAAGACACTTTTTGAATTTCTTTAATGGCATACATTTTATAGCATCAGGTATTTTATTAAAAATCTTTGGTGCAACACCAAAGAAGCTCTTTTTCATTAACGCAGTATTACATTTCAACGTACATAGTTGATTTTCATATTGACTCCGAATGGGGGTCTTCTTAACTGTTGAAAATTTTGTAAATAAATGTGGATTTGATTTTATAAATAATGCAGTTTCTAATATATATATAGCTGGTAACGTTAATATTTTTAATTTCTTGAAGTAGGGAACGCAACTATCTGTTGACTTTAAATTACACATGGATCTTACACACCTTCTTTGCATCCTAAATACCAGTTCCCTATTTGTTGATTGCCCCCAGAAAACAACACCATAACGGAGAATAGAGACTACAAGTCCATGATAGGCTGTTAACAGTGTCTCAGAATTAACTCTCTTAGATAATTGAAACAATAGATACGCAGATTTACTCAGTCGTTTACAAACCACTTCCAGGTGAGGTTTCCAAGTCAACTTATGGTCTACAGTTATGCCTAAGAATTTTGCACTCGTAACTTCTTCTATTTTACACTCATCGTAGGTAATATTAAGGGGTGGATTCTCACGTCGTTGATGAAACTGTATAATTTTAGTTTTATTCAAATTGATCACAAGATTATTATTATTTAGCCAATTAATAATGTTATTTAGCGAGTTATTGATCTCATTTCGATATTCGTTTGGATCAGTGCATTCTATGATAGCCGTACTGTCATCTGCAAAAAGTACCATTTTGTTTCTCAAATTTCTTGGGAGATCATTGATATATATTAAGAAAAGTGGGGGCCCGAGTACAGTGCCCTGAGGCACACCATACTTCACGGACCTCGCTTCAGAGACATATGTAGTTTCTAATTTGCTTATAGGACAAATTCTGGAAATCTCAGTACACTGTGTCCTATCACTTAGGTATGATTCTAGGAGTTTATGAATGTTTCCTCGAATGCCGTACCCGTGTAACTTTTGCAGCAAGATCTGATGATCTACGAAGTCAAAAGCTTTTGACATATCCGTGAAGATGGAGCACACAGGATTTTTTTTATCCACAGAAGTCATTATACTTGATAGCAGGTCAAATAGTGCCATATTAATATTAGTATTTTTCCTAAATCCTTTTTGTTCATTGCAAAATAACTGAAACTTCTCGAAATATGTGTAAATAGAATTATATATTATTTTTTCAATAACTTTTGCAAAAACTGGTATTTTTGCAATAGGCCTGTAATTTTTAACATCAGTCTTGTCATTATTTTTGTAAATGGGTTTAATAACTACCTACTTGAGACTAGTAGGGAATATACCATCGGAAATGCAAAGATTAATTATGTGCGATAACGGTGTCGCTATGACTTCCTTAACATCTTTTATTACTCTAGTTGAAATACCGTCGTATCCTACTGTACTAGTATTTTTTAAGCTACTTATCACTTTTATAATGTCAGTATCTGAAACTGGTAGCATAAATAGAGACTGCGAAGTTGAGTTTTCAATAACATTTCTACACGAATTTGTTAATGGGGTATTATTAAGGTTTGTTTTTGAATTATTTTCTATAATCTCTATAAAATATTTATTGAATTCATTCGCAATGTCAAGGGGATGTGTAAGAGTTGATTTATCATTTTGTATGGTCAATATTGGTTCTTGCGGCAGACATACTTTGGATTTGTTAATAACTTGCCAAGCAGCTTTTGATTTATTTTGAGACGTCTTTATGAAGTGGTTGTTTTGGGCCTTCTGGGTTAGATTTACTATTCTTCTATAAAGCTTGGAATACTTTTTAAAAGCAAGTCTATTTTTTGTGTTCGGATTATGCCTATATGTCCAAAGTAGCTGCCTCTGTTTTCTGCTACATATTTTTATCCCATTCGAAATCAATTTGGTTTTTTTACAAGTATAAATGGTTACTATTTTTTCTGGGAAACACAATTTGTATAGCAATATAAAGTCATCTATAAAATTTTCGTAGGATTCATTTGCGTCTTTAGCTTCGTATACTCGTCGAAAAGTCAGGTTTTTTAGATGATTTTTAAATTTCATTAAGTTATCTACTGATATTTCCTGTTTAGTTGTTTTCCAATATTTAATCATACATGTTTTTTTAATAGGAACTTGCAGTATTTGTGATGTGTGGTCAGATAGAAGTAAATATTGTTTTCTATCTTTTTAGTTTTATTAATATATATTTGGAATTGACTAATCACTAGTATTCATTTAATACCAATAATGTTAGCAATTTGTTTATAAAAAAACATTCCCCTCCCTTTTTTATATTTCCAGATGTAATATATAAATATACGTATAGCCTATGCCACTGAAGAATCTAATGTCACCTCATATGTTAAAATCCATCAAGCCGTTTAGGCTACAGAGCGTGCCAAAGAAACATACATACATACATACTCTCGTAAAACATTACCCTCCTTCTGGGGCAGTCGGGTAAAAAGGGTGTGGAATGTGTATTTTCATGTTGTATGTACTACCTACATCCACAATGTACCAGTTACATAATAGGTACTTTACAATTACGTCCGACCGTAACTTGGTGAAGGCCGAAGGAATCCGCTGGATGCGGGAAGCACAGAACCGTTCGAAGTGGCGGTGCTTGGGGGAGGCCCATGTCCAGCAGTGGATGGCTTTCGGCTGATATGATGATATCATTACGTCACAAGCCACGTTGCGAGCCTAGCCACTATTCTTATATTTCTCTGACTTCGCCCGCGTGGAGTCGGAAATTATCCCACGGGAACGTGATACCGGGATAAAAAGTATTCTATGTCCTAATCCAGGTTATGATCTACCTATGTGCCAAATTTCACCCAAATCCGTTCTGCCGTTTTAGCGTGAAAGAGTAACAAACAAATAACCTCACTTATTTATTTTATTATTTTAATTTGATTTTTTATTTTAATTTGATTTTATGATTTTAAGTTGATTCTATGATTTTAATTTAATTCTATGATTTTAATTTAATTTATATTATTTAATATTTTTTATTTTATTTTAGATGTACCTACATACATATTAATGATCCTAATCTTGGATTGAAATAAATGATTTTTGAATTTTGAATTTGAACTTTCGCATTTATCTAGCTTTTGCCAGCTGCTTCGCCCTCGTGGTTATCTGAAGTTAGCCCTCGGAAACGTGCCGCCGGGATAAAAAGTAGCCTATGTGCTATTCCAAACTATATATAATCTATCTCTGTGCCAAATTTCTTCCGGATCCGTTCAGCCGTTCTGGTTGTGATTGAGTAACAAACATCCATCCATTCTAACTTTCTCATTTATATTACTATCATATATAGTAGGATTAAAGTTAGGATTTTTCAACGACAACTGATTTTTTTTCTATTACTCTTGTGTATTTGTGTGACTAGCGTCAGGCTATAATAATACCTATTTGGTACAAGAAGTTCGATGTTTAGTTGTATAGTGACAATTTCAGCATGTTAGCACTACAAGTTACTCAGTTAAATCTAAGAAATGGATCTTTAGTGAAACGTGCCTCCGGGTCCTGTGAAGGGTGTTGAGGTCAGGTTCAGCTTATGTCCCTAGTTAAAAACGCGCCTACATTGCCTCGGCCATAGGCGGCCGGCGCGGCGGGGTCATTTGCTACCAAGCAAACCGACTGTGCTTGATTGCTTGCCAGCCTATAACAAAACAAAACTCATCTGCCTAGCCTTTTCCCAACCATGTTGGGGTCGGCTTCCAGTCTAACCGGATGCAGCTGAATACCTGTATTTTACATGGAGCGACTGCCTATATGACATCCCAGTTAGTTGGTAATACGATACCCCTTCGTAAGACTAGTTGTATAGACTTTCGGGCTTCTGACGCCCCGTAACGACTGTCAAAGATCCAAGAATGACAGCCGGGACCAACGGCTTAACTTGCTTTCCGAGGCACGGGGGGTTCATCTCGGCATGTAAAGATGGTCACCCATCCACGGACCGACCGCGGCATACGAGATCGACCCATGAAGCTGTTATTAAAACATATTTATCCTACCTGTCTCTGCAACTTGGACAGTTCATCCTCTGCGATTTTCTCCATCTCCATATCATCAACTGGTGCTATCAAAGCGGCCATTTTTATTTAAATTCTTCTTTAAAACTGTTTTGAGACCTAGTTAATAATTGAATAACACTCTGACGGTTGTTTGTTCAGCTGAATTTCAGTGAGGTTGGATCGATATTGTCGCTCGGTTACGGAGTGAAAAACTATGTATGTTGATATTTTGTATAACATATCTTAACACCTGTTTTCAGTGAAGGGAAGGCAGAGATGTATTTTTTATAGTAGTTAGGTACCTATAGCCACAATTCGCTAATCACATTTAAGTCCTGACGGCCTTCTATAGCTCCATCTCACTCTCACACCGGAAAAATGGTGGCATTAATACGTCACAATACCACCTGTACACTAATCTAGACTCCGGACTACTAGTGAAAAATCCCTTACGGAAATACTCAAAAAAACTGGCTAGAAACTATTTTTAACCGACTTCGAAAAGGAGGAGCTTCTCAATTCGTCTGTATGTTTCTTTTTTGTATGTTTGTTACGTGATTTCTCAAAGACGGATGGACCGATTTGGAAAATTTTTTTTTGTTTACATCCTAGGGGTATACTTCCTAGGTGGTCCCATATAAATTTTATTAACTTTGCTTTGGTAGTTTTTGAGTTAGCTTCAATAATGCGTATTTTTCCCCACTTAGTTTATATGGATGATGTTTTAAAAACTTCATATCACTGTTACTTTCACTGTTTTGTCTGTGGTAGTGATATTCGAATTTGTGTAGGGTAGGTACCACAACTAAAAAGTGAAAAATAAAAACTTTTTAGCAAAAAATAAAACCGACTTCCAAAACAAAACACTACAAAGTGAAAAATAACTTTAATTTCGGAAGTCGGTGGCATAACACGAAAATACAAAACCAAAGACACCGACTACCGAAATTAAAGTTATTTTACACTTTGTAGTTAAGACGGTTTTATTTTTTGCTAAAGAGTTTTATGTTGGAAAATTTTGACAAGGCGACATATCAAGAGTTATCTAGTACTCTCACAGCTGAAGCGTTGGGAGGCGTGCAAAATACTGCCTGACGAGCAGCGAGCGTAACACACTATCGATTGCAATGTATCATTTTGACAGTTTAACATTGCGTTATCTACCTTGTTGAGCAGACCAATTTTTCGAACATTAGAAGCAATGCATTAGCAATATCCTTCAAAATCATTCAGATTGTGATTGATAGTGAGTAGATTGTTACGCAATTAGGGTGCTGGTGATTACAGCCTCCACGCTTACCAGGCGCACTAGCGACAACTACCCCAACCAACGAGGCGTTTTTGTATTAAATTAAAGGTAAATATATCATGGTTTGAAGTGAATGTAAAAGGCATAACACCCTCATTTTGGGGTGCTCGGGTAAAAAATACAAGACTAAAGCCTGCACTACACTACTCGCGAACTTGCTTCGACGAAATACTGGTCGAAACTGAAATCAATTAAAAACGGTTACACGACGCGACCGAAGTTCTACCCTCTCGTATTCGCTTAACTTCTATCAACTTCACGAGTAGGTAGTGTAGTGGAGGCTTAAGGCTCTAGACAGACGGGCTGCATTCAACTGCACTCCGACTGCGCAGTTTTAATGCAATTAGTACAAATGCAATAAAACTGCAAACCAACCGTGCAGTCCGAATGCAGTTGGCGTGCAGTTCCAACGACTGCACGCTGACTGCAGGCTAGCTGCATGGTCAACGTGCAGTTCACATGCAGTTGGACTGCTACAGAACTTCATTTGGAGCGGGACAAGAGCGGGCGGGCGGGGTAGGTATATCCTAGCACGCGGTCTGCGTAGTGCGTAGTGATGCAGTTCTATAGCAGTTCAAATGCAGTTGAACTGCACGTCGACCGTGCAGCTAGCTTGCAGTCAGCGTGCAGTCGTTGGAACTGCACGCCGACTGCAATCGGGCTGAACGGTTGGTTTGCAGTCATACTAACTGCATTCAAACTGCAAATTTGCAGTCAGAGTGCAATTGAAATGCAGTCCGTTTGTCTAGAACCTAAGGGTGGGTTGCACCATCTTATATTAACAATAACAAACATCGCACCTTCAGTTAAAGTACCTGTTGAACAAATAAATGGGTTGCTCCATTTGACAATTTGTTAGCTGACGTCATAACTTTAATCTCGCTGGTTAGAGTTAAAGTTAAAGTTAAATATCTATCACTTCTGTTAGACGCGTACCTACCCTGATAACTTTAACTAAGCTGATGAATGCAACACGTTACGGAGTAACGGTTAAAGTCAGCGTTACAGTTATTGTCAAATTTTACATAAACCTTTAACTACTACATATTATGGTGCAACCCAGCCTTAACAGCTAAGTAGGATGCATGGAAGTGCCTCGATAAGTTCGGCGAAAATAAAAAACCAATGTAAAAATAAATATTTATTTTTAGGGTTCCGTACATCAAAGGGAAAAAACGGAACCCGTTTAGGATCACTCGTGTGTCTGTCTGTCTGTCCGTCTGTCACAGCCAATTTGCTCTGTATCTAATGAACCGATCAAGTTGAAATTTGTTAATGTATTTCTGTGACCCAAACACGGACGTGTAAATAGGTCAATTTTGGGGGGCAAATAAGACAGTTAAAAAAAAAGTTTTGGAAACTGTACCGTGTGACATATCAAATGAAAGAGCTTACTGTAAGGGTCTCAAATATATATTTTTTATAATTTTAAAATAAATCATTTTAAAGTTATTTAAGAAAATAGATGAAAATTGACAATTCCTCTTTACCTCCAAAAGTATTGAGCCTAAAATTTTGAAAAAAATACAGAAAATATTATAGTTCAATACCTACAGATTACAAGAAAACTTATAAGAAGTCTATGGTCTTAAAACAACATGCTAAATCTCTCAATATTGTGCGTACAAACTTACATTTACAGTTGGAATGTATGGGAGAACATGTTTTTCAACTACAATGTCAAGTTTGTTCTTGGGATTCATCCCAACTACGAAACCCTTCATTGTGCGTAGTCCGACACGCACTTATCCTGTTTTATTTTGAATAAAATGAATAAAATATTAAATCTGATAAAATGTTCCTTATCTCCCAAGAATTAAGGTGTCAATCAATCAATCTGCCTAGCCTTTTCCCAACTATGTTGGGGTCGGCTTCCAGTCTAACCGGATGCAGCTGAATACCAGTATTTTACATGGAGCGACTGCCTGTCTGACCTCCACAACCCACTTACTGGGTAATACGATACCCCTTGGTAAGACTGGTTGTCAGACTTTCGGGCTTCTGACGACCCGTAACGACTGTCAAAGATTCTCGAATGACAGCCGGGACCAACAGCTTAACGTGCTTTACGAGGCACGGAGGAGTCTCGGTATGAAAAGATGGTCACCCATCCACAGACCAACCCCGGCAAGCGTAGCTTAACCTGATGGATCGACCCGTGCGGCTGAGATTACATAGCCACGAGCTCCTCAAGGTGTAACGGAAATATATCCTTTTTGCGACAGAATTAATTTTATATGCTTAAGAAACTCAATCTGTGTGTATTTTTCTCAGAGCTACTCAACACATAATTCAAGGTTTAGATTTTACGAAAAAAAAAAACTGGTTTAATTTAGATGCGAATTTTATAGGATCACTATGAGATCATTTCCTGACGTGAGCTAACAATAAAAATAAATGTTTCGACATTTTGTTTGACCACTCTCT
The DNA here is from genome assembly GCA_948252095.1 of Dicycla oo. Lineage (NCBI taxonomy): Eukaryota > Metazoa > Arthropoda > Insecta > Lepidoptera > Noctuidae > Dicycla > Dicycla oo. The sequence continues at coordinate 25,678,257 of OX411729.1, read as the reverse complement.
TTGTATCACCTTGATGACGTATAGCTGTCCTTGTCTGGCGTGGGGGTATGACGTTACCTTTCTGTTGGCGTCTCGCTCTGACGCACGTGTTGATTTACACCAAAGATTAGATTAGAGAGAGGTTTTTCTGTGATGATGTTGTTTCTACATACGCGGACGGTAAGAAACCTGTTGTTAGGATTTATATCATTTCATCATTCTCCTGCCCTTGTCCCAATTTATTTGTGGTCGGCGCAACATGTCTTTTTCTTCCATACTTCTCTATTAGTCGTCATCTTGGTAGTCACTCCCTTTCTACCCATATCATATTTCACACAGTCCATCCATCGTTTCTTTACTCCTTCCCTACCCGTATAGCCATCCACTTTCATACTCAAAACGTCTTTCCTGACGGCATATTCCTCATTCCTCCACATCACATGCAAATACAACAACAATCGATTTCCACACAACTTTTCAGTCACTGGTGTCACTTTCAGACTTCCTCTTATACGTATATACTTACTCATTTCTTATTCTGTCCATTCGCGTAACACCACACATCCCTCTTAGCATTCTCATCTCAGCTGCATGCAATTGCCGTTCATTCATTCCTTTTATGGCCCAACATTCTGATCAAGACAGCAGGTCTAACCATTGTTTTATAAATCTTTTCCTTAAGTATAAAGGGACTGCGGGAGTTGCAGATTATTCCCGTGTCCTGCCGCCATTTCATCCATCCAGTGTTAATTCTGTGCTTACCAGTCCGATCTCCTTCGCCATCGCTTTGCACAAGTGAACCAAGATACCGGAAGAAGTAACACTTACTTCTGTGCTTAACAGTCTGATCTACATACTTTGCCATTTCTTTCGAAGTCGGAGCAAACCGGGAGAAGCGCGCCATCAAGCGCTATGGTCCGCGAACTGGAGAGACCGCCGAAATCGCAGAGCTTATACGAGTATTCGGTTTTGATTCGCAGTAGTAGATATGCTGAGCGCACATGTATTTAAAATAAGCCCGCCATTTTACTAATTTCTTGTTTATTTCGGAGTCGATCTGTGTAAACCTGCTAAAAATGTCGAGTTCAAGTGACGAATCAAGTAATTTAACCCCGGAAAGTGTTGTTTAAGAAGCACAAAATGCCAACAACAGGCTCTTACCAGCTAAATCAGAAGAAAAATACTTTTTCCATATATATATTTTTTTATTTCCTCGCACAATGCATAGTAGAACGTTGTATAATACACGTGCGTAAGAAGATTTCCGACTCGTGTCGACTTATACACTCGCTCGCTCCTGAATAAAAATGCCACTCGTCGCAAATCACTTACTTTCCGCATTTGTATTATAAATAACTAATAGTATAAGAAGTATTTACCAAATAATATAAATAATTTAAAATTTCTTTATGGCTATTATGGTTGTTAATTATTTTAGTTATATCATTACTAATGGCATTTGTAGATGACATGTAACAAATGACTTGATAATGAATTGAATGAATCACCTGTCTGACGAATAGACTTAACTATTTTATGTGCCCATGCCAGAAATACACGATTATTATTTTCTTTATTACAGGCTAAATAATTGTATGTGTTACTTTAAATAAAATAAATATATTTTTAACAATCATGGTCATCAAACACTACGATTTGTGTAGTTTATTTTACTTTCCAACATTGGCACTACTGCAAGCGCTGTCATCATGATCATCTATGCTCACGGATTAATTTATTGCGTTTAGCGTTAACTCCAGACAAAACGCGCGTTCCCTTTAATAAGGTATCCCAAACACTTAAATTAAAGATTTTAATGTCTTGTAAAAAAAGCCTTTTCCATACACTTAGTTGACTAGTCATATTATTAACTAAGTACAATATTATAATAAATTGTTATGACTTCATTTCTACCTACTTCCACCTCTCACCGCTCTCATGATCTGTGGCCGTCGCGGGCTGTTCTACCTCGAAGGTTTCGCAGGCATTCTGTTGTGTCCGCACCGTTGTCGAGGCAACATCTGTGCCGTGCCTTCCCGCGAGTGTATCGACATAACAGTGTAGTGTTGTGAGTGCCAGTGAGCCGGAAATGTTACTATTGTGATACACCAATTGTTATAATGGCATTAAAAAAGGATTTCGAGTTAAACAAGAGCATATTCAAAATTAAACTACCCAAAACTGTCAAGTTCCAACAGGCGATCGACAAAATATTCAAAAAGAACAACTACACCAAAATAGTGCAAAGTTAGTTCCACTGATTGTTAAATAGACTCGTCCGATTAAATGGCCGGTGAAGTTAGTGCAAATATTAATAGAAGTAGAAAACACAACACTGAACCAGAACCACCGGATCGCAATAAGTCACCCAACTTTATAACAGACGAAACTGAATTTGTTGGTAAAGGAGACATAAGAACTTCAACACCTAATAACAAGCACAGACGGAGTAGAAGTAAAAGTGGTACGAGGAAGACTCCTGCGCAACTGAGCTTTTCCGACGAACATTTTATTGAGGATTTAGAAGCGTATGTTAGAGAAATGTCAGCGATAAGGCAGACGACAGGAACGATGGACGCGGGACAAGAGCAGGACTTGTGGTCCCAACTCCAGCAGAAGGAGTCGGATCTACTGCTGGCCGCAGAGTTAGGGAAGGCCCTTCTGGACAAGAACAAGGAGCTCGAGAAAGAACAGGAGCGCGTGACGGAAGAGTACTCTAAAAAAGTTGAGGTGAGTCAATCAATTTCACTGTTTGTTACTGATTCAGGCACGCGATGTGCACTGATATTTTTGCGGTCGTTCAACATTACCCACAATCGATTTTCAACTTTAATTCGATCTTGATAAGGTTTAATTATGTTTTTGTTGTGGTTGTTCTATTTTTTAGAAAGACTGGCCGGAGTGCGGTTGTTGAAATTGTGCAATTTATACTCTTTGTTTATGTCTTTTCATTTACTGACGTTGTTAATATATTAGTTGGACTGAAGCGAATTTTTTGGTGTTATTGGATCACTTTCATTTTGTTGAATAATTTTTATGTTATTCTCATCTTCTTATTCTCTAACTTTAGGATTTACGGGAATATACGGGTTGTTTTGATGTTTGCATGAAAATATTTTGTAAATGGCAGTATTGGCTTCTTGTCTTATTCAAGTTTTAGACTCATGGCCACGACTATGGTCTCAGTATTCTATGTTAATAAGTAGGTACAAAAAGTTGTGCAAATTGACGACTAATTACTATTTAGCAATTACCAGAAGCCGTTGCCCCTTTCTGTTATAAACATTTAGCAATCACGTAAAAAGTGTCAGCGGAATTCTCGCCGATTCGACAAAAATCGGGCATTTTCGTAAGAACCTGCTACATGGATTCGTTAACCAAAATTTTTACTTGTTCAATACGAAAAACGCGTGAATATGCAATTAATAAAACTTCATAGTGTAGGCTCATTTTCGTAACAATATTATTTACTAAATTGCTACTTTTAATAATTTCAAACCTCTTTTTGAGCGGTCGGTTTTCTTTTTGCCAATGCTTTTGAAATTATGTTTTTATCAGTTTGGAAATCGTATTGGCAATGATTATGATTATAAATGTATATAATACATATGACAATATAATAAAAACATGGTTGAAATTATATATTATCATAATAAATCTAAAACAATCTACTGTAAACAATGCTATTGGACGACAATTAGATCAGTTTCCACGTGAACTACCTTTTTGTGGAAAATAGGTGATGCATGAAGGGTTACATGAAGACGTTTGGCTACATTGAAGTTTGATGAGGTCTACTATTGGAAAAAAGGAAAATTGTGTTTTTTAAGCTATATTCCTGTTCAGATTTATGTTAACCTTGCGACTACTTTATTAGTGCTACAATTTGTCATTCTTCAAAGAGTTTGTTTGATAATACTGCCTCGTTGGTCGCAAGCGCTACAGCTGAGCATGAGGTCCTGGGTTGGGGAGGGTGGGAATTTCAGACCAAGGGATCCATATAGTCCTTCCTTTCGTTAGTTCTTCCTTTTGCATGGGACTTAAACATAACTGTTTAACCCTTTATTAAATCACGCCTATAATGGCGTGATTTTATGTGTTGTTTTGGAAAAAGTCGAAAACTAGAGTTAGTGAAATAAATAAATACTGACCAAGCCGTGCGTGCTTGCAGAAGGTAGGTAGGTATTCTCTACTTATTACTAGGTACTACTAATATTTATAAAAATAATTAAATTATAGACAATTAATTTTTTTTCCAAATGGCATAACAGTCACGATTATTTATTTTTATGATTTGAGCACGTTTTACTTGATCGCGTCAATTTTCATCCATCGTTTATTCATGAGTCATAAAGTTATGCATGATTTAATGACGTGAAAAATGCGGATGAGGTGTGCAGATCTTATCATATGGATTGATTAGATGGAAAACATGTTACTTTTTACATAATTTTGTATGAAAAATAATTTGAAGTTACCTATGCGTGGTAGTACAATACATTATGAACTCTGTGGCTATTCAGATTGGCGTTCAAAGGTAAATACTAATCTTTATAAAATACAATATAATCTATGATATAAATTTTAGTCCCGCTTGAATCAGAAAACGCGTTTAGCGCTAAACGTATTATAAAACACGCGCTTAACATACCTACCTACCTGTTTAGCGATTTGTGGTGCAATTTGGCTTCAGTGATATTTGAAACAATTCAAGAATTGACAGTGCGATACTCGTATAGCTAGCTAACTACTGAAAACTCATCATTTCAGTAGCCGTCGCCATTGATTAATATTTTGCAAAAAAAAAAAACTGAGGCATTGGATGTATGAAAGTATTCCCAATACGGCAACATCAGGAACATTAAGTAATTATTTTCTCTTTAACACCTTAACGGCTATAGCGAGTGAGTCATCATAACACTCTATGTATCTAAGCATAGCTCCTCCATACATGGTCATTTTCATATCACTCTAGAATAGCATAGCATACTCAGCATGTTGGAGTATTCCCATTTGAATACATTTGGTGCAAAATGCATAGGTCCTTTAAAAATAGGTGCTCGAACGGGAATACTCCAGCATGTTTGCTCTGCTGGTACACATGCCTCCTCTCTGTGAGCCTGTGCCGTAATCCACCAAGCTGCCACACCCCAGTTCGAGTTGGTGTATGCGATTTGTCCTAGTTTAGAGAGCGTCCGGGGAGCGTCCGGGCGGGGTTTCATATCTTGTACTAGTTGTGAGATTTTTAGAGATGGCAACCCGGTAGGGTTGCCATCTCTAAAAATCATGTAACATGTCTTCGAATTCTTGGTTCTAGGACATGCCGGTTTCCTCACGATGTGTTGTCGTTTTGAGCCATAATTATTAGTTACTTGAGTATCTAATTTATAATTATTAGATTAGATTATTTTTAGAGCAGTGGCGATGAAAACTTGCACAAAGTAAGCTCAGTCTGTTTGCCCAAAATCTGTACGACCAAGTTCGATCGCCTACAACGGCTGTACAAAATCATTTTCTTCTATAAAATAATACAATATTTACCTTTCGGAAATTCCAACGTTTGTCACGACTACCGTTATTGTGTTATCATTATATGTTCTTATCTTATCATAGTATGTATTGATACATCGGTATCACAGTGAGATGTACCGCTGTGTACCAAGGTGGTAACCGTGCAAGATGTTGAGATGGGATCAGCAAATCGAACTGGAATTTATCCTATTAATATTATAAATGTCAAAGTTTGGGAAGATGTTTGAATGTTTGTTACTCAATCACGCCAGAACGGCTGAACGGATCTGGATAATAATAATAATAATAATATTCTGAGACATTATTCACACACGGTCATCTGATCCCAAACTAAGCAGAGCTTGTACTATGGAAACCAGATAACCGATATACTACATATACTACTTTTTTTTTTGTAAATACATACTTATATAGATAATTACACCCAGACTCAGAATCAACAGACTTGTTCATGCACACAAATGTTTGTCCTGGATGGGAATCGAACCCACGACCTGCGACATGATAGGCGGTATCTTAACGAACCACGCCAGCTGGCCTGTCAAAATTTACCACAGAGATAGATTATAGTCTGGAATAGCACAAAGAATACTTTTTATCCAGGAAAAATGTACGGTTCCCGTGGGATAATTACCAACATCCACGCGGGCGAAGGCGCTGGCAAAATCTAGTGTTTTTTAAACCTATCCGAAATATTCACGTAGTTAAATACATATTCTGTCTGATTAGATAGAAGTACATAGTTAACTTTAGGGCTGATTTTACAAATGCCAGATATGATTTTATTATCCACGCTTCTTTTTTTGGCTAGAGAGCTGCCACGATAGTCTTGTACTCATCATTATGAACAACTTTTACTATGGGACCAAACTTCAAATCGCAAAAAAAGATCATCTGTTTTCTACATTTTGACGAGTAAATGAACATAAATGAATAATGTAATGTAAGTACAACACTATCGTGGCTCCCTAGCCAATAAAAATGCAGCGTATTCATTTTTATCATAATAAAACTGTTAAACACCAATTTTGTTTGAGCAAACCATCTTCAATATCTCAGTAGCAGCCTGGATCTGGAATCGTGCTCGGTTGATGGCAATAGGCTCGCCCTCTATGAAACGTGGGTGTACTATAGGGACACCTTTGCCCAATCCTTCGGGTGAAATACAGGCGTGGAGTTACGTCATGTGAGGATAAAAGGTGTTGGAAAAGTCAGTTCCTTTTCAACACCTTTGTAATTTACGGACTCATGAAATGTGTGTGTCAGATGTGAAACGATATAAATTGTTGCACAAATTGGAATTTTATCTAGAAAACTGCAATGCAGATAAGTTTACATTCCATAGCAATATTTTATAACCGAGTGGTTTAGAAATATAGACTTTATGCATTTTGCGTAAGCCTACTTTTCGTTTAAATGCTACTTATTCGTGTGTCAAGCAAGACTGCCACAAGGCTCTATATGGCCAAAATATGACAGCTGGATTACCCTTGAATACACCTAGAAAGAAACTGGCAAGTCCTAGAACGAAACTCCTCTTGTCTTATAAAAAAAAAAAAATACTTCCAGCCAGTCTTTGAATTTCGAGCCTTATTCCGGCTAACAGTGAGATAACACAAAATTGACAACAGAGTCACGGGTTTAAAAGCAGCTTTTGTATTTGGAACCTTAATTTTGTCAGAATAAAGTTCGAAATTAATGGGTCGATGGTTTGTTCAAGGCGTAGTGATCAATGAGCCCAATAATTTCAGTTTTAAAGACTTACGGATCGCGGTAAATAATATAAGTACAAAACAACCTGGAACTTAATAATTAAGAACCCAAATTACCCATCAAAGAAAGACGTTTACAAGTTACACTGAAAGTAATCTACATGACAAAAGAAGAATCTTTTACAAAAACCCCATTCGATAGCAGTGACTACCTTGAAACAGATGAGCATCGTTTTTGTACTACTACCTGCTTAACTTTAAAGTCGTGTTGTTAAGTTTTTGCTACGCGGCCGGTCGGTAAAGGTTGATGATTCAATTAGGGACTGTCTTTTCTTGTGGCACCTGATGTATTTTCGGGATCCCACCCGCACTGTAGAATTATTGGGAAAGGTGCACTAAAGGCACTGGGCCTGCGTATTCACCAACCCTCACTGGGCCTGCGTGGTGGCTTACGGCCCACTCCCTCTCACCGAGAGAAGGCCTTTCTCCCAGGCCAGTCGGCCTGGCAAGAAGCGCTAATTTAAAAAAACTTTGGTTTTTTTAAATACCTAAAATTTAAATGCTGAAATTGCTATTTTCATGAGAATGTAGTAGACATTTTTTTGAAGCAGTAATCCAAAGTGTCTTGTAGGTATCTTAGTACCCAGGTAGAATACCTTGACAGACAAAATAGAGAACTACCTACAATGGTAGATAGATTCCAAAGTACCTCGAAAAACATTTAACTCCACGTTTTCGCTCCATATGCCAGAACTAACCTACTGTTCCAACAATGACCCTATACACGCGAAATTGACAACAAAAGTCTAAAGTCATTGTTCACAATAACCAGGTCAATAAATTTGCCGAATCGGGCGCGGCTAGACAGCTATTGTATGGTTTAACCTGGATAGCTGATAATGATTTAACTGTGTTATCTTCGGAGATGCTAATCTGTTGGTAACTGAATGCGCTAAATTGTAACTAGGTACGTGATAATTGTAGATGGACTGAAAGAAGTTAACTCGTGTAGTATGTTATGAGAATCATGATGTCAGTCCTGAAGACCTCGATTTTCCAAGATTTTAAAAACATTATATTATGCAATGAGGGTTGCCCTTTTATAGTTTTCTGTTAACCACTACATATGTATTGGTAGTTATCCCTTACCCAATTTGTTTACCTTACATAGGTATTGGTCCCTTATCTAATTTGTTTGGGATTGGAACATCTTGCCTGTTGTCTTCTTGATTCGTAGATCCCATCAGCTATCCTCTTTCTCACATCATATCATCTATCTTACAATCCATGAATCCATCTGTCGTTCTTTTGGTCCTCCCCTAGGTACTCTTATAATAACCATCCCTTCTAATCATACAATGTAGCTAAATATGTTGGTTCTTCACGTCAATTTTGTAAGCAGTGAGTATCAAACTCACAACATGATCATCAAGCGTATCCTTTACTATACAATCAACCGTGCTATAGATGAGTATCGGGAAACAATTAATTAAAAATAATTAATAGCTTCTAAGCAATAACGAGGCAATAAATCTTTACCATGATAAGATCGATTGATTGTGATTTCAGTGTGGTTAAATGCATATTGACAGAGGTCGATCTTGAGATTCAGCCACACTTGCTACGACCAGACCTTGGGTCAGACCTCGCCGTGCTTTGGAAAGCATATCTTTCTAGTCAGAAGACTAATCTTATGTTCTAACGAACAATGTCCACGTTTTCGTCTCCTGTGCGTTCTATTGTATACTGTTCAGTGTGACTCAATGCCTTTACTTTGTATTACTAACGTTTCATAGCTCAAGAAGAAGTGGAAGTTATTTTCGTTACAGTTTTAAGTTGTTAAACTGGCTTCATGTTGTGAATGTCCAGCACAGCAACACAGCAGTCAGCATGATCACGTGGCAGCCTGGTTCCATTCACAGCTTAGTATAGGCCTCCCCCTTTTACGCCATGATTCCCTGGTATGTAGGAGTCTTACTCTGGTCTGGTCCTTTGTAGGTCATCCACCTATTTACTTCTGCCGACCTACCATCTCTGAAAATAGTTCTTCATAGAAAATAATGATATCAATACGGATCTAGTATAACTTGAATCTAACATAGGTGGATAATCGTTCGATCAATAGATAACAGAACACTTAAATACTAGGTAAATACACTACAATAGTTAGCTCGATAAGTGTTTGTTACCAATATGAGTAATATATGAGTCATGGCGTGAAAGACGATAATATTCATTATTTAGTCACTGATTGATTACGGCTATGGATAGTGGGTCATTTCCCACGGCAGGCTGGCTTCCACTGCTGAAGATAGACGATGCGTGTCTATATGATAGACCTAATAAAGTAGGAGGTTCGTGTGCCCTGGGTGGTCACACCACAATTTGTATAATGAGATCAAAGTTGAAGGTTATAATTTAAAAACAAAACTGTTGTCCTAAACTGCGTTTTCATCGGTTTTGTGATAGATCCACCTATTACATTTTTGTAGGTCATTCAAATATTTGATTGTCGTTTGTTCATTCGCCGTTTTGTTCATATGGCTAGGGAATAAACTCACACCTTCTTACCATGGCGGTAGGCAGAAACTATAGCTCGCCACCTGCTATTATCCTTACATACTCCTTTTGCTTCGACACATGCATCGGTTGTGAATACTACGCATCTGACCTTTCTGAAGGACATCACCAACAAGGTCACTATATTATGTCCTTGGTTACGGAACATGTTGCGTTTTTCTTCTTCTTTTCGTGTTCTTGTTTGTTTTTCTTTTCGTGGCTCTTTTGGCTGACCAAATACGTAGCGACCAAACCAAAATTCTGAAAATGCATATTCAGAAATCAAGCTACCTTTTAGAGTGAAACAAGAAAACTAAAACTAATCATAAGCTGACACGCTGAGCTGGCCTTTTTAAAAAAGTGCCAGGGTATTGCCGTTAAAACATCACGTTTGAGGTTAAAAACACGAACATGTCTTTATAAACAAGTAAATGCTTTTTAACTTCGCTGTGAGAGCTGTCGGATTCTATACCGTTATAGTGAATCATGCTCCGACAAAGCCCAATTTGCTTTTATACGAATTATAAAATTGTTTCCTTTGCGAAGGTCAGATGTTTATTCAGGCCAGAGTTATAAAGATATAAAATAAATGCAAGAGTTATTGTTGCAACAATTAGCAGCACTACTAAAGTTATTTAAAACTGGATATTTGCCATGTTTTTTTTTATCAGATGTTCACAAAATTTTTATGAGACCAACTTAAAGTTACTACCTTTCAAATAAAAAAAGAACCATTGAAATCGAATCTCATACGGCGGAGATATCCAGTAGCTCCTTTTTGGAAGAAGTACCTCTCCAATAATAAATCCATGATGGCAAAAAAATATATATAAAGCCCTAAAATCTGTATAGCAAGTTTCGTTCAGATCGGTTGTTAAATACGACCTGTAGAGGAGTAGCAATAAACTGACAGACGAAAGCAAATTTTGCCAGACTTGAAGCAGAGACGCTTCGCTCGCTCGATCAATAAAAACATTGATTAATAAAATCCCAGCTTTTGGTGCAGCCATACTAGTCTTTTGAAGAATTAGAAGTCCATTTTTGAGAAACGGTCGCTCATATTAACTTCCATACTGCAGAAGATAATGATAGTGTTTGGCTTTAAAGGAAAAACGATCTGAATGATTATCAAGATTCAATGTTTAAAATACAAAGGTTACTTGCACGGAGAGATAATAAATTGACACAATATGCAGTATCAGCTGACTCATTGTAAAAGGTTCAACTGAAAATAAAGTAACATTTGAAGGCTAGCGACCAGTCACTTTTCATTAGCACTGATACTTTGGAAGCTAAACGATTTTTGTTTTTCTTTTCTAACTTAATCGTTAAGCCCCATCTAGCAACCTACCTGACTGGCTTATCTAATGCTGGGCAGTTTGTTGCGCCACTTGTTCTTCCCCACTAAGGGTACGTTTCCACTGACGCGGAGCTGACCAGAGCGAAGTGGGGAAGAGCAGTGAAAAGTGGCAAGTGTTTCCATTGAAGCGGAGTGGAGATTTTGAGCACTGTGATTTTTCCGACCACCCTGCTCGACTCCGTTCTGTCCGGCTCAGGGCCGTGTGTTCATATCATAGATATAATATATTTCTATGGTTCATATAGGTATTTTGATTGAAAGTCCGCTCAGCTCCACTCCGCTCCACTTATACTGTTTCCACTGACGTGGAGTGAAGATTTCGAACACTGTGATTGGTCAATTTACGGTCCGCTCCTCTCCACTCCGCCCAGCTCCTCGTCAGTGGAAACGCACCCTTAAGCACAAGGAAGTGATGAAGGGCGGGCGTTTTGGGGAACTGTCTTATGTAATTTTGACTACTACATTTATTCTGTCACCAGGAAGTCCAAAATTTTACACTTTGCCATGTGTGTTTGACTGGAAATATGATAAAAAATCGAAAACCATCCTCGCATAGAACACGCCAAAATCGAACCTTAAAAATAACTCGCAGACAAATCACCAATCACCTTCCTCCAATATATTTCAAAATCAGAACATTATACGAGTACCCATACTGTCTATCGAAACATGTTAAACTTGCCACAGCCTGATCACTTGACCCGAAGACCGGTGCGACCGGTTCCACATTACCGCAGCCCTTGCCCGCTCACAAGCACTTCCTGGAGATGTGTGCAGATTTACGAACTGGTTTTTGTTGCTATTTATTTATGATGTGGTTATCAGTTGTCACGGGTGCAGTATATGGTGTTGTGGTTTTGAAAAATTTTGTTGAATATAAAATTGTATGTCGTTGTTCTTTTTTTAACTACTTCTTGCTAGATTTTGGATGTGGGCTTGCTTGCACCACAGAACACTAAGTATTTGTTTAAACACAATATTGAATGATGTCATCTCAATATGTTTAGTGCTAACACTAAACACATTACAGCTCCCTCCACCATCAATTTAATATGTAACATATGATATGTTACATATTAAATTGATGGTGGAGGGAGCTGTAATGTGTTTATATAATATAATAACATCAAAAGTACTCCATAACAATTATAGCCACGCAGCCACGCACCATGCAACTTAAAGCAAGATATTTGGCAATATAGCTCAGTAATTATTACCACGGAAGCAAAATACGTAACCATCACAATTCACCATGATTATAATGTGGTAGAACTATAGTTATTACCGATGGCTTTTGAAGTCATTCGACCGTACGAGTAAAAATTATGGCGATTTTGACCTCTAGATTATTATACCCACGGCTATGCGAGATTGCGTTGCGTATGTAGTTAAATATAACATCAAACCTGATAAAGCTTTTTTTTATTTTTGAACGGCCTTATGTATCAGGTTGGCGGGAAAGTCTTGCACCAAGATATAAGACGTAATGAACTTATTGATAACTTTGTTATTTACAATAATTTATCAGTAATATAATCCCCAAATAACTCTATTACTCTGACCCATCTAGTTGGTAGATTGTTGATGCCCTGCGCCCAGAATTCCGGAGGCTGTGCAGAAAAGAAATTGTCCACTGCCATTTTGAGGTCTTCGTAGTTTTGAAAAATTTTCTCACGCAAATAAAGCTTTAGTGGTCGGAACAAGTGATAGTCGGATGGTCGGATAACCGGGTGCCATCCAAGCTCTACGATTTTTGTCGAGTCTCCGAAGCGACATGAGGTCGCGCATTATCATGGAGTAAGTGAACATTTACACGTCTCGGTCGTTTTTCTCTTATTGCTATTAGCCAGTTTCTGAAGCTGTTCAGTATAAATGGAAGTCGTAATCGTCCTTCTCGCAGGGAGAAGCTCGTAATAGAGTGGGCCCTTCGCATCCCACCAAACGGAGAGAAGATGCTTGCGTGAGTGACGGTTGGGCTTTGGCTGCGTTGGTGGCTCTGCGTCGGTATGGAAGCCAGACGCCGCCGCCGTGCCGTGTGTTGTTATCATAGAGAATCCAGCTCTCATCGCCGGTTACCAGATCTTCAAGAAACTCTTTCCGATGTGGCTGAAAAAGAAACGATTCACAAATACTAACTCTGACTTGACCATGACTGTCAGTTAGTTGATGTGGAATCCATCGTGCCATTACTTTACGATAGCCAAGTTTGTGTAAATGAGCCTCGACGGTCGAATGATGACAGCCAAGAGTCTCTGCCTAATCACGCGTATTTATTTTTGGATTAGCCTTTAAACAGCGGAGTAATTCCTCATCGTCGAAAGTGGATGGTCGCCCAGATCGCTCGTGATCTTCAAGCGGCTTATCTTCCATCGCGATACGACACCTTCACCGAACGCTTTTCTGATGTTAGCAGTAGCCACACTCACGTTGTGTCCCTGACGCCACTCGTAAAAGATGATCGTTCGAAGTTGATGTTCACTAATCATTTTCACAAACTAACCAATTCCTCACTAGCGCGCCTTTATATACCCTTGATGTGAGCTTCGAGAACCTTCTACAATATTTTTACGTATTCCAGATCAATACTAAATATTCCGGAAAATTCTAGTAATTTACAATTTCTTGTGCAATATTTTTCCGCCAACCTGATATATAGAATGCAAAAAGATTTTGTTAATTATGGTCTATGGTGCTAGCGAACACTGGAGAATGAGACCATGTCGTGATAGTAAATTAAGGTATAAGTTATAAAAATAAGGGAAGCCCAAAGAAACGATTTAAGGATTGTGTGAATGATGATATGGATAGAAAGGAGGTGACTATTGAGATGAGGGCTAATAAAGATGTTCCTATGGAAGAAGATGTGCAGCACCAAATCCTATTGGGATACGGGTACGAGGATAATAATTTGGCGCAGAGCTAAAATATTATTATTTTGGTCCTCATAAATCTTTTAAGCAATCAGCTTGTAAAGATCTAAAACTGAATTTGGCATACTTTGACTTCAACAAATATACACAATGCACAATGACATAACATTTCCAGAAACTATTATTTCGATATTCTCTCCGAATCGCATATAATGGTACAAAATTGACTGATTTCAAATACTTGGAACAGACAGACAGACTAGGTCTATAATGTACCTCTATTGTTTTAGTTCTCAATAGAAAATATGGAATGCATTGCATTGTCTTGCTTACAAAGATCTGAATATGATTGGTAAATATGTATTAGATAGCTTTGGATGATAGAATTAAATTACTGGTTATTAAATATTTCGTGATTTTTTGGCTGAGACTGGAAAAACGGCTACCTTGTCTATTTTCGTTATCATCGTAATAAGTCGAGACATATCCACTGCTGAACAAAGGCCTCACGTCAGCATCGCCACAGCGATCGATCCTATAGTTCCCGCATTCAGACTAACATAAATTCCATTTTTTCTAGGTGGTTAAAAAAAAACACCTTTTAAACCTGGCTATCGCCAAAGGGGAATGAGGCATATTCAAACGCGATCTGACGACTGACATTCACCCATAAGCCAAGCCTCCTAATGCAGTTTAGGAGACCCAACTTGAGTATTGGATATTGCTAAAATTTCTGCACTTGCAAATTCACTGCTCAAGTATAGTGGTAAAAAATGAAATATAACTACTATTTCCTCACTTACACTAAGTTCAAAGATGACCAACAAAATTAGCCAGACTATTGACCTAGATACAGAGCTAAAGAGCCCATTATCCTTAAGCTACATGACCTAACATCCAATGTTATCTCATCAGCATGCATGAGGGACCAATGTTGCGACAAGTACGTAAAACATCATCAAGTACGTAAAACTGTGGTGATCGATAGAACATATTTGTTAGTGTTTATGGTTGCAGAAGAAATTAGATCTTTAAAAGACGGAGAGGAATCAAATCCAACCTAGAGTATTTAGAAGTCTGGTTTCGAAATCTTGCAACAAAACTTAGTGGAAACGCGGTCATCAGAGTTCGGAAAAAAATCCGGAATTTTGTTTTTATACGGAATATATTCTGATATACAGGGTTATTTGTAAAACACCAGCAACCTCTTAAGGGGTCATTGTACTCATCATTATGAACAACTTTTACTATGGGACCAAACCTGAAATCGCGAAAAATAAATCAGCTGTTCAGTACATTTTGACGAATTATGCGAACATAAATGTACTGAACAGCTGATTTTTTTTTCGCAATTTCAGGTTTGGTCCCATAGTAAAAGTTGTTCATAATGATGAGTACAATGACTCCTTAAGAGGTTGCTGGTGTTTTACAAATAACCCTGTATAAACACTCGTTTTAACATTACTCCCAATTTTGGGTTTCTTTTGAAAATCTCGCTCCACTACCGACCTTGCTGACTAGCTCATCTTTTCCCTACCACGTGAGCTCTTTTCGTATATTCTGTTCCTATAAGAAAACTTGGGTCTTCACTATCGTAATACAGCACATCGTTGGTATTTAAAACCACGAAGCAATCCGTCAGTCAGTCTGTACAAAGTGAGAGTGGCGTTTTGAGGGCACCTCGGCACGACCTTGTACATCTAGCTCAGCCGACGAATCCGATGCATTTGAGTAATTAGGTTTTTGTTCAATATCTTTTGATCGGAAGTGTTTTAGACATTTAGCGATTAGGTTATATGATGTTGATGTTTGAGGGGTTTGTATTTTAGGAAAGTGAAACGGTATTGGTGTCAATGAAGCGATCGTCAGAATATTAAGCAGCTATCACGCTTCGCTATTGCAGATTATGTCACTAACTAAAATGTGCCTGTTCCGAAAGTATTTGATGAAATGTAAGCAAATAGTTAACGAAAACATGTGAATGCCAATTTGTAGCGCCACTTACAAATTGATTTGGTAATTTTAATACTTAAAGCTGAAATTCTAGTTCTAGATCTCTCCAAAGAGGTTTTTCAGTTGACAATTGAAGTTAATTTTATAACCTCAATTTTCTTCGATGATTTTGTCAATTACAATTTAATAATAACGTCAAACAATAATTGTTAAAGTAAAGTTAAATCCTTCTAAATACAGATGAATGTGTTACTAATTACCTTTAGAGATTGATTGTGTAAGAATTTAACCAAAACTGAGGTTGTTTATTGGTAATTTCGTCAGAAACTTTTCGAACATACTATATTTATTCGGGTACATAAACACTCGTTTAACATTGCTCACATTTTTTTTTTTAATCTCCCAAGACTGAAGATTCTCTATGTCCTGCGCATCATGGGCAGGTGTCAGGCAGAGAAATAGCCTTTTCTGATTTGGTGTTCGAATCACTAAACAGACGATTTGTTGTAATAAGACCTTATGAATTCGACGAGTTTTTGCATCAATAAAGTCACGCTTTTGACAAGACTGCAGCAACACAAGGTCGACGGTTAAAATGAATGGCTAACGATGATAATCTGCGACGGTCACCAGTCGAGGTACTGAGGTTAGGCTGCGATTGAGAAACGAAGGAAACGCGTGCGAGTATTAAGGGAAGTTGAGATGTGAGTAATCACTTTGGCATCCAGAAGATTTTAGGTTTCCTCGTAGGGATATCCAGTATAAGCTGATCTCACATTGTATGGGATTTCCGTACAATGAGAGTTCAGCTTATACTGGAACTTTATAGCTTCATATATAGCCGTGAGTAAATTTGTCTCGCGATTTTTTACCTGCATAAAAATGTGTCCAACAATCCATCTATTGATGTAAAGGTTAGATTGACGATTTTGACATCATTTACAGTCGAAAAGAGAGAGAGATAGAGATGAAGATGACTGCAAGACCGAGGATAAACGTGCTATCCTAAGAAGATAACAACTAGTAGGATTCAAGCAGGGTAAAGAACAATGGGGATTTGACACCGAAACACTTAAAACTGCTCATGGTTTAATATGCAAAAGTGATATTAGGTATTATATGAACTGCAATTGCATTGTAACCTTGCAATTCTATATCGCATCTTAATCACCACCATACACAATGCACACAGTCCTCAAGTTACACTTCAATTCACATGCCGATGTTAAGAGCAGCAATTCATCAAAACCAGTCATTACAAACGAATATCTTCATTTTAACGACTTTGAACCTGCGGCCTTTCGCGGTCACTTCTAACTTATAAATAATTGAACTGACGATGTGTCTAACGTATCTTAGCTCGCAGCGATGTTGCCACTTCATTTCAAAGTACTGGATTTGCATTTTCTACATTTGCATTAGAGTTCTTTGTAGTAAAGCTCGTTCAGGGTCTACTTCCAGGCCTATTTCTATCATCAAGCAGTGTTGCCGTGTACCAGTTTGAATGGTATGGGTGCCGGTGTCATTATGAGAATTTGGGAAATTTTAGAGCTCAGTCGCTGTGATGATAACGCATCTGCAATCCTCTGACCCTCTCCTGTTATCCTCTTTACATCAGGTCATCTTTTTGCTGGCGAACCAATAATCTATTTTTATAACAAAATAACAGCATTTTATTAAATGCATATGAAAGCATATACGGTGCGGTATAAGAAAAATAAAAAACAAAAACAATTTTAAAAAACTTGTATGACTGTCTGTCTATTTGTTCCGGCTAATATCTGAAACGGCTGGATCGAATTTGATGGGACTTTCACTGGCAGATAGCTGATGTTATAAGGAGTAACTTAGGCTGCTTTTATTTTAGAAAGGAATTAGGGTTCCACGCAAAAAATTAAAACCCATGAAATTGTGAAAAATTCCGATTCAAATAAGAAGAATTATTTATTAAGAAATTTCTTTGCGATATATTCTCCACAAATATCAACTTATACTGGCCACGTCTTCTACTCGTCTAGACGTCAATTAAGGAGATCCCACACACGTGTGATGAACTGATGACAAGTCGTTAACAGATAAACTTGACATAACTGCAGTTCAGTTTGACGTCACTTCTAATGAGTTATTGTTTGGCTAACGATTGTCATATTTAACCGTACTTCACAAGTCAGACAACGAATGACACAAATTCAAGCAATAGAATTGTTTCGTCAATACCGAAATTTGATCACTCTCTAACATTGTTTTGGCAACTTTTTTTGCTTTTCTGAAACAGTTACTTAGTACTCATCTGATAGTACGTGGTTACTCGCGTCGTTTACGACCATAGGCCTGTAACACCCCAAAGGATTTGTGTGGCCCTGAAGCACACACAGTTTAAATGCCTCATGCAGGTACCTATTTGTAATCTCATCGACGCCTGTAATAGTTTTAACCCTTCGGATGTCATATGATCATCATTCTCCTGCCCTTGTCCCAATTTATTTGGGGTCGGCGGAACATGTTCCTTTCTTATATACTTCCTATTATTCGACGCCTCGGTAGTCACCCCGTTTTTAGCCATATCATCTTTCACTCAGTCAATCCATCGTTTCTTTGGCCTTCCCCGTATAACCATCCACATTCATACTCCAAACTTTACCTCCGCATCACATGCCCATACTATGACAACCGATTTCCACACAACTTTTCAGTCACCGGTGTCACATTCAGACTTTCTCTTATATAGTCATTTCTTATTCATATACCGAACGTATATATCGGCGAGACACAATGGCTTTTTAATTATTTCTGTAATTGACCGCATACGAGTGGTTAAAACCGGTGCTGTTTGGCGTTATAATAATATTAATGCTGGACGTACTTTATTGAAGAAACTCTTTCACCAAAATATTGATTAAAATAATAAACCAATCTATAAACCATCGACCTACTTTTCTAGTTTCACCAAAGAACTGCTCTAGATAGACTACCCTTGGCGTGTCACATCTATATAAAACGTAAAACAGTTTCACTAGCATATATAAACGTTGAGAGATCAAACCATGTTGTTATCCAATTAGTAACTGTTAAGTGTTAGGTAACCGACCTGTGTTTTTACACGTGTTTAACGTGTCTTATACATTGTCTGATTCTACACGATTGTCTTATACAATGTTCGGTTTTATTTTCTGTGGTAATAGGTTCCTATTTCAAAAAATGGAACGTTATGCTTTCGATGCGTTACTGTTTATAATTCCTTATGCTTTGGTTTCCTAAGACAACGGTCACACAATAGCGGCTGTCCAAATACCAGAGATTTTTTTGATTCCTTAATGTCAAATGCTGGTGAAAATGACAGATTTTGATGACGGCCGTTTCAATACTACAGAAACTCTTTCCTAGGCAACAGTTGCTTTAGGGGTATTTTGAATATGCTCTGAAAGTTTTACTTGTAAATGTTTATGAAAGATGAAGGTGACAGGCTTTCAAGATAAACTATGAATGTTTTGATGTTGGTACAGCAGCCTGGAGAATTGATTTTAATGTAGGTACATCAGTGCCAATTTCACCAACGAAACTGAAGGCGTTCAGCACATCTAAACTGCGTTCGAGAGCTGACAGTGTCAATATTCTACAACAATGGTGACATTGACAGCTCTTCTCTCTGAACGTGATCGCATACAGTTTCATAGCTGAATTTCGCCGTCAGTAAGCATAGTCATTATCATCTGCCTAGCCTTTTCCCAACTATGTCGGGGACAGCTGAATACTAGTATTTTACATGGAGCGGCTGTCTGTCTAACCTCCATAACCCAGTTACTGGGTAATACGATACCCCTTGGTAAATCTGGTTGTCAGACTTTCGGGCTTCTGACGGCTCGCAACGACTGTCGAAGATCCACGATTGACAGCCGGGACCAACGGCTTAACGTGCTTCCCGAGGCACGGAGGGGTCTTGGTATGTAAAGACGGTCACCCGTCCACGGACCAATCCCGGCAAGCGTAGCTTAACCTGATCGATTGTCCCGTGCGGCTGTTTTTGCTTGATTACTTAGCCACAGGCCCCTCAAAACACCGGCAAAAATATTTCTGGCAAATCAAACGTGGTCGTAAAGTTTATGGCGAAAACCGATTCTTTTTTTTCAGTGTGTAAGTAAATGTATTATCTATTTAAACTTTTTAGTGGGTGTACGATTAGATAATATACCGTGAGTTTTGCAATAATCAACCATTAAAAAAAAACATGGTTAGAGCAAGAAATGAGTTTTGAGATTTAAAGTCTGTATGGATAGATATTCAAACTAAACTACCTACATACAAACATAACAGTTTTGATAAATTTACCAGTTATTATGTACAAGTACATAGTGAACAATTTCTTTTGTACAATAAATACAATTAAAATGTGCAATCGTTGGATAACTACATAATATGAAAGTAACTAGGTACGCTTCCGATTTCTCTACGAAATACTTTATATGCTTATATTAAATTGATGTTTCGTGAAACATGTGTTTGAGAGCTAAGGAGAATTGTCTCGTTGAAAAAAATATTAGTAGGCGCAGTTTGAATCCACGCCGTTTGTTTTCGTGAAAACTGATTGAATTTGTCTACGGTTTCCGATACTGTCGTAGTCATTGTATTTGCTCGACACTAGACTTAGTAGGCTCACTGCACACCTTATAAAGTAAGCTTTCTACGGTTTAAATAATATTTTTCAGTTCTGAGTAGATTTACGGCCGATATGAAAGGACACCTCAAACTTTTTTGCTATTTGCAACAGATTTTCTTACGGTTTCTGACGCTGCCGTAGCTATTGTATTTGCTCGGCACTAGACTTTTTTAGCTCATTGCATTTCTTTTGATGCAAGCTTTCTTCAATAGCGATTGTTTTCATTTCTGAACAGATTTACGGCCGATATGAGACGACATCTGACATTATTTTGCTATTTTCAACTTCATATTAATTTTAACCCTATTTTGGCCAAAATATCTGTTGTTTCTTTTTAGGTCCTGGTTTTTGAACTGATATTTAGAATTGATATTTCGACACATCGTGAAAAGTAGTGGGTCGCGCGCATGCGCCTGCGCTCACAGTGTGACGTCATAGGCAAATTATATCCGGCTTTAAAATTGTTATAAATATGGCCTATCTTTTGAATGCTCAACCATTACTCTAGCATTTAAAGTCTCGTAGTTATTAGTGGTTGAAATCTTACATGTTTTTGTCAATCAGAAATATTGAACCTACCACCAGTACACCGAGCAAAAAAACGTTTTCACTTCAAAATTAGATATCCATGACATTACAAACGTATTAGGAACTGAAAAGTATAAAATACTAGCTAATACGCGTGACTACGCTTCTGTAATTTGTCCAACAGGAACGGTATTTTTTTACCGGGATAAAATGTAGCCTATGTTACTCTCCGACCCATAAACTATGTCTATGCAAAAAAATACGTCATTCCGTTGTTTCGTTGCTGTGTAAAGAAGAACAAACAAACTGAAACACTTTCTTTCACATTACATACCAAAATGTATCAAATTGGCTCGACGTTCACTCTGGACTGCCCAGGATACCTTTTGGTTCTAAACAAATCCATCGACAACTCATTTGTTAGAGCTGAAACTTTTATCCAGCCAGTACGGATTTAGGCTCATAGTTACAATATCGGCATGTTATAACAGCCTTCGAGTATAACCAAGCTATAAATACTTAAACTTTCTCGTTCGTGTAACAAGTTTTCTATTACCTAAGGGCTGCCAAGGTCGCCTCAAGGGTGACGATCTGACCTCACTCAAGGGAAGGCTGTGACATTTAAACAAACATGTTCACGTTTACAGATGTTCACGCTCATTTTTCACATGTAAACTTTTTAGTAAATCGTGATACACAATTTGTGGGATAAACATTATTAATTTAGCGTTAGATCTTCCTAATTGGATTAAATTATGCCTAAGCCATTGTACGCAAATAATTGTAATTATTTTTCTGGCTGACGCAGATTTGGGCGGGCCACACTTTCGTACATCTTTAACCGACGAAAAAAAGGAGAAGGTTTTCAAGTCCACCCGTATACAGGGTTATTGGTAAAACACCAACAACCTCTTAAGGGGTCATTGTACTCATCATTATGAACAACTTTTACTATGGGACCAAACCTGAAATCGCAAAACAAAATCAGCTGTTCACTATATCTTGGCGAATTATGCGAACATATAATAAATGTACTGAACAGCAGATTTTTTTTCGCGATATCAGGTTTGGTCCCATAGTAAAAGTTGTTCATAATGATGATTACAATGACCACTTAAGAGGTTGTTGGTGTTTTACCAATAACCCTGTATATATAGTTTTTTTTTTCATGTATGACCACGCATAACTTTTTACAGAGTAGTCCGATTTGAAAGATTTTTATTTTGTTTGAGAGGAGTAGGTATACCTTGAAGTTGGTCCCATATAAAATGCTAATGCAAACTTTTCTTGGGTAGTTTATGAGTTATCTTTAATAATACATATTTTTCCCACTTTTTATGTGGATGATGTTTTAATTTCTTTTGGTATTTGAATTTTTACAAAAAAAAAAAAACATCCGAATTCCAAAGAAACATTAAACTGAAAATAAACATTAATTTTTAAACAATACTATAATAATAACATTTAAACTATAATTTCGGAAGTCGGTGGCAAAAACCGAAAATACAAAACCAAAGACAGTGTTTTTTTGGAAAAAAGTTTTTTTGTGTAATAATAATATTGTGGGACATTTCACGCACGATCATCTGATCCCAAACTAAGCAAGAGCTTGTACTATGGAAACCAGATAACTGATATACTACATACACTACTTTTTTTAAATTGAATTACAGTTAGGTAACTCTGCAAAGCGTAGTGTGTCAATCTGTATTCTGTTATACTACACACTGCCTGTGACCAATCATTTGAATTTATCCGAATACCTATTGACAAAAGTTGTGTGGTCCTGTTTTGATTGAAGTGTTAGTTCAATTAACTCTTAGAATTAATGTTTTCACAATACCTATTAATGTGTTCATTATGATAGCGTTGTTTGTTACAATGGTGAATCAAAGCAATTGTTTTATCTAAACATTGTGGTATTATTATGATTCTGATCTAATGTTGAACTCTCTTAATAACATCCGTTATGAAGATGTATTCAACCTTCACTGTCATTCGTCCTTCATGGATTGTTTCTGGCTTAGAAAATGTTTGTATCCTTTGTGAACCATAGGTACCTACCTTATTCTTTATAAGTCTAATCGAGACTCTTCTTTGCCAATATCGGGGTCTAGTTTTATAGTCTACGTATAAATATGCCCGCAGATTTGGTTCCCCGGGTTGATCAATTGCGTTCAATTTCTTTTGTAGTAATATTAGCAATCGCTTCAATTGCATTTGGTAGACGATCAATTTGCGCATCAACTCAGCCCATCGCAGTTCACTGCTAGACAAGGGCCTCTCCCAGGCTGCGCCACAACATCCTATCCTTCACCTTCCGCATCCAGCTATAACCAATTTTCGCATGAATGTGTATCAATTACGTAAAAATTGACAATTGCAATTGATCGTTTCGGGGACCCCTTACTCGTCGTTGGATAAAAATCTGCAGGCATTTTTTATATCTAAGACTGATAGGTAAAACCATCCGTAGATATTTGAAATGGCTCGTATTTTGTATCTTATCGACATAGAAGTATTTTCTGTAATTCCATCGCCATAATATCACGAGATGACTTCCATCTTGGTACTGATAATGTTTATCATTATCAGAGATCGCACGACGCGCATATACTTCTTGTTTTATCAGCATCACGCTTTCGTAATCCTCTTGCTAAATAGTTTAGTTATTTTATCACGATAATATTTTAGCATACCTCTGTAGTTTCTTGGCTAAATAATAACAGCTGCACGGGTCGATCGAAGGTTAAGTTACGCTTGCGGTGGTTGGTTCTTGGATGGGTGACCATACATTACATATCGTCACCCCTCCGTGCCTCGGATCCCGGCTGTTATTCGTAGATCTTTGACAGTCGTTACGGGTATACAGATGCCCAGATAACCAGTCCTACCAAGAGGTTATCGTGTTACCCAGTAAACTGGGTAGTTGGTGAAGGTCGTATAGGCAGTCGCGCTATGTAAAATTCTAGTATTCAGCTGCATCCAGTTTGACTGGAAGCCGATCCCAACATGATGATGATGAATAGCACATAATATGTATTACCTACTTATATGTCCACAGATATTATTAGAAACATTATCATTCGAGTAATCCATCAATATGACAGAAACATAACTACTGTAATTTTATACATACTCGTAGATATATACAATCTATGTGTAAATATGTAAATTGATTGTCGCACATAAAGGAACCAAGACATAGTCCACTACTTACAGTCAGAAGGGATTAGGAAACCAAGGTAGCTTTAAAGAGACTGCGTGCTCAGCTAATGCAATAACGTAAAAAAAAAATTGTTACGAAATCACGGAATATCCATTCCTCAAAGCATGACATGCATGGTAGTCCAATAGATGATAAAATAGATTTAAGATATTATATTGCCATTGCTAGAACCTGCTGTGGTCCTATTTCTGAATTCAAGATATTATTATTACCTACTAATATTATCTTTCTGTGCGAGTGAAAGTCCTTGCTTTCTTTTCTCTTCTCTCTAATTTGGTGTTCGTGTGATAGTGGTCAGTGGTCATAACCCTTCAAATGACCGCTATAATCTCCAAAATCATCTGCCTAGTTTTTTTTCCCAATTATGTCGGGAAGGAGGGAAGACCAAAGAAAAAAATGAATAGATTGTATGTGATTTGGATGAAAAGGAGAGGATTGTGAAGTGCCGATACGCGGCGCGAGTCTTGGAGGCAATTACCTACATTTCATACAATTATTTACATAAATATTGTTTCGGGCGATAACGTTTTAACCCCCCTAAATCACCCTCCACTTTACGAAATGAGACAATTTTGATTTCATTACATTTAGTACACCTTAGTCTAGGTCTGTACGGTTTTCTTTTGTAGTAATTCAATTGAATTTAATAATTAAAAAAAAAAAAAAACACTCGAGGAAGTGTTTATGTCAAAAATATAGATATTTAAATGCTAATTACTTATATCGTATGCAATATTTCTTTATAATAAAAACGTATGGATCTAGTTTTTCAATATACTTACAACATTTCTAAAAATGATGAAAATAAGACTATGTTTACTGGGAGAAAAACATCTCTTTTTGTTATGAAAATTTACAGCTTCACAATCCCCTTAACAGAAGAGAATGTTAATCATATTGCGCCGAAACCAAATGTAGAAGACAAAAGGACAAGGGAATGTAGAAGACAGTACAACACAGGTTTCACAGTGGGTACCCATACCCTATGTGAAACCTGTTTTACTTGAAGACCAAAAGCGTCTGCTGCTCTATCTCCTAACACCCAATGGATTTAAAATAGTCATAAAAAGGAAATCTATATTTTCCTAATAAAACTGCCGTCAAAATAATATATATAATACTTGACAAATGTCATAATGTTCGGCAGTTATATAGGCCGATCAATTTGTTAGATATGGAGTGACTACAACTATGTCCCTAGTGTCCTTTTGTGGTGAACTATGTGGGTTGTCGGTTGATATATATGGCGTTATGGGCTAACCAGTTAATGAAATTTGTTTTTTGTAAGTTTAGGCTTGTTAATTTTTTAGTTATAAACAACTCCCGTATGTAGTTTCTTTCTCACTATTCTTAGTCAGATACAGGAGTAAGGTTTAAAACCAGTATTTCGTAAGAACAAATTGGGATATGTATATTATATCCATTTGCCGTGCAATCGTGCGTCTTTGACGAAATGTTATCAAATGAATATGCCAAGAAATTTTTAGACCATCACAATGTTACGGGAAGAGTACAAACTAACCACTTACAAGTTTACGCAAATTCTCTCAGAGATCGCGTGGGTGTTGATACGGAATAAGACATTCTTATGTAAATACAAACATCTCTCACACATAATTTGTAGTTGCATTCCTAAGACGTGGGGTATCGTGTTTATACGAAGAAAGATGAACATCTTTAGTTATTATACTTGAAGAATTGGCAGCTGCAACCACCTGTGGGTATTTGGTACTGAAATGCAACAAGAATAATTTCTGAAACTTGCAAAGGTCATACGTCAATTGTCTCTTGATATATTGCTGGTTCTCAAAGATATTGTGGATACAAATAACTAAGGTAAATTTTGGCGAATTTAGTTACGCACTACGCACCCTGCGTAGTGCGTATGATTTGAATTTAGATATTTTATAACGATCTATAAAGTTTTTTCAAAATTTCTCGTTTTATTGTTCTTGTTTACTTCAAATGTAGTGTTTATTGATAGAGAAATTTGTGTCTAAGCTATTGAAAAAACAAAAAAATAAAACTAGGTATGCCATAGGCTTCTAATCCATTCTCCTATTGTTCCCAATTTTTTTTCAAGACGGTAAAGAAAATCATCCAGTATAGTGTTTCTAATTTGCTTGTGGAATACAGCTAGAATCCCTGGTTGAACGGTTATGGCCTTTTCCTAAGTATGTATGTAGGTTTTAACAATCCAATAGTTCTCAGACATTGATCTTCCCCTGACATATTATTCCGGTAGGTTTAGATTTCCACAGCCCACGGACTGTATAGTTTTAAATCCTGTTTGTCAATTCTCGATCAACATTTTTGTTTTGCGTACTTACCGATGATGTTATTTGAGCCTGTCTCTCATAATAACATAGGTACTTGATTGTCATTACACACAAAAATGCTCCTACTTTGCATTGCGTAGTGAACAGCTATTGTAATTTGAGAAATTGAGGCGCTTGCTCAATTCTGCCGAACAAGTAAGGTTTTTTTACCAATCGCATTAGCGTAAAGTCGCATATCTTCATGCTATGGACGTAATCACGGCAGTGGAAAATCGTTTGAATAAAATTTGAATGAACAATGGCTTGCACGTCAGGTAGATACTTTACGTAAAACAAAGTTTGGTCGAAATAAAGTTTATGAGCCGTCCAGCGAAAGTTAATTGAAATAGGGCCGATTTCGGGGTTTGCGTATGGTGTAATAGCATGGTATGGTGTATTGCAATATTGCATAGATCAGATATTTAATGGGAGCAGACGTATTAAAATTACCTTTATTCGTAATATCCTCTTTTAAATTACCATACCAGCCGATCTGCCGACGTATTCTGTTAAAATTCAATGTGAAAACGTTAAGTGTGTTTGAAGTGAACTGTCAAGGTTTTCACGCTGAAATTTTTACAGAATAGACCGACTGTTCCAGAGAAGGCTCATCAAGGCGGCTGTTACAGATTTTACTATCGAAAGGCAACGCTCATATCATGAAGGACTCAAAATAAAACCTACTACTTACAATATAGATTCCACCACAATAAGAGTGAGATAAACTTAAAATAATCTGTATTTATTTATGTATGGGACTGTAAAATATACATGGAAAGTCAATACAACATTTTGACTGTACTGCCTATCATGTCGCAGGTCGTGGGTTCGATTCCCATCCAGGACAAACATTTGTGTGCATGAACATGTATGTCCTGAGTATGTATTTACAAAAAAAAAGTAGTATATGTAGTATATCAGTTATCTGGTTTCCACAGTACAAGCTCTGCTTAGTTTGGGATCAGATGACCGTGTGTGAAATGTCCCAGGATATTATTATTATTAACATGCAATGCGTAAAACAAGATGTGAAAAATGCGTGTTTGTTATGGATTGGAAGATGATGTGCGAATGATAAGTAAATAAAAAATATAAAATCATAATAACAGGGTTGTGGAGGACAGATTGGCAGCCACTCCTGTAAAATTATATTCAGTAGCTTCCTGTTATACTGCAAGCCGATCCTAATATAGTTGGAAAAGACTATGCAGTTGATGATAGTGGAGTAAATGAAACATGTCATGTATAGCTTTAAGTAAACCAAACCATCTCTTTAGACGATGCATGTTTAATACCTCATATTAAAGGCAGGCAGAACTGACTGGCAGAAAATTAGCATAGTGATTATTTTATGGAAAGACCGTGACCAGTAATTGCACTCGTTTTACTAAGTAATACCTATAATATAATTATGACTAATGAGACTACAGGATCAGCTGTTTCAATTAAGAATAATGTAATGAAGAATCATGCAGTTATGAGAAGTTCCAAATCAAATATTGCTTCTATAATTTCAAATATATTGATCCCTTCTGCCATAAGACAAGTGTCAGTCAAGTGAAGTAAGCAAAATAATTAAGACAGTATTGAAAAATACGTACTAACGTAAAAAGAAAAAAAAAGAAAATGATAATTTAATCTATGTACAGAATTAGTAGCATTCATCAGTTAGTACATTACATAACTAACTAAATATTGGCAATAGCGTGAGGCTAATAAGTATTGATAATCAGGAAAGGCAGTTAGTTGCATGCCAATAGGGATGGGACTGGTTCCAAGACGATGCAAGAGTCAAGTTTACAAGAGTCCGCGTAATTTACTGAGCAATCATGAAGATATCGCTCAGATCCTTTTAACACAAAGAAGGTTGAACAAGCAATGTCTCCCTTAGGGCCGACATAGTAACTAATGGTTGAATTTTGGCTAAATCTGAATGAGTTAACATGAATGTATTTATGTTAACTATATAGGTTACATTCTATGCCCCATTACATATATACTAGATTATGATGAGTGATACTATCGTTATGAAATTTGATTCTAAGTCTATCATGTCGTGATGATTATCGTATGATTATGATACCTCGTTATATTGCAGCTATATAATTACCTACTGAAATCATTAAATACGTAAAGGCTGTATAAGATGACCAACTCATAGCGTGGGTGCTTTAAATGTCACATTGACTTCATAATAGTCTGACTTAGCTAGGAAAACAGCTTTTTGTTCAATACAATCAATCCAATCTGATTGTATTGAACAAAAAGCTGTTTGTTCAATATCGTCATAATATCGATATTATAGTGTATCCTATTATGGAAGACCATGACATTAAAATCGATGACTACTACACTACAAAGATTGTTATAATAACTGATGATGTAAAGACTGAATTAATTAAAATGCTTCTATATAATGAATTGTTAAACCAGATATGACTAACAACAGTTTATAAACCTTGAAGAATACAGTCAATTCCGTAATCTGCTAAATTTTTAAATTTGTTTAGATTTGGAAGTTTTTAGTTTTAGCTTATTTGAGTCATCTCAAATTATCTTTGTCTAATTTAGTGTGATGTTCCACTGAATCTACTAGCAAGTAAAATTACGAAAATTTAACCTTACCAAATATTATATAGCGTATATTTCTGCTGTCACTATTATTTGAGTGACTGTTTGATACATGATTAGTAGTTAACTTGCACATTGATTCCTATTTTACAATATAAAAAATAGATGTGATATCTATGCACCGCTGCTTGTACCTACCCCTTAGAATATAGGCGAAATGTTATGTTGTTATTGAAAAACTGTAGTGACTATGACTAATCCGTCTTGCTCATTAAAGTCTAGGCTTGCGCTTACGTCCATCACTATTCGGAACAGAGGCGCACGCGTTGGTTTCACCGCGTTCCCTATATGGTCGGGGCCGTGAAATCTATTGGTTTACATGTTATCTTGCGTTTTAGTTAGTACACATAAACTGTTTTTGTTATGAGTATTGTCTTGTTGCGGATTTGAATGTGCTATGTTGCTGATGAGAAATTATGATGTCTTATATTTTCTAGCTATGTACGAGTAGATGCTTCTATGCAAAATGAATAATTAGTTGGAGAAGTGTGTTAGATTTGGGAGCAGAGACTTTTGTCCAGCTGTGGGATAATACAGGATAGATAGATAGATCATGTTAGAGATCCTTTTGGGAAATGACATCACAAACATCTATGTCACCTGAAATAGATTTTTGTGATGTCATTTCTGCTTCTTTACAATGAATAAGTTTCGATTAAAATTACTTAGTGGATTAGTAATAATATGTGTGGCATTTGTTAATTGAAAAATTAAACAATAAAAGCAGCTATTGGTTTTGCAAGCAATACATAATGGTTATATTTTGGGTTGTCCTAATCCAACAGGATCATTACAACTTATGAAGACAGTATTGCAGCCACAGTATAAAATATATACCCATATAGTACAAGTATAGTAGCAGAGTGCGAATTTCACCAATGACACTGAACGCGATCAGCACGTCTAAACTGCGATCAAGTCATTGCGTGTACTATATTATTTTAATTATTGTGAATGTGAAGATCATGTGGGTCATTGCTTTTTTCTTTATTTTATTTTCTCTCAGTTATTTTTAATCATGGTCTGGCAGTTTGAGTAATTTATGCGGCCTACCCCAATGTCCTTTCTTTGGTATTGTTCGTCGAATCGTTGAGCTCCTTAAGTTCTGAGTAGAGTATGGACTTTAAAAGAGACTGTGACTTCTGAGTTTGTTTCGGCCTTTGTTCTCAGAATAGTCAGATAGGAAACGCCGACCTCATCTAGTTAAAAAAAATAAAATACATGATTGACGTGTAAAAGTGTTTGTACAAACCTGCTTACAGAAATAAAATTATTTATCATTTATCAGTCAGTGTCAAAATTCCATAACAATAATGACAGTGACAGCTCTTGAACGCGGTTTAGACGTGCTGATCGCGTTCAATTTAATTGGTGAAATCCGCCCTAGGAACATGATGTCTAATCTCGCTTTCACTTGTTTCCTCCATTTCTTGATAAACATTTTTTTAAATTAAAAGTACGCCATAGTTTAACACATTTAGCAGCTAAAATATAACATTGAAAATATCAATACATCGTTAGTAGAATGTGAGCTTTATGGTCGATAATTTCACATTAATCACACATTTGCCCTTGAACTAGTCACGTTGTCATATCGATATTCGATGGCTATGGAAAGTATGACATGTGGAAGTTCTAATGGGTTTTTTTTTTGAAGGACGATCAATACTGTGAAACGCTAGTGTGGGCGTCATTTGTGGGTACCTAAATGATGTCGAATTATTGAAGAGAAGGGTTGCCTGAGTTTTTGATATTGTTTCAGCGCGCTATGTGTGTTGATCCTAAATATTACGTATTTATTTTTAAATAGTAAGATCTACTAATATTATCAAATGATTATTTACTCACTTTTAGCCACACAGCAGACTAGGGAATAGGTAGCGTATGCTGTCTCGGCAACTCTAGTATTTGACGACATAGCCTGCAAAACCTACCGTCTTTTTAATTCTTCTAATGCCGCGGTCCCACGGCCCGCTGTCGCACAGGCTAGACCGCGCCAGGTTAGGCCGACAGGCCTTGGGAACAGTCGGCCTGCGGTGTCCTGTCGTCGCACGTCCGATCGAATGTATGGGATTATCCGTGGAATGCTGGGCCGCGACAGGCCCCGACCGGCACAGGCCGCCACAGGCCCCGACGGGCCGTGGGATTGCGGCATTACACAGCTTCGAGTAGTAGGTAGTCAACAATGACTATACAGGGTTATTGGTAACACACCAACAACCTCTTAAAGGGCCATTGTACTCATCATTATGAACAACTTTTACTATAGGACCAAACCTGAAATCGCGAAAAAAATCAGCTGTTCAGTACATTTATGTTCGCATAATTCGTCAAAATGTACTTGGACAGCTGATTTTTTTTCGCGATTTCAAGTTTGGTCCCATAGTAAAAGTTGTTCATAATGATGATTAAAATGACCCCTAAGAGGTTGTACGTTATTTATGTTACACCTTGTATAGTAATATTCTTTGGTAGTCAACGACGTAGGTACTTACAGGTTTATCATAATTTTTTAATGGAAAAATCATGTCGACATTTTGTTACGTAAAATAAGCCCGTATATCCTTGCAGAAAAACATTGATGAGATCATCGTTTTACTTTGATATCATAGAGAAATTACTCGCTAATCTAGCGCTTACAAAATATGTTTTTTTCCCCAAAACGGTGTTCAAAAACAAACCATAAAGAAGTTGATGTATTTTTATTATTTAAATATTTAATCAAAAATCACTTTCGCAAGGATATACAATTACTACTCTCACGCTGAATTGCCACAGTCTAAAAAAATGCATAAATCATCATTTTACCAGTAGATAAATCTGGTACACTGGTTTTAGTCTTCCGGGCTTGTCTCACATGGGTAAACCTGGTGTCAGGGACCCTGTGTTCATTGTACGAATGGTTGTTATGCACAGTTATAATCGTATCATCTGTGTGATTTACCTTCCTCGATTTTTGCTCTGATTTTTATTTTATAACTAGCTTTTGCCCGCTGCTTCGCTCGCGTTAATTTAGAATAGCGGTTCAGGGCGTGAAAAGGTATCAAGCAAACAATCGTACTTTCGCATCTATAATATTATAGTTAGGTGGATAACAAACCGGTGTATCGACACTCTACGGCTTACAAAGTGTATTAGGTATTTAAATAAAAAAAAAATAAAAACTCTTGATACACTACTATAGTTTTATATTAGATTTAAATGTGCAGTCATTCAGAACTTGTGGAGATTCGGCACGGTTTTTTGAGATTTTATCCTTCGATGTTTCGCACAAAATGATGCCATTGCACTTTTTTTTTGTGATGTTCCATTGTACGAGTATGTGTAAACACGAATAAATAATGTTAAGCACACACAGTCAATGACCATATTCTTATATTTATTTAAAGTTCTTGCTAATTGGTAAGGTCAACGCAACACAATATGGATAATCAACGATGCGTTGTATTGACATTTTACTTCACAAACAAAATTAAAATTGATATTTATATGACGACCTTTACAGCAAGTTCACCTGTCATATTCTATTAGCAAATACGAGTAGTTGGCTAAACTATCTAAGTATTATATACATAAGCTGTCATCATCATTTATGAAATGTCATGTAATTATTTTACTCTGTGACCCGGTCATATTATGTCTTATAGTCCATTGTTCTGTTGAGGCTCGTAATTATTTCTGTTTTAAAGGGAGAAAGGCATGGCCATGACTATTCATTTGTTTAATTAGTCGCCCTTGTGGGTTAGCACAGCACGGATATCAGTCATTAAATTAGCAGTTTGTGAACGTTTTTGTAGTTCAGTGAATATTTAGAGCATTTTTTTTTTTAATTTCTTAATTATTTATATTTTGGTTGGTTGTGAGTCACTCATGTGATGAACTGTCGTTTGTACGCTAATTTATTTAAAATAATTGCAGTTTCTGCACTGTTTTATATTTATTTTTAAACAATAGTAGTGTTGATTTCTATAATATAAATAAAACTGGATTTTAAGGGTTCCGTATCTCAAAAGGAAAAAACGGAACCCTTATAGGATTACTCGTGTATCTGTCTGTCCGTCTGTCACAGCCAATTTGCTCCGACTCGAATTTTGAAATTTGGAAAGTTGAAATTTGGTACACGTATGAATTTCTGTGACCCAAACACGGAC
The DNA here is from genome assembly GCA_948252095.1 of Dicycla oo. Lineage (NCBI taxonomy): Eukaryota > Metazoa > Arthropoda > Insecta > Lepidoptera > Noctuidae > Dicycla > Dicycla oo. The sequence continues at coordinate 25,644,781 of OX411729.1, read as the reverse complement.
GTGTAACGTAAATAAATAAATTTTGAATATGGGGGTAATTTTTGGGGGGCAAATAAGAAAATAAAATAAAAAAGTTTTGCAAACTGTACTTGTGACATATCAAATAAAAGGGCTTACTGTGTGAATCCCAAATATATTTTTGTATAATTTTAAAATAAAACGTTTTAAAGTTATTTAAGAAAATATACGAAAATTGACCATTCCCCATGTCCTAAACTACTGAGCCTAAAATTTTGAAAAAAATACAAAAAATCGTTATATACCTATAGATTACAGGAAAACCTAAGTTAATAAGTCTGCGGTCTTTAAATAACATGGTAAATCTCTCAATATTGTACGTGCAAACTTACATTTACAGTTGGAATGTATGGTAGAACATGTTTTTCAACTACAATGTTAAGTTTGTTCTTGCGATAAATTCATCCCAACTAGAGAACCCTTCATTGCGCGTGGCTCGACACGCACTTGGCCGGTTTGTTATCTCAAGCTAAGATTGTGTGTAGAAGAATTTTAGAAGAAAAAAAAAAAAAAAAACACTTTCTTCTCTCTCAGCAAATAAGGTTTCGAAAAGCAACTTCCAATCTAAAGAACGTTCCCACTGAAGCATTGAACCCTTTGAAATACATTAAAAACTAATTTGCGAACCTTACATCTTTTTCTCAAGTATCTTATAAATAAAAATCATCATTAAAAAGCTCCCCAAGTCATCCTACCAAGTGCTGCTTGCCAAAAACGCAGTTCAATTGCATAGAAAAAACTGCGTTTAGTCGCATATGTCGGAAACAGATGTTTGTAGTTCAGTGTGCGGTCGCCCTTAACGGTACACCTGGCGGACAATATGGAAGCTTTAAGCGACTGCGTTCTTTTTAGGGAATAATATAAATTATTTAGCTGTTTTTAGATTGAATGGTGTTCTGGATGGTTTATTTCCGTTATTTTGGGTTAGTTCCGTAAAAGTTCCATCTGCTTCTTATTCTGAGTGAAGGAGATCGAGATGTAGGAAGATGAATGTTTAACCAAAGTTTAGAAAATATTAATAATTATTAGTCTGAAAATGCACTAAAAACAACAATAGGGAAGATGATAAATATTATTAGTTTATATTACGTGAAGATCTATTTTAAATGGATAAAAATAAATATTGGTAATTTTAAACAATTTCTAGCTTTATGCACAAATAAAAAACTGCACAATGGCAAGTTAATTACTTAGGCATATGATTTGATTTCAATTTCATGTTGTCCAGAAAATTGCCGAAACAGTCTATTGATTTCTGATATTTACCTAAACGTTACGGATTAAAACGAAATGAATTTTACGGGTTACTTCGCGGTTTGACGAGCTTTGTGTCGCGACCGTGAAGGGTTTTGTTCAAAAGTTGAATAATCGATCAATGCGGAAAACTATTTGCGTCTGAGGACCTACCTGTACGTAGAAGTACTTATGTGGTTGCTAATGCTAGGATATATAAGGTAATTAGTTAATTATGTAAGCTACGAGGTAGTGTGATTTTGTAAGGTACGAGATAGTGTGATTTTGTAAGGTACGAGATAGTGTGATTTTGTAAGGTACAAGATAGTGAGATTTTGTAAGGTACGAGATAGTGTGATTTTGTAAGGTACGAGATAGTGTGATTTTGTAAGGTACGAGGTAGTGTGATTTTGTAAGGTACGAGATAGTGTGATTTTGTAAGGTACGAGATAGTGTGATTTTGTAAGGTACGAGATAGTGTGATTTTGTAAGGTACGAGATAATGTGATTTTGTAAGGTACGAGATAGTGTGATTTTGTAAGGTACGAGATAGTGTGATTTTGTAAGGTACGAGATAGTGTGATTTTGTAAGGTACGAGATAATGTGATTTTGTAAGGTACGAGAGTGTGATTTTGTAAGGTACGAGATAGTGTCATTTTGTAAGGTACGAGATTGTATAATTCTGCTGTTGCAAATAATTTCGAAAAATAGTCTCAGATAGAGCTTTTTGAATGTTTTTTTCCATATCCAATTGGTAATCATCCTTCTTTAGGTATGATGTAGTATGTATTTCCAGTTTTCGTACTTTAGACCCAAGGCTTCCAAATACCTTATTTAGATATTCTAAGCTACCATGCTACAGTCTGTTCTCCTTCTGCATCTATTTCACGTTTTACCAAAACCAAATTTTATTTCTATACATACGTCCTTCTCTTTCTATCTATCATTGTTAATCTGCTGAATAGTATCCACAATCAAATACCGAACAAAAGGGTTTTCAAATAAACCGTTACTTCATCACGACTCACGGTGTTAAGGCGTCAATCAAAACTGTTGAAATATTCTCGCTTGATTTGCGATGATGAAAAAATATCCAAAACTTCGATAAGTAACCCAAACTAATCAGATTATCAGATTGGCAATATTTTGCCACCATACTTTATAACTGCAGAGGTTACAAATCTTAGAAATACCTAGTACCTACTTCCAGTGGTTCATCATCATCACTCATACATTTGACGTGACTTGAGAAATGTGTGACTTTATTCAGTCGGTCAACACAAGAAATTACAATTAATTTAAATATTATCTAAATTAAAGGTTGATAGACTGCAAGGAGTAAATATTGGTAAGCTGTGGCAGCAAGTATCTTAGAATGCGGATATACTGGATTACTTTTTTAACGTCTTGTAAAACATAGGGTAACGGAATAGAAGGCTAAGACATACCTAGTTTTTTTTTTGTTTTTAGAAAATATAATTCTTAATATCTAAATACAAATCATACGCACTACGAAGATTTCGATATTTTTAACGATCTATAAAGTTTTTTCAAAATTTCTGTTGTTGTGTTATTGTTCTGGATAGTTTACTTCAAATGTGTAGTGTTTATTAATAGAGCAATTTCTGTATAAGCTATTGAACAAACAAAAAAAAAAAAAAAACTAGGTATGCCATAGGCTTCTACTCCGTTCTCCTATTGTACCCTATTTTTTTTCAAGATGGTAAAATAAATCCAGGATATTGAGGTTTTTTTTCTTCCTAGAGAAGACCACACACAGAGTCAGTCGTCACACTCACAAGTTAGTGACCGAGTCACATGTTGCAGACTTCATCATTTTGTTTGTGTTGAGAATCGCCACTCACATTGTCAGGGCCACATAAATCATTCGGACAAAACTTAGCAAAGGAATGACAGCAGAGTCTTCGGATATTTATAAAGACAACCGACTTGCTTATCAAGCTTTCAAAAATCTAGTAAATTAATAAAAGTACTGTCCCTTTTTTTGTTTTGGGGTGGAAAATTATTAATTAACTTAAACATGCTTATTGTATGTAAACACATTTTTTGACAAATAAATCATCTTTATCTTTAACTTTATCTTCGGAGCGGGAGGACGTGTCAGATTTCTACTGACTAAAACCCACCCGTGTTCCTTCAGTTGCCATTGCCAGGGCCACGGTAACTCTTTCAAACAACCCGCGATCCTGGCAGTAAATGTACTGCCCCAACCTGCCGAAACCAACGCGTTGGTTTCAAGCACTACTGCTGAGCATGAGGTTCTGGGTTCGATTTCAAGGTTGGGAAAAGTGTTGTTGGGTTTTTCCATCTGGATTTTCTCAGTATCAGCTCGGAGTCTGGATTTGTTCCCGGTTGATGGCAATAAGCTCGCCACCTATTACATAGGACTTAAATATTACTGGCGCAATGTGGGTGTACTATATAATAGGTACACCTCTGTCTAGCTCTTCAAGGAAACAAGGCGTGATGTTTTGTAATTGTATGTTATGAATAAAAGTTTGCGGTTTCCAGGGCCTATAGTCTCGACATAGATAGCGATCGCTTTACGACCGAATTCGGTCGCAAAGTCCTAATGAGGTCCCTAGACGGTCAAAGTTGCTAGTCAAACACGAAAAAATCACGTAGGTACTTGTCAAGCAATTTTGAACGTCTAGGGAACCCATTAGGACTTTGCGACCGAATTCGGTCGTGAAGCGATCGCTATGTCGTGACTGCAGACCCAGAGGGCCGAGACAAATGGCATTCGCTTCGGAGCGATTCTATTTCTACATTCGCTGTAGCTTTAAAGTGACATTGACATGATCAGGTGACATTTCGATAGCTTATGTCAGCCCCGTCAGCCCCATACATTTTTTGGCTTTTTGACTTTTCTACTAGCGTTATCGCTAATTGAATGTTACTTTGTCTAAGTCTAGGCCCTCAGCAGGCATATTATAGCTCGTTTTGTTTACTTTGTCTACCGATCGAAAAGGTTTTTTTTTCGAAGTCTTTTAAATAAACTACTCAGTGCATTCAATAATAATATTAAATGTTCGAGGTCAGAATTAAAACGTGACCTTAGGTTTCGATCTAATGAAAAGGCTGACTGTTGCATCGTCATAGTTGCCAAATTGATATTAAAAGAATTTCAGCGTGCCGTTACATATAATTATTTTTGAAATAACTTGACGATTTCAAAATAATTGTTAAATACGTCATTAATGTAATTAATGTCAGCAGCTGTCGTAGATCTTTGACAGTCGTTACGGGTCGTAAGAAGCCTGAAAGTCTGACAAACAGTCTTACCAAGGGGTATCGTATTACCCAGTAACTGGGTTGAGGAGGTCAGATACGCAGTCACTCCATGTAAAATACTGGTATTCAGCTGCATCCGGTAAGACTGGAAGCCGACCCCAACATAGTTGGGAAAAGGCTAGGCAGATGATGATTTTTCAGAAGTTTCTTTCCTCGGAAAATCTTTATGTTATATTTTCTCGCTATATGAAGAAACGAAAACGCTTTGTAAAAATCTCGACTCTTCTTACTTATCAATGATATTTGGGTCCACAATTCATGTTCAGAATAATAATATTGACAAAGATGTTTCCAGAACATATTCACTGTTACTAATAAATCTACCTACTCGTTCTATTACGCTACTAATTAACATGACATTTAACTACAGTCCCTATAGCAAAAAAGGAGTGTCCTACTCACTAATCAACATTCCTCCAAGACGTTCCCAGGCTATAGGACTAAAGGTGTCATGCCATTGTTCCCGTTACACGTTAGACCTGTTACGTGCCTACAGGCATCAGTCAGGTTTTATCAGCATGGCCTTTATTGGCCATTGTAATGGCCGACGTTGGCATTTGACGTAGAAATAAATGACCCTGTTAAGTCCAAGGTCGCGGGCTACGTGGCTTATAGTTTATACAGCGTTTATTATTGTGTGGTCGGTCATATTTAAGGTTGTGGTACAGACCATCAAACTGATCGACTTTGTCGATGAGATCAATATTGTAATCGCGAAAATATAACCAACTGTCCCATACAAAACTTCAATACCTACCGACCCAAAAATGTATGGGACAGTTGATTATTTTTTTTCTATTACGATGTTAGTCCCATGGAGAAAATTGTCCTTTCTGATACATGCTGTAGACCTTGGAGGTTATGTTTTGAAGGCAATTTCCTTATTAATTAAGGGTTGTATTTTTAATTGGTACTGGTATGTGGGATATGACCTTTAGATGTTAGGGTCGTTGATTTGCCTTGATAGTTTTGGGGGATTGCATTTCACTTTTTGTTTAAACTATATTACCTACTCGTTCATGGTTGGAACTATGAAAGTTTGTTTACTGTCCTAGTATAAATAGATCGATTCCGAATAGGACTTTTCAATCAATCAGAATACCTACCGAAACTTGTTTTCCAGAATACCTACATAAGATGCAGTTGATGCAATAGTTAAGTACCTAAGTAGTTTTAGGATAAGTATCCTGACCTTATAGTTTTACGGCATTTTGAATTAATCTGGCTCCAATTTAGTGATTTCTTGTTCAATGTTGGCTTTCAAGATTTGCAAGGTTTGTGGTTTGTGTTGATAAACTTAAGATTTCAAAAGCCCCAAAGGAAGAAGTCTGGCGCTGTCAGATCTGGCGATCTGGCCGGCCAGTTCAAATCGCCAAAACGGGAGATCACACGGCCCGGAAATTGGTGTTTCAAAATCTTCGTCATTACCTGAGCGATGTGTAGCTTCATTGCATTGCCAACTAATTATCAATCTGTCTACAACATCAGTGTAAAAAAAATCACATAGATATTATGACGCCATTTGCAAAAATTATGGCACATTCACACTATAACATTATTTTGCCTCACCTGTAAGGCCTAGACAAATGGCATTTGCTTCAGAGCGATTCTGTTTCTATAATCGCTATCGATGCATTTCTATGGAAGGTATCGTTGACCTATGATCACGTGACATTTCGATAGCTTATGTCAACCCTTAAAATTTTTCCTTTTCTACTGGCGTCATCGCTAATCGAATGTTACCTTGTCTAGGCCCGCTGGTTATTTATGACTTGCCGAATGTTAAATCCAAATAAAAATAAGTTTAGTATAATTTAGTCTACGCCTTACGTGCTGTGCCGTTTTAGTCTATGCTGAGTTATGGGCCCCGGGGACATCATAAACATGAAACCTGCATAAATAACTTAGTGACGAATATTTCTATGTTTTCCAAGTCTTGAGTACAATAGATATACCAAGTTACTCCAGTACAACGCTGAGCTATACCTAAGTTTCCTTCCGATTCGCTTCAATTATTGGAAAATAGTACAAGGCCCAACACACAATCACGCATGTTATAATTCTTATACAAATAGCTTAAAGTGTTATATATCAACCTCAATCGTTAGGCAATTATCAATCGTAATGTGTCTTGATTAGGTTTAAAATTACATGTATCAATATCGACACTTGCGATTATTTGTAGTATCCTTAATCGAAACTTGATATTTGGTATGTCTAATGTTGTGAGGAAATATGAGGAAACTTCATCATCATCACCATCATCGGCAGCAATGTTCCACCCACAGCTCCTTATTGTGCCATGCCTAAAGAAAGAAGAAAAAGAAAGAAAGAAAAATGCGTTATTGGCATTACAGCAAAACATACACCTTAAAACTATAAAAAAACAGAAAACGATTATTATAATGCTGAAAGAGCCTCAGCTCAGCATAACGTCAGATGACAACACAAGGTGTTCCACGTGACGCTGATTTTCAGCTGCGCTAGAGTAATAAACACAGGGAAGTGTGTTCGTTTGAATACATTTTGAGAATAAATTAAAGGTAAAAAATCTCATACAAAATCAGATAAAATGTTGTGACATACGTGTATGTGTTGCAATTAATTAAATAAATAAATAAAAAAATACCCAATATCTGTGTATATTACCTACATTCAAATAATCATGACTAATATATAAATGCGAAAGTGAGTTGTTTGTTTGTTACGCTTTCACGCTAATACGGCTGATCGGATTAGGCAGAAATTTGACACATGGGTACCATGGTCTGGATTAGGACAGGGTACTTTTATCCCGTAAGTACGTTCCCGTGGGATAATTTCCGACCTCCACGCGGGTGAAGCCGCGAGCAAAAGCTAGTAAATAAACCTACAATATAAATAGAGAGTACATTTACGGCAAAATCGTGTGACTGCGTGGTTGTTCTTGCTTCCCTGGTATAGTTCGCGTCAAATAGCTTTGCCGCTCTGAAGTTCGCGCAAGTGACTGCGCAGTAGTCAAAATCTATACTAAAACAGTAGCCCGCCATGCCATGCGCATTGGAAAGGCTGGTTTTAGAGCGGCAAAGTTATTTGACGCGAACTATATGAGCGAGTCATATCCAGCCGGTCTATTCTGCAAAAATTTCACCGTGAAAACTTGGGTGAAGTGAGCTTGAAGTAAGCTGTCATTCCACCTGATGCTTGGGATTGACACCATTGACAGCTCATTCCACGCTCACTTCACCTAAGTATTCACGGTAAGATTTATACATCCACCCATCTGGCTATTGGTCTGCCTCTGCCAACGCTTCTGGAAACTTCTTGATGCCTAAATGGGAACAGCTTAACGTAGCCCTAATTTAATAGTAGGAAATGGCCGCCTACCGTAAATTACAGGGCTATTCTTTCGTTGACCCCAAAATGTCGGCAGTAAATAGAATCAATTTTATTCAACGCTAAAATGTCCTACAACTTTCCAACCTACTTTTCTGTTGTTATTTTACCTTGGACGCCAAGGAAATAGACTATACATTTTGTGGAATTTGATAGTCTTTTTCTTTATCATATTGATTCGTAGAGAAGATGTAGGAATAAAAACTTAAAAGAGTTTACTTAGATGGTTTGGTCACTTTGAGAGGATGAATGAAAGGCGACTAACAATAGTCATTTGTTATGCAAGGCTGCAAAGTTGTTTTTAGTGCCACTACTTGTATTGAAACCTGAGTGAGCGTAGCGAGAGTTTCAAAGGTACGAGACGCAGAATAACTTTGCTGCCGAGCGAAACACACAACTTTTCACCTCACTGCAGCGAGGAAAATGAAAAACAGCTTAAATAATATACTAACTTATATTTTTTCATACAGTCGTCGTGCTGGCCAGTGCGATGGTTTTAAAAATGAGGTTGGCGTACTATTTCAGCGGACTGGTGGTATAGAAAATTATTGAATAGAGAAAGGTTCGAATTTTAAAAAAAACTTTCCACGCTAGTGGATAAAATGCACTATTGCACTCGGATTTCGTCCTAGAAGGACATAATTATATTGACCTTATCAGTGATGTTTTTCAGAAAGGTCAGGTGCGTAGTACTCGCAACCGGCGTGTGTGTACAGTTCGCGTCATGTAAGTTAGCCGCTCTGAAACCCGGCTTAAACTAAGCAAAAAGGATGGTTAGGTTGGTAGCAGCTGGTGTTTTGTACTTTCTGCATACCCCCATGGGAAAAATACCCCATGGTGATCATCAGGGATAGAGGTATAGAACAGCCCTAAAACCATGTTTGGCAAAATGGATTGGTGTTTTTTATACTAATATTATAAAGCGGAAAAATTTATGAGTTTGTTTTTGGGGGTAATCTGCGGAACTACTGATCACTAATCCTGATCACTAATCTACAAGGAAGCTACAGTATTTCCGAGCATCATAGGTTATGTTTTATGTGAAGTGAAAGATTGTTGTTTTTGTCAAAATAATGCCTTTACAGCCGTGGTGAATATTTTCCATGTATCGATTGTAATGATTACATTTCTTAGTAGTCGTTATTTATGGTAAACGGTACAGAACAGTCCGTTGGCCACGCCTCAGACTGACCTTCTACTTTCACTGTCATTACTATTGTTAGTCTGATCGATAAATGTGTTCTTGTTATTCCAGTTTTTATAGGTTAGATTTTTTTGTTTACACAGCTAAGAAACAACACACACACACGCAGCTTAGTTTGCATAGTTTGCCGGTCTGCACACAAGTATGAAAAACTACGCCAGCTATGCGAGCTAAGATAATATAACTTAGCTTAGTTTTGGTCTGCAACCCGCTTTAAGGTTGTGCGTTTTCACGAAGCTAACGGGAACATCAGCGCAGTAAATTCAAAATTGTAAGAGTTCTAAACCTTCAAAGATGTACTGGAGTGTTAGACCCAATATAAAAATATACAATATATAATATAATATATAATATACAATATAAAAAGCACATTTCTTTCTTATATCATACTATGGTCACACCCCATGCGATCAATTAGGTAAGGGTTATAAGGTTGATAGTTAATTAAAATACCTAATTATACGAAGTTTTCCATTATATTTTTATCATTTTAATTCCCTTAGAAATAAATTTCTTTTTTATTACAATTGCAGATAGTAAAACTCTTGCTGCTTTAGTAAAATTTAAAAAAAAAAAACTTTGCAGCTAATCGCCGAGAAAATGGCCGAAATGTTGCAACATCAAAAGAGTCTCCTCATTTTTTGTTGCAAGTTAAAATTAATTTTTTTTTTTTTTATAAAATAGTGTTAGTAAGATGGAGGCAATTGCGCTTGATTACTTAGCGGTATATGAAATAGCTTACACACTTTGTATTAAACACATTTCTTGCTCCGAGAATATAAATTACGATAGATCTAAGTAAAATTGAATAGTGCACTTGATGAAAGATTGATGTTCACACATTATAATCAATCACCAATCATTCGGGCAATATGCTGATTTACTAAGATACTCCACATACCACAATTTAACTGGGGCAGTAAGTAATAAATTGTAATGTTACTTTCACTATTACATTTCGATATAAGAAATACCTCCATATTCTTTCATAATTTCTTGTTTATCTTTGCCTTGTTTCCTTACAAAATAATAATTATTATCATTATTAAACTGCTGGATATAAGCTTCCCCCAAGCATCGTCACCACGACCAGTCCTGCCCCTCCCGCATTTTTAACCGACTTCAAAAAAGGAGGAGGTTTCTCAATTTGACCGTATATATATAAATATATATTTATGTATGTTCGCGGATAACTTCGTCGTTTATGAACCGATTTTGATGATTCTTTTTTTGTTGGAAAGGAGATATCCAAAGGGTGGTCCCGTATAAATTTTATTAACTTAGCTTGAGAAGTTTATGAGATAGCTTCAATAATGCGTATTTTTCCCACTTAGTATATGTGGATGATGTTTTAATCTATGCGGATGATGTTTTAATAACTTCCTATCACTGTGATTTACATAGCATGTAGTGGTATTCGAATTTGTGTGGGGTAGGTACCACAACTAAAAAGTTTTTCTGTAAAATATACACGGTAAAAACTTAGGTGAAGTGAGCTGTCAAAAGTGTCAATCCCTAGTGGACAAAACAGCTCACTTAACCTAAGTTTTCACGGTCAGAATTTTACAGCAAGTCGTCGGTCCACCTTGTAGGCTCTCAGTTCTGTTACAAGAGTATGATTTAGCCCGTCATCATCATCTGCTTACATAGCCAACCAATCGTATTGAGGTCGGCTTCCAGTCTAACTGGATGCAGCTGAAAACTAGTATTTTACATGGAGCGACTGCTTATCTAACTTCCACAACCCGGTAACTGGGTACTGATTTAGCACTGCCATTGAGTAAACTTTTCCAGAACTGATATAGTTCCTATCAACTGAAAACTGGTCAAGTGCGAGTCGGACTCGCACAGGATTAAGTCAAAATCAATCAATCTGCCTAGCCTTTTCCCTACTATGTTGGGGTCGGCTTCCAGTCTAACCAGATGCAGCTGAATACCAGTATTTAACATGGAGCGACTGCCTATCTGACCTCCACAACCCAGTTACTGGGTAATACGATACCCCTTGGTAAGACTGGTTGTCAGACTTTCGGGCTTCTGACGACCCGTAACGACTGTCAAAGATCCTCGAATGACAGCCGAGACCAACGGCTTAACGTGCCGGCAAGTGTAGCTTAACCTGATGAATCGACCCGTGCGGCTGTTATTACTTAGCCACGAGCTCCTCACTTAGCCACGAGTTCCTCTGAGTAAACACCACAAAAGAAATGAAAAGCGGAAACCCAAAACTCAACAATACACACATGACCCGTTACTAGGATACCATAGTCATACACACCTCATTCCCATAAGTTCACTGACACACACAGTCTCACCCACAATGAAAAATGAGAATAAAGTGACTTATCGTGATTTAGCGTTTCCACGAACAGTCCGCTGACCTCGACAGAGGTTTGTGGACTAAGTTTCTCATGCACTATCGGGCAATCTGTAATGCTGGAATTGAAGGCTCGCTATTGTTCGGCATTTGACCTTTTTCATGAAATTGGCATACGCTTGACGAGTTAGCGGGGTTATAGGTAGTAATAAAGGAACTGATGTTGGATGTTAGTTATGCAAATTGATACCTATCTGTATGGAATGGAACTACACCTTGCGAGCAACCAAATCGACTCAACTTTTAATCATGCAATTGGACTCAAAGAGCAATTAGGTACTCGGAAAAAAATAAACCGATTTTAATACATGGCACCGTGTTAAGGCTATACCAAAATAAATTTTGGGCTTTTTCGTAAGCATTTATTTCAGTATTACAGAATGTATGGATTTAATTTTTGGATATATTGACTGTTTGATCAATACTCTGACTGAAGGAAAACACAATTGGGTTAAATTTCCTCGATAGAATTTAATTCCGAAAAGACCTCTACTTTTTTATATTTTTTCTGTAATTCTAAAATCCTAAGTAATTTCATTGCAAAGTTGCATTCAAAATGTGCATATTAGGTAATTGAAAACTCTGTATTTTTGATAGATAGCCTAATTTATTTTTAAACAATTTTTATTTGGTTTAGCGCTTTTATTTTGGTTCCAGCGCATTGTTGCGCTCTCTTTTTTTCGCATGTGGAAGTAATTGACTCTGTCACTTTCTTATTACCGCCCAGTTAGCTTTTTACATATCACCTTAAAGCTGAAACGTCAGGATTACAAAAAATAACTTTTTCATAAATGGTATTTAAGAACTTTTTGCAAAAAAAAAAAAAAACTTTTATGTATGGGTTTGAGTCGATTTGGTTGCTCGCGAGTGATCCTTTGGATAGGGCATGTATGGGTAAGTAGATGCCTTACATCTTACAGGCCTTATTTTACTGATAACATCCCCCACGCCTGTAATCCCCGAACGGTTAGACAGAGGAGCACTTACAGTACACCCACATTTCGCCAGGTATGGTTAAGTCTCATGTAATAGGGGGCGAGTGGAATTTGGCTGATAATCTCCATGAAAGTAAGAGATCATTGGTACACGTCTGGGGAAGTCTATGCTATCTTAAAAGTCTCATCTTGCTTATAAAATCAAAAATGTTAAATGCAACAATATATTAATGCCTTAGTATAAGTTGTAATGAACCAAGTCAAACATACGCTTGTTTAGCACGTACCGACGCCACAAAACGTGTTAAGTTTTTAACACCTTATTACTAAGTTAGTTGTGCTAACTTTAAACTGTACCTAACTTAGCTACTTACAATTAGTGTAGTTTCTTAGACATTTTATTTGGAAAATCCCAAACAGGATGTTATTTATTATTTTCAGATATTTTTTTTATATCTTTGGTTTTGGGCGTTCCCTAAGGAAACTGCCAAATCTCTCTGGTTTGGTGAATGATGAATGGGACGATGGGATTGTAGGTTTGCCAGAGGACAACTTACAATTCCATTTCTAGTCTTCGAAATTGATTCAAATCAGAGATCTCGGTATCCCTTTATTTTCTTCTGGCTCACTAATTACAAAGTTATTTCAAAATAATGTCTATTAAAAACGCAGAATGTTATTAAATATTTCGTGTAAAACCAATTTACAGCTGCACATATTCACATTTTAGTCAGAGACCTAGATATTTATCGATAACCTTTAAGCTGATTTCGTTCGCATGTCCAGGTCATTGAGCTGACGGGCCGGTTGCATGCTTCACGCTATATACGCGTACAGAGTAGGCAGGGCTTCAGGCAATGTTTCAAATAAGTGAAGATGAGAATTACTGTTTTCCGGTACACGTTTTTACGTTGCTACCTTTTTTTGGATGTTCATGATTTTACTTTCGATACTTTTTGAAAAGCCCAATTCGTCTTGAACTTGAATGAAGCTCGTGCTTACATTATAGGAGCTATTTTACACCTCTTCTTATATAAAGACTCAAGACAGGTTGAAATAGTGGCAACCCTTGAAGGAGTGATTGTACTCATCATTATAAACAACTTTTACTATTGGACCAATCCTGAAATCGCGAAAAAACATCTGCTGTTCAGTACATGTATGTTCGCATAATTAGTCAAAATGTAGAGACCAGCTGATTTTTTTTTGCGATCGCTTATAAGGTTGACACTGTTTGCACTTACACACTGTATATATATACCTATATGTTTACACATGTTACCTGTATGTAGATATATTATAATTCTAGCTGCGCGCCCCTGTTTCGCACGAGTGTACATATACTAATAAAGAAAATGAGACCAAATCTCCCCTTTACAGTACGACCATGTAAAATAAAATGACAATTAAATAGTTTCACAACGATAACACACTGAGTTCTATAAACTACTATTGCTGTGTTATTAAAATAGCAGGTGTAATATAACGACTTCGACAACTACAACAATTTACTACTTTTTTCACAAAACAACAAATTATACTTAATTTCTTTACACAACTAAACAAATAAAACGTTGTAAGAAACTGAACAACTAAACGTCAATCTATTATTTTTGAAGATACTGTCTTCTGTCTCACTCACTCGCTCACTTCTGTATGTGGAGATTTTTTTGCAAAAATTTTTCACTTTTCCGTACAATTTTCCAATCATTTTCTTTCATACAAACCTTGTACTGACAATTACAAACACAACAAAAAAAAATACAACTAAATAGGTGCAACCGTTGCAGTTATGCGCTTACATATATTCGGCAATTGATTTTTATTTAGGTGTATAGATTAATAGCTGACCTTGTCAGACGTTGTCCTGACAAAAAGATCAAAATTGATTTTTGATCTTTTGGTTGTTCCTTTGGGTTTTTCTTAATTTTCTCTTTTCTAAACCACCCCAGCAAGGAGGCGAACAAAACAAAAAATTAATATAAATCGGTCGAGCATTTTTTAATGCAGGGAAATTTAATTTTGTAATATAATTAAGGTGTTAAAAAATGATCTTTACAAACTTTAAGGAGTAACTAAAGTACTCCTTAAAGTTTGTAGAGTTAATTTTTTAACACCATAGTATATCCTATCCTACTATTCCTACTAATATTATAAATGCGAAAGTTTGTGAGGATGGATGGATGTTTGTTACTCTTTCACGCAAAAACTACTGAACGGATTTTGATCAAATTTGACACACAGATAGTTTGTAACCTGGATTAACACATAGGATACTTTTTATCCTGATATTCCTATGGGTTTGAGACTTACGCCGGTGAAATCGCGAGGCGCTGCTAGTAGATAGATAAATGTGAAAGTTTGTATGTTTGGATATTTGGATGTTTGTTACTCAATCACGCATCAACGGCTGAACAGATTTGGATTAAATTGGGCACACAGGTAGTTTGCAACCTGGATTAACTTATAGTATACTTTTTATTTCGGTGGTACGTTCCCGCGGGATAATTTCCGCCCTGCCGCAGATGAAAGAAATATTGTCTAGGTAATATACCACAATCATCGTTTTATCTTCTTTTGTACGTGCAAGTCCGAAATAATTATTTCTTATTTCTTTAATTATTTCTATCTTCAAAGGCTTGTTTTTTCTAATCATTTAGCATGTTTGCAAACTAAGCAGTTGCACGCGACTGTCAATGCCCCAGTTTTAGTGTTACGTGTGCATAATTGTCTAATTTGCACCGGTCTAGGCAAAGACCTAGATTTCGGTAACCTTTCAGAGTATTTGTCTGGCGTTAAGGCTCTCACAGACAGGCGCGACGCGACGCATCTCCGTTAGAACCATTTCCATGAAGACTCACGTCTGTCGAGTCGTCGCGTGCGCCTGTCTGCGGGAGCCTTTAACCGTACCACGACAAATTGTTGACAGTCATTTTAGGCTTGAATAGTTTGAATGGACTATTATTAGGTATCGGTAAGTCGTTCAAACTTTATTGTATCTTCGATTTCATTTTATAATAGGGGAATATTACTCGTATATTACGAACAGTACTTATTGTGTGTTTGTCACTTGCATGTAACATGTCTTTGGGCATTTTGTTTTTCTCTTGTTGACTGCACTTTAGACCGAAACTGTTTGGATAATATCATCATCTTCATCATACAAAACAAAATCCAGTTACAACTCGCACTAATTATGGCAAAAAAAAAAACTATTGGTTGAAGGAGCACGGCTGTTCAACAGTTTACCGGAGGAAAAAATGTGATAATATGATATACCTAAACACATTCAAACGTAGTATTTAAGGCAATACACCACAGCATTTGAAATAACATGTAACAGAATATGCTAATATAATGTCTCCAACACCCTAGAGGTAACTACCTAATACCTAATACTAATAATAATAACGTATATCGTATATTCATAATAATTTTATTGCAGACTTTCTGTCCATAGATTTGTTAGTAACAATGTTCTTAGCCTAGTATTAGTAAGAGTAAAAAAGTAGTACCTACTTAATGATAAATTCTGACGCTTGCTCTCGTGTGAAGGCCTATCCAGTGCACCATCAGTGCCGAGTCCCACCAGCCGGAGCCACCAGGATGGCGCTGGCGCCGCTAATGTTAACAGTACTAGTTATAATCACCTCATTATAAGCGAACTGTTATTTTTAAGTTCTTATGAGAAATAAAGTTCTTTAAACCGAACTAGTTAGGCAGAGGATCACCTATCTCACCAATTATGTTTAAGTTCCATGTAATAGAGGGCGAGCCTGTTGCCATCAACCGGCACAAATCCTGATTCCGAGCTGCTACTGAGATATTCTAGATAGAAAAGCGCACTAACACTTTGCCCAGCCTGGGAACCGAACCTAAGACCACTGGATGACCACTAGATCAATGTGGCAGTATATTTCAATTAATCAGTACCTACCTACTTGTATCCCGTATTTTGGGAGTATTATGAAGTGGTATTAAATAAAAGTAATAAATACTAGGATGATCAAAAAGTAATAATAAAAAATAAAACTATTCAAATGAATGTAGCTCCCGGGAATTGTGGTCTATTTAAATATATTTTTTATGCTGACTTAGTGGGTAAATAGGTAAGCAAAAAAAAAAATAGTTTAAAAATATATATTACCCGATTATCATTACTTTTTGATCAACTTAATATAGCAGTCGGTTCTCCTGGCCAATCTGAACGAACTATTGTTTAAATTACACATATATATATATACACATAAACTCAGCCTTCTTCCCATGGAGGTAGGCAGAAACTATAGAACGCCAATTGCTACGATCCTTACATACTTCTTTTGCTTCGTTTATGTTCATACATCTGCCGGTATATTCTGTAAAAATCTCAACGTGAAAACTTAGATGAAGTGAGCTGTCAATCCCTAGGTGGAAAAGCAAACTTAGGTGAAGCAAGCTCACTTCACCTAAGTTTTCTCAGTGAGATTTGTACAAGCTTGAATTTAGTTTCATATGTTCCGGTGTCTGTCTGTACCTAATCGAATCTTGCAATTTAAATTGGACCCACTTGTCGGTTTCCGATTGAGCTAAAATTTTACATGCTTTTGTAAATCAGATGACAATGAATGTTTGTGCTTATAGGATCACTCGTGTGTCTGTCTGGCCGTCTGTCACAGCCAATTTCGTTGAAACCGATTAAGTTGAAATTTGGTACACGTATGTATTTCTGTGACTCAAACACGGACGTGTAATGTAAATAAATGAATTTTGAATATGGGGGTCAATTATGGGGGCAAATTAGAAAAAAGAAAAAGTTTTGCAAACTGTACCGTGTGACATATCAAATGAAAGGTGTGAGGGTTTCAAATATATTTTTTTTTATAATTTTAAAATATATCATTTTAAAGTTATTTAAGAAAATTGACCATCCCCCTTTCTTATCTCCGAAAGTACTGAGTCTAAAATTCAAAAGAAAATACAAAAAATAGTTCAATAGCTATAGATTACAGGAAAAGAATGGTCTTATAAGAAAAAGAATGGTCTAAAAACAACATGGTAAATCTCTCAATATTGTGCTTACAAACTTACATTTGCAGTTGGAATGTATGAGAGAACATGTTTTTAAACTATAATGTTATCATGACTTGGAGCTGATCCCAGCTAATGAGCTGATGAAGCCGGAAGGTGGCCATGGGAACTCGGTAATAAAACGACGCAACCCTATCGAGTTTGGGCTCGTTTGATTCGTCTTGACAAATGAATACAAACTTTATTTTTTTAATAATGCACTTGTTACAGAATAGATCGGCTGGTCATACAGGCACGTATTGTTTAAATTGTAAAGTAAAATGAACCTTGTATAGAACAACAACCTTCTTCCTAGTCAGTGCTGTCACGGGAAGTGGTCATCCTTTGTAAGCACATCCGGCTAGAATTCTAAGAGATGCAACTGCATTGATATGTTTAAAAGGTAAAAACAATAGTACATAGGTAGTTGTAGCTATGGAGTGTGCAGTACTTACTGAAGTGAGTTCAATAACCTCACAATGGACAAGTTGCAAGTCACACCCACTGCAAACTCGTTTGAAATAATTAACTAAGGTTATTATTACTTGGCTATTCGGCTTCGTTGGTTTAGTAGTCGTAAGCGCTACTGCTGAGCATGA
Organism: Dicycla oo; assembly: GCA_948252095.1. Classification (NCBI taxonomy): domain Eukaryota; kingdom Metazoa; phylum Arthropoda; class Insecta; order Lepidoptera; family Noctuidae; genus Dicycla; species Dicycla oo. The sequence goes on along the minus strand of OX411729.1, from coordinate 25,626,675 downwards.
GGTCCTAGGTTCGATTCCCGGGTTGGGCAGTATTATTGAGTTTTTCCTTTAGGAATTTCTCAGTAGCAACTCGGAGTCAGGATTTGTTCCCGGTTGATGGCAATAGGCTCGCCCTCTATTGCTTGGAACTTAAGCATAACTCCCGAAATGTGGGTATACGCTACAGTGTGAGTCTTCATCTTATACACATATTGAAATGAGGGAAACTATGCTTAATCTTATCGACGAAAAAAAAATGGATATGTAGGTATTTAGCATTTTTTGGGTTCCGTACCTCAAAAGGAAAAATCGGAACCCTTATAGGATCACTCGTGTGTCTGTCACAGCCAATTTGTTCCAATTCTAATGGACCGATTAAGTTGAAAATTGGTACACGTATGTATTTCTGTGACCCAAACACGGACGTGTAACGTAAATAAATGAATTTTGAATATGGGGGTCAATTATGGGGGCAAATAAGAAAATTCAAAAAAAAGTTTTGCAAACTGAACCGTGTGACATATCAAATGAAAGGTGAGGGTCTCAAATATATATATTTTTTTTAATAATTTTAAAATAAATCATTTTAAAGTTATTTAAGGAAATATACGAAAATTGACCATTCCTCCTCCCCTCATTATATCCGAAAGTACTGAAATTTAAAAAAAATACGAAAAATAGTTCAATAGCTACAGATAACCTATAAGAAAACCTATAAGAAGAAGAATGGTCTTAAAACCACATGGTAAATCTCTCAATATTGTACGTGCAAACTTACATTTGCAGTTGGAATGTATGAGAGAACATGTTTTTTGTTCTTGAGATTCATCCCAACTACGGAACCCTTCATTGTGCGTAGTCCGACACGCAACTGGCTGGTTTTTTAAAATATATTCTTGTTCGCTGCTTTGACCCCCGTGTAAACAAAACGATACAACTTTTAAACTCACAATGAAAGAAGCTCAGTAATGATTGGAAATAACAGGGCGTTCTCATAAAATAAAAATTAAAGAAAAAATCTACGAATTCAACACATCCAAGACCTCAGCGCAGAAATTTTTTGTCGGTTATTACAAAAAAAAAAAAAAAAGAAACCAGCTGTTTCATACAAAAGCGCAGTACCTACACGATCAAAATCCCCTCAACTGTGTAGCAGGTACTCTGCACACTAATTGCGAAACACACTCAATCGAAATCGGTTTAATTTTGACAGTTCAACAACCTTCATTCCGTTATTTACGGTATTGAGAAGACAAATGTTTCGAACATAAGAAACAATAGATTAGCAATTTGCTTCAAAATGATTCAGATTCCGATCGATAGTGTGTTACGCAATTAGGATGCAGATTCTTATGAAATGGGGATAGCTAATACTTTTAACCGTAACACTGCAAGGGTACTTGAACGTGCTATAATTATTATGAATGATGGTTATTTCATGCATACTATGGCATCAATGCTGGCTTACATTTCGTCCATTTGCGACGACAGTGTGACATCTCAAAAACCATAATTTTACAAAGAACGACTTTTGAACTTTTAAATGCTCTCTCTCTCTCTCTCCCTAAACTCTTAAATTGTTGTCAATATAGCTTTATTATGTATGCAGCGATTAGAGTAAAGGTAACTAATAATGAAATGAAATAATCAAAAAGAAAAACGAATCAGTAACATTCGAGATGTCACACTGTCGTCGCAAGTGGACGATTTGTACACATAAGTATGTTTACGTAATTAGTGACTTTGTGCAAATGATGTTGACATGAAGAGGGAGTGATAATTGCAAAATTTTCCAGTATGCATTAAAAATATTGGTAAAATTCAAGGAGAAAAATTCAGTAGCAGTTTTTATAGCAATAATATAAAAAGAAACGATCCAAAAGACAGATTTAACAATGATGTTGAATTAACAAAGATTGTTATGAATAAAAACGCTGGGAAAATGAATCTGAAACCATCCGACCATCAGAACGAAACCTGACAATAACAATTTTTAATAACAAAATGCCATTATGGTATAAACGAAAATTTAAACGACAAAAAATATAAGTGCTACCGTATCTAATAAGTACAGTAAACTATATTATATTAAAAAGACCTAATATAATAACATTAGAGCTATTTCAGAAGACTGATAAGTTAATATTTCAAAGCTTCCTCTCTGATGCTACGAGTATATTGCTGTGCCCGACAGACACAATGATCACATTTTATTTTATATTACCAAATAAGTATGCATTGAGTATAATAATTTACGCAAACCTAAACTATAAAATAACAATTTCAATTTCAATGCAATCATTACAGATATATATTATCTTAATATTAATTCAACAAAAACTAGATCCGGTATTACACCTGAAATGGTCAAATTAAGTCCTAATGACGGTAAGAACAATCATTTTGATCCAATCGATAGCCAAGGTCGAGTGAGCGTTTCGATTCTATAGTAGGTAATCGTTTATATTTTAGTTCAGTAGCCTTTAGTGGCAATGAAAGAAGCAAAAACTATAGTTGATATCCTTTAAGAGTCTGCTATATAGCTAAGCTATAAATAATGATTGCGTAAATTGATAAAAGAGACAATTTTTTGTACAACAGGAACCAGAAATAGTAGTTTAATTATGTGGTATTCACAATTAGATTGTGGATTTCGTCCTTGTCCATCCATAGCCATGAATTGTGACTGTGGTTGGCGCTGAGTGAATTTTGTATCTAATTCTAAAGATATTTTGTCGTTAACTTTGCTTTTCTTGTCGTCCTATCGCTTCTAGTGTATATAAATTCTGGAATATTTCTATAATTATCTGAAGCGTAACTACTCATCCTTTTAGTCTTTTCTTGACTTTAAAATGGGTTCCTTATTTTAATCTTCCTATAATTAGTACACTTTTGTAGCCTTTCCTTTTTTGTTTAGCTCTGCCTAGTCTAGCCAAATACGATTCAGTAATAATATTCCCAGCATCTGTGTTGTATTCAGGTAGTGTATTCCAGTTTTCCCTTACATTATCCTGCCTCCTGTAATCCATAAATAGCTGTTGAATCGTGATCTTCCTTAAGCTTTGTATGCAAGTCAAGACATTCTCACTTGATTCTATCAATGACAATGTGGAAAAACCCACGCGCATTTATTATTTATGACTAAATTGATTTTACAAAAAAATATGTTTCCGAACGAAAAAGCTACTTTTTCATAAATAGAGGTGAGTCAGCTATCGTTATTTTGAGTATTAGTTTTATAATATTTAATTTCTGTTACTTTTCTCAAATCAAGCCTATAAGTAGGTACATATTTTGTTCATTAATCGGCCTGAAAAGGTATCTAACTTCTAATTATATTTGTCAACTGCTATTGTTATAGTTTTACTAGCACAGGCAGTGTGGGAAACCTGAATGGGTGCTTATTTCTCGTCCATTTCCTCATGCGTTGCAATCGCAGCTATTATCTGTCGCAATCTTTATTGTGTGCCTGCGCTTATTTTGTAGTTGGCTCGGCTTATTGATGTAGATGTGTTTTTTTTTTTTTTTTTTGTAATTTGGTGTTCTTTTTGTGCCTGTACGTTTGTTTTATAATAAGTAGGTGTAATAAGAATTTAAGTTTATGTTATTTGCATCAATTGAACTGCTTTAAATTTATTTTTGACAGTTATCAATATTGTGTGTGTTAATAATTGATTGTGTTTGGTTTTAATTTATTTTTCTTAAGTGCTACATAATATTGTGGTTCAAGTGTTTATTTAGGACTGGATTTGGTACTTACTTATTTATAGTTTATTTAAAAAATAATCAGATTTTTGCCACTAGAGCCAAAAATATCAACGTCATCGCAGTATTTAGAGTCCATTAGGCAGGAATTCTGTCGAGTCAGAGAGAAATAAATTTCCAGTTTTAAGCTGAAAACATATAGGTAATACATGTATCATCTGTACTTATAACAATCAATTAATGTCGCTTTTTGTATCTGGGTGTGTGACCGCATTGTTCTTCTAAACAACGCAACTGGTTTAGATGCAGTTTCCACCATCATCTAGAGAATTTATTTCAGAAGACACGTGACGTAAGAAGTTGGCAGAAACATCCCTGCGCTGATTTGCTAGATTCATTATCTCCTCTACTGATTGTCATTTCTCATGACAAAGTACTCTGTTTATATGTACATATGTATATATCCATGTATTTATTATTGTATTTTATAGTTATTTTCGTGTTATGATCTGTTCTTTATATTGCACCTGACATGTTTTGTCTCTGCATCACCCTAAGGTTGACTGGTAGAAAATGACTCAGACAATAAGACCGCCTTTGTACGGTATTTGTTATTTTACTTGTTCATAAAGTTTTAATTAATAAATACTTAAATAATAACAAAATTCCGATGTTTTGTGAAGTCGTAAACATCGTGCGAAGCAGGGGTGGGTCGCTAGTATTGAATATAACAACTCAATATTCTTTTGCCTGCCAATAATACCTAGAACAATACTTACCTAACTATTTTCGTTATCTAGATATTTGACTTAGCAATAAATCAGCAAATATTTGTTTGAGTGGATTATTATTTATGCAGACGATGCAAAGTCGAACGATTTACGATGACAAGTTACGTAAACATCATAGTTTAGATTTGGCTGATTGTAGATAGAAAAATAGATTTAAATCTAGAACGAAATAGTTTTCTTATGTTGGAAATATTACTGTTCTTGTTAGCCTGTATCAACACACTTCTCGTCACTTCCTTTGACTTCCAGCACTCTATTGGAATCGGTTTCATGTTGACAGTTCAACAATATTCATTGCGTTATCTACGATGTTGAGAAGACAAATTTTTCGTACATATTATTATGAAGCAATGGATTAGCTTCAAAATCATTCCGATTCCGATGAATAGTGTGTTACGCAATTAAGGTGCCGTTCTTGTGATCCAGACCAGGGCTAAAGTGGACCACTCCACTGGGCGCCAAGTCTGCTATTTTTTATTAATTCGTCATTCCAACACGATCCCATTGTCATTTTGCTAAAAGTTCGTAATCTGCTAAATTCATAATGGTCGATCATTGGTAGGTCAGTGGTCTCGTAATAGAATCGTGGTACTGATCAAAGGAACTGTCAAAATTTTAGCAGATTACCGCATACGTCAGTCTTTCATTTGTCATTATAGAATAGAATAGAATAAACTTTATTTCGAGCCAACTCATAGTAACATTGTTTTTAACATTATGTAAGAGATTACCTACAATTTTAAGCCATTTAGGGTGTAATTATCTATATAAGTATGTATTTACAAAAAAAAAAGTAGTATATGTAGTATATCAGTTATCTGGTTTCCATAGTACAAGCTCTGCTTAGTTTGGGATCAGATGACCGTGTGTGAACAATGTCCTAGGATATTATTATTATTATTATTATTTCTTTCAATGGAGTGTCAGTGGTGGACCATTGGAAAGTCATAATGACGCCATTATATTAGTAGATTACAAAACTTGTCAAAATCAACAATTATGAAATCAATAACAGTCCATTCTGACACTATTGTAATAGTAATAGCAGACTTGAGGCCCTGGTCGTTTGTTTTGTTCAGCTCGTCTCGCAATTTTCTACAGGATCTGCCATGACTCCTAAAGGAGAGTGGGGTAACGTTTTTAAAGACTAATATGGTTTTGAAACCGATTCAAAAATCACTGAAATGCATTTCAAGTTTCAACTTAGGTAAACATCTGGCGAAAAAACACTACAAAACCGAAATGAGTTTTTATTCCTTTTTAAAATTCATATTTCATATCATATAATGAAATATTCAAACGAGTGTTGAACAATCGTAAAACCAAACATGAATTAGCTGCAAAGAAAAAGCTATTATTTCTATTTACAATAGAGTTGAAATTTGCGTCGACGACGGTCAGCACTGCATTAATACAGAGGAAAATGAAGTCTGTCTCTTGAAGATAGGGTTGATATTGTTTTGTCAAGTGAGAATCAGAAAAGTAAAATAATTCAAAACCTCGATGTCACTGTCACAACTGGTATAATTTTAATCAGTTTGTATTGGCATGCAATTTTATTGGTCAATATTAATCAACAGATTAGTTCATTCACAAGCATGTTTCTAATGCATGGCACAGATGGAAAACTTAGGGCGTATTTCACCAAAGAAACTGAACGCAATCAACACGTACGTCTAAACCACGTCCAAGAGCTGTCAGTGTAATGTCCTCATTGTTATGGAATATTGACACTGACAGCTCTTGAACGCAGTTTATATTTGCTGAACGAGTTCAGTTTCATTGGTGAAACTGCACTTGGGCAAATTTCTCCTATAAAACTGAACGTGATCTGCATAATTATCTAGAACGCGTTCAAGTTCTATCAGTGTCAAATATTCCATAACAATGATGATACTGACAGCTCTTGAATGCGGTTCAGATGTACTGATCACGTTCAATCCCATTGTTGAAATCCGCCCTTAGTGAAAGAAAATGGAGAAGACCAAGCTCCTTGTTTGTACAGTCAGGTAAATTAACTGATTCACAAAATGATACACTACGTCAATTTGCTGTATTATAGCCATTGCATACAAGTGTCAAAGAATGAAAGCAGCCGTTGTGATTTGATACGGACAATTTAAGTCAGTAGACCATTTGCTAATCAATTATGGTACATTTTTTTTTAATCTCGGAGAAAACAAACGTTTCCGCAACAAACGTTTCGCAATAAACGTTCTGACTTTGACTTTGAATAAAGTGCAAATATTTGACATTTGCACTTGTCAATTTAGACTCCGAGATTTTCAAACATACCATAGTTTCCCTGACATCATAGATATTTGATTTTATATGTCTATGCTTTAAATGGACCCATAAGTGTCAGTTTCGTTAGATACATATATTTCTTTATATCACTTTGACGTAACCACTAACCGCTGTGCCTCGTATTTTATCTCCAACGTGCTCAATGGTTTGGTCTCTGTCACCCAGTGATAGAGCCAAAAAGCGAAAATATGTCTGTGGTCTAATAACTGCTTAAAATAATGTAACCAGCATCAAAAACGCACTTGACCTCATTATTCCCTCGCCAAAAATCTCGTAAGAAAAACTGCAGTTAAAAAAACCGCGAGGAATGTTTTAGTTATGTCAGGTTTAGCGGCTAACCGCAGTCATTGCGTGTCAATCTGTCTAGATAACTACGTTATTGGATTAACGTAACGAAACGCTAACTGTGACGGTTTCGTTTCATCTCGTTATCTTGGTTCCACATTTATATTGTCTTGGTTTTTTGGAGATTTGATGTGAAAATAGTGTGTGTGTGTGATAAGGGCCTAGTTTTTCTTTTACCATAAAATACATGAAATGGCTGCCTCGTTGGTCTAGTGGTCCTGGGTTCGATTCCCAGGTCGGGCAAAGTGAATTGTGTTTTTCTATCTGGAATTTCTCAGTCGCAGCCCGGAGTGTGGATTTGTATCCGGTTGATGGCAACAGGCTCGCCACCTATTGCATAGGACTTAAACATAACTGGTGAAATGTGGGTGTCCAACTACAGGTTCTGACCAACCCTTCAGGGAACCACGCGTGTTGAAATGGCAATGAATTTTGTAGACACTTGAAGAACTTTTCTGGAACTATGCGAATTACTTTTTTGCATTATTATTGTTTCACAATAAATAATAAATATTTTTTCCTGGCAACATTTTAAGTATTTATTTTTTCTTTTTACAGGTAAGCACAAAGCTTCTATTCAGACTGCTACAACAGTACCGCGTAAGTAATTTTAAAATAAGAACTTTGTGTAGGTAACTGTATTGTTTCAAGAAGATTAAGATAATTATAAATACCTAAGCGTGTAAGAGCCAAGTGTTGAAATAAATAAAACCGTAAATGTGATATGTTTGCAATGAAGTGTTCTTCTTAGATAACGTTTCATACGACAAAGCTAAGCGAAAAGTAACTGTAAAGTGCAGTTATACTATCTTCTTGACATTTTTATTAACAAATTACAGTTATTTATGTTTTATTGCCTTATACGTTTCATTTACAAGATGGAATCCTTTCGATTTATTTGGATTTTTTTTTTTTGGTTTTAGTGCAAACACTTTAAATGACCAATTACATATTTCCTGAGTCAAAACTTCGAGTAGCGGTACGAATCAAGGTAAAATCAGCGTATGATCAAATGAAGATTTAATAAAATTGTATCAATATATTCAAATAATATTAACTGAGCATTTGAAACTACAGAGCTACATCATGATGAGGTAACTAATTTAACAGCCTGCTCCTAGCTACGAATTATTATATTTTCATCGAAATAACTAGAGCGTTGCCACTCAGTATAAATAACAAGAGCCAGAGCTACGTCACATAATAATATATGTCGTGCATTTTGACGTTTCTCTATTGATATAAGCCGCCATGTTTCTTTATCCTTGTGTTCCATTTTCAAATGAAAAACCACAAGGTTACATGCCATCACTAAGTTTATTAGATTATATTTTATAAGTGAAGTCAAACTGACAGTTGTCAATAATTTGGTGGGAGTTTTGACGTTTGTATTTCGAACTAATTGATTTACATTTAGGCACTCCTGTATATTGCAATGACATCAAATGAATTATTAGAGTGTTCTTTACCTTTTATTTATCTGTGCTTACAAACAAAATAATATAAGAACGTGCAAGGCATCCATGTTGAAACTCGTGACAATCAGCAGGAGGAAGCACGTAGTTACGATGGCCATAAGCGATGGTGACAGAACCCATTACTGTATGAGCATGTAAACTTTCACAATACAATTAAAGATACATTTTTTGTTATGGTTTCTTTACCATAGACGTAGGGTTCTACGCAAAAGACATATTTTAACAGATTATTCGAAGAGGTAAGCAGAGGAACTCTGACATTTCGTAGGCCATGTTTATGTTCGACTTTTTTATGTCCACCGATTTCTCTGATTCCGATTTTGAAAATTCTTTTTTTTTGTTTTTAAGTCTAAGGTCTCCTGATTCCAGGGCACTAATGTGAATTTTTGAAAAAATCCGATAGGTAACTCTGCCCGACCTGGTGATCGAGCCTAGGATTCGCGTTAGACCTTTGAAGCAGTCATTTAAACGATGATTTCCATCCTCCTGAATAATATAAAAGCTTATGTTTTATTGACTTGTAAGTCAAACCTTATGAAACAACCTTGATGTCTGTCGAGGTCCGGTTACACGAAGACGTAAATTAGATATAATTTGATCTATTTCATATTGAAATTCGATTATATTATCAAGTCCGCGGTTAGTGGCACGGCGACATAGTTTTGACAAGGTATCATAATAACAATGTGTTGAAATATAAGTCGTGGTAGACGTTTAGGTATAAAAATATTGAGTTATGTTTGCTATCAACTTTTCCTAGCAACTAAAACTAAAGCTTTATAAAAAACACGGAAACAAAAGAAAAACTACTATTAAAAAATGTTACCTTAGCAACTAAAATAAATTAAAAAAACAGGTCAAGTGCGTGTCGGACCACGCACAATGAAGGGTTCCGTAGTATAAAAGAATTTATCTCAAAAACATACTAACATTATAGTTGAAAACATGTTCTCCCATACATTGATATACGTCACGGTCAATATTCTCCAACTGCAAATGCAAAAAAAAAATAATTATGTGTTAAAATTACAAATTAACGATTTTCGGACTTTTCCATTACTTGTGCTTAAGATCTTACTTCGGGCCAAATTTCATGATTCTAGGTCAGTGGGAAGTACCCGATAGATTTTGATTTACTTGCGAATATCAAAATTATGTCGCATAAATGGCCGTATTTTTTTACTACGTTAACTTAGAAGCTTGATTTATTTAGAGCTCCTAGGGACCATAGACGTTCGTATTTGACAGTAATTTCAACTTGATACGTCTATGCGCTCCTGAGAAAAAAGGTCTGACAGACTGACCGACAGACAGACGGACAGCGTAGTAATCCTATAAGGGTTCCGTTTTTCCTTTTGAGCTACGGAGCCTTAAAACATGTTACTACCCTGTTAGCAAGATTATCGGGGCAGATTGCCAAGGGACAGGGTGAACCGAACGTAGGTACAAAAGGCAAAATGGCCTATCCATTTTCACTTGTTTTATTCAGAAAAATTCCAGAAATTATCAGAAATCCTCCAATTTGATTGGCTACAGCTACATTAGAATTATTTTTCGAATAAAACTCAAGGAAAAACTGACAGCAAATTTTTCCACCAACTGATTTCGAATAAATTATTCGAACGAAGCCTATAAAAGTATTGAAATATTTTGATCGTAGGAATACCTAGCATTAGTATTCTTTGCGCTAATTATATTAGCATACAATTAGTTTGAATGTCCTTGGTACTGGACATAAGGCAGTGTTTAATTATAGTGCAACAGGGCTGGCTTTACAAGGAACGAATTCAAAACATATTTATTCAAAAGTAGCAGTTACCCCAGGCTCTAGCTAGTTTTCAGTTTACCCAGGAATATCCGGGGCAATATCGTAAGTAACACACTACCAATCAGAATCGGTTTCATTTTGACAATTCAACAACATTCATTGCGTTGTTTACATTGTCGAGCAGAATTTTTTTCGCATATATTAGCATGGATTAGCAATCTGCTTCAAAATGATTGAGACTCCGATTGATAGTGTGTTACGCAATTAGGGTGCTGCAACGTTCTTCTCACTATACAGAGTTGTGTTGTGTGAAAGAATCCTGTTTGTTTGCTGTCCTACCAGACCATTCCAGAACAAAAGATCTAAAGTTTAGGACTTTTAGTCTGGACTGGATTGTTTAGACTCTAAACAATCTTAAGTACTATCGACAAAACGGACGCTTTTACAATTTAAAGTATATACTGATTCACTGAAAAAATCCTGTCCCTATGGTCCTTTGTTTTACTTTGTCGTAAGTACTTATTGCAGCTTGCAAGCAAAATTCTGTCAACATTTGAAAGGCCTGACGTTTGTCGATGGTACCTTGGTATGATGGTACTTGGGTTGATTGTCAAGTTATCAACATGATAATGTGAGTGTACACTTACAGTGCACTTTGGACGTGTCTATGGGCACTCCACCGCGCTAAAACCTTATTGGCTGGCTAATAGTTTAACCCCAACACGGTCTGATACGAGAAAATAACAAAATCAAAACGATGTCACTCATAGAGTGACCCATATGCGTCAGCGTTACCCTATCTGATTGTTACCATCGTGTTTGGAACGTAGGTATTACATTATGTAAAGGTGTCTAGAAGTCAATTATAAATTGTCCATACAACTATGAACTGATACGAATTTATGGCTAGTGTCACTGTGGAAGATGTAAGACAATTACGAACGTATTATGAAGCACTACAGATTTTATACCCTGTACATGACTTTGAATTTGTTTTAGACGTTCATGAATCGTGATCGAAATACATAGTATAATTGAAAAAAATAAATAAATAAAATAAACGTTCTTTGTTTTCTAAAGTTTTTGATTAGAAGGACCATTATTTAGTTAATTACTTATGTGTTTATGTCCGCCATATTGGTACACTAAAAATTCAAAATGGCCGCAATTTAAACTTAAAGGCCAAAGTCCCGATATGTCAATTAATGCATTGACATATCGGGACAATGAGCATCATTATATCAATTTGTGCTAAAATATAGTCAATATTTTTTATGCAATTTACAAGTGAAATGGTAACCCTTTCGGAAATTAGGGCAGCTGCTCACGAGATCAAGTTGGTTCTTTGTTAGTCCTTTGTTGAAATGTCAGCAAAACGCACCTTGTCGCGTAGCAAGGCACCTGTCAAGTTTTTGTCTAATAATGACAAGAGTATGTTCCTATAATGGGATTAAGAGGCTGTAGACGGTAGTGTTTTTTTTTTATTTCAGCTGGCGGAATTAGGTGCAATGGTACAGCTGGCTTTTATAGTGAAAAATGTACCAAGTGACATTTTGTTTTTAAAATAAGTAGGTCGATTTTTTATGGATAAGGCTCCAATTCAAATAAAAAAATCGACCTTGCGTAGTGGCAAGTTGTTAAGGGAGGGCTAAGTAGCCGTGGCTTGGTCATCCACGGTGAAGCGAAGAGGAACCCGAGGAGGGGGGCTTTTCCCAGGAAACCGACGACGTAGCGGCCAACAAGTAGGTTGCGGTGCCGCTTGGGCGACATCGCAACTGAGGCGGGCCGCGATGTCGTATGGAAGGCATCGTGGCTGAGAGTTGGAGGCCCCGACGGGAGAGGAGTTCCGGTATTGCGGTGCGCCGCTCTCCCTACTTTCCGCGGCCTTGACGGGGTCGCCACCTGATGGCGGGCGCGGTGGGGCCGCAGGGAGGAGGAGTGTCGGTATTTCGTTGGCCGCTCTCTGCGGCCGAAAAGTGGTAGGCGGCCGGAACACTGACCTGACCGGTCGCAGGTGGACCAAGAGTGCCTAGACACGGAGTCACCTAGCGCCCATGTGCTGGTTTGGTCTCTGGGATGTTCACCGCGTGCAATGTGTTCTGGTGCGCCGGTGATGGGGGTACTCCCCAGAGGAGGTTCCGGTGACGGACAGCCGCGGCGGGTTCGCGGTGAGTGCTGACGCGTGCCCGTGTTCCCGCCACAAGCGACAGAGGAGGACACCGTGGAGTTTTAGTTGGTTGGAGTCCCACATAACTGCACTATCTCCCCGTGATACTGCAGTATGCATGAGCATTTCTCCACGCAAAAAAGAAGGATTTATACAGGGCTATTTTTAAATCATTAGCTAAACTTTCACAGGGGTTCTACCCATGAATATGAACAACTTTCAGTATGGGACTAACTCTGAAATCACAAAAAAAATCATCTGTTTCATACAAAAGTTCAATACCTACTCTACCAAAAAGTATGAAACAGCAGATTATATAGCCTTGTATAATTCGCTATTTTTTTTTTTTTTTGAAGATCTTTAGTTATTTATTCTTCAAACAATGCAGTAGAAATACGTGGTAACACTATCCTAATTCTTTTCTACTTCATTACCGGGAACCGTTCGGTTTCGTTTCGTTGTCACGTAAGAAAAGCTTCTTTAATAACTGTCAATGTGACGTTTTAATTATATAACCTTATATTAATGGCTTCCATGTTGCCATTAATTGACAATATAATCAGCCTGTATAAATATCTATTGTTCTACACAATAGGTAATTAATTTTCTTTGAAAGAAAATCTTTTAATGAATCATTGATTTTCATAGTCTTATGTATAAGGAAATTCAGTTTCATAATAGGCAGTAATTTGTATTTATAGTTTTTTTTGCGGGAAGTGTGACTTAATCAATTAATGGTTTGTGATTATGCAGGGTGTATCAGAAAGGTGTGGTCAAATTTAAGGGTGCGGTACAGACCATCTAACTGAACAACTTTCTCTATGGGACCAACAACGAAATCCCATACATCATCCATTTGGTTTGAGTAGGTAAGTTTTGTATGTGGCAGTTGATAATTTGTTCGCGATTTCGATGGTGGTCCCATGGAGAAAGTTGCTCAGTTTAATGCTTTGTATCACACCCTTAAATTTGATTACACTATTCTGTTATTAAAGTCACTTTTCATGTATTTGTTGTTGTTCTAATCTTAACTACGCAACGAATTTGAATGCGGTTTTCCCATCATTTACATAATTTACTCCGGAAGGTTTATGTATTTTACACTATGTAATTAAGAAATCTCGACGTTCTGTCAAGTCGTAAATGCCAGCAGGGGCGGGCCGCTAGTGTGATTATAATATACATACAAAGTATTTTACACTTGCCGTTGGTAAACTTTGCTTTAGTTCACTGAACGGAATGAATCCTGCAATACACAGTAAAGAAGCTTTTGTCGTTACTTTGGTCAGTTGTAAGCAGCACTGGCTGTTAAATAATAGTAGTTTATGAAACTGTTGCATAATAAGGGATATTACGGCTCGGTTTTTAATAGTAGCACATGAGTGTTTATAAAATAATATAAAATATTTCATGCATGCGCTAAACCGGGCGCTGCCACAGACAAATATCTCCTGTGAAAAAAATAAGCACAATTATCTCCCGTGTAGCTGGGAAAGAGGCCGATGTTGATTTGGGTGGATGGTGATGATGAACTGTGATGGTGAACTGGATCGGTGTACGGCCCTGTAGGATATATAATGCATGTGAACAGTGTATCAAATGTCGTACGTTATGTGAGGTTTTCATGTACTATCGGCAAAACGGACGCCTTTACACCTTAAAGTTGATTTTTGTGTAAACTGATTCATTGCAAAAACCCTGCCCGTATGGTCTTTTGTTTTACTGTGTCATAAGTAAGTACAGTTGCAGCTTGCAAGCAACATTGTTTCAAAATTGGAGAGGCGTAGCTTTTGTCGATCGTACGCTGATGTTATGTGTCTTGTTTATGCCTCCAAATATATAGCTGAGGTACAAAAGTGTATACAAGGTGACTTTGAAAATATTAGCAAATGGGCACACGATAATGGTGTTATATTAAATCTTTCAAAAACTAAATATACACTCGCCATATAATCGAAATGCTAAATCTGTAAATAATTAATATCTCACAGTGATAGGACATATAATATACGTACAAAGGAATGTTTGCATAGAAATTAATGTAATTTAACTGTACAAAATTGGATTATGTAGATAAAAAATATTTAGGTCTAACAATAGATAAGAACTTTAACTGGAGATTACATGTAAAAGACATTTGCAATAGGCTAATATCGGTGCTAAGTAAGTTTTACCACTTAAAAAATGTAGTGAACAAGCAGACGTTAAGAATGGTGTATTTCGCACTTGCCGATTCGCTAATATGCTATAAAGTTTCTAGTTAGTAAAAATGTTAAAGATAAGTGCAACAAAGCGTTTGATAAGTTATTTTCCGTCTGTAAAATTGTACCCATAGATAAAAAGTAGATTATTTGGTAGGTCTGGAATATTATTATAATGATGAATATAAGCTAATGTTAAAAACAAGTACAACACACGTAGGGTTATTATGGTAAGAGAACATCTAAGTATTTGGTACCTAAAGTATTTAATAAAATTGATTTATTAAGAGAAAAAGTAAAAATTAGTAAAGGATCACTTAACGAAAATTAAAAACATTATACAGGATAGCTAACAGAAATAAATATACTGTATAAGATTATACCATAACAGTGTAATATATAAGTAGTAGGTATGTACGTAAGGTGGTTCATTGTTATGTAAAAGAGCGCCTCTCGCCATCAAACGTAAAAGTTGGGTGAGTTTAGAATTAAGTAAAACCTCTGTATTATAATTTCATAAAAAAATATTATATAAAAAAAATTGGAATCAAAACTTTTTTGTAATGCTATAAAAATGGCGCGCCCCGCATATATCTACGTTCTATTAGAAAAAATAATTGATGGAAACCTTGGATTTACCCTTTATCGTAACGTTAAAAAATGGTTTTATAACATTATGTATTTTGTTAGAGAAAAAGTGTTAAAGTAATATTATTCTATTTTTAAATTTCGGTATTGTATTATAAAGTATGTCAATTCAAAAATTTATGTTTATAATTCGATTTTACGATATGAGAGTAGATAAAGTAATTTAATTAATTGGATTAGAACTAAGTTAGTATAACTCTCGTGGCTAAGTAAGTAGTAAGCCGCACGTGTCCTACGCTTGCCGGGGTCGGTCCGTGAATGGAATGACCATCTATACATGCCGAGACTCTTCCTTGTCTCGGAAAACACGTTAAGCCGCTGGTCCCGGCTGTCATTCGTGGATCTTTGACAGTCGTTACTGGTTGTCAGAAGCCCAAAAGTCTGACAATCACCAAGGGGTATCGTATTACCCAGTAACTGGGTTGTGGAGGTTAGATATGCAGTCGCCTCATGTAAAATACTAGTATTCAGCTGCGTTCAGTTAGACTAGAAGACGACCCCAACATATGTAGTTGGAAAAAGGCTAAGTAGATGGAGTTTAACACGAATCGTTTAGTTTTAAGATGCTTAATTTACTTGAGTGCTTAGACGGTATTTCATAACGACTTATAAGAAAATATGCAAACAGAACTCCCCAATCCTGACAACTTTATTAATATAGTTCTCGAATGGCGTCTGTTTATCTGCTTATCTTCAATCTATATTATTTGGGCGCCAATTAAGATAAAAGCTCTTTCCTTGAGCTTCCTCTCACAACTTCCGGCTGACACTTGAGCTTCAAGATGCTTCCGGCTTCGAGCCGCTAAAATGGCGCTGTTAAAAGCTTGTTTACTTACGTTAGCTTTAGAAGTACTTGAAGGCACAATTAATGTTCTCTAGCTTAAATTTATTATACAGTTGTACACATGCCTCGTCTGAGATGATGTTGTTTTATTTTTATATAAAAGTAATTTATTTAAAGAGTATTGAAGATTATTTGTTAAAAAAAAAACCAGCCAAGTGCGTGTCGGACCACGCACTTGGCTGTAGTTAGTATGAATTTATCCTAAGGACAAACTTAACATTGTAGTTGAAAAAAGGTGAGTATAGACTACAACATTTACTTGTAAATGAACAACAAGCCCGCTCTATCATATGTTCTAGTGTATCATTCTTTTACGAACTAAACGTCGAGCACGCTCGCCTCTTTGTTACAAACCAACGAGCATATTGGTGTAACATTTCGTCGAGCGTATTTCGTCGAGCAACGAGTGCGGGCGATGCCATCATCTTGCCACCATCTTCTATTTCTCTTTTTCTTTTTTCTTCTAATATAATTCATCAAGATAAACGCAGCACACGCAACTTCTAGGTCCGACATTTCAAAAAAGAATGAAAGGTACAACGAAATGTTGGTAAATGCACACTCGCTGTGAGCATTTACCCGTAACATAACGCCGAGCATTCGCAGGAACGGTACATTACATGGAAATGCTTTGGAAACTGAGCTTTTGTCTGTATTGTACCATTCGTAAGAACGTTACATTACACAGAAATGCTCGAGAAAATGTTGTAGTCTATACTCACCTATCCATGTTCCCCTATACATTCTACCTGCAAATTTAAGTTTGTATGCTCAATATTGAGTGATTTACCATGTTATTTTAAGACCATAGACCTTTTATCAATTTTTTTCACAAGAACAAACGACACTGTTCTTTATCTTCACTACATCAAACGCACGTGTTACCACAAGAGGGATCGGGGTTCAATTCCCCGGTGGCGCATTTTTTTTATCAAAACATTGTGGGTATGACAGCTGATAGAGCGGAAGGAAGTAGGTACTGTTTTGTCTATGACAAAATATGGCGAACGTTTTTAAAAATGGTAAAAATAAGTTTAGGGGTTGAGCATCTGTTTCCTTATTGGGATTTTTATTTAAATTTAGGGTGTTATAATTAAAGCTTGTGTAAAAAAACTTAATTATAATACACAGACACGTAATATTATGTCTGCATTTCCTTTAGGGGCAGCCAGAGGTGCATGGCAACCGAAATGTGGTTTATCAACAAAGAAATTGAAATGATATACTTAGATGTTTTTTTTTTTGGACTAAGTAGCTTTTTGACCGACTTTAGAAAGACGTAACAAACAAGACATGAATATAATAACATGACGCCTGTAATACCTTGAAGGTTTAGGCAGAGGTGTACAATAGCATGTACACCGATATTCCGCCAATCATGTTTAAGTCCCATAAATAATAGAAAGAAAGAAAGCATGTTTATTCGGCACATGCCATAAGTCCACACAACCAAATAGAAAAAAAAAAACAAAGAAAAAAGAACTTTATACAATAAAAAGCTTAAAACTAGACAGAAAAAAAGTGAAAATAATGTGTGTCTAGCTTATTCCCATCAACCGGGCACAAATCCAGAATCGTTGCTCTAGTGATCTCAAGCCCTAGTGCTGAGTCTTGGTTCGATTCCCAGGTCGGGCAAAGTGCCACGACGAAGACGACGACACATACACGATGCGAGTGTGAGTGATGACGGCCGTTACGGCCGTATTCCTAGGAAATTAAAGCTTTATCCCGTTTTTTACACAAACTGTTAAAGTAGGTATAATCGTGCATTCGGTTCGACGTGTTGTGTTCCACGCGCGCCTCAAAGAGATGTCAGCACTAGCTGAAGGTGTCCGCTAGGGCCGATGCCCGCCAGGGTCGCGGGTTGGCACAGGCACCTGAAGGAACACGGGTGGGTTTTAGTCAGTAGAAGTCTGACACGCCCTCCCGCTCCACCCAGAGCGGGAGAAGTTATTTGATGATTTCCCACCCAAAAAAAAGGTCGGGCAGAGTGTTATATTGTTTTTTTTTATCAGGAAGTTCTTAGTAGCAACCCGGAGTCTGGAAGCATGACGTTATCTGCAAGATAAATTACCGGAACTCATCCGGAAGTGGCCGTGAAAATAACTTATCGAAACGCAAGACAACATAATAAAACGCCGCAAGTACATAACTTATACGGCACAATCTCGCCTTACTTTTCCTCGGTCCGAATAAAACCTCATTCGGATTCAGGTCCGGTATGAGGGCAGCCTCCGACTGAGTCACAGTATGACATCACCAGTTACTCATTGGTATACTGTAACTAAGTATGCTGCTATAGAATATAGAATCTGTGGTCGCAGCCTTGAGGAGTGGCCGAGAAAGTTTACGAGAACGGGACTTGGTGTCTTTGGTTTTGTTGGCGGTTTTGAATATGGATATTCACATTAGGGGACTACAGCACCTAAAGCGCGGTCTAAACGATTATCTATTTACAAAAAATCTATTGATTGGACTAAAAAATTAAAACAATATTACGTTAATATATTGCTTGTAGAATAATCTGATACAAAACAGAATGATTACATGTGTAAAGTTTTATTTAATCGTTAAAATAGTTTTTAGAGGTATCTTCGTGATTTTTTCCATCGTATCAATTTAGTTGTATTATGTTTTCAACACACTATCTAACTAGCATATGTCCTGAAGAATATCATATATTTTTCTGATTTTGTTTACTTTTAGGCATTATAAAACTAGCGTTTAGTTCCAGTAGTCCCATTAGGTTTATCATTATTTCGAAATTTTTACTGGACTTGTCGTCATTGAAATGGGTTTTGCTGTGCTTGCTATATCAGACGATCGAAACAAATAGACTTGTTTTGATTGCAGTTTTGTGCGTTTGCGGATTTCATTTTCCTTTCTTCTGTGTTGAAACGTTAGCTTGTGTTGGATAATCTTATTACTACAGTCATACAGTGAACTGCTTACTATTGCCGCGTTTCCGCGGTTCGTCGAGGTCTGTCGCCGCCCGTGCCTGTCGAGGCCTGACGCAGCTTGTGTCGAGCATTCCACGGGTAATCCCATAAATTCGATCGAACGGGCGACGACAGGACACCGCAGGCCGACTGTTCCCACGGCCTGTCGGCCTGGCCTGGCGTGGTCTGGCCTGTGAGAAAGTGGGCCGTGGGACCGCGACATATGGCGGACACACCGCATTTGTGTTTTTACTATTTATTTATTTATAGAGAGCGCTGCCACATCACATACATATAACATTAAAAATTTTATAAAAAATACTTCATAGCGGTGCACGTGACAATAATGGCGTACATAACATTTACAATTCTTCGATTCTTTGATTCTTCTTCAATTCTTCTACTATCACATCAATTTCCACAATTTCAGGAAACGATAGACCAAGTTCACGCGGTGCAATACCTACCTTTTAGCTTAACTTGCATAACTGTAGGATTTTATCACAAAATCAATATTTTTGTCGCTTAGTGAGTTATTTATCCGTTTTTATAATCTAACAATTTAAGCGTTCTTTGTGAACGAGATTGATTGAAAGCTGTGGAACAAATTGTAATCTATTGACTGTTCTATTCCGAGATATCAAAGTGACCAATCTTTCCGGTTGTTGGTAACACTGAACTAACATTACTGACGGTTAATGAATCTTGTTTGGACTCTAAATCAATCTCATTAATGATGAGTAATTTCTAGAAAATATCCATGAATAGACCCTAGTAATTGCAACATATAAGTCAACCAGGCATAGTAGCCATAAAAAAAAAAAAACGAGCGAGCCGTTACAGTACGAGTAGCCGCATATGATGTGTAACATCTGACATCTGTTTGGGTTGGTACAATCTGACGGCCAACTCTAGCACCACGCACGCTCATTGGTCAAATCAAATAGCGCGCGCTTCCCCGGCTTCCTGTTACATACGTCCGTCCCTTTTCACGAAACCACTCCCACAGACTGCAGGAAAGCGAGAAGAAAGGCGATACGCATCAAAAAGTGACAGTCGGTAACCATGCTCATGACAAACAAAACATTACGTAGGTATTTGCCGAAGAGATTGGTGGCTCGTTTAGCAGTACCCTCTAGAGTTCACAAGACCAATGAGGCAGTAAGTACAAATTAGCTCTTAACGTCCCTAAAATTCCTGACAATGCCTAACAAAGAAACCCTTGTCTTTATAATAGAGCTATCACATTCACCATAATTATGAATGCACTCTGCATCTGTAAGTGCAACTCGATGAATTTATTAATAGTCTGTAAAGCTGTGCTTACACGGGCCTCTTTTCCAGCAATTATTGCCTGGTCATAGTTGCCGGAGGTAGCGGAGCAAACTTGTTTTTTAAGATGCTTCCAATATGTGTGGCGGCATCTCAAGCATCATATGCTATATGTTGGCGTAGCAGCCGGTCTATTTTGTAAAAATGTCAATGTATCAACTTAGGTGAAATGAGCTGTCAATAGTGTCAATCAGGTGGAATGACAGTTCATTTCAACGTCATTTCTCATTTCACCTAAGTCTTTAAGGTGAGTTTTGCACAGAATCAAACTCAAAACTCAAACTCAAAGCATTTATTTCAAATTAACTTATTACAGGCACTTTTGAATTGTCATGGGGTCAGTCAGTCAGAAAGATGAAGCTATTGTAGTTGCCAATTCCAAAGCGTAGTAGGTACATATGGAGAAGAACGAGCAAGAAACTCCACGGACACTCTTGTAAATCAAAATATTGTAACAAAATATTGGTTACATCATTCATGTTGAAAATATACATGTGACAACAATGTAGAAAGACGTACACGTTAAAAGCGTCCGGAATAAAATATAAAATTAAACTAAATTAAAATAAACCGTGGCAGCAGCTCAGAAATGACCAGTCCCTACTGACGGTGTCCGTTCTCGAGCATGACGCATGGATTAGCAGTATCCAGCTCGACCATTTTGAATTGAAGGGAAGTTAATGATCCAACACACAACGCACCACCAGCGAGACATTTGAGTGAGCACGACATACTCTCAGCTGCCAGGGCACATTCAAGTCAATAAAAGTTGTACCCAGTAAACGGTAGCTTTATAGTAACTAAATAGTGTTCACAAATAACTGTGTTGTGCAATTATTAGAATATATAGACCGGCAGTTCTTCATTGACGTTGTCATAGTCGTATTTAACCAATATTCCAATTAAGTTTCCCGTCTAAGCTTACCTTTAGTCTCTATTAGCATTCATACGAGTACTGGCTCAGTGTCGGTGTTTCTAAATACATTACGTATTCTGTAAGAGTAAGTGTTCCTTTGAAGTCTGTTGCTAATGTGCTCATGTTTGTCGGTGTACTGTCGGGAGTATCACTTTTCATTTTAGATGCAGCTTTGATTTTAGTTGTATTGTGAGTCTGATTTGTATGTATGTTTGGAGGAGGAACAAGAATCGATATACATATGTTTCAATTAGTCACGTGTGTTTCTAATTTAATACCTGTGTTTTCTTAATTTGTTTCCAGAAAGCGTGTTTTAAGATTTTGATAGGAAAAAAATATCTAAGTAGAATATAGAATACAAAAACAATAATATTAATAATAACCTGGGACATTATTTACACACGGTCATCTGATCCCAAACTAAGCAGAGCTATGGAACCCAGAGAGGCTAGTACTATGGAAACCAGATAACTGATATACTACATAAACAATTTTTTTTTTTTTTTGTAAATACATACTTATAGATAATTACACCCAGACTCAGAACAAACAGACATGTTCATGCACACAAATGTTTGTCCTGGATAGGAATCGAAACCACGACCTGCGGCATGATAGGTGGTATCTTAACCAGCATGATGTTTATGATTCTCCATCATCATCACTGGCAGTCTTGTGCCACCTACTGCTAACTATAGGCCTCCTCCCTTTTGTGCCATGGTTCCCTGGTCCGTGCGAGTCTCATCCAGGCCTTCCCCGCGATTTTTTGATTATTATAGTCAAATTATTACCACATTAATTAACTTCTATAAAATTCGTCCATTTCTTGCTTCTTTTTCTAAAAACAGAAAAAAAAGACATTACATTCAAAATTTTCAGAAGATGTTGCTATATTTCTTCCATTTGAAATCCCCATAAGTGTACCGTATAAGTTAATCGTTCAACTAAATATCATAGACAGTTACCAAAACAGTACTCGTAGTTCAGTAAGGCGTTGCGAATTAAAATTTTGCGTGGCCTTCTTTCGTGCCCGTATGTAGAACGAATAGCGCGGCGATCAGAATTCCGTTTGTTATAAAACCGGTTCTACCGTCTATAATATCGAACTTACTAGATATACCTACTATTGGAAGATATCCTAACTTAGACACATACGTATTATTACTATAAGCCTTTGGTGTCCAACTGTCCACTGCAAGGCGTCACTTCCCTCCTTCCACTTATCTTTGTGTATTGCTCTCTCTCTCTCTCTGTATTGCTGTCCTGTGATATATCTTTGTTTGAAAGAGTGTTCATAATGTGTGGTGTATTTGTTGAAATTTTAACTTTGTTTAAGTTAGGAAGCGCTTCATTTCCCATAATAGTGGAAATGTAAGGGGGTATAAACTTATGTACTCTGATGATGATGGTCAAGTCTTATTACCTCGAACTCGTTATTGCGATTGTATAGCAAGAAAACATCCTTCATTGTTATAGGTCGTTTCGTGTCCATATCGTCATTATACATCAAATATTAAATCTACAGTTGGATTGGAATACACTGGTATTGCGTAGAAAATAACTTGCTTAGTTTATTCTACTCAATATTGCAGAGGCAGGTTGCTTGGTCGTACATTGTTTCAGTCAATCGATAACTCTTGCTTTTTATGTTCAGTGGTTCTATAACTGGTATCTAATTCTTCGGTTTGTCACAAAGTAAAATACTTACTTGTATTACCTTGTGGTTCTCTTTTGTATTAACCACATTTCATTACATTTTCTTGTCAAAAGATCCTGTATAAATTTTTCAAAATCGGTTGTCATGTTATTGGCATGTGATGCAGAGGAATGAAGAAATTGTCGTCAGGAAAGTTTTGAGTATGATTTTGGATGGCTATACAAGAACCTAGGGGAAGACCAAAGAAACGATGGATGGACTGTGTGAAAGATGATATGGCTAGAAAGGATGACGACTAATAGAGAAGTGTGGAAGAAAAAGACATGTTGCGCTGAGCCCAAATAAATTGGAATAAGGGCAGGATGCCATAAGCAGTTACTAAATAATCATTTATGACTCCAAAATGTGTGCTTATGTGAGAACTTAAAATAAAATTGAGATCATTGTAAACCCTGTCGGGCACAGCAGAGTATTAAGAGAGAGAGAGAGGATGTTTTTAAACTTAACACTCACTCACTTACCTATTATTCCACATTTCTTCTCATTGCAGCATTTCTCTAAGAAGGTTGTTTTTTTTTTTCTCTTAGGTGTATAATTTATGTATGGTCTGTATGATAATCTCGCAATCTATTTCATATTTTATGTTTGGAGACCAGCGACGAATTTACAATCGCTTACATTCGTTGGTATATTTAGATGGTATGTAGGTATCTAAATCTAGCATCCTAATGTCCTCAATGACATTAGATCGTGTTGAGAGCTAACTTTCTAATTGTTCGTGATAGATTACTTCAGAATCGTGACTGTTATTTATTTGACCATTTGTTTGAGACAAAATAAATTCAGAAAATAGCGCATACATATCTCTGATGTTTAGGCAATATACCTATAATATCTGATTTGATCGCCGAATAAAATAACATAGATTACAAAGGTCAAAAAGTGAAACCAACTGATCTAAAACTTGACAAAAATAATACATTGGATACGTAGTTACAGACTATCAACTCAGCCTATCGTAGCTCACTGCTAGACATAGGCCTCTCCCGGCTGCGCTACAACATCTTGTCCTCCGCCTTCCGCATCCAGTCCGTTCCATCCAGCCATCTTTTTAAGGTCATCGGTCCATCTAGCTGGGGGGTGTCCCATATTACGCTACGGTACAGACTATAGAAGTTCTAAATGCTGATAGTTAGCAAGACAATCACCATATTTAACTGGCTAGCGGAACCAATGACTAAACAAAATCGTCTTTAGTATTAACCGATGTTGGCATGGCGACTGTGACCATGTTGAATTCCTTAGTGATTGAAAGTGTCTCAGACACCTTATTTATTTAACAATAAACGGCCAAGTCCAATTACATTAGTTAAGATAGAAGAAAGTCATACGCTCATCTCACAATACTCCAGACATTCCTATTAACCAAATCTTCTTCCATTCGTCCGCGAGCACATCACTGTCAACCTTAGCGTCCAAGAGAGCGTTGAGTGCAGAGAGTGTGCGAGGGACAGGAGACAGAGACTGGACTGGACCTTAACCAGCTATGTCATAGGCTGTATAAATGATAGATTGATTCTTTTCTCTTTATTTTTTCGACGAGTCGACTCGACATAGAGTTGCGAAATAATTATTTTGTTGCCACGAGAAGACTCAAGGATGAAGACTCAAACATGCTGCACCTATCACATAAATCCATTCCGATGATTCTTTACATCACAATATCAATCACGCTAACTACAATATTCAATATAAAAGTTACATTAATACATTTTGTAATTCGTGTGTGTGGCAATCGGAGGAAGCAGGCGGGTACGTGAATATAACTAAATACGTGACAATTAATGTTCTAATTCCAATTTTGTGAATGTATTCTTAATATGAATTGGTTCATGTTGCTTCATTTTGATCTGATATGTCAGTATTGTTATTTTTTATTGTATTCTTGTGATGACTTTGAAGTTCATTTGAAGTTACTGGTGTCTTTTGAAATTATATACGTAGACGTCTATAATGTACCTAGTAGGTAACTTAATTTTCATTTTTTTTTTTCTGTAGGCTATTTTGGGTCATACTGGCCCACTGTTGGTTATATACCTTCCAAGAACTTCTTTCTCGCGCTACCTTTCGTGCGGTACGCGTTCATGTTGTCTTGTCACCTCTTTCTGGGCCGGCCTTCGGCAGTACCATCCATCTTCAGATACCCATTGTTTGGAAACTTGGCCAGCGGTTGTTGTGAATGCAGCTGACATAACCCGCCTAATCCCTTTTGAGCCTGACAGCCTTTTTGCCTACGTCCATTATGCCCGTACAAAATATTGCTCCACAAGTTTTGAGACAACATAATATTATAAGTAATCCTGTAAATGATGATGATATTCATTCTCATAATAAACACCATCCTCACTCACACTTTGATTTCTCAATACCCCATCACTTTCAGAACAAAGTTAATTATAGTCATTTGAAATTAGATGATAATTACAAATAGTAGGTATTGCAAAATTGAAGTAACCCGTTGATTGGCTGCGTAATATTATAATACCTTTAATGTAAAGTATGTGCAAGGCTTTTTACTCAAGGTTCGCAAATGACGTAAACACTTTTAAGTTAATTAATTTTAATGGATTGGGTGGAAACTGTAAAAATTGTTTGCTTAGCTGCGTAATTAATTCTTGCTGTATTTTTTGTGTTGTTAGTTTTTTATTTGATTTTTCTGTCTCATCAATTGCCTAGCCTTTCCCAACTATGTTGGGGTCGGCTTCCAGTCTAACCGGATGCAGCTATTATACATGGAGTGACTGCCTATTTGACCTCCACAACCCAGTTACTGGGTAATAGATACCCCTTGTTAAGTCTGGTAGTCAGGCGTTCGGGCTTCTGACTACCCGTAATGACTGTCAAAGATTTACAAATGACGGAACCAACGGCTTAACGTGCTTTCCGAGGCAAGGAGGGGTCTCGAAATGTAATGGACGGTACCCCATTCACGGCCTGACCTCAGCAAGCATAGCTTAACCTTCGATCGACCCGTGCGGATGTTTTTATTTTTCTGTCTATTGCCCTATACTTCCTTGTTTTATATTCTTCTTTGCTCTTGCTTTATGTTTCACTTGCTGTTCTACGATGTTGTCTTCTTGATCATTTGTATTAAGCACATAATAATTCAAGATCATAGGTTCAGTGTGTTCACTCATTATAGGTTACAATAACACCCGATATTAACATTGTAGAGATCAGAAGCCTACTTACTATTATGTTACGAAGCCGTCACTGTTCGCTGGCGAAAAAGAGGTGGTGCTATTGGTTCTGTATTTATATCTCCCTTTCAGAATGAAGTATGATTAAAATGTAATTCTGCCATAAGACACGTTGGAAGACCCCTAGGTGACAGTGAACCCATACATGTACTTATGATGAATTGGCACGTTACACGAGTAATATTGTGTAGGTTTGTGTTTTGCCCCTCAGACACATGAGTGTGGTCACGATTGCGACTGTATGAGGTCATAAACATCCGTGTGGAACTGTAGGCACAAAGTCAAGAGTTGCGAATGATTCAGAGGCAAGTTATACTTAGTTTACGTTTACTTAAAACTTGAAGGACCATGGTTTTTTGTGGGTAAGACGGTGGAGAGGTACTCGTATATGATGAGTTTGAGCTGCATACTGAAAAACTGGGCTTGGGATTTATAATTAAATATTGGAAAAAAAATGTTGTGCCAACCCTAAAGAATTGGAATGTGGGCAGGAGGATGATGATAATGATTAGTATCTTCTCAAATAGGGTTTGTGGCGGCATCTACATCGCCACATGCGAACTACTTCACGCAAAATCCTGCATCGCGCAAGTAGAGTTTACCGCGCGAATGGCATATACAATACAATACCTCGACATCAATCGACGGGCTCACCAGACACATCACCCGTCTGCTTGGAGGATCCTTCCTTTTCTTATGGAGGATGAGTGAACTTTATAGCCTGTTCTTGATACCTGTATAGGTTTATTCTCTTATTCTTAATAATATATTCTTGTCATTTGTGATGTAATTGTACTCGTACTTTTGTGTGTTGTGTTATGTCTTTTGTATGCACTAAATAAAAGTTTTATCTATCTATCTATTATTTTTTAAGAAAGGCTCATATTATAGAGATCCATAGTTAATTACGACAATTTACCCATTCTATTTTATTATCATCAGAATAGTTATTTGCTAAACTCACACAGGGGCTAAGCAATGAAGGTAAACGCGATCAAGAACAGGTTTCATAATTTTATGACTAATCCAAGAGATCGTGTAAAATGTGAATGCAAAAAGGATCTCACACGAGACCACAACATTTATGATGTCATCATTGGAAAATACTTCTTTTGCAAAGATTTACTGTTTATTCTTATATGGCAATTTAGGTGAGGCCAAAAGACTACTCGTAGGTATTTAACATGGTCAAATTTTTTAATCGGTTTTTCTATAATTTGAACACAAGGATAGTATGTAGTTGGTTAGTTTCTTTGTTATTCAATTTTGGTGTATTGCAAGCAACTGTATCCTTGTCTTGACATTGCGTTTGGGGCAGAGGGTAATACAGAGAAATAATTGCAAAATCATCATCCAGCAATGAGGAGGTATTTTCTTCAGCTACTTATTATTTACCTCCTTACGGGTCATGACCTTCCCAATCTCACTTTCCGTTTGCCTCCGCCTATTGCCGTCTCTGTACAGTCCTTCAAAAAAGACCTACGTCCAGTTCAAGCCAAAATCTCCTCCTGGGCCTACCGAAAAGAATAGGCATCTCAAAAATCAAGCCCGTTGATTCAGTTCGTGAATTCAAACACAATTCAACAGTGTATTCCAAATTCTGCGTGCCAATCCGACTAGCAGACAAAACAATACGGTTGGCTAAAATCGAAAGTTTAATCCTTACTTCTCACGCGATCTTGTACTGGTTTCTTTGAAGCATTCGCTAACAATATAGATAGGAACAAAAGGCGAACTTCATACAACGAGCGAAAACACACGCACACATAGACGAGCTTCACGAACAGCGAGTGTAAGTGCACTCGTGACTGGCATTCATTTGAGATGGCTGAGCGTACGCGTCTGTGTGTTTTCGATCATTGTATAGAGCTGCCCTTCTGTATCTATCTATTCTGTGATTCCCGTATGTTTTAACTTACCGTTATTTTAGTAGGTGAGCAGTCATCATGGATGATCTGTTTCTAGTACTTACCGTTTATCTAAAGCCTAGATTAATTGATTAAGGAATTGGACGCGCATGAGTCGATTTTCGGTTCGGTGGACGCAGTGTTCCGTTGGTAAATTTTGGCAGATTTTTTTGTGGTGTTATGAAGATCCTTGTAGAGCTGTCTCTTTTGTCAACCGAGTTTCTTTTTGTTGTGGAATTCAGTTCTATTTAGGTTTATGATGTGTTTAGGACTTTTCTTTGTGTAATTAAATACGTAACTGATAATGAAGATCACAGATGGTCATCGGAACTACACGATAATAAGTATTTCACGGGTTGCAATTCGATTAAGTACCTACTTTAATATGGTTGCTAAGCAATTTATGCTCATCACACTGCATATGGTAAAATGCAGCTAATGGTGACTTCACCATCAGTTCCAGTTCTCTGGTTCTTACTAGGAGAACTCCTCAACAATTAACGACCCTATATCGGGAAAAGCAATATTTTGCAGAAGGTGATGAGCAGTTGACAATAGGCTATTGTAACTTAGATAAATTACAAACTGACCCACTAAAAAGTGAAAAAAAAAAACGTTTTTTATAAAAAAAAAAATCCACCGACTTCCAAAAATTAACTTTAATTTCAGAAGTCAGTGGCAAAAAAACTAAAATGCCGATCCAAAGACACCGACTTCTGAAATTAAAGTTATTTTTCACTTTGTTGTTTTTTTTTTGAAGTCTTTGGATTTTTTTTTTCCTAAAAGAATTTTTGTAATAAACTAATAAGTATTGTGGTTGTCTTTGATCCGATGGGAGATATTATGAGAAAAAGTATGGATGAATGATTTTTGCATTAGCAATATTAATTTCACTGATTTAAATTTCTTTGTTTCTGAATAGGTACATTCTAATCTCGTCGCCAACTTTCTTAAAGAAGACAACTTCTTTAGACAAATAAAAACTATAAGATCTTAATACCAAATTAATGCTGTCGACCGTGCACAAATCACGTCCTTCTAATAATACTAGTACGGAGATAAATGTGATTTTAACTTTAATTTACCTCAACGTTACTCATTTCCAATGCTTTGTGGACAATACAAAAAGGAATCGTAGTCTGGCATTTCTAAAGTAGTTCGATTCAATAATACCAAAGCTAGTGTTGATTGTTTTCTAAAACTTTCGTAAAATTATTTAAGTACATATTTCCATTTAGCCAATATAATCTAACTCCCACTGCAAGGCCGTCCTCCATCTCTCTTTTCCACACAATAACGGTTTTGCTAGGAGTTGCGGTCAGACATTTCGGTAGGAGTCAAGCTCGTCCCGCCAACTGGTAAACAATCCTTTTAGCCAAATGTTTAAGAAGTGTATTGGAAACTTTTTCATGAATCCCAGTATACAAATACGTAGTTCAAATGGATCAATCACCAAAATACATTGCAAAAAGTACCGAAAAGTTAATTAAAATAAAACAAAATTCTAAAAACTAGGTATAAAATTCCCAATAAATAACAGTTATGTATCGAATGATTGGTTTAACTGACCTGGTTCCCAAATTAATGTGTCTGTGAAACTTAGTCTGTGAGTCACAGAAGCTCGGGTCTATACAACGACCGAAAACGCACACACACATACACACGCTTCACGTACAGCAAGTGCAAGTGTACTCGAGACTTGCAATTGGCTGAGATAGACTGAGAACGCTGCACGTACACGTCTTTGTAGACTATATAAAATGAGTGAATACACACGCACACATGGTCACGCTTCTGCACTCGCGATTGGCATTTGTTTGAGATCGCCGTATGTACGCGTCTGTGTGTGCGTGCGTCTGTTTTCGCTTCTTTTCCTTCTGTAGTACGTTATTCTGTGTTCCGTGAGTCATACAGGTTGTTTACCTGACTGTGCCGAATAAGGTGAAGTTATTTATGGTAGTGGACTCGTAGGCTCAGTATTTGGCGCATGTGGGATAGGATTATGGGTAGAGGAAAGTATGTAGGTAATAATGGTTTCTGGTCCTTTTGAAAACAATGCTAATGTTAAAACCTCTTTTAATTTGACTTATAGGGTAATACAGGTTCTGACGAGAATGAAAATGGAAAAAAATCTTTAGGAGATCTTGATAACATGACTTACTGTACGAGTTACTATACGTATACTATACTTACACTTACTATACGTTAAAGAATATTTAGAGGACAAGTCGTTAGTGATATAAAAATAGGCTTTATTCTACAATATCCAAAAGTGACATAATTATTGATTATTAATGACATGATGTAATTATTAATTCAATACAATTTCAATCTTAATACAATAAATATTTATATTTTATTAATTAATCCATATAATAGATATAGAAATATTTATACGCCATAGTATGGCAGGATATGCTGGAACCAAAATTGTAACATCTATTGTACCATATTCTGACAATCAAATATATATTTTTAGTCATAACTCAATAATGCCTCGTGCCTCGGATAGCACGTCAAGCCGTTAGTCCCAGCTGTCATTCGCGGATCTTTGACAGTCGTTACAGGTCGTCAGAAGCCTGAAAGTCAGACAACCTTTCTTACCCAGTAACTGGGTTGTGGAGGTCAGATAGGCAGTGGCTCCATGTAAAGTACTAGTATTTAGCTGCATCCGGTTAGACTGGAAGCCGACCTCAACATAGTTGGGCTACGCAGATATTGAATCATTATCTAATAATGAAGGACTGGGTTTTTTGTCTGACTATAATAATATGTGTTTGGATATCATTTGTTTTAAATGGAGTAATTAATAGTTGGACCTAGTTATGTAGAAAGCAGCCATACGGTACTTTTTCCAAAAATGAGTTATAAACACAGTCACGCTAGTTTCGACATACAAGATTTTTTGCAAAAACAGTCATGTCGGTATCTTTATTTATCACGGAGATATGAGCCGTCAAATGCAGCCTTGTCCATACATCCATAATGCAACCATCGACAGACAAATGTTTATAACTCTGTTTGTATGATACTTTTCCCGACATAGCTGCTTTCTGCATAACACGGTCCAATTAATGTGGTTTGAGATTTTTCCGTCTACTATTAGGCAAATTCACAGACCAGCCTAGTATGCAAAACGATTGCCTAAATCTAGTTGCATTTCATTTAAAGGGTGCAGGGGATCAGAATAACATTACAAATAATGAAATGAGACTTCGTAAAGTTTTACTCATTTGTAAATTCCCACGATTTCTATAATTTCAGCTCATTCTTCAGAAATGCTATTTTGAAGTACAATAGCGTCATAAGTAGCTATAATAACATCTATTATAGTTGACCTTGCATTCATGTCTCCAAAATATAATAAAATAAACTGATTTCGTAAATCCGTCACAATTTTCTTGTCATCGGATCACTTTCGCCTGTCCCAGTTACATTGTGTTGTCAGTTTTTTATTTGCCATCTTGCTATTCAAATATCATCCTTATTTTTAAGAAAATAGAACTTGCACGGTGTCTCCGTGATCTCGGAAAAATTGCGACAACGCGCCGTCAATCAAATGAAAGGGAAGATGTGTTGTCTCTTTTTGACTTGTATATAAACAAATTGCATTGTTGATGCTCTGATTATGTAATTAATGGAAGCAGAAAATGTAACACTGACAGTCTATGAGAGGGCATTGTTTTTTACGTGATTGTCTTTTGTTTGTAGAATATGTCCTCAGGGCCTAGACAAAGTTGCATTCGATTAGCGATGACGCTAGTAAAAAAGCCAAAAAAGCCTAAAAAATATGGGGTTGATATAAGCTATAATATAAATGTCACGTGATCATGTCAATGTCACTTTGAAGCTATAGCGATTGTAGAAATAGAATCGTTTCGAAGCGAATGTCATTTGTCTAGGCCCTCTTGAGTTCTTAATTTTGTTAGAAAAATGTTTCTCTATGATTCAGTCCTGCTCATCTATTCTGTAAAAATCACACAAGTGGTGAGCTGTCAATTCACCTAAAGGAACAATAATTTTGTTGTGCAAGCGTGCATAACTTTCCTATAGGCTTCACAATATACAAGCAAGCCGGAGCAGCATCAGTTTTTGCTTGAGAGATGGACGACGACGACGGATTGGCACAAGTTCAATCATGCTTATACAAGCGTGGCTTGTTATGAAAATTCTATCAATATTCATGCAGCTTGCACAAAATCATCATACAGACGCTCAAGCACGCTTGCACAAAATAATTGTTGATACAGGCTTGTCATGCTTGCAGTTGAGTACGTGCTCGGCCACCTTTACGATAGGGATAATACACAGGACAATATTGACAGCTCACTTCACCTAAGTTTTGACAGTGAAACTTTTACAGAACAGACCGGCTGAAAAAACAGATGCTGTCTATAAAAATACTCGAACTTTAATACCCCATTAAACATTGGATATAGCGGACAACGACTGTGGCTTCAAATCGTAAAATAAAATGTATCTCTCAATAAAAGAGATGAAAACATTACAGACGCAATAAAAACATTTCAAGCAGGTCACAGTATTTCTTGTAAGACTTCTCTATAAGGACTGAACAGTTTTTAGATAAACGTTTTTTAGCCCTTAAATCCAACCAGGCATTTTTCAGCCTTTAAATCCAACCAGGCATTTTTCAGCCCTTAAATCCAACCAGGCATTTTTCAGCCTTTAAATCCAACTAGGCATTTTTCAGCCTTTAAATCCAACCAGGCATTTTTCAGCCCTTAAATCCAACCAGGCATTTTTCAGCTCTTAAATATCTACTGCTGATTTCAGCAGTGTTTAAGAAATCGGTGATGTCTCTTGTTAAGCCCTGTTTTGTAGTTGCGCGTGAGTATTTACCTATAAACAAACATAAATCCATTATTTAACCTTACTTTGATTATTTTATTAAACAACATAATATCATGGCTACGAAGGGTTAGACAGATTACACCCACATTTCGCTAGTTATCTTTAAGTTCCATGTAATAGAGGGCGAGCCTATCGCCATCAACCGGGCGTAAATCCAGACTCCGAGCTGCTAATGAGAAATTCCAGATAGAATACTGCGCGACCCAGGAATCGAACTCAGGGACTCAAACTCAGCAGTAGTGCTTTCAACCACACGATCAACGAGGCAGTTCTTTTATTACAACCGGCCAATTTCGCAGAAAACACAAGTTAAACTCGGATTAGAACAAACAGTGCGCGATGAATATTTAGTAATAGCAATAAATTATAGAAAAGACACATAAAGTCTTTCAAATTCCATCTCCATTTATATTAACTAAGAGAACGTTCTTCGATCCCATCTCAAGAATAGGTCAAATTCACATAAACAGGTGACCAGTCACTAAGGTAGCAGCCACAAATGTCAGCCCTTCACTTTATTCCCTTCTACATTTACAAGGCATGTACTACCAATTATATTTTACATATAATTGCTTTGGTATTTATCTTGTTTCAAGTTTGACGCGTGTAGCATAATGGGGGCGGTTGCCTTATTATTTATTCTTGATCTATTAGTAGGAATTATTAAGTGGTAGGTAATAATATCAATAAACAGTTAAAGACTAACTAACGTAAGGTTACCTTTTCAATAGGTACTCTGACGGTCTCCGAAGGGATCGTCACTTTACTTCGGGATCTAGACTACTATAATACTATAATAGAGGTTTGGAGGCAGAATAACAGTTAGACTATAACCAAAAGGAAGTCAATACAGTCTTCGATTAATATCTCACACTTCTTAAAACATATAAACTATCTTTTTTATTTATTTAAAATAATTAAAAAAAAATTATATCGACTTCAAAAAGAAATGAACTCACTCAAAATTATGAAATAACTTTAATTTCGGAAGTCGGTGTCTTGGGATCTGTATTTTACTTTTTAAAATAAATTAAAGTTATTTCATAATTTTGAATTAGTTTATTTTTGAAGTCAATTTATTTTTTTAATTTATTTTTATATCATAATTTTTAGTTTTTAGTAAAAACTGGAATATTTGTTTGTAATAAGTATTTAATAGTTTTGTTACAAATATTGCACTAGAATTTGACCTAGGTTTTGAGATGTTTTCCCGTAGCTCGTATCAATAAGCCAGACCGTCACACTACACGCATTACTCCATTATCTTGAAAACTATTGAACCGATTTTGATGAAACTTGCACTGTTCCCTAAGTTGAAGTAAATGTAAGCTAATAAAAATAAAATAGCCACGATCCGATTAACAGGTAGTTTCGGAGAAATGCGTAGACAAACATACATACATCTATAAAATTTTGTATATTTGTTTGGAAGCCCTACTAGATTATCATATGTGAATATATTGCAGTTCCAATAATATTACATACATACATGTCAAATTGATAATCTCCGTTTTTTAAAGTCGATTAAAAAGAGCGTTATATACCGGCGCAAGTAATCTAATGTCAGTCAGTACAATGTAAGGTTAAGGTCCATTGCATGGAACCTTTACAGTACTTTGGAAGACGTTCTTGTGACAAAAACGCAGTCAATCTTGAGTTTGGTTTGGTACTAAGTTCCATATATTCGGTAGTTTCTTGAAATGCTGAAGAATCCTTACACATGTTAAAAATTGTTAAAAAATTGTAAAAAAACGGTTAAAAATATATATCCTGAACATTTTCACACACGGTCATCTGGCCCCAAACTAAGCAGAGCTTGTACTATGGAAACCAGATAACTGATATACTACATATACTACTTTTTTTTTTGTAAATACATACTTATATAGATAATTACACCCAGACTCAGGACAAACAGACATGTTTGTTATGTGTTAAATGTCAAATGTTATCAAAGTGTAGTAGATACTAATTTTTATGGATTCTATCATAACATCTCGCCTGTAATCCTCAAAGAGTTGCAGAGGTGTTCCTATAATAGTAGTTGGACCCTTGTACAATGGGGCGGGCCTATTTCCATCATCGGGGCACAAATCCATACTGAAAAATTCCAGATAGAAAAATCTAATAACACTGGCCGACCCGGGAATCGAACCCAGATCCTCAAGCTCAGCAGTAGCGTAGTTTATTTAATTGCAATTAATTCATGACAGTATTTATCGGCGCCTATAACATCCAAGGCATCGATATTGTGGACAGTTTCATTTATCTGGGCTCTAATATTAATAATGAAGGCAGCTGCGTCCCAGAAATAAAACGACGGATAGCCATGGCTAAAGATGTTATGACACGCCTCCAGAACATCTGGAAAAATCGCTCTATAAGTTATAAAACTAAAGCCCGTTTGGTCAGAGCATTAGTTTTCCCGATTTTCCTCTATGGAGTTGAGACGTGGACAATCCGAGCAAGAGAAAGACAGAGGATAGATGCATTCGAAATGTGGTGCTGGAGGCGGATGCTCCGAATACCATGGACAGCCAAACGCACAAATGTGTCTATCCTTTCCCAACTAGATGTCAAGACCCGATTGTCTACAATATGTCTACAGCGTATTCTGACCTATTTCGGCCACATAATGCGAAGGGGAGATAGCAGCCTTGAAAAGCTGGTTATTGTTGGCAATACCGAAGGAAAGAGAGCACGAGGCAGGTCGCCAACACGATGGTCCGACCAAGTAAAGGAAGCTACATCCTCAAGCAATTTTCAGCAGGACCGGAGTAGCAGGTAGCAGGACCGGAATTTGGACCGGAGTAGATGGAGGCAGATTGTCCGCTTAAAAGCGTCCAGTGACCACGATCCTCAGTAATGAGGGACCGATTGAAGAAGAAGATTTATCGGTGGTGGTGTTTCCTTTCATACAGCAGAAAACCATGCAATAGATACAAATTGAGTCAAATTACAGTTAGTGACAGCTAACGTACAGACCAGTTGCGTATCCTATGGTCATAAAAAACATGTTAGGAAGTGAATATTCTAAGTATAGCGGGGCCGCGGCGCCGCGGTGATAAAAGTCGTTTTAGGGCCTACATAAAATACTAGATGCTGTTTGGCAGTATACAGGTTGAAGACAGAAGGTAAGAATGGTTTTAATGGTATCGTAACGGGCAGTGTTATGGCCAGCCCGCGCGCTAAATTCTTCTTTAAAAAATTCAATTTACTCTGTCACATTAAAATAAACCCATAATCCTTAATGGTGAACGCGTAGACGAAATTTTATTGAAATTGCTTTAATGGATGTACAAAGCTGCTAATTTTGAGGAAACTTTGCGATTGTATCGAGCCAAATTGTGTCAATCGTGTTTTGACCAGCTCGTGGCTATGTAATAACAGCCGCACGGGTCAATCCATCAGGTTAAGCTATGCTTGCCGCGGTTGGTCTGTGGATGGGTGACCATCTTTTCATACCGAGACTCCTCCGTGCCTAGGAAATCACGTTAAGCCGTTGGTCCCGGCTGTCATTCGTGGATCTTTGACAGTCGTTACGGGTCGTCAGAAGCCCGAAAGTCTGACAACCAGTCTTACCAAGGGGTATCGTATTACCTAGTAACTGGGTTGTGGAGGATAGGCAGTCGCTCCATGTAAAATACTGAGATTCAGCTGCATCCGGTTAGACTGGAAGCCGACCCCAACATAGTTGGGAAAAGGCTCAGCAGATTGATTGACTAACAGGCTGATGGGCTTCCTGAGGGCTGCAAGTGGCAATTGCTTTCAAAGCATAACGTAAGCTTCCCCTCATAATTTACAAAAGATAATCTTAAATTTTTATAATCATGAAAAAAATAAGGCATTTGTAATTTTTTCGGCAATGAAAACATCGGCTTTGGGTCTGTAGTCCTAGCCAAGGTTCTTCCTCCTCTCTGTTATTAATGATCTCAATGAGTATTATGTATCTACCGTAGTAAGTAGATATTTATGGAAGTTTAGAAGAGAAGAAGTTTTGTTGCTACGGAATTCAGGTACTGGTAAATGCTTTTTTTACAATAGTGGATGTGTAGGGAAACTTTTTGTACCATAAAAACTTGTAAAATGAACCTATTGCATCTTCCTGCACAGTGGCTCAGATAGTCAGTGTCGATTCGATCACTGAGTGACCTACATAGTAGTGAAGGCTGTGCTAAGAATTAGAGTGTGATGTTTCATTTCGTTTTTTTTTTTTTGTTTCATCCGAAGGGCAAAGGGCTTTGCCAATCAGGTGCTAAAAGAAAGATTAATTGGTACCTACTGTACTGATAACCCCTCAAACGTTTGGCCTCTATTGCGCAACTCCGCGGAGCTGTCAGTGCGCCCGGCCGAAATCGTGTAATTTCTCCGCGTTCACTAAAACTACGATAGCTCTGAAATTAAAGAGCGCAGCTCGACACACCCTATGTCACTGAAATCGTTATAAAATAAGCTATTTGATTTTCTATAGTTTTGTACAGTTTTATCGTGAAATCTATTGTTGATTCGAAATTGAAAGTAGGGTTAGCTACTTTTTCCCAGTTTTTGGTACAAAAGTCGTCATATTAATAAAATACATGCATTTTTTTCCAAAGTTATTGTTTTATTTACATAATAACACATTATTGTACAAGCTTTTTATAAGAAAAGCATTACGCCTATAATTAGTAGTGGCAGAAGGCACACCTAAAAGCGGCCTTTTACGTAATCCAATGGTGTTGGTAGGCGAAATGCTAACTTTGTTTATTAACATTCGAAATCGCTCGATTGACCCATTCGCTATGCTAATCAAGAAACATACATCATTAATTATTCGCCTACGATCCAATGGCAGTTTTTCCTGCTAGCATTCCATGTCCTCTCTGCCTTGCATAGAATGATAATAATGATAACCTGGGACATTATTCACAAACGGTCATTTGATCCCAAACTAAGCAGAGCTTGTAATATGGAAACCAGATAACTTTTTTTTTTTAAATACATATTTATATAGATAATTACACCCAGACTCGGGACAAACCGGATGTTATATGTTCATGCACACAGATATTTGTCTTGCATGGGAATCGAACTCACGACCTGCGGCACGATACATAGACTAACCCTAAAAAAACGACTTTATTAAAGCCTAATAAGAGTTGTAAGCGCAGTGGTGGCCCAGTGGTTACGGCCCCGACTTACGAGTTGTAGGTCGTTGGTTCAAACCCAGACAGGCGCTTTACTTTGTGTAAATAATTTCATCACCACTGTTCTCAAAATGGTGACATAAAACATCGTGAGGAAACCGGCATGTCCTAGAACCAAAAATTCGAAGACATGTGACATCTACCAACTCGAACTGGGCCCGCGTGGTGGATTACGGCCCACTCCCACTCGAAGAGAGGATGCCTGTGTCCCAGCTGTGTGAAAATTATAGGTTGATTATGCTATAGATTACTCCTATGCTTCATACTCATTACTTGGTTTGGTCTCATCCGAGCCAAGTGATGAGTATGTATAAATGTCATCATCTGCCTCATTTTCCCAACTATGTTCGGGTCGGCTTCCAGTCTAAGCCGACCCCATCATAGTAGCTGAATACCAGTATTTTTACATGAAGCGACCACCACAACTCAACATAATACCCCTTGCGAAAACTGGTTGTCAGTCTTTCGGGCTTCTGATGACCGGTAACGACTGTCAAAGATCCACGAATGACAGCCAGGACCAACGACTTAACGTGCTTTCCGAGGCACGGAGGGGTCTTGGTATGTAAAGATGATCACGCGGCAAGCGTAACACGAACCCGTGCGGCTGATATTACTTAGCCACGAGCCCCTGATATGTATGTAATCAAATGTCTTCCATCGATATTACAATCACAGATTAGACGGAGAAAGAGGATGTGCTACACTGGTTCACGTATTGGTGATTGTTGCTCACCAATCCGGTATGATATCTTTCTGCAAGGGGAGGCTGTTCCGTCGGAGACTCTTCTCACAGATTAAAATAGGGACCAATAGGGAACGTCTATGGATTGATGAAAACACTGGGTAAGCGGACCAAGTGCTCGAAGTGCTCGATGTAAAGTCAAAGCTTTCACTCTAATACATTGTATGTATCGTGTATCGAGTTACATCGTGTAGGCATCATAAACTGTGGATATAATACCATTGCCAATGTCGTACTCTTGAATGATAGATAGTAGGTAATTTATTAATATTACCTCTTTGTGCGTTGAAGTTAGTTATTTACTTATGTGTGTGGTGGAGTGGGGAAGATTGGAGCTGATTTAGGTATAGTCATGTATTGTACCTATGGACGCTTTTACCTGTGGACATTGATTATAATTAAAAAGAAAACTGGCAGTTCTAAAAATATAATATTGCAACACTGTGGTGGCATTTTTATTTTCTAGCAACACCAGTGAGTGGCGTGACGCTATCAGTGTTGTGTGCAGTGTGAGGCCATTTTGGAGATAGTCTGAAATGTCCATAGATACAATACATGACCCTAAGATTGGAAGATTGGAGCTGATTTAGGTACAGGCTGTATGAACAACACAAACCATAACATCACGTCTGGAATCCCCGAAGGCAAACCCTGCAGAGAGGTGTTCTAAAGTACACCCACATTTCGCCAGGTACTGACGTTTAAGTCCCATGTAACAGGGGGCGAGCCTATTGCCATCAACCGGACACAACTCTAGACTCCGGGTTGCTAGTGAGAAACTCCTGATAGAAAAAATCCAATCAAAAGTCATTTATTCAAACTAGGCTGACAATCAGCACTTTTCGAACGTCAAAACTACATAAGACAGTTCCCCAAAACGCCCGCCCTTCACCACTTCCTAGTGCTTTAGCTGGGGAGAAGAAGTGGCGCAACAAACTCCCCAGCAGCACAGCTGTCTGTTCAGTAAAAAAAAAATATTGATTCTATACGATACGTAGTATGCAAAATAATTTAAGTACATTACGCGACACAAAACATCAAATCAAATTAAATTATTTGCCATAAGTCAACATGCGTCAACATGCCAATAACTCTTTGTCTGGCCTGGGAATCGAACCCAGGATCTATTGCTCAGCAGTAGTGATTGCGACCACTTTTGACTAACGAGGCAAATACGAGGCTGTATGAACAAAACTATATCCCTCAAATGTCCGCTATATACTTAAGGAACCCCATAGGCCATGTCAACGTGTGCTCGAATGTCAACCGAACCCCATAGGTTCACAACTATTGTAAGCCCGCGGTCGCCATTGGATGATGTTATTTTACGTTTATAAATATATGATATACGGTTATATGCATATTATATAAAGGTTTTTTCTTTCTTAAGATCCAATGGTGTATCATCGACCCGTGAGAGGGTAAAATAAACTTGGTATACATGCTGCAGCCACAATGAACATAAATCAAAGTCTAGGAAATATTAACAGCTGTATCGCAATCAGTATTGACAAGTAAATTACTTCGTAGTAGTACTTTGATACTTACTTTATTTCTAAATCGACTCAACCCTTTTGCAACAATATTTAAATAAAAGAGTAATAACACAGTTGGTTTAGCATTTTAGTTTCCTTTCTGAGTTTATATTTAATGACTTTTACATGTATAAGGCACGCTTTTATACCTCCGACGGAAACAGATGGGGGTTATAAGTTTAACATGTTTGTGGCATCGTAGCTCCCAAACGAATGAACCGTTTTATATATTTTTGGTTTCTTTTGAAATGTTACTTGATCGAGAGTGTTCTTAGCTATAATTCAAATCGATTCAGCCGTTTGAAAATCATCAGCTCTTTTCTAGTTGATGAATGGATGCGAGCATCTTTCCTTATGCTTCTGAAAGATCAACAGGATTCGCTGACAGCTTGTCAAACTGATGTCCTGTTTTTGTTTGAAGCCAATACAGCTAGTAAGCATGAGTTCAAAATTGTTGTATGAGCTTTCTTGCTAATCACCTTCTATGGTGTCCATAGAAGAAGAATGTGAGAAGAATATTAGATTTCTATAAAAACAAAAGTTGAAATGTTTACACGAGTACTAAAAATAATTGTTTTTACCTAAAATAAACCGGTGAACGATTGGAAAGTACAAAGTATTCCAAACACGTGTTTCGGTTATAAAAACAAGCTGTAAAAATAACACACCGATAGTCCAATCAAATGGTGAAACTCATTGAGTGTTAAAATAAATGAAGAAACAAGCGAACCGCTTCGGATTTGCTCGGGTATTGTCCGTAGCCCGGCCGTTTATTTGGCACAAAGAGTCTTAGGACTAATTTTTCAATCGTCAGATAACTTTTATTTATGGAATAATTATAGCGGTTTAACAGCTTGTGTTACATAGAAAATATGTCAAACTGTCATATTTATTCTTCAGATAAAAGTTATCTAACTATTGAAAAATTTGCCTTTAGAGAAAGACTATTTTATCTAACATACCCAGGTCCCTATGAGTGACAGAGGCGACGCTCTTCAAAGCCAAACTTTTTCTAAAACTTGGTCCTCATATTATGTCCTAGAGAATCTTGTAGAAATATAACAACATAATATGAGAACAGTTGCGGCACAGTGGTAACGGCAGTAGGTTCGAACCCAGGCAGGCGCTTTACTTTGTCTAAATAATTTCATCAGCTCTGCTCTCAAAACGGTGAAGGAAAACATCGTGAGGAAACCGTCATGCCCTAGAACCAAAAATTCAAAGTCATGTGACATCTACCAACCAGCATTGGGCCCGCGTGGTGGATTACAGCCCATACTCCTTCTCGAAGAGAGGAGGCCCGTGTCCCAGCTTTGAAATGAAATTTAATTGCAAGAATTCTAGTACATTTCAGATGGTCTGGTTTACAATTCTTTCTAACACAATTCGCTAAAACTAGCATGCAAAATAATTGTTTAAGTACATTCAATCTGCCTAGCCTTTTCCCAACTATGTTGGGGTCGGCTTCCAGTCTAACCGGATGCAGCTGAATACCAGTATTTTACATGGAGCGACTGCCTATCTAACCTCCACAACCCAGTTACTGGGTAATACGATACCCCTTGGTAAGACTGGTTGTCAGACTTTCGGGCTTCTGACGACCCGTAACGACTGTCAAAGATGCTCAAATGACAGCCGGGACCAATGGCTTACCGTGCTTTCCGAGGCACGGAAGAGTCTCGGTATGAAAGATGGTCACCCATCCACAGACCAACCCCGGCAAGCGTAGCTTAACCTGATGGATCGACCCGAGTGGCTGTTATTACATAGCCACGAGCTCTTGTTTAAGTACATTATAACTAAATAAATGGAGCTAATTAAATTTAAACATAAATCATAGTTATTATATAATATTAAGATACGGATGTCAATAATTTCAAATTATATAGTAAAATGTCAATGTGAATCTTAGGGACCATTAGGCTATAGGCTGCCTATCAGCCTATAGGCAGCCTACAGGCTGTATGAACAACACATTAGGTACAGACGCCAGCACATGAAGCTATTAGAATATGTCAAATTTCTTGAATAGAATTTCAACTTTATCGCTAAATCATTAGGTTCATCATCATTCAAGGTTGATTGGGAAAATTTGACAGTTTCGGGTAGCTTGACTTGCTGGCATCTGTACATAACATCACGTCGGAATCCCCGAAGGGTTTGGCTGCGATGTATCTACGTATAGCACACCCACATATCGCCAATATTTTTTTTCATGCATTCTGCACTACCACAGGGAGATAGTGCAGTTATGTGGGACTCCAACCCACTAAAACTCCACGGTGTCCTCCTCTGCCGCTTGTGGCGGGAACACGGGCACGCGTTAGCACTCACTGCGAACCCGCCGCGGCTGTCCGTCAGCGGACCCTCCTCTGGGGAGTACCCCCATCACCGGCGCACCAGAACATATTGCACGCCGTGACCACCCCAGGGATCAAACCAGCACATGGGCGCTAGACGACCCCGTGTCTAGGATTGCCAGTTACGTCTAAGTCCCATGTAATAGGGGGCGAGCCTAAGACTTAGGTTGCCTGCCTGTCTGCGTTGTGTGCTTGTCTGGATTTGCGCCCGGGTACTTAGTATTGCCATCAACCGGGTATAAAACTAGATAAATATAACGTGATCGGGATATGTTGAGATTGCACTTAAATCACTAACTGATTACTGAGATGATGAGTAAAACCGATGTATGGAAGAAGAAGACGTACTGCGCCGACCCCAAATAAAATGGGATAAGGGTAGAGGAATTATGGTATGACATATCAGTAGCGGAAGTTGTAGTGCGTCCCTGCTTCACCTTCCACCGATGATTCTTTATATAACATTCTACGTACACTCCAGTTCATATCATTACTTAGTCATGATGAAAATGAAACCCCTAGACACACACGTTATGTAGCCTATGCAATACAATCCGCCAATGACGACAATGTCCGTAATGCGATATCAATTGGTTAGAACTTACGTAATTCTATGCAATCTACCTAAGTGTATTTACGAGTACGCCTGCCCAATAGGTATATACGTATAAATATGTAATGGAGTTCGATGCTTTAGGTAAGGGTGCTATGGTTTTGAACGAGAATGCAGTGAGAGAAAGAAAGAATCGTTCACAAGCTTAAAACTAGAGAAGTTGGGACTTTACAGGACGAAATTAATGCTAAAAGTTCAGATTGACAGCGCAAGAAAGAACGATACAAAAAAAATAAAGATGAAAGTGAAAGGGGT
The DNA here is from genome assembly GCA_948252095.1 of Dicycla oo. NCBI lineage: Eukaryota > Metazoa > Arthropoda > Insecta > Lepidoptera > Noctuidae > Dicycla > Dicycla oo. The sequence continues at coordinate 25,582,865 of OX411729.1, read as the reverse complement.
ATTTCGACTGAAAGCTCTCGTAAGTGCGTAATACCTAAGTAGATCTTTCAAGGCTTCTTCAATACAAATTGGACTTAATTATAAATTGGGAAGAGGCCAGACTGAATGACCATAATGTCTTGGGTATTCGGTGTGGGATGCAACCTGTGTCGACAACCTCGCGCCATCCCATCTTCTTAGCACGGCGGGTTATGCTGGGGCGGCTGCTGCAGGAGCAGAAAACCTTAAACGGCGCAAATATAGCAACCTTATTGGGAGCTATACGCTTGAGCCGTTTGGGGTTGAAATACTAGGGCCTTGAGGTCCGAGTGCTCATCGAGTATTTCGGGACATCGCCAACTGGTTGGTCGAGTCTTCACGGAACCAGAGGGCTGGCCTATTTTTAGTCCAAAGAATGGCAATGCTGTCAGTATTTTGGCCACTGTTTCCATTGACAGCGATGCGGACGAATTTTTTGATGCCCTATGAGGTCTTCCCCTTTTTATTTTTATTATTTACTTGTACATAATATATATGATATATTTTAGTGTTAGCTTGTACATATATTATAAATTCGTTTAATAAAGGAATTAAGGTATAATCTACGCCATCAACTACACAGCTTTGACTATCTAAAAACCTTGAAGGGCACCCCATTTTCTTTAAAAATCATATATAAATCGAGACTTTGTCAGTCAAATTTTCCGTGGTTGCTTACTCAAAACGTGTCATTCAACATCGCATCGCACACTTTGACCAATAACATAATATTTCAAGCTTAGCTCTGCTAGTTCATGCATCATTGTGTAACACTATGTACCTACGAAGTGTCATCTGACTCAACAAATAAGACACTGTCACTGACTATATTACACAACTTACCCAATATTCGTCACTCTGCTAGATACCTATCTAACGTAGATAGACGTGTCTGCGTACCATGCTGCATATGAGAAGAACCAAAGGATATCTAGGACCCGTTTCATACGTTGTTTAGCCTTAAGTTCTTTCAAGTTTTTCGTTTAAAATGTTTTAAGTACAATATTCACTTTACTTTGCCAAAACCTTCTGGGTTCAGGGATACTTAAGGCCTCCTTTAACCAATCTATAAGAACTTAACTACTTTCTTTATAAAGTTAAGCTTTAAATTGCCTATATCATCCTCAGTCTTCATCCCATTTTTTTTTCCAGCAAAGTGAGTACGTCTTCTTCTTGCATTGAAGACATCAATCTGATCTTACTCATCATCTCGTGTGTTCACATGCTTCATAACCATATCATCTTTCACATAATCCATTCATCTTTTCATTGGTCTGTCTCTATTCATCAAGCCATTGTAAGCGACGCTGATATTCATTTTTTGTTTTTTAATTTGTTTAATATGTCATTGTATCTACCTAAATACCTAGATTTCTGTTGATATTTAATAAATCCAAGGCTCGTAAAGGCGCAGGATTCGATGGTCGGATATACATTTTTACCAATATTTACTTTTTTACATAAATCGAATCACAATAAAAAAAATTTCTTCACTGTCAAAAGAAACTTTGAACTGAGGGCAGTTCAAAGTTTGCCCTAACGACAAAAACAATCTTTATGATATTAACAATGTCAGTTCTGCGAAAAGACCACTGTTCAGTAGGGACTAAACAGTAGTCTCCCTGCAGAACCGACATTGTTAATAGGGACCATCGAATTATATCTAGCTACCATATTGGTGATGTTGTTCAGAAAGGTCAGGTGCGTAGTACTCGCAACCAATGACTAGATTTATGAACGTAAACGAAGCTAAAAGGAGTACGTAAGGATCGTAGCAGGTGGTGGTTTGTATGTTCTGCCTACCCCCATGGGAAGAAGGCGTGAGATTATGTATGTATAGTATGTAATACGAAATACCATCCAGCAAAATCTTAATTATTGTCAGTTGTTATAAGAGAAAAGCGGTTTAATCAATTACCACAGAACACCTACAATTTCACTTATTTTTTTTTTTTTTAATAACACCTTTATTTATTATAGAATACAAAGAAACCGCCTTCACAAACCGCTATAAAAATGCAGTTAACGAACCGTTTATCTAGAAACTAACCATTAGCCAGTGATTACCGCTGGAGTCCATATATCAAAGGCTTTCGTATCCGGTGCTTACGGCAAACAGCTTCCTTAGGATATTCCGTGAAAAACTCACAGGTTTTAGCAATAAAAGAATCGGACGCCTACGTAATATAGGAAGAAGTTGTAATTTTATAAGGTCTGTCTAATCATACACGAAATCTCTTAAGGGGTCATCAAAAAAATCAGCTGATGATGATATTTGACGAGTTATGTGAACATAAAAGTAGGTAACATCTGATTTTTTTTTTCGCGATTTCATGTTTGGTCCCATAGTAAAAGTTGTGCATAATGATGACCCCTTAAGAGATTTCGTGTATGAATAGGTATACCTTACATATATTATAACATAATATGGCGTTTGGATGGATGTGTATCTAAATTGCATCAGTTCAAATCAATCTATGAAGCAATTTTTTAGTCCAATCAATAGATTTTTTGTAAACAGATACAAAATCTATTCTAATCTGTTGATTGGACTAAAAAAGTAATGACTTGAAATCGTTCCATATTATTTTGTAGAGAACTGTATAAAAACTAGAAAAAATAGACCCGAATTTCGTTTTTTTTTAGTTCTATTAACTAAAATTGAGGAGCTTGTGGCTAAGTAATAACAGCCGCACGGGTCGATCCATCAGGTTAAGCTACGCTTGCCGAGGTTGGTCTGTGGATGGGTGACCATCTTTTCATACCGAGACTCCTCCGTGCCTCGGAAAGCACGTTAAGCCGTTGGTCCCGGCTGTCATTCGTGGATCTCTGACAGTCGTTACGGGTCGTCAGAAGCCCGAAAGTCTGATAACCAGTCTTACCAAGGGGTATATCGTATTACCCAGTAACTGGGTTGTGGAGGTCAGATAGGCAGTCGCTCCATGTAAAACACTGGTATTCAGCTGCATCCGGTTAGACTGGAAGCCGACCCCAACATAGTTGGGAAAAGGCTAGGCAGATTGAAGTTCTATTAACTAAAATTGGTTTCAGGACAAATCAAATTAAATCACTTCTTATGTATTGTGGAGTACTGTGTATTTTTTCATATAAAAAGATGCTTTATTTACTATAAAAGTTGGACACAAAGTTAATTAGTTTCGCCGTATTTTACGGAGAATTGGAGGCGAGCATATTGCCATCAACCAGGAACAGATCCAGACTCCAGGCAGTTACTGAGAAATTCCAGATGGAGAAACCTAATAACACTGTACCCGATCCGGGAATCGAACCCAGGACCTCATGCACAGCAGTCTACAGTATCTCATCTGCCTAGCCTTTTCCTAACTATGTTGGGGTCGGCTTCCAGTCTAACCGGATGCAGCTGAATACCAGTATTTTACATGGAGCGACTGCCTATCTGACCTCCACAACCCAGTTACTGGGTAATACGACACCCCTTGATAAGACTGGTTGTCTGTCAGAATTTTGGGCTTCTGACGACCCGTAACAACTGTCAAAGAACAGTCAAAGACAGTCGGGACCAACGGCTTAACGTGCTTTCCGAGGCACGGAGGAATCTCGGTATGTAAAGATGGTCACCCATCCACAGACCAACCCCGGCAAGCGTAGCTTAACCTGATGAATTGACCTGTGCGGCTGCTATTACTTAGCCACGAGCCTCCAGTATAGTCTACAGTATCTGCCAACATTTAATTGTTAAGAAAAAGAAATGTCATTTTATTATATTATTTTATACAATAAATACTCTGCCGTCATAAGGAAAAAAAGACGTATCTGACATTTTTTTTCAAAATAGAGTTATTTACATATTCGGAATCGGCAAAAAAAGACGCATCTACCAGTATTTTTAAATTGGCGTAAACTTAACGAAATCCTAATCTTTTTTTTTTTTTAATCTATATTTATTTAGGGGCTTTTGTCAAAGGTATGTCAGCCCCATCGTACCCTTTTACATTAATAGGCTCACTTAAATAGTATTAGTTATAATATTGAATTAGAGTTATTCGTGCAGGACAATAATTAATTGGCACAACTTTTTAATACTCTCCGAAGATGGTATCTATACCATCATCTTATCTATAAGATGGATTGGATTATGCCTACATCAAATGTATTTATTTTAAAATCCTTTACGAATAACTCACGTTCTACTCCGTTCCGAGCACACTCCATCAGCAAATGCTGTACGTCTTCGATTTTATTGCAAACTGTGCAATAAGGCGAGTCAGCCTTTTTCATAAGAAATGCAAATTTTGCCGATGGATAGTGCCCAGAACGGAGTCTTAATATCAATTTAACATAATTTCTATCTAATTTAGTATTCTCGAACCAGGGAACACGAGATGGTTGAACCTTTAACCTTGGATGCTTTTGTACCAAATGCCTTTATCCAGAGATATTTTGAGAAAATGTTCTGTCCAGGAATCAAAGCATGCATCCTAATAATTATTACTATTAAAAGACGCATCTGCCTTTGTATCTTATGGTCTAAAGAGGACAAAATATTTTTTTTCTCCATTTCAATATTTCTGTAGAAGTGTAGATACGTCCTTTTTTCCTTATGGTGACAGTACTGGTACTCGTATGCGACTCTACAAAACACGGTCCTTTCAAACCCATCGATCTCTATTCTGCCGTCGTAAGCAAAAAGGGCACAACTAACATTTAAAAAAAAATTGAGTTACATACATATTTAGAATCAGAAAAAAAAGGCTAATCTGCTCAATTTTTTGTAGATTTTTTTTTAATGTTAGTTGTGCCCTTTTTTCTTACGACGGCAGTATTAGTGATCGATGTTTCAAACCCAGTACCACACAAACCGCTTCCCAGCTGTAATTACTTATACATAGAAACAAAAACAAAAAAAATCGAACAATGCTGTTTGTGCGTTATTGTGGCCGTATTGTTAGCCGATAAGGCTATTAATTGAAACTTAACGAAGGAGATATATGAGTGTAACGTGTTACACGTGCGCTTGATTTGTCGTGACGTAGTGCTATGTACACAGCAAGATTCATGGGACAAATAGGAGAGGAAAGAAGGAGTGGTGTAAGAAGTTGGATAGGAATATGAAGGATACGAGTGTTTGTACTTTGTATTATATCGTTTATATTGTGGAAATAAGCTAAGCGAAAGGGCTAGGCTAATAACAATTATTTATTTATTTATTTTATTTATTTTATAGATTACGTGTTTCTTATACTTAAACAAAGCACACAATTAGACCTCTGGGGTCTGTCTTAGCATGCCATGGCCTGAGATTTGATCAACGCGCTATTAACAGTTAAGTTATAATTGAGTTGATGTAATGTTCTTTAAGCTTACGCTTTATGTTTTTACTATTCATTGAGTCTCTAATGTCTACAGGTATTTGGTAATTGGAAAAGGGGAAGACAGAGAGCGAATATCGGGCATTAAAGTTGAAAGAAACAGTTTCGTGAAGGTAGAACACAGGAAGACTACAGACTGCATCTGAAAGCCCGGCGAAGTCTCAACTGCTGGTTGACTAAAATAACAACAATAATTCTTTAGTTAACACGAGACAAGACACAACAGATTAAATCAAAAACTCTTTCAGAAAACGTGATTTAATCTGCCCTTTTTAACTTGTCATGTCTCAAAGTATCCTATTAAAGAAGACCATCTTTATCTATGACATAACACATTACGAAAACTAACTTTTTATATCCAAAATGAAATAACAGTAAGGTGCAGCAGTTACGAGTAACGCAACGGTTTGAGATAAGCTTGTTCCCAGCACGACTCCCGATGAACTAACTGTTACTTGAGATCGTGACCATGTTAAAGATGCTGTGAATCTTATGGTACTCGTTTTTTGTGTCATCTTAGATCATTGAAACCGAGTTATGGGCGATGATTGCGTTTAATGATTACACTCAAGTTTTTGACATAGCTAAAAATAGTCTCTTAAGAGGATTGTGAAGCTGTAAATTTTCATACAAAAAGAGATAACGTTTTTCTCCCCGTAAACATAGTCTAATGTTCATAATTTTTAGAAATGTTGTAGGTATAATAAAAAACTAGGTCCGTACGTTTTTATTTTAAAGAAATATTGCATACAATATAAGTTATTAGCATCTAAATATCTATATTTTTGACATAAAAAACATCCTCGAGCATTTTTATTTTTTTAAATTAAATTAAATTGAATTACTAAAAACGAAAAACGTACAGACCTAGATTAAAGTGTACTAAATGTAATGAGACCAAAATTGTCTCATTTTGTAAAGGTTTAGGGGAGTAAAAACGTTATCGCCCGAAACAATATTTATGTAAATAATTGTATGAAATGTAGGTAATTACCTCCAAAAATCGTGCCGCGTATCGGTACTTCACAATCCTCTTAAACTGGACAGTAGCCATGTAGGTACCATAGTCTACTACTCTAAAGTATCATAAAGAAGCTAATCATTTTATTATTTCATCACTGCTGGTAACAATATTTACGAAAAATAGTAAAGATTTTCTAAACAAACATTTGATAACAATGTCAAGAAAATGTTTTCATGTTAGGTAATGTTAGTAAACATTTCTAAATAAATTTGTTATCATTTGTTCGCCTCAGCATGTAAATTCAAATTGCGAGCTTCAATCAATCTGCTGCCTTTTCCCAACTATGTTGGGGTCGGCTTCCAATCTAACCGGATGCAGCTGAATACCAGTATTTTACATGGAGCGACTGCCTATCTGACCTCCACAACCCAGTTACTGGGTAATACGATACCCCTTGCTAAGACTGGTTGTCAGATTTTCGGGCTTCTGACGACCCGTAACGGCTGTCAAAGATCCACGAATGACAGCCGGGACCAACGGCTTAACGTGCTTTCCGAGGCATGAAAAGTCTTGGTATGAAAAGATGGTCACCTATCCACAGACCAACCCCGGCAAGCGTAGCTTAGCCTGATGGATCGACCCGTGCGGCTGTTATTAGCCACAAGCTTATGTAATTTTATGAATCTGTACGTGAAAGTTAAAGGACCTTAAGTCACATTTTATAAATTATTCAGTAGAGCTCATCAAAGATGTCTATAGGTACCCGAAATTAGATATTAAAATCGACCGTGTATAGAAAGTAAATAGTGTATCGTTGCAGAAAAAAAAAATATGATTATGAAGGTTTATTAAGCAATTATATTGTGATATTTTTGTGACAAATATTGTTCCTTAAGGCTGTAAAAATAAAAATGGACTTAAGGTCCTTTAGCTTTCACCTACAGAAATGTGTGTAAACATTTTCCATTAGTCTAAGAGAGAGCACTCAAAATATGTTACAATTCCTAACAATTGTTAGTAAATGGTATTAATGTTAGAAAATGTTTGTTGTTAGTACCTAAATGTGTGTTAGAAAATGTTTGTAAACATTTTTAACAGCAGTGTGGGAGCACCTTTACCCAAATCAACGTATTAGAACAGCACTACAAAGATTAGCAATAAAAGTCCGTGGTCTGTCAGCATCACTACCTTGCTTCAGCTATTATCCCAATAGTTCATATCCATACGTGAAAAGTAGACGAAACTGTCAAAATTAAACATTTTGATAGCTTCCTGATCATAAACATCGAAACTGACACAGTAATTTACAAAATAATGAACATAACATTTACAAAATATGAGCAATTTGTGCAATTTATAGATATAATCGAAACACTTCTTTGTTTCACAAGGACAACGCTTTGTTCTTGATTACTTTTGCTCCGAGTTTATAGTTCCGCTTAGAAAAATATAAATTTTATCTACGTAGTAGTCTAATTACAAGTTGAATCTTATAATTGAGCTAAGTGGACCGACTCTAGTAACAGAACTTACTACTTAGTACTAGTACGTAGTACGTAGTACGTAGTACTTAGTACTACTTAGTACTTCGCACTGAATTAATATGTAAGAATAATATAGAACGAGAAAGAAAGATTTAGTTTTTATTGTGACACATGAAGATCACTAACTTAACCAAACACAATTACAAAAAAAATACTTACAATTTTTATTAAGTCATAAGTATTCATAAGTCATTTATTCATATGATCAGGTTAAGCTACGCTTGCCGGGGTTGGTCTGTGGATGGGTGACCATCTTTTCATACCGAGACTCCTCCGTGCCTCGGAAAGCACGTTAAGCCGTTGGTCTCGGCTGTCATTCGTGGATCTTTGATAGTCGTTACGGGTCGTCAGAAGCCCGAAAGTCTGACAACCAGTCTTACCAAGGGGTATCGTATTACTCAGTAACTGGGTTGTGGAGGTCAGATAGGCAGTCGCTCCATGTAAAATACTGGTACTCAGCTGCATCCGGTTAGACTGGAAGCCGACCCCAACATAATTGGGAAAAGGCTAGGCAGATCGATTGATTGATTTTTTCATATGTTTAACATACGTATAGGTACAATAATAATGGCATATAACTGTAATAAAGAGTGCGCTAAGTTATGCCTGAAGGCGTATAAAAAATATGTTTGTAAGTAATCATTTAGAAATCAAGCCAGCCAAGACTCAATAATTAAATAAATAAATAAGTCTGGACTAATTTTTGTCCGTGTAATCTGGTTGTCGAAAATATGGCACACAGATAGTTCATAACCTGGATTAACACATAGCTTACTGTAATCCCAATAGTACGTTCCCGTGGGATATTTTCCGACTACCACGCGAGTGAAGCCGTGGGCACAAGCTATGTACGATCGACAAAAGCTACGCCTTTCCAATTTTGATACAATGTTGCTTGCAAGCTGCAACTGTACTTATGACAAAGTAAAACAAAAGACCATAGGGGCAGGGTTTTTTCAGTGAAACAGTTTATACTTTAAAGTGTAAAAGCGTCCGTTTTGTCAAAGAATCAGTGTACACAAAAATCAACTTTTGTATGTACTATCGTATCGTATCGTATGTAAAACGCGTCCGTTTTGTCGATAGTACATACATAAAAAAACAATATGCTTAGAAGCATAGACTATAGAAGTAAGTAGTCTACGGTCTTAATACAAGTTTGATAAAGTATATGTATTTTTATGTACAAGTTACTTCAAATGTATATTTTTTTTTTTTTGTTATATAAGCCTCATCACCTTACTTTGTTCCTCAATTTTAACGTGTCTTTTAATGACGGTTCCGTACCTAAAAGGTAAAACGGGATCCTATTACTAAGACTCCGCTATCCGTCTGTTTCACAGATTATGTATTTCTGTTGCCGCTATAACAAGAAATACTAAAAAACAGAATAAAATAAATATTAAAAGGGGCTCCCATACAACAGACATGATTTTTTTGCCGTTTTTATAGATAATGGTACGGAACCCTTCGCGCCAAGCGCGAGTCCGACTCGCACTTGGCCGGTTTTATTTGATTGATGATACTTCCTAATTTATTAACGAAATATTTATTTAATTACAGGTAAACCAGCACTACATCTACAATTAAACTTGCGTAAGTCAGCCAAAAAAACTACTCTTTTGGAAAAACCAATATTTGAACAATACCAAATCCTAAAAACAAAATTCTCATAATTATTAAAATGTATACTTAGTTTAAAGTGGGCAAGTGAATAGGGATAATGACTAAAACATTTTTTTTTGTCCGTCTTGTACAGACGCCAGCACATCAAGCTACTACAATCTGTCAAATTTCTTTAATAGACTTTCAACTTTATCACTAAAACAAGTTCAAGGTTGATTGGGAAAATTTGACAGTTTCGGGTAGCTTGATGTGCTGGCGTCTTACATTATTAAAATATATTGGACAAGTATTTTTTTCTTTTTCTACGTAATCAAAAGATTACGGCGATACATTGAGTTAAAATGTGGCGTGACGTCACGTCTTGGTAGATTTTATACGTAGAAGTGACGTAGCAGGCCCCCACTCCCGAACTTTAATGCGAGTTATCTAAGTCATTTTTTATTAATATGATAAAGCAAAAAATACGTATCTAATATTTTTTTTATTATCAGACTGACGGACTAAATAGAATTTTTTACCCAGGCAAAATCCCATTGACCCATGATGACCAGCAACATAGGTATAGGATAGCCCGCAGAAACTAGGGTAAAATTGGGATACACGGAAAAAAAAAATTGTTTTAAATTAAGAATATTTCACTTGGTCAAGACTTTGCGTGATTCATATATGGGGAAAACATTATATTCTTAAAATTAGTAAATATTTGTCTTGTTATTCATTTTTCTTCCAAGTATATATACTCACTAACCAAGGCAATATCCTATTCTTGCAATGAGAAAGCTACGTTTTCTTTGCCTAAGTAAGTATATTTTTTTTAAGTCTAGAATATTAAATTCTCAAATTTAAGACAATTATGTCTTAAATCTAGATTGTACTCCTCGAAGTTCTCCGATTACTCCTCCGACTATGAAGAGCAATATCTCATAGCAAGAATATATTTATTAGACAAGAAATGTCATTGTTTCTGATCAAGAATATATCTATTGGTCAAGAATTTCCGTGATTCAAATATGGGGAAAACAATAAATGGTTGTACCAAAACACAACTATTCTCAATGCTAGTAAATAAATAGTTAAGTCAAGATATTTGTCTTCCTTCTAGAATTTACATACTTGTGATTAAACAATATATTTGAGAATAATGCTTTTCTCAGTTGAACACTTTGTCAAACGGATCCCGGAGTTTTCTTACAAGAAAATAAATTCTCAGTATGAAAAATAAATGAGTTGTAAGAAGAAAGGTATTTACTTATCTGTATGCTACGGCATATTTCAGTGAAGCAGCTTTAACTCTTGCATCAATTAATTCTATTTTCACACTGAGAACAATTTATCTCTAATGAAAAATATCAACAATCTTAGTTACTAGTAGATGCTCTTCAGTGAAGAAGTTTTATTTCTTAGTTTAATAATTTAATCGAATTTAAACGGAGATCACGTTGTATAAAAAGAATAATATCAATGTTCTTAGTTCAATATTTATGCGTATTTCAGTGAAGGAGCCCAGTTCTTAATTCAAAAACAATAAGCAATTGATACGGAGATCAGATTGTCTCCAACCAATAATGTTAATATTGTTGATTTAAGAACGTGCAGGACTGCAGGTACTTAACTGAAGAAGTTTTAGTTCTTGATCTAATTCATTGTATGTTTCATACGGAGATCAGAAATCTCTTGGCTCAATAATAAAGTATTTTACTGTAAGAATTTTCATTTCTTAATTCAAATCATAGCATGTTTCATACGAAGGTCAGATTGTCTTATTTGAATAATTACAATAGTCTTGGTTCAATGGTTAAAATGCGTTTCAGTAATTTTTTTTCAGTTCATTGTTCGATTTATTCAAGTTAAAGTTTAGTCAGAATGTAATTAAACAAAATGTAATGTGAACATTTTGTTTAATTACATTCTGACTAAACTTTAGCTTGAATAAATCAAACGATGAACTGAAAAATATTGACTGAAACGCATCTTAAGCATTGAACCAAGACTATTGTCAAATAAGACAATCTTAACTCCGTATTTAACAAAGCACTTGAATCTGTACATAGAACTGAAACGGCTTCACTAAAATACCATGATTATTGAGTACCATTTGAAACATTAAATTAACAAGAAAAAGTACTAAAACTCACAGAATTTCGAGTCTGATCTTTCAATCTGATCTCCGCGTGCCATTTCATGCCTGAAAATAGAGGTAGGTAAATAAGTGGGAGATACTCAAATTAATAATAGATAAAATAATACAATGGATTTAATTGTATGAAATCATTTATTAAAGAATAAACTTCCTAAAACAAAAGTATTGATCATTTTATTTAAATATATTCTAGGTATTAATCATATTACCTAATAATGTTATTACTGTGAATATTACTTAAGGGGGCATCGCAAACTATTGCTTACATTAGCTGCCTAGCTGCACTCGTGAGAAGTATAGATTAGCGCCGCCCTTTAAGATTTGTTTCTTTATTGGACCTATACCATCAGAACCTTATACCCAATAATACCTAGTAGTTCAATAATTATCATCTTAAATACAATACTTAATATCTTGATAATATCGCTTTATCATGATCATTCTTAATCCTAAGGCGCTGGCAACCCGCCTACTATCACATTTTTATTGTCATACAAAATAATATTAATTGTCAAATCCTATCATTATCATCTGAAATATCTTAATTTGTGTCATGCTTCGCAGCAGAACCACTTGGGCTATATTATGTAAAAATTACAGGATAAAATGTAGAGAATGTCTATATTTTTGTAGCTTAATATATAAAAAAATTGTATATTGTTAGTTTCTTGGAAAATACCAATTCAATGTGGTCATGCTACAGAGCATACTCTCCAGCAGAGCCACTTTAAAAATAACGGTTATTTCACGCTGATTATGCACAGGTCATAATATAAACAAATGTATAATTATTGTATATCAAGATAACACTTTGCTTGCTGTGTAGAGCCTTGTCTTTTACTTCATCAATTTTCGTTTGTATATCGCCAGGATTCTGAAAATAATAGCAAACACATAAAAATTGCAAAATTGATGAACATACCTACAAAGCACGCGTGTTTACTACTAATATTATAAATGGGAAAGCTTGTGATTGAATCTGATCTGAAAATTTGGATGAAATTTGGTATGAATGTAAATTATACCCTGGTTAACAGATGTTACTCTTTATTCAGGAAAAAACCAAAACATACCATCAAATTACGTAACCGCGAGTGAGCCCGCGAGGTATAGATATTAAATACCATACATGCAACTAAATAAAATAGTACCCTAATATATTTACCTGGACGTAAATTATACAGTTTTCGACGCATTCTAATGTGGAAAATTTTCTACGCTTGTTCAGTCTTCCTCTCGGGGGAATCAGGTAGGACAACAGTTTTATTTGATCTGGCACTTTTAGATCTGAAATGTATAAAACAGTTGATTTATTTTGAAGTAAGTAGATATGCGAGCGGAGCCACGGGCGGATGCTAGTAACGTAAATAATATAAATAAGAATAGTGAGGGTGACGGTGAAGGTAAACCTAATAAATGAAAGTTAAACTGTTTATTAGCATCATCAGGCTGCTCTTGAATACTTTCATATAAAGTACTCAATGTGTCATCTTTTGATTCTCCAAATTTGAGGCTGATGATTTTATTAATAAACCATTTCCAATTCCTGAAAAAGCATGTTGATCTTTCAGGATACAGTCTTTCAAAGTCCAGGTTTATCTAGAAACAAAAATTGGTTATCTGTAAACATTTAATTCTGTAAACAATTTTTCAGAAAAGTATCTGGCATGCTGGTGTTGGATCAATCTAGTTACAGCCAACATAACAATAATATCTATAAAAATATTTGTGGGCAATCCACACAACACTATCTAGCCCTAAATTCCACAAGTAAATGTAGATTCAAATTGGATAATGAAAAGTGTAACATCGAACAGCTGTCTACCGCTTCGCATAACTACCTACTACCAGCCTATCATTTCACAAGTGAACCCATAATCGAATAGGTAGGTACATTGAGTTTTAATTATATCTATGGGTAGGTAGGTAAAACCAGTAAGATTCTTTTTGCTCACAACATGGCGCCTAGCCGGCCCCGGTGCCGTCATTCATCGTGTGTTAGTCGATCTTTAAAATGCAATAACTTAATTAGATGTATTTCCAATAATTAAACACTTACCTTAGCACACAACACAATCTCCAACAACGCAAAAGAATCACTCGACAGAATCACCACGAACTGACACTTGCAGAAGACGTAACGTAATGCGGTGCACTGCACAAGCACATCCAAGTCCAAAACAAAAAGGGTGTTGCCTGCTACGAAATGTTATTTACCAAAATAAGGCCGAATCTGTCACGCCTCCACCATTTTTCCTGACATTGACTTACTACGAAATTAATCACTAAGCATACATTAAACCTATTTCACGGTGTCTGAGTAACGTTAATCATACTCTCACTTTATGTTTGCATATCTCAAATAGAGAAGGATAATGTTTTTGACGGACAGAAAGGACAAAAGTTGAAAAAGAAACGTGTCCAGAGACTTCTATAATATACAGGGTGGGTAAGAAATCGTGGATCAAACGAAACAGGGTGATAGTTGGGGTTGTCAGGATAATTTTTGATCGTAATTTTTTTTTACAGTAATGTTCTAAAGTTACAAAAAATGTTTTTTTTTTAAAGTAAATACCAAAGATTGTAATAAATAGGTCGTTTAGTTGCTTATTACCACAAAAGTGCTTTTATGACAGTGGGTACGATGATTTATGAGTATTGACACATTTTATTTTTCACATTTTCACATTTTAACCTAATGGAAATCAAATCAAATAGTTTTTATATTATTTAAGTTCATTACAACCAAACGGAACGAATGGCTTTTGTACCTACTTTATTTCATACACTACTAATGAATCGAACATCGTGCCTATAAAAACAGATTGGTATAGACATACTCCCAAAAATTGGGGAAACAATTTGTGAAATTGCAACACTCGTTCCTTTTCGTTGACGACAGTTGTGACGTAGGTAGGTAGGTAGCACATTTTCAAAAAACGCGAATTTGGTTTAAGAATAACGAGTCTTAAATCAAATTCTTGATTCTTGAAAGATGTAGGTAATAATTAGTGGTCGTCCAGTTGTCGAAATTCGACCCTATTTAATTTAAATTTTAAGTTTGAACATGGTTCTATTGTCACAGATTTCGCTTTTCGATTTTTTTTTAAGGTACTTACCATAACTTATAAAAAAATGTTACATTTTGTACTCCTTCTCTTTATAAACTTTAAGTGTGCGAAATTCATACTCCTCCGTCCAATGATATTATATCCTCCGTCCCCGCAATTTTCGTAAAAAGGGGTAGGTACCTACTTAACTAAGCAAATCTTTTGCTTCACGTAGGTATTAATTATAAATTAGAAGTCTTATAGGAGTTTGTTGTCTTTCCTACGACTTGTACTTATAAAATTTCGACAATATTACAGGGAATAAAATGAGGGTTTATTAGAAACTTTAATAGGTACCTATTTCCTTTGTTTCCATAAGTACCTAAGTACCTTTATAATAAAGTTTTGGTCAGCAATCAGCCTTCACATTTAATAATCATTTTTAAATGTTATAAAATTAAATAGGTAGGTAGGTAGGTAGGAGTTACCAACATACCTTAGGTAGCACTGCCATAGCAATAAATATTAAGTACGTAGGCTGTACATAATTTCAGATGTTTATGTAGGCCTAGCTGGTACCTAATTCTTTAAAATATATATATATATAATATATTCTTCAGAATAGGGAAGGGAATACCTACCTAAATTAATTAAATCTTTTATTGCGTATAATCCTAGGTAATTATTATGGAATAGTATTGGGAATAGTAGGTTCTCATCGGTGTACCCATGGGGAGGGCAGCTGCCCCCGCCATTTTTTTAAAGATGGGAAATCATTAAATAACTCCTTCCGCCCTGGCCGGAGTGGAAGGGAGTGTCAGACTCTTACTGACTAAAACCCATCCGTGTTTCTTCAAGTGCCCTTGACGTTCCAAGGCCGCGGTGACTCTTACCGCAACAGCTGCCCTCTGGATTGGGAGTGTTATGAAGATTCAAATGACGTTTTTGCGACCCACGGTACTCGTATTTCGAAAAAAATACGATTGGTACGCCCAGCTCGACAACACTCAAACCGCTATACAGCACATCGAATGACGTTGTCGCGAACACGCTGATTCGAAAAACTGTTTGAATGGTTACTACGCTAAGTAGTTCGAAAATCTTGGTATCGAAATCCACTGTTGCGAATAGGATAATTCCAATCTGAATTTGTCTGACTTTGTCAAATAGTTTTTCGAATCAGCGTGTTCGCGACAACGTCATTCGATAGGCTGTATAGCGGTTTTCGACTCAATGTGTTATAAACAATGATTCTTAGGTCAATGCAACTATTTACTTAACCAGAAACAAACTTTTCTTATACTGAACATATATTTTCTTACCAAAAAACGTTAGAAAATCTTATTTTAAAACAATTTAGATTCCTAGCTCAACACCGTAACTTATTTCCACAAAACAAGAATGTCTTGTTCGAAAACATTTGACTATCTTTACTTGAATAATTTAGATTCTTACGTCAATACAACTATTTACTTACCCAAAAACAATGTTTTCTCAAACCAAGCATATATGTTCTTACTAAAACACGTTAGTATCTTATTTTGAGACAATTTACATTCCTAGTTCAACACCATAACTTCTTTCCACAAAACAAGAATGTCTTGTTCGAAAACATTTGACTGCCTTCACTTGAATAATTTAGATTATTACGTCAATACATCTATTAACTTACCCAAAAACAATTTTTTCTCAAACCAAGCATATAATTGTGTTCTTACTAAAACACGTTACTTAGTATATTTTATTTTGAAACAATTTACATTCCTAGTTCAAAAAACAAGAATGTCTGTCGAAAACATTTGACTAGGTACCTTTACGTGAAAAATTTAGATTCTTACGTCAATACAACTATTTACTTACCCAAAAACATTTTTTTCTCAAACCAAACATATACTTTCTTACTAAAACACGTTAGTATATCTTATTTTGAAACAATTTAGACTCTAGTTCAACATCATAACTTATTTCCACAAAACAAAAATGCCTTGTTCGAAAACATTTGACTACCTTTACTTGAATAATTTAGATTCTTACGTTAATGCAACTATATACTTACCCAAAACACAAACTCTTCTTAAACCAAACATTTATTGTATTATTATAAAATGTAAGTCTTTCTTATTTTGAATCATTTCAGATTCTTCCTTCAAATCCGTTATTTTCTCACATTAAATGTTTTCTTCTTAGAACAAAAAAATATTTTTCTCCATCGAAAACGTTCCTGCTTTCTGATTATGAGAATCGTCAATACTTCTATGAAGAGTATAAAACTTTTGTCACAATAATATTATTGTTGAACGAATTTACACATTTTCTTGAACCAATAATTTATTTTTATTCTTGGCCCTAATCTCTGAGCTTCTTAAGCTAAATCCTTTTATATTCAGAGTAAGAATTCTTAATGAATTGTTTCAAAATGCAAATGTATTTTACAGTCAAGAGTAAATATCGTCTTGATCCAAAAAAATATTCTTGATGTAAATAAATAAATGAAGAATAATATTATATATCTAGAAGAATTCCGTTTTATTTTATTCAAGATATTATTGTTACTTTGAGTAAATATATGCTTGAGATTAAACAATATACTTGAGAATAAGTTTATTCTTGAATGAAAACTTTGCCAGACCCCATTTTTTTCCGTGTAGTTGCCTTAGGAGGATAGACGCCCTATAATTCAAATTGTGACTTGTAAACGTACCATCATTGTAGTTAATATTAATACTTATAAGCAAAGAAAACGCCCCACCCTTAGTCCCATCCTTAACTGCGATGATAGTATGTTTACAAGTCACAATTTGAATTATAGGGCGTCTATCCCCCTTTTTTTTGTGGATGGGAAATCATCAAATAACTTCTCCCGCTCTGGGTGGAGCGGAAGCGCGTGTCAGACTTTTACTGACTAAAACCCACCCGTGTTCCTTCAGTTGCCAGGGCCACGGTATCTTTTTCAAACAACCCGCGACCCCAGCGGCATCGGCCCTATTGGACCCCATCTTTTGCTGACATCTCTTTGAGGCGCGCGTGGAACACAACGCGCCGTCGACCCGGGCCTGGTCCTCACCGGACGGCGAGCTACCCACTACTCACCGTCCGCAAGCCCGCGCCTACGGTGGCCGGGAATCGGCTATCGATTCCCGCCGCCCAGGGCGTCTCCTGCGGCGACTGAGGGCGTGAGGCTGCCTCTCCCTCACGCGTTCCGCCTCCTCCTTCGCGAGCATTATCGCTTCGCAGAAGCGTCTATCCCCCTAGGGCAACTATACCCTACATCCTTTTCTACATTTTTTGCCCAAAAACATCATTAATTGTATTTTACGATAGAACGTGAGAAATACTTGCATATACAGAATTCCTTATTGCTCTATAGCACGACAACATCAATTAAGGTCGCTCGTGCTGCGAGCTGCTGATTGCTTTGCGACATCTTATTGTTGAAGGGACGTCGAAAATTCACGACCATGTGTGGTTCTTGCTAAATGAGGAAGGTTTTAAATTGTTGTTGAGAAACTGGGTTTTGGTATCACCTATTTTTGCTTTAAGATGCTTTTAAGGGTTCTGTACCCGAAGGGTACCAAACGTAACCCTAATTACTAAGGGCCGGTTTTTTGTTCCGTAGTAAAATCAACTAATGCTTAATAAACATTGTAACTAGTGGTTGAATTTTGGCTAAATGTGAAGGGCAACTAATTTAAAAATATAACAAAATTCAACAATTCATTATTATATTTATTTTCTCAGAGTAGTCAGATAGATAGGAAACGCCGACCTCGTCTAGTTTTTAAAAAACATGATTGACTTATAAAAGTGTTTGTACAAACCTACTTACAGAAATAAAATCATTTATCGTTTAACCATTGGTTGAGTTAACTACGGATAAAAAAACGGCCCTAAGCCTCCGCTGTCCGTCCGTCCGTCTTTCTGTCAGTGGGCTGAATCTCATGAATCGTAATAAGTAGACTGTTGAAATTTTCACAGATTGTATATTTCTATTGCCATTTACCGCTACAAAAACAAATAATAAAAATAAAATAAAGTTAAAAATCAAATTAAAAAAAAAAACATTCTTGTGTGGAGTAATGTGGACACCCTCATTACTTCCCATACAAGAAGCGTGGTTTTTTAAACAAAATATTGTACGCTGCAGGTACGGAATCTTTCATGTGCGAGTCCGACTCGCAATTGGCCGGTTTTTTTTATTGCTGAATGAAACGCTTGCTTTCTAAAGAGGACTATCAAATATGTTGTAAAATCTCATGATACCCGATGATCCTAATTGAAGATGAGAAACTAAAGCGTCTCATCTTCACCATCACTGACAGCCTTGCTGAATGCCTCCTCCCTTTTCTGCCATGTTTCCCTGATCCGTGCGAGTCTCTAACCATCTGGCTGACGCGAAGCGACCATTCACGACCAATCTACCTCGTTAACAAAGCAAGGGGATAACTCTAGCTTTAAGACCACAATGGTGGTGGAAAGACTATGCTTAGATTTATATCTGAGTTCTCTAGGTCTATCCCATGCTATCGTTGACTATAGTGAGCGCGCAAGTGCTAGTCACCGCCTGAGGTATGCTGCTGTCATAAGGAAAAAGACGTATCTGATATTTTAAGACGCATCTACCAGTATTTTTATATTGACGTAAACTTAACGAAAACCTAATAATTCTTACTGTTAAAAGACGCATCTGCCTTTGTATCTCGTACTTTAACCAGGAGAAAATATATTTTTTCTCCATTTCAATGTTTATGTAGATACATCCTTCATCCTTGGTAGTATGAGAGCGGTGAGATGGGGGAGAGCGCGATTGACAATATTTGTCTTCCTCCCCCGTCTCACCGCGCCTGTAAGGTTTCAGCACAGTCTATAAATCATACAGTCGTCCAACGAAGACGTCTAGACAGGGCAATCGTGCGGGGCGTGAGGGGCGAGACGGGGGAAGGGCGCTCCCGAACTGCGTACGCTACCGTGTTAGTAGTTCGGGAGACAACTTTCAGGGCTATCGTGTGTCAATTTATTATTGTATTAATTTACGTATAATAATTACAATGGTGCATACGACGTGTGTTGTGAAAGATTGCTAGTTTTCTTTTTACACTGTGGTTTCAGCCTGATCTGCAAGTATAAACACACACTTAAATAATTAAAAGATAATTCATTAGATAATCTCAATGCAATGATATGCCATAACTCCAGGAACAGTAGCTCTAGTCACGGCCATAGCATTAAGATCTCGGAAAATACTCGTTACTTAACTTTCCCTAAATAATTGCACTTCACTTGAATTCGAACAGCTTGTGCGTAAGAATTAGTAACACTCTTACTGTCTGAGGCAAATCATTAAGATGTGTGATGTAAGTTATGTGGGCTGACATTATCATTTTGTTTAAGAATAGTTTTATAGGTAATTTAAAATAAATAATCTCCTTTATTGAATTTATTAACCGAATTCAATAAAGGAGGTTCTGTATTCGACCCGTATATATGTATGTCCGCGATTTTCTCAAAAAACTAATAAACCTATTTTGATGATTCATTCTAATTAATGAATCATCAAAATAGGTTTGACTAAAACCTTCCTGAAAGTATGTAGATCACGTTAATACGTGATCTACATACTTTCAGGAAGGGTTTAGTCTACAATACATTATTTAATTATTCGTATGTACGAAGTTATATGCATAAATGTACTGTATCTCCGGGGTTTCTAAGCGGAGTTTGATGATTCTTCTTTTCCTTCGAATTGTGCTTATAGTTATTGTTGTATATTCAACTAAAAATGGAAAATTAAATTTACTTAAAAAAAAAGTAAAAACCGACTTCAAAAACCTAAAGCGAATAAAATAACTTTAATAAAAAACTTAACAGCTTCTGAAGTCGGTGTCTTCAATTCTTCAATGCACCTTAGCTTGGCACCGACTTCAACAGCTTTTAAATTTTTTATGTAAGTTGTTTTATTCATTTTGGGTTTTTGAAGTCAGTTTTTACTTTTTTTAAAGTAATACAGTTATTATTCAATATTACTTAATGGGTTTTCTTTTAATAAGACTAAAGAAGTCGTTATTAAGGAGGAAGCGTCAGACTAGCACGCGAAATTCAAATTTTCTTACGTTTTTTGCAATTTGCAAGTCCGTATTAAGTTGTATGTTAAATAAAGTATGATTCGCGGCCGTAACAAATATGTATTTACAGAATTATAATCATTAGAATCAGTAATACAACTCCTTACGTTAGTAAAATCCTGAAATGTCAAGATTTCATGAAATAGTCATTCATTAGGATTACCTGGTCTTAAAGAGCTGTATTGATCACTTTAATGATTGTAATTATGTAAAAAAATACTTGTTACGGCCGCAAATTATATTTTGATCAACGTACAATATAATACCGACTTGTAAATTGCAAAAAAACGAAAGAAAATTTGAATTTCGCGGGCTACCTTGACGCTTCCCCCTTAATGAGTTTTCTTTAATAAGACTAATGACGTCGCTTTTAATGAGTTTTCTTTTAGTAAGACTAAAGATATCGTATTTAATGAGTTTTCTTTAATAAGACTAATGGCGTCGCTTTTAATTAGTTTTCTTTTAATAAGACTAGAAACAATTAGGTAATGAAATTATTATAATTCATAAGTATCTTGAGTTGAATAAACATCAATCAAGAAACGACGTTACAGGCATTAGACCAATGGTCATAATTAAAACAAAAAAACATTGAACGACTCAAAAACGTAATCTCTAATTGATTTTTAATTACACAGCACATAGTGTAACTAATAAAATAATGATAGAACGCAACATGTGAGCAACATCTCGATAATTGTACCATGCAACACAAGACTATTTCTATTGGGATCGAGAAAGCGGAAAACAGTTTTTCACTTTTACTTCTAAGTAACGTATGCGGTATATACCGCTTCATTAAAACTGAGTAATGACTATCATAATTAGTGCTGAGATACACTGGAAATTATTTATCGTGATTATTTGTTATAGGTAATTGAAATTAGCGTTAGATTTATGGAGATGAAACTAGAGATACTGAATAATAAACATATCCAAATTGTTGTGTATTTTTGTATAGATTTATGGAAGCCTATCCCAACATAATTGCGTATCGACAAGGCAGATCACTTGAAAAGGCATCCTAGAATGTGTCAATTATCTAGAACCTCATAACTTGGACACATGCCCATGAATACTTTACATAAGACCTGAGAATACAACGTAATCGGTGCGTACAGACGTCCATTCAAGTTGTCTTGGATTTCACACCGAGATTATAGTGATAACGTTGCCACTTGCGTTGATAGCTGTACGTGAGTTCAAGCTTAATGATGCCTTGTATAAAATTAGCATGTTTTTGCATTATTTTGCTCTCTCTGTTAAGTAGCTGCTAATTAAGAGTAGTTTCACGGTAAAACTGTTCCGGGTTTATGGTTTCCTGGTAACTTATGTTCTACTGAACATGGTGTTCTCAATAAACTGGTAAATGTTCGAATGGCATAATGATTGTTATTATAACCACGTATAGCAACAAATAGGCGGTTTTTTTTCTGCATTTTTTCCCATTTTGCTAACACCTATGGGTATGAAGGAGGCAACATAGTCTTTAAGAGACATCATACACTATTCGTGATATTCTTATGAAAGTCAAAATAAGACAATCAATCTGCCTAGCCTTTTCCCAACTATGTTGGGGTCGGTTTCCAGTCTAACCGGATGCAGCTGAATACCAGTATTTTACATGGAGCGACTGCCTATCTGACCTCCACAACCCAGTAACTAAGTAATACAACACCCTTTTGTAAGACTGGTTGTCAGACTTCTGACGGCCCGTAACGACTGTCAAAGATCCACGAATAACAGCCGGGACCAACGGCTTAGGGCCGGTTTTTTGGTCCGTAGTTTACCTACTCAATCAATGGTTAAATATAGTGACTAATGGTTGAATTTTGGCTAAATTTGAAAGGCAAAACATATTTTTTTTAACTTGAATGTATTCATGTTAACTCAGTCATATTAAAAATAGTAAGAATGGCACCAAAATTCAACTATTACTTACTATGTTTAACCATTGGTTGAGTTAACTACGGATCAAAAAATCGGCCCTTAACGGGCTTTCCGAGGCACGGAGGAGTCTCGGTATGTAAATATGGTCACCCATCCACGGAACAACCCCGGCAAGCGTTTTCGCGACATAGCGACATTTCATGATTTTCGTTTTTGTTCCTATGTATTTTAGATCTTATCCTATCACTGTTTCAGAACTTTTTATTCATGAAACTACTTTATCAAATACAATTTCGTATATAACAACTGATTACAAAAGGTCACCGCAATATCGTTTGCGAAATAACATTAAAACGAGTACATAAGTGAACAAGTATATAAAGAACACTTGCAATGACAATAAACATTGCATAAAATATTTAAGTACCGTGGGTTACTTTGACCTAGGGCCTGCAGTCTCGACATAGATAGCGATCGCTTTACAATCGAATTCGGTCGCAAAGTCCTAGTGGGGTGGGTACCTAGACAGTCAAATTTGCTTGATAAGCATGTGATTTTTTTCTTGTTTGTCATGCAATTTTGACCGTCTAGGAACCCCACTAGGAGTTTGCGACCGAATTCGGTTGTATAGCGATCGCTATCTATGTCGAGACTGCAGGCCCTGGGCATATCGAGCGAAGTATCGCAACTACACAACCAAACGTCGTCGGTAACTAATAGATGGCGATATAGACTCGTACTTTGCTGAACTTTGTGTGGGTCAAAGTTATCTCTCTGACCTAGGGTAAGCCGCCCTTACTAAATAATAACACATAACTTAGTAGAATCTAGCCACATTCGACGTGAATATGCAAAAAGTCAACCAACCTCTTTCATGCCATTGTGCGAGTTTTGATAGCGTGACATGTCGGGCATTTTTGTCACCTCATTTAAATACGAGTAAGCGTGTTCAATCATTATTTTATACCTACTAGCTTTCGCCCGCGGCTTCGCCCGCGTGGAGGTCGGTAATTATCTCACAGGAACGTACTACCGGGATAAAAAGTATCGCTATGTGTTAATCTAGGTTATAAACTATTTATGTGCCAAATTTCATCCAGATCTGTTAAGCCGTTTTTGCGTGACTGAGGAACAAACATCCAAATTTTCTCATTTATAATATTAGTAGGATTCAGGGTGTAAGTGACATCAACGCGCAAACCGTTACCATGGATTTAATACATACATGATTCCAGATCTCCCAGAGTAGAGATTTTTCATCGGTTATTAACAAAAAAAAAAGCAGCTGATGCATACAAAAGGGCAAAACCTACACGATGAAAATATGAACAACACCACATTTTTTTTTTTAATAACCGATTAAAAATTGGTACTCTGAAGGCTCCAGGTCTACGGGTCACTTCAACCCTGCGTAAAAATATAATTATTATAAAGTACTTGCATATACAGGGTCAAATTAAATTAGCTAACGAAAGACGCAGGCAGACGTGATGGACAGGACGAAATAAAAAAAAATGTAGGTGCACTTCGACTCCACGCCGTTTTTGGGGTCAAAGACCACCAAAAGAAGTACGAGTTGAGAAAATCTGTTTTCTTTTGTTTTATCATGTGTGAAGTATACACAACAAAAAACAGATTTTTTTAAACTGTTACTTGAAATATTTAAGTAGGTACCGTAACTGACTGGGGTTGATGACCCAAAAAAACTCATCAAATTAATTATTTTAATTTGAACCTGTATAGTCCGCCACACTATGACTTGCACGAAGATATAAATTTTAAACGAATTTTATTCTGCTTCACATCTTTTCCTAATATAAAATAATGTTCCTACTCAATTTATTGTTTGGTGTAGGTACCATCGCGGACATTTGCGGTGAATCACTTTTCAACCTTAGCAATAAGGTCGAAAAGTGGTTCACCGCAAATGTCCGCGATGGTACCTACTTAATTATACAAGGTTTAAAGGGACTACAGGACCTAAACGGAACTAAACGTAAGTTTTATAATGCCTTAAAGTATATGATCTACTGCAGTAAAGAAAATCAGAAATATATTCTTCAGGATATATGCTAGTTAGATGAGTGTGTTGAAAACATAATACAATTAATTTGATACGATAGAAAAAAATCACGAAGATACCTCTAAAAATTTCTTATAACGATTAAAAATCATACATGCAATCATTCTGATTTTTTCTCAGATTATTCTACAAGCAACATATTAACGTACAGTGTTTTAATTTTAATAATAGATAATGGCTTCATATTTTGAAATAAACTGCCAGCGTTGTGTCATCGTGTTTCTCTTTCTTTTCTTTGCAGTCCGACAGTGACCGCGCTTTAGGTCATGTAGTCCCCTTAATTACTATAACTGAAAACCTTAACAATTATAATTGTACCTACTCATCCTTATGAACAAGTTTTACTGTGGGTGGTCCCATAGAAGTAACATAACACATAACTTCACCCCTGCATTCCCTGAAGGGTTGGGCCGAGATGCAACTATAATACACCCACATTTCACCAGTTATGTTTACACAAATCTAGACTCCGGGCTGAAAAACTCAACAACAATTTGCCTGACCCGCGAATCGAACCCAGGACCTCATGCTCAGCAGTAGCGCTTGCGACCATTAAACCAACGGCAGTTTATGGTCCCATAGAAGTTATTCTTGAAATCGCGAAATCAATCAGCAGTTCTATAACGCGTTGTCGTGTTATGGGAACATAAATTTATGGAGTAGCTGAATTTTTTTCTCGCGAATTCTGTGGTGGTAATGATGAGTGCAATAACCTCTTTTGAGGTTTTCAATTATTACAATAAATTATACCTTTTTAACCGACTTCAAAAAGGAGGAGTGTATGTTTTTTTGTTTGTATGTTTGTTACGCGATTAGGAGCTCGTGGCTAAGTAATAACAGCCGCACGGGTCGATCCATCAGGTTAAGCTACGCTTGCCGGGTTTGGTCTGTGGATGGGTAACCATAATTTCATAACGAGACTCCTCCGTGCCTCGGAAAGCACGTTAAGCCGTTGGTCCCGGCTGTCATTCGAGGATCTTTGAAAGTCGTTACGGGTTGTCAGAAGTCCGAAAGTCTGACAACCAATCTTACCAATCGATATCGTATTACCCAGTAACTGGGTTGTGGAGGTCAGATAGGCAGTCGCTCCATGTAAAATACTGGTATTCAGCTGCATCCGGTTAGACTGGAAGCCGACCCCAACATAGTTGGGAAAAGGCTAGGCAGATTGATTGATTTGTTTGTTACGCGATTATTCAAAGAAGGATGAACCGATTTGGAAAATTCTTTTTTTTTACTTCCTAGGTGGTCTCGAATAAATATTATTGACTTTGCTTGGGTAGTTTTTGAGTTAGCTTCAATAATGTGTATTTTTCCCACTTAGTTTATCTGGATGATGTTTTAATATACCTAACTGTTATTTACATAGCAGGTAGTGGTATTCGAATTTGTGTGGGGTAGGTACCACAACTAAAAAGTGAAAAATAAAAACTTTTTAGCAAAAAATAAAACCGACTTCCAAAACAAAACACTACAAAGTGAAACATAACTTTAATTTCGGAAGTCGGTGGCATAAAACGAAAATACAAAACCAAAGACACCGACTACCGAAATTAAACTTATTTTTCACTTTGTAGTGTTTTGTTTTGGAAGTCGGTTTTATTTTTTGCTAAAAAGTTTGTTTATCCTATTCAAAGCGATAGTGTTTGCTGTTCCCACGATAGTTTGTTTACTGAAACCCCTCATCGAGTTTGACTGCAATATACCTAATAACTAGCTACACTGAACACTGTGTGGGTTCCATTATATGTTAAAACTTAAGACTTATAGTCGATTGTCTGAGACTCTGTAGGCCTTTAGGAATGTAGGTATTCTATTGTGATACCTGGTCAAGTACAGGCCACCGTCAACGCTTGGGTCACCTTGGTCGCAAAAGGCTTCTAGAGGTTGATAACCAGAGGTATTCAGGGCAATTGAACTGGATGTATGGGGTCAACAACCTATTTTCTTTGCGTGTTAACTATGGTCATATTAGAAACTGATAAGTAGTCATGATCGTTTCGTTGATAAGCGTAATTAATTAATAGGGACACTAAGGCCTCATTTACGGAGACGCGGGGCGTCGCGGCCCGCACTAAATTCAAATATATGGCGTTGTAAGAGAGCGTTTACGGAGAAGCGATTTTACATGCGTTTGCTTGAAATGCAGGTGGAGCCCGCGGATGGCATCGCCGCGTCGCACGCGACTCTTATCGTGGCGGTGCACGCAGCGTTGGGGCTAGCTATTCCTGCAATTCTCCGTTCTCGGTAAAACGTAGCGACCCCCGCGGCGTGGCCCGCGGCATCGCACGCCCCGCGTCTTCGTAAACAACACCGTACATTGCCATATGTTTGTGTTTGCGAGTTTGATAACACGACGCGCCGCGTCTCCGTAAATGAGCCCTAAAGCAAATGCCTAATATTGTCTTTCTTTCAGAGATTCCCTGATAAGCTTCATAAGCTTTTTTCAACAATTATTTCCGTCGAAAAATAACCCCTCCGAGCGATTGAGCTCTTGAGAGAAGACAGGAATTAACAAGGCGTATGCACCCTGAGCCAGAGAGGCCAATAATTTAAAGGCGGATAGTATCGTAGAATCCATACGGAAGACTATATCTATAACAAGCCGTTATATAACCTACTAAGAATCGATTTGTACATTTCCTGAAGAACTTAAAACCTTTTTGCAACACATTAAGTAACGTTATTCTCATGCATGTATGATAATTATAATACTTTGTCAAAGTGTTTGTCATTCGCGGAAAATGGGGAAATCATGGGAAAATGCTCGTGACACATTGTAATAGACAGATTAATAAATTCACTGCCGTACTTATTGTTACTGGAGTTCGATGAAAAAGCTAATGGAAAAGATTATCCAATCTCATGTACCGTGCATCTATGTAATATTATTATGGCACTTTTTAGAGTTAATTGTATGCGGGTCCATTGCTCTCAGTGTATGTTAGTGTCTTGTGAACAAAATTAACATACCACTTGAAAGAGACTAACTTGTAATCAACACAAACTTTAAATTACGAGTATGTTCCTAACTTGGCAGACATTTTTTTTTTTGCAAATATCCGGCTTTTTGACAGGACTTATAACATTTTTAAATGGTAACCCTACTCACAAGTCAAAACTTCGTAGGGAGGGTCAAAAGTGAGGAATCCCATCTTCAAGTTAGCCAGACTGAACTACTTGAATTTTAGAAGTTCAGGATTTCACTTTGAAGAGTTGACCTCCCCAAACTGGTTTGGCAACACCATACCAGTCATAGCACGAACATTAGCCACTCCCTGAAGTCATCCTACACATCATACCATCCCGACATGTCTCTAAAGACCAACGTGTATTACATGTATCAATTACGAACAGTCATAGTAACACTGATCATTAGCTGATTACCAGACATAATTAGTAATTACAGACGCAGCTAATAGCCTGTGAGTTTGTAATTACTGCTGCGACGTCAGACTGCTACGGAGATGAGATCTTAGTAGGCTGTGTGCTATCTTTTGATGAGGAAGTGGTAATGGAAGTCTGTGAAATATCTAAGTGTGCTTCTGGCTTCACCACTAACTCGAAAGGCCTGAATTGGTCAGACATATGGACCATTATCAAAATATGTTTAACGATCGGGGCCTTTTAAAATTTTGGAGAAGCACCTTCAGGTTCTCTGAGTATGCCAGATTTTTATGTAATAATATCACCCCGTCTACTCTAGGATGTATATACGATACGGCTCTAATAATCCTTCCATATCCTAAGGGCACGTCTTCCATGCCATTATCGCGACCCTCGGTCTACTCCTTGCTAAGCAATGGTCTCTGTAGCCCCATGAAACATAAGGCGGGGTGTGAATCTTTGGGATCATTCGAGTAATCGAGTCTGTTCAAACCACACTGGGGTCGGTGCATTTCATTCATTAATTTTATGGAACTGAGGAGGTTTAGGACATAGTGTTTAGCAAAGACTTTTACGAACGCCAATTCAACAATTTTTGGATATAGGTATAGCAGCACTATTCTTGGTATGTTTGTCAAGCGTGGTGTCTAAACCTACGTGTGTTTCATAAACAGTAAGACCATGATCAGCAACAGACGATCCGGCTGTATATACAGTTCCTCAAGCTTCCTTACTTTTACGATGTTTAAATAAGCATTAGTAATTGCAGAAACAGCTAAGCAATTAAACTTGTAACGGCGAGATAGTTATGATGATTGGGAAGGCTTTATCTTGTAATATACGCTGAGAAGATTGTCGCATTCCTATGGAAGTGAGGGCGGGAAACTAAGATATGATCTAACTTCACAGTTAATAATGTTTGGTGGGAAAAAATAACAGGCTATATGATCTTGACGCCATAGAAGATGAAATGAATTTTATCTGTATTCGTGTCCAACATGGAATTACCATTGGTTTAGTACATGTTCTTATTGGAGTTCGATGAAAAAGCTAATGGAAAAGATTATCCAATCTCATGTACCGTTCATCTATGCAGTATGGAGCTTTTTAGAGTTAATTGTATGCGGGTCCATTGCTCTTGGGCATTGATGATTAATTGTATTAAAAATCCACGAGTAAAAAAATACTCTGGAATCAGTGGATGTTAGTGTCTTGTGAACAAAATTAACATACCACTTGAAATAACTAACTAAGAGACAAATTTTTTTTTGTGCAAATATCCGGCTTTTTGACAGGACTTATAAAATTTTGAAATGGTAACCTTCATTTTTTTAGACCTCCAAGGGACCATAAACATACGTATTTGATATTAATTTCAACTTGATACCTCCACGCGTCCCTGAGAAAAAAGGTCTTCACAGACTGACAGACGGACAACGAAGTGATCCTATAAAGGTTCCGTTTCTTTCCTTTTGAGGTACGGAAGATAATTCACCCAAATGTAAGCATGGCTTTGTGCACATAAAATTCAAAACAAACTTAAAACCGATACAACACTGATCGGCCAATCTGCTTCTCACACGAACAAAACAGTTGAATGCTCACTCCGGCGCATGTCGCAATAAAACAATGCTTCGTTTTTACGGAAGCCATTGCCCAAGCGTTTCGTGTGACCTTAGTACTGTGGCGTAAGGTATGGGAGCTTTGACGGTGGAAGATACTTTGAAGCTCTATGGTGTAAGGAATTTTAATTGTTTTTGGAATTAGGTAACAATGTAATGGGGAAGCTTTGGGTTTAGTTAATGAGGAATAAGTATGTGGAAGTATCTTGTAATTGATGAGTTGAAGTTAGAGGCTGATCTAGTTTTTTCCACACTGAATAATTGGTTTTATGTAAAAAACATCTAGGTACGTCTTATTAGGTATTAAGTAATATACAAGGTTATTGATAAAACACCAGCAACCTCTTAAGGGGTCATTGTACTCATCATTATGAACAACTTTTACTATGGGGACCAAATCTGAAATCGAAAAAAAAATTAGCTGTTCAGTACATTTTGACGAATTACGTGAACATAAATGTATGAACAGCTGATTTTAGTTTCGCGATTTCAGGTTTGGTCTCATAGTAAAAATGATGAGTACAATGACCCTTTAAGAGGTTGTTGGTGTTTTACCAATAACCCTGTATATAACAAAGAGACTGGGCGATAATAAAGTAAAACTCTAGGGTTTCCCTACTTTTCATAGGAGCTACCTAACCAAAACAAATGGCACGTACCACAGCTTAACTAAAGCCAGCATACCATCATCTGCCTAGCCTTTTCTGAACTATGTTGGGGTCGGCTTCCAGTCTGACCGGATGCAGCTGAATACCAGTATTTTACATGGAACGACTGCCTATCTGACCTCCACAACTCTCTCTAGTTACTGGGTAAGACTAATTGTCAGACCTACGGGCTTCCGACGACCCGTAACCACTGTCAAAGATCCACGAATGACAGCCGGGACCAACGGCTTAACGTGCTTTCCGAGGTGCGGAGAGGTCTTGGTATGTAAAGATGGTCACCCATCCACGGTCCAACCGCGGCAAGCGTAGCTTAACTTGATCGAAAACCAGCATACCAACAAGTTAAAATAAAAAAAGAACATTTATTAAGTATTTATTTATTTATTAAAACTTTATACACAAGTAAAAAACAAATACAGTACAAAGGCGGACTTAATGCCTGAGGCATTTTCTACCAGTCAACCTTAGGGTGATGCAGAGAGAAAACATTTCAAAATGGAACCACAGATTTTCAAACATGTACCGCCTGTAGCTTGTATCGCTATCACCCATAACTTGCGACCATTTTAATTGTATTGGCAACACCGATTGTAACCAGTGGTGTCCCTAATTCATGCTAGGAATGTAGGCCGCCTAGTTTTAAAGATGAAAGTGCAGTTACTGTGAGTACGGTCAACAAAAATGTTAGAAAGAAATCAAAATATTTGCCTTGCAAGCAATTTATTTATTAATAACCAACGTCATATACCTACGTACAGTTTTCACCACACATACAAGTTATCGGTCCATACTAGTAATACACATATACAATCATAAAATTATATGAAACTACAAACTAGACAAAATTTGATGAAATTAAATGTAATTAAACAAAATAAGATAAACTTAGATAAAAGTTAGTAAAAATTAGATAACATTAAAATTAGATAAAATTAGACAAAATCCATTTCTATTTATGAATTGGGAAAAATTGGAATAAAATTATGAATAACATAATACACAATTTAATTTACTTACTCCAAGGAGATTGTAATGGGTAATATTAATTGCGTGTGAAATATTTTATCGAATAAAGATATTTGGACGATGTTAATATCGGGGCCTACTCAGCACACGCACTACTTGCGTTAAAAAGGTAATCAAGTAATGATAATTAATTATAACACATGCAATTTTTTTTTTACGATTTTTCACAAAGCTTTAAATTACAACGATAATAAATCATATATTTTAATTAAGTATTTAATTATTAGCAGGCTACCATTATTTTATTAATTAACACAGCAGAAAAATAACCGTTTAGCAATTGTGTCAAATCAATCACATTTATAGCTTCTTTTACATATTATCTCTTTTGTTGACTGTATCTAACTACGATTATTTACGCTGCAATATACATATTATACTCTGTGGTTACTGGAATGTAAAAAAGATTAAGAGCATTCACGCCGTGCAGGCTGTCAGCGTCGCATTTCTACGTACGTTTGGTGATTATTTTATTAAATTTAAATTAAAGTACTATTTTTTTATAGTCAATTACCTAGATCGTTCATATTTATAAGTTTTTATGCTATTTTTTTACAGTTATTTTAGTATTTACTCATAACAATTGACATTATTGTCAATTATTTTTTATTTGCATTATTACGATTAAATATTTCTATTTACTATAGAGTAAGTGTTAAAAATAATTATAAAATACAACGATCTCTAGTTATTTGACTGAAAAAAAATGTACTTTGATTTAAATTTAATAAAATAATCACAAATCGCGTCGTGAACACAAGAAGTGTGAATGTGATTGTGAATGAAAGAAAGTGTTGGCTGTTTGGATTGATAACTCTTTGTGAATTATTGAATAATTTGTGTGCTGCTTTTTACGAAGCATTTCTTGCTGGAAGTTGAAATATAACGAAATATTGTATTGTGTTAAGTCTATTAAAGTTAAGCAAATATTTATAACGGAATAAGTAATTATAGTAGCCTATTACTGTGGCACCACAGGGCAATGGCCTTTTATCATACAGAGAAGGCACGAGCATTGATCACCACGTTTGCTCAAGATGGGTTGGCGATTTCAAACTTATATTAAATCTTCTATAGAGGAGCTCGTGGCTAAGTAATAACAGCCGCACGGGTCGATCCATCAGGTTAAGCTACGCTTGCCGCGGTTGGTCTGTGGATGGGTGACCATCTTTTCATACTGAGACTCCTCCGTGCCTCGGAAAGCACGTTAAGCCGTTGGTCCCGGCTGTCATTCGTGGATCTTTGACAGTCGTTACGGGTCGTCAGAAGCCCGAAAGTCTGACAACCAGTCTTACCAAGGGGTATCGTATTACCCAGTAACTGGGTTGTGGAGGTCAGATAGGCAGTCGCTCCATGTAAAATACTGGTATTCAGCTGCATCCGGTTAGACTGGAAGCCGACCCCAACATAGTTGGGAAAAGGCTAGGCAGATTGATTAAATCTTCTATACCTAGATAAGTCCAGGAGCTAGACCAGCACCTCTTAAAGCAGTACCTATTATTTTAATCTTATTTGAGTGTGGGAAAGTGATGGAGCTAGACGTCCTGTATAGCAGCTCCATCTCGTTCTCACACTGAAGTAATATTAACGCTGCTTCAAGTGGTGGCAGGTTTCCTCACGATTTTTTTCCTTCACCGATGTCAGTAATGTTCAAGGTAACATATGAATTGAAAAGTGACATCGATACTTGCCAAGATTTGAACCCACGACCTCGTGCTTGACAGCATAAGTATCAAGAACGGACATAAGTAGATTCTGGTAGAACAATTTCCATGAAGTTTTCATAGAAATGGTTCTACTAAAGCCGTGTCGTTGCGCCTGTCTGTGGGAGACTTAACAATATCATAACTAATTAAATTCTGCAATTATAATAAAATTCAATCACATACCTATCTATTTGTCTAGTGCTCATGTTTGTTTTTTTTTTGAAACTCAAGTAATAATTCTACTTATTCCGTTTCTAAGTAATATTCGTCCTGTGACTAAGTAATAACAGCCGCACGGGTCGATCGATCAGGTTAAGCTACGCTTGTCGCGGTTGGTCCGTGGATGGGTGACCATCTTTACATATCAAGACTCCTTCGTGTCTCGGAAAGCACGTTAAGCCGTTGGTCCCGGCTGTCATTCGTGTATATTTGACAGTCGTTACGGGTTGTCAGAAGCCTGAAAGTTTGACAACCAGTCTTATCGGTTGCGGGAGCCTTTTAGGTAGTATCAACGTACTATCGACAAAAGCCAGGCCTTTCCAATTTTGAAACAATTTTGCTTGCTGTTTTGTGCCGTTTCGACTTTCTATTGTTTTACGAGAACTAAGGACTCTAGGGGCAGGGTTTCTTCAATGAGTCAGCGTATAAAAAAGCAACTTAAAGGTGTAAGGGCATCCATTTTGTCGATAGTACCTATATTAAAGTTTATATAACGAAAATTCTTCTTCAATAATAATAGGTATAAACATTATCATGGAATTTAACAGCATTCACGTTGCAATTTGCACAAATTACATTTCAATGTGGTATTAGAACATGCTTATTTATAACTTCGTGACATACAGATAAAAATAAAATGTTTAGCTCATCAACTGATCACGAAGAGGTAAAGTTAGTCATTTAAAACGGACAGAGATTCTCAAATTTTTATTTCTTCACCGCAGGTATTCAAATTATGAATACTCAGATTTTTTCATTATCATTTTACGCATAATGCGGTTGGCGATGAAGCACGATTTTATCTTAAGAGGCTACCGAGCGCACAGTGGCGCCCTCATCTTTTGTTTGGCTATTTCTTTTATTTTAGAATGAAAATGTAGAAAATAAGCACGTTAAGTTGTGCTCCACAAGACTATAAGGTAATTATTATTACAAACAGTAGTTTTAAATTGTTAAGTTTTATTGAAATCGTTAAAACGGAGCTTAGTGGCCACTATTTTCCGTTTTAACGATTACAATAAAACTTAACAATTTAAAACTACAACTTAACGTGCTTATTTTCTGCATTTTCATTCTAAAATAAAAGAAATAGCCAAACAAACGATGAGCCTCTTAAAGGTAATTTAGATATTTATTTTTAAAAAGAGTATTTCAACTAATGCATTTCAAAAACACGAGCATTTTATAATAACTGCTGTAAAATTTTAGTTTTTCTGAAACTAACACCCAAACTTTGACAACCTATGGTCCACAATGTTCGTTACACTTCCTGGCTATTTGTTTAGTGTTTAGCCTTGACTTTAGTGATGAACTAAAAGATGGCTTTGAGATATGACAGGCCAATGCCACAGACTGAATTTGCAATATTCTATGTAGGTACTCATGGCAAATTGTTAATTTAAATAGGTTCAAACTATAGTAAACTGTGTTCCGGGATGAGCCAGAAGTTGCTCTCTCATAAAATGATGCATTAAAATTATTCTATACAGGGTGGTACAAATAGTGACACCAAAAAGAAAAATCTGAGTTCCTCATAACCCTGGGGTATTCGAAAATACCCCATGCGATTTTTTGTAGTTTTCAGCTATTTTTGTTTTTTTAATTATGAATTTTCTGCCGGTGGAGTTTCAAAAATTCATATCTATTTTTAACGACTTCAAAAACAGGATTTATCAATTCGACACGTATGTATGTAATATTATTGGAACTGCAAAATAATAATCTATTTGGGATTCCAAACAAATGTACAAAATTTCAAATATGTATGTCTGTACGTATGTATGTTTGTCCACGCATTTCTCCGAAACTATTAATCGGATCGTGACCATTCTTTTTTGTTGTTGAAAGTTTCATCAAAATCGGTTCAGTAGTTTTCAAGATAATGGACTAATACGTGTAAGTGTGACGGTCTGGGTTATTGATTCGTGCTACGGGTGTGGTGTCAAAGGGAAAACATCTCAACACCTTGGTCAAATTCTATAACAAAACTATTAACTACTTATTACCAACAAATGTTCCAGTTTTTACTAAAAACTAAACTTTACGAAACAAAAAATAATAAAAAAAAAATTAAATCTACTTCAAAAGGAAATTAACTCGAAATTATGAAATAAATAACTTTAATTTCGGTCGACTTCCTTTAATTTTTTTAAATTATTTTTTTGTAGTGTGTATTTTTCAGATAATATTTTTGTGACATGCTCGTCTTGAATGTTACTTTCATGTCAAAGCAAAATCTAAAAGACACACACTCCAAAAAAAAATGTATACAAATATAAATATAATATATAGCTTTGATTTCTTAAACGCATAGGTAGTCAAAAGATCTTTTTTCGTTACAAATATAAAATAAGTCATGATCATTCTCTTGCGTATTTTAATTTATTTGGGGTCGGCGCATCGAGTCTTACCTAAGTATCTAGTATATATAAAACTTATCACTCTTCCTATGGTGCACTGTAGTCGGGTAAGGAATGCAGCCTCAAATTGAATGTCTACAAAAACGGCTTGAACATATTCTCTATTATGATTGAAACTATTGGTGCATTATTAGTATCAGTGAAAGTGTATCAGGCAGAACAGACAGTTGCGTAGTAGGTATGTGTGCCGTCTGCGCCGGAGTCGACGTATTGTATGCTACGTGCGCCCGCGACGGACACAGGCGGATTAGATTCGTAGATCAAATGATAATATACCTATATGGCAGTTTTTTTTATGAACCTATTAATTGGCCCTGGTTGTAAGGAAACCTGAATGTATGTATGTAACATAGAGATGCTAAATGTTTAGATTACTTTTTTGGTGAACGAGCTGTTTTACAATTTTCGTGTACAGAAGCATATCAAACAAAAGCATTGAAAAGTTGATTTAAGAGCCCTATTACATTTCGACCGCGATTTTTGCGTTAAATGGCCAACTTTGGCGTTCTTACTCTGAGAAACTGAAAGACTTCCGAGAACTTTGACTATTGAATGGTGGGGAATAGTTATTGGTATAGTTCATACTGGCCTCGCTTTTCGCAATTTACCTATATAAAGCCAAAATTCCGAAGCAAGTTGTTCATAAAATGCGTGAATACATTTTCGTGGATTGAATTACTTTCATAAGAAAATGAAATGAAAAATATATAATAATATCTCTTAAATAGTGGTTTAGTCCTTAGCGGCCTCAGAATTTTGAAATATCTATGAAAAAAAAAATCCCATTTAAAACCATAAAACTATTAAAAACTCTCAGAATTAACTGTCAATTTCTCCCTACTACATTAATATGATTACTTAAAATGTATACCAGAACAAAAGTAAATTCATAAGAAATTAAAATTTCATACTTTAAACAAAAAAAAATATAAGACTCTAAATAAACGTAATTACAACTGCTATATTGCTACATTATATGATGTGTCGCCGTGCTTCAAATGCAATCCGTCAAAACGCAATTTTGTGATAGGTCTCTTAACTGTACAAGAATTAGATCTAGATTCGAAAAGTACTATTGCATTAAATGAAATTCGTATCGGCAACATGTTTTCACTTTATGACAGAGCGTAGTGACTGACAGTCGACTCTAGCGCATGACACATTGTCATGAGCGAAGCGTGAGCATCCTAATTCCTAATCGAACAACACAATTCTATTGGTAACTTACTCGAAATAATTCTATGGACTGAATTACTGGATTTTCACTATTTCTGAATGCAAATACAACAAGAGTACTTAGATAACTGCAATTATTTAAATTTTGCAAGGAATTCACCATACAATGTACCAGTCTACTGTCTTCTATCATACAAAATAATGATCACAAAACATAAAACTGATTGAAGGTTAAACTACGCTTGTGGATGAGTGACCATATGTACATACCAAGACCCCTCCGTGCCTCAGAAAGCAATTTAAGTCGTTGGTCCCGTCTGTCATTCGTGGATCTTTGACAGTCTGTACGGGTTTTTAGAAGCCGGAAAATCTGACAACCAGTCTTACCAAGGGGTGTCGTATTACCCAGTACATGGGTTGACGCTCCATGTAAAATGCTGATATTCAGCTGCATCCGGAAAGACTGGAAGCTGACCCCAAAAATAATTGGGAAAAGGCTAGGCAGATGACGGTTATGTAACTTCCTGCTTTTTCTGACACTGACTATAAAATAAATTAGAAAAACTCCTTATCTGTCATACTCATAACCGACATAAGAAAAGAAATAGCAATTTTGCCATCACAATTGCGGCTCATCCTAGACAATACAATTTTATTTTCTCTGTCACTCTTAAGAACAGACAGCTAAAGGTAAGGTTGTATTGTTATAGTAAAAGTTCAAGAAGAGATGTGAAAATGCCCCAGTTCATGTACCCACCGTCATGACTATCTGGTATGGTTCAGGGGTTCACATAAGTTGACAACTTGGTGCAGTTAACTGGGTCAGCGCGCTTCTTAACAATGACTTTCGACAACCCTAGTTTCCATGCAGTTTCTAATGTCAAAATAGTTCTTTGCGCGGTAATTAATTGTGTGTTGAAGATTGTTAAGAGCTATTCTTAACCGACTTCCAAAAGGAGGAGGTTATCAATTCGTCTGTATGTTTTTTTTTTTTTTTTTGTATGTTTGTTACGTGATTACTCAAAGACGGATGGACCGATTTGGAAAATTCTTTTTTTGTTTGAAAGGGTATACTTCCGAGGTGGTCCCATATAAATTTTATTAACTTTGCTCGAGGAGTTTTTGAGTTAGCTTCAATAATGCGTATATTTCCCACTTGTTTTATATGGATGTTGTGATGGTGTTTTAATAACTTCCTATCACTGTTATTTACATGGCTATATCTACAATTATTGTGCTCAATTATGTATTCGAATTTGTGTGGGGTAGGTTCCACAACTAAAAATAGAAAAATAAAAACTTTTTAGCAAAAAATAAAACCGACTTCTAAAACAAAACACTACAAAGTGAAAAATAACTTTAATTTCGGAAGTCGGTGGCAAAAAACGAAAATACAAAACCAAAGACACCGACTACCGAAATTAAAGTTATTTTTCACTTTGTAGTGTTTTGTTTTAGAAGTCGGTTTTATTTTTTGCTAAAAAGTTTTTATTTTGATGAGTTGACGACTTGAAGCAAACAGTAAATCATCATCGTCATTCTCACGCCCTTTACCCAATTTATTTGAGGTCGGCGCGGCGCAACGTGTCTTTTATTCCGTACTTCTCTTTTAGTCGTATCTCACATATTCCGGATAACTTTAAAGATAGATAGGTTTACATTTCTTTCTTCGAAATATGTATTGGAATTACTCTTGTCTTCATTCAAAAGCTTTACTTACATTTTTTACGGTACTGTAACAATTAAACTTAAAATCTAGAGTGCACAGCGCTTACATATTTAAAGTGTTATAATTTTAAATAGAGATAGCTATAAATAAGAATCAACTAATCTTTCCTACTTTATTGTTCGACGTAAACCAAGTCAGGCGACATAATGTAGGTAAGTTAAATCATTTGCCTAATTCGGATCCCAACTGATAAGAGATGAGGAATTAAGGAATGTGGAAGCTTAATTAGTAGTACTCGTAACGATCGTAACTACGTATAATATAACGGGGTGAATATGGATGCAGGGATGAATCGGGACGAAACTTTAAAATGGAATTTAACGTTGAAATAATATCGTTCTATATTTATCTATAATTATCGTATCGTATCGTAACAAGGACACTGAATCGTTAATTATAAAGGCTTGACACGACTCTAGTGGAACAATTTCCAGCGGTCTGCTGGAGCCTTAATACAGTAAACACATTAGAGTAATTTTTGGCAACATTTTGTAATATTTCAATGTTAAAATCCCTTGTTTCGTCCCGATTCACCCCTGCATCCCTGTTCACCCCGTTGTACTGTACCAGTTTAAAGGATTCATGGAAACATACCTAAAACCAAGTTCAGTATCATTGTTATAACTAAACACTATATTGTAGTTTAGAGATGATGTGATAATGACATTAATCCAATCTTTTGTTTAGCTTCAGACAAATGACAACCACATATTAAAAGATTACTTTGATACAGTATACCACTTTCTAGAGCTGCCCATTGAAGCAGGCTTTTCGTATCAACCATCATATTAGATCTGAGACTTAATCTTCATCTGTTTTATTATAGTAAATCCGGTCATTTAGATAGGTACTCTGATCTAATGGAAGGAAATTGTAAATTATTATGTCTTGCAACTATCAAAGTATTATTGGATAAATTGAATGCACAGATTTACTATCCGTTTAATGGATTTTTGCATGATATCAATCAAATTTGATTGATATTCAGCACAAGAATATTCATATCTCCAGATTCTGTCAGAATGTAGAAGAACACTACTTACTATTTTAAAAGAACATTCTTTTTTTCCATTTCTTGTGGATTTTCTGATTGTATAATTGAGTTATTTTTATTTCATAAAGAAAACTACGTTGAAATGGCAGCTTCCACCTTTTACTTTGATGATTTAATTTTTACGCACAGAACATAACTTCACTCCTGTGCCTCGAAGGGTTAGGCAGAGTTTTAAGTACCTACATAGTACACCCACATTTCGCCAGTTATGT
The DNA here is from genome assembly GCA_948252095.1 of Dicycla oo. Lineage (NCBI taxonomy): Eukaryota > Metazoa > Arthropoda > Insecta > Lepidoptera > Noctuidae > Dicycla > Dicycla oo. Next base: position 25,542,861 of record OX411729.1, on the reverse strand, counting down.
CTAAGTCCCATGTAATAATTCTTCATTGTTTCAAAACTGTTCAAGTATCTCTTGCATGAACAGTTCTATCACCAGTCACGGCTCAAACATCCATCATTTTAGCTCCCAACCAAGTGCAGTTAATACTTCTATAGTTTTTATTTCATGCGCCCCAGTTTTCTGTGGCAGCGTTTTTTCCAATCGCCCATTAAAGAGATAAAGCCCACATCGACTCACTTTCAGTATCGGTCATCACCTCACTCTCACTTTCCAAATAATTAGGAAGACATGAATGATGAAAGTGAATTGTGTAATATGCTGATATTCAGGTGTCTTTTTTGAACTTGTTGTTGAGAAATATGATTGTGATAGACATAATATGGATCCCAATGGTCATGGCCCCGACTTAAGAGGTCGTAGGTTCGATCCCAGACAGGCGCTTTAGTTTGTGTAACTAATTATATCACCACGGCTCTCAAAACGGTGAAGGATAACATCGTGAGGAGACCGGCATGTCCTAGAACCAAAAATTCGAAGACGTGATGTGACATCTCGGAGCATGCGTAGTTCATACAAACGAAATACCAAAATAATATGTATTTATTCCGATTGGAATACAGAACATCTAGGTTCTCAAATATATATTAAATAAGAACATTGATTTAAACATGAAATATGAGAAAAATAAGTTTTCTATAGAAATTTTAAATTCCTCATATCTCGTCTTCAAATCAGTGTCCTTTCAAAATATATATTTGGGAACCTAGATATTCTGTAATCCAATCGGAATAAATACACACTGCCTTATGAATATGTTTGATTTACAAATTATTTTGGTATTTCATTTGTATGAACTACGCATGCTTCGGGGAAGCCTTGATTAACCCGCGTGGTGGATTACGGCCCACTCTCTCTCCAAGAGAGGAGGCCTGTATCCCAGCTGTGGGAACATTATTGGCTGATTATGATGATGATGATAGACATTAATAGAAATTAGATCTAAGTTGCAGGAGCGATTTTGTAAAGAAACTTCGGATTTTGTACTTCAGTGAGTGTGCCCAAGAACTCCACGATCTGATTCCACCGGCCCCTTCTACCATAGGACATCTATACCCACTGCCAGTTGCTATTCCACCAATTCACACTAAGCGTTTCCAAATGTCTTTTATAATGCGCACAGCAAAAGAATGGAACTCACTACCTGCGTCTGTGTTTCCGAGCGCATACAACCTTAATCTCTTCAAAGTGAGAGTGAACAGGCTTCTTCTCGGTAAGCTCACTTCATCGTCGACTTTGTCTCTGTGACCTCTGACCTAGAGTAGAGTCAAGAGCAAACCCATCTCAAATAAAAAAAAAAAAACATTCGTCACCCAGATCACTGGTTTGCCTTAGTTTGCTTTGGTTTGGTTATTTTTCAACTCGCAACCGGCGTGTGTGTATGACCAGCACTCGAATCTGTTTCATTTTGACAGTTCAACAACATTCATTGCGTTACTTGCGGTGTTGAGCAGACAAATTTTTCGAACATATGAAGCAATGGATTAGGAATTTGCTTCAAAATGATTCAGATTCCCATCCATAGTGCTGATGCCGCTGAAGGTGCTGATGTATGAACGTAAACGAGGCAAAAGGAGTATGTAGGGTTCGTAGCAGCTGGCGTTCTGTAGTTTCTGCCTACCCCCATGGGAAGAAGGCGTGAGTTTTTGTTATGTGTATTTTTCTTGTAATGTGCGATCCTGCAGTGATATTCTGTACAAATCTCACCGTGAAAACATAGGTGAAGTGAGCGTGAAGTGTGCTGTCAATAGTGTCAATCCCCTAGCATTAGCAAATGAAATGACAGCTCACTTCGCCTAAGTTTTCACAGTGAGATTATACAGAATAGACCGGCTGTTTTTGAGACGCCCCAATAAACCGCTCTAGAAAAACATATATTTTAATTCTGTTTTAACCTGTTTTAACCTCTCTCTGCGTAGGTAGTGTTTTTATTTTATTGCTAACAATGATTATTTACACAAATGCAAAATTATGCTGTGACGAAGTTTCATCTTTTGTTTTTCTTGTATTTGTTAAATATGGCGAACTGACGCGTTTCTAATCAATTATATCCTTTATTGTAATGCAATGGTATTGTTATTATTAATAGATGGTGACTTACAAATATACATTGATTTTACTGAAATAATTCAAATCAAGAAAGCTACGAATGCTTCAAGTTTTTTTGTTTAATTTAAATGAACATATTTGTAGGTATGTATAGAACAATCGGGTCCGTGGCTTAGGCCCCCAGTGGCCGAGGCACCTGTGGCCGACGCCCCCGATTCGATTAATTTTATATCTTTTTTTTTTGAGCTTTTTCACTTAGTGAGTGAGACATGGCATGGCAAGTAGTCAATCACGTCAGAAAATGTCAAAGGATTAATTGAATTTGTCTGTTATTGGTTCTACCTACGTACCTATATACAAGTACATATGTTATATGTGTTGTGTGAGCTACCAGGGGGGCTGAAAAGAGCTAAGTCTTCTTCTGAGCCTAAGTACAGACGCCAGCAGGTCAACCTACCCGAAACTGTCAGATTTTCCCAATCAATCTTGAACCTAATGCCTTAGCAATAAAGTCGAAAATCTATTAAAGATATCTGACAGATTGTAGTAGCTCGATGTGCTGGCGTCTGTACCTTCAAGTGTCATTATTGCCTCGCGCTGCATATTACTAATTTTTGAATATTCTTAAGTATAAATACAGAGTTTGACATTAGCATCATTACGCTTTTAGTAATTAATCCGTAAACATCATCATGTCTCAATCATCCGCGGCCCATTTATAAACTCAAAACCTGCAGCCTCTCTTCTTCGCTCAGATTTGCTAGAAGGCTTAAAAACATAGCTTAGCTATGAAAACTGTAGGAGTGCCCTAATTTTGCTACTGCGACCAATTTCGATGTAGCGCTCGCCACTCGCTGCCGCGGCACCGCTCGCTTCGCTCGCTCGGCTCGTGCGTAGTTGGTCACAATTCTAAACTAACCTAACCTATTTGCTCGAAGTGCCCTATATTCCTAGTAAAATAATTATGAACCGCTTTCATATAACTATATTACGGTAGATAACTATATCACGGCTACAATCATCATACTGCGACGTTTATACCTACAATGTAGACACCATAGACGTTTCAAGTACCCACACATTCTAGTATGATACTCTATTAGTCAATTACTATAGCTTTTACTTCATAAAAAAGTAAATACAAGAAACTTTATAAAATTAAATCTTTTCCTTAAGTGATTCAAATATTTCCCATAGACAACAATAATTAAGTTTATTTGCGATAACGCGTAAACTATGCTTTCTAATAGCACACTTTACAGGCAGAGACAATGGATGGGAATGAAGATGGCGGCCGGAAATGCTTCGTTCACATTGTTCTTCCGGCGCGGAAATGATAAAACCTTTTTTGTTAATTCTTGCGTTTCAATTAAACCGTTCAGTGCTTTTTAATTAAATTGTTTACTTTATAAGATATAAGTAAATTATGAGGATGTTGACTTATTTAGGTACTGTGGGGGATAAGCTACAATAATGGAGGGTAGACTTGTAAATAATATTTAAACTTTTATCCGTTTATCACAAGGAAATATGTATGCACATCCTATCCTTACTATATTTTGACTCTACTTTACTTCAGAACACAAGCTAAAGCTTCACATTTAAAAGTAGTCCGTCACTGAATGATCGAATGTATCTATAATATTTTCAGCCTGAATAACAAGGCTGCCCTTTGAATGAAACCTTTACAGTGCCTACCTATATAAGAGTTTATAAGAAGAAACTGATGCTTTGCCTTTGGTCCAAACGTTAAACGTGAAAAAAATAAGACAAACTATACCTTATATTACTGAAAAAAAGGAAGATCTTATTAGCATTTTTATTCTGAGTTTCAATGTTGTACTTTGAAGTTGTTATAAAATAAAATAGGTAAAAAATTAAATACCTTTATAACTTTATCTTTCAAGAGAGCATTAGGTACATATTCAGCTAGCCTACACACCCTAGTGCGCACAGGGAATCCGAATTACCTGTGCCGTGGAGACTAGTCTCCTTACAAGATGGCATATTATTGATTGGTACAAAGGAGCATTAGACTTATCAGTTGCCTAAATCCAAAGGAGGATCCACGCTAAAGGTGTACAAAGTGGTAGGGAGTTTTTATCCCTCTCATTTTTATCCCTCACATAAACTAATTATTGTCTGAAGCAACCTGGCGGTGACGTCGTTAAAAGAGCCCATCCATAATTATATCACCCATCTCTTCACAATTCCAAGGCTTATTATAGGGTGCATACTCGGTAGGCGCTTTATTCCTTCCATATTTTAAGAGCCTGTCTTCCCTACCATTATCGCGCCCCCCGGTCTACTCCTAGATATGCAATGATCTCTGTTGCACCATGTAACAGGGGCTAGTGGGAATATTTGGATTAATTCGAGTAATCGAGTCTGATCGAACCACGCTGGGGTCGGTGCATTTGATTCATTCATTCATTCGTTCGTTCATTAATTATTTATTTCTCTTTCTTTTTTCAGGAACTAGAACAAGAAAAACACCTGCTGAGACGACGGCTGGACACAACACAAGGAGAATATGAGGCGCGGATGCTGGAGCTACAGAATGACATCAAAGAGCTCACGGCGAAGATCGACTCTAGAGATAATTCTGTTAAACAGGTTAGTTATAACACGATAATTATTTAGTTATTTATGTACACACAGTCAATCTACCTAGCCTTTTCCCAACTGTTGGGGTCGGCTTCCAGTCTCACCGGATGCAGCTGAATGCCAGTATTTTACATGGAGCGACTGCCTATCTGACCTCCACAACCCAGTTACTGGGTAATACGATACCCCTTGGTAAGACTGGTTGTCAGACTTTCGGGCTTCTGACGACCCGTAACGACTGTCAAAGATCCTCGAATGACAGCCGGGACCAACGGCTTAACGTGCTTTCCGAGGCACGGAGGTACACATGTACACACAGTAAAATGCATAATTATAATTTGGAACTTCAATAGTGTGTGAGAACAATAAGAGAAAAATATGAATATGCGAAGTGTTAAACTAAAATCTTAACTATACCTACATGTATAACATATACTTCAATAAATACATAAAGCTAAAATATACAGGCAAATTTTTGGCAGGTGTCAAATTTTCACAGGTTGTTCTACCCATGAATATGAACAACTTTCACTATAGGGCCAACAAAGAAATCACGAAAACAAACAGTTGGTTCATACAAAAGTTGAATACCTACTCGACCAAAATGTATGAAACAGCTGAGTTATTTTTCGAGATTTCAGAGTTGGTCCCATAGTGAAAGTTGTTCAAATTCATGGGTATGACACCCTGTGAAAATTTGGTTAGTGAGAAAAAAAAGCCCTGTATAAAATACATATAAAAAAAATTATATAAATATCATATCACAGTTACACACGATACTAGTTTAACCCCTCAAACTTCTGGCGCACACCATGTGTGCATACTCGTAATAAAAAATCTTATATAAACGTAAAAAATCATCATCTGATGGCGACTGCAGGCTTACAGTAGTTGGTTGTGAATCTATGGTGTTCGGTTGACATTCGAGCACACGTAGATATGACCTATGCTGGTCTTTTATGTATATAGCATCTTCTATGCAAAATGCTTCTAACTCTAAAAAATACCTCATATTTATGTGCATTACCTCTAATAATAATATTACTAACACTAGCTACAAAGTAATACTAACGTTACGGATCTTTGTTGTCCGAGTAAATATATTTTGATCTGTATAATACATATAAGTATATAATATAATAAAACTTGTATAAGTATGTATTTACAAAAAAAAAAAGTAGTGTATGTAGTATATCAGTTATCTGGTTTCCATAGTACAAGCTCTGCTTAGTTTGGGATCAGATGACCGTGTGTGAATAATGTCCCAGGATATTACTTGATTTTGGTTTTTGATAAGCTGATGAGGATATACATTCACAAATCTTCAAAACTCCTAGGACTATATGACATTATCAGTGTAAAGCATGTACAGCTGATTCACCTTATACAACCTCTTAGTCACCGCGGTGAAGGAATCTACTTACGACATAACTTACTCAATAAAGACAATCACTTATCTCCCATGAATACACGAGTAGATAAATAGACCAGAAATCTATTAGGTAAATACGTATAAATTCAAATGACTAATACTTATGGCCTGCTTAGGATGCAAAGCTTGTTGGTCTAACGTAAGTGAACGAGTTTCGTTTATAAATCATTTTAAGAATAGATAAAAAGGTTTACGTAAAAATTATGTCTTTGTTTACTATGTTGAATTATTAACGATGATGATGTGTGGAAAGTCTAATTTAAATTACCTGTAATTGCTACGGAGAAGTATGTAATCCTGATAGGTTTTTTTTTTTTCTGAAAACTGGCATTGCTAATGAAAACATGTATTTGTAGTCGGCGCAACATGTATTTTTCTTCCATACTTCTCTATTAGTCGTCATCTCGGTAGGGACTCTCATTCTAACCATATCATCTTTAACGCAGTCCATCCATCGTTTTTTTGGTCTTCTCCTACTCGTATAGCCATCCACATTCATACTCAAAACTTTCTTGACGACATTTCACTCATTCCTTCTCATCACATGTCCATACCATGACAACCGAAATCCACGCAACTTTTCAGTCACCGGTGTCACTTTCAGACTTCCTCTTACATACCTACTCATTTCTTATTCTATCCTTTCGCGTAACACCACACATCTCTCTTAGCATTCTCATTCTCATTCATCTCAGGTACATGCAATTACCTTTCATTCATTCCTTTTGTGGCCCAACATTCTGACTGAACTGATTATACATTTTCGATCACTTATTATACATTTTCGAAGTAAGTAAATTCGTAAGAAATAAAGGACGACAAAGCTCAATTTAAAAGAAAAGTCGTTCAAAAACCATTCCTCATCCCAAAAAATCGACATAAATTGTGGGATAAAACTGCTACACTATGGCAGTTAGAATATACAGTAAGCTACCTATAGGCATAAGGAATTTATCAAGCTTAGAATTTAACATGACTCTGTAATTGGCTTTGTGATAGATGTTTCTATTCAAGTGATGAATTTATGCAATTAAAACATTGATTATGGGCAATAATTCGCTGACTAGGGAAAAAAGCTATTTTTCTATTTTAATGTACAACTGAATGGGAATTTTATACTATGTATTATGAATTTATTTAAACATCTACAATTTTGCTTCAAGATATATTTTAAGTAAAAAATGCCAATGTTCCATATTATTTAATTTTATTTTTGACTTAACATTTGCACAACCGAAAGGTTGAATATAGTGTAACAAACAAACTGTATAACACCTTATGTGCATCCTATATTCTAGCAAATAAAGGTATCATTCATTCATTCATCCATACAAGACAGCAGGTCTAACCATTGTTTTATAATCCGTCCCTGTAAGTTTAAGGGGAATGCGGGAGTCGCAGATTGTTCCCGTGACCTGCCGCCATTTCATCCATCCAGTGTTAATTCTGCGCTTCTTCTTTTATAGAAAGCAGGTGGCCATAAAAGATAAAATATTTACACCTTATTTATAAAAAAATCGTGACAAAATCATAAAAAAGTTATAGCATTTCTCTGGCTCAATCGATATCTTTACGTTGACGGTACGTATCAAAGTAATCGAAGCGTGGTGACTTATCACCTTTATTATCTAGTTAGTGAGAGTTACGACATGGACGTTTTCTTACAATTTCATGGGCAATTTACGTTGTGTTTTTTTGGCAGTGCGTAGTAAATTACCAATAACAATGAGGTTAACTAATACCAGAAGGTTTAGTTTTGCGTGCGTCGTATGTCAGACTTAACTCTCAAATCGATGGTAGCAATAGCATTATGAATTAAAAGTACACTTTCAGTCGTCCTTGCCTTGCCTTCTTCTAACTATGCGGCTACAAGAGACTGTTATACCTACTAGTCTCCATCATCATCTAACTAGCCTTTCCCAACGATGTTGGTGTCAGCTTCCAGTGTAAATACCAGTACTTTATATGGAGTGACTGCCTATCTGCCCTCCACAACCTAGTTACTGGATAATACGATACCCCTCGGTAAGACTGGTTGTCAGACTTTCGGTTTTATTTTTCTGTATACTAGTCCACAACCACATAATTAGAAGGGTAGATCAGCAGTCAAAGGACCAGAGTAGCATTATAGTTAGCTACGATTAGTAGGTATTCATCATCTGCCTAGCCTACTATTCTTTGGGGTCGGCTTCCAGCCTTACCAGATGCAGCTGAATACTGAATTAAAAGTGCTTAAGGGACCTTTACTTCTTTTGGGATCTAAACTAAATAAATAAACTATTCACGCTGAACTCTAATATATTATAAAACACTTTACAATATATCTTTTAATCTAACTAGCCCCTTGGCTAGGGTAGTCCTTCATGACGTCACGTTTATCATCTTCACTGTCTGCAGCGTCCTCAGACATCCACAGGACAACGTTTATATTTTGGTTGAACGTTTTTAACTCCTGACACGTGTTACGCACACTCGGATGTTCTTAAGAAAAATCTCTTTATAATCATCTAATGGCGACCGCGGGCTTACAGCAGTTGTGAACCTATGGTGTTCGGTTGACATTCGAGCACATATTGACATGAACTATATGTTTTTTTTTTATTATTGTGTATAACTCACATGTCAAGGAGGCAATGACATTCACCTTAATGTTCTTAGTGATTAGTCACACTAATGTCCGCAAACATAATCTGTAAAAATTATAGCTTAATGTCTTTATCGTTGTCTACAAGGACCTGTAAACAACATTCTACGACCTTCAAATTTGTCCTTTTCGCAGAAAACCGCATCGAATAAACTACAGTTTATTACTAAGAACATTAGTACAACCATTCAGATTGACATTCGCTTAAGTATATGATAAATAGTCTCGGACTAGTCAGGTCGAACACCTGCCGTAATAACTTGGAAATTACAAATAATGGCTGTATTGCAATATAATGTAATGCAATTTGATTGTCAACCAGTCGTTTGAGAGAATTATTATCATTTCTTTTACGATTTTATGTTTTTATATTACTTAATAGAACGTTAGATCTTGTACAGTTATTTCTAATATTATTACTATCATAATGGCAATAGCGAAAGAAGAATGGTGTGATGTTATAGTATCAACTGGTGTAAGGGGACCCCGAAACGATCAATCGCGATTGATTAATTGGCATCAATTTCTATTGTAGTAATATTGTCAATCGCTTCAATGGCACTTGGTAGACGATAGACAATTAGTATAAATCACGTAAAAATTGTCAATTGCAATTGATCTTTTCGGGGATCCTTAAAAACACTTATCGAAGCTGAGAGTCACTTATACTTACTCCCCGTATTATTTTTTTCGAGACCATAAAATAGTGAAGTAATTGCGAAACACATTATCAATTGCAATATCTTTCATTTTGACTATTCGATAACATTCATTGCGTTATTTACGCTATCGAGCAGACGAAGTTTTTAAACATTTGAAGCAATGGATTAAGAATTAAAATCCTTTGGATTGTGAAAGTGAGTGTTTTACGCGATTGGGGGTACTGGTAACCTTCTGGTTTCGGAGATATTGAAAGTCCAAGTTCCAAATTTAAAAAGGAAATCACGAACATATAGCCTCCAACTCCTGTAACGACGCAAGCATACAACAGCACAATGTTTTGCGTGCGTTACAGTACAAAAGATAAATACAACTAACCTATTTAGGTATGTACACACCTTTAACTGTTCGACCTTAAGTAATCGCAATGTTATATATCTGTGGAGGCTTGTTATTAGCAACCTGATAATGTGTTGTTCTTATCTATTATTTGCAATTAGTCTGTAAGCCTTCTCAAAAGTAAAATAAATAAATAAAAAAGTCGTTTCCCAGCAATATTTTTTTAATAACTTAGTTTTACGTACAGAATGCATAGATGACGGGTACCTGAGGAGTCTTTTTACACTCTGTATGTATCACATAATTGCCATACAACAAGAATGACCCGCTCTTTTATTTACTTAGACTGTCCTTATCTAGACTATAATATATCAACCATTCAATGCTAAGTCAAGAAAGTCGACATCACTATCATCTTGCCCGTTTTTGTACCCAAGAGAGCCTCTCTCCCAAGAGACACCACCATGTCTCGGAAAACACGTTAAGCCGTTGGTCCCGGCTGTCATTCGTGGATCTTTGACAGTCATTACGGGTCGTCAGAAACTCGAAGTTTGACAACCAGTCTTACCAAGAGGTATCGTATTACCCAGTTACTGGGTATTGGATGTCAGATAGGCCGTCGGTCCATGTATAATACTGATATTCAGTTGCATCCGGTTAGATTGGACCAGCCCCAATATACCTACTCGACTAATGATTTTATGAATGAAAAGTTGACGTAAATATTAGGAAATAATTTTATTCTCTTCTATCTCTTTCACTTAATATAATCTTTTTGACATCTCCACAATTTATATTTAGTTTTAACTAATTTGCAATTTGAATGATATACTAATTTATTTAATTCAATGTTATATCTGCTTATTACACTAACCACAACCCTGATAATGTATTTGTACGCCGGAAACGGCAGAATATTATGAACTTTTAAAAGTATTTAACGACTCTGTAACAGTATTCTTACAAATAAATGGACCATTACTATTACTATAATTGGGAAAAGGCCAGGCAGATCTAGCCTGGTTTGGGGTCAATATAAAACCCCTTGTAATATTTTTGCTCATAACAACATACGGCGATCACCAATCTCTGCCAATCGTGTTAATTATAGCAATAACTTATATACAGCTGGTCATTAGGAAGCCCACACTCAACTGTTGACGTTTTCAGGCTAATATTTATTATGTTGACTACCTACATGTTACAATTACCGCTATTGGCTTATAATTCACGTAATATTATACGCAAGATATCTTATGTACTAATTTGTTAACGTCTTCATGAAGGTTAGGTAATAATTTTGCAAGATGAAAAAATTAGCGACATTAACGATTTCCTAATTGTCCATTACATAGAAAGGCATAAGGTTGTGAAATTCTAAATACGGAATGTAATGTCCATGTACATACCGCTTTAAATGAAACGTATCACTGGTTACCTAAAACCGACCCCGGTACAAATGCACTAGCAGGAATAGAGTCACCAGAAGTCCGCAGAGCGATAGCAAACTTCAGCAAAAGAGCCACAATGGTCTCCGACACACGACACCCTTTGCACGCCTACATCCTTGTGCTACAAAGCTAAAAAGCCGAAACATTTTTCGTAGTGTATCGTCCCACTCACTGGCGAACGTTCTAAAGAAAGACGGAAGTTGTGGCGAGACAATGCTTCCTTATACATACAATTCGTTCCACCTGCTGAAGTTCTCCCGAGTTGCTTTGGCTAACCTGGAAGTCTTTAGACTCCGGACCCAGGTTGGCCAAAGCAAGGAAAACCTTTTCAGGTGGAGATTCATAGACGACTCCACCTTGGAGTGTAAATAAAAAAAAACGATGGGACACTTAATATCGTGTCCTGCGTGGCCTGTCGCCTGCACGTAGTGGACGCTACGGATGGCACCAAACACGTAGCTGAATTCTGGGCCGAGAGAGAGGACCATTTAGATTGTCATCGACACGCTAAGAATAGGATAAAAACAGTCTGGACAGCTCAAAGTGCTATAGATTAAAGAAAAGGACTCGTGATAAATAGCCGAAACTGACTGACTATGTCTACTTTTAGCCCAACCTATTACAGTTTCCTAACATAACCTAACCAGCCACATAACCTAGCCATTCTATTTATCCACTGCTGCTGAACCTCAGACCTCGTCTCTGTGAGAGGGAGTGAGTGAGCCTAGTACGGTTTGGTGGATGTTACGTGTCTTTAATGTTTGTTTCTAGGACATGCAGGTTTCCTCACATTGTTCTCATTCAACGTTTTAAGATCAAGTATTTTTAAAAAGCAAGATTTAAGCCTGTATCAGAATTTAGTTTAGATTTACACCACTACACACTTGGATTGGATATGCTTAGAGGGTGTTAGTGTGTCGTCCTGTTTGTTTCTGATGCGTAACAATAAGTATAGCTACTAAATTGTAAATCCGTAATTGGCTGTAAGATTAGTTTATTTATTTTAAGTATCTAAAACTGTTAAAGAGTTGTGGATTTTGTGAATAAATAAATATCCTATCCTTTTTCCTAGCTTTTTGACATTGTTTCACTGTGATAATGCAAATTGGCCAGAATTTAAAACAATAAGCCTGTCTCCTTGGCCCCACAATTGGCACAAAAAGGCTTTGTGTCCAAACTTCGTGGTTTCAATGTAATTAACATTGAAAACGTAGCACTACTATTAGTGAACTGAGTCAAGGCTGAAGCGAGTTGCCTGTGTTAGCGAGCTGTCAGCGAGATTAAAAAAAAAACAAGGACTTGTTTTTTATGGAAGGCTAGAGCCTCCAGGCTTCCTTTGCTGCCCTACTGCTGAACAAAGACTGTAAGTAGTCTTTGTTCAGCTGTAGGGTAGGGTAGGGTTCCTTTGCCACTTTTATAAGTTTTTTTTGGCTTCGATTTGACACTAACGTAACAAAAGAACACAAGGATTTGCTAGTAACAGCGACATTGACGAAATTCTTTAATGACGTGGTTGACTTTTTTTCTAGTGTTTTTATCCAGGGTTAAAATTGCGGTGCAAATACTATTTCCCTGTTTTAACACTCTTTGTTTTGATAAAGAAAGCCGTCTGCACCGTCGAAACTTCGCACTCACATGGCTTTGAAAGAAGATTTTTTTAAAACGTTGCATAAGTTTTTTATATATACAGGGCTATTTTTAAATCATTAACTAAACTTTCACAGGGTGTTCTACCCATGAATATGAACAACTTTCACTATGGGACCAAACCTGAAATCGCGAAAAAAAAATCAGCTGTTCAGTACATTTTGACGAATTATGCCAACATAAATGTACTGAACAGCTGATTTTTTTTTTCGCGATTTCAGGTTTGGTCCCATAGTGAAAGTTGTTCATATTCATGGGTAGAACACCCTGTGAAAGTTTAGTTAATGATTTAAAAATAGCCCTGTATATATATACAGGATAATTTGTAAAGCGTGTACAATGACCCCTTAAGAACTTGCTAGTGCAACCTCTTAAGGGGTCATTGTACTGATCATTATGAACAACTTTTACTATGGGACCAAACCTGAAATCGCAAAAAAAAATCAGCTGTTCAGTACATTTTGACGAATTATGCGAACATAAATGTACTGAACAGCTGATTTTTTTTCGCGATTTCAGCTTTGGTCCCATAGTAAAAGTTGTTCATAATGATGAGTACAATGACCCCTTAAGAGGTTGCTGGTGTTTTACAAATAACCCTGTATAGGGCTTTTTACGCATAGCGTATGTCAGTCCCATCGTATCTTATACAATTTTACTTTCACGAGATAATAAGTATAATGATAAGTACTGTAGTAGGCTAATATTATTGAAATAAGATGACGTCACTTCCCTTAATCATAGTTATTGTGAAAAACGTCACAATAAGAAAGCCAAATCTTTCAAACCGCTAACAACAGCAACACACACCACCACTGAAACCTTACTTTTGTTCAAAAAACGTGCCGGAGCTTAATTTCGTTTATCGTAATCCTATTACCTTGCGAAGGATTACCCTAATGTCCTTCAACAGGTTTCGTTTAACGTGCATAATATTGTTAACTTACTTATGTTATTAGCGGCTTATAAATGGTTGGACGTTAAAATAAATAAATCAGTTAACATTGTGGTCTACTAATGAAGCACATCGGTCTCTTCTTAGGCATCTTAGAATTCGATTTTAAGACAATAAAAGTACTTCAACATCACAATTAGGTCATCAATTTAATCTATCTGTATAGCCTACTTGAAATTTGGTTCTATCCGGATCGAAGGACCGATATAAAGTAGAGTTGTTCTTAATCTGATATACCAATAGATACGAACATACTCCTCTTATTGCAAAACTTACTCAAATCTTGGCTCAAACTTGCTGTACTTCAAAAACCAGATCACGCTTACTTAGCCCATCGCACGTTTCGTGAAAGCACGTCCATCACTAAAGGGCTGTTTTTTGCACCAATCAACTGTCAATGGACGTAACCGACAAGAGTGATGAAACTCCGTTAGATTCCAATACTAAGTAAAAAACCTCAATACTCGAAAATAAGCGAGTACGTGAGAGGTCGACTGTCAAATTCTCCGTTCGTAATAATTCTGATAAGGATTTATGTTAATTTTATATATTGAGGACAACACATTCTTATTACAGAAGAGTTCAAAGTTCTTGAAAATGTTATAGGTAGGTAGGTACGTAATATTGTGTATAAAAAAAGGTGTTGCATCGATCGATATTAAGTGACGTGAAGAAAGTGTTTAGAAATCTTGAGATTATTAATTCGCCATTATTGCTTGTTTCTAAAAGTTATATGTAGATAAATAAACGTTTCGTAGCCTACAACTTAAACTGGAATTAGTTAAGATTTAAAAAAAATCGCGTACGTTAAGATTCAAAGATATGACAGCCAGCAGCTGCGCTGTTAGGTTTCGGCTCGCTGCCTGAGAGGAGGCCTGAGCAATGGAAACATTATAGGCTGTTTATGTTACAGTAACGTTTTGAATACACCTAGACCGTACCCAGGCCTTGATTTGGCACAATACTGTGATATAATTAATTACTTTAGTCACATCGTCTTAATGTTTCGAGTTCGACAAAATGATTGTTACACAATGACTGACTCACATATTATGTAGATGGGAAGTTGCTAACTTATCCAGCTAACGATCAACCTTGGTTCCAAACAATCTGATCTTGATAGCCTCGCTCTCTTGTCGATTTCGTCTTTTTTTATAATATTTAAGTGGCCAAACAATAAAAAAAAAAACATTTTCGATCTTCGAGATGTTAGCTAAGTATAATATAAATATTTTACCCTGGATATATGCTCCTATTTGTCAAAGTAAACAAGGTGATAATTCTAAACACTACACAAATATTCCCACTGAGTACGTTAATATTGCCATAAAA
Source organism: Dicycla oo (assembly GCA_948252095.1). NCBI lineage: Eukaryota > Metazoa > Arthropoda > Insecta > Lepidoptera > Noctuidae > Dicycla > Dicycla oo. Next base: position 25,527,709 of record OX411729.1, on the reverse strand, counting down.
ATTCAAACTCTAAAAACAAAGTACCCTTTTCCAGGAAACGTCAAATATATAATTATATAATAATAGTCGGGTACGTCAGGGCACGTTAGGCCAACGGAAATGGCGGAAAAGTCAAGGTCTAAGTGACATTACGCGTTAGAATTACGCAATTCTAGGGAATTTATAGTCATCGGGCCGGCCCCTGAAAGCTTTCAGGGGCCAATTAGCCAATTAGCGCCACTCCCCTGTTGAAGCACTTTTCATTTGATTGTCTAGCAGCCGTTTGTCATTATGACCTTTCATTCTTATCTATTTGACTTGGTGATAAGCTTAAATAAATGGATTTAGAATAGAAACGTTATGAGTGCTAATCATGGTTTTCTTTTGATTTTTTTCTAGAAAGTTTTCTTTATCTGAATCTAGATCTTATTGTTTTGAATATTATATTTATCGGAGAAAATAATTGTATGGCTGGATTTATTGCTGTTTTCTCATGTAACATTAACTAGGCGTGAAATTCACTATTACATAATTCGCTGTCATACTAGACAATGAAATTCACAACCTTCATTATCTCTCACGTCCTCACAGACATGACCATGGGAAAAATGTTTCCTAAAAAACCATCAGATTCTTCCAGTTCAAGGCATTATATGGAGACCTTCGTGATCTTCCTGCCAGGATGTCATAGCTCGGCTTCCGTCCTATCATATCCTCTGCAATTACCTGTGTTGGTAATTGGTATCCAGCCGAGCAGTTGAGTAACGAGCTCAGGAAAGATGTATGTTGTAAAGTAAATATTGTTCTGCGTAATAATTTTAATTAGCATCATTTAGATTAGAAGATGCATTAAACTTGTCTGGTAATTTAAGATGGTGAAAAACATCGTCGTAACTAGTTAGACGACAAAGAGCAAAAAAGGTGCAAGCCTTACTCATGTTTTCACCTTGTGTATTTCCAAACGCATGTACATTATACCAAAGGAATTGCATATAAGCAATTATATATATATATATATATATATAATATGTCAATGCACGAGGCCATATTATATTTGGATTTTCCCTAATTAGGTGTAAATAGAAAACTAAAAAATTATTGGATCATGCCAAAGGTTATGGGAAAATCCTACTACTTCATATTATTCCTCAATATTGACGGTACCGTGACAATAATGCAGATTTAAAACCTAAACAAACATCTAACTAAAAGACAATGTTGAAACGCGTCACGCCTCTTGATCTGACGTCCTTCCAAATCTACTCGGAAAAAACTCTTTCGCAAATTATGTAGATGATATAATGATCTCTAAAACTAGTGGATGAAAGTTGAGATTGCTGTACCTTTATGCTTTTATACCTATTAAGACGATTATCCACGCTTGATGTTAGAAACAGTATAGTTTAGAAGTATAGTTAAATGTTTGATTGCGGTATCAGTAAAGTGTATTATTAGTCATTTGTTTCGCTCGTTTCTGTGTTTACTGGCGAATTTCGAGGGTCGGCTCTTATATTTTATCTGGATGTAGATTAGATAATGCTTGCGTTTTATTTCTGGGCATAGTCAGTTAATTTTTGCAGATAGGTGTTATGCAGCTCATAAAAGGCGATAGGGAATGTTTCACAGAAATTATATCGATCAGTATCAATGTTTGTTAAGTTTAGGAGTTAACATAGTATCTATATGTATATTCGATAATGAACTGGCAATGAAAAAAATACTCATAGTTCTTAGTATAATTATTTATGTCTGTAACTATAATTTTTTAACTGCGCCTTTTTCCCAAAGAGGTAGGCAGAAACTACAGAACGCCACCTACTACGACTCTTTTATATTCCTTTTGCTTCACCACATACTTACATAAACATTAAAAAAACTATATTCTATAATATGATACGCATTATAAATCGTAGTATAGTGAGCCTCGAAAACAATAATTTTCTATGGATATAAATATACTAAGTAACCAGAACTACTATTTTACGCTTTTTATGATTTCACGTATTAAAACCATGAAAATGTTCTGGCCTTGGGCTTTATGTATCACATAAATACTTCCAGATATGACTCAGTCGCACAATGCTTGTATTTGAGGTATAAGGCTATTTTGAGCTTTTGGCGATTTTGACAAGTCCTAAGTAAAGGACTGTTTAAGAAATATGATATCGTCGTCAATCCATTGTTTAAGTCATTTCACATAGATTTGATCAGAGACTCTTTGTAATATACAAACTAGGGATGCATCGAAGAGTAGGTATCGGTAAAGGCGTATCCTTTTTGCCGATTCGATACCGATACCGATGCCGATACGCTTATTAAATTTAAATGAAGGGAATAAAACACAAAACTTTTACTTAGTTTTTTATCAATATAAATAAATTACAGACAGAATGAGATTCTTAGCTGTTATTAAAATTAATATGGTGTTAGTAATTCAGATTAACATTACGTATAATAAGCATAGAACCTAAATCACGTCTCAACAAAAGTTCTCATTCTCATTCTCAAGTTTTGCGACTTCGCAACCCTGTTTGAATGAGACCTGCGAGGGAAGTAGTCTCTCAGATGCGACAGAACTCATTTGGAAACTAAAGTATTTCTGATCCATATTTTGCATGTTTGGGTATAAGACGTCGTTGTTTGTGCCTCGCTTGCAATGAAATAGACGAAACAGCACACGCGTTTACATTACTTTTTTGAAGCGCGAAGTTTGAAAAGTATCGTTGTACCGGCAATAAAAATATCGCCAATGCCGATATATCGGCATCGATATCGGATGCACACCTAGTACAATTACTGCTATTTAATAGTTTAGCTACAAAACCATCAATCAATCCATATGGATTAAGTATATACTTAATTATGTCCCCGTCCTTTTGGATGCTACCTACCATAAATTACATGTTTCATCTATTAATGCTTGCTTTCCTAACAAAATGAAATAAGAATATAATTGCATAACAACATACTCAATTATTCATACTAGGTAACGTATCTAATTGTTTAGTTATTTTAATCTATGAAATTAGATTGTAGTGTATGAATAATTCTTGACATACCACTAGTAAAAAATTTGATTGCGTGACCTAACGGCATCCATTGCAAAATCTGTCAATTTATAATCTATGACGTAATAATTATTATGAAGGGATTTTAGCAATGAAGAGTTTGTAACAATACTTATCTTTAAACTTTGTTCACAGCGCGATGAGGAAAAGCAGAGCCTAATAGCAGAGTTGACTGCACAGAACTCCAGATTGACAGTGCAGCTTAAAGAGTCATCAGCCACAGAAGCTCTCTTATTGGCCCAACTTGAGGGGCTAAAGGACCAATGCTCTATGAGGAAAACCAGCTTACAGGTTTGTGTAAAATGGGTACCTATTAAAGCATAATACTTATGATAATCAATAAATAGATAGGCGATTCTACCGTCAACTGAAGCATCGAGTTTTGATATTTCAACAATCACCAGAATTACTTAATTTATCGAATTCGTTCCAACGAAGTAGGACAAAAGAATCTTTGCCTGTCTAAAAGTTAACAAATGCAATTACACTTCTCTAATTAATAACCCTGAAGTATGAACCTTAAAATCTATTAATTGGTGAGTGCTGCACTGTATGCTGATTATGTAATCCTAAGCTCTATCCATGGAGCAAGCGTGGTAAATCTGTCTTCATTTGTTTATAATAGAGAGGCTCGCGTTTGACCACTATCTTACCTAATGGTATGAGATGATGATGTGGTCTACCTTGTTGCACGCTTTCCTAGACCTATTCACTCGAAATTTGAAAACTACCAGGTTATAGCTGTAGGAAAAACCGCGTCCAGCAAAAAAAACTGATCCGAACAAAATTATAAATATTCTAATCACACTCATCATCTAACAGGACCATGTACATAGTCTGGAATCCTTGAAAGCAGAGCTGGCGATGGTAACAGATAAGAAGTCAGATCTGGAGAAACGGCTGACGGGATCGCTACACGATAAGGACAATCTGATGCAGCAGCTTGATGAGGCAAACGACAGGATCGTCGCGTTGGAGAGGCAGCTGAAAGAACAGGTATAGTGACAGAGATTATTTTTAACTTGAAATAATATTAAAAAGGGTTTTCCCTGGCGACCAACGTCCTCCTGACCTTATCTTAATTTATTTGGGATCGGCGCAACATGTATTTTTCTTCCTACGGCTCCAACAACATAAAGCTATTGGTTTTCAGAAAAAGTACCTTCAAACTTAATAATAAGGATATAATGCGGCGTACATGTGTGGAAAATAAAACAATCAAAATTTCTAGATAAACTAATGTCTAAATCTTTTTGACCTGAATGACATAGCCCATGTCATGGACTCTTGATGTAATTAAACCCTGTCGTTAACGTCAATAGGTAATTGGGACTAATGTCTTAATAGACTTTCCTTTGCCGGGACAAGTTTAGAAGAAAATGTTAGCTTAGATTGTGTAAATATTAATACCTATGTAGGTTCAAGGTAGCAGCAAATTTTAACTCAATACTGGATTTATCTCAATATTACTCGTTCATGAATTTTCTGCTAAACATCTAATGTGTATTGGATCTCTTGATAATACGATAATGTGTCATCGCTGTAAGATCAATATTTTATCATTCATCAACTTTTTTTTTATTAAGACTTCTAATCATTAACCACAAATTATCATCATCTCCTGCCCTTGCCGCAATTTATTTGGGATCGACGCAATATGGCTTTTCTTCAATACTTCTGTATTAATCGTCATCTTGGTAGTCACTCCTTTTCTAGACATATTGCACAGTCTGGTTTGACTGTGTAATATGGTCTTTTCTTTGGTCTATTAACTACAAATAATATTAGGAAATAAATAATCTCCTTTATATTCCAAACTTCCAAAATAAACCTCGAACAGTTAGCTGATTCTATTGAATCATTGCTTTTTTCTTCGCTTTGATCAAAATCAACGTATTCAGTGCGACCTTCAAAGTAAGCAACAATACTTAATACGCTATTGTAATATTTTATTATTGAACTGACTTTCATAATTCTAATGACGTCGGTTACAAGATTGGAAGTATCTAATTTGATTCAGATCTTATTAGAATGATGGATGATTATGTACTGTTGTGCAATGCACTTGATATCTCAACTTCTCTAGTGTCTTACTACAAGGACTTCTGATACTGAAATAAAAATATTGATGATTGTTGATTTGGCGAAACATTCACTTGAGCTTGTATTTCTAGATCAGATGTTACGTGTTTGTATTATGTGTTTTGTTTAGCGTAGTCTATTTTGAAAGTTTCTTCTTATACAGTCTGTCATCTTTCCGGTTCTTCTCCTTCATTATTATGAGATTTGTGTTCTCCATTCTTATCTTTTACTTGTTAAAGACTTAGCAAGGAATTAGTCAAGCAGTGTTTGGGCCTATGCTTTATCTTCATTTCGTTACCTCAGTTATGTTATGTACTCATGGAAGAAACGAGCATCTATACACCGTGAAACAAAAATTATCGTGCTCACGATGGCCACATCTGTTAGCGAGCGTTACTATAGCGGCCGAACGCTGCAAGCAAGAATAGTTCTTACGATGTATAGATGTTCGTTTCTCCTATAGTAGGTACTCATGAGCAATAACAACATGATTTCCTGTGGAACTTGCGATATAATTCAATTGTGAGAAATATCATCAGTTTTGTATGGCTTCGTAAGTAGTTGTAAGGGAAGTGCTCGACGTATCGCCTTATTACGTACTAAGCCTTGCTTAGGGTTAGTAGTTGGCGACGATAATTATGTATATCTCATAATATACATAATTACAATGTAAGAAGATATAAATATTAGACAGCTAGATTGAAAATAAACAAAGTTACACGAAAAGACTGTCTACCGATGAGCTTTAATGTCTTCGTAATGAGCAGCTGAAAGATACAAATCAACACTGAAGCATATCTAAAATTAAAAGAGAAGTAGTTTCAAAAATACAAATCGAATATGCTCTTTCTCGAGATGAAAAGGTAGAAGTAGAAATAGGTTCAGATTTAAATTAGCTAAGTTTTTGTATCTCAAAACCTATTCACAAAGCAAATCAGGCACATTACCTAATTCGACGTTTCATTCAGTCCCTAAACAAAATAATCCTTTCACTTCACAATATCCGGCGGATTAGTCAAGAACAATGTACAGTAATTAAAAACTAATCTCGGCTCGAAGGTCTTTCTGTTGGGCAATGCTTTGGGCTCTGATCTGTTCGTAATGGTCCCTACGGAACTTTTTCAATGACGCTTTGTGTTTTTAAACAACTTGTGGTTTTATTTGTAGCAAGGTATGAGGTCAATTCGAGTGCTTCGTCTGCAGACCTATATACTTCTTTTTATATTGCTTTAGCTATTAAGGCAACAAAGCCTTTAAACCATAGTCAGACATTTTGTAACTTTACAAAGTTTTCTGAATTACAGGCTTATTCTTAGTTTTGTATCCCTTCTTATGAAACCATCACGTATCCAACACATTTTAAGTTAGTTTTGTAGAAGTAGGTTAGGCTAGGTTAGGGTAGGTCCCCGTAGCCCCCGGTGCAAGTCTGCGAAGGAACACAGGGTGGTTTTAGTCAGTAGAAGTCTGACAGACCCCTCTGTCCGCCCCAGGGCGGAGGACTTCCATGGGGATTTCCACCACGTTACCAAAAAAAAACAGGTGTTAATTAATTTGTTTTTAATTTCCATTGGTTGTTGCGATAAGGGCAAGTCGATTTCAATAGTTAAGAGATGGGCTGTAGACTATTTTCAATTTTATAAGCGTATATTTACTTACGAAACAGCAGTATTCTGACATTGCCCATATGCTTCTTAAGTTCATACATACATAAACTCACGCCTTCTTCCCATGAGGGTAGGCAGAAACTACAGAACGCCATCGCCACGATCGTTTAATACTCCTTTTGCCTTGTGTATCATTCATTGCGCTTGTAATTTAGTTAAGTCTATAATCGTATGAACGTGTCTATTCAAATAACAGTATAAATTGCACAATGCGTTGCTCAGGTGGTACGTTTTCAAAGGCTTTCTTGTTTGTTTTCAAGAACACCTGTTTTTAGTACGTACTTGTTAGTCTGTGCATATGCCCCACAACCTTCACTGACGTCTTTTGAAGTTTTTGAAACAATATCCTTTGTCATCGTGAGCTATTTTATTGTGAATAGCCAGTCTGAAATTTAAAATGATAATGATTTTGTTAAATTGGTGCAAAATTATTTTTAATGAGTCCTGAAACACTGTTTTGTTAGGTTTTAAAATAAGTTTATCTGGATTTCTGTTATTAGTATAATATTTTAGGAAGTAAAATTACTTAAGGTCGTCGTTGAAGTCATGTGGCGGGCTTTGTCTAGCAATGGGATAAAGCAGGCTGAAAATAACTAATAGATATCAATTTGTAACCCTACTTACCCTCATTTTTCTTCTAGGAACATCTTTACCAGAACACCCTGAAAGAACTGGAGCGCCTCCAAAGGTCCCACGATACTCTAGCTGAGAGGATTGGAGCCCCAGACCCCATCGACACCACAGACACGGCCAGGTCTCTCCATGCGGAGATGGAATCCGAGCCGGAAGACCAAGACGACGGATGGCTGAGGAATGAGGCTGTTCAGGTCTATAAGCAGCTGAGAACGCTGGCGTTACAGCTTAATACTGGACATGACGACGATTCAGGTACGTGATAATATACGTGTATAAGAAGAATAAGAAATGAGTAATACAAGACGAAGTTTTAAAGTTTCACCAGTGACAGAAAAGTTATCATGTTCTTCTACGGACGCCGTTAGTACGGACTGGTCATCTCTTAGCTGCCACGGCTTATTTTAATTTAGTGTTTTTAGGTTTTATTTTTTTTTTATTACGGACGCTTTTAACGTGCACGTCTTTCTACATTGTTCTCACATGTATATTTTCAATAATGGAGTCCGTGGGGTTTCTTGCCCGTTCGTCTCCATATGTACCTACTACGCTTTGGAATAGGCAACTAGCTTCATCTTTCTGACTGAATTACAGGCACTTCTGAATTGTCAAGGGATCGGCCTTGACAATTCAGAAGTGCCTGTAATTGGTTTATTTGTAATAAATGCTCGAGTTTGAGTTGAAAGGAAATCGTTTGGCTTGGTGTGATGAGGAGGGAGGAAACACATGTGACTAAAAGAGTTATGAATATAAATGTTGATGGATACTAATTAAATCGTTGATGGATAGAGAGGGCCAAAGAAAAGATGGATGAATTGTGTGAGGAATTATATGAAACTGAAGGGAGTGAATAATAGCGTGACAGTTGACAGGGGAGAATAGATGGCGCCAACCCCACATGACATGGGACAAGGGCAGGAAGATGATGATTTGAACAAGAGCATTCTTTTCTTGATATTCTTGACATTTAAAAAAAAAAGTTCTGTCTAGTAAACACTGTTACTGTTCTGAACCTACCTAAAGATTTGAATGCGACGATCACTTGCTGCCTAAATATTTTGAGACCTAAAGTGTCGGAAGGCCTACTACTGGGACTCGGGCATCTTCTTTGTGACTGGGAGTGGGCCGCAATCCACATCGCGGAGCAAATGAGAGTGTTTTATAAAAGTTAAGATGAGGATATCTTAGAATATGACGGTCATGATAAAGAGCTCTCACAATGGCTGAGTAATGACTATTATGATGGTTCAGAGTTTACTGGTTTATACAACGATTTATGATTGGATTTTTATTATGGTTTGGGATGCACCGACGCACACAGTCGCCCAGTTTGCAAAAAAATAAAGGAAAATGACATTTGTGAATACAAAGATAATAGAGTAATAAAATTAAAAGAAAACAATAGGCGCTCTTATCGATAGCCAATCAGCGGTCTGCGAACGGTAGTACTTACACCTTCTACTGTCACTGAATTTAGCTCTCCATTTAACCCAAAGAAGTTCAGTGTATCTACAGGGTTATTGGTAAAACACCAGCAACCTCTTAAGGGGTAATTGCACTCATCATTATGAACAACTTTTACTATGGGATCAAACATGAAATCGCGAAAAAAAATCAGCTGTTCAGTACATTTATGTTCGCGTAATTCGTCAAAATGTACCCAACAGCAGATTTTTTTTGCGGTTTCAGATTTGGTCCCATAGTAAAAGTTGCTCATAATGATGAGTACAATGACCCCTTAAGAGGTTGCTGGTGTTTTACCAATAACCCTGTATATCAAAAAGTCTTGATCGACACCAATATTGTGTAGGTACACCACAAATGTGAAAATCGAAGCGTTCAGACGTATACGTCCAACAAAATACCTAATAACCTCAATAACGAGTTTGGACATCACGCGACCACATCGATCGGTGTTTTTCGGTGTTCAGGCTATTTGGATCTGCGTACAAATTTATTTATGGGCATGAACATGAGTTTTTCGAAGTTTTGGAATGTTTTTGCGTTGGACAATGTTTGTGGCTAAGTGCTTACAACATATACCTATTTCCGCAGTCAAACAGCGTTTTTGTATGACTGTCTGTTTTGCATTTTTGTAAGATGAACGTATTTTAGTAGTCGAAGAAATAACAAGTTCACCTACACAAATCTTTAAAAGGCACATCATACATGTTCTACCCCTAATTTCTGTATTCACGTAACATCTGCAATATTTGTTCAGCTGTAAGGGCGCGACCTAAGTGCTACCTGGTGGGATTCGTTACGCTACTAAGTTAAACACTAAAATAACTTTCAAAGGTTTATAGCTGACAAGGAGAGTTAGTTTATAGCTGAGAGGCTAAGCTATCGCTGAAACGAGAAAATGATGGAAATGACTGCACCCGGTAATGCATGCGATGCCGTAATGCATTGAGCTCGCGGCGCATTTAGTGCGACCGTATTGTATCGCTAGATCAGCAAACGTGGTCGATGGCAATTATTGCATCGAACACAAGCACTTTAAATGAAGAGACTGAGGTGGTAGCGGTACGACTGCTTCATAGAAAGTATTTTTATATTATATTTTTCTTTTCACTCAGTTAGGTTAATAATTGTCAGTGCAGATCATGTTTTCATGACATCATCAGGCTAATCATATATATTGACGCAGGTGTCAGTATTCAAGTTCTAGAACCCCTCATAACTCCATCAGTGATAAAAAACTTGGAACTGACTTCAAAAAAAAAAACACGGAAATTAGTGGCCTAAAACTAAAATACAGAACCAAAGACAGAGTTCCGAAATTATAGTAATTTTTCACTTTGTAGTGTTTTTTTTTTTTTTGGAAGTCGGGTGTATTTTTGTGTAAAAAAGTTTTTATTTTTCACTTTTTAGTGGGTCGATTTATAATTTATCTAAGTTCCAATAGCCTAATGTGAACTACTCATCACCTTTTACGAAATATTGCTTTTCCCGATACAGGGACGTTAATTGTTGAAGAGTTCTCCTAGTGAGAACCAGGAGAACTGGAACTGATGGTGAAGTCACCATCAGCTCCACTTCACCATACGTATTGTGACGAGCCTAAATTGCTTAGCAACCATTATTATTAATGTAATCGAATCGCATCCCGTGAAATACTTATTTTCGAGTAGTTCCGAAGACCATCTGTGGTCTTTATTATATACCCGATGGTGATCTCCGAGAGCAAATGCAAAAGTTACAATAATACCCAAACCGCTATAGGTGTGCCTATAAAATTTGAGGGTTTCCCTCGATTTCCATGGGATCCCTTCATCAGATTCCGACTGGGTGACAATGGGACCACCTTCAACCTGACCCTTTCCTCCTTCCTTCCTTGGCCTTCCTGAATGGTACCTTCTTGCTTTCTTTTTTTTTTTTGTTTGAAACCGTTCAAACAAAAAAGAAAGAATTTTCAAAATCAGTCTACAATTGACGGAGATATCTGTGAATATACTTCAAAAAAGAAACACATAAAGGCGAACATATAACCTCCTCCTATTTGGAAAACGGTTAAACTTAATAAATAGGAGTTAGGTAAAGTTAACGTTGAATTAACTCTTAAAGAAGTGCGTCATACTCTCGTAGGCTATTAACATTTGCCACCCCAGTAGTTATTGCGTCATTTTTAACTAGGGTAATTTGTTATAACACAGTTTTAAAAAAGCCTATGTTCAACAGTGGATATTAAGGAACGTATTTTATCAAGCCTGGATCCCATATCATTATTGGCTATTTGTACTAGACTATCTAACGTTATCTTCTATTCCACCACAGCCTAATAAACTAATAAGTGTAGGGGAAGACCAAGGAAATTATGCATGGACTGTGTGAAAGATGATATGGCTAGAAAGGGGGTGACTACCGAGACGACGACTACTAGAGAAGTATGGAAGAAGAATACATGTTGCGACGACCCCAAATAAATTGGGATCGCGCCCTGATATTTTTGTTGGACATAACCAGATCTCTCTGTTTTGCCAAATGAACATCCAACTTCAGTATTTACTTTTATATAAAAAGTTGGTTAACTAAATAAATGGTCCACAAGCACACTTCCTGCACGGAAAGGCATAAATATCCAGTTGATGTAGACTCAGTTCGCGTGACCGTTTTGTAGGGCAACGATACGTTGACGAGTGGCAGAAACTTCAGTTTGAAAAGCCTTCGAAAGATGCTCAGCTGTTTTAATAACCGCTTCTTTATTACTTACTACCACGCCTGCATTCCTCGAAGGTTCAGACATGGGGTAAGTAAGATCAACCGGGCACAAAAGCTCCCTAATACTCAGGGCTGCTTCTGGGAAAATTCCTAATAGAAAACCCAATAACGCCCAACTTAAGAATCGAACTCAGGACTATCTGTATCTATAGAAGGACCAGGTTTTCATTACATGTGAATCAAAGGTTAAAACCACTGCATATTATCATATTATCTCTACATATATATCCGAAATTTATTTGAAGTCTTCTTAAAAGAAAACATAAACTAAGTATTTGTTATTCCAAGCCGAGGTTACTACGTTATAAATATAAGGGATGTTATAGATAATGTTGGCAACAAAGATAATGGTAATGTGATTGGTTGTAACAGTAACAATAGGTCATTTGATGAACTCACCGTAGGTCCGTGTTACTGTCTTAATTCGACATGACATACCAACCAAACCACCATGCAACAGGGATGTTATAGATATAAGGTTGGCATCAAAGATAACAATCTAAATGTTATTGGTACCGACTATAACATTAGGTAATTTGATGAACTCACCGTGCTCTCCTGCTATTGAACGACATGACATCACTGTTACCCTCGACACATTGTTGGTGAAATCATCATTCATTACTCTGGCCCCAGTGACGTGATTTGTTTCGTAAATACTACGAAGGAAATTTTGTTACCTTGCCTTACATTTATTAAAACAGTTGTTGTATTTTTCTCTATCATCTACAGCTTAAACAGAACTTTTGACAAAACCTGAACCATATCTTTCTGGATTGAGAAATTTAATTCCTATCACATTAAAGTCGAAATCTGTACGCATAATATCAGCAAGTTCGCAAGGCAATGTTATTTCATCATCAGTAATGCGCTTTTATCATCAGGCATCACCATTATGTTCTATCTTCCTTTTTCTTTCATGTCCTGTACTTGTTTTCTTCCATTGTAAGTTAGAATTGGCCTCTTGGCTTACTGTATCTTATTTGTGCAGTGGCAACACATCGGCAGTATACGCAATTCTGCAGACAATTGTGTTCGACCTTCGTAATCGGTTCCTGGATCGTTGGCTTACGGAAACATTAGAGCATTAGACGATGTATGAAAAGCATTAAAATTCGATCCGAATCACGATCTTGAAGTTAGATTTCTTTGTGTAAATTCAATGTAAAATGTTTATGTTCAAAAGCTTATTTGGCCTATTTAAGAAGGAACATACGTTAATCACCACGATTGGATACTTGATGCTGGATATTCCAGAAATCCAGATTGCCTAATGGTATTTATGAGACCGTACTAGTATCAAAATCCATAGTCTCAATAAGGGGTTCAATTTCTAATCACTCTTGAGCGAATTTCGTCTTAATTAGTATTTTATAGGAACCGGATAAATTACTAATGACTCATGAATGCTCATTCCAAAGAGAACTCTACATGGCTATTGGTATTAAAATACTAAGAAGCCTGTCGAGCTACGCCTGTCGATGAAAGATAATTTTGGATGACGAGCCAAATAACATTGGCCAGTTTATCATTTTCTTAGTTCCCTGTTAATTCTCTACATCCCTTTTCGGTTGAATCAGCTTTTGCCAAATCGTGAGCTAAGTCGTATTGGTTTTGGCATTATTTACCAACATGCGGCGTTTGACTGCCGTCATGCCGTGGGTTGAGGTGTCACGGCGTACCAAGCTCCAATCTGACGCCATGACGTGACGGTATATGACATCATTTTGCAAAGCAACGCGTGGTTATAAATGTTTCAGGAGATTTTTGCTTGACATTTCTAGAACTGAAGTTATTAAGGTCACTCATTAAAATTGGTGTTACATACTTCAGGGTTTTAGTTACGACATATGAATAGTTCCATCGATTTCAATTTACCTGCATAATTGTGTTGCAAAATAGAAATAGTGATAGCACGCACAGTCACATTGCAGGCTACGGTAATCAAAGTAAGGACAAACCGGTCTTTTTGTGGAGTCGCAAAATTACGACTAAAAACTCTTGTCTAAATGAATACCTTTTATCATCAAACGATTTATTTAGGTGCAGAGATATACCATGGTTTTTCATTTGCTTCTTTTGGAGAAAGACTGTGGTCTTCTTTTACCTCCTCATTATTAAAGTATTTAAAATTGCATCTCCAACATGAAATTCTGTTTAAATCCTAGGTCAATAGCCGTTCGAGACAGTTTTTATTCGTCTCTCAGTATCTGCCGAAATCAGGTGCAAATAGCAGGTTCATTTCGTAACCATTACAGTTGGTTACAAAACCGAATGCACTTTGCAAACAAATGCTGTTTTTTCGTCGATGCTCATTTGGTGATTGGTCCTGAATGTTCCACATTGGAAGTTGACTTATTTATGATGGAAACTAGGCACTTACGTACTTCGTAGGACGCTATTTTTGTTTTGTTCCTGAAAAACTTTACGAGAATTCAATAAATTAGAAAATTATAGTAAAAAAGTTAACTAATCGTCAAGACATATAGGTTTTCCATGTCAATTGATTACGCGTCCCTGAAACTTACAGATTTAAAAACCAAATGTTTTAGAAGAGGAGTGCTGTGTGTGTGTGTTCCAGATTATTGAACACGCACATACAGCACTCCTAACCTAACCATGTAGATCTCAGTCTTTTTTGTCCTGTTCTGATTTGTTATCTTAGGGACCTTTTTTTTCAAGTCTTGTGTACCTTTAGCATTCAGAATATTTCTTATCTAAACCTTCCTCTTAAAGCTCCTTTTACACGGTACCAGTTCCTGGAACGTTCAAGAGCAATATAATCACATGCCATAAAGCACATTCAATTTTATTGTCATTCAAGTACTGCATGCAAACGCGCGCGATTCCATAAAATGGCATATATAATAATTTAATGCAAGTTTTGCGACTTAATTGTACGTGTTGTTTAGATGGTTCCAGTTAATTGCCCTTCAATTTTATCGTATGCCACAGGCAATAAACTTGTACGGATTTACATCCGTGGAGCTTTAGTCATCGCCAGTTGAAACCGTTACACTTTTCCTACAACACATAGTCATGAACAAGGAATAAAAAACACAAATAACATTTTCTACTTCTAAATCACAACATTATAAGTAAAGCAAATTTCTTCTCTAACTATTAAGAAGTCATCATCGATCAAGTCACTTGATCTGGCTGTAATATTTCCGCGATGTCTGATGCGGCGTGGACAAAACGTGAAATTGTTCAACACTTTAGCTATGGGAAAGTGGTAGATGGTGAAAGTGGTATCATTACAATGTGCTGTTATATTTTCCTTGGATAGAGATGTGTGTGCAATTAAGAGTTTTCTGGTCTTAAGCGTGTTGACTGGGTTGTGTTAAAGATGATAATATGGATCGACCAGATACTACTGAAGAGACGGCTAATAGAGATGTAAAAAAGCAGGAAGACGTGCTACCCCGAACTCAAATTAATGCTCTCAAAACGGTGAAAGAAAACGCTAACAAGTATGACGTGTCATGGATTATGGCCCACTCACTCTCACAGAGAGAAGGCCTTATCCTATCAGTGGAAACATTAGGTCGTGGGTTCGATTCCCATCCAGGACAAACATTTGTGTGCATGAACATGTCTGTTTGTCCTGAGTCTGGGTGTAATTATCTATACGTATATAAGTATTTATTTACAAAAAAAAAAGTAGTGTATATAGTATATCAGTTATCTGGTTTCCATAGTACAAGCTCTGTTAAGTTTGGGATCAGATGACCGTGTGTGAATAATGTCCCAAGATATTGTATTATATCATTATAGGCTGATTATGATAAATGTCAATTACCTATCTATTTGATGAATTCTGATAGAATTAGGTAAAACTCTCCAGTAAATCAGTAGGGATACTTTCTGTAGCGGTAATGGAAGTGATATACCTACCTAATCAATTCATCCATGTAAAATATTTTATTACCATGGAATATTCTATTGGTTAATCCGTTATGGATAGTTAGTAAAACATAATGGATAGTAAGTATGGAATCGCTTTTTGTTATAATTCTTTGTGTAACTATTATTGGAACTCGCGTGACAATTTTTCATAATTTTCCTAGCTTTAAATGAAAACATAAAACAGCTCCCCTTATAATGATGATGTTAAGAGCCGAGTGAAACAACGTTATATCCGAACCCGATAATGGTATTCGTAAAATAAGTTTAGTATGGCTATATCCCTCATTATTCTATGCCCATTTGTGGCACTTGTAATGGGCCAATATCTGAATGTTCATCTACTATTTGTTTATGGATTTCTCACTTCAACATTCACTCTTCCAGGTCTCCACTCCGACTTATCCCTCACATCACTCGACGGTGAGGAAGGCGAGACGCTCCGACGTGGCGCGTTGGCCGCTGCCTGCGCAGACGCAGTCGCGGCGTACGCCACGCTCGAAGGATCGCGCGTGCGAGACTCGATAGCGGCGCACGCGCGCAGGGCGATGGAGAGAGAGAGACAAATCGATGAGAAGAATGAGATTATTGCTGATTTGTCTTCTAAGGTTAGTAATTTTTATTCTAGTAAGTACCTTCTTAGGTAGAGGGCACTCCTGGACACCTGGGTGTCTTCAAGTATCTAAGACTGAAGAGATTCTTATGTAGGTAAGAAAGACCTTAACAGGTTGGTAATCAAAGAACTGTAGCTGTAACAAAATGCAGACGTGTATGGTACGGGCAAAAATAAATAGTAGGGACGGTCTCTGGGTACGGATTGGTGTAATATTAGACTGGATGACGTTAGAAGCTACAGCTTTTCCACCAAAACTGCTTTTCCTCAGGAGATTTAGAAGTTTGTAGATCTAAATGGATATTAACAGTGGAGTGACAAGCAAATCAGGGTTACATCGGTAATACGTGTTGCAATGCAAAATGGTTAACCCTTGGCAGCAAACGTCCTCAAAAGGCAAACCTATAAAATTTCGATAAACGGTCAACCACGTACTAAAATCAATCAGCACACAATGATACAAAGAGTAACGGTAGGCCTAGGACAACAAAAAATGACAACAAAGAGGCTTTCAATGAGTCATTGACTATACACATTGATATTTACCGTAAGGACATTACAATGACCAATGATAGAGCATTTTTGCCGGACATTGATTTTATTTTAACTTTTGGAACTAACTTTAGCGCTTTGCGACTAAGTACCAGAAATCACATCACAATACGTAGGTGATTGAGGGCAATATTCGTCTTAAACACGCGTAAAACACATTACCCTCCTTTTGGCTTTTTCGTAGTCAAGAAAAGTGTAAAACTCAACTACCGGATTATACTCGTATAACTCACACTGCCATTTCTACCAGATTCATTATCCAGGAGAAAATGTTTTGCATCAGGTTTCTGAGAAAACTGGCTACGGATAGTTTATTAAGTATATTTTTCAATACTGGATTTGTGCCTGGTAGGTATCAAAAGGCAATAGGCTCGCTCGCACCCTATCACATGGGAACAAAAATGGCGAAATGAAGATGTATAAGACACTTCTGCCTGTCTATGGAGAGTGAAGATAGACCATTGTGCTCAAAGCTAGGCCAGTGTGTAAATCCCATAACCCATTCATCACCACGTAACCCCATAGACCAAGAGCTGTCGATTTCATCGATACAGTTAACTTTCGATCCCAATGCATCAGCCACAGTTACTGTACGTTAGGCCAATTGAAATACCGTTTGTGCTCTAAACCGATCTAAATCAATTTAATGTCAAATCGATTCGGTTAGATCGATGATCGGTTGGCGTTTAGTGTTGTAGTTGAACGATTTATTTTTTAGTTTGAGGTAAATAGAGCTTGGTGGTGATAAGTGCGTAGTTGTGGATGTAGAACAAATGAGCTGGGTTAAAACATCTTTATGTATAAGTGGGTGCTGACATGAATACATACGTATCTTTGAAATTCAAGATTTACCTAGAGACCTAGTATAATAATCAAATTTTTCATAAATTGGGACCTAAGTATTTAGATATTAAGAGCTAGGGTCCGACCAGTTATCACTTGTTTGTCCTTACCAATGAGTTTAAAACTGAAAGAATAATTGAAAACATGAAATTATAATTTGGCCGATACCGCTGTACCGCGCCTTAGGTATGTGCGCGACGAGACGGGGGGCAGTGCAGGCCGCTCATTCGTCAACGCTCACGGCGTCCCGGCCCCCGTGGTACAGCGGTATCGGTCAAACTATAATTAAACTAGCTGTTGCCCGCGACTTCGTCTGCGATCCAGGATAAATAAGTCCTTCTCCAGGTCATGGTCTACCCATGTGCCAAATTTCATCCAAATACGTTCAGCCGTTTTAGCGTGAAAGCGTAATCAACAAACAAACAAACACACTTTCGCATTTATAATATTAGTTAGGATAGTTAAGACACTATAGACATAGACTCACAAAATATATTACGTACTTAAATTAAAAAAAGAAACGTAACTCACTACAAAAGTTTCTATAAAAATATAATCCGATCATGATTCGAAAACACGTGGCGCCACTTATCATAAGAAACTTAATGTTGTTTTCCTCGGAGACAGTACTGTTTTCGGGATGAAAGGTACCCTATGTCCGTTTCTGTACACGTGCCAACGGTATTTGCAAAATTTCAGGATGATCAGTTCAGTGGTTTAGGCGTGAAAAGGTAACAAACAAACAAACAAACTTTCTTTCGCATTTATAATATTAAAGTTATTTATAATATAATATAATATAGTTAGGATAACCGATGCATAATAAAATACCCAAGAATTACGCAAGACGTAGGTTAAATTCGCATCGACGAAAACCTAAGTAGACTTTACTAAGCAGAAAACTGCAGCCCAATTTGTGCGTCAGAACTAGAAGTCAAGGGTACAGATTATTAGTAAGTAAAACGTGATCGTCTAACAGACTTATAAGGCTTATCTTGTAAGGAATTTAAGTGGTTTCCTTAGTTAGTAGCCAGACTGCCAGCCATGTGCGCCGGTAATAGGATCAAAACTTGCGAAATGTGACGCTTAATTGAACAACGAACGAACAATATCTTTTTAACCGTAAGTGATGAAATGACGCTCTAAACTGCAAGCTGAATACTTGAAGATTAGGTTTTTTTATCTGAAAGGGGGTGGTTACCGAGATGACGACTAATAGGAAGGAAAAGACGTGTTGCGCCGACCCCAAATAAATTGGGACAAAGCCAGGAGAATGATGATGAGGTTTTGTTATCTTCTATAACTCTAATTAAACGATAATGTTTAGGTAGCCATGAGGTTTAAAGACTTTTAACTGCCTCATAAGTTTGTGGTCCTATTGATTTCGAAGTTTTGATGTCTTGTCCCGAATGTGTGGAAATACTTACCAGGATAAGGAAGTTGTCCAATTTACTAAATAAGGAAGCACCTTTAGGACATTTTTGATACTTTCTGGGTTACTCACAGGCCTTTCTAACTTCAACCGTTTATATGATAACTACTATCTTAAGACTGGAATGCAATCCCAATTCTGTAATGTGCTTAACCAATATAGACTCTGCAACTCTTCAATTGAAACCAATGATAATATCGGATAGTAGATAATTAAAGTAAGTGCCGTTGATTGTGGAATGTTTGAAGAAATCCAATGTATTGATCAGCTGCAGATCAATTATGATAACTTGATCTTAGCGTCAGTATGCATGATGCAGAAACACGTTCATTAATGTGGATTAGGTAACAGCTCGGATTGATGAGCCAAAATACCAAAATATTGGTAAACATTGTAACAACCCTTTTCGGCATATCGAAAGTCGAAAAAAAAGAGATCTACAACCACCGCTTAACATTACCAAGTACAAAAAAGATATGCTTTTAAAAACAAAACCCCGAAAAACTCACACGTAGCGGATATAAACCCAATAATTACGACACATCGTTTTTTTTTGAACTACACTGTATTTTCACAAAAATATTACACGTTCAATAAAGATCCGGAACGCGAAGGCTCGGCAATGCACCGCAATGCATTTTTGCGTCACCCAACGTTACGAACATTAATTTGTTGCGTAAGGCGTTTAGCTCTTTTGCTGTTTAAATACTGTTATGTAAGAAATATTCTTCTGTTTAAGACGTGACCATTTTTGGCGCTACGTGCCCATTGACAAGATTAGGTGGACCGTACCTACTTAATTACGCGCTACCGTAAACGGCCACTTTATCACCATTTACACTTTGCATTTTGACCGTAACCTAACTAAGAAGATGACTGAATAAAAATAGACCAGCATAGCACAACTCGAAACGGATCCGTGCTAAATAGAATATCAATTAATGTTATCGAAATAGGCTCCTAAACGCAGATCCCAAATCCGAAACCCGAAAATTTTGACAGTTCAAACCAAGACAGTTTAGACGACTGATATTCTTCCGATACCTATTTGCTGGTGATACCCGAATAGATAGAATAAGAAATAGAGGAAGTCTGAAAGTGGCACTGATGACTCAAAAGTTGTGTGCAAATAGGTTGTCATAGTACGGGCATGTGATGCGGAGGAATGAGTAAAATGTCGTCAGGGAAGTTTTGAGTATGAATGTGGATGGCTATAAGAGTAGGGCCAAGACCAAAGAAACAATAGATGGACTGTGTGAAAGACGATATGGCTAGAAAGGGAGTGACTACAGAGATGTTGACTAATAGAGAATTATGGAAGAAAAAAACATGTTGCTCCGTCCCCAAATATGATAAATTGGGATAAGGGCACGAAAATGATGAGCTATTTGCTGTCGGAGACTAGGTAATTCAGGTACCTACCCGAAAATGTGTAATTTTCGGTTCGGAAGCCTATCGAATGGCATGTAAATAGCCATGCAATATAGTTTGTTAAATAAAAAAGCCGTACATTTATCACGCTAAATCTAGACATCTTCCAACCGCAACATGTCCTCATTGTTCCACTACATGACCTCACCGGTTTCCAAATCCTTCCATAAAACAAGAACCAGTTCTTTATTGTACTCCTCACAATGTAGATTGCCCAAGGATGGCCGTAAGAGGATATTTATTGCCCACGCGTGGGTGTGGGTAGGCGTGTTACTCATATAAGACATAAAGATCTAGAATTTGTTGAGCTAACCTTGATAGAGGCAAAATTGGCTAAGAGGTTTTTAGAGCAATCAACAACGAATGATCTATCCTAGCTACTGTTATTTAGGTAACGGCAAGACGCAAATATCGCTGTACAGAATAAAGATTGACTGTCTCGTTGATCTAGTGGTCTCAAGCGCTACTGCTGAGGATGAGTTCCTGGGTTCAATCCCTAGGTGGGGCAAAGAATTGGGTATTTCCATGACTACTTTTTCAGTAGCTGCCCATCGGGCACAATCCCGATTCCGAGATTGTGCCCGGCTCGCCCCCTATTACATGGGACTCAAACATATCTAATTGGCTAAAGGGTGTACAGGTCTGCCAGAACCTTCAGGGAATACGAGACATGATGTGATGTATGTATTTAGAATAAAGATTTGATGAGCCAGTGGTAAAATTGTTCCTTTGATACTACATAGCTTATTAAGTAATTGGCACTAATGTCTCTAGTCTTTTTGCAATTTACACTTAATGTAGGGCCAGCAATAAGTGCAAGTTGATAAATTTTCTCATGTTTTTCGTCTGGGACCCCAAACAAATTGATGACCACTTATATTCAATCTTCTCAATCCATCTTCGGTCATGTCCGGCCTACGGTTAGCCATTTATATACCTCCCCTTAACCTTAACAGTTCAATTTCACAAGTCAGCCGTTTTTAGAGTCAAATTCTAATGTAAATGGAAGTGTGTTAGACTTTTTATGTAAGTAATTATATTTACAACCATAATGACCTTAACCAACCTTGGGTTTCAACAAACCAATTCGATAAAGGTCGTAAAAAATTAGACTTATCAGATCTTGAAGCGAAAATACTCAGTTCTAAATAAAGTATAACCTTAGGTCCTTATCAAAACTAGCTATCTAGAATTCTAGCTTAGTCACTAGACTGCAAGCTAACCGCATGGCGTGACCCTAGTGACGTAGCCACACGTCACAAAGGTCAATCACCTCAACTCGGACGTAGAGTAGGCATTTTATAGCAATTCGCGCGTTTTTGTACCGACGCTACTTTGATTCGGTATTTAAAATGAGTGATTAGTAATTTTGTTTTTTCGTTATAGTATCTTAGAAGTAGCAGGTATTAGTAAAAACAATGAATGAGGTTGATGAACTTTCTACCTACGACTTTGGCGCAGTGGTTGGACGATTGGGTTTTGCACCACGGTGCACGGGTCGCAGTTTCATGTCCCATGCAAAACATTTCTTTTGTATGCATTGATATATTGTATGCATAACTTTATAGTCGACAGTTTCAGGGTCGTAATGTTTATGGTGTGTAAAGAAATGTTGTGTCCTTATGGTAGGTACCTACCTACCCATACAGAAGAACAAACCTCATAGATAGTGCCGCAGTTATTTTTAAGAAAACCACGAACGAGTGACGAATACCCTTTTTTCACCCTTTTTTTTTTTTGGTGGGAAATTATCAAATAACTTCTCCGCTCTGGGTGGCGCGGAAGGGTGTGTCAGACTACTACTGACCAAAACCCACCCGTTTTCCCTCAGTTGCCTGTTGCCAGGGCCACGGTAACTCTTTCAAACAACCCGCAACCCTGGCAGGCTACGGTCCTAGCGGACCCCATCAGTTAGTGCTGACATCTCTTTGAGGCGCGCGTGGAACACAATGCGCCGTCGACCCGGGCCTGGACCTTACCGGACGGCGAGCTACCCATTACTCGCCGTCCGCAAGCCCACGCCTACGGTGAGGGCGTCTAGTGGCCTGAAGGCGCAAAGATTGCCTCTCCCTCACGCGTTCCGCCTCCTCCTCGTGAGCATTACTGCTTCGCAGAACGCTCTGCACCCTAATTGCGTAACGCACTATCAATCGGAATCGGTTTCTTTTTGACAGTTCAGCAACATTCATTGCGTTATTTACGTTGTCGAGTAGACAAATTTTTCGATTTGAAACAGTGGATTAATTTGCTTTAAAATTCGTACTAATAGTGTGTTACGAAATGAAGGTGCTGGTCCTTCGAGTATGAAGTTTTGAGGCGGTTATCACAACCTTCTAACTGAACATTCAAATTACTTACAATTCGGATTTAAAATTAGTACACCTACTATGCTTACACGTATTTTAACACATTCGGTGCGGCAGACACACATGCGCGTTTTCATAACTTTCTTCGAGTGCAGCGCGGCGCACATGTGTGTTCGTTGTGCATCTCTATTGTTTCGAAAACATCGTAAAAAAAAGGGTCGGTAAGGGTGTAGCATAAAGAAGCGTTTGCATAAAGAATTCAGCAGAGAATGTGTTAAAATAATTTTCTTAACCATTCATTTTCTGAAAATGGTGATTCAGAATGTTTCTGAAACGGGGAAAAATCTTTTCCGTGTAGGTACAAACACAACACAACACAACAACAACAGAATTATACACGTCTACGCACCTTGATAACACGTCGATTTTAAAGTCCATCGTAATTAGCTTCTTTCATGACCATAATCCGCATAACCAAGCCACTAATGTATCCCAAGCTTTACAACAAAGAGAATTTTATTATTTTTACACGTAGTTTTAATTATGTATTAAGGCTAGTTCTCACATTAGCTATGATCTACCATAAATGTGTGGGTAACATGCAATGGCCCACTTTCTTTTTTTTTATTTGGTCATTTATTATTATTACTTACGGCTGCTATCATTTTTTTTTTTTTTTGTTATATTCTGTTATTGTTCTATTCAAGGTTGCAAGTTTAGAACCATTTTGTGTGAAGTACATTATGATAGTCTTTTATCTTGCCTTTATTTCGGGTCAATCGGTGATATCTTTTACTGCGGACCTAAGGACCTTAAATTTCATTTTGGAGTTAGATGATGTTTCATTTTGTTTTCATAATAATAGGTACACTAGATCTACTTATAAAGTCTGGTCACGCTAACTCTGCCATGGAATAGTCAAATTCAAAGTCAACGATTTATTTGCAGATAAATATGGTTACAAAAGTTTTTTTTTTACGCTCTTGACTCTAGTCTAGGTCAGAGGTGACAGAGACAAAGTCGACGATGGAGTGAGCTTACCCAGAAGAAGCCTGTTCACTCTCACTTTGAAGAGATTAGGGTTGTATACGTTCGGAAACACAGACGCAGGTAGTGTGTTCCACTCTTTTGCTGTGCGCATTATAAAAGACATTTGAAAGCGCTTAGTGCAAATTGGTGGAATAGCAACTAGGTAGGGATGGTAACTGGTAGTGCATCTAGATGTTCGATGGTAGAAGGGGGCCGGTGGAATGAGGTCGTGGAGTTCTTGGGCACACTCACCGAAGTACAATCTGTAGAAGACCGACAAGCAGGCAACCTTGCAGCGATGAGCCAAGCTGTGAAGCTTGGCATCCACCAGTTCTACGTCGCCAATGAGCCTCTTAGCTCTGCGTTCCACCGAGTCAAGCGCAGCTATTTGGTACGTAGCTGATCCATCCCATAGGTGGCTGCAATACTCCATGCAGGATCGGACTTGCGCTTTGTAAAGGGTTAAAAGCTGTCCAGTCGTAAAGTATCGCTTCACCCTATTTAGGGTGAGTTCTTACAAAGGTAGTATAATAGTCGCTTAACCTATTCAATCAAAACGTAATGACATGCAAATTTTTGGTATACAATAAGATATTTTTTTAAACTGAAAGAATTCTTTTATAGTACCTATAGAAGGAATTCTCAATTAACCACCTGCGTAAAGCCCTTCTGAAGCGTGCCATTGGAAGTTCTTTAATTTGGTTAGGAACCTGGTTATATATCTGAATACACATAGTTTAGCAACTTCGTCTATATAGTTCGGTTTTCATTTTAGGAATAATTCATTTATTAGGGTTAGAGTTTTGAACTTCAATGGGCAACCCCAAAAAGTTTTAGGTACTAATGGTATACTAAAAGTTGACGTGTACGTAGATCTAATCATTTTGATTTTTGCATATTACAATATTTGTCTAAGAACATTTTTTCGAATACTCATACGCCTGTTCATGTTGTTTACAAGAAGATCGTGTCAAATTACAACATATTGGAGCAAACAACAAACTTTGTGGTTAAGCGGTAATCCCTTACTGTGAAACTACTATGGACAGTGAATTTCAATTACCTATTATTTATAAATTCCAGGTAGAATAAGTGAAGAATTAAAACTTAGTAAATAAACCATCGAAAACAAAAAACAACTAGTATCAAATTCTTTTTTCCGTAGCACACTGTGTTGCCTAAGTTAAATACTGTAAAAATCGCCATTCTGTAAAACCAACTTCCAAAGATTTTATGTTATAATAATGCTGCTTGTTCTTGATAACACACGAAATCGCAATATCACAATGTCTTACGATGCGCGAACGCAAACAATAGTGGTTGAACTGCGCCGGGGCAATTCGCGGAACGATCGGTTGATGCGGACATAAAACACCGTGGGAGATCCGGAGAAAACAATGTTTGTGAGAGGAGTTTGTGAAATATCATTGTTGTGAATTAAATATCTGTAGATCTGTGATGTTGGATTATGTAGGTCTTGGACTACGTAATGGAATGATAATCTATAATAGAACTATATAGGTAGGTATCACCTCTTTGCGCACTAGCCTAACTGTTCCCGTTCAGTGGCGTGTGCTAGCTGACTTATGGCAATGAATTTAATTTAATCTCATGTTTTGTTGCGTGATACTTAAATTATTTTGCGAAGTGCTGTATACTCGTAAAATTATTATTTTTAACTGAACAGCTGTGATGCTGGGGAGTTTGTTGCGCCACTTCTTCTCCTCAGCTGAAGGAAGTGGTGAAGGGCGTGCGTTTTAGGGGGCTGTCTTATGTAATTTTGACGTTCGAAAAGTGCTGATTCTCAAAGAATAAAGAAAAGTCAAAGAAAAAAGTAGAAAGTCATAATCAAAATCAAAACTCATTTATTTAAATGAGTTTTGATTTTGATTTTGACTACAGCTAATGAGTCCGACATCTCGAGATATATATTATAAGTCCGTCTCTTAGACATTATTAGTTTTTTTATTTAAATATGTGGTTCCTTATTTAAGTATATGGTACTATTTAGAGAAATTAGTCTTCTCGCTGAAATTAGTACAGTATATGTGCAACAAATCTGTTCTATCAGCTACGGTTTTACAAAACTTCAAGCTTTATTGAAGACTAGCAGCTTCTGCCCACGACTTCATCTGCGTTTACCGGGATAAAAAGTATCTTATGTCCTAACCCAGGTCATGGCCTACCCATGTGCCAAATTTCATCCAAATCCATGCAGTCGTTTTAGCGTGAAAGCTTAACAACAAACAAACTCACTTTCGCATTTTTTGTTTATAGAATAGGATAGGCTGATGTTGAGTCAGGAAAAAAAACTAAGTCTTGTATTAGAGTACCTCACTCAAGCTCGAGCATTAGGTACTTTAAACTAGTTCAAAGTTGGTTTGATTGGGTTGAAACTATGTACTTTTAAATAGTTCTTTGAGTCTTCAGTAAGGTACATAAAGTTTAAATTAAGTACTTTAAACTAGTTCAAAGTTGGTTTGTTGGGGTTGAAACTATGTACTTTTAAATAGTTCTTTGAGTCTTCAGTAAGGTTCATAAAGTTTAAATTAGGTACTTTAAACTAGTTCAAATTTGGTTTGATTGGGTTGAAACTATGTACTTTTAAATAGTGCTTGAGTCTTCAGTAAGGTTCATAAGGTTTAAATTAAGTACTTTAAACTAGTTCAAAGTTGGTTTGATTGGGTTGAAACTATGTACTTTTAAATAGTGCTCGAGTCTTCAGTAAGGTTCATAAGGTTTAAATTAAGTACTTTAAACTAGTTCAAAGTTGGTTTGTATGGGTAGAAACTATATACTTTTAAATAGTGCTTGAGTCTTCAGTAAGGTTCATAAGGTTTAAATTAAGTACTTTAAACTAGTTCAAATTTGGTTTGATGGGGTTGAAACTATATACTTTTAAATAGTGCTTGAGTCTTCAGTAAGGTTCATAAAGTTTAAATTAAGTACTTTAAACTAGTTCAAAGTTGGTTTGATTGGGTTGAAACTATGTACTTTTAAATAGTTCTTTGAGTCTTCAGTAAGGTTCATAAAGTTTAAATTAAGTACTTTAAACTAGTTCAAAGTTGGTTTGATTGGGTTGAAACTATGTACTTTTAAATAGTTCTTTGAGTCTTCAGTAAGGTTCATAAAGTTTAAATTAAGTACTTTAAACTAGTTCAAAGTTGGTTTGATTGGGTTGAAACTATGTACTTTTAAATAGTGCTTGAGTCTTTAGTAAGGTACATAAAGTTTAAATTGAGTACTTTAAGCTAGTTCAAAGTTGGTTTGATTGGGTTGAAACTATGTACTTTTAAATAGTGCTTGAGTCTTCAGTAAGGTGTAAGTTAAAGGAATATTCTCGGCAACAAGCGTATTCTTTTCCTTTCAGCAAAATTACTAACATTAAAATAATTCTCCTATTCCAGCTGTCGGTGGCTGAGGTGGAACTCCGCGCGGCTGCCGAGGAGCGTGACAATCTGATGAATGATGCCAACTACAGCAGTCTGCAGAACGATGAGGCCGTCACGAAGGCAAGACAGGAGAGAGACGAGGCTATGGAGAGGAAGAAGGCTGCTGAGGTAAAGACCTTCACATTTTATCTCAATACAGTGAACCAGTGAGAGTATACCATTCAGTAATTGCGTCTAAGCTTTTGTAGGGTCCAACAAGACTTCTGACCAATAAGACCAGACCAAATATTTCAGTTAACGATCAAATTTAACTAGAGTAGTAGAAAAGCCACAAGAATGTGTTAGTCAGATATAATTTTACGTAAAAGTCCATTGTGGATTCTTCTTTAATCGCCTCTTAGGACCAGTGGTGGCAAATATTTAACGTGTTCTACTTACTTTCCAGGTGGCTCTCGCCAAGACCAGGGTGGAGCTGATGCAAGCCAACAGTCAGTTGTACGAAGCTGTTCGCCAGAAGGTGGACCTTGGGCAACAACTGGAACAGTGGCAGGTATGTAGCGAAGCGTGGACGGTTTTACGTTATGCTTAAGTATAAAGCCAAGAAATATTGGTTTTAACCGCTCAAATTCTTGACGATTGAAAGAAGGGTGGCGACGCAGAGTATCTCGATCGCTTCTTTTATTTTCCTTTGTGATAAAGTTAGGTGTAGTGCTCTATCAGCTGAGATCCACATTTCTCATTTCGTGATAAAATCACTAAATAATTAAAATTAATGCAAACGTTAGGACTTTTACTAAAAAAATCTCGTGAATCATACCGAGAATTTATAAAATGTACTTTCCAAAATCATTTGCGGTCTACTAATTCCTAATCGTAAGTACTGGACCTGACATTTTACTCAAAATTAACGTGAACGCGAAGCCTTTTTTGAAGAGGCTTGTCTTATTTTAGAATAATCGTTAAAATACCAATTAAATAAATGTTCAGCTGTGGAACCAAATGAAATAGTGCCGTGCAGCTCTAATGCTTTTCAAGTTTAAGGTCATTGCATTCTCGTTATTTAGGAAATATTGAATTTACTCGAAGACTTTTTGGTACTTAGATACATAATTACGTGAATATATATACGTACAGACTGTAGGTACCTATCACAGTACATTTAGTGTAAGACACTGACTGAAGAAGGTTAATATTTCCAAATTCTTACAAAAAATCACTTTTAAATTCCAGATGGACATGCAAGAACTTATCGACGAGCAAATGAAACACAAGCTAACCACGCAAGAGAAGAGAAGGAAGCTCCCCGAACAGCCTGCCCCCACCAGAACCTCTCGACTCCTCGGATTTTTTCACCGGTGATCTGTTGTACCCCACTCTTGGTTCGCCTCTATGAAGCCATAGACCACTCTACCATATCAACTCTCTACCTTATCATCATCAAATATTACCATCCATCAGCATTACCAGCTGCCTACAGTTTATTTTTAATACTTTTGTACAAAAATCTATCAAAATTAACCGTAGCGGCCGCCATCTTGGTTTACCGTATGGACGTGTCCGCAATCACCGAGTTTTTAGGTTATTTTCTAATTTTATTTTATAAACCGTGTGATGTTTACACTATCGCAGTGATAGTTAGTGTCTTAGTTAGATTGTTAATAGTTAGTTTACGTTTAATTTTTAATGTTTTATTGTGTCTTATTAGTTTTTCACTGTAAAATGGCTGGTATAATGGCATTTGGGCATTCCTAAAACCCGGTAGGGCGGATTTAGTACAACAGATAAGTTTATTTAGACGGGCAGAACCCCAAGAGATTTAACATCTTCGGTCCGTGTCACGATTAACGATAAAATTATAAATACGATTCGATGTGAAACGAAAATGAACTCTAACGTAAAATAAGTCATAATAATCCGCCATTTTAATACTTCAGCCATTTTAAAACTTAACTTAGTACCCATTGCTTTATTTGTATATAACGTTTTATTAAATTGAGATTACCTTAATTGTGTGTATAGTTGGTACTAATAGGTAGGTACATAATTATACGTAAAACTTCACTTCTAGTGAGATGTTTGGTGCACATAAAGTGTAAAAATAGTTTTACCGCCTGTTTTTACCACGACGAATACGAATTAGGTAGTTTTAAAACAAATATCTTTTTAAAAGAGGTTGAGTAACCTACCTACCTACTTGCTTGTAAAGAATGAAAAAAAAAAGTCACGGATTGGTTTTGCACGGTCTTGCAAGCCTGAAGGGTTAAAAGCCCGAATCAGGCGAAATTATAATTGGATTTTTCTATTAGAAAAAATCTGAGTTGATAGTAAGCAAGCTGGAATGATGGACATACTTATAAGGGGCTGTAGATTCCCCTTCCAGTTATAAAGCAACAATTGTCAATACATAAGGTCATCTTTATGTAATGAAAATTTTTGCTGTTTCGAGGATCACAGGATCCTAGCTCTACCGTACCGTACCGATCCAAATACGAATTTATGGGCAAAACAGTTAAAATGATAACCCGTACCCTAATTGCGTAACACAGTTTCATCTTGACAGTTCAGCAACATTCATTGCGTTATTTACGGTGTAGAGCAGACAAAATTTTCGAACGTATAAAGCAATGGATTAGCAATTTGCTTCGAAATGATTCAGATTCCGATCGATAATGTGTTACGCAATTAGGGTGCCGTTGTATTAAAAAACAAGCTTTTAGAAACAATTATTTTGTAATCTGCGGTGCAATTGCGTAACACGCTATCAATAGGAATCGTTTTAATTTTGACAGTTCAACACTTTCATGGCGTTATTTACGTTGTTGAGCAGACAACATTTTCGAACATATGAAGCAATGGATTAGCAATTTGCTTCAAAATGTTTCAGATTCCGATTGCTAGTGGGTTACGCAATTAGGGTGTGTTACTCAGTCTCTTTAACTAAATAAGTTATTAAAAAGTGGTAAAATAGGCCTTTAGATATAATAGAAATAGATTGCTAATTAATGAAGAACATTTTAATAGCCATATTATTTACATTACTAATGTTTTTACAGAATACTGGTATGCTCCACATAGACGTCTATTGTTCATATTGACCGACGAATATTGCGCCGATTCTGTTGTGCTCAAACTAAACTTCATTTGGGTTATTGCCATCTTTTTCTGCCTAACAGGCCAAGAAAGAGACGAACATATATTAAAGCTATCAATTTTAGTTAGCTAAAAATTTCCGTACATGTAGTACGTATAGTCGACAAATCAGCATAGACTATAAAAACACGGCGAAGTTCAAGTAAACTAATTTGACATCTCTAACTTGGAATAAGTTCTGATCTTTTCTTGTGCTGTCTGTCGGTAAGAGATGTTAATTCTCCGCACTGGATTCAATATAGACATAAGGCACTGCCTTTATCCCCTTATTGGTGAACAAGGGAATCGGCGCCATTCTGTTGTCATTGATCTTTATTGATTACGTCACTGTAAACGTGATATCTCTGATTAAACATTGTATAAAATAACCAAGACAATGACACGCTTTCGCCAGCCAATGTCGACATCGACCAGTAGTATAAAATAGACGCGACTCCTGCGCTGATGTCGGTCGCGCGTACCATATATTGTGTTCTATAGTAGAGCACCACACTGCGGTGCTAACGTCAGCGGCGCGTGCGTTGCGCGTTGCTAGTTTGATTTGCGCCTCGTATCGCGCGCGTCAGTTTCGCTCGTCAGCGCCGCGTACATCGGTCGACTGGCGATCATGGAATTGTGCGAGCGCCCTCAGTCTGTTATTGATGATAAGCTGAATGGCACGCGTGCGTGACAGTCGCTATGGATATCGTACCGTAGAGCGGTCGGTATCGCAAGTACAGTATTTTATTATTTATTTCTCGCTGACGTACGCGACCAACAACAGCGTAGGAGGAATTCAGGCCTAACATGATCTGGTGGAATTTTTAGAATAATTTGTGTGTAGCTTAATTCACGAATATTAGTAAAATATCACATTATTTAAATAAATAATATACCTACATTTTGATTTGTTTTGCAATAGTAATGTAGTTGGTACTTAATTATTGTTCTGTGCCTTAAAAGTACCTGGCCTTGTAAAGTGCCTTTTCTATAGAAATGTCAATTGTACTTATTTATAATATTAATATATCAATACAGCGTTAGGAAATATTCTGGTGGATTTTCACACTGACATCAAAGAAAACTGTAAGGGTAAACTGTGTTCTAATATAAGCGATCGTTGCACGAATATGCAATCGCCGCGTTCATTTGTCACACATTTCGTTCGCACTGACGGATCGCTTATTAGGGCACAATGTATTAACTGTTTGTCGAAAAAGTATGGTTTATTAAGGACTGATTTTGCAATAGTCAGATAACTTTTAAGAATAAATATGACAGTTTGACATATTTTCTATACAAAAACCGTCAAACCGCCATATTTGTTTCCGTAAGAGTTATATGGCGATTGAAAAATTAGCCCTAAATGAAATATATCTAGATTGTAGGTAAACTATGAGTCAACCTTATTTCTATCGTTATAAAAAAAGTTTGGTCATCATGACTTTCGTGCGTGGCAGTGACCCAACCAAGTTTGACAACAATTTTCTAAAGATGTAGAAATAAATAAATGAGAGCACATTTACTTCCATAACAATAACAGCCGGGAGAATTAATAAAGCTCTCTTAATAGTGCATTTATGCATGTAAAATAATAATAAATAAAAATAATGTGTGCAAAATCGTACCACACGATTCTCAGTAAGATTATGTTCAGTAAAATAAATATTATTCTGTTCTACAAATAATATATTTAAATATCTATATTATAAACATGCTCAAGTAATAAAATAATACATTGCTCACATATATATATATTGAATACTTGTTTTCAATTTAAAACATATACTTAAAAATTGATTTTTTTTTAATCGATCTCTTGTCGTTGAACACTTATTATCAACACCAACAACATTATGATTTTACAAAAACATATACTCTGTTTGTTCAGATCTAAAATTAAACTAAAATCCCATAATGATACGCAAGGTAAAAAACAAAAACATTTATAGGTAACAATTGTATGTTTTAATTTCAAATGAACTTCTAAAATAATTAAAATAAATTAAATGACAATGAAATAATACAAATTATTTGATGAATTCATATTATTCTGTGTAACTTGTTCTGTAGACTATAAAAGAATGGAAAAAAGATACAGCTACCGAATTTCATCCTACTTAGTTATACAATTAACCGGTAGGGGCGCTGGTGTCATTGTTTCATTTTTTAAACCAGTACGTATAATTCCATTGTTCTATATTCTATTTTACTTAACAATGCAATAGGATAATGCAAAAGCAATACAAATTATTGCAAAATGTATTTATGTGTATATAGTTGCACAATCAACTTTATACTTTATATCATTTTAATAAGATTTAAAATAAAATAACTTTCATCACTTATTCGGAAGATATATACTTAATTACTATTTGTACTTAATTTATTTTTAAGACTGAACTAATAATTACTGAATTATAATATTGATTTTGTAGTTGCTGTATCCGAAATTTAATTTACAAAACATTTTATTTTAACAATAGTTTTCTGTATTTTTACTTTATTATCCATTTAGCACAAACATTGTTTATGGCGAGTATAACTTCTTAGTCATTCCATTTTTCTATAAATTCTTTGGATTTATTACATTGCGACCAAAATTCTTCGCTGCGTTATAAATACAAACGGTTGGTTTAATACCAGTTGATTTTACAAAACTAGAAAAATTTTATTCAATTCTATGAAACATTTTCATTTTTAACATTTAAAAATGACTGATTGTTTTCATGGAGAGAAACATTAAAAGCAGTAAATATTTAATTACAAGGTAACGTTTGGTTGTAAAGACAAAATAAAGCATTTTTTTTTTGCAATATAATAGGTATGTAATAAATCCATTTGAATTATTTATGTACAGACGCCAGCAGGTCAAGCTACCCGAAACTGTCAAATTTTCCCAATCAACCTTGAACCTAATTGTTGTAGAGATAAAGTTGAAAATCTATTAAAAAATTTGACAGCTTGTAGTAGCTTGATGTGCTGGCGTCTGTACATTAATACATATTTTACTACATGAACCAATCCATCGTTTTATTATTGCAAGTGTACTTAATAAACACATTTTCATAAGTACTTAATTAATCGTAATTTATAAGATCTTAATAGTGACTAGAAATATCATTTATCATTATAAATAATTAATTATGTTTATGGAATTAATAAATAAAGAATGAGTTTAAACTGAAGATCATATTATTATTACCTACCTATCCTAATTGATGAAGTATCGTCTCATGGTACTGTAGAAGGTCAGATTCCAATTATGTGGAATCTTTGAGTTTCTACATTGGTGTGTAGTTGAATAGTAAATAATACGTACTCAATTAAGCAACAGCGAGAGGTGTAATTTGATAAATCAGAACATTGGAAAAGGCACACTTCTTAGAATTAAACCGACTCGCGTCCTAGCTAAATCGAAGTGCCTTGCTACATATTAGTGATCTGTGCGAAGTGCCGTCAGGCTACAGAACATATACTTATACCCTAGACGTCAGGCAAAACCGTTCGAACTATCTCTTTTTAATTATTTAAAAAGAGATAGATTTATACTGGCGCGAGTAGTCGAATGTCAGCCAGAACAACATAAGGTTAAGGTCCATTGCATGGAACCTTTACAGTACCTATGGTGCATTTTTTAATCTCGGAGTCTAAATTGACAAGGGCAAATGTCAAACTGGCTTAAATTAACATTACCATAAAGGTCATTTTAACATTTTCACTTGTCAATTTAGTCTCCAAGATTAAAAAACAGACCATAGTTAAGAAAATGACCAATTCTGACAACCAAGATGTATCGTGTTACCCAGTAAATGATTTGTGGAGTTCAGATAGGCAGTCGCTCCATGTAAAATACTGGTATTCACCTGCATCCGGTTAGACTGGAAGCCGACCCCAACATAGTTGTGAATGAAGGCTAGGCAGATTTATTGGTAGGTAAAAAATATACATTCGATAATCATCTGTACCTACCTAATGTTCCCACTGCTAGGACACGGGCCTCCTCTTATAAGGTCATCCATCAATAAATAGGCAAACCTCCCGGGGGGTACAAGGGGAAAATTAAAATTTTTGAGATATTTGCGAAAAACTCAAAAAAGTAATTCAGTCAATTTTTTTATTATTATTATACAGGGTTATTGGTAATCAGTTACTAGTTATGTTTAATATCTATATACTTAGGTTACTATTACCTATAACTACGATAGAACTTACAAAGAATAAAACAAAGAAAAAATACTTTTAAATATTTATTAAACAAAATACAAAGTTATTGTTGTATGCGCTGCTGAATGGTTCGCACACACCTTGGGTGTTAGCTTGAATGATAAGTCACGGATAGCCAAAGATGATGGTTTATTGAATATATTTAACTAGCACGTAACTAATGCTATATGAATGTGTGAATGAGTACAGCTGACTATGAACGCTGATCGTGTACTGTCGCGTTACAGTGTGTTTTGTGCAAGGCGACGGAAAAGTGCTGATCTATGCAATGGGCGCGTGCCATGTACGATACATGACTCGTACATATTCCCGGGCGAGAGAGATGTGAGTGGATGATGAGAATGAGTTTACAAAGTGCTTAAATGCTAAACTTATAAATTTCACCCAAGTTACAATACATCAATTAAATCTATTCTTAGCCGTAACTTGAATTAGTCACTGTCACCAGACACCGGTGTGACGAAAGCTGGAGGTGACCTCTTGTGGCGTTTGATGCTGCTGAGTAAACTTGAAAAGTTTCTTAATTCAACCGCCTCTTCTCGTGGTTGTTTCGAGTCTCTAGTGCGTGGCGTCGGAGCGACGACGGGGGCCGCGTGCGGTCCACGCTCCTGCGGCGCCGGAGGCTGTGTCTCGGAGTCTGACTGTAAGTTGGCGCTCCTCTTCCGACGACGACAAATCCACCGACACATATAAACTGCGGCTACTAGTACAACGCCCGTCAAAAACACGTAGATTGCTGAATATTGATGGATATCGTGGCTTGAAATTCCCGAGTTCAAGGCGTTTTCTGATTTCATCTGCTCGATCTGTTCCTTGATGTGCCGTAATGAGGTTTCGTGATCAGTGATGTTGATTTCAACTTGTGGCAAGGTGACGTTGATGATGTGGTTGATAGGTGCGATTTGCTGTGATTCCAAGTTAACCGCAGTTTTAATTTCTGAGTATCCCAGTTTGTGTGAAAAAACGGTGAAGTCTTGTCCTTTAATTACGCAATCTGAATCCAGTGCTATGACCCCGGCCTTAGCGATTTGTATTGCGGTAATCTGATACTCGCATATGACACGAAGTGCGCACTGCCCGCAACAATAATAAAGGTAAGTATTTATTCTGTTCAATTCCATCCAATTATTGCGGCATGCTTCTATGTTTGTAAGGCATCTGTTTGTGCCCATATCTTTGATGCACATGCTGGCTTCTGACTTAAACTGGAAAATAGGTTTTCGGGAGTGGCAGAGGCGACTAGACTTGTCGTACTGCACACATTGTTGTATGTCTCTCGCCGTCATTGTCAGATAGGTGTCTTTGCGTAAGTTAATCGCGATGTAATCTGATATCGGCACGACGGCGACTGTAGTGTTATCATGTTGTTGTGGTATTGATATGAGTTGATATAGGTCATAACTCTCTCTGTTGACCAGGGGTATTCTAATTTCAAATATGAGGTACTGCTTTGTTACCCTTGTTTTAACCTTCAGAAGGTGGTAAATTTTTGGTAGTTCAGTCTGTATGTTTTCTATCGGTAAGGATAATTCTCGCGATAATTGTCCCGAGATCATGCTGAGTTGATCTCGTAATTGCTTTGGCGATAGCAAATGAACGCTGAACATTCCATGGTGGATGTCTGTTAATGTGTCAATTATTGTGTCTTGTATAGATTTTAGCTTCGTAAGCATATTTGTAGCTATGATGGTGGACAGTGCTAGCTCGTTCATCATTTCTTGTTCTTGCAAGTTTTTGTTCAACATGTTGGTGGCCTTTGTAAGATTGTTTAAATGTTGATTGATGGCCTTGTGTTGCCTATTGATGGACTCTTCAGTTCTCTTGAGTAAATTGTATTCTGCTTCTACTACTGAGGTCTGGTTTTTCCACAAGAGTGCCAAGTGATTTTCGTTTCCTTGTATAAGAGAGATATCTTGTTTGTATTGATCGGCGAAACGTTGATCTAACACTCCAAATAAACTGTTGGCAACATAACCCACACCGTCGACGAGGCCTCTCCGCTGTCGTGTGCGTTCTTCGAAATGCTGATTCAGTAACATTCCATTGTAGTACTTCAGTTCGTCATGAGAGTGACGTAGCTGCAGTAGGATGATGTCACACAGAACTTTGTTTGGTTCTCTTTCACACACGCTGTTTATTTGTTTGAGGTATTTGTCGAAGGTTGCCGAGCCGTCCCAATACGGATTCATGTCGTAATACACGATGAGTTTCCATTCGTCGCGAATGAACTGCATGTTTGAGATTCGGTCAAAATACAGTGCTTTGTGTATTGTTGTCAAATTATATGGAGATGCTAATTGTTCGTGGCCAAAGACGGAGGTCATGAAAAGAAATAGTGTAACGAGAGTTGTTATCAGATTAGACGCCATTCCAGGTCGTCGTCTTGATTGGTTGTCCTTGGTTTTGATATTTTGGCTGTCTGACATTTTCCCTGTCTGCTCGTTTACTGTAGTGGATTCGGGTTCAGATACCAACACTGTCAGTTTTATCACTGGGCGCTTGAGGTACCCATTTTTTGTTTTGAGGGTAACAACCCTGACCAGTCCATCAGTACCGGGATGTAGCTCAGTGACTCTGCCCAGAGCCCATCTACCCGCGGGGAGGTGAGGCTCGTGGATGATGACAACGTCATTGACTCGAACGTTTCTGTGAGGTCTCTTCCATTTACTCCTTGTTGAGAGTATTGCAAGATATTCGCATTGCCACCTTTTCCAAATATCTTCGAAAATTTTCTGTGTTCGCTTCCACCTTGTTCTTTCATCTTGTTCGGTGTCTATAATAGTCAGTATGGGGCCGCTACTCAAAAAGTGTGAAGGAGTCAGATAATTTAAATCGTCTGGGTCCTCTGTCAGTGCACACAGCGGCCGACTGTTGAGACATGCTTCGAGTTGCGCCAGTAAAGTACTGTATTCCTCGAACGTAAGTTTTTGCTCGCCAACAACACGTCGAAGATGATGCTTCAGACTTTTTACCGCTGCTTCCCAAAGGCCTCCTGCGCTTGGCCAGGCAGGAGCATTAAAATGCCACTGTATTCCCAACTCATTGATCTCTGTATAAAACTCGACGTTGAATGTCTTGCGTAGTTCTGCTAGTTCTTGCTGCTGCGCTTTATTGGCCCCTACAAAATTGGTACCATTGTCGCTGTAGATATGATGTGGTTTACCCCGACGTGAAGACATGCGTTTTAGAGCAGCTAAGAATGCAGATGAAGTCAATTCTGATACGAGTTCGAGGTGCACAGCTTTTGTCACCATGCACACGAACACTGCGATGTATCCCTTGCTTGTCTTGACTCCTCGCCCTTTATTGAGCTTCACGTCAACGTATCCTGTGAAGTCAACGCCGGTGTGCTGGAACGGACGCGAAGGATTGCTCCGAGATTCAGGTAAGTCCCCCATCATTTGCTTTTGTATAACCGCTTTATGCTTCTTACAAGTAGTGCATGCATGTAAGCGCTTCTTTACAGATCTGTTTCCGCCTAATATCCAGTAGTTTTGTCTGATATTCGCGAGCGTCGTTCGAGCCCCCGCATGAAACGTGCGGCGGTGGGCTTGGTCGATAATAAGGTCAGTAACGTGGCTGCTGTGTGGTATGATTAGAGGATGCTTCATATTTTCATCAATATTCGCATGCTTGAGTCTGCCTCCCACTCTCAAAAGTCCATCCTTGTCTAAAAACGGGTTGAGGCACAACGTTTTGCTTTTGTTATGTACTTGTTCCTGTTTTCGCAACATGCTAATTTCTTCTGAAAATTCTGTTTCTTGTACATATTGTATAATCATACGTTTTGCGGTTTCCAATTCATTTCCGTTCAAGTAAGCAGTGCGCTCGCTGTGACGTCGTATGATACGTAGCACCCATGCAACCACACGTATGGCGCGTGTCAAATTACTGTTTCTTTGTAGTGTGGATTGTATGACATCATCGCTATGAGGTTGACGAATAGTGACGTTGCTTTGTTTTGATTTTCGTTCCTCTTGATCCGTGACGTAGACACACTTCTCTGTTACTGGTGACTCATCGAAGCCAGGGAGAAATTGTGGGCCGCTCCACCACAGATTATGTTGCTCTGTTGTGATGCCACGGCTGGCACAATCAGCTGGGTTGTCAGCTGATTTTATGTAGTGCCAATTGTCTGATGGTATTACTTCTTTGAATTGTTTGACTCTGTTCGCTACGAATGGTGTCCAGCGATTGATGTTGCCTTGAATCCAGCCGAGAACTGCAGTGGAGTCACTCCAACCAAAAACTTTGATTTTGCGTCCGTTGAGGGCTTGCTGTACTTTTCGCATAAGTGTTGTAAGTAAATGTGCCCCACTCAGCTCTAGACGTGGTAAAGTGAGCTTTTTGTTCTCTGGCACAAGTCTTGTTTTTGCAGCGACGAGTGTAACGTTGGTATCAAGTTTACAATACACGACACATGCATATGCTTTTATTGAAGCATCGCAGAAGCCGTGCAGTTGAATTTTGTCTTGCTCTTCTATCTGATACCATCTTTGAAATCTAAACTGGTTGATGTTTTGTAGGTCTGCTTTCATTTTTTCCCACTCGGTGCTTATTTCAACCGGAAGCTGATCATCCCACTGAATGTTGAAGAGCCAAACTCGCTTGAATAAAAGTTTTAATTTGGTTGTAATCGGAGCTAACCAACCGAGTGGATCAAATATCTTTGAAATATCTGATAGTAATGAACGTTTTGTATGTTGTTCTGTTGGTTTCGTTTTGC
Source organism: Dicycla oo (assembly GCA_948252095.1). NCBI lineage: Eukaryota > Metazoa > Arthropoda > Insecta > Lepidoptera > Noctuidae > Dicycla > Dicycla oo. The sequence continues at coordinate 25,488,476 of OX411729.1, read as the reverse complement.
TTATTTTTAGCTCGAACGAGAATGTATCTTCATTGGGGTTCCATTTCAGCCCGAGCGTCTTTGTTGATTCTGCTTGCTTGAAATCGAATGATGGTTGACTTGTGGACACTCGGCTGACGTTTTGAAGTAATTCTTCGTTGTTAGCCGACCATTTACGTAAGTTGAAACCTCCCGACCGTAGTAATTGGATCAAATCGCCTTGCAGTTGTTTGGCTGACGATAACGTGAAGCTTCCACTTACAAGGTCATCCATATAAAATTCTTCTTGCAACGCTTGTGCTGCCCTGCTGTGCTGATACTTGTGGCCTTCGTCAGCTGCCAACTGCTTCAAAGTCATCATAGCTAAGAATGGAGCTGCTTTCATGCCGTAAGTGACTGTCGTGAGTTGATATTCACGTAAACGTTGGTCAGGACAATTCCTCCATAGTATCTTCTGATAGGCTTGATGTTCAGTGTTGCAAAGTATCTGTCGATACATTTTTTCTATATCCGCCGTATATGCGAACTGATATTGCCTCCATCGCAAGATTAATGACATGAGGTCTTGCTGTAAATTCGGGCCACGCTTCATGAGGTCGTTCAAAGTATAGCCCGTTGATGTTTTCGCCGATGCGTTGAATACTACTCTCAACGCCGTAGTTGTGGAATCGGCGCGCTGAACGCAATGGTGAGGTAAATAGCAAGTAGGTGTCACGTTACTAGTACACTCGACCATATGATTCATTGCTTGATATTCATGAATGAACTGTCTGTATGCTTCTGCTAATTGTGGTTGTTTGCAAAATTTTCTCTCAAGTTGCCTGAATTGTGCCAAAGCCATGGGTTTCGTACCTCCTAGCTTTTCTTGAAAGTTTGGTTCGAACGGTAGCTCAACAATGTAACGACCTTCTTCATCACGAGTTGTTGTGTTCTTGTAGTGCTGCAAACAATCAAGATCATCCTGTGACATTCCCGAGTTTTCTGCTATGTCTTCTACTGTCCAAAATTGTTGAATGTCTTCAATGTTATTCATCACAACGTTGCATTGAAATGTTGTTTGCACGTTTCCACATAAAATCCAGCCCAAACGTGTTTGCTGTGCGACTGGTTGTGATTTGTTGTGCCTGATGATACCTTCTTGGATTATGTTTGAGTATATCTCAGCCCCGAGTAAAATATCTACAGGACGACTCTCATGAAAATCTGGATCAGCCAATGTGATATCTTCTATAAATGTCCATAATTTTGGTTTTGTGAATGATTTGTTAGGCAAATTGTTGATTAAATGGCGCATAATGAAAACCTCGGTGTCAAATGTATAATCACCGTGAATGGCACTGCACGTGATTCGTATGACACCTTTGCAATTATTTTCTTTCGCCCCGACACCGAATATGACACCTTTGCAGCGGCCACGCGGTAATCGTAGTTTTTGTGCTGCTTTTTCCGTTATCAGGGATGTTTGTGAACCCTGATCAAGGAGTGCTCTTAAAGTTATCAGGGACCCATCATATGCTTGCACATTGATTAATGCTGTGGTAAGCAGAGTTTCTGTTATATGTTCTTGAGACACGTGATTGCTGCTGTCGCTTGTTGTTTTCTTGCTGTCAGCGGCAGCAGTCGCTTGTTGCACTGATTTGCTGTTTGATTTCTGTCCACCCCATTTGCCGTAAGCGTCGTGAAGCAGTGTATTATGATCTGAGTTGCAGACGCGGCATGTTTTTCTTGACGCACATTCCTTGCTCGTATGTACATTTAGACAGTTTTTGCATAAATTGTATTTCGATACGGCTTTCCGTTTTGCGTCAGGCTGTAATTCGAGAAATGTTTTGCACGAAAACAACCTGTGCTCTTGATTGCAATGTGGACAGTTTGTTGCACTTTCATTGTCTTTTGTCAACGAATTTGATTTATACTTATTATTCTTGTTCTGATTAGCGCTAAATGCTTTATACGAATGTTTCTTGTTATTCTGTGTAGGCTCCGACTGAGGTGATTTTGCTGTTTCTGGCCTACGACGAGATGATTCCCATGATGTAAATTTTCCTTCTAGGAAATCGAGAAAATCTGCTATGTTGGGTAGCTCCCGCGGCTCCGCCAGTGACTCTAAGTAGTCATTATGAGTCACCGTATCCAACTTTTGTGAAAGCAAATGCACCAATATTGGGTCCCACGATGACGTGTCTACACCAAGATTCTTGATTGCATTGATACATTCTTTCGTCGTATCGTGGAGTTTTTTGACTGATGCTGCTGATAAATGTTGAGTGATAGGAACACCGAGCAATGAATTGAGATGTGTCGTGAAGATCAGTTTTCTGTTGTTGTATCTGCGGTTGAGGATCTCCCATGCAGTCTCATAATTTTCCGAGCTAATTGATAGATGCTGAATGAGTTTTTCGGCTTCGCCTTTCACTTTGCTTTTGAGAAACTGCATTCTCTGTGCGTTAGAAAGAGACGGACTAGAATGGATGGTCTCAACAAATAAATCTTTGAATGCTGTCCAGTGTTCGTAGCTACCACTAAAGGCTGGAATTTCAATCTGCGGCGTTGACCTTTCTCGGTGAGTAACTGACCACATTTTGGAGTTGATGGTTGCTTTCATTTTGTTATAAACGAGTTCGCACGTATTGTAAGACATCTCATATTGTACGTCGGCTTCATTAGGCAAACTGTCAAGCTCCCAATAAAGTGAATCAACTGCTTTCCACCTTGACTCTAGCACCTTTCAGGCGTCTTCGAACTGCCAATTTTCTTTGAGGAGGTCCACATTTATGTTTGATGCGGTTCTTTGGAACGCTTTGATGTTGCTCCTTTGTTTGCGTAGCATCTCGTCTGTTTTGCTGTTACTCGCAATGTCACCTATTTCAGGCACCTTAATTGAATGGGGTGTTTGGTTACCTAGTGCAGCTCCACCTGCACCTTGCTCTTGAAGGAGTTTTGGCTCCGATAACTGTGAGGGCGAGGGTGCCAGCTCGAAAGTAAAGGCTGACGGCTTTAATACGGGTGAAGCTGGTTTATGTTCTTGAGTCAAACACTTAATAAAGAACTCCCTAGTGCTTCTGTAGAATTGTCTTGTCTGTTCATAGGAATCCTGCACAAAGTATTGATGAGAAGGATCTTCACGCTCGTGAATCTTTTCGTGGTTGTTTTGAAATTCTGCCCAATACTTGTCGAGAAGGTCTATTTTCTTCTGTACACTGTCGGGAGCCTTACGGCTTCCTCCGTCTTTTTTAAAATTGATCAGAAGTTTATGCATTGCCTCCATAACTTGATATTGAGTTTGAATAAGTCCCTCCATGATGGAAGAATTTGCGATAAATACTTCGAGTCACTTGTTTCTGACGATACTGCTGATGTGCTTCGGTGATCTCTTGTATTTGCTGCTGCTGGTGCAATGATCTTCGTGGTCCGTATCCTTTGTTCAGGTGATGTTTCCTATGTTGAGCTGGTCAGATGCTGCTTCTGGTCGTAGGCCAGCCCGATCGAATCACCACCGCACAAAAGAACGCGAAACACTTATAATCTTGAGGCTCGAAGGACCAAAAAGATGTATGCGCTGCTGAATGGTTCGCACACACCTTGGGTGTTAGCTTGAATGATAAGTCACGGATAGCCAAAGATGATGGTTTATTGAATATATTTAACTAGCACGTAACTAATGCTATATGAATGTGTGAATGAGTACAGCTGACTATGAACGCTGATCGTGTACTGTCGCGTTACAGTGTGTTTTGTGCAAGGCGACGGAAAAGTGCTGATCTATGCAATGGGCGCGTGCCATGTACGATACATGACTCGTACAATTGTTTTTTTGAGCTTAAATTAGAAGCCACAGCTCGTAAAAATTCACACTGAATATTTGATTTGCCGCTGCAGTATATTGTTAATTACAATAACTTTTGTTGAGCTACCCACAGGCTACAGCATAAAAATAATACTAAGTCAACTAACCCGTGTCTATGCAGTTTTGCTTTGTGTTTTTAAGTAGGCGTTTTCATCATATTAGACCAAATAAGTTTTATATCTTTTGAGTGGTATGTCAAACGATTTTATATTTAATGTATGTTATGCTTATAAAAATTAGTTATTTTAAAATTATATCAATCGTTCGTTATATTAACTGATCGCTACCTATATTAAATAAAATTATAGGTTAATATTAGAGATTTTGTTGTTATATCATCTATTACTTACCCATTATGAACAACTTTTACTATGGGACCAAATCTGAAATCGCGAAAAAAAAACAGCTGTTCAGTACATTTATGTTAGCATAATTCGTCAAAATTTACTGAACAGCTCATTTTTTTCGCGATTTCAGATTTGGTCCTATAGTAAAACTTGTTCATAATGATGAGTACAATGACCCCTTAAGAAGTTGTTAGTGTTTTATCAATAACCCTGTATATTCCGTCTTCAAAAATCCGCGCAAATCGCAAATGTCCGCGGTTGTACCTAATAGGGGTCGGATTACTCGTACTAAGCCGAATTAAACCGACGCAAACTGAACACGGTTTTCGTGGGTGCCGTGCTACAAAAGCGAGGTGATTTTACGAAAACAGTGTCTCGGATTGAAGACGGAAAGGGAAATACGCGTCAAGACATTCCAAGGTCCCAGGATAGAGCATCACCAAGTGAATCACTTGCAAGAAATCACACTTAATCATGAAAAAGTCTTGATTCAGACAGCTAAGAAACCTTTCTTCTTAAAACTATTTGACAACCTCAAGCAAGAACGTCAAAAGTAGAGAAGAAAATATACATTTCAAGAAAACACCTAAGATGTCAACTGATGTCAACGTGAACGTCTTACGAAAAACGTTTGTTCCGTTTGTTCACTGGACATTATAATCACATTTTCTTTTGTATTTCTATATTTTAGTAATTGTCAAAATGCCGCCCAAAGAGGAACGGAAACCACAACAGGTGGAGCAGAAGGTTGCGGACCCTGAAGCAGAGCTCAGCAATGCTCTGAGAACTGTAAGAAAGTTTCTTCTTCTTTCCCTGCGGGGCAATTGCGTAACACACTGTCAATCAGAATCGGTTACATTTTGACAGTTCAACAACATTCACTGCGTTATTTACGCAATGGATTAGTAATTTGCTTCAAAATGATTCAGATTCCGATTGATAGTGTGTTATACAATTATAGTGCCGTATTATAAATACTACGGCTCATGCCCTGGTTTATAGGAAGCCAGTCACCAAGCTGAGAGCGAGGCTGACTGATCTGGCGTAGATATAAGTACCTATCACCACGAATTTCGTTGATGTCATTTCCCACAGTGATGTAAATCGATGATGGCCCATGAACTTGACAAGAAGTTGACAAGCAACACGCAGCGACAATACTTGGCGTCAGAGATAAAATGATGGAGTAAGCTCCTTCTATAGAAGAACGATATATGCAATCTTCTGGGTGCAGTCGTTCGTTCGTAAACCTTATCCATAGCTTTCCATTAGGCGAAAATGAGTAGGTATCTACAAGAGCAAACCAATCTATATTTGCATATGTAAATAAATAAAAATGAATTGATGTTCGGTGGTAAGCGCACTTGCGAATGGCTCGACAGATTTGGCTATTTCTTGTTCTTTAGGGTGAGTCCACATCTGGCGAATGTGCAGCTTGCGAGCCGTTTGCGAGCTGCACGCGTGCAGTCACGGCAATGGTTTGGTTCGCTCTTTAGCGCAACTCATGCAAGGCTCGTAAAAGGCGTGCGCGCGGCGCGCGATCTGCGCGCACTCAATTCTCGCACTTACAGTTCCGTTTACTGGCTCACAATACTTATATGTTTCAATTAAGCGTAAACAATTCTCCTCCGTCCACTCCATGACAACACGTACTTAGCCTCCAGTAATCAGAAACGAACTGAGCGGATAAGTTATGTTTGTTCTGCGGAAGGAAGACGCGAGCCGCCAGCGCGCCGCCCGCGCGCTGATCGCGTATGGCGCTTAGGTCGCGCGCGAACTGCGCGCGGGCGGCGCAGGAGCGGAGCACGAACAAAAATGCACGCGCGCAGCTCGCGGGCAGCTCGCAAACGGCTCGGGAGCTGCACATTCGCGACACATTCGCCAGATGTGGACGCACCCTAAAAATGTTCGAAATAGTCCGCAATAGGTTTTCATGGATAGAAAACTGGGGAAAAAGTCCTGGATTTTTTTTCATATTCGGGAAAATTTTAACGTCCCTTTTTTCTGTGGGATTTTTGTACTAAAGAATGATTTTTTGGACAGGACGTCTGTCGGTTCAGCTAGTAATTTATAAAAATGTACATAGCATAAGGTACAAACCTAGTATTATACTGCACTAGAGGCAAAACTAGACAGTCCTGCTTTAAGACATCTTTTACCTCTTATAACTTCCACAAGCACTAACAGCCAGCATCAATTATCTTCATTATTCTGACGCAACTTTGACATGTAAGCAGACGAATAGAAGACGATCATGTATGTATGGAGTTCTGTTAGATGAGTGTATGATTATTGTCTTTTATTGTACTAATATAATTGACGGATAGTCGTTTTATGGTAAAATAAAAATAAATAATAACACTTTCTGTTGCCGCCCACAGTACCTGAAACTTGCGCCACAATGCAGCGTGGAGAAGCGAGCTGGTGGTATACCACAGCTGGCGCCACAGGAGAAGCAGCTCAACATTCTGACGTATGAGCTCAAAGAAACCCTGCTGTGCATCAATGTTAGTTCTGCAAATCTTTTTTTATTTATTTATACCATAGAGCACAGAGCACGGAATCGTCACGCTCCAGCAGCGCATAGAGACGGCAGCACAAGTGCAACGGAAGACGGGGGAGGTAGACAAACGTCAAGCTATGTCAAGTACCTATGTGCGTCTTGTCAATCACGCCCCGCCCCCGTCTCACCGCTCGCACACATCAGGCGGTGACTAGCACTTGCACGCTCACTATAACATAATTCGTGTTGCCCGCCGGAATGGCGTTGAGCTGACATATGTCACCGATAGACAATGCAATATCAGAGGCATGTCAGTTGCCTAGACTTTTTAATGGTCGGTACCAGGAAATCGTGTTACTGGTTTTAGTTAAGTTTATATAGAAAACTTATAGTAGCCACGAAAAAACACGTCTGGCTAGCTCAAGAGTTTCACCAGTCAGTGAAAAAATCTAATTGAGGATAAACCTTGTAGATGATTGTAAAAAAAAAAATAAATGAATATCACTAAGAACGTGGGAAACGCACTGCCGTATTTTGATATTTTTGGCGTAAATAAGAAATCACCTAACCTAACTTCATATTTTTTCCACCACCAACTTTTTCTAAGCACTTTTCTGTTTTCCATTACATTGCTTCTGTTGTGATTTCCGAAATTTTCTAAATTTTTCACGCCCGGAATCTCCATACAAATTACTAAGGTGAAAATTTAGAAAAGTTCCGAACTTTTTACGCAAAACAGAAGCAATTTTATGGGAAACAGATAAAAATTAATGGGTTCACCACTGTTCTTTGCAAGTTTTGAGTGATTTTTTTTATTATTTAATAATGAGATGCAAGTTTTATCTTCAATCAATTTTTTTCACTGACTGGTAAAACTCTTGAGCTAGGCAGACGTTTTTTTTCGTGGCTACTACTTCCAATTTTCTAAATAAACTTATCAAAAACCCATAACACGATTTTCTAGTTTTTGAAAGTGTCCATTTTGTAGCTCCTCTGAATGATCTCTGGAGCAAGACGATCTCTGACAGTGTACCTCCTTACCTGATTAGGGTCATGTATTGTACCTATGGACATTTCAGACTATCTCCAAAATGGCCTCACACTGCACACAACACCAATAGCGTCACGCCACTCACTGGTGTTGCTAGAAAATAAAAATGCCACCACAGTGTTGCAATATTATATTTTTACTACTGCCAGTTTTTTTTATTATAATCAATGTCCAAAGGTAAAAGCGTCCATAGGTACAATACATGACTATACCCAAAAATCTGTATGTACATACAAGTATTCCTTTAGAATATACATAAACCATTTTAATCTGTTCACTGTCCCTGAGTCCTGTCTTGTAAAAGAATTTGTGATTCTGTGATTCAATAATGTTAATGATCAGGCAGAATACGATCCTTCTCTGTCAAAAACAAATGTGCGAAATCTGCTTGGAAATCGTAAGCTACATAAATATTTCTATATTCTTTTTAGGGTTCCGTACCTCAAAAGGAAAAACGGAACCCTTATAGGATTACTAGTGTGTCTGTCTATCCGTCTATCATAACCAATTTGCTCCGAATCTAATGGATTGATTAAATAAATGAATTTTGAATATAGAGGTCAATTTTGGGGGCAATAAGAAAATTTAAAAAAAAAAATTTGCAAAACTGTACCGTGTGACATATCAAATAAAAGGGCTTACTGTGAGGGTCTCAAATTTACTTAAATAAATTAAACTTAAATAAAATAAATTGTTTAAAAGTTATTTAAGGAAATAGACGAAAATTAACCACCCCCCCCCCCCCTTATTTCCGAAACTACTGAGCCTAAAATTTTGAAAAAAATACATAAAACCTATAGATTACAGGAAAACCTATAAGAAGTCTGTGGTCTTAAAATAACATGGTAAATCTCATAATATTCAGAATCAGAATCAGAAATCATTTATTTGCAAAGAATGTAGGAAACTAATCATGGTGTTGACGTAAAAAAACAATTGGATCCAGTTCTCTCTACCGTATGGCATGCAACATATAAGTATTATAATATTCATAAATACTGCAAATGTATATAAATCAATAATTATTAGGTAATCATTTTGTAATGTCATACACTTTGAAAAATCAAAGTCACCGGAACAGCAATAATCATGTATACGTATGTATCTAATAATATTGTGCTTACCAACTTACATTTGCAGTTGGAATGTATGGGAGAACATGATTTTCAACTACAATGTTAAGTTTGTTCTTGGGATAAATTCATCCCAACTACGGAACCCTTCATTGTGCGTGGTCCGACACGCACTTGGCCTGTTTTTTTAAACTCGAGCCCTCATTTACACGATGAAAGTTTCTTTCCTGTGGCACACAATAAAATTAAAGCGAATGACTTGCAGCGTGTAAACACTGGTTAGGGTTTTGGACGGTGCAATTTTGATTGTCTAAATTATGGTAGAATGTTACAATTAAATCAAGTCTCATTACATTACATTATATACTCATCTTCAGCTTGCCAGAAAAGGACAGCACGCTGTTCGCGATAATTACGTGAAGAGTGGGACTCACAAGTCCATAGTGGAGTATGAGCAGCTGGAGAGTGAGCTGATAGACGAGAGGGCTCAGCAAGCGGAGCTGGACTGCCTCAACTACCTCGCGCAGAAGAATGTCATTGAACTCTCCAAGAAAGTCCCTACCGAGGCTGATGTGAGTACTCGAAAACGGAAATAAGGGATACTACTTATTAATTCGGCCTACTTTCAACTGTCGTGACACAATATTAAATGTCTAACGTTACTAACCTGTAGGAGGTCGATCGACAGTTGAGGAGAGGATAATGACAAAATTGATTTGGAAATATTTCACAGATAAAAAATGAAAAATTTTGGTGAATTCCGACTTCAATAAATTGTTGACTAATGTTAATTGGTTTTCAATTTACATAGGCCTCAGTATCAGCTCTTATCTTCGCTAAGTCAGAAAATAATTTCTTAATATGGTATATGTGCGTGATCCCGACAGATTTAGAGCGTTTTTACAGTACTTTCATATTTACATATTTCCTTTCTGACAGCAACAAATATAATGATCACTTTGATTTTTACAGTGATGTCAAATCAAAAGTAAAATATCTGTTAAAGGGGCCTTGTAGTGTCATGCGGATTTGCTCACGCACGCGGGATAGGCGAGCTTTAGAAATAGTCAGTCACACAGATATACCGTATGGCGTGTCTATGTATAGGTGATGAGTATTCTGTCATAGTCACTGTCAGAGATAAAAATCCGAACCTTTTCTAAAACTCGTCCCTTTAGAAGAGTCTCGTAATTTCTAGGAGTTAATATACAGGAACTAGGAATGATAGAGAACGCCAACAACCGTCTTCGACGCATGGAGAACAGATTAGACCTGGCCACCAAGAGATTCTGTGTGGTCAATACGGATAACCGACGAGTGAGAGAAGAGATACACAGACTGCTGGTTGAGAGGTTAGTACTGTTGTACGAAACTATTGTTGATAGATGTGCCTTTGTAAGCAAAGATTTAAATCGTAGGGTTCACCCGACTAGAGACACCGCCGTCATCTACCCCGGTCATCAGGGAGAGTGGAACCGGCGAGAGATGTCGTGCGGTGTCCCACAGGGATCGGTCCTGGGGCCGCATTTGTGGGACATCGGGTACGACTGGGTGCTGCGCGCCGACCTCCCTAGCGGTGTCAGCGTGGTATGTTACGCTGACGACACGCTGGTCCTGGCGCAGGGGAGGTCGCACCAGGCGGCGGCTGAATTAGCGACACGCGGGGTTGCGATAGTCGTTGAGAGGATCCGGCAGTTGGGACTCGTGGTGGCTCTGCACAAGTCCGAGGCCATGTGTTTTCATGGTCCTCGGAATGCGCCACCGTCGGGTTCCCAAATAACGGTAGGAGGGGTTCGCATCGGAGTCGAGTCGACGATGAAGTACCTGGGACTCGTCCTCGACAGCCGGTGGAACTTCGTGGAGCATTTCCGACGTTTGGCTCCCAGACTGGAGCGGGCTGGGGCTGCCTTGAAGCGGCTCCTGCCCAATCTAGGTGGTCCAAACGCCTCCTGCCGGAGGCTTTACGCGGGGGTCGTGCGGTCCATGGCCCTTTACGGGGCACCGGTGTGGGCGCGTTCCCTGAGGCTGCGGCCAGTCCGCCGGTTGAACGCGTCCCAGAGGGTCATGGCCATTCGGCTAGTCCGGGGTTACCGCACGGTCTCCGGTGAGGCGGCGAGCCTCCTTGCCGGATTGCCGCCGTGGGATCTGGAGGCGAAAGTACTCGCGCACGTGTGGGAGTGGCGCGAGGAGGCGAAACGCCGGGGCGTAACTCCGCTGCCGCGAGAAATCACGATACAGCGGACAGAGCTCCGGCGGGATCTCATGGCGACATGGAGAGTGCGACTGTCGCAGCCCAGCGCTGGGCACGCCACAATTGCGGCGATAAGTCCCCTCTTTGAGGAGTGGTTAGAGAGGCGCCACGGCGTCCTCACCTTCCGCCTAACGCAGGTCCTCACCGGACACGGTTGTTTCGGGAGGTTCCTATTTCGCATAAGGCGGGAGGAAACGCCCGGGTGTCACCATTGTGTGGATCGCCCAGAGGACACGGTGGAGCATACAGTGGAGATCTGCCCGGCTTGGGCAGAGCACCGCCGTGTTCTCACGGAGGCGATCGGCGGCGGCTATCTCTCGCGTCCGAGCTTGGTCCAGGCCATGGTGCGGAGCGAGAGTGCATGGGAGGCCGTCACCTCCTTCTGCGAAGCGGTAATGCTCGCGAAGGAGGCGGAACGCGTGAGGGAGAGGCAACCTCACGCCCTCAGTCGCCGCAGGAGACGCCCGGGCGGCCCGAGACGGCGGGAATCGATAGCCGATTCCCGGCCACCGTAGGCGCGGGCTTGCGGACGGTGAGTAGTGGGTAGCTTGCCGTCCGGTGAGGACCAGGCCCGGGTCGACGGCGCGTTGTGTTCCACGCGCGCTTGAAACAGATGTCAGCAAGAGATCGGGTCCAATAGGGCCGATGCCGCTGGGGTCGCGGGTTGTTTGAAAAAGATACCGTGCATAGGCAACTGAAGGAACACGGGTGGGTTTTAGTCAGTAAAAAAAAAAAAAAAAAAAAAGGTTCACCCGACTGCGTCAAGAGATCACGTTTCGTCGACAATTTCAATATTATTGTCTCGCTTAATCATAACGATAATCATATCTGGGTCATTCTTCTTTTTCATCGAGAATTATATGTCCCCTCCGAAAAATAATAATCGTTTTTCTTCCTAAATACATTATTTCAGAATATTTTTTTTTTCAAAAATTCTTTTGACAAAACGGAAACCATTAAAATAATCTTAAACACTTCCGTTTTTATTATCAAGTACACCGTTTTACAAAACAATTGTGACATAATTATCAAAGTATGAAGGAGTTGTTGTCGGTAGTATAGAACTTTTGTTGGGACGTGATTTAGGTTCAAACACAGATTTAGGGTAAACAGTACTGTCATCCGCGTACCCAACAATACCATGTATGGTGTAGGGAAAATCCACCTTTAATAAATTTTTATCTCAAGGTGCAACTAATGGTCGATCGACGTTGGCCAGTCGCTATTGATCATCAAAACAATATTCTTAAATAATCAATAGTCGATCACTGAACGTAGGTAATCCAGCTGCCATGCAATGCGCCGCACAGGATGGATCTGAACTTCAGATTCAGATTTATCTGGTATTGCGCATGACAGCTGTTAAGCTGGTATCAGACGCTTCACTCGAGTGTATAGTTCACTCGAATGAATGTTCATTTTTGTCTCATTCCACGTTCACACGACTCCGACAAAATTACGTCGTCATTCATCATCATTTAATTATCAGTTTTCGATCATTCGGTAAGCGAGTGACGAAGCCGACCGGACACTGCCGAAATCTAACTTCGTTGGACCGGTTTCACTAACGAACTCATTTTACGGTTGGAGAAATTTATTTCTGAATAAGAAATTATAAAGATTTCACTTACTCGAGAACATTTTTAAAACACTATATTAAGAACTTTGACACACAAACTTTTTTTTTGTTTTTGTTTGTAACAAATCATTTACGTAGGTACCTAATAACATTTATTTTCATTTCGTACGTAAATTAATAACATTAAATCACAAAACTTTAAACTTTTTTCACTTTAACTTGTTTGTGTTCAGACGTTTCGCTTCGAATGAAAGATAATAATGCAAACGGTTGACGCAGGGACGGCTTCAACATCCAATGGAATCGCACCATAGGCAAGCTGGTAAAGGGAAAGTTGTACCTCATGGACATATTCGAGATAGCCACCACGGCCTTCGCGAACAGGGACGAGTGCTGTCGGAAACTAGAGGCTCTGAAGTGGAAAGGACTATTCCAACTGAATAGGGATATTTCTGTACGTATTTTGAGAGCTACAGAATGTTTTGAGAGCTACAATATGATTTTTGAGAGCTACAATATGATTTTTGAGAGCTACAATATGGTTTTCGAGAGCTACAATATGGTTTTCGAGAGCTACAATATGGTTTTTGAGAGCTACAATATGGTTTTTGAGAACTACAATATGGTTCTTGCATCATTTTACAGTCAATCAACCAACACAGCCTATCGCTAGTCCACTGCTTGACATAGGCGTCTCCCATGCTAAGCCACAACACCCTGTTTTCCGCATCCAGTCTGTCCCAGCTAGCTTTTAAGGCTGTCGGTCATTTAACAGTAGGTAAGCACCTGCACCCTAATAGCACGCTACCAATCGGAATCGGTTTCATTTTGACAGTTCAACAACATTCATTGCGTTATTTACGTTGTTGAGCAGACAAATTTTTCGACAATATGAAGCAATGGATTAGCAATTTGCTTCAAAATATTTCAGATTCCGATCGATACAGTGTTACGCAATTAGGGTGCCGGCCGTTACTATGACAACTCAAAAAGCTTTGGAAAGAGGCAACACAGGTATGCTATATGGTATGAGATAGAGATCACGCTCTAGGTATGTACTACAAAGCGGAACTTTTTGTAATGTCTTCACGTCGTACATAACACATAACTTGTACAAAGATGATTTTTTTCGAAACATTCTTGCAGGAGATGCAATCTTTTGAAGGTGAACTGAATCACCTGGCGAAGCTAGAAGAGTTCCTGCGAGTAAAAGGTTCTCGGAGAATCTGTGAGGCAGATGAGATTGAGGAGATGAAGCGGGTGGACGAGATACAGGCTTGCGAACGAGACATCGCCAGACATGACGCCTTACTTGATTCAATATTTGTAAGTGAAGTTTCTGCGATTAAGCATTGTATCGTCGTATTACTTATGTTATGTTAAGACTGGCAATGGTCGTAAAATACTTGAAATAAATGTATTTAATACAGGTAATTTACGGCCATACATCAATTTTGTTCAGTTTGTCAAGCCGGGTTTTTACCGGGTGTTTTTTTTTTTAGAAATTGTTGTACTGCTTTAATAATGCGCCCTAAATTGCCTAGAAAGTATAATAGGGTCCTCCTAAAATTTATACTTATATCCAGAGTCCGCTTCTTCCGCACGTTCAAGTTTTCAAATTTGTTTTTTTAGGCTTACGCTGGGTCCGACAATGTGCCTACAATCATTAACCGCTTTCAAATAGCTGAGATTGAGAACTTCTCCTGCTTCATCTTACTGTGCGAAGTCCAGCAGGAAGCTATTCTCCTCAGGAGGGAAGTGGAAGCGTTAAGGCAAAAGATTTGTGAGTTTTTTTTTATGAACTTTCAGTCGCTTATCATTTAATAATTCATAATTAACTAGCTTTTGCCAGCGGCTTCGCCCGCTTGGATGTTGGAAATTATCCCACGGGAACCGTACATTTTCCAGGATAAAAGTATCCTATGTGCTATTCCAGACTATAATCTATCTCTTTGCCAAATTTCATCCAGATCCATTCAGCCATTCTGGCGTGATTGAGTAACAAACATCCACCCATCCAAACTTTCACATTTAATCAGTACCCACCCACTAGACACACCTAAATGAATGCCTAATTTAATGCTTATATTAAATTAGGCATTCATTTAGGTGTTGTGCGCTGTTAAATTTTCAACGCTTATCTCAGCGTTGAAAATTCAACAGCGCACAACATTAAAGAGGTCCGAAGAGTATTGTGCAGGCTAGACGTGAACAAGGCCAGCGGGCCTGATGGCATTCCAGCGAGAGTGTTGAGGCAGTGTGCGCCTGAACTGTCTCCTGTATTGACATGTTTGTTTCGCCTCTCTCTTGAAAAAAGAACGGTGCCGAAGTCCTGAAAGCTTGCACAACCAGTGCCCAAAAAGGGTGACCGTGCAGACCCTGCCCATTACTGTCCGACCGCCTTTACCTCCATTCTGTGCAAGGTTATGGAAAGGGTACTGAACAATAAGTTGCTGATCTACCTTGAAGACAATGATCTCCTCAGTGGTCACTACTCAGTGGTGCTGTGGCACTGCTCTGTGGTCGTCAATATGACTTTCGCCGGGGACGGTCAACTGGCGATCTTCTTGTGTATGTCACGCACGGCTTGGCGAAGCCATCGAGAAGCAAGGCGAATCACTGGCTGTATCGCTTAACATTTCGAAGGCCTTTGACAGGGTCTGGCACGCTGCTCTGCTCAGCAAGCTTCCTGCTTATGGCATCCCAGCTGATTTTTGTAGCTGGATATCAGATTTCCTTAAGTGAACGGTCGATCAGAGGAGTTGTTGACGGCTGCTCTTCTGACCTTATTTGATGCCTGAGTTCCTCAGGGGTCTGTTCTCTCTGCAACTCTTTTCCTGCTGCACATCAATGACCTGCTTCGGCCTGGTATTGTTGGGTACGCAGATGACAGTACAGTTTCAGAGAGATACTTGTCCAGCGCAAAAACCAGCGGGGCCGAAGTTTGTTCCTTGAGAGGCCATGGTAGTGGGGTGATGATAATCTGGTCTTTTTTAACGCCCCCAAAACACAGCGTGTCTTTTAACCGCTAAAAAGAGTCGTTTCGCCCAAACTCCTACTTTTCGGGGTACATCTGTTCCTGTAACTGATCGACTTGAGCTCCTAGGCATGGAGTTGACATCTGGTCTCAACTTCGGCGCCACCATCGAGTGCAAGGCCCAAACTGCGGCTAAGAAACTGGGCATCCTAAATAGGGCGAAGCGATTCTTTACGCCTGGGCAGCTTTTAACCCTTTACAAAGCGCAAGTCCGATCCTGCATGGAGTATTGCAGTCACCTTTGGGATGGATCAGCTAAGTACCAACTAGCCGCGCTTGACTCTGTGGAACGCAGAGCTAAGAGGCTCATTGGCGAATTAAAACTGGTGGATGCCAAGCTTCATAGCTTGGCTCATCGCCGCAAGGTTGCCTGCTTGTCGGTCTTCTACAGATTGTACTTCAGAGAGTGTGCCCGAGAACTCTACGACCTCATTCCACCGGCCGCCTTCTACCAGCGGACATCTAGACGCACTGCCAGTTACCATCCCTACCTGGTTGCTATTCCACCAATTCGCCCTAAGCGCTTCCAAATGTCTTTTATAATGCACACAGCAAAGGAGTGGAACTCACTACCTGTGTCTGTGTTTCCGAACGCATACAACCCTAATCTCTTCAAAGTGAGAGTGAACAGGCTTCTTCTGGGTAAGCTCACTCCATTGTCGACTTTGTCTTTGTCACCTCTGACCTAGACTAGAGTCAAGAGCAAACCCATCACAAATTAAAAAAAGCCCTTAAAGTTGAAAATCCAACAGCGCGCTTTTATGTAGACATGCAAACGAGCATTATTATCTAGTACCTAACATTAGGTACAGACGCCAGCACATCAAGCTACCTGAAACTGTCAAATCTTCCCAATCAACCTTCAACCTAAACCTAATGCTTCAGCGATAAAGTTGAAAATCTATTAAAGAAAGACAAATTGTAGTAGCTTGATGTGCTGGCATCTGTACATCATGCCAGTACTCCTTAGAAGGTTAGATTACTTATACGCCTTAAAAGCTGAACAGATTATGATGAAAGGCACACAAGTAGCTGGTAAAGCATGACCTGGGTTAGGACGTAGGATACCTTTTATCTCGATAGTAAGTACGTTCCCGTGGGACAACTACGGAGCTTTACGCGGCTGAAACCGCTGGCAAAAGCTAAAGTGCTACAAGAATCTTTTGGCGCTTAAATGACATTGACAGTAGGGCGCTGTTGTAAACATTTGTCATAATGTTTTGTGAAATTGTATTGAAAAAACATGATGGCGGCGGTAGTTCTGATTTTGGCCGCGCGCCAAAAGATAAAAGATCTTTTAATAATAGGTAGGCAATGAAATTGCCGATTTTTTATACCAAGGTAGTCTGAAGATCAATGTCTTTAACTCTATTTTAGAATTGCAAATTCAAATTAGTTTTATAATATAGCATGACATTTAAAAAAAAGAAATCAGTTGTTCACTTGTTTTCCCGCCGTTCGATTTTTCTTTGTATCGATGTTTCTGTAACCATGGAAAAGTCTAAATTGCGCGCTATTTTCCAATACGAGTTCCGTCGTGGCACCAACGCAGCACAGACAGCACGCAATATTAACGACCGCAAGTGAACTAACGGTGCGTTTTTGGTTTGATCACTTCCGTTTTGGAAATTTTGATTTCAACAATGAGCCCCGGGGGAAAATTTCAAATCCAACGAAGTGGTGTCAAAACGCCTTTAAAGAACTTATGGATTTCCGTTCCCAGGATATCTATAGCAGAAGTATCAACGAACTTTCATTAAAATGGCAAAAGTGCATCGAAAATATTTCTTTAAAAAAATTGTTTGATTTTTTTTTATGTAAATCGGCATTTTTATAGGTAAAGACCTAATATTCCGAATGTAATGTCTAATGTTCCGAATTCCAGTTGACCAGCGCGATATAAATGAGGCACTGGAAGAGCGGCAAGACAAAAAAATAGCAGCCATGACGAAGCAGGTGGAACGTCTACGAGCGACAACACAACGAAAGCAGGATGAAAACAATATGGCCGATGCCACTACGACAAAAGTGCTGAGGGGCATTGACGATCTTGTAAGGTGAGCAGCATTATGATATATAATATAATATAATATAATATACTATGGCATATATAATATAATATGACAATAGCGGTTGACCACTTTTCAGCCTTACGCCCTCGATGATGGATTTCTCTCTCTCTATCTATTTTTCTTTATGGCAATGGTGTGGATATTGAAAATTCTACCAATGTCAGAAGTGTTAAGAGAAAAAGTGCGAAAAACTAAATCCAGTACTACAATTAGGATTTACGAATAATTTAATGTGAAACTTTTTGACGGATACAGTCCACAAACTTATCTGGCCCGGTGAGAGTGTCGCTGTTGTCGCATTTGGTGTAGGTAGCCAGTAAAAATAAATTTTGTAATAAAGTGGGTAAGCAAGTTAATGTAATAAAAACATTTTAGTCCAAATCTTGAAAACTACTGAACCGATTTTTCAATCCGATTAATAGCTTAAGAGAAATGCGTGGCCATACATACATACCTATAAAAATTTGTATATTTGTTTGGAAGCCGTAATAGACTATTATACATATATATGTAAATACAGGATGCTCGGAAATTCGACCTATTCCTTGAATGTGGTTGTACTAGAGGTAATTTCCAATAAATTAAGCCCGTCAACTAGGGGTCGTAAATTAATGGTTACCGAGTTACGGAGGTTTTTAGATTATTGTTCTTTTCAGGCTGGTCACCAAAAACAAATAATTTAACAATAACTACTTCTCTCTCGCCACGCATTTGTTATTTTTCTGACTGATGATAAATGAGTAATCATTTATTTTAAAAAAATACATGCCCTAAATTCCTATAATTTCAGAAATAAAAGGTGGTAAGAAAACCTTCTTTATTTTATAATTTTTGAAATTTTAGTTAACAATTTTTTCTAGATACAAAGTGACATTCTGCTTCTCCGTTTTTGACATCACACCGTAGAAATTCTTCGACAATTTGCCATTTTTCCTTTCGTTTTTAGCGATCATTGTCTAGGTCCTTTTTTGTGGTGACTATTTCGGAAGAAATTTTTCTTTCCGAATTGTCAAAATCGCACTGATAATGGGCATTGTTCATATTTTTTTATATATTGTAATTTAAAAACCATTTCAAGGAATAGCGTTACTGATCATTACGGACTAATTAATCATGAAAAATATTCATATTTTATTAATATTTTCGATAAAATACGATTGACCTTGTTTGCCCTTCAAATTGTGTTAGCTTTGGCCATACAGTTTTGTTTTGTTGCGTCAGAAAATAAAAAAGTAAGTGGCAAGTATTGTCTATAGTCTGTCGTGTCAATGTCAAAAATATAAACAAATTGGTTTACATTAAAATCTTTTACAATATTTCAATATTCTTGCGACTTGCCTCATAATCTCGTATTATCTATTGTGCTTCGTTCCAACTTGCAGCAATAATAGTGCAAACAAAATGTTTGTTCGTATTAGAGAAGACTTGCGAGAAAAGTGGTGTCGTGATGTAGGCGTGGAATATTACAAGGTTTATACAATGTATTATTGTTGCGAAGATTACATCTTCCAAAACCACTTTCCGTTTAAAACTTGCTACTGTTTCGGACGAAATTTCGAAAAATAAGATTGTATTTGTAAATAAGAAAACCGGTCATCTATCATATGATACCCCACATGCTGTAGTAGCCCCACTTCGAATTCTTAAGACCCCCTTTCAGTCCCTGTTGCAAAAAATATTTGTATTTTTATTTCCTTCTTATTTTAAAATAGTTGGGCAAACGTCATCGACCGAGCCAAGGGAGGCACTTTTTAAGGTTCCGACAACCCGTACAAACTTATTAAAGTTTGCACCGGTGATTCGGGCAGTAAGAATCAATGGTGTCTCTCGGCGTTTGGACATATTTTCTTGCTCTTTGGCGGAATTCCATTAGATATCCAGCTGTGACAGACTGAGTCGCACCATAAGAGTTCCTTTATCATTTTGGCCGTACCGTAACCCTAATAACATTGATTCGATTTTGTACGAATTGTGACGTCTATTGACACTTTGACAGATGTGAGATGGATGATGTTGTGTTGATAGATTTAAATTTTTAATTATGTACTAGTGAGGCAACAGCACATACTTTTGTGCACCCTGATGACGTCACCTACCTTGAAAATATAAAATATTTTATTGAGCCAATCATCAAAATATTCAAATTAGTTTCTCAAAATGCTCTAAATTTTCAAAAAATAAAATAAAATGTAATGGTTAAAAATTTTAGACAATCCCCATTGTCTAGGGTAGAGAAGATAATTTGCGCCATGCTAAAGACAGTAGAAAACTTTCTACTCGACGGCTGCAAAGTATATACGGTTATCTACAAAATCATTATATTTTTTCTTTTCTTTTGCTTATATCTCGAAAACGGTGTGTCCTATCGCAAAAATAATGA
This sequence comes from Dicycla oo, assembly GCA_948252095.1. Classification (NCBI taxonomy): domain Eukaryota; kingdom Metazoa; phylum Arthropoda; class Insecta; order Lepidoptera; family Noctuidae; genus Dicycla; species Dicycla oo. The sequence continues at coordinate 25,468,357 of OX411729.1, read as the reverse complement.
AATGTTTGCCCCCCTTAATAAAATCCATAACCCACTGGTTATGGATTTTATTAAGGGAATATGTACCATTAACCAATCCTATCGAGTAGGGTATCAAAATAAAGGAAATTAAAACGGGATTATAAAAATATATCAAACTAAAAATCAAAAGTCATTTATTCAAACTAGGCTGAGAATCAGCACTTTTCGAAAGTCAAAATTACATAAGACAGTCCCCCAAAACGTCCGCCCTTCACCACTTCCTAGTGCTTTAGCTGAGGAGAAGAAGTGGCGCAACAAACTCCCCAGCAGCACAGCTGTCTGTTCAGTAAAAAAAAAAAAAATTCTATACAACACTGCGCAAAATAATATATCCAAGTATGCCTGTGATACCAAAATTCAAAAGATTATATGTAGGTAATTCTTGTTTTTCTCTTTTCAGTTATGTGTTTGTGAAGTCGGGCTTTTTGTTTTTTTTTTATTATGATTTCCTTTAGAGGTTTATGCAAATGCTATGAAATCGGGCGTTATCCAATATAATCAGTGTTGGCTGATGTAAATTAGGCAGAAGTTTATCGGTCGGTATTTTTTGAAATTCTTACTGTTCATTTATTGTATAATCAGGACTATTATCGTACAGAAGACCTTATTTCTAAAATAATTTAGGCACTTAATAATCACTACTGTTCTACAAAAACGGATACAAAAAATATGCATCATCACACGAACACACCTTACACGACTACACATACCCCCACAAAACACCCCCTCTCATACATCACATCACTCCACTCCACACCACACTACACCATACCACACCCCATCCTACTCACACAGCCATCCCCCTTTTGCACACATACTTACCAACACATTCATATTCATAGTTACATCAGGTCATTATGGGTTTATTAACACGCATACATAAAAGTTCCTTTTGTACACGAAGTTACAGTAGAACACTGACTCATAGGTCACAGGGTTCCCCTAGTTTAGGAGGCAGGATTTTTCACTATTTGTGCAGCTTTTTCCCAAAATTCCAATGTACCTAAATGAAATGTATTGATTTTGTATACAAAGGTATTTTGTTTCAATAAACTTTTTTTTAATTTTTTATTTCGTCGTGATAATCGCCACTTTTTGTATTCGAGTGGAACACTTAACAAAGCATTATCCACAAACCCTGCTTGTCCTCTCGCATGAACAATAATCGATCTGTTTCCTTTGGACACTGGGTCACCGTCAATTTCATCACTCTGCCAACAGCGTCCAGCTGTATGAGATGCGAATATAGGTCTCGTCCAAAAATATGACTGGTTTTTGTTCACCTCGTTCATACTCGTTTAATTTTTTCAAGATAATTTGCTCGCCATGCTGAAATATCATTTCGTTCTATTAGAATTTTTCTGTTCGATTTGGTTTTCTTGTAACGAAATCCAATTATAGGGAGTATTATCTGAAGAGTTTCTCGGCTCCCTTTAATTTTTTTTTCTTCTTGGAACACATTTAATGACTTTGGCATTGAGAGAATTTCTTTCCGCATAGTGATTTTTTCTTCTTATGACACCGAGACTGAAATCATCCGCTTCAATTTTACCTTTCATCCTTTTCCTTTTCTTTCCAGGCGTGGAAACTTTTGTTCTAGTTACATCTGCCTGTTCTTTTCCCTTCACAAGTTTTCTAACAAATCGCTCCCCAACACCTACAACAGAAGTAAAGAAAAATTTTAAAAATCATACGTACAGACGCCAGCAGGTCAACCTACCCGAAACTGTCAGATTTTCCCAATCAACCTTGAACCTAATGCCTTAGCAATAAAGTCGACAATCTATTAAAGAAATCTGACAGATTGTAGTAGCTTGATGTGCTGGAGTCTGTACATACACTTCATTACACTAGCACGTGCGAAACAGTGTATTCGTGGAATTTATTTTCAAAAGCTGACAACACTAACCTGTGACGGCAGCTAGGTACAGCATACAATTTTTCAAACGGTATTATCGGTGTCTGAAGGCGCTTTTCTTCCTTCATAAAATCTAAGACTTGTAATATAACGTTGCTCGCATCACTTTTTAAAGCTTTCGGCATTTTTCACTAGCTATAACCACTAAACGAATAATAAATACACAAAACAACCAATGGCGGATATGTCAGCGAATGGCAGGCAGATTGATATTTCAAAATGGCGTCGTTAGTTCCTCTTTTGGCCACCGGGCCAGATAAGTTTATGGCACTATACACATCAAGAGCTAGGGCTACATAGAGAGTCTTGAAGTGAAAATAAATAAATGATTATTTCCTATAAAACACTTGAACATACAAATACCTCTCCTACTAATATTATATCGTTTGGATGGATGGATGTTTGTTACTCAATCACGCCAAAACGGCTTAACGGATCTGGATGAAACTTGGCACAGAGATAAATTATAGTGTGGAATGGCACACAGAACTCTTTTTATCCCGGAAAAATGTACGGCTCCCGTGGGATAATTTTCAACATCCAAGCGGGCGAAGCCGCTGGCAAAAGCTAGTATTTTCATAATTTAAAGACATACTTACAAATAAATCTCAATATAAATAAATCTGGTTTATTGTAGTTAAAAAATTCTACGTTGTTACGCAATCTCTCGCAGATTAGCGAAATGCGACTGCACCCCGCTGATGTCTCTCCTCGGGAACCACAAGGAGGTGACCAAGTGGAACGTCTCCAAGTTTCTCAGGATCCTGGAGGCTGAAGTTAAGAGTCTCATTGAAGTTGTATACGGTGCTGTTAAGGTTTGTGATGACATTCTAGATTTTTTAAATGGCTAACTCTCATAAAACAACAACCTCCGTTCTTCTTTAGATACTTTCCTGATAAGTACCTATATTTTTTCATAAAGTGACATGAACGTAGCGAAATAGATAAATAACATGGGAACCTTAGCACACCTCCGCCGCGAAGCCGCAGTAGTTCAATTCAACTGACTCACATGATGTTCCGCTAATCGAATCGCGAACATCATGCAGTTTTGTGGATTCGCGGCGGAGGTGTGCTAAGGCCCCAAATTAAATGTATTTTGACGGGTTTTTACAATAATTACTATAACACTGTGACACAAGGATCATTTGATTTGGCGCTAATCTGAACTAACGCCACCATCTTGATTTTTCAATAATTTCACAAACGTTATCCAAAAACACTTCTCGGTCAAATGTCATTCAAGAACTAAAAGATCCTTGTAGCACTATAAACACAGCGCCTCCAATACATTTACAAAGATGATTGTCGACCATCGGTCTTGTTGACTATTTTCGGTCCGTCACACTATGTTGTTATCTTTTTTTTTATTGTTAACATCTAACTATTATGTTTTTTTCTGATAGCCACCAGCGCCAACGCCTAAAGCCCGCAAAGGCTCGATTGGAGCGACAAAACTTGTAGCAGATCCGTACGTAGAGATCATAAAACCGAACAGGATTGACAAGCTTGTACCTTACCAGCCTTGTGCATAGTAAGTATAACATTACACATAGAACTTTTGGAAACCAGTGGCGTAATACAGTAGTACTTTTTACCTCATGAAGCGACACGTGCTTTACTTGTTTTACTAAGTGTACAGACACGCTGTGAATGTGTGTGTAAACGCAAGAGCTCTCGGCTCGGTACCGTTCGAGACAATGGCGAAGTTGGAAGTGTGTGTGTTTTATGTGCTGCCGCTACTTGTCTTCACGTACATATTCACAGCGTGTTTTTACACTTGGTAAACACAAGAAATACGCGTGTCGCTTCGTAAGATAAAGATGCTGCGCCACCGGGTGGTGCGTCATCGGGTCCAGAGTGCCCGGGCCTAGTGCCAGGCGCGGGTACGGGACGGGGGGGGATTGTCGTTTATGATAAAACCCCGAGCTTTCGACCAACCTTTATTTTCTCCACCACATCTCTATACATAAACATAAGTTTTATAAACTGTATTTTTAATGTTCCGTACCCAAAGGGTAAAAGGGGGTTCACCTTTTTCTTGCGGGTCTTGATCTAGTAATATAGTCTGTACAAAGTAAAAACCGGCCAAGTGCGAGTTGGGCTCGCGCACGAAGGGTTCCATACCATTATCTATAAAAACGGCAAAAATTCACGTTTGTTGTATTCCATACAAATTCCTCTTAAATATTTATTTTATTCTGTTTTATAGTATTTGTTGTTATAGCGGCAACAGAAATACATCATCTGTGAAAATTTTCAACTGTCAGATCACGGTTCATGAGATACAGCCTGGTGACAGACGGACAGTGGAACCTTTAGTAATAGGGTCCTTATACACTGTACCTACGCTTTCAGAACGAATATCAAAATAAATATTCTCAGAAAGTATACACGATTTGCGCGTATACTTTCTAATACTAATTTAATGAATTATTTGGGAAATATACAAGGCTAGGACCAACATGTACTGACATTGTATAGATTTAGGATGTAAACATGTAAAAGTATTTACAAAATATATCACTGTATAATTATGAACTTCGTTAGTTATAATCTATCGGTATTAGAATATAAACTGTCGAAAAATTGTGAATGAAACTAATGCGTTAAATTGTAATTGGTTTGTTGCACAAACCAATTACAATTTAACGCATTAGTTTTATATTTTTTATAATAATCCATGGGAAACCGACAAATTGTGAACTGGTATCAAACTTGTTGGCGACGTAACGTAACTTACGTTGTTGGAATATACCTACAGGGTGAATTTTCAAGTGGGCGTGGATGGCCAAATCCGAAACTATGAGGAATAGCGAAAAGCACTCAAAGGAGTCTCGGGCTCGATTTTGATGAAAATTAAAACTGCATCATAGGATTTTTTTAAAATCAATATCATAGTTTAATAGGTAGGTAACATAAGGAAAAATAAAAAGTATTTTGTTAAAAATTTGCTCTTTCCTTTAGTTAGCCGTATGTCTTCTTTTGTATGTCACGCACTGCTGTGGCGAAGCCATCGATAAACACGGCGAAGCACTTGCTGTATCGCTTGACATCTCGAAGGCCTTTGACAGGGTCTGGCACGCTGCTCTGCTCAGCAAGCTGCCTGCTTATGGCATCCCAACTGATTTTTGTAGCTGGATATCAGATTTCCGTACTGAACGGTCGATCTGAGTAGCCGTCGTAGGGTGCTCCTCTGACCTTATGGCTATTGATGCCGGCCGGAGTTCCTTAGAGGTCTGTTCTCTCTGCAACTCTCTTCCTGCTGTACATCAACGGCCTGCTTCAGCCTGGTATTGTTGGATACGCAGATGACAGTAGAGTTTCAGAGAGATACTTGTCCAGCGCAAAAACCAGCGGGGCCGAAGTTCGTTCCTTGAGAGAGGTCAGATTTGACCTTAAGCCTTGTCTCCCATTGGGGTGATGATAATCTGGTCTCTTTTAACGCCACCAAAACACAGGCTTGTGTTTTTGCCGCTAAAAGGAGTCGTTTTGCTCAAACCTACTTTTTGTGGTGCATCTGTTCCTGTAACTGATCGGCTTGAGCTCCTAGGGATGTAGTTGAAATCTGGTCTCAACTTTGGTGCACCATCGAGTACAAAGCCCAAACTGCGGCCAAGAAACTGGCATCCTAAATAGGTTGAAGCGATACTTTACGCCTGGACAGCTATTAACTCTTTACAAAGCGCAAGTCCGATCCTGCATAGAGTATTGCAGCCACCTTTGGGATGGATCAGCTAAGTACCAACTAGCCGCGCTTGACTCGGTGGAACGCAGAGCTAAGAGGCTCATTGGCGACGTAAAACTGGTGGATGCCAAGCTTCATACCTTAGCTCATCGCCGCAAGGTTGCCTGCTTGTCGGTCTTCTACAGATTGTACTTCGGTGAGTGTGCTCAAGAACTCCACGACCACATTCCACCGGCCCCCTTCTACGCACTGCACTAGACGCACTGCGAGTTACCATCCCTACCTAGTTGCTATTCTACCAATTCGCACTAAGCGTTTCCAAATGTCTTTTATAATGCGCACAGCAAAAGTGTGGAACGCACTACCTGCGTCTGTGTTTCCGAGCGCATACAACCCTAATCTCTTCAAAGTGAGAGTGAACAGGCTTCTTCTGGGTAAGCTCACTCCATCGTCGACCTCTCTGTCGCCTCCGACATAGACTAGAGTCAAGAGCAAACCAATCTTAAATTAAAAAAAAATGTCATTACTTCCCAGAATTCGATTCTTATTAGAGACACTATCGAATGGTGTAATAATACAGTGATTTTTTTTTTTTCAAAATCACCGGCTTCAATTCCTGCCTAGAAATATTGATTTTTCAAAAAATTCAATGATGCTGTTTTAGTTTTCATCAAAATTAAGCCTGAGACTCCTTTGAGTACTACTCGTATTAGCTAATCCTCATAGTTTTGAATTTGGCCATCCACGCCCACTTGAAAAATTCACTCTGTATACGCGATAAGTGCGAAATAGCCATGTATACTTTCTAAAAAATCGATGCGTTTACAATTTGAAACTATACGTGAGCAGTCCCAACCTTTACATTCCAGGACCTATACCTACTCTAATAAAAAGCGTCACTATGCCAAATTATCATGGCGAATGAGCAGCATGTCCTAATGTTAAAACTTGATTACCTACCATACCCTCAAATCGTTCATGCAGAATGTCCATCGTGGCATTCGCTGAATGACAGTAGCGCCATCCTGCTAGAACTACATGTCGTCCACGTCCATATCGTTCAATTTGGGCAAAAGAAATTGGTTACCATTGATCTGTAGCGCTCGCCGCTGACGGTGATAGCCTCACTAACGTCGTTTTCGAAAAAGTACGGACCAATGACGGCCAAATTCAGCCAGATCTATGCGGCAGAGTCATTGAAAATTGGGCCTCTCGGATCCGTGCCACCGTGGATATTTAGACGATATCGTATTCCATAAACACTGCCATACATAGGTCTTTCAAATAAAAAAGGACTTTGTTAATCACTCACACACAGTTTTTTTTATTCTATTTCAAAGTCGACAACACAATTATAAAGGGTTTCCCAATAAGGGCGTTATTGGGAAACCCTTGGATGCAAAGAAATCGTTTGCCACCGTAAGAAAATTTGAATTTCGCGGGCTACAATTTAAACATTTGTGAAATTGTCACAGAAATTGAAAAAACAGGATGGGCGCGGGCTGCCGATTAGTTCCGATTTTATCTGTTGTATTACTTAAAAACTAAAGCACTAAGAAGTGGAGAAGGGCGTGCGTTTTGGGGGTCTTAGGTAATTTTGTCGTTCAAAAGTGCTGATTCTCAGCCGTAGTTTGAATAAATGTCTTTTGATTTTAATGATTTTTTTTTGTTTTAGTTGCGTGGAGGACTACATAATGAACCTTGTGTTCGAGACGCCAGCGGTGCCAGCCGACAAAGAATACGTCGATTACATATTCCACCTCGAGGATATTAACACCAAATTCGATATCTATACCCTCACTATTCCTGCGTAAGTGAACATCAAAACATACAAAACATCAGACTAACAGCATGACGGCCTGTTAAACTACGTAATCGCATATTATCGAAAGCTCTGCATTCATTTAAAAAGTTGAACTCAAGTACCTAGGTACTTACCTACTATAACGCTTTCCGAAGGGATCGTTACTTTACTTCGGGATCAAAGTTTATAAATAACTATAACTCTTTATATTGTTTCTATTTCTTATTATATCTCTTTAAATCAACGCGCCTACATTGGCTGAGGGGGCCCGATAGTGTTTCTCGCGCTGCCTGTTAGTAAAAGATAGCGATTCTCTAATTTTAGTTTAGTTAAAGGTGCCGATTCTCTTGTTCAATAACTAAACTAAAATTAGGGAATCGCTATCTTTTACAAACAGGTAGTGCGAGAAAAGGACGGTTATATCTATGAAGTAATAATAATAAGATAATAAGTTACAGATGGCAAACTAGTTTACGCGCTTCACCGTGTTTTTAGTCGACATGTTTTTCGTTTCGTTTAAACTTGTATGGAAATATTAGTTCAACTAAATTTGATAGCTCTAATTTACGTCCGTCTCTTTCTTGTTTTATTAGAGAGAAAAAGTTAGCACTAAACTTAATTTAGACTAAAATTAAGTTTAGTTTGTGCACAAACACAACAGAATCGGCACCATTGCCGTACTTCTCTCGCGCTCCATGTTACTAAAAGATAGCGATTCTCTAATTTTAGTTTAGTTATTGAATAAGAGAATCGGCACCAGTTTCATTGTTTTGTACGCACAATATAGGTTCCAAATCCTACTGTTGTCCGTTAATTCACAAATCGGAAACATTCCAGTAACACAAACGGTGGCATAAATCTTGAACAATAATAAAATGGTGTCGGCTTTACATTTAACCCTTTACCAGGCATAGGGAATATATTATTCGCCACCAATTCTTTTCGTGGATTCTGACAAAATAATTTAGTAGAAATTATTTAGCAGAAACTATTTTGTCAGAAACCACGAAAAGAGTTGGTGGCGAATATGGTCCCTATGCCGCCTAGTGTTAGGGTTGTGAATTAATGTATTTTTTATTGCTTTGCAGTAAACGCCACCCATTCCGAGGAAAGAAAGATTGAAAAAAAGAATGGAGAAAGTACTACCTCTACCAATATTATATTTTTCTATTTATATTATAATCATCGTTAAATAATTATCATAATAGGTATTTACAGCTAAGCTGATTATTGTATTATACATTTTTGGCAAATTTAGTTCTGGATTTTTGTGGATGTTGTGTTGTAAAAAGTGTTATATAAATATACATAATAGTATTTCCAATGTTATTTTATTAACTTGCTTCTGCCCGCTACTTAGTTCTCGTGGAAGTACACAATAATAATGTAGGTACCAAAATAACAGCCATATGTTTATAAAACTATCTCGAACCCTGACCCACCGCGTCGCATCGCATCGCCCGCCCGCGCTATTACTTTCGCTGTATTGCTGTTTCCTATAGGAAAGCGGCCGTAACGGCTGTCATGAAAATCTGTCATTTTCACCCCGCCCCCCAAAGATTTAAATCGCTAGATTTGCTCTCACCGTACAATCACAAGAAAAAGTGTACATACTGAAAAGAGCGAGCTCACATTATTAAACAGCGTTTCCATGATAAGTGAAGTCACTGCGTCATTGCGTGTCAGAGGTGTCAAGACGCGGTAGGGTGAATCTATTTAAATATTTGTCGCTGCTGTCTACGGTCATGCTACGGACGGTCACTGTCATCATTTTCATGACAGCAGTCAGTCAATACGGCCGTTAAAGCGAAAGCGCCAGGCTAGCCCGCGAAATTCAAATTTACACTTTTTGCAATCTGCAAGTCAGCATTAGATTGTATGTTGATCAAAATATGATTCGCGACCCTAACAAATATGTATTTACATAATTATAATAATAAAAATGAATACAACTCTTTAAGATCAGGTAATCCTAATGAATATTTCATGAAATCTTGACATTTTAGGATTATACTAACATAAGGAGTTGTATTACTGATTCTAATGACTATAATGCTGTAACTACATATTTGTTACGGTCGCGAATCATACTTCATATCACCATATCTCCATACCACCTTACAACTTAATACTGATTTGAAAATTGCAAAAAACTTAAGAAAGTTTGAATTTCGCGGGCTACCCTGACACTTTCGCCTTAAGTGCGGCCAGCGCTCGTCTAGGAATTTGGTTTCCTTATTCAGAGCTAGGAATCCGTAGCTTTAGCGTTATTTCTCACTTTTTTCTTTTTGCTTAGCTTTTAAGGGTCGTAACGTGATGTTAAAGAGCCTATAAACTTGCTCAAAAATTGGGCCATCAAATATTTGCATTTGAATTTTTCGAATCTGCCTATATAGTAGCTGAGTTCCAAAGATTAGTGCGTTCGAATAAATAAACAAAAACTTTTGAGCTTTATTAGTATGTTCTATAGCATGTTTTTAGAGATTTAGACACAAGCATGACGTTCGTTAATTTAAAAAATAGTAGTAATTTAATATATTCTGTGGCAACATTTTTACCTTTTTGTGTAATTGCAACATTGCATGGGCTGTTATTCATTGGCAACACTGAAATGTCGCGGTGTTTCCAGTACAAAAAAACGTCCCATAAATCTCGGAAATATGGTTTACATTACTGTGTTATCATCAGCTTATCACTTTATCACGAACAAAATGATAAAGTAATAAAATAATAAATAAGATGTATTTCAGGTTATCACTTTAACTTCTCTATAATAAAATTCATTTCGTTGCATGTGTACGTCGGATTTTCGTATAATTATTTATTGAGATATTTACTGAGATTATTTTGTTTCTTGTAGTTTAACTCGTAGAAATCAAACCATGCCTATATAAATAAAATTCGATGACTTTCTTTCTATTCCTTCATTTAACAACCCACTATTTACATATATATATATTTTTTTTTTGAAGTTGTGGGAAACGTAAATCTCAAGCTGGGAACACCGATGATGTGTTTCCCTTGTTTGTGTGTGTGAAGTGTGAGTGATGTCTTCGGCCCGCCATTGAAATTCATTTTAGCCGAGAATTGAAATAGGTTGTGCCTTTCACTAATCGGCAAATATCTTCATAATCTTTCCTCCTTTGCCTGTTCTATTTAGCTATATTCCGTGCACCACAATTATATCAAATGGCAGACAGAGACACAGATGAGTTAAACATCGATAATGTAATAAAAAAATTGTTAAAAGGTAAATGTTGATACGGTTTGAAATAAACAAAGTTACAAGTGTTCTACCTCAGAATCTGTGAATTATTTACAATATTGGTGTAGAAAAGTGATAAAAGTGTGAATAAGTTGTGTTTTTTATGTGTTGGTGATATGTTTACGTTTGTTTTCAGTTCGGGGCGAAAAGCCTGGAATGAATGTACAGTTAACGGAAATAGAGATCAAAGGGCTATGCTTGAAATCGCGGGAAATATTCTTGTCACAACCGATATTACTTGAATTGGAAGCGCCGCTAAAAATTTGCGGTAAGTCGTATAACCATTTTCTAACCAATACAGTTACTTTCCACTTTCGAAATGATGAAACTGCATTTTTTGCCGTTTATGGCATTGTTGAACTTTACAAAAGGATAATGTCTTTGTAAAACATTGTTTTAATGTCAGGTATATTTCGTCGAACACCTTGATAATTACCCACATTTGACAAATTTCGTGAAGTTTAACTCTATTTGAGTAGCCGTTTTTGTAGTAGTTTGAGCGCTTCTTGTGAGAAAGCATGTAAATAATACAAAGCATTTTGATTTTATTGTAAACTATTTTTCTTACTGCTGTATCTACATAGATATTTGAAAACAGTTTGGACAATTTATAGTCTGTTCTCCATAAAAATGTAAGATTTTCAAGCTATTTTATTGGTTTCAAGCTACCCTTTCACAATGTTTTTATGCCCTTGTTAAGATAATTATTTACAAGTGATACCTAAATTATTAATTTGCCCAAATAAATAAAGTTTTGTTTTGTGTCAAGTATGAGTTGGTTATGAGAATTAATTAATTTAAGTACCTATTATAGATTATTAAGTAATATATATATATATAGTATATATATATATACATATTCCTAACATTTAAAGTAATATCATTGACATTGCAAATGCCTGAATGTCAGATATCATTAGACAAATTCATCTTTAATTTATAAAACAAAGGCAGATATCAGTAATGTTTCATTAGTATCTTATCTAAAATGTTTAATTGAATGAAATCAGACATTTCTGTGTCTTACTCATATTTGGTATTACAAAACTGGTTTTTCACAAATAATATTGGCTGGTCATCAGTTCAATGGTAGATTAATTAATACACAATTACTACTGGATAGGTGTTAAATCATTGTTGTATAGTAATTATTGATAATAGATAAGCAAAATCTGCTATTTGTAGATCTTTGACAGTTGTTACTGGGAAGTCAGGAGCCTGAGAGTCTGATAACCAGTCTTGCCAAGGGGTATATTGTGTTACCCAGTAACTGGGTAGTGGAGGTCAGATAGGCAGTTGCTCTATGTAAAATACTGGTATTCAATTGCAACCAGTTAGACTGGAAGCTGACCCTAACATGTTGGGCACTTAGTAGATTATTAGTATAAGATTTTTGTTAAAAAAACCAAAGTATACCCAAGTTTTGTGGAGATAGATGATTTCACAAGTCTGTTTGAATAAGACCTGCGGCGGTGGAAAATAGTTTCAGATGTGACAGAACTCATTTGGAAACTTACAGTATTTCTGTACAATTTTTTCCTTTTTGGGTATAAGACGTCATTGTTCATGCCTCATTTGTTTGCAAAGAAATAGACGAAACAGCTCGCACGTTTATGTTACTTTTTTGAATCGCCAATATATTTATGGCTCATGGACATTGTTTATTCCATAAAGCATTATGGGTGGGGGTTTATTTGAAGGTTTTGGAGTAACTTGCTCCAGTTCATCAACTGGAAGGTTACTTACTAAAAACTGTCGCTTATAGCAGTAGTTGGGCTTTGACGAGTCTGCTATTTTAAGTTATTTAGAGCCAGGTATCTACTCTTGGCCAAAAGCAGGTTATTATTAATTGTTGGTACATGTATTTTATTGCTTATTTCTATGACTGGAATTGCTACTGTTGTGGTACCATGAAAAGAGTTTGCACTGGGTTGACTTTCAAATAAGCTTTTATGGGAAACTGGTACATTTTCCGATTTTTTTCAGTTTGGGGTAGATTTTTGTTTTGGCGGTTTTGTATTAAAGTTTTGTCCATTGATTTCTACAAGTAGGGTCCATAAACAGTCGCTCACATGGTGACGCCCATCCCTGTGAGAAGGCTATATACACTCGATGATTGCCTGGTGCATCCAGATTGGTGCTAGACTAGTTTCCCACTAGCCACCGATTGCACATTCCCAAAGTATGATCAGTGTATTTTTTTATTAAGGTGTTTTTCCCTTTGGCCGGAGCGATTAAGCCAAGACCGCCGTTCCCACAAAAATGACTGCAGGGTTACGACTTGTGGGGGTCATTTACTACCACCACTGAGCAGGTTTTTAGTTCTTCAGAGGATGGTTTTTACCACCGCCCGAGACTCGGATGTTGTTGCTCGTTTTGCACCATCCGGGAGAGACATGCAGGCCACCCTACACGTCTCCGGGTGGTGCAGAACGAGTCTAGGAAAAGATGGTAAATCCTATGGACACGAGCAACTACCCTCCCCAAAAAAAAATCTATATTTTATTAACGATTTTATTGGAAATAATGTGAGAGAGATTCTATTTGTTTTTATTATTTTAATACCTAATTAACTTGAGTCATGAAACTTTAATGTTATGATTATTTGTTTCAACAATTGCAATAATCTAATGCAGGCAGAAAACGCTTTATTGTTTCCTCAGAAAATAAATAAACATAATCATAAATTTTTATTTATCTCAACATCATATTACAGGCACTAGTTAATAAAATGCACAATCTTAAATAGAAAAAGGCGTCTGAGGTATCGCCCGGCTCTTATAGATAGGACAAGTTAATTTACAAAATGTAGGCCAATAATAAAGTATGTTGTTATTGCAACTTCATTTGATAAATGGCTGATCATGGTAATAAAAACTGTTTTAGGGTTCCGTACCTCAAAAAGTAAAAACGGACCCTTATAGGATCAGTTGTGTCTGTCTGTCTGGCCGTCTGTCACAGCCAATTTGCTCCGAATCTAATGGACCAAGTAAGTTGAAATTTGGTACACGTATGTATTTCTGTGACCCAAATACGTACGTGTAACGTAATTGAATGAATTTTGAATATGGGGATCAATTTTGGGGGGCAAATAAGAAAATAAAAAAAAAAGTTTTGCAAACTGTACTGTGTGACATATTATCAAATGAAAGGGCTTACTGTGAGGGTCTCAAATATATATATATTTTTTTATATTTTTAACATAAATAATTTTAAAGTTATTTGAGAAAATAGATGAGACCATCCCCCTTCCCTTATCTCCGAAAGTACTGAGCCTAAAATAAACAAAAAAATAGTTTAATACCTATAGATTACAGGAAAACTTATAAGAAGTCTATGGTCTTAAAACAACATGGTAAATCTCTAAATATTGTGTATACAAACTTACATTTGCAGTTGGAATGTAAGGGAGAACATGTTTTTCTACTACAATGTTAAGTTTGTTCTTGGGATAAATTCATCCCAACTACGGAACCGTTCATTGTGGGTAGTCCGACATGCACTTGTCCGGTTTTTTTCACCCTATACAACATTATAACCAATTCTAAAGCCTCTTTTTCTCCCACAGGTGACATTCACGGGCAGTACTATGATCTCCTCAGGTTGTTTGAATATGGAGGCTTCCCACCTGAGTCAAACTATCTGTTCCTCGGAGATTACGTGGACCGTGGGAAGCAGTCGCTAGAGACCATATGCCTACTCCTCGCTTACAAGATTAAGTACCCTGAGAACTTCTTTCTTTTACGTGGCAACCATGAGTGCGCTAGCATTAATAGGATTTATGGGTGAGTGTTAATTTATTACTTATCTGTAGGTAAATAATTAGTACCAAATAACCATAAAAAATAAAAATAAAAATGATTTAATTCAGACCTTACAGTCCATAGATTGTTAGTAATAAGTTAGTAACAATGTGTCTTTTTGTAATATCAAATTACCAGCTTTTTTACTACCTGCATACATCTATGAAAAAATATAGGTATGGTACTGATAACAAAAACCCATTTCTTTTTTTTTTGTCTCTCTGTTTGTTCTGGCTAATCTCTGAAACGGCTGGACTGATTTTGACGGGACCTTCAATGGCAGATAGCTGAACTTATAAGGAGTAAACTGTTACTTTTATTTTTGAAAAAGAGTTAGTAGGGCTCTGTGCAAAAAAAATAATTAAATTGTGAACAAAATCCGATTCAAATAGGGAAGTATCGACATCCACACGGGCCAAGCCATGGGCAACAGCTAGTACTGAAATAATGTTGGGTTAACCTTTTTCAGATGTTTATTTGGGCTCTAAGCACAGGTCCTATCCCAAATACACTCTTTTGAAAAAAAAAAAAAACGGGCACCTAAGGAAATTTACGTTCTAAGGTCGATAATGAAATTTAATTGTTTGACGTAGTCTGCATACTAATAATCGTGTAAATTAATACGCGTGAGATGAATTCTTTAAAACCGATGTACACGGCCAAACAATAAGAAGTGGTCGGAAATAAAGACAAGAAGATTTTTTTACTTTTTTTTAATTAAATAAAGTTACAAAATGTAAAACCTAATAACGAGTGTGACCTCCTCTTGCCAAAATCACAGCTTGAATCCTTCTGGGCATGCTTTCCACAATGTTTTTAATAACGTTTTGAGGAATACGTACCCACTCTTCTGCAATGACTCTTTTGATGTTTTGTGGAGCAGGTTGCAATGATCTTACCCGTCTCTTTAGAACATCCCAGACATGCTCAATTGGATTGAGGTCAGGACTTCGAGCTGGCCAATCTAAACGACGGATCCCAACTTCTTGCATGTACGCTTCCACGTCGCCAGAACGGTGCAGGCGAGCATTGTCGTCCATAAAAATGGAATCTTCCGCAAGTGCAGCCAATGCGGGTTGTGCTTATGGAATTAGGACTTCCATTATGTACCGGTGTGCATTTAATGTTCCATTTTCTATGAAAACTAACTCCGTACGCTCCGTCGAATTAATTGCTGCCCAAAACATAACGGAGCCTCCGCCATAAGGAGTGATTTCTTCGAAACACACTTCCGCATAGCAGTCCCGTGGTCTTCGCAGCACTCGCCGGTGTCGGTCGTCTCCTAGCTTCATCAGAAAACAATAATTTATTCCAGTCCTCCATGAAGCACAGTTTCGAGCAAACTGAAGTCGAGCAACACGGTGCTCACGGAGTAATTTAGGGCCCTGAGCCGGGCGGTAACTCCTGATATTGGCAGCCAAAAGCCTCCTCCTGACCGTCCACAAGCTAACTTCTACTCCTCCTAATTCCTCCAGGCTCTTCTTCAGGTCCACACTTGACGCCTTACGATTCCGCAACGCCTGACTCACCAAAAAGCGGTCATCTCTTGGTTCTGTGCATCGTTTTCTTCCCGAAACGGGTCTTCTTTTGACCGAACCGGTCTCTTGATACCGTTGTCAAGTCCTCTGGACAGTTGAACGACTCACATTTAGCCGCTCAGACACGTAAGTTTACGAACAACCTTCTTCAAGTAGGGCTATAATTTTACCGGCCCTTGTCTCTTTATCACTCATATCAAAAAGTGATACTTAATGTAAAAAGAAAGATTAAATTTTTTAATTTGCAGAAAATATCCAAAAAGTTTTAAAATATTAGTAATCAGTAAAAAAATCGTTTCAGCAATTCGCGTCATTAGTAAAAGCAATTTTATAATAATCCACAGTAATAATTATTTTTCTTTTGTTAATTTCAAAATTTAAATTTGGAACGTAAAGAATCATGCCAGGATGCTTCAAATAACATGCCAATACATCGTCAAATTAATAAAACCTCTTTCTTGTTCTTCAATCAAATCTAAAGTGCCCGTTTTTTTTTTGCAAAAAAGTTTATAATTCAATTCTTCTCTTCTATTTTAATTTAGAATTTCGGATTAAGCTTCTACTATTTGGCAAAAAAGTTATATGTACATTTCGAAATCAAATATATAATAAAAAACCTACAGCGTATTTTGAATACATGTGAAAATATTTTTTTCATATTTTGATGGATGACATGACGTTGTGTGTCGGGCCCCGGGTGACGCTATTACTCTCTACACAAAGGGATCCCTCAATTTCACTACCTGTAAAATTTCGGGGATCGCGACCTTCGCCATACCTTTTGCGGTCTGGGAAAAGGCGAACCTTCCATCAAACTTAATAAAAAGGCCCAAGCTTTGTCCAAAATGGACGATCATCATCCGTAACATACATTTTCAGACATAAAATGAAGATATTAATAATCTGGAACGTAATATAAAAAGAACATGTGTGTTGATTAAGGACAAATTTTATCAGCACTGATTAACTCCTGATATTATTTATCTTTGTCAAAAATATACGCTAAACAATTTAAAGTGTGCAAAGTAACGTATTATAGTTTATTGATCTCTTGCGTGATACAACATAATAGACGAAAGAAACCATTTTTACTTTTTTCTAGCCATAGATACAAAAGTTTGAATCGCTAAACGTCTTTAACAGCTGTCGTTGGATCATAAATTCACGTTTTTATGTAAATTAATGTTGAAAAGTTTGCATTTTCAAATTCAAATAACATGTGAATGTTTCGTATGGACCCTATCCCTAGCTTATCTGATCTCCATAACTCAGGGACAGGGTTAAGGCGATCAGATAGGCAGAGTCGCTCCATGTAAATACTGGTATTCACATGGAGCGACTCAAGTAATCTCCGTTTAGTTAGCTCCATAATGTTCACCAAGCCCTCTAAACTAAAAGGCATGGACGATTTTTTAAAATTAGAGCCAAGAGAAACTTGTTAATAAGGATTAGGATTAATTAGTAGACTTAACTCTTAACCGTGTGTCGTAATAATTAACTTAATCGTTAAAGTTGAATCTACTTTAATAGTCTTTGTAATTAACTCATAAGCCTTGTTGTCCTTTTAGGACGAATACAAAGGTCAACTTAAGAACGAAAAGATACCTTGATGTAAACTTAAATATTTAATCCATTTAACTAATTAAATTAAATTTAGTTAAATATAACTCCAACTTTACACTTAATAACATTTGTTAGTTTAGTACTTCAATCAATCAGCCTAGCCTTTTCCCAACTATGTTGGGATCGGCTTCCAGTCTAACCGGATGCAGCTGAATACCAGTATTTTACATGGAGCGACTGCCTATCTGACCTCCACAACCCAGTTACTGGGTAATATGATACCCCTTGGTAAGACTGACTGGTTGTCCGACTTTCGGGCTTCTGACGGCCCGTAACGACTGTCAAAGATCCTCGAATGACAGCCGGGACCAACGGCTTAACGTGCTTACCGAGTCTCGGAGGAGTCTCGGTATGAAAAGATGGTCACCCATCCAAGGACCAACCCCGGTAAGCATAGCTTAACCTGATGGATCGACCTGTGCGGCTGTTATTACTTAGCCACGAGTTCATTATTAGTTTAGTACTTACTAGGTATTAAATTAACCACTTTTAATTATTTATGCCCTTCAATTAGTCTGTAGCTATTGTACCTAAAACAATTTTCAAGTGTAAATGTGGTACCACAAACAATAGGCCACTTAATATCGTGTCCTGCGTGTTGTCTGCACGTTTCAGGAACTGAAGGTGCCAAACTTATAGCTAAATTCTGGACTGACTCTATTTAGCCAGATTGCCATGGACACGCTGAGAAGATCAATTTTCTAAGTTACTTTAAGTTCACACATAATTACAGAGTACTTCAACAAAATGGACGTTACGAAATTGCCACGAAAACAAAATCAAAGTTACGAAATGAGTAAATGTATGAGAGTCATAACAAGATTATGTTACCAAAAAGAGTAATGAAACCTACATTGTTGTGCAAATATTTCGGTAACCGACGTAACTGGTTAACTGATTCGTGACAAAACGTGTTATTTCGGTAAAAAAACGAGAAACAACGGGCCATTATCGTGTTTCTAAAGGTTTTACTTGATGACTAGGTTTTACTTGATGGCTTGTGGCTAAGTAATAACTGCCGCACGGGCCGATCGAATAGGTTAAGCTACGTTTGCCGCGGTTGGTCTGTGGATGGATCTTTACATACTAAGACCCCTCCGTGCCTCGGAAAGCACGTTAAGCCAGTGGTCCCGGCTGTCATTCGTGGATCTTTGTATGGGTCGTCAGAAGGCCGAAAGTCTGACAACCCGTCTTACCAAGGGGTATCGTGCTGCCCAGTAACTCGCTCAATATTATTATATGTATTCAGCTGCATCCGGTTTGATTGGAAGCTGACCCCAACGTAGTAGGGAAATGTTTAGGCAGATGATGATGATGATGACTAGTTTAGATGAGTCTGAATATCAGGGATTCAGAAAGATGAGTCTAGTCGCCTATTCCAGAGTGTCGTGGGTTCCTATGGAGAAGAAAGGGCAAGAAACTCCATGGACACTCTTTTAAATTCCTATGTCGGTATGCTCTCTCGTAGGGACTTCAAGGAGCTTTTCCTGCTTAACCGCATCAGATATGACGAGGCCTTTAGGCAATATAAAAACAAGCCAGTCAAGATCTTATTATCGATCTTTATTATCACGGGTTGTATTTTGTATCGTCTTATTTTCATCTTTCCATTAGCTATTAGGAATTTTGCACTATTAAATCATAAGCGGCTCTGCGCGTAGAGCTGTATGAAAGCCTAATGAGGAAAAATGTCCTATTGCGTTCGTCAATTGACTATCTAGTGAGTTGTCTCCATACATGGCTAATCGCTACTTTCATGTCTACTTCTTTATTGTAATGAATGAGTTATCGTAGTTTATTTTGCTACATTCATCTAATAATAATAATAATATCGTGGGACATTTCACACATGGTCATCTGATCCCAAACTAAGCAGAGCTTGTAATATGGAAACCAGATAACTGATATACTATATACAATACTCTTTTTTTTTGTAAATAATGGCTTGAATTCCAGCTTTTGTTAGGTTTTCGTCTCCCTAATCAGGTATTCTCTCTCCCTCTTCGATTACTAGGTCCAACTACTATCTAAGTACAATCCCAAAAATAAACATTTGTTTTAGTGTCGAAAGCTATTCTATTTATATCGAAGGAAAAAAACAACTTTCTTCCAAAACGTTCCGAAAATATCCTTGAGTCTCCCTTACCCACAGGGCAAAGAAACTCGCATATGTTTAGTACCTACGAGTCATGGGAAGTAAGCACGCATTTGTCATGCACCGACGGTTCTCAAACAAAACCAGAAGACAGACAACGGTCTGTCTGCATAGTGTGCACGTACTCTTATGTGCCTTTGAATACGTTTGAAGGGTTTTTAGAAGCGAGTCTGACACTCCAATTAGTTCAGAATGTAGGTCCTTGTAGGTGTATCTAAGTGTGTGAGTATAGCTGGCTCTGTTGTCAGTTTTATTTAGGGAATGTATAGACGAAAAAGACGTGCTGCCCGACGACCCTATTTTAATTGGAAAAGGGCATGAGAATGAGGATTTCGTTTCGAAATAAGCTGTACTTGTTAGTTCCATACAACAGCCCAAATGACCCGGCCATGGTTCCTCAAAAACGTTGTCTCGACTCAATAGTAAATAATAATCAGTTTGTCCAAAAGCCTAATCCAAAATCCTTATAAGGCTGCTGCTGTCAAAAGCTGATGCGTATTGGCATGCCTGTGGGTTGACATCATGTTATAAAACTGGATGTACTCATACCTGTTTGGCAGGCTGTTGGCAACACTGGCGACACGAACGGTACTGGCTAACAAGGCATGTTTTAAAGAATTGGTCGAATCTCCGAATTTGTAATAAATGCTCTTCTGTTCTGTACGCCTATCTAAAAGTTACAGTGCCAAAGTTCTTTACGAACTGATATAGCAGATAGGTTCTTCTAATTCAATGATTTGTTTTTTTTTTTCCAAAGAAAATACTTGTTGTTGTCGAACTGAACGCCTCGGGTCAAACTTGAGGTTTTTTGTTCAAAGTCCGTTGAACTACAGTTTTTTTTTTGCAGATATTCTTTATGAAAATTCGCGTATCTCTATTAACGTACAGACGATATTTTTTATTTTACTGTAAAACATGATTTACACAAACAACTACAAGAAGAGCTTACCGCAATTCTTTCATCCTTTGGTATTTTAAACTCGGTGATATTTGGATGCTAACTCCGCTAGTAAGGGTGAATTCCACCAAATTTTTATACCTGGTATAAGTCATCCCCTTCGAATAAATTTTGAATTTTTTACAGTTTTGCCATACAAAAACTGTCTGTCGTCAACTTAATTCCACGGATAAAAGATTCCCGACTTTAGTCAAATCAGCCTTAAGTTGAGGTCTAGGTTCGACATTAGTTATGAAACTAGGGTAGGGGAAACTTATATATTTACACAGGAATAGAACCTGGTAGTATAGGTACTGGCAATTAATACCTACCAATTTGAACAAAACACTTGAAATCAATGAATCAAACGGCAGGTTCTCCCAACCGATTGTAATCAGTCACCCTGCCGTTCGTTAGCGGTACCTACATGTATGCGGTAAACACCAATGAGTCAGAACTCTGAATCATTTAGTGCGTGGTCGATAAGCAGTATGCAGTCAAGTTCGAGGCATTTGGCGACGTTATATCACTCAAAAGTTCGATAACTGACTGTGTTGTCAGTTATCGAACTTTAGAGTGAAGAAAAATTGTGAAAACAGTTGTATCAAGAGGTTTTTTTCGTTGGTCTAGTTTATATTTATAATCTTTTCAAATTTGTGGGCACGTGTGCCCTGAGATTATTGACCTCTGGGCATAACTTTTAACTCACTAGGCTGGTCCCTAGTTGTGCGCCCTACCGGCGACTTTAACAGTGATGGACAGACAATCTTTGTCCATCTGTTCGGGAGGATTCATCCGAGTGATGTCAGCTGAGTCCTACTTCAGTCTGGATTTCATTTGTATTTTCGAAAACCCGCTACTTGAGTTTCTGAGTTATATGGCCGAATGACTTTTATCTTTTCAATTCAATTCATTTATTTGCGTTAAAACATGGTATTACAGGTGTTACATTAAAATTAATGCGTACATGTTTTGCTAAAGATACATAGCATGCAAACTTATACTAGCGTTACATCACATTATATTAAATTATTGTTGCAGCATATTTAGTCTCTATAAATTCTTTAATAGAATAAAAATGTTATGTATTTAGCCATTTATATAATTTGCGCTTAAATGCTCTAGAAATCAATGTTTTTAAATTGCTTGGTATACTATTATAAATACGTACACACATTGCTTAACAGTTCTTATTTTATTTTGTAGATCTAGGAATGTCATTTAGTACAAGTCTGAATGGATCTCTACGATTTCTTGGACACTTTAAAACTTAAGTACCTACGTCAAACACTCCTCTTGTCATAACATATTGCTATATCTTCGGAAACTGATCAAATTGCGCCGAATGGCATGTTCCTTTTGATGGCATACGTACCAACGGCCCATGCATTTTGATTGTGTTTGCAAGTAGGTATGTCTGACAAAGATGTAGTATGAGATATATTCATATTTGATCGATGAAGCTATTTTGTAGATTGTATAGACAGTCAAGCACGTCGTCTCTAGAGGGGAAGCGTCAGGGTAGCCCGAAAAATTCAAATTTTCTTACGTTTTTTGCAATTTGCAAGTCAGTATTAAGTTGTATGTTAAATAAAGTATGATTCGCGGCCGTAACAAATATGTATTTACAGAATTCTAATCATTAGAATCAGTAATACAACTTCTTAAGTTAGTATAATCCTCAAATGTCAAGATTTCATGAAATAGTCATTCATTAGGATTACCTGGTCTTAAAGAGTTATATTAATCACTTTAATCACTATCATTATGTAAGTACATACTTGTTACGGCCGCGAATTACATTTTGATCAACGTATAACGTAATACTGACTTGTAAATTGCAAAAAACGTAAGAAAATTGGAATTTCGCGGGCTACCCTGACGCTTTCGCCTTAACCAGCTAGTAGTCATTGCTGGCATTTTGTCATCACGATCATATTGATTTGCACCGTATGTTTCAAATTCCTCACAGTGTAAGGTGGTTCAATGGTTATTATATGAGCTCATAAAGAAAACTTGATATAGTACGAGTATTATGCTTGTGTTACTCATATTATAAGCAGAAGGAAAGAGTCAAGTTCGCAGTTTTGATTCAAGGAGGTCGTCATATAATTTCATTCTGTCATCATCCAACTTTCAGCAGTTAGTATTATTTTTTGTAATGACGCCACACTCTTATCTAGAGTTATCCACCAGATAAGGCTGGCTAAACATGATAATTCCATTGATTGATAGGGATAATCTTGACGGGCTCAAACAACGGAGTGATGTCATATTGTATTGTGCAATTATTTTTAATACTGTGGAAATATAGTTAATACTTTATAGTTATTCCTACAGGGAATAGAAAAAAAGAGAAATCGCAATGTCGATGAGATTTCTCTCTACCCAGGAATTCGAAATCGGAATTCGCGGATTCGAAATAAGCGAAGCAATCTCCTTTGTATTATAAAGGAGGCTCTACTGTAATTGTTAGCACATGTGTGAGTACTTATGTACCTACTATAAAGCTATCATTTACTGGGTACGGCTTTCTTTGACTTGAATGTGCCCTGGCGGCTGAATGTCATTCTCACTTTAATGTCTCACTGATGGTGGCGCGTGTTAGATCATTTAGCTCCCTTCAAAAGGTCACGGCTTATTTTAATTTAATTTTTAAATTATATTTTTATTACGGACGCTTTTAACGTTCTACATCGTTCTCAACATGAACCAATATTTTGATTTAAAAGAGTGTCCGTGGGGTTTCTTGTTCTTCTCCACAGGTATGTACCTACTACGCTTTGGAATGGGCTAGCTTCATCTTTCTGACTGACTGACCCATTGACAATTCATAAATGCTGTAATTGGTTTATTTGATATAAATGCTCTGACTTTTGATTTTGAGTTCCAAGCATCTGAAATGAGTGATATGAAGTAGAAGGGTGAATATTTGACCTTTTAACCGCCGTCATTACCTTCCGCCAAAAGTTGATGAAGGAGAATATATTTAATGAAATATTTCAGCAATTCCTGATTCTGGTCCTTAAGCAGATTCTGGGAATTGATGAAATATTTCATTAACGATATTCTCCTTCATCAACTTTTGGCGGAAGGTAATGACGGCGGTTAAAAGGTCGAATATTCACCCAGAAACACTTTTTAGAAAATGCATTTTAATTGGAGATAAGTACCTACTAGAAAATGTAAAAACAACATTCCGTACAAGGAACAGAATTGTGGATTTCCCGGCTTTCGGGAATTAAAAAATTCGGGGGAAACAAAACTATAATAGAGAACGGCTGATTCAGGTTTAAAAAAAAACAATATTTTACCTTCGGTTTGGATGTGCAATTTAAAATGTTGATATGATACCTATCAATTTCTGTGGCAGACTTCCGCACAAGGAAAACGTATGTGTGTGTACTTATTATTCTGATCATGTCTTAAGCTATATTGAGGAAAAAAAGTTGGTGATGCATGATGAGCTGGCGACCAGTCCTTGTCAATTTAAACGATTTTTCTACAAGAATTTCCTCTATAAACTTGTACTATTCTTTTCCTAAAAAACTGGCACCATGAACGTATATTATTATTATTTTATTGTGATCATGCTCAGACCCCATTTATCACTAAGCACCATTCTGGTCTCGTCAAAAATAAACAGGCGAGTAATAATTCATACTTACGGACATTAATTTATTATAACAATAGAAATACCAACAAAATGTTCACATACAACGAATGATACAATTACCGAGTGAAATATCAGATGAGATTCGACAACAATTCTGAATTTTATATTTTATTTACAATCAACGTATATAAATGATACTATTATGCTGGAAAATGTCCCAGTAACTGGATATTATATTATATATCAATAGCTTTTAACATTTTCAGCAAGCGCAACAATTTTATGTGCTCCAAATACCAGTCGGTCTACCCAATATTCATTGAATTACGCAGACGACCGGATAAAAGAGGTTGACTAATGGCATGTTCACTCTGACTACCAGAATAATTGATCGAGCTTTTTTGTTAGACCGCGTAAATTGTCGATGCACGGCAATTTATTTTGAGTACTTCAGTAAATACAAAGTAAACTGAAAAGATAAATGATTTACACTCGGATTCACTCTGCGATGCCAATACAAATTCACGTCATGTCTAGTCTGATTCAAAATAGAACTTGGGTTCAGGTGGGGTCAACTACGCTCTTGAATAGGTTTTGATAGTCTCGAACTGCATGGTCAGTGAAGGATAACAAACTCTATTCGGTTGGCTACTGCACGTTCGTTAGTCGAGTTCTGTGCCCAGCATAAAGCTGTAGGGATCATCTTGTTCATTTGTAAAACAAACATGTTTTGGACTCTTTGTATCTTGTATTGTATCACTTAAATAACGACCCTCTGTGAAAGCTGTTTGATCACTGACGTCTTCTGAAAAGTAAACGAAAAACAAAAATGGAACTCATTTCAGCAACTCTTTTTGAGCTCCTTTCTGACGCAATGTTGGGATTGCTCGATTAATACCGACCTCGTTTCCGGGTCACAAGCATAAATGCTGTACTTGCTTCATAATCCTAGATTCTTGCCTAACTAACAAACAATAAGAAACATTAGTAAACACGGAAGAAGAATTGCAACCGCGTTAACATTCAAAAAGCAACTTCACCAATTTAATTACAATGAGCAATATCAAAATTGCTTATAACCATTTCCCGTACGTTGGAACGCTAGTAATTGTGTCAATGACTCATAGTAGCAATCGTATGCCATGGTATAAAAATATTAATAACGAACAAAAGTAATGTTAGGTAAAGTTAGCGCAAACAAAACATTATTGGTATCAATTTTAAGCTTTCTCTGCCAGCGTCTGTGTTCCCTTCCACATATTTATAACCCGTCAGCCTTCAAAGCAAGAGTGAACAGACATCTTCTGGGCA
Organism: Dicycla oo; assembly: GCA_948252095.1. NCBI lineage: Eukaryota > Metazoa > Arthropoda > Insecta > Lepidoptera > Noctuidae > Dicycla > Dicycla oo. The sequence goes on along the minus strand of OX411729.1, from coordinate 25,442,678 downwards.
CGTTTGTTACATCGCTTTGCATCAGACGAGATCGAGGTCAAGAGCAGGCCCACTCTGCAATAAAAAAAGAAATATTTCAAGTGTTAGTTCCTATGTGGCTTAAGCTCATCTTTATCAGCGGTCTACATCTAGAGTCACGCTAAAGTAACCTGTCAACAATCTTCTACTTACTAAAAATCTTAAATTCACTGACAGACTACGCCACAGCCTAAACAGCTGGGTGTAGAAGCATGAAGCAAGCATTTTACACAAGAGTAGATATTAATGTCATCCGTCGCTCCACAATTCCATTGCCTAGTTTAGGATGCATATCCGATACGGCTCGAATAATCCTACCCAGGTAGGGTAGGATTATTCGAGCCGTAAGGGGTTATTGTATATCCGCCACAAAGTAAATTCGTCACAAGTCTTCATAGGTACATTAGCGCTCGAAATGAAAATGATTTCTAAAATTATGAAAGTACCGATTTTCTATTATTTTCTATTATTTTTCTTACAATTGTAATGTTGTAAACAAATCAGCCACTTGCAATAATGTTTATAAGGATTAGGCGTGTCACGCACATAGAACAGCAGTGCTATTCTGTACAAATCTCACCGTGAATGCATAGGTGAGATGAGCGTGGAGTGAGCTATCAATAGTGTCAATCCCTAGCATCAGGTGGAATGACAGCTCTATTCAAGCTCACTTCACCTACGTTTACACGGTGAGATTTTTACAGAATAGACAGGCAGATCTCATTTATCTGTTCTGTGGTCACGCAGGTCACGCTATCCTTGACAACGCGGCCTTAAAAACGAACAGAACCAGACAATACATATTAGCGTATATTTTAGTTGTAAGTAGAACTCTAAATTTTATGTGAATTTCTGTGTTATGAAAAATAAATAAATAACGTTTTATTCTACTTATTGTTTGATTTTTCTGCTGTATGTGCGGAAATAAACAATATGGCGAATTTCCTTCACGAAAATAGAGCTGTGGCGAGTTTACACATACTTTTTTTTCGTAGTGAATTAACTTTGTGTCGAATGTACAACAACCCATCCTAAGGGCACGTCTTCTCTAGCTTTATCGCGCCCTCTGGTCTATTCCTTGATATGCAATGGTCTCTGTTGCAGCATGAAGCTACATGGGCTCTGCTCGAATAATCCTACCATAATTATCCTAAGGGCACGTCTTCTCTAGCTTTATCGCGCCCTCTGGTCTATTCCTTGATATGCAATGGTCTCTGTTGCAGCATGAAGCTACATGGGCTCTGCTCGAATAATCCTACCATAATTATCCTAAGGGCACGTCTTCTCTAGCTTTATCGCGCCCTCTGGTCTATTCCTTGATATGCAATGGTCTCTGTTGCAGCATGAAGCTACATGGGCTCTGCTCGAATAATCCTACCATAATTATCCTAAGGGCACGTCTTCTCTAGCTTTATCGCGCCCTCTGGTCTATTCCTTGATATGCAATGGTCTCTGTTGCAGCATGAAGCTACATGGGCTCTGCTCGAATATTCCTACCATAATTATCCTAAGGGCACGTCTTCTCTAGCTTTATCGCGCCCTCTGGTCTATTCCTTGATATGCAATGGTCTCTGTTGCAGCATGAAGCTACATGGGCTCTGCTCGAATAATCCTACCATAATTATCCTAAGGGCACGTCTTCTCTAGCTTTATCGCGCCCTCTGGTCTATTCTTTGATATGCAATGGTCTCTGTTGCAGCATGAAGCTACATGGGCTCTGCTCGAATAATCCTACCATAATTATCCTAAGGGCACGTCTTCTCTAGCTTTATCGCGCCCTCTGGTCTATTCCTTGATATGCAATGGTCTCTGTTGCAGCATGAAGCTACATGGGCTCTGCTCGAATAATCCTACCATAATTATCCTAAGGGCACGTCTTCTCTAGCTTTATCGCGCCCTCTGGTCTATTCCTTGATATGCAATGGTCTCTGTTGCAGCATGAAGCTACATGGGCTAATGCAAATCTTTGGATTCATTCGAGTATGGTCAAACCACGCTGGGGTCGTTGCATTTCATTCAAGAGTATCTTATAATTATAATGAAGGTAGCACAGTCACTAAGGAAGGGTTTTTGAAATTGATCCGCTAAAGGGGTTAATTAGGGGATGAAAATTTATATAGAAGTTCGTGAATTTTGCCGCGATGGGTAATCGGTGGGTAAATGGTACACGGCTTGTACACAATAATTGACTGGCTAATAATTCAAAAATCGTCGAAAAGCATCGAAGGATCACGTTTCCCGTGATTAGCTTTTACAACTCACAATGGCCCTGTAATATCAGATAGTCGTCTTCCATTGCAAAAACAGTTTCATTCTGGAAAATTGAGAAGTTTGAATTTTCTTATTTCCTAGCAATGAACTGCTTTGGAAATAATTGGAGTCGTTTAACAATCTAATAATGGAACCCACCGAAAGGATAATGAAGAAAAGCCTAACACCTACCTACACAGATGAGATGAATGAATGTGGTAACTCGTGTATACGTGGAATATTCTAATAAATTCGTGTTTTAGATTAATCTCCCAGCTCAACGACCTACTTTATTTTGTCTGTGATATGAGTATACAATAATAAAATAAATGCTGTATTCTCTTATTTCTCTATTTTGTAAAAGTATGCGTTTAATCACAGTCGAGCTACTGTTACCTTATTTTTTTAATGTTTAGATTAGATAAAAGGATCAAATGAAAGGGTATGATATAAAATACAGGTTTACACCACATTAAAATTATTCGAAATGTCCTCCTCTTGCTTCGATACAAGCCTTCAATCTGCAAGGCCAGTTATCAATCGAAGCACGCACGACGTTCATATCAATATCGGCGACTGCTTTAATCAGGGATGCTTTAAGTGACTCCCAAGTTGCGGTGGGGACCGACCTTCTCCTTTAAGTGCTGCCATATTTTGTAATCCAAGGGATTCAAGTCTGGACTGGATGAGGGCCAATCCTCATGCCTAATAAAGTCGATTCCACGGGTCGTGAGCCAGTTTTGGGTACTTTTCGCCTTATGAGCCGGCGCTGAATCCTGCTGGAATACCCAGTGCTTGTTTTCGAACATTGTCTGTGAAAGAGGTTCCACAATGTTTGTTAGGACTGTGTTTTCATATACAAGGACACTGGTTTTCACTACTTTTTCACAAAAATAAAAAAAAAAAACATTCGTTGGACCCAAATAGGACACCCCAAGCCAAACCATGAATGCCGAAGGGTGATGACCACGCTGAATACGTGGCACACGTCTGCTTGCTTCTTCACTAGAGTGTGCATACACTTTATCATTTTGTTTGTTGAAACTCTCCTCAACATTAAACATTTTTTGGTCTGAAAAAAGTATTTCGCGGTATATTTCTCCCGCGTACCGCCTTAACAAAACCCGGCTTCTTTCGAGTCTGATTTTCTTCAGCTGTGCGTTAAGATGTGCTGTTTTTATTTTTTCCATAAGCACGCAGTCCTAGGTCTTCATTTAACACTCTTTTAACAGTAGTTCTGCTTAGTCCCATCTGCAGAACCAACATTTTTTGCTTGCGGACAGGATTTCGTTGGATTCGCGCCTTCACTGCTTTGATGACCGTTGGAGTCCTAACAGTACGAGGTCGACCGCTCCTTTGTTTATCTTCTAATCCTGAATCTTCCCTGAATCGTTTGATAGTACGATAAATAAATCTCAGTGGAATTTTCAAATTTTTCAGCAGTTTGAAAATCACAGTTGGCGCTTGACCGCAACGATGCAATGCAATTACTGCGACTGTCTTCTTTGCGCATCCGCTTCATTTTAGAAAATGAACAAAATTCGAGAAACCCTTTCTTTTTATTTTCTTTCAATATTCAAATTTCGAATGCCCATAATATTTTCCTCTGCTTGCATTCTAAATTCGAAATTTTACCTATGTGACAGAACTTATGGCCCTTCTACGTACAATAGGGATGATGACAAAAAAATAATTTTTTGTCCGTCATGTAGATTATTAAAATATATTGGACACGTATTTTTTCTTTTTCTACGTAATCAAAAGATTACGGCGATACATTGAGTTAAAATGTGCCATGACGTCACGTCTTGGTAGATTTTATACGTAGAAGTGACGTAGCAAGCCCCCACTCCCGAACTTTAATGCGAGTTATCTAAGTAATTTTTTATTAATATGATAAAGCAAAAAATACGTATCTAATATTTTTTTATTATCTGACTGACGGACTAAATAGAATTTCTTTTTTTTTACCCAGGCATCATCCCTATTGCCATCCACAAATATTTTACAACGTGACGCTTGGTAGGCAACAGTCGATCAACGGTCAGTCCTTACAGTGAAATGTTATCTCGTGGTAAAAATGTGTCCAACATTAAAAATAAAGAATGGACGAGTCTGTGTTTGTACATGTATTTATGTAAGTATGCAGCAGGCTAGGCTAATGAGGTTTATGGGCGCAAACTATTTAATGATATTTGTTTATGAAACTCCAGTTTGATAGAAGTTTCAGTTGCATTTTGTGGTCGTTTAGAAAATATTTTGACTTCAATTAAAAATAAGCTTTTTACTCTTTCCGACCATTTATTTTACTTTTGACATAAGCACGCCTATAAAGTTCCTTATTTATTGACAGACGACAATAGACGAAAAAAGTAAAAACCGTCTTCATAAACCGAAAACGAATAAAATAAAAGCTTCTGAAGTCTGTGCCAAGCAAAGGTGCATTGAAGAATTGAAGACACCGACTTCAGAAGCTATTAAGTTTTTTATTAAAGGTATTCGCTTTAAGTTTTTGAAGTTAGTTTTAACATTTTTTAAAGTAAATTTATTTTTCCATTTTTTGTTGAATACCTATAAAATTACATAAGCCCAAGACAGCGAAACGAAGAATCATCACAATCCGCTTAGAAAAGCCAGAGATACAGTACATTTATGCATGTAACTTCGTACATAAGAATAATTTCCTAATTTATTAAATACTAAAACCTTCCTGAGAGTATGTAGATCAGAGAGTAGTGAAAGAATCGTTAAAATTGGTTCATTAGTTTGTGAGGAAATCGCGGACATAGAAACATTACAACATTATACCCATCTTTTTTGAAGTCGGTTAAAAATGCAAGACTTCATGGAGGTTAAAGCAAAATAAATGGTTGAAAAAATTATAGTTTCTCATTCTTATTAACCGACCGCGCGACAGCAAAACAGGGTTATGTTTTTTCCAATGATATGATTGATCTTTAGTCACCCTTAGTTGCCACTGCTACTATTAACAATCAAATAAGGTTAGATTTTATCAGATTGAATGGCAGCAGCCTGCCCTTTAACGTTGATATAATCATTTAGAAAAAAGCCAAGCAAAGAAAGCATTAGTATTAATGGACTTAATTCTCCATTTCCAGCATTCATTACCGCGGCATTATTACGCCACAAAACAACAAATGTGACGTGTACTATGACGTATATTTGAACTCTTGCCAACCTGTGCGAGAGGAAAGATGACTGCTGTGGTATTAACATAATCATTGTACAAACTAGCTGATGGATTACGTGATTGCAGGTAGAAAGTCAGTGTCATGGCGACTGAGGGGTCTTGTAGGTAGATGTGCTCATAACTTATGTAGCTAAGCGAAGCCCGCGTGGAGGTCGGGAATTATCCCACGGGAAGTATTAACGGGATAAAAAATATACTATGTCCTAACCCAGGTCATGTGTGCAAAATTTCTCATCGAAATCTGTTCTGTTTCTGTTGTGAAAGGTGAAAGACATTCAGGGTTATTTTTGCATGTAAAATATTAAATATAACTTGTACGGATTACATGCCTATGGTTCTATACGAGGAATTATAAGTACTTAGTCTATATTTCCGTATCTGCCAAAGGAAATCCCTAATCCATCTTTCCGAGCTAAAATTATTATGGTTTTATTGCACACACAATTATACTTACATATAATTCTTCTCTGGTCATCACCCTTGTCGTAAATGGCCATAAATAGTTCAATCTACCAGGAAAATGAATAAAAACGTTATAAATGCAATATTTGTCTGAAAATGTGAATGTATTTATGATGTTAATTCGTTGTTGACTTCAAAAAATGGAGTTAACAATTCGACACGTATGTATGTAATATTATTGGAACTGCAAGATATTCACATATATGATAATCTATTAAGGCTTCCATACAAAATTTCATAGATGTATGTTTGTATGTTTTGCCACGCATTTCTCCGAATTTATTATTCGGATCGTGACCATTCTTTTTTTTGTTGGCTTTCATTTACTTCAACTTAGGCACACTGAAAGTTTCATCAAATCGGTTCAGTACTCTACAAGATAATGGACTAATACGTGTAAGTGTGACGGCCTGGCTTATTGATACGGGTGTGGTGTCAAAGGGAAAACATCTCAAAACCTTAGTCAAATTCTAGTGCAATAATTATAGCAAAACTATCAACTACTTATTACAAACAAATATTCCAGTTTTTACTAAAAACGAAAAATTACAAAAAAGAAAACATCAATCGACTTAAAAAAAAAAATAACTCAAAATTATGAAATAACTAATTTCGGAAGTCGGTGGCAAAAAACTAAAATACTGATCCGAAAACACTGACTTCCTAAATTAGTTATTTCATAATTTTGAGTTTTTTTTTTTTTGAAGTTGATAAAAAAAACTTTTTAATCATTTTTTTTTTTATTAATTTACTTATTTACCGTATATCTCTAAGGCCCGCTGACATCACATCACTAAATACTTTTAGCGCTAGAAGAAATTGAAATATCAACATCGTCCTGTTTCTGATAATCTTATAAAGATGAAAGAGAAAAAAAATGCACCGACCTCAGCGTGGTTTGACCAGACTCGATTACTCGAATGAAGCCCAAAGATTTTCACTAGCCCTTGATGTTTCATGGGGCTACAGAGTACAGAGACCATTTCATATCAAGGAGTAGACCGGGTGGCGCGATAATTGTAGGGAAGACGTGCCCTTAGGATATGTTACGTACCGGATATGCATCCTAGCGTAGGCAATGGAATTATGCGAGACACAGGTGACATTTATCATATGGGTGGGGGGTGGTGCATCTTTAAACGACGTCGCCGCCAGGTTGGTTCAGGTCCAGCTTTACCGAATCTTGAATGGTGAATCTTTTGGCTGGTTTAAACTGTTTTAATTTTTTTTTTGTAGTGTGCAAGCGGGCCTAAGAGCTTGAAATACGGTAACCTGACTTTTACCCAATAACTATTATTTTGAAAGTGATGTTCACCAAAGTTTTCTTTTGTCCAACAGATTCTACGACGAATGCAAACGGAGGTATAACATCAAGTTATGGAAAACATTCACAGACTGCTTCAACTGCTTACCGGTAGCAGCGATAGGTGAGTCTAGAATATTTTTTTTATATAAAAAAAAACATGTCGGAAAATACTTGTTACAGGAATTTTTTCAGCCCACGATTGTATATTATCAGGAAACTATAGAAAACAGAAAAACGTGTAAAGAAAATCGCTGTAGGGTACAATACATGGGTCATGTATTGTACCTATGGACATTTAAGACTTATCTCCAAAATGGCCTCACACTGCACACAACACCGATAGCGTCACGCCACTCACTGGTGTTGCTAGAAAATAAAAATGCCACCACAGTGTTGCAATATTATATGTTTAGTACTGCCAGTTTTGTTTATTATAATCAATGTCCAAAGGTACAAGCGTCCATAGGTACAATACATGACTATACTGATTGGTTTCGAACAAAAAGGTCGCGTGCGATTAATCGCTTAGTTCGCTTATTACCTATACCCATTAGAGTCCATAGTTTCCAAGTACCAAAGTGCGGTTTCTGTCTATGGGATAGAAATATCTAGTCCGGCCGCCATGCAAGTTGCAGTAAGGCAACGGTGGTGAAAGCTGTGTAAACGCTTCTTGGATTGGATTATTGTACTTACTTTGTCTTTATTACACTGTCGGTCTAGGTTAAGTCGTACTGCAACGTCCAGAAAGACTTTACAATATTATTACTGTGACCCTAAGTTTAGAGAAGAAATTTTTGATTTTTTACTGTATTTTGTATACAAAAACTGGCAAACGCCAAAAATTTTTTTCTCTGCATAAAAATATCTGTCGATGGAAAAATCAGCCCTAAAAACAAAGTAGGTACTCTATTACCCGTCCTTTAAACAGTATTCTGCAAATTCAGCACCGTCTTAATTGCTCTTCGAGTGCCAAAAGCAAGCTTTACCAAAACTCAAAAATTGCTGCTTCCACATTCTTTTCACATTACAACACAACTTTTAAAAATAATGCCAAAAAACTGCAACCAGTCCTGTCTGCAGTTGCAGCGTCGAAAACCGGAATTTGATAACACGCCAACCAAAGTACAGGAAAAAGTAGGGAAAGTTTTTGCGTCAGAACTTTACGTGAGTCTGTTTTAAGTAGACTCAAATATATGTAGCTCTGATGTCTAGATTTATGTGTCTGGAACAGCTCTAAATATAATATTAAAATATCTTAATGCCCTTAAGGCTAGAGAAATTGAGAAAATGATTAGTATCTCATGAATTTTATGACATTATTTCGTACATCTAATGACCGACGCTGTCAGAAATTTTCGCACATTTTCATCACTTTTTTTTATTAAGCTCCGAGTCTCATACCCAGATTATTTACGGTACGGATTTCACCACAGCTTTTAGTCTGCCCTCATCTAGATTAAATATTGTAGAACTAGCATTAATTTTAGAAATCCTATTAAGTTGTTGATTGAAAACCTACGCGAGTTACGCCTCTAGAAGCTACATTTCGAGCTCTTTTTAACCGACTTCAGAAAAAAGGTACCATGACTAAAAATGTGAAAATTTAAAAACTTTTACAAAAAAAAAAACAACAATCGACTTCTAATAAAAACACTACGAAGTGAAAAATAACTTTAATTTCGGAAGTCGCTGGCAAAAAATTAAAATACAGATCGAAAGACCACCGACTTCCGAAATTAAAGTTATTTTTCACTTTGTAGTTTTTATTCGTAGTAAGTAGGGTTTTTTTTGGAAAAGTTTTTTGAGACTCCTCTCAGGCACGAAACTGAGATAAATACGGACCTTGTTTCATCATTACGTCACAGACCTACCATCCCTGTTGTACTGGTTTTTTTTTAAGCCTGTCCCGTATTCGCAATGGGTTCAGTTCGGTTATTGATCTAATTAGTCGCTCAGCCGACTGTGAACCCGCTCAACAGATAGCCCACTGAATCCAGCATAAAATTGTTAGTTCGTGGACATTGTTGGAAAAGTTGGAGCAGCTTTTTTTACCCGACTGCCAAGGGAGGGTTATGTTTTCGCACGTATCTTGCATGTTTGTAATTTTCTTTGTTACCTCGTATCTTCCAAACGGCTGGATGGATTTCGACAGTTAAGGTATCGTTATATTCGTCTTAAAAGCGAAAGTGTCCTTAGGTGTTTGAAAAGAAAAAAAAAAAAAGGCTGATTTTTGGCGCGAAATATTGATAGGTACGTTATTAAAAAATAATTAACTAAACCTATCCAGTAGGCTATCAAAATAAAGGAATTTAAAAGGCGATTATATAAATACATAATAAATTATATGTTTAAATTTAATTAGGAATAATAAATTGGTTAATTCATTAATTGATAAATATCCGTAGCCCAATCATTCTTAAACTGTGTAAGTATATAATATAGGTATATATTAATGAAACTAATTTAAAAAAAAGAAACAAAAAAAGAAGAACCGGACTGCACAAACACAACTGAAAAGAAAAAAACAAGAATTAGGTAGTTGGTTTTTTTTTTGTGGTTTGTCCAAAAATCAAAAAAAAAACCTGCCCCTGCACAAACACATAACTTAAAAGAGGAAACAAGCATTGCCTATAATCTATAGAATTTTCGTATCGCAGGCGGGGACAAACCAATAACTTGAAATATGGAGTAACTTTTGTTTGTCCTCGCCTGCGATATCAAAATTCAATAGATTATAGGTAATGATTGTTTCTCTCTTTTCAGTTATGTGTTTGTGCAGGCGGGTTTTTTTGTTTTTGTAATATGTTTTTTTTTTTTATTATAGGTTGTTGTTTGGATTACACACACCGACAAAATTCTTTAGAAAGACCTAAATATAGATCGTGACACACAATTTACTGTACCGTGTTTTCAGTGACCATATGTGTATGTGACCAGCAAAATGATCCCAATTTTGCTAGACTTAATTCGACAGCTGGCGAAAATTATTTATTTCGTACGATTATTTGGCGTACAACAAATTAATAGGATACGTTTTTTTCTGCTCGCACTCTAATTGCTAAGAAGGAACTAATTAATTTCTGCTCTAATTTAGAAGGTCACGCAATCTAAATTAAGACAACAATAACACAGACCAAAAATGCACTTAAGGCAGCTCCTACGCACTTGTGCGGATCAGCATGATTAAATATGCACAGGCGGGCGATAAAATATACAAGGTGTTTGGAAGCCTATGGGGGTGATAGTTGTCACCATTAGAGCATTTTGAGCCATACATGTCTTAGACGAAGTATGTAACACAGGTTCTTGGAACTTGGTTTATTCGATTAGGTACACATCAGTTAAACCACAAAAATGAAAAAAATAACATACCAACTTTGATAAAATATACAGGGTGTTTGGAAGCCTATGGGGGTGATAGTTGTCACCATTTAGAGCATTTTGAGCCATACATGTCTTAGACGAAGTATGTAACACAGGTTCTTGGAACTTGGTTTATTAGATTAGGTACACATCAGTTAAACCACAAAAATGAAAAAAATAACATACCAACTTTGACTGGGGCACTGTTGGCCATGTAACTGTCAGAAAATGGGTTATTAAAAAAAATGGTAGTTAAAAATAAAAAAAAACTACTTCGAGGGTTTTTTAATAAGCTTATGCAGCTAATAAGCTCAGCAATATTGCCACTGCTGGGACAGTAGGTCTCCTTTCTTCGAGAGTGGGCTGTAATCTACCACGCAGGCCCAGTGCGAGTTGGTAAACCTTACATTTCTTCGATTTTTTTGATTCTAGGACATGTCTAAGTGTATATACATATAGCTCAAAATGCTCTATGGTGGTGGTAATGGTGTCAACTATCACTCCCTTAAAGCTTTGCACCCAGCTTCCAAACACCTTGTATATTCGATTTTACCTCTCCGCAGCAGCTGCGACAAAACCTGAGACTCCAAACAAACCACAAAACTCTAACCGGACAGAACCAAACCGAAGATCGACCTCGAAACTTGAAATATCTGATATTCACCTCCCTCCCATCTCTGTACAATAAATTTCGCCCCAAACTTGTTACTCCTGAATTCCCTATATACATGCGTAGATCGGTTGACTCGCTCACCGCAACGCGAAGGTCGAATATACGCCGGGGCTATATTTATCGGATCACGCTACACACTTTTGATGCTACAGTATTTATAGACAGATAGTAATCATATGGACATTGTATAATGTTGTGTTTGAGACACCTGCCTCTTGAATGGTGTTTAGTATTTTTGGCGAACTTTATTACCTCATTGAGAAGCGTAGTTTTGACGCTTTAAAAAGTATACCGAGTTGTGGAATGGGCTGCCAAAATGTTGCCAGTTGTGATATATTCAAAGTAAAGGATCGTTGGAATAGAAAAGATTTGGCTTATCATAACGAAGAGTTACTGGGTGAATATTCGACGTTTTAACCGCCGTCATTACCTTCCGCCAAAAGTTGATGAAGGAGAATATCGTTAATGAAATATTTCATCAATTCCCAGAATCTGCTTAAGGACCAGAATCAGGAATTGCTGAAATATTTCATTAAATATATTCTCTTTCATCAACTTTTGGCGGAAGGTAATGACGGCGGTTAAAACGCTCGAATATTCACCCTACTACAGATTACCAGTAATCTAATGTCACAACGCAAGTTGGAATGTCATTATTACTTAACTTATCATCAATGTGGCAGCCAGATGTCTACTGCTGCATAGTCCAGGAATCACTCATCTTTATATGTAGTCTGTAAGTTCAGGATAACTTCATCGCTGCTTGAGTGTCTAAAGCCAAAGCCTGAAGTAACCGGTTCCGTCCTACTAATTTCATCCAGAAATCTTGCACCGAGTCGAGATCTATGGTTCCATAGGTCACCTGATAATGTATACCAATGCCAACAATCGATTTCAAGTAACGCTTCGACATTTACTGTCGCTAACCTGAATTAGCTATCCTACTAATATTATAAATGTGAAAGTTTGGATGTTTGTTATTCAATCACGCAAAAACGGCTTAACGGATTTGGATGAAATTTGGTATAGGATAGTTTATAACCTGGATTAAGACATAGGATACTTTTCATCCCGGTAGAAGGTTCCCGTGGGATAATTTCCGACAACCACGCGGGCGAAGCCGCTGGTAAAAACTAGTTAATCATAATTTCATGAACAAAAGATTATGAGTATTATTTGCATTCAAAATTATGTAAACTTCTTAACAGTGACATGCAAATTGAAGTATTAAACTGCGAGAAACACGCAAACTACAACAGTAAACTGTAACTGTCACTAAAATGCTTGTGTTCAGAGCTGTTCAAGCCATTAAAGACTATCATGAGATGTGTCAAGTGTCTATTACTTGAACAGATTCCGGTGCAGAGGGAACAATTGGTGCAGATATCTTTGTTCTTATTCATTAAGACCGTATTGCTTGAATTGGAATTAAAATCCAAGTCTTTGTAAGTCTGCCAGAGGCTTGAATCGCGTAGAACAGACTCGACCTATTTTAAAAACAGGGGGACAAATAAGAAAATTAAAAAAAAAAGTTTTGCAAACTGTACCGTGTGACGTATCAAATGACGTATAATTCATATTATATTATATTTTTAAAATAAATGATATTGAAGTTATTTAAGGAAATAGACGAAAATTGACCATTCCCCTCCTTTATCTCCGAAAGTACTGAGCCTAAAATTTTGAAAATAATACAGAAAATAGTTCAATACCTATAGATTACAGGAAAGCTTATAAGAAGTCTATGGTCTTAAAACAACATGGTAAATCTCTCAATATTGTGCATACAAACTTACATTTGCAGTTTGAATGTATTCCCATACATTCAAACTGCAAATGTAAGTTTGTATGCACAATATGATATAAACATGTTTTTCAACTACAATGTTAAGTTTGTTCTTGGGATTCATCCCAACTACGGAACCCTTCATTGTGCGTAGTCCGACACGCTCTTGGCCGTTTTTTTTTAAACATTATAAAACAGACTGAATGCAGAACTGAGTCATGTGATCATGCGTCACCGCCTACATTTTTGATGAAACTATTGTATATCGTGGGGAGTGCAAATTGAACTTGACTGAAGATGCAATCCCAACTGGAACTTCCGATTTCTGCGCTTGTATAATATTCCTAAAAGAAATACATCGGAAGTCGCAATAAATAATGAGGAAAAAGAAACCAGAATTATGGTATAAATCAAATATGCTAAAAGATAATGTTTTCAAGATGCGTACAAACATCTCACGGCCGCTGACAAGTAAAAGTGAATAAATTGGCGACCCCACACGCCGGAACTAGCTGTAAATACGGAAAGATTTATGTAACCAAGTGTACATTAACATAAAATGTGCGAATGTTCGTTTATTGGGTACTGCATTAATCGAGATGAGGCTGGAGGAATATTGATGACGGATTAGAAGGTTCTAGACGATAATACACTTGAATATTATAATAATAATAATATCCTGGGACATTTTCACACACGGTCATCTGGTCCCAAACTAAGCAGAGCTTGTACTATGGAAACCAGATAACTGATATACTACATAATATACTACTTTTTTTTTTTGTAAATACATACTTATATAGATAATTACACCCAGACTCAGGGCAAACAGACATGTTCATGCATACAAATGTTTGTCCTGGATGGGAATCGAACCCACGACCAGCGACATGATAGGCGGTATCTTAACCAACCACGCCAACTGGCCTGTCAAAAGATATTAGAAGCATATTATACAATATCGAGAGGTCTTCCATCCGTGGCAACATAACATCACGCCTGTATACCCTGAAAGGTTAGGCAGAGGTATACTTATACTGCTGCCTTAAGTAAAAAGGACGTACCTACAGAAATATTGAAATGGAGAAAAAAAAATATTTTGTCCTGTTTAAGATACAAAGGCAGATGCGTCTTTTAATAGTAAGAATTATTAAGTTTATGGCAATATAAAATACTGGTAGATGCGTCTTTCTTTGCTGATTCCGAATATGTAAAAACTCTATTTCGAAAAAAAATGTCAGATACGTCTTTTTTCCACCCGCAGTATAGTAAACCCACATTTCGCCAGTGAGCATATAGCGGGCGAGAACCGTGATCCGTCTGTGGTTTAGTAGAATATATCAAAAAGGTTGAAGCTGAAGAGAGAGCTGATGTTAGAATCAAACAGAGTATATTCTACAGAAACTTTTTAGCAAATACAAACAGATTTGAGAATAAAAAGGCTAGAAACAAGTTTGCTCAACTCAAAGAAATCTAGATATTGATCGGAGCACATGTGATGCGAGACTGATAGAATGAATATTAAACAGTTTTCTATTCATTTATTTGCATTGCAATAAGACAATGTCGTACTAGTACACTAGGGAACTGCATATACAGAACCGTTAAATTCCTATGAATCATAATGAAAAGATTTGCTTAAATGGTTAACAGCCTCTTTTAAGAGTCAAATCCTGAGCACTGATTTGACAGTGAACTTGTCTCCAATTATTATTATTGCAATCTTTAATACTGGTATCGGCCAAAAATATTAGCATTTTCAGCTTTAAAAAATCGACACCAGCTCCAATATTTAAATTGAATGGTGTTGCCAGTTCTCTACTGTCCCTCTCTTCCATGCGTTCTATTTTCCTAACAAAGGTAGTATTTACTGACAATGCACAACGGCACGGTTGCCATGGCGACAGACGTATGCAAAACCTCTGCAGTGCAAATTATGAACCGTATTACTGGCGGTTGTTGACCCCAAGCCGAGTTCAAAACTGGGTGACGTTAAGCAAGTAATGGTGACTTGGAAAATGAGACACGTTCAAAACTTTTATTTGGGTTAATTGGACGAAAATATGAAATTCGAGAGGCTATTTTTAGGTAAACGAAAATTTTAATTTAGTTTCAGAAATTCTGGACGTTTTAGCGTTGAAGTGATAGCAGGGTTTCGAAGTGGATTATTTTTGAATGAACTCCTTGTTTGAAACTCTTGCAATGCTAAACCGATAAAAATTCTGGATTTACTTCTCAGCCCTCCAACTTTGTGATAAAAATTTTAATTTTCCATCTTAATTTCGAGTTCGGGTTACGTCAAAGTTGTAGTTTGATTGGAGGACAATTCTCGATCGGTTTGTGGTCGTTTCGTGTACATGTAGGCGTATCGGGTTCATTCGAAATAAAGGTTTAATGGCACTTCTGTTGATGGTATGATCCAAAGCTTTTATTCAATCGTGTTATGTGAATATTTCGTCTTGCTGAAAGCGGTCTGGATCAATATGCTACTAAGGTGAACATAAAGTTCCAACTGAAGAGGCCCCTATTTTTTCATGGAAATCGTCTGGCAAAAGTTATCTGTTTACACCCTCTTCCAGAACTTTAGATTTAGCTTTCAAACAACATAGCAATATTTCAGCTATATCCTTGAAACTTACTCGCTTTGACTGGTACTTGTAAAACTTCTCGAAACGCAGGAACTGTGTTATATACTTTATGAGAAATATTCTATATTTATCAATAAAGGAGAGCTTCCAGCTTGTGGTGAATCGTCTCTTTTATTAAATTTTGCAATATAATTTTTTAAACCATTCAAAAGTCACTAAGTTTAATTTCATAAGATTCATTTTAGCAGCAGATGCTACGTTCTACTGCCATTCCAAAATTTTCAGCAGTAAGACACGTTTTAAGCCCGTTTAAATAATTTCTTAAAAAAACGTAACTTAACCTGTGAATATTTTAGATTATGTTATACTTAGTGTAATTAATTTGTAAAGTTATGTCTAACGCGGATAAAAACCTGAGAATCACGCAAACATTTACCATTTTAAACATAATTTAATTATTAAATATACGTGTTTTATTAAAATACCCTTTGATTTATGTGTAATAAATTAATAATGCGTCTAATTTGGGACAGCGCTCCTTGATAGGCGAGTCCTACGAGTATTACTGGCTGGACGTACGACGCGTTGCGTGAGCTCAGCACAGAACACGCAGGTTAACCACTCAAGGCCATTGGCATATATCTGCGTTTTAAGACTGTCACGATTCAATTGTAGATAAAGTTCGCCTAGTCCCAGCCAGGATCTAAGGATATGATTAATTTGGCGACGCAATTAAATGTAAGGTGGATTCTGCTAAAGACAGGCTTAATTTCGTTAAACAGAAGTTGTATTGCAAGCTAAGCTTGCTGCTGTCGATCGAGTTTGTCGAACCTACTGAACTGTGAAGTTTCCTATTGAATTTGCTCTTCCCTTGCCATGACCTCTTTTCGAATGTGTATGAGAGATCAATACTGCTTATGTCGAAATAATAAATGATTCTGAAAATGAGAAGCAAAAGGGTTTATTGTATTTGTATTGGGTTTCCTCCGAAAGTTGAGCACTTCAGTTGGATTGGGTATTTTGCGTTTCGCCTCATACTCGGCATCTAACTTAGAATTTATTTGCTAGGATTTTTAAAGTTTTAAAACTTTTGTGAATTGCCAATTTATATCTGTTATTTGGTGAATTAACATTTTTGTAACTTTTCTTTATTTTGTTTAAGTAAAGTTCTAGTAATTCTATTTCTGATTGAGTTTGACAAGTTTTTTTTTTTTCGTTTAAACTCTTCATTAAATAATTTAATGGCACAAAAACTATACACCGAACTGAGTATCGATTACTGTTATTTTCCTTTAAGTAATAATAATAATAATAATTTATTCTTAGCAAAAAGAAGAAATACAATGCATGTTACATTATTATGATATTACATTTGTGCTCAATTTTTGTGAATAATGGCCCCGATGCTAGGAAAATCCTGTGTTATAGAGGCCATGTGGGGGTGTTTTTGTTTCGAGTGGAGAGACCGTCTTACAAAAACAGGATATTCGATTACTCAGAAACGATTGCTTACACATACAGACAGTCATGTGACGATGATTGCGGAAATAATCGCGCTGAATATATTAGGATATCATTAAAATTTGGCTTAATATTTTCATACTTTAGTTGATTTTACTTTCAACATGCTTCTAGCCTTTTTCATTTAAGTACATTTTTACATAGCATTAAATTGGTGCACCTTACGTTTGAATTTGGCAATGTTTCAAAATTCCACTTTTGGTTTTGACTTCGAATCATGAAAACACTAACCCCATTCAAGCACCCTTTACCGCCACATACTCCACCGTATTCCTACAGTTCCGGAACCCTTAAACCCCAGATATTCCCAAAAATACGCCGCACTTTCTCTAGGGCTGGTCACATTTCTCCCTTTCGATTTCCTCCCCGTGGTGCGCATACGAAACGCTACCTAACGAACCACTATGTGCGATACAGTAAGCCCAGGTTGGCACAGTTTTTAGGGTTCCGTACTACAAATGGAAAAAACGGAACCCTTATAGAATCACTCGTGTGTATGTCTGTCTGTCACAGCCAATTTGCTCCGATTCTAATGGACTGATTAATTTGAAATTTGGTACACGTATGTATTTCTGTGAATCAAACACGGATGTGTAAAGTAAATAAATGAATTTTTAATATGGGGGTTAATTTTGGGGGGGGGGGCAAATAAGGAAATTAAAAAAAAAGTTTTGTAAACTGTACCGTGTGACATATCAAATGAAAGGGCTTACTGTGACGGTCTCAAATATATATTTTTTTATAATATTAAAATAAATAATTTTAAAGTTATTTAAGAAAATAGACGAAAATTTACCATTCCCCCCTTATTTCCGAAGCTACTGAACCTAAAATTTTGAAAAAATACAGGAAAACCTATACGAAGTCTATGGTCTTAAAATAACATGGTAAATCTCTCAATATTGTGTGTACAAAATTACATTTGCAGTTGGAATGTATGGGAGAACATGTTTTTCAACTACAATGTTAAGTTTGTTCTTGGGATGGGTTTGGTACGGAACCCTTCATTGTGCGTAGTCCAACACTCACTTGACCGGTTTTTTTTTATCACGACTATTTTTAATCGCGCACTGTATTTGCTATTCTCCTTGTTGAGTCCGAGCATTGAAAATCCAATAGATACATCCCAGCGCGTCAAAAAATACACTGTCCGATTTTCAACTCTCGGCGTTAAGCAGTGCGTTGAAAATCCAGTGCGCGTTAAAAAAAAACCGCCCGTCTTTAGCATGAGTGCTAACAGCCACGAATCGGACGTTTGGCAGCCCTGATTTGTGGAAATGGTCGTAAATGGAGGGTAGACGAACATTTTAGGTTAAGGTTTAGTGGTGAGTTTATTTCTTCTCTGGATAAGACAATATTAAATGCTTTGTTATTTTTGCCCTCAACCGATAAGTAAGGAATGTCTCTTTAGTATTCTTTATTGTTTTTCTTATTGATATAAGCCAGTATTGAACATACCTACTAGTCATACAAGTTCACAACCGGCGTGCATTATGCGTAAACGAACCAAAAGGAAGGAGTATAAGGATCGTAGCAGGTGGTGTTCTATACTTTCTGCCTACCCCAAGGGAAGAAGGCGTGTGTTTATGTATGTATGAACATACCTTTTTTTTTAAGATGGATTCCGTTTTAAATCACGAGGCACGACACCGACACGCCCCTGCTGTATATACGTATATAAGAAATGTGACGTATAACACTCATCGATAAGTCGTGACAGTTACACTATAGTTTGACTGATAAGGAAGAACCTTCAGCCTTCAATAACAATACGAACGAACAGACACGCTAGGTATCATAATTATACCTAAGAGCTGCTCAAAGCCGGATTAACGCAACAAAGGAATAGAGAATTCTAATTCCCAAGGAATTGTATGAACAAGAAAATTGAAATTAATGCTTAGTGGAAAGCGTAAGAGTTTTTTTTAACGTAAATGGAGCTGGTTTTAGGCCCTTCGCACGCGGATCGTAAGCGTAGTCGTATCGTAAGCGTATCCTAATACGCGCGTAGGAAAAGAGCCATACGAGCACGACATGTTCAAACTTCTCCGCATACGAAGAGATGCTTCGGCGAATCGTATTAGATTCTTCGCGCCAATTTACTTCCGTAAAATAAAGGGAATTTTAACATTTACGCTTGAGATTTGTACTTAGGTAACTTAAGTGATTATTAAGTGGGTACTATTAAGAACTTCCTATGAAATTGGAATTGGCACTTAGAAAATTTTCTCAGTTCTACTCTGAAAATAATAATCATTTAAAATCTATGTATTATTAGGATACTGGCAGACATTAGAATGTATACCTACGTATCCACCGTACGTAGACCTGGTCATTGTTGACTTTTAAGGAAATAAGTAAACTAGTAAGTACAAAAGATAAAGAAAAAAAAAGAAAAAGATAAAGATAAAGAAACGACTCGACCTAGATGTCCTAGAACCGTATCCTTTCGACTGATTAGATTAGCACAATCGTGAGAAGAACATCAATAATATCAAACAAAACTGTCGCAAAGTAATAACAGATCATGAAACACCTCGATACGCTATGGGCCGGTTTTTTGATCCGTACCTATAGTTAACTAATGGTTGAATTTTGGCTAAATGTGAAAGGCTAAACATGAATGTTAGCTCATTCATATTAAAAAATAATAACTAATGACATAACTCATTCATGTTTAGCCTTTCACTTTTAGCCAAAATTCGACCATTAGTTATTATGTTTAACAATTGGTTGAGTTAACTCCGGATCAAAAACCGGCCCTAAATCGAGCTACCACAGTGAACCTACTTCACGTAGTACTCCAATGATTTTGACATTGACAGTTTCGAAGGGCATTGCATTTAAAGATCGAAACGTTAGTTCATCCTAATCTACTTTAGACTGGTGTTACGCAACAGTGTTGTTATTTTCTGTTACTTTACTAAAACATGCTTCTACACCGCGCCCAACAAGGTTGACTGTCAATTTACAGGATTAGTTTTGTACGAACCTTTATGAACTAAAGTAGATTTTACTATTTTCAGCGCAATATCAATTTATAGAACCTGATATCCAGCAATTTATGTCAGTAATATCCATTACAGAATATAGGCCTCCACGGACCGCTACAATGAACGGTCCTCGGGGATCCGTAATGGACACAGCCCGAGTATGTCTATTAAATAACCTCGTATACTTTTCAGATAGCTTCGAAATACAATATTTACCTTATACCCGCGATATATACAAGTATAAATATCGTGTGAACGTGAAAACGTGTAAATGACAGGTATTATTTGCACCAAAGTGACACGCCTTTCTACAATCCGACCTCCGAACTTTTTCGAGGGCAGCAATATCTGACATTCGACGAAAGTTTTCAAGATCAATAAGGGTTGTTCAGGTCGCAATATTCTTGCTTCTGCAGGGTTGTTTAATATATATAGTAAGGGCAGGTATATTTTGGTAAAGATACCTGGCCTTTTAGAAGCCTATCCTTAACTTTTTGAGTAAACTATACTCAAAGATTTTGGAAAAAAATTACAGTCCTCTAGAAAAACGTCAGTTCTTACGTTTATTTGTATGATGCCAATCGATGCAGAATAAAATGATCTTCTGGACCAACTCAGGTTAGAATACCTACTATAAAAGCCACAAAACTCGAAACTTTTCCGTCCGTACATTTTGCCATGCCCTTACCTGCCTGGGCTAAATCCATCCTGTATATCGATTAATTCTTAGCAGTAACTTGATTTGTTGTGCAATGCAAGCCGACTTTTACCCTATAGGCATAGTAATCTAGATAATGACAAGCAAATGTAGGTATAACGCAGAATAGGTTGACTCGACTGACGGATTTACGAGCACAGTTCAAAGCCTATTACGGCCTAGGTAACCTATGATTTACGTTTACAAGATATATGAATAGCTTCGGGTTTTCCGGCTGACATACCTACAGACTTTATAAATTATCTTGGACATAGCCAAACTTCTGTTTATGTGATTCTGTAAGGTAGCCTGCGAAATTCACAATTTGCAGGTCAGTGTCAGGTTTTATGATGGACGAGCTCTTGGTTAAGTAAGAAAAGCCGGATGGGTCGATCCGTCAGGTTAAGCTTCGCTTGCCGAGGTTGGTCCGTGGATGGGTGACTATCTATACATACCGAGACTGCTCCGTTGCCTCGGAACCGGAAAGCACGTTAAGCCGTTGGTGCCGACTGTCATTCGTGGAGCTTTGACAGTCGTTATGGGTCGTCAGAAGGCCGGGTCTGACAACCATTCTTACCATGGGGTATCGTATTACCCGGTTGCTGGGTTGTGGAGGTCAGATAGGCAGTCGCTCCATGTAAAATATTGGTATTCAGCTGCATCCGGTCAGACTGGAA
Source organism: Dicycla oo (assembly GCA_948252095.1). Taxonomy (NCBI): domain Eukaryota; kingdom Metazoa; phylum Arthropoda; class Insecta; order Lepidoptera; family Noctuidae; genus Dicycla; species Dicycla oo. Next base: position 25,421,133 of record OX411729.1, on the reverse strand, counting down.
GCCGACCAACAACATAGTTGGGAAAAGGCTAGGCAGATTGATTGTCAGGTTTTATGATGATCAAAATATGATTCGCGGGAGTAACAAATAAAAGTATTTATAAAATTACAATCAACTTAGATTCGGACTCATGATTTCATGAAATAATCATTCAATAGGGCAAAGTAATCTTGAGAGATGAAAAGATTTTAATGATTAAAATTCTCCAAATACATATTTTTTACGCTCGTAAAATACATTTTGGTCAACATACAACCTGATACTGCCCTCCAAATTGCAAAAAAACTAAGAAATATTGAATATCGTCTTAACCGCAATAATTGACTCGGCGAAACAACAACAGCCAATCAAAATCACTTGGCCTAAGCTTAGACAGCAGATTTAATTCAATAGGCTTAGCTCTCAGAAACTGGTAAAATTCAATCTTATGTCAAGGGATTTTCCTGGCTCTTGTTATTTCCATTATCGAAAAAGAACCACAGATTACAGACTATCAAGTGGCAGACGTGGCAGAATAACAAAGTAATTATTATGTAAGGGCCTATACTCTATAGCATAGGTTCCACGATTACAGAGAGAGACAGAGAACTAATTTTTAATTTGTCATTATTAATAGATAATAGACAGACATATACAATTGGTATAATTAACTATTATGTAAAGTGGGCGTGGGATTTTTTTTTTCTTGTAAAGGTGTCGGTAGTCCATAAAAGTTTGGGAACCTATGTATATAGTCATATAATGTTTCTTCATCAGCCTATAATGTTTCCTCTGGTGGGATAGGACACAGGCCTCCTCTCGATAAGAGGGAGTGGGCCTTAATCCAGCACGCGGGCCCAGTGCGTTCTGGTAGATGTCACATGTCTTCGAATTTTTGGTCCTAGGACATGCCGGTTTCCTCACGATGCTTTATTTCACCGTTTTGAGAGCAGTGCTGATGAAATAATTTACACAAAGTAAAGCGCCTTTGCCCCTGAGTGGAAAGCACAGGCTAACAAAAAAAACTGCTCCACTGCTCTGGGAACGGGACGTCAACGAGAAAACAGATGATGGCGCCGAAGTAGCGAGCATACATTTATTATGGCGCCGTCATCTGTTTTCTCGTTGATGTCCCGCTCCCGGTGCGCTGCTGGACAAACAGTGTAAGTCCAACTTATACCACGTAAGCTAGATAATATGTAGCGGATATAAAATGTGAGTGTAGGTTGACCCTGTTTGTTGGCTTGTTTACGAGCGTAGTTCAAGGCCTCTTGTCACTCGCTAGGGTAGTAGGTAGTGAGGGAAGGTACTATGTTACACGGCGACGCCTATCTCTGTTCACGATCGACGCTTCATTGTTGAGGGAGGTTTATAACGCTGGGTGTGAAGGGATATTAATGAAAGTGCTTGTTCGTTCGCCTGAGTCAGGAGTTTTTCGGGATAGGTCTAAGGGATCATAATTCGTTTTAAACATTTTACACTTGACAGTCTAGCATGTTGCATATCGAAGATTGCGAGACGGATTTTGATAAGTTAAGGTGTATGCGCAAAGTTTTATAATGTATCAGATTCTTGGTGAAAAGCCAATCATAGTTACAAAATGTGTATACATAAATAAATATTATGCAAACAAAACAAAATGTTAATACACGTTCTATTGTGGATAAATATTTTCAACTTACGTAAAAATGTTTGTATACTCAAGCAAATTTACTCAATCGACTAATTCCATTAAAAACTGCCCAAACTGGTATTATTTGCGCGTCCAATAAATATTATTTAATCAAATATTTCTGTTAAAATTAGCAAGTTACATTCGAGCCTCAATCGTCTGATACCACCATACCACCTTATCGTACCCTTCAATCATCCCGCGGAACGTCAGATAGAAAAGTTATTGATTCAGTGAATGTTTGTGTGAGGTACGACAGGTTTTGATTAGTCGTCAAAATGTGCGAAAACGGTGACAACAATGCCGCCTCTACCAGTGGCTGGCTTGGCGGCTTTGTGGTCTGTCGATTAGACTTAGTTTTTGTTTTTATAAGTACTTCTTCTGGTAATGAAATTGTTCCAGATATACTTATTTAGGCAAAACGTTGTTGGTCTTCGACTATCAAATAAGTACAGACAAAAAGCCTTTTATCTCTCCTATCTGCTTCTGAATAGTCTAGATAATTGCTCTACATGTGCGAATTGCTCACGAAATTTAGTACCATTTGTAGGCATTTGGCGCCTTGTTTTATTACCTGCCATCCATTTCAAGATTAGAATTGCTGGCTGTATTCTCAGTAGAACAGTGTTATTCTTCCTCCCTCACATTCTTGTACAAACATTTATGAATCATAAATGACTGATGTTCCTCTTTGTAACCCTGACATTTATTTTGGAAATATAACAATAACAGTCGGTTGTTATTCGTAACTTAACAGCAACTGAAACGTTCAGCGTAACAACATTGGAGTGGAGTACCGTGTTGATTGCAATATAGCGCTACATATATAAGTCTGTATTAATTAATTGAACGCATCTGTTCTTGAACAGGTTCAAGGCCTCATAAGGTTAGCATGGGCTATTTCGGTCTAGCGCAGATGTGACGGCAGAGACACGTGACCAGCAAGGCGACATCACTTGCAATGCGCTATTTTTATAGGAACAGAAAAACGAAAAGTGAAAACGAAGATTGTCCAGTTATTGTTTCGTGAAGGTATTCAGCTAGAAGTAATACAGCTTTGAAAGGGAGAAGTGGTGCTTAGTCAAAGTAGCAGAGCGTACCATGCGGGAGAATTTCAAATTAGTTTATGTACGAGAATATTAAGCCCGCTTTTCATTCGGCGCAATTCATTCCATTTTACGCATTGTTGGAGGCTAGTCTCCTTGCCCTTAAGAAGACTTTCGTTGCAAAACCTTATTATTATTATAGAAAAAAATACATTTTTAATTTAGCAAACAATTTTGTTTACGGTTCGTGTTGGAAGTGTTGAAAAAACAACTGAGTGAACAGGCAACTGTTGCCATGCCCAAGTTTTGCCTCCTCAGTTGTTTGTCCAAAGTTGGTCATTTTGATAAAAAAAAAACTTATATTTTCAACGGATAGAACTTCCCATTGTTTGGGTCACGTTGCCTCAGGGAAATAAAGAACATGGTTTAAGTAAGGTTTCTTTCTTTAAAGTGGTTTCGTGGCTATTTTAAAGTCTGCTAAATTGTTGAGCAATGTAACCTGTCGAAGACGAATGTTTTCAAAATAATGATTGTGATATTGTAAGGGAAAGCGTGTATTTTTGATTCGTACAATTTCTTACCTGGTGCTTTTCCAAGAACGGGAACGGGTCAGGTCGGAGTGGCGGGTTGGCAAGGTTGTTTTTTCTTTTGTAATTTTAGGTGCCATTGTAATATTTCCGTTCGTATCGTTACAAAACTACTCAACAGAAACCGCTGTGGGCGAGAATAATAGAATATATAACACGGATGTTTTCAATCAATATTCACGTTTATTTTTATATTATGATATGAGTACCTAGTAATACAATTTTCTTTTCCATGTTTTTGTAGAAATGTACAAGAAGATTTTAGAAACAATACTTCCTCATCCATCTATCATTTTATGTAACACGCAAGTTTGTTCTTGTTATATCAACAAAAAGGCTTACCACAAACAGACATCTAGATAGATCAGAGGCACATTCCAAACATATCTTATTCATCCGTACAATACAAGAACATACACAAGGTGTCCGGTTAATAATGGATAACCTTGAAATAGCATATGATAGACCTTATGACCGTTCTGAAAAAAAATACAAAAAATAAAAATATACCTATAAGATTTTTTACAAAAAAAAAAAATATTGTGCTATGTCTAGTCACACTATTAGCTGCCTCTCTGTCAGCAATTAATAAATCAATTCCATCGGTTATTTGTTGTTATACAATATATATTAATAACAACAAATAACCGATGGAATTGATTTATTAATTTGATGTCGTGGTTTTTTTTTTTTATTTGTGATGGGTTTGCTCTTGATTCTAGTCTAGGTCAGAGGTGACAGAGACAAAGTCGACGATGGAGTGAGCTTATACGTTCGGAAACACAGACGCAGGTAGTGAGTTCCACTCTTTTGCTGCGCGCATTATAAAAGACATTTGGAAGCGCTTAGTGTGAATTGGTGGAATAGCAACCAGGTAGGGATGGTAACTGGCAGTGGTGAATAATAATGAAAAATAAGGCAAAAAAAAAACTACACCTAGTTTTTTTTTTCTACAAAAGGATACTTGGTAAATATATATTTTTTTTTAAGAATTGTTTCAAAGTCTATTATATATATGCTATTTCAAGGTTATCAATTTCTTACCGAACTCCCTGTATATAAATAATATCTTATTATATTCAATATCGTGTCCATATCTCGGTCAGGTCTAAGTAATAATTATATTCCAGCCATTAGAAAGGTCTTTGCCAACGCTAAGATAAGCGATATCAAGAACTGTGGAATAGAAAGTGCCTTCTTGACTGCTGCACCAAGCTAGGTCACCTCCCTCCCCATATTCGGGATTTATTAGATTTTCCATTCAGAATAGAAATGTGAAAATTAAACAAATTACTGTGTCAGCTGCAGTGCCTAAAGGTGACATCCCTTCACCCTTGGGTGGACCCGAAACTTAAGGCGCCCCCGGAGCATGCGTAGTTCATACAAACGAAATACCAATATAATTTGTAAATCAAACATATTCTTAAGGTTGTGTGTGTATTTATTCCGATTGGATTACAGAATATGTAGGTTCCCAGATATTAAATAAGAACATTGATTTATACATGAAATATGAGAAAATTTATAGAAATTTTAAATTCCTCATATCTCATCCTTAAATCAGTATCCTTTCAAAATGTGTGTTTGGGAACCTAGATATTTTGTATTCCAATCGGAATAAATACACACTATAGACTATTTTATTACATCAATCATTATTACTCCTCACAAATTAGTATCTGTGGCCACAGAACAATGCGGCCCGAGGCGAAAGCATTCAGTTTTCGACTGATTTAGTCGTTATCTTTATTTAATTATGAATGTCATTGTTCTAATCGCGAATGGGGACGAATATTTCCTCTGAATTTCTCGTTTAGTAGATATCTTCAACTTTGTCTGATAGATAGACAAAGTTCTTTTTTTTTTATATTGCAGTAAGGGCCTGGTCTTGACCTCAATCGCGCCTTATGGGAAGCGATGGATGAGCTCTGTGATGATATCCAGTGTCTTACAATATGATACAATATTAAATTCGTTATCATCACTTTGAACAACAAAACCTTAAATTAATTCAATAATGTTCATACACTAAGCGTGTCATTACGTTTGGCCATCATCCAGTACCTACTGGAAGCAGGTGGACCTACTCGTAGATAAGTAGTTTATTTTCACGGCTGGTGGCACGCCCAGGTATTACATTGTTGCTTACAAGCATCTGTTAAATTATACAAGTTTTTCACACCTGGTAATATTGTTATTAAAATTTAAATTGCCATTAATTTCTTGATAATATCATGGATGCCTGAAGCGTACTTTCTGGCCAATCGACTACCTAACTAAATTAATAAACTTTTTTCCAAAATAGTGTACACAGTTATATTTGGTCGATTTGTGCCCATCGCGTGCCAAGTTTCGTATACCACTCGACTGACGTTTGAATTAAGCTAGGATCAGGAAGAACTTCTTTGGCCCCTTCCCAAACTCTTCTGCAACCTGAAACCTATATCTAACACTAATATGGCAACATTATTAAAAACCAAAGGACATTACCCAATCACCCAACTAGGTGTCTACTTTATCCATGTCAATCGTTTACTACAAACGGTTCACAGTCGAGTGGACAACCACAAAGGGTCCAACTGTTCAACACGACAATCTGATTATGACACTGGATAGAAATGGACATAGACTAGCCTCTTTCAAACCGCACTTGGAGCAAAAACTAGGTTAGGCAGCTCGCCACGCTTGCGACAAAAACTGGGTTAACTTATGCTGTGACAAGCGAGGACTAGGTGAAAAACTGCTTGTGAAGGGGGAACCTTGGCATACAAAGATAGTGGCAACAAGTAATTAAAACATTCTTCTTTTTTGTTTCTTATTTTTTTTATTTGTGATGGGTTTGCTCTTGACTCTAGTCTAGGTCAGAGGTGACAGAGACAAAGTCGACGATGGAGTGAGCTTACCCAGAAGAAGCCTGTTCACTCTCACTTTGAAAAGATTAGGGTTGTATACGTTCGGAATCACAGACGCAGGTAGTGAGTTCCACTCTTTTGCTGTGCGCATTATAAAAGACATTTGGAAGCGCTTAGTGCGAATTGGTGGAATAGTAACCAGGTAGGGATGGTAACTGGCAGTGCGTCTAGAAGTCCGATGGTAGAAGGGGGCCGGTCGAATGAGGTCGTGGAGTTCTCGGGCACACTCTCCGAAGTACAATCTGTAGAAGACCGACAAGCAGGCAACCTTGCGGCGATGAGTCAAGCTATGAAGCTTGGCATCCACCAGTTTTACGTCGCCAATGAGCCTCTTAGCTCTGCGTTCCACCGAGTCAAGCGCGGCTAGTTGGTACTTAGCTGATCCATCCCAAAGGTGACTGCAATACTCCATGCAGGATCGGACTTTGTAAAGGGTTAAAAGCTGTCCAGGCGTAAAGTATCGCTTCACCCTATTTAGGATGCCCAGTTTCTTGGCCGCAGTTTGGGCCTTGTACTCGATGGTGGCGCCGAAGTTGAGACCAGATGTCAACTCCATGCCTATCAGTTACAGGTACCCCGAAAAGTAGGAGTTTGGGCGAAACGACAATTTTTCAGAGAAATGTTTATTTGAGCTTAATCGTTAAAAGGAAATGGGTGCGAAAATCCTAGAAGGAAGTCGGAATCTTTTATTTCATCAAAGGAAATACAATATGTTAAGCTATTTATATTCCTCAACTAAGCTAACCGGAATCCTATTACACAACTGATGTTATTTATTATACTTGATATCAAATAGAATCAAGTATCTATGACCTTTCGCTCAGATCGTATCTGCAACAGGAAGTTTAATGTCAACGTTTCTCTTCATCACGAGGTATCACGAAGATAAAAATAAACCACAATGTTCAATAACATAATTAAAGATCGCCTATTTTATTTCAACGACAACTAAAAGGTAGGGGACGGCCTAGGAGGGCATATATAGTGTTGATGTTCTTCAGAAGGGTCAGGTGTGCAGTACTCGCAATTTGCGTGCGTGTATGACTAGATGTATGAACATAAACGAGGCAAAAGGAGTATGTGAGGATCGTAGCAGGTGGCGTTCTATAGTTTCTGCCTACCCCCATGACAAGAAGGCTAAACTCAATTATGTATTTATTTATTTATTTATTTATTTAGGGACAACAAACAGCAGTGTAATACTAAGTAAACATAGGTTAGAGCTTAATAATAGAGGTAACAAATACACTACTCACAACGTTATCCACATATTACTAAACAGATCTAGGTACTAGTTGTTAGAATGAACGATATCAAAATAAACAGAATAAAAGTAAACATTACTTAATTAGTAGGGTTCTGATCACTTAATATAGTAACAATTTCTTTTCTAAATATAGCCTTGCTGAGAAACATAATATCTGATGAGCCAAACTGCCTATTATAGGTGTCAACCAATCGACGCAGCGGTGAGCGTACGCCTGAGTTGGTTCTACAAAAAGTAGTAGCAAACAAGTGTCTCGAGCGAACTTCTCGACCATGTACGGTACGAGGGATCAGGTAGCACAAACTGTATGTATGTCTGTATGATAATCGTAAAGTCTTTCTATCCTCAAGTATCGATTGCAATTCGTATTCGAAAGTGTAAATTTCAGCCCAACATGGTGCCTTATTAGTCTTATCGATTCAAATTCCTCTGACTCGATACGATCGTAAAATCAATACACTGGGGGTCTGCGGCTTAGCGGTATCAATGCGTAACTGGTCCGAAATTATTCGATAGTCTGTAATCGACCCACACTTCCATGGACTCACGTTGCGGACGTGCCATCGAACTATCAGAACTCGTGACGTTGTCACTTCAATAGTGTAGGATTCAGTATTGATATGATTTGAATTGGTTATTTGACAGGATGTGGGTTTGGTAGAAAGTCGTGCAATATAAAAACTTTTTTCCAAAAAAATTAACCGACTTTCAAAACACCCCACAAAGTGAAAAATAACTTTAATTTCGGAAGTCGGTATCTTTAGATCTGTATTTTCCTTTTTTGTCATCGACTTCCGAAATTAATTATTTTTCACTTTGTGGGGTGTTTTGGAAGTCTGTTAATTTTTTTCGAAAAAAGTTTTTATTTTTCACTTTCTAGTGGGTCAGTTTGTAATTTATCTGTTACAACGTCCTAATGACAACTGTTCATCACCTTTTACAAAATATTTATTTTCCCGATGCAGGGACGGTAATTGTCGAGGAGTTCTCAGGAGAACTCCACATCACCATAAGCATTGTGACGAACATAAATTACTTAGCAACCATTATTAAAGTACCTAATCGAATCGCAACCCTTGAAATACTTATTATTGAGTAGTTCCGGTGGCCATCTGCGATCTTCATCATCAGTTCCACTTCACCAAATGGTGCTTTCCAAGAACAAATGCACGAGTTACTATAAAAAATATCCATTTCGCTATAGGTGTGCCTATAATATTTGAAGAGTTCCGCCGATTTCTCCAGGATCCCATCATCAGATCCTGACCTGATGACAATGGGACCAACTAGAAAGTATACCCTTTTAAACAAAAAAAGAATTTTCCAAATCGGTTCAGCCGTCTTCGAGTAATCGGGGAACATACATAAAAAAAAGATTCCGACGAACTGAGAATCTCCTCATTTTTTGAAGTCGGGTTAAGAAACGTAAGTTATGTACAGACGCCAGCAGGTCAAGCTACCCGAAACCGTCAAATTTTCCCAATCAACCTTGAACCTAATGGTTTAGCGATAAAGTTGAAAATTTATTGAAGAAATTTGACAGATAAGTTGTTGTATATGGTTGACATAGCTATCGAAATGTCACGTGATCATAGATCATTTCCATAGAGATGCGCGTCGATAGCGATTGTAGAAATAGAATCACTCTGAAGCGAATGCCATTTGGCTAGGCCTACTGAATGGCTTGATGAACTTCACGGTTGTGAGTTTACAAACAAGTCATCCAAAGCTTTTGATTACTTCACTTGTTCCAATTCGCCAACCGTTACCGCGAATTAAAATTTGAATTAATTGAAGGAGAATTGCAATCTGCTTTCATTTGCGAATCCAAGCATAAAAATATGATCGTCTCAGAAAAAGGTCACCTCATAAAAGGTCGCAAGGCTTGATAAAAATATATAATATAGCCGAGTCTATGTGCAAAACAGAGACCAATAAAAACGGAACGGCCCTACTTTGGCGCGCGAGCCTTGCAAACCTTCAAGGATTTAATGAGAAATATTAAAATATCGATCACCTTCCAATTTCGGCGCCCCTTGTTAATCTCAAAGGCTCTCTCCCTAGAGAAATATGTATTCAGGCTCTGATTGGTCCTTCAAGATAACGAATCTTCAAATTAAACTTAATACTCTGGGGACGAATGAGTTACAAACTGACCAAGTTCTCAAAATAGCAAAACTATGATAAAAAGATAGGTGCTGAAAAGTCTAAGAAAATATATTTTTCTAATCTAATATCGACTGCGACTGACAACAGCCTCAGATTGAGATTGATGCCGAAACAACATCTCGTATCGTTTTTAAAGAGGGTATTTTAAGAAAAGGTTACCTTCAACAACGTTTACAATGGAGAATTGATCCCATTGTAATCGCAAATTGAGTACTTTTAAGAAAATTCGTACAGACACGGCCTAATTTGCAGGATTTTCTCCCAGAATATAAGTAGCGTTCTATAAAATAAATCTTGTTAGCTGTATAAAACGTAATAGATTTGGCTTTTTGTATAAACTTGTTAGATAAAAGCCCCACATTACGGTATCAACCGGAATTTCACGTCCGGAGCTGAATTGTATTGGATGGGGACTCTCCAGTTGAAACACATCTCGATTCCGGTTTGAAATTGACCATACAATTTGATTTCAACCTTAATTTTCTGACAACATTCACAATTAAACAATTTGCCGCCTTATTTTCACTAAACATTATCTTTTTCGTATGTCTAATCAATTCAATGAGGGTTTTCTGGCAGCACTGAGACGTCAGGTCCTGGCACCTGTTAAAAGTGTCGAAGCACCTATATTTTGTATAGTCGTGACTGAATGACGAACGAATGATGAACGTCATCATATATTTTATATTCGTTGTCGAAATGGAAGACCTCTTGTCACAGTGGCGCCAACTGGTGGGTGAATTTCCATGAAAATCCTCACTCTGAGTATAGTCTCCATGGATCCATATTTGCAAAGGCCTAAATGAAGTACCTACATAATATTGTTGAGTGTAACATCGTGTAGACACTTGGGCGTCGAGAGCCCGCTATTGTTTATCGAGGTCGATATCGTTAACAGGAGAAATATTTACACAAACGCTGTGCACTGAGATATTCGAGTTATCCCTCTTTTCTTGTGTGTGCACGGCCTTTGTTATGATTTCTATACACATGAGAATTATATCCACGCCATTTCAAGACCTGTTTTTTTTTTTTTTTTGTTGCTTCGTAGACCTACAGTCAATTTATCAAGACATTGTTTTAAATTAAAACAACGGCCAAGGTAAAAAAAAAATTAAACAGATCAATAAATTGTGTGTACATTTTGAAATTAAGTTTGCATAATACCGGTACGAGTAGACGAGGCATATTTCTCACATTTTTCGCACTGATACTGCTTATCTACTTTATAAGCAACTAAATCGGCAGGATTCTTATCAATCAAGGTTAAAAACATATACTACCAAGGTTATAAAGAAGACCTTAGAAAATATAATATTTATAACTCGTCTTCATCGTTCTGAAGTTTAAATAAGGTTTTACTTAGCGAAACACATTATTAAAATACTGAATGCTGTATGGATTGCTTCGTAAATAATTAAGAAGGCAATTTACGGAAGGTTCGTGAAATATATTACCCTATCTTATGTAGAATCGCTACTATGGCATTCATCTAAAACCGGGGATCCTAATACAAAAGGGGCATAGAATAAATCTGATTTTAGTGACTATACTAAGAATATATACTGAAAAAATATCAATGGATAACGAAAATGAAAAACACGTTGAAATTATCGAGCTGATAACATAAAAGTAGGTGAAATTGGTTAAATATTAATAGAATTGGCATTTGTGGGTGTACACATACCTACGAATTTTCCACAATGTTAATCAACAAAAAAAAAAAATACAATAAACATTTCTAATTATATCCACCCTAAAGAACCATGAAATGAACTACTAATGTTAAACAAGCGGATGGACGGATGCTCATATACATAACATGTGAAACAATTTCATATGTTATGATGTTACGCATCTTGGTAGGTATATTCTTTAAAAGGTTCCTTACAAGACGGTCATCGAAGAAAATTGAGGAAGAACTTTTTAGTCAAAGTGGTTTCCACTAAGAAGTTTCCATCCTATTTCTTCCCTTGAGTGTCGAAAAAATTCCGCATGTTAAACATATATTACAATGAGTATGCCACTAGATTTTAATATCGGTTGAGTAGACGCCACTACTATTAAATCCATTGGCATTGTTCAGCACGGCGCTGTATTGAAGATATTGGTAACCAAACTACCTAATGTAATATAACTTTGCTCTCATACTAAGTGTCAGTACATACAGAAAATACATTTTGGTGAGATGAAACGAACGCTAAAATGTAGACACAACATCTTACCCAAGTATTCAACACAATTCAAAGCCCAGTTCTAATTGACACAAAGAATCTAGACGCCAGAATGGAAGAACGTCTTCATACGGTATTCAGTATCTGGGTCACGTGTCTTGAAAACGAGTCGGCTACTGCAACACATCGGAAGGAACGGGCTGGAGACATCCACTCCTCACAAAAAGGTTCCAAGGAATAGGAAGACACAGAAGTTGCACTCCATGAAATAGTAGCACCCTGACAAATGGTTATCAGTGAGCGAAATGATAATTATGATGTTTTCTGCTGTCCTATCATACGGCGTTGTAGGAACAGAAGACATATACGGCTAACTGCTAATACACGTCGTCGCGCACGTTCGCAAACACTTTACCTCGCCGTTTGTTTACTGCACACAATGCATTATAACAAGCCCACTCACATGCATCAAATCTGCTGCTTGCTCGTATAATGTTTCAGAATCAGGCCTTCTGTTGATGCTTATTTTGTGACACTACGACGGATACGAACGTCTGTGCCATGACAGATGTATGTATTACCTTATTTTCGCGACGAAATGTCTGACATAGGCGTAGATAATGTTATGCTGGAATATAACAGTGAAAAAAGTATCATTTTTGCTCCAAAAGATAACATTGACTCTAGTCCATTGATGTTCACGTGAATTTCACCAATTAATTGTATTTTGAATGTTCAAATCCCTGTCTATTCAAGAGCTGTATATAAAGTTGTCAAAATATAACGCAGACGCCAAAATGTATTGTTTGTATTTTAAGTAAATAAAACGAGGAGTTTATCGCAGCGTTGTGAAATATGGAGAAGACAATAGAAAAACTTTTAAAACACCTGTGAAGCAAGTGCTCACGGGATTTTTTTAGAGATTCTGCTTAAAAGCAAAATATTAAAAAAAAAAACTCTTGCCAACACTGTCTGAGAACTTTTGCAGCTGGTGTATTTAATACTTAGTACAATTAAAAACATGTTCTTACTGAGAAAAAAAAACATTTTACAATAAAAAAAAAATAAAAAAAAACCACCGACTTCCAAAAAAAACACTACAAAGTGAAAAATAAGTTTAATTTCAGAAGTCGGTGGTAAAAAACTAAAATGCAGATCCAAAGACACTGACTTCTGAAATACTTATTATTGTATAGTTCCGATGGCCATCTGTGGTCTTCATCATCAGTTCCACTTCACCAAATGGTGTTTTCCGAGAGTAAATGCACGAGTTACTATAAAAAATATCCAAATTGCTATAGGTGTGCCTATAAAATTTGAGGGTTACCCTCGATTTCCATGGGATCCCCATATCAGATTCTGACTTGGTGACAATGGGACCACCTCGAGAGCATACCTTTTCAAAATGATAAAGAATTTTTTAAATCGGTCCACAATTGACGGAGAAATCGGTGTACATACATAATATATATATATATACGCAACGAATTGATAACCTCCTCCTTTTTTGAAAGTCGGTTAAAAAGGTGAATACACAAACTATATCAAGTAAAACTTAATATGAAAACAAAATAAGGACATATTCTGAACACAGCAACAAGTGACCCAAAATATAATAAATAAGTTACAGTAATGTAAACTGCGTCCTTTATTGTCTCAAAATCCTTAACAAAAACGAAATGCTAAAATGTAGGTGATAATTTACCTGAAAGCGTTTTCTTCGCAAAGTTGTCCCTGAAACGTGACGTAAAAGGATGTTTACTTAAGCCACAGAGCTATTTTTACTTGGCCGGTACACTAATTGATCCAAGTCTCTGCTGATCATTAAATATAACAGCTAAGCGTGTCGTATTCATTTCGCAAATTAGTTTATGTGCGAGGTCTTGACATAATTTCTTTTGGAGATAATAATCTCTTGGGTGTCCCTTTCGGGTAATATAATATTTACAATATTATAATAAAAATGAAATGCTGTTCGTTGGTTGGAGTATCACTTCACAACGACTGGACCGATTGGCAGCAAAGTTTTGTATGTTCGTAATAGTCCGAATCAGGTTCTTACGGAAAGAAAAAAATTAAAAGTTGCCGGGAAAATTTTGGAAAACTGAAAGTGTATGTTCTATGGGAATTGTGTATGAATTATTAAAATTTGGACCGGACAACGTCTGTCGGGTCAGCTAGTATGGAATAAATTCCAAGGTTAGATAAAAATGTATAATAATAAAATAATGGCAGAATCTTATGTTGTAATTGAATTCTCTGGTGGATAAAGCTAAAAATAAGTCTGTCTCGAATAATGAAGACAAGTGAAGTTCGAGATCAAGGAGAATGTTTGCGTGACCTCTAGTATAAATGCCATTGGTAGCTTTGTCTGCTTTGCTATCTGCAAGCCTAGACACCATCAGCACGAGACGAATTGATTCGTCTCGCTTGCCGTGTTTACATTGCTTTGTTCTGTCTTTGAAGTCAAAGCAACTGAAGAGGCTACATTATGCTCTTGTTGACAGTAAATGTTTATAGCATCGAAATTCAGCATTATCATTAACTTCCTCAGCGACATCAACTTTCACTAGCCAAGATTGATACTCAGTCAGACAAGTTCTCACTATATCTAATATAGATAATTAATTACTAAGACAGCCTTCCATTAAGACATGGAAGAACAAACGTAACGCTTGTTTTTATATCAGTCGGCAAACATCCGAAGGAAATGGCTTTTCTCTTCGTCCTAGAAATGCTACAAATATAGCGATTATTATTATAGCAACGGCGCGGCGGTTTCATATCCTTCTTTGTTTATACAGGGTGTCCGGTAAAGCATGGATAACCTTGAAATGTCAAACAATTTTGACCGTCTAGTGACCCCATTAGGACTTTGCGACCGAATTAGGAAGCGATTCCAAGCATTTTGGATAGATCTTCGAGAAAAACACAGTTGCAAACCCACAGACCGCTGCGAATTTACTTTTTGGATCATTGTAACGGCTCTGGTTGAAGTAATTGTGTCCATGTCTTCGTATTTGTAGCACATTAACGCAAGATGCTGTTTTAACAAGATAACTAAACAAAATTATGATAATTTTCAGATTACCAAGCAAAACAAAAACAATCGAAACAAAACTTAAAGAAAAATCGAAATAAGACTGCAAGAAAAATTTAAAGTTTTTTTTTTTTAATTATGTTCAGCATTAGATCTCGAGCATAACATCAAAGAGGTTAGATATCGAAGAGTTCCTAACATCAATATTTTGCTACTTAGCATTTATGTGGGCCTTATTTGGTTTTGAGTAGTATATTATCTTGGAACTATGTATAAGTTCGCGTTCTGATGTTATGGTCTTTGATTTACCACATCAGTGATTGAGTGAAATGTTGATAGCGTTTTGTTGAGTCTAGAGCTAGCAGAAAACAGTTTCGGACCCTGAATGGCATGTCGATCAATTAGTTTTGATTGACATGCCTAATGTTGACTCAAATCCAATAACATAGCCTAAATTCTAGATTTAAAAAGAGCTACAACCTAATTTCGTGGTTTATTAAACATTTAATATTTCTGCGAAGCGTGCTGAATCCACAGTTTTGATCTTACATCTCAATACATTAAAACAAGTATTGCACAACGTGCATGCGTGAACTTCTTATAATCATATGATTCATCTCCTGCTGCCCATAAATCATACAAGTTTAGGGTTGAATTTAAAATTTTCCTCTAAATAACCACCGAAGAAGAAATACGTAGTTTACGTAGTTTCGTTGATTTTATTGGATTTTGATCGTCCATTTGTCACGTATCGATCAGCACATCTGCTTTAAATCCTGACGTTGATGCCGATTTAACCAACGGTGAGGCGTTTAATGTTTATCATGGATCTTTTCTCTGTAACGAGCTGTAAACAGACGAATTGAGACCTATTACATGCGTAGCTCTGCCGGGTATTCCAGAAGTGTATGTTGCATACTGTTGATTCTCTTTGAACCTTCAACAATATAAAATAATATCACTCTTTAAAATAAACTCTGAAGGCAATTTACTTAATCATTAAATGTTATTACTTCATAATGTTTCCCTTTAAACGGTCCATTTATCTTTATCTTTGTTAAAGAATTCTATAGTTCGCCAAACCTTGAAATAAGTGTTTTGGCATGCTCTACATAATTTGTATTGTTAGCGCTGCGTGAGCCTGGTTCTTTACTAAACAAATGTGTGCTTTGGAGAAAGGTCATATTCATTAATTTGATAGCTGTACCGGCTCATTGGCTATGACTACTGTTCCAATCGGAAATTGATCTTACATTGCGAAGTTATGACCTTTTCAGTACTTAGTACGCAAACTAATTTTAGTACCCATAAAAACTTGGCACTGACTCTTATTTCCTTTCGATAGTGCTCATTTGGGTGCCGTAACTGTTTCTCTGCCTTTCTAGTTAGTTGTTAAATTGGCAACACGTAGAAACACGTGTTGACAATGTAATCACTAACTAGAAAGACCTTTTTAGGGTTCCGTACCTCAAAAGGAAAAAACGGAACCTTTACAGGATCACTCATGTGTCTGTCTGACTGTATGTTGAAATTTGGTACACATATGTATTTCTGTGACCCAAACACGGACGTGTAATGTAAATTAATGAATTTTGAATATAGAGGTCAATTTTGGGGAGGCAAATAAGAAAATTAAAAATATATATTTGCAAACTGTACCGTGCGATATAAGTATCATATGAAAGGGCTTACTGTGAGGGTCTCAAATGTATTTTTTTTTTTATAATTTTAAAATAAACTGTTTTAAAGTTATTTAAGAAAATAGACGCAAATTGACCATTGAAAAAAATACAGAAAATAATTCTATAGCTATAGATTACAGGAAAACCTATAAGAAGTCTATGGTCTTAAAATAACATGGTAAATCTCTCAATATTGTGCGTACAAACTTACATTTATTTTGTCCATAGTTAAACAAAAAGTATCCAACCCACATTAGGTGTAATGTGTGTTGGATCCTTTTCGTTTAACTATGGACATTTGTAGTTGGAATTTATGGGAGAACATGTTTTTCAACTACAATGTTAAGTTTGTTCTTGGGATAAATTCATCCCAACTACGGAACCCTTCATTGTGCGTGGTCCGACACGCACTTGACCGGTTTTTTTCGATGTCTGTCCCAATGGTGGTAGGGTCACATCCAGCATCCGATATTGGATTTAAAGCAAATGTTACAGTTTATGGAATTCCTGTTAAACATTTCTAATAACAACTGATCAAACCGACTCCGTAATTTCATGATCTGATCTTAGCTATTTACTACGAAATCTGAAACCTTAAATGTCAGGTCCTATTCCACGAAGGAATTTCCAGGAATATTGACAATATTTTATAATCATCCTCTCATCTGTTTCAGTTATCTTTGATATTGTTGTACAAATTAATTTAGCTTTGTTTGCTCAATTTATCCATAAAATTTTGTTTGTTATTAAACTCGACAACCTCAATCTCCACCAGAGTTGCCGCAAATAGTCGCTATTATTCGGTATTCGGCATTATTCGACATTTTTTTGCTATTCGTCGAATACCGATTCCGAATAATAAAGTCTATTATTCGACATTCGGCGAATAGTTGTCTAAAATAAACTTTTAATGAGAAAAACAACTATAGCCTTCAAAATAATCACTATTTTTTCTTAAAAAACAAAACACACTTAGTTTAGTATCAATTATTATCATTATTATTAAATGTCATACAAAAATCAGTCATATTAAAGTTAGGCTTTTTAATTAATATTGAAAATCCAAAAGGGGCAGATTGTGGTGCAAAAAAACGATTGAGATCAAGTCGGTTGCGCTTTTTTTCATACATCAAACCTGCCTCGGAAAATAGTCTTTCTGAATAAACAGAGCTTGCTGGTGTGATTAAAAATCGTTTTTCTTTTCTCATAACCTTAGAAAAAAATGAGATTACAGTAGGTAACAAATAAATGATTCTACAAGCGTGATAGGTACAATTCGATAACAAATAAACTATTTTTTATATTCCTATGTTAATGTCGAATAATAATAGCGACTATTCGCCATAGGGAATGGCGATTAATCGGTATTCGACTATTCGCTATTACAACTATTCGCGGCAACTCGTAATCTCCACAATAGTTGTTGACATCCCACACTATATTGATAATTTCCTCACCCCTTCCTGCTGGGGTTGGTGAGTAAACATCTATTTCCTGAGGTTTCCGATGAATGTCAAGGTCACTAGGCACACTGGTGACCTTGGACCACATTCGAACATTGGATATTTTTTATTACTCATATCCCAAAAAACTTCGGATAGTTTTGTCAGTTGATACGAATACGTCGCAATGCGGAGTCACTTATGTATGCTCCACCTTGGCTGTTTGCTGTTTGTTTCTGTTGCTTTTCTATGGAAACTCGGTTTGTTTTGTTGCTTGTATTCTGCAGTTCAAACTAGTTTATTTCGTATCGTCTGAATGCCTAGAATTGAGTCTATGGCTGCAGTTATTTGTAACGGTACTTTAATATTTTGTATGAAAGGATTTATGTTTTGAATAATTCGTTGTTATCTTATTTCCTTTCTTCAGTCATCATTAATATTGCTATTGATGCCTTCATTGGATTATAAGTTGCTTATTTACACCACACAACAAAGCCGTTAAGACTTTATTAGGATTTCCGTCTTATTCTACTCTAGAATAGAATAATAAAACATGGTACAATATTTAATAGTTCCACATATTTTGCTTACCTATACTTATTTCAGCATGCAAAAAATACCTTAAATAAACTAATGTATCTAGTGCTTCTAGGCGCTGGTTCAGTCACGAACCGGGATTGCTGAGCCACTAGCACATCATCTTAACTTGATCGTGTTACACGAATGTCGCCCGTGAAATTTGACATGTGACATTTCAATAACGAAAAACGGACGGCATTCGTGTAATACAACCAAGTTACGATGATAAGCTAGTGGCTCAACAATCCCGGTTCTTGACTGTACTACACAGTGTGTACACGTTAAAATAAGAACAAAAATATTTTAAAAGCTCTCAAACAAAACATAGAGGCTCTACGATAACATTCGCTTGTTCTCTGCGAGATATACTCGAGTGTCATTTTCCAAAGTGCCGGCGGGATGGGGAAGGTGTTCCCAAACCATGTGGCATAGAGTTCCACTTCTTCCCTACATGTGGTTACTGAGCCAGAAAGAAACAAATCGCACCTTTAATAAATAAACCGAAATAATTAAAAACCACAAGTTTTTGACATTTAATCAAAAACGAACTAAGTCCGCGTAAAGAGTAGGTACAGTCTAACGGGCGCTTGATTCGGACAACCACAAGCGAAGTAGAGGACTTGCCGTCTCTTTTAAAAATGTCGGCTGCGTCGTATTTTCAAAACTTTAAACGCAATTTCCCAACAATCGTAATTTTGTAATTAAAGGTGCGAAATGACGGTGTCTTAAAAGTAGGAATGGTTCTACGAAAGTTCCAAATGGTTACTACCTACTGAGCAAGTGAGATTGACAGTACATTGTATGTGATTACGTCATCGGTTGTGTGGAGTGTCAATTGATTGATTGCCAATGATCTTTATGATCTTCGGCTTCTTGTTTGGCTTGAACCTAATTTATTCTTTGAAAACGCCTATAATTTTACTAATGAGTTTCAAAATAGGTAATAGGTGAACGGAGTAGATGCCTATAGCATACCTAGTTTTTTTTTTCGTTATATATTTTCATTAAGTTAATATTTTCGTTTCATTCATATCAGAAGCGGACAATTTAAGCTACAAACCGCTTTTTCTGTTGAAAATCAAAATCATTTTAGCGCTCATCATGGCCATTTTTAACTTTAATTTAATCTAGGTAATGTGACAATTTAGGACATTATATCGCAGACATTTTTTGTTTGTCTATATGCCCTCTATCCATTTATACGTATATAGCTGGTATTATCGTGCAACGCCATTTTAAAAAAATAATCAAGACGACCGGGACGAGGCCCAAAAGGTTCAAACCTCTTTCTGTTTTTATTGTTCCAATTTTCTTCAAATGTGTAGTATTTATTTATAGAGCAATTTCTGTCTATGTTATTGATACAACAGAAAAAAATTAGGTAATATGCCATAGGCTTCTACTCCGTTCACCTTGTACCTGCCCTATTTTTTCATGACGGTAAAAATAAAACATCTGCACCCTAATTGCGTAACACACTTCAGTCGGAATTTGAATAATTTTAAAGCAAATTGCTAATTGCTTCTTATTATTATGTTCAAAAAATTTGCCTTCTCAACAACATAAATAACGCAATGAATGTTGTTGAACTGTCAAAATTAAGCCGATTCCGATGTTACGCAATTGCCCCGCCCGATCCGATCCGATCCGTACCGATTGATCTGTCTAGATGTTTTGGAAAGCGTTCCAAGTTCCGACTGGCAAAATCAACGCTATTTCAGTCTCCAGTCTTAAAGCAAGACAGTGAAGTATGTGGATGGTAGATATATCTTGAAGCTCTTGACGTCATTCGAGTGCGAAGTACTCGTACTGTTCGTAAGATTTGATTGACAGCCAATGGTCTATATTGTGTTCTCCAGTTCATCGACTCGACGTTTGTAGGAATGGAAGATTGAGGGTCCAAATACAACGCTATATCATGCTATGTCGATAGTGCATCGTCTGCGAAATAATATTAGATTGTTATCTTTCCCATATTGTTGCTAAAGTGGATCCGATACACGAAACGCTATCTTCTTTCTTCCGCTTTGGTGGAAATGTTCAGGTACAATCAATATTTGAACAATATTATACACCCATCATAAACGGAGGAAAATTTTTACCAAAACAAAAACACTGGCCCGTTGAATAAATAAAACTCGTCCCAGAATGACGTATGACTCCCGTTTGAAGTACTGGACCCGTCCCGCCGCGCCACTTTCTTACTGCCTCTGACGTCACCGCCCACGGCGCCTACTGGGCTTACGAGCCGAGAATGTAAAATTAGAAGCGATGAATGTTGCATCGGACTGTACAGCATGCTTGAATTCGCAATTAGTGATCATGGAAGCATTTGCGTGGGTTTGTTTTGTGAATGGCATATCGCAGGACAACCTAGTAGGTTGTCGGCTGTTTAACCGGACTTCCCTGTGGGTGCCTCAATAGATTAAGGCTCCAGCCAGGGCCATTTGCGTGGGCTAGTTGCACCTTTATTTGGGCTACAAAGCACCATAAATAAATACCATTTAAACTTATACAGAAGGCCAATTCACGTATTTAAACATTTCGAAAATCTAAGTCACAATCTTATCTCAGCCATAATCAATGTCAAAAATTTGACAAAAATGGAAGTACATTATAGGTATGTAATTATTTTTTATAGATTGAGACTGAGATTCTAATGTAAACGTACTTAAAAAATCGTAGAATTGCGAATCGTCATCATTCCATATTTACCTATGCTCCGAGCTCGAAAGGACCAAATTCGGCTTAACATTGAAAGTTCTCTAATTAGGTCGTGAGTGAACCCTAGCAAACATCCCCGGAATACTGAAAGAGTTACTGGTAACATTTACCACGCCACTGTGGCTTATTTTCACGTAATAAGCTTATGAATTATGAAAGTGGAGGTTTCAAACGTGGTGCTGTGGCTTTGGGCGTTTTCTGTGCATCTGGGCTTGTTCGTCAAGGGAGCTTGTTCCGTATGTGGAGGCTACAATTAGCTAGGTAGTGGTGGAAACGGGTGGAAATTAACTGTAAATGTAATATTTAGTTACTACCCTCGATTACCTACTGATACATGGGGAAGCGTCAGGGTAGCCCGCGAAATTCAAATTTTCTTACGTTTTTTGCAATTTGAAAGTCAGTATTAAGTTGTATGTTAAATATAGTATGATTCGCGGCCGTAACAAATATGTATTTACAGAATTAGAATCAGTAATACAATAATCCTCAAACGTCAAGATTTCATGAAATAGTCATTCATTAGAATTACCTGCAGTAATAGCACTACTTTAGGTACAAATCTCACCGTGAAAACTTAGGTGAGGTGAGCGTGGAGTGAGCCGATCCCTAGCATCAGGTGGAATGACAGCTCACTTCACCTAAGTATACACGGTGAGATTTTTACAGAATAGATCGGCTGGTCTTAGAGTTGTATTGATCACTCTAATGATTATAATTATGTAAATACATACTTGTTACGGCCGCGAATTATATTTTGATCTACGTACAACCTAATACTGATTTGTAAATTGCAAAAACCATAAGAAAATTTGAATTTCGTGGGCTACCCTGACGCTTTCGCTCTAATAATGTCTGATGTGAAGGAGGAAAACTTCAATTGCAATAGGTGTCGTAAACAAAAAAATACATACTTGTTACGGCCGCGAATTATATTTTGATCTACGTACAACCTAATACTGATTTGTAAATTGCAAAAACCATAAGAAAATTTGAATTTCGTGGGCTACCCTGACGCTTTCGCTCTAATATGTCTAATGTGAAGGAGGAAAACTTCAATTGCACTAGGTGTCGTAAATAAAAGTTAGAAAGCTTTATATTTCTGCCTTAAATTCACTGACTTCCTTAGATACCCATTAAATAGACAGCACGGTAAAATTAGGCATGTGGTAGACAAATTGCGGATAAAGTATTAAACCAGCCAGGCGCTCCATTACAAATAATAAATAGTCAAACCAACGGTACATTCGACGTATTGTAAAACTACGCGAGAAGAGCGCACGCAGATCGATCGTAATCGCATGCGCTTGCACGTGGTTGATCAGACATTCGTTCGAACCGAGCGGCCCCGTCCAAACATTAACATAGATAGGTACACTCTTATCTCAATTGAAACGCATCATCTGACACTCAATTTAAATTACAATTATTAAGGACGGGATGTCTACTTTGCAGGACGTAAATAATATTAAAATGGATAGATCAGCCGTTGATGAGAGTATTATTTGGGTAAAGCTGGTCCACTGAAATGACGCGCCCCACTATACCGCATTTACCATAGTGTTCGTATACAATTTCAAGCAGTGGGATCCGTCATGTAGACAAGCTCTAACCCAACTTCAGTACTCAACCCAAGAAAGAAAAGCAGATGAAAGAATGCAATTTTCATTCAAAGATATCAAACTGCTCCGTATTGCTCATTTTATGAGTAGAGAAGGAACTGGTTAACAATCGATATTTATGACCTTCAATGAAGATAAAGAAATTCTAAACCGAAATAGGAACAGAACATTAACCTTACAGAAGATAAATTCCTAGAACAACCTTGTCGTTGCTAATTGTTTCTAAAGAGTTATTAATGCATCACTCGGTAAAATGTTCCCGTTTAGTTGTACGATGCCGACGTAAGTACAGGGTCAAATTAAATTAGCTAGCGATGCTCTGCAGACGTGATGGGTATCTATACACGACATAATACCAATAATTTGATGGTTTTTTGGGGTACATGGCCGCTGGTATGTTGTTACTTTTTAAGTTTACACAAAAAGAACTGATTTATAAACTGATATTTTAAGTGACTACACTACCGGCGGTAAGATCGTCAAAGTATTTTTTTTTTTTTGTTTTATCATGTTTATCGATAGGTACCCATCACAACTGCGGAGTTTCGCTATCTATTTTAATTTACGCTGCTGTATAGCAATTAGTTACTGCGACTGATCTATGAATATACTTCACGTGTTGCGCTCGCACGTGATATAATTATGCAAAACGGATGATTCATCTTATCGACATCATCTGCCTAGCCTTTTCTTAACTATGTTGTAGTTGGCTTCCAGTCTAACCGGATTCAGATGACTAGCGTACTGGTTACTGTTTACTGGGTAACTGGTGTGTTACTGGGTAAGACTGGTTATCAGAATTTCGGGCTTCGACCCGTAACGACTGTCAAAGATCCACAATTGACAGCCGGGACCAACGGCTTAACGTGCTTTCCGAGGCACGGAGAGGGGTCTTGGTATGTAAAGATGGTCACCCATCCATGAACCAACCGTGACAAGCGTAGCTTAACCTGATTGATCGACCCGTGCGGCTGTTATTACATAGCCGCAAGTTTCATCTTTCATGACATAATAACAATTTAGAGTTCAGACTGTCTTGTCTGTAACCTCCTTTGACTCTTCAAACGGTCACTTCACACGAGCTTAAGGTACTTGTTAATGTTCTACTTAAGTGCTGTCAACAGTTATAGGAGCCCTTAGCATGCGCAGGTTGAGTGGCTGCCACTAAAATTAACAAAATGGCTGACACAGAGCATTTAGTGTGAAATCATAGTGAAAGGTTTTAGTTCTACAGATGAGTACCACTCATAAAAATAAATGCAAACTCCGATAAATGTTCTGATTAAACACAGACATAGCACATTCAATTCAAATTCCGTCACATGCACAATACAATATTACTCGGGTAATAAGTTTTGACCAAAGAAACGATGGATGGACGGTGTGAAAGATGAAATGGCCAGAAAGGGAGAACTACCGAGATGATGACTAATAGAGGAGTATGGAAGAAAAAGATCTTGCACCGACCACGAATAAATTGGGATAAGGACAGGAGAATGATGATGAGATAAGTTTTGAAGGGAGAACCTGTGAAAATCGTTTATGGAGGGTCACGTCTCTTATTTACTTCTAGGTAATATCCACAACTCAAAAGCAATTAATATTGCTCTAAAACTTTACAGAACTGTCCCAACTATAATTTACAGCCAGTTTTCTGCAACAACAAGGACATTGACATGGCTTTGACTTCGAGAACCATTAATTAATCACCTAGTAAGACCATCTTAACCTTACAATAACCCGTTATTTATAATTTATTTATTTATATGAATATAAAAAAATAACTTTTGACACACGTATGTAAACACATTTTTAGCGTGGGGTGCGATGGAAGAGATTTGGCACGTATCCAGATAAATGCGATAGCGTTATCGTATTTGAAGCTTGTACAGGCAGTTTTTTTGCGTTACGTAGTTTTACGCCAATTCCTTTTTAAAGACTGACAACACGCGTGCTTTTTCGATGGATTTCAAAAGCCTAAACGTTAAGGATTCACCAGCATCTTGTACTAGTTGTTCCTGCTAGAATTATTTTTCAAAATGTATCTTTATCTGTTCTGCCCAAGTTTCGTGCAATATACTCTATGTCAATATCACGCAATTACCTATAGGAGACACTATTGATCTTTTGCGTAGGTATATAACGTGTGTACGTCGCGCGTACGAGAATCCATGTGCTATAATTAGCACATGGATTTGGACATGGATGGAGCACGCGCTTTTAACACGATTTCATTCTCTAACACTTTCGTTTACGGCAAAATACGGTGTCCTCATCATCATCATCCATAGCCCGAACGTCTCCCACCGCTAAGCATAAGCCTCTCTTTTCTTGGGCCCATCTCCACGCTCATGTGCCAGCCTCATCCAGGGTTTGGCCGCGACGGCAACAATGTCTTCCGCCCATCTCGCCGCCGGAGGACCGACATCTCGTCTTCCAGTCCTTGGACACCACTGTCACAGCCTTACTCCACCTGCCATCACTGCGCCTTGTCAGGTGTGCTGTCCAACTTCATTTGAATTCCATAGTACGCTTTCCAATATAGAAGATTTCAAATACAAGTTAATAATCTGAAAATTCTTCTCTCGCCTACGACCTTGCGTAACTTCGTTAACTCTCTTGATCGCTTCGATAACGTCTTGAAAAATGCTTCAATCCCCTTTTCACTTATAACTTCTTTTTTATCTCGTTAACCTCCTCCCGAAAACCGTGTACGAAGAAACGCGCATTTTTAAATATATTCAAGCCAAATTTTCAATGCTTGTCCATCAACTTTCTGACATGAATAATTTCGTATTTTTACTCACGAAAACGTCACATTATAGAGGTCTGCACTTTGCTGTCCCGGATAAAACCTATAAGCCTCAGAGCTTAAGGATTATGTACCCAAACTATAATTTAGGGCTCCTTAGAGTGGTATTTTCTTTACACGAAGCATTTATATTTCAGGCAGTAGAACGTAGGCGACTAGGCGTATCTTCCCAGCAAAGTCGACAGTAATTTATTTAAACTACGACCTCACTTGCAAAATGGTTTCTATATTCAGAGCAAAGCTTCTTGTTACGGCTCCCAGGTCTCAACTTAAGAGGATTGCGAAGTGCCTATACGCGGCGTGAGTCTTCGAGGCAATTACCTACATTTCATACAATTATTTACATAAATATTGTTTCGGGCGATTACGCTTTCACCCCTCTAAACCTTTACGAAATGAAACAGTTTCGGTCTCATTACATTCAGTACACCTTAATCTAGGTCTGTACGTTTTTCTTTTTTTAGTAATTCAGTTTACTTTTTTTTTTTAAATTACGCTCGAGGTAGATTTTATGTCAAAAATACAGATATTTAGATGCTATGCAATATTTCTTTATAATAAAAAAGTACGGGCCTAGTTTTTCATTATACCTACAACATTTCCAAAAATTATGAAAATTAGACTATGTTTAGGGGGAGCAAAACGTTATCTCTTTTTGTATGAAAATTTACAGCTTCACAATCCTTTTAATGAATGAATTTAGCACTTCTGGAGGAATATACCTAAGTCTTACATAAGTTTCATGAGTATCGTTCATGTTTATGATTATGTAGGTACGCTTTCACTCAGCATGCTTTTGAATGCCTGACTACCTTGTTACAAACTCGCCTTACGCCCTTAATATAGAAAGTAAGGAAGTATAGTGAGTAGTTATATCTATATAATATATATAATCTTGAAACTTAACATCACGCCAGTAATCCCCGAATGGTTAGGCAGAGGTGCACTTCATACCCACATTTTCGCGAGGTATGTTTAAAGTCCCATGTAATAGGGGGCGATCCTATTGCCATCAACCTGGAACAAATCCAGACTCCGGGCTGTTACTGAGCAATTTCAGATGGAAAACCCAATAACACTGCCCAACCTGGGAATCGAACCATCCTTGGTTCTATAATGCTCAGCAGTAGCGCTTTTGTCAACTTGTCCAAACCTTGAAACTAGCACATAGTTGTTAAACCGTATATCACTAACACATGATCATAAATCTGTCCTCAGTCATCTGTATCCGAAACGTATGCTATTTGTAATGCCGAAATATCAGATTTAGCAAGTATTCCTCCAGTGATTCATGTGTGCATTATGCTTTAAAGGCCGTGGCATTGAAAACTGGGGGAGGTGATAAATGGCTTACCTTCTCAAGTAGTCTTCCCCCTGCGACATTAAAGCAGCCGGTTTGTACATTACAATGGTAACGACTAGATATTTCTTTTAGCTGTGCCAGAATGCTTCAGCATTCTTGCTGCTCTGTACACACGGCTACATAATCAAGATATACATTTCCAGTAGCTGACCGCGCATTGTATAGGATTTCCGTACAATGAGAGGTCAGCTTATACTGGAACAGTATAGCTTGATATACTGGGTGACTTTTTTTTACCGTCTTGAAAAAGAATAGGGTATAATAGGTGAAGCGTAGTAGAAGTCTGGCGTACCTAGTTGTTTTTGTTTTTTTTTTTTATTCGAAATTCAAATCGTACGCACTCTTCGTCGTGCGTACGATTTGAATTTCGATTTTTTTAACGATCTATAAAGTTTTTTTTTCTAAATTTCTGTTTTTATTGTTCTAGTTTACTTCAAATGTGTAGTGTTTATTGATAGAGCAATTTCTGTCTAAGTTATTGAAAAAACCAAAAAAAAACCTAGGTATGACATAGGCTTCTACTCCGTTCACGCTATTTTTTTTCAAGACGGTAAAAATATCATCCAGTATAGCCGGGTGTAGTACTTGTCTAGCTTGAATAAACTAGAAATACCTTTGAAGGATGTCGTTTCCTGTTTTCTTTTCACTCGAAAGTTCTAGGAATGTTTTTGGGAACGTGAAGTACCATCAAGAATCAACCGCTCGATTTCTCGAAAAACGCCCATCTCCTAGCTAAGCTTTGGATTATTCGATACAAAACAGTTACTAGGAGCACGCGAACACAAATAATTGTACATCGATTTTCAATTTTGGACTCAAATTGGAAACTTATTTTCATTTATTATCGTACCCTGGAGGATGTAGCAATTTTTCCATTACCAATTCATTTTTGTCTTTATGTACTTACCTACTTATCAGTCTCTGTATTGTAAAATTCGGCGATCGAGAATTAGTGTCTATCTATTGTCATAATAACTTTGAGAGAGGCCAGATGCTTACTCAAGCGAAAACCATCCTTTGTTAATCTAAAAAGGACATAATAATAGCGCTCTATTCTAAAACTAATTAGGTATCTCTAAATTCTTATGTATATAACTATAGCAAGGTGACCTGAGACTGTATCGAATTTTCAACGTCCTCAGATTGACTTTAAATTTTCCAGATACAGTCTCATAAAAGTCTAGCAAACTTAATAAAAAAACACTTTCATCTGATCAGAATATTAAGACAAGGTTGCAATATAAGATTGATATTTATGCAGACTGGGCGACCACTTTAGCGTCTTCTAGGGATCGTGCTAGAATGAAACTCAGTTGCATAATGAATGCATGATCATGTTGATGTTTGGCGCCGGACGGCCGGCGCAGATAACCCTTTATGTACCGTTTACGCATCGTCACTTCGTCAGATAACTGCAGTACCAACATCAAAATTTTCACTTTCAGGTCCATTTAAAAGCATTCTATATACCACCTTGGATTGCCAACTAATTTACCAACAAAATTAAGATATAAATCTTAATTTTACTTTTAGTGTGAAGGTCCCATAAAACTACTAACCACTGCTGGTGTCCTGTAAAATTCTAACCGTGAAAACATAAGTGAGCTGTCATACCTGATGTTAGGGAATGACATTATTGACAAGCTCACTTCAAGTTCACATCAAATTTCAGATTTTATTCGAACCTTTAATAGGAGATCAGTCTTAACTCAAAATGTTGAAGTAAATAAGTGATTTATCCTTTACATTACAACTAAGTATGTACCCATGCTTAGTTGTAATGTAAGATCAAACATTATCGAGTCGTACGTCAGAATTAACCTCTCTCAGTACGGTTACTCTATCCCTCGAGATATTATTTATTTATAAAAGTACCTTCGAAGACGGTGTAGACGCCCTCCGTTCGTATCTCATGAATCATAATATTCTCATAATCGATCCTTACATGCGACGCGACTAAAACTTATTGTATTCTCTTTTTAAAAACTGCTTGATTTCTTGCTGGCTGAAGAGAATTTGAAGATTATCAACATGGGACCACGTTTGTGTGTTTAGTTTTACCTTTTTCTTAAGGACACGACCAAGGCCATGTCCTTTCTGGTGCTATATCGACTTCATCACCGAATTTTGATCAAAGGTCCTTACTTATCTACAAAAGAAGTTGCAATTTCTCAGTGGCAACCCGGAGTTTGGATTTGTGCCCGGTTGATCACAATCGGTTCGCCCCTATTACATGTGCCTAACCCGTCAGGGAAAAAGACTAGATTTTATATTATGTTCAATAAAAATTCCAAATACTAAACCCTCTTCTCTCTTGTTCCAGTTGACGAGAAGATATTCTGCTGTCACGGCGGCTTATCTCCAGACCTGCAGGCGATGGAACAGATCCGGCGGATCATGCGGCCGACCGACGTGCCCGACCAGGGCTTGCTCTGCGACCTGCTGTGGTCCGACCCAGACAAGGACACCGCCGGTTGGGGCGAGAATGACCGCGGTGTCAGCTTTACATTCGGAACTGAGGTGAGGGAACATTCTAGACTTTTTAAATAAGAGCTGTGTAATCTTCTTCGGATCTTTAAACATAGCTGCAACTGTAACAATATTGATGTCAACACAAGTTACATGCTCTGTGGCCAACACTACAGTACGCGTAGCATGACCACCATAGAAACGGCTTTTGTCGGCGGCAGAATAGACAAAATGACACATCGCTTAGACGTTTGAATCATACTACGATGTGTCATTTTGCCCATTCTTCCGTCTTCAAAAGCCGTTTCTATGGTGGTCATGCTATGCGTGCAGTAAGAAGAATTGGTTTCTATAATGAAGTGTGTTAGTAAAGGATGTTGTTATTGTTCAGCTCCGTATTTGCATAATCGCTGTACCACGATTTAATACGGCCCCTGAATTGAAAATAACAAGGAGATTAATCTTGCAAAGACTCTTCTGTGTCATGGACCTTGGCTGACCTTGAGAGATTTAGATGTGTACACGAGATTGACTATGCTATGAGAGCAGCATCAGATAAACAGAATCACGAGAACTACACGCCTAAGAGCACGTGACCTCTTCTTTGACTTGGCCAAACATTTACCACAAAATTGCTGCGGTAGAGGTAGGCTTTAAGTTAGATAATAATATAATCTCCAAAATGTTCTAAACCTAAGTGAACTTGAGCACGGGAGACGAATATTTCACCGTTAAAGCTTACTCCGAGCCTCACATAGTCTTCCACGTGCCAAATGAAAGCTTGCTTTATATAGCTGCGGTGCGAGATGC
Organism: Dicycla oo; assembly: GCA_948252095.1. Taxonomy (NCBI): domain Eukaryota; kingdom Metazoa; phylum Arthropoda; class Insecta; order Lepidoptera; family Noctuidae; genus Dicycla; species Dicycla oo. The sequence goes on along the minus strand of OX411729.1, from coordinate 25,390,787 downwards.
TGCAGTACCTAAACTGTTTGCCAGATTAAGCCTAGCTTGAACTGACACACTGTTCTTGATGTTACATGTTTGGCAAGGAATCGGGTTGTAGAAAGTGCATTTACGTTGTAAAAGGTAATAAGGTGCAATGCTTTAGTATCCCCCCAACCCCGGCCAGCCTCTGCCCAACGCTTCGGGGAAACAGACTTGGATGTTATGTGTGTAAGGCACGCTGTGAATGGTGAAGATTGTAACCGTCGGGTTTTTCAAACTCGTATTCTTGTTTAGCTGCCATTCATATTGGTGCAGATTACTTTGAGCGCCGACTGTACTAAGAATATTGCTGTGTATTCCATTAGCACGAACCACAATAATAATGAGGAAGAAATTAGGAGCTGTCAAACTAATTTACATGTTCAACTTCAATATAATTTATGCAGCATATTTTAAGTGTCGTTCAATTCTGTTTTGACTTTTAGCTCCTCCTTATTTTACAGTATATGTATACTTGTTTTATGATGTGCAAGTCAACGATAAAAATGACTAAATGTTTCGACGCTTCTTTTTTATTGCAAATAATATTTATTACTTTTACAGTGTGTTAATTTAATACATAAATATAAAACAATTTAAAATATAAAAAGCTTATTCGAAGTGGTCTCCATTGGCTGCAATACAGTCCTTTAAACGTTGAGGCCAGTTATCAATAGAAGCACGCACTCTTTCCATGGGAAAATTCTTCACTGCCAATCGTATGGATTGTTTTAGGGACTCCAAATTATCATGGCGTTTAGAGCAAGCCGTACTCTCTAAAACTGACCATAAATCATAATCCGGAGACGAGGAGGGGGACCGGCATGGTCCAACCGTTAAAGACGCGCACCTTGTTGCCGCCTGACAAAGAACTATTAAGTACGGCGACCGAAGAAGCGCTCCTGCAACGATTGTTTCATTTCAGGCTCGTTAACACGTTCGCGTGAGCAACGTCTTACAACGTCGTGTGTATAGCCGCGGTGTAGGCTATGAAAATCGAATGTGTTGCGGCGCTAAGTAGATGCGCCATAGGAATTTGCCCATAAAATAGACGTCCAAAGACGTTGCGTCAAAATAAATATGACAATCTAGAGGCCGTCATATGACGTTGCGCCATTTCATAATTATATCAACACGACGTTGTAAGACGTTGTTCACGCGAACGTGTTAATGTCTAATCCCTCTGACATACCCAGGTATTTGTGGGTATCAGTTGTATCAATTTTGTACAACTCTAACACATTCAAGAGAGTATGTATGGGGCACCGAATCATAGGGCTTATAGTCTATCACATTTCGACAAATCCTTTCGGGATCGACGGACCTGTTGGCTTATGGCCATATCAATCAGGAGTAGCTCCTTGGTGCCGCGGGACCCATTCCTACATCCATTTTGAAGGGCAGACATGCAGGCAAAGTTGTTTTCTAAATGTGAATTAATTTTCACTCTCAAAATGGATGTAAGAAGTTTATAGACCGTCGGCAAACAAGTGATCGGCCTATAATTTTTGGGTTCCGCGGCATCACCTGACTTATGGAGCAAGTAGGTAACTCCTGTTGTAAAGAACTGTGGCAGTCGCTTATACCTACGGATACGGCTTGCCCATGCACAGACCTTCTGCTTCAGGAAGTCTATGCGCTCTGTGACATGGGACATATATTCTTGAGGACTGATTCCAGTCCCCGAGAACATCCCGCCTCACAAAGCGCATCACTCTAGGGCGAGTATTGCCCTCCCAGAAGCAGTATAGTTTGCCGATGAGCACCCTGGTCCCCTCGATACGCCGCTCGATCCTGCACTGCCAGGCTGGAACGGCGGGTTTTGGTCGTGTAGCTATGTCACAATTTGGAAATGTGACATTGGCTACACGGCACGCCGCAATAGCCGCGCAATACAAGATCGAGTGCGTATTTACGAGATCTTCGCTGCTTTCAAAATAAGAACCAAGCAGCTAATTCAAGGCACACACCAACGCCCTATTCGTTCTGTGCATAGGCAAGCGAAGTAAACGAGGTCTAAGTTGGACGGGGGCAGTTCTAAACTCCCGAATCGCATCCTCCAGCGAGCTCCTCAGTCGGTCGTTACACTGGCTACTTACCGTAACAACCTCATCAACCCCCTCCTCATCATTAACATAAGACCGCGGTTGGATTATGTCGCTTACGACGATACGGTTGCTCAGTACCTCTGACCGCAGCCTATCAAGCGCTGCGTCGTCGTCCAATCTGTGATTCCGTTGGTTAACCCGCACCTGATCCGACAGTCGTTGGGCCGAGACGTTTATAGCTGGTTGAAGCGCCTGGAACAGAGACAGCATCCTATCGCGGTACGCAGTGAGGTTAGTTCGCCGTTTCTGTAGCCCCGTAATATGCGTGCATGACGTTCTCATTCATTTGTTGAGTCCATTTCATGCGCTGCACACAACCACCGGCAGCGGGGACCCGGCTCGGGGCCGGTTGGCCCCTAGATCCCATGCCGTTCGGTGGCCGGCCTGTTCCCGGCCGACGTGCAGGTGGTGGCGACGTCGGTGGAGAGAAGTACTCGTCGCTCGAGCTCGACGCGGCTGCAGCCGCCGGCGTGACTGGTGATCCGAGTTCCGGCGGCGGCGAGGCGGAGCTGAGTGACGAGTCCGGGGGTGGTAGTCGTGCGCGAAGTACAGCTGCTCTGGTCAGCATATTTTCACATTTTCATTGCGGTTTTCGTTGTTTTATCGGAGGTGACATGACTGATGTTACCTCCGATTCGGCAGTTCTTGATGCATTCTGTACATCGATTTTTGTTAATTTTTACTATTTTTTATCTTGATTTTTTTGGTGTGTTGTGGGGTTTCTCATAGAATAAAATAAAAAACTGCAACTAAAATTAATAAAACTGAAAATAATTAGATGTATGAAAATTAATATGGTGTGTTGACGTTGGTGTTGCCAGAGTAATATTATTATTATTTTGACATTTCTCGGGACTCTGGGGTCCCGGACCTTTGGAAGGCGTACGAGGGGCCGAAGCCAACTCGCAGAGGCCCCTTAGACAATTTTAAATAATATTATTATTATTCGTATTTGATCGTTAATTAAGTCTACCAGTGGAGTGAAATGATGTTGATGAATGTCTACAGCCATTACCAACTCAATATTCTGTTGTTTAATTTCAATGATCATCCAGCATTCAAAGAAAAATAAATAAATAAACCCTATCTTAGACAAACAAGCTCAAAAGGTGATCTCGTAGTACATTGTTATCTGCGCGTGCACTGCTTCATACAACGCGTCCGCATGACTGACCTCTACGCACTATCGCAGTCTGTCACTGATTACTCTGTTTGTGTTAGATTGTGTAGCACTAGTCTGTGTTGTATCGCGTGCTCGATACCTGCAGGTAGGCAGGTACTTCGGAGGCTGAGACCAATAAAAAAACATGTCTATTGTTAAATGTGATAGCACGCATCTAGATTAAGAGATTCTATTCTGCTGTTTTGTAGATAGCACATAGTGTTGGAAATATTGATCGCGGTAACGATTAACTCAATTAGTATAGTTGGAAGTCCGAAGTTTGGAACTCCATCAAGCTGCCGACTGTGAAAACCTCACAATAGATGTGTAATCCAAAGAATTTAAGAAAGGAAAAGTGTTCGTAGCACGTGACGTTCTGCGGTTTGTCTTTCTACACGGAAAAAACGAAGCTTTATCAAAGTACCGATTTGGCTTGGCTAACAATTATACGTCTACAAATAACCAAGACTTATTTAAAACATCATATACAGCTTTGTTTGTATATTTGTGTATTGCTAAATGTTCTTGGTTATTATTAACAAAGTACTTGTCTATTTCCAAATGAGTGTCTTAGTAATTTCAACAGTAACAGGATCGTAGCAAGTGGCGTTCTGTAGGTTCTGCCTTTCTACCCCCATGGGAAAGGGCATGAGTTTATGTATGATACATACTTTGATCCCAGTCCCACTATTTAAACGTAGATCAGTCTTTCCCGTAGTTAAAGCACCCAATTTTTCATGTATATTTTTTTTCTATTTGCAGGTGGTAGGCAAGTTCCTGTCGAAGCACGAGTTCGACCTGATCTGCCGAGCGCACCAGGTCGTGGAGGACGGCTACGAATTCTTCGCCAAGCGGCAGCTCGTCACGCTCTTCTCCGCGCCCAACTACTGCGGCGAGTTCGATAACGCAGGTCAGTACATTTTGTAAAGACTTTCATACCTAAAAATACCTATGAGTACTTTTACTTTTCTGTAAAATGAACGCACGGATTTATTATTTAACTATTATTTCGCGAACATTGGTGTGGGTTACACGTTTATTTAGTTTTAAAATTTATTCTGCCACACATAAATTCACTGTTATACGTCCCAATAAAGAAAAATAAAATACTTTTAGTCAATAGCGGGTAAGACCTGGAATAGAGTCGCACAGACCAGGGAAGCATGGCACAAAAGGGGCTCCCCCCTTTTGTGCCTTGCTTCCCTGGCCCGCCTTCCCGCCTATACTTAGCTGTGGGTGGAACAAGGCTGCCAATAATGATGATAGACTATGGAAATGGGGTATGCGGCTACCACTCGGTAGTCTAGATATTAATCACTGTTATGGTATTTTAAATTCGGTACCCTTATGCTAAGGATGACATATCTGGTGAGTTACCAATAGCCAACTGAAGTGTTTCACAAGTCCGGAATACTGTGCCCAAGCCAAGGCTGAACTGGCTTTTCCACTCGTTCAAAATATGGAGGAAACACTGCGGTCTCCCCGACAAGGGATTCGGATAGACAGTTTTAACAGCTTCGTCACCATTTGGTAGTCTTAGCCTTTTGGTTTAGCCCACCGAGGAGTGGTTTTGAAATGAGCAACGCCAGGAGGTCATACATAAATTCAAGTTTTTAATACCCATTTTTTCAATTCCAGGAGCCCTCATGTCAGTGGACGAGACACTAATGTGCTCGTTCCAGATCCTAAAGCCGGCCGACAAGCGCAAGCTCTATTCCGGCCTCAACATGGGCCGGCCCAACACGCCGCCGCGCGCGCAGCCCAAGAACAAAAAGAAGTGAGTCCACACACACATACACAACTGTTGCACTAACATTGTACACGTGCACCGAGTAGTAAGAATGTTGTGCTCATGGACCAATCATAGGTTAGCGTTATGACGCGACTACTGTGCTCGTCCAATGGGCGTAGATAGAGTATTGTATAGATCAGCTGTAGGCGTATATCTCATGAGATAGTAAGCCTTTGATAGACAGTTGTAAACTGGTACTATGTAATGTATTCGAGTAGTACTTTACAAAGAAATGGTACCGTAGCAGTCGTTTTGTTGGGTCAGGCAAAAAGTTTTCAGACGCGAAAGAGATAGAGATAATATATTTCTGTCTCGTTTACTCTTAGAGCTTGTCGACACTGAAATGACGCGCCCACTACCGCAAGTACCGTAGTGTACGTATACTAATTTAAGGAGTGGGGCGCGTCATTTCAGAGTGGTCAAGTTCTACTACTGGATCGAATAAGTGGTCTTGTCTCATTATTATTGTTTGTTGACTTGTTAATTGCAATACTCTGTCTACGCCAATAAGTGTTTCTCGGATGATCACGCCATACTTACTACTCTGTGTGGGCATAATACGATGGAAATTATAGGGAAAAGATAGGTGTGAGTTTGGTAATAGGGCATGATAATGGATTCGTAATATTACGAGGGGTCGTAACTCGCGAACGACCTTGCGAGTGGGCAGTAGTGTTACTAATTTCCTTAATTGAATTTCTTTTAGCGGCTTTTTATGTCGAGACCATATTATTTTAGTCGTGTAAATAGACACTTGATGCAATTCATCGTTATATTCGATTGCATGAATAGTACGTACGATTGTTTGCCAACTAGGACGACCCCTTTTTATCTAGAGGTGATGAGTCAAATACTACTCGTCAAATAAGAATAGTGATGAGCACCGCGTAATTTTAAATAAAGTGCTTCATTTCTGTTATCGATTTTTTATGCACCACGCTACTCTTGTATTGCCAAATTGACTGGTTTACCGCTCAGTGTTGCCAGATTATTAAATAGAATTAATTCCCAAAATCTGAAGGATAAAATATAAGTTCTTATCAATGCTATATTGCCAGACTATGCCAAATTTTGTTATATTGAGTATGAATTGAATTGGTTATAATAATGTGAAATTGTATGCGAATAATAGTTATTTAAGTTATGTAATGCTAACAGCTGGGGCTTTAAAAATGTAAGTGTATTATTTAAGTGACATGTAAAAAATAAAGCATTCCCCATTTAATTCGGTAGTTTGAATTTCGTAAATAATACCTTAGGAGTTGACACACCCTAGACACAGTCGTTTTTAAAATTCATGGGATAAAGAGCGGATTTTGTCATATGGCAATACAGTCTCACACACGCACACATATTCAAATCCACATACATAAACATACCCACACATCTGTAGCAGGAAGAGGAGATTAAAGCCGACGGTGGCGGAAAGATGTTTCACAATTTTCTCAGTGAACTAGAATATTTAAAGTTGTACTATTAATAGAGATGTTCTTAACTATGAGTTGAGATATTTTCCTTAGGAATTGAACAAAGTATTATAAGTAAAAGTACAAAGTATTTCTACTTATAAAATAGATTTATGTACAGTGAACCTTAGATAGTTATATACGTTCTAACGCCAGTCGACAGACACGTTTTCTCGTGCCTAATAAAATTTGTAAAATGAGCCATAATTAAAATTCGGAAAGGCCTCTTTTATATTCCACTAGCTTTAGGGCCAGAACGCACACACGATACGTCACATCGTGGCACGTTGTTACAGATACACCTGTGTGCATGAACATGTCTGTTTGTCCTGAGTCTGGGTGTAATTATCTACATAAATATGTATTACCAAAGAAAAAGTAGTGTATGTAGTATATCAGTTATCTGGTTTCCATAGTACTTAGCTCTGCTTAGTTTGGGATCAGATGACCGTGTGTGAATAATGCCCCAGGATATATTATTATTATTGTACCATTTGTGAAATTACCCATGTATATTATGTTATTAAAAAAATAAAATGATTATATTTTATAATCACAGAGACATTATATGAAGCCGCTACACAAAAGGTACTAAACGCTGTGTGACGTTTGAAATGCATCTTGCCATAAATTAACGAACAATTTTTTTTTGCACTAGTAACATTTGCATACTCGCATAAAACTAATAAACTACAAAAAACGCCTAACGATTGAAAATTTAATTTTGTGCTACATCAAAAATGTATGCGAATCATTAAAAATACATGAAAATCCATCTGCCATTAGAGTTTTAAAAGTATTGAAACTTGTCCATAAAAATAAATGTGTTTTGGTGCAAGGATTTGAATCGTTAGATTCGCTCCAAAGCGTCAAAGGTGGTCACCTTTTCTTTCACAATGACTTTTGACTTTGACTTAATTAGCGCGACCGATAGGTGAGGACAAATCTAACGATTTAAATCTGTGGTTTTGGTAAAAATTGTGTGATGACGACGTTTTATAGGTCATATCAAGTGCATGAATTCCAATGGCGATGGCGGCGCGAGGCGTAGGTGTTGTGTGGTACAGTGGTAGTAGGAACTTAAACACTAATGGCCACAAATTCACCATCCCTGGATTAGATACGGTGAACTTGTTTGGCAGAAGCAAATTCTTATAGATTTTTTTTTGAAGATAGTGCCTATCTGGAGACACTTGTATGTGTAATGCCCGTTTTCACCAACCATAAGTATAAAAGTGCACTGGATTTTCAACTCTCGGCGCTGTTAAGCCTAGCGTTGAAAATCCAGTGCACTTTTATTTAGGGATTCATTTAAGTGTCACTTAGGGTCGGTGAAAACGGGCATAACCCCGCATTTACGTTCACGTACAAAGTTGTGTGTTTTGGTGCACAACACGTGCCACACTTGGAATTGAAGTTGTTTCCGATATTATTAAATACTTTTGATATTTTTAACAAGTTCTGTATACTCTAGTTCTTACTTTAGTTCTCTAACTAGGATTTACAATTGATTGGAAACAATAGACACTACAGACTACGTGTTTTTATACTTTGATGTAAGCGCGGGGTTAGAAGCGAATGTGACATTTCTTGTCACGTCAGAATTTTATAAGTACTCGCGCCGCCAATCCAGTGTTTATCTGTCCCATTTTGTATCATTATCATTGTTTTTATTATGTTTTATTTCATTAGTGTTTATCGCCAATAGCAGTATTTTTTTTTTATATGTAAAAAAATATTGAAATATTTTAAGAGCTGTTTGAAAGTTGGAATAAGAATACAAGATTCATGTATCAAATTGAAATGTATGACATCATCTCACGTATTATTTTGTGTTTGTTCCCGATCGCCAGTTAATCGCCCCACCCTGCGCCTGCGTCGCCCCGTCGCCGACTCGCATGGACTCCCACGTACCTAGATATTACCTACCTTACAAATCTTAGTAACTTAGACAGCGATAAGGGCCTTTATAAATACGACGGTTTGCTAATCTCACCTTCCATTGCGCGTTTTGACCTTGTATTTGTAAGTACCTACAATTGAAAATCGCGCTATGAATGATAAATAAGTTTTTGTATCATATTTATAAGGTGTAGTTGTTTAGTGAGGTGGCTTGCTTCACACACTACGATGTAAGAAAAATATTATTTTAAATAATGGGAGTTTTGTGTCCTTTTTGAGTAAAATGGTCGGTCCAAGGTCATTAGTCTTATGAGATTCAAACGATTTCAGCTTAGCTTCAAGATATTCATTCTTTGTCTTCATTCAGAAGACTTCTAAGCAAAACAGATATATGTCGTATGGTTCCTTTTCGCTCTTCTATTTTATAAAATAGAATACTTTTTGTACATTTTTTTTACTGTCTATGAAATCTTGTGACTGTCAAGTACAAGATTATGTAAAGATGTTATAAAGAGAGTGAAGTGAGATTTATAAGAGAGTGAAGTGAGATTTATAAGAGAGTGAAGTGAGATTTATAAAACGGATTGTTTGTAAAAAAAGTAACAAAAAAAATTGCTAACCCTAGTAACAACTACATTTTAATATAAAATTAGTAAGGAAGCGAAGTCTTCCTGTTGTTCTTTCCCTCGGAAATCTCGCTTCGGTCTCTTTAGTACATATTATATTATTTCAATATAAGTCGATAACGCACGTTTCATATTGATCGATTGCTGGACAATTCTCCCTCGGACGAATGCGTTAGGATTAACACTGTAAAAACTTTGTCGTAAGTTGAAAAAGTGACCAAGTAAATCTAAACTACGTTTAAGAATTGTCGGTATCAATATTCTACCACAATGATGACACTGACAGCTCTTGAACGCGGTTCAGTTCCTTTGGTGAAATCAGCCCTAAACATCATCTGTAGACCATTTTTGTGACAGGCTGATGAGAGAAGCAAGACTATTCATGCTCTCAAAAAGGATGCAGTCGAATTGAATGGTCATATTTTGATTTACGGCAATACCAGCCAGTCACATTTCGATCATTAGTAGCCAAATAAGTCCCATGTTATTTTTTTTAATCATTAATCATGTTTTTAGGAGATTGTAGCTAACAGCTAGTGTCGTTTTTTTTTTTTATTCATCTACAAAATGGCGGTCTAGCAATCGGCTCTGGGGCTCTCCGTGGGCGAATGCACTCGTATGCGCGTAATGATAATGTCTGAGCAAATGCGTGTATGTATGATTGCTCCCAGAATGCTTGTGTCGTATTCAATATTCAACAATGTAAGGCTACGCCCGCGGCTGCAACTTCGACTTGTCTCTCCTCCCTTGACATTTTGTCGTACGATTTTTACGCGACTGCGTGACAGCAAAGTTAGGGTTATGTTTTTATTGAGATTATTTCATCATTGACCGCAGGGTGGTGCGATATGTTTCATGTCGAAGTTGTGTCGCTGTAAAATTTAATGACAGAATTCAATGATGGAAATATTGGAAGTATGATAAGTAGTAAGCATAAATATCGTAACGAAGCCGTAGTTTGTTTATAATATAATGAACAAAACGCCCACAGTATTGGACCTATTTGATGTGAAGTTAGCCAAGTACGATGCTAGAACTGTATGTACTTACATGTCCCCAATAGATAGCAAATACGTACAGCTTGTTATAAGGAATGATCTAGATTTAAAGTATAGTTTCTTAATAAGTTTCATTACGTGACTTAAGGTTACGCTAGTCGGTCATTCTTCCATGCACATCATGTAGTATGGTGCATTTCTCGTCTGTTTGACGGTGTACGTTCAAAACTATAAATTATATCAATATTTGTCTCGTTTATTATCTAGCCCTGTATGGAAGCAGAATTGGAAAAAATATTGGTTTGGAAGTTACGAGCCTCGAAACTTCCATATTTCAACACTAATTTTAACGCATCTTTCGGCATAAATAAATAATTTCCGGAGTATGAAAATGGCAAAGTTTTTATCGTACAGGGATAGATAATTTATTCAAGAATTGAAATAACTTTATTTTTAATAAATACATCTAGCACTTAGTTTTTTCATAATTACTATACGCCCACAGGCCTGTTCATGAAATTTTACGCTCTCGTTTTCGTTATAAATCATCGTCTCTTTCACTAAATAAATAAATAAATACTAAATAAGTAAATAAATAAACTAAATATCATGCATATTGTAGCCCCACCACCGACGAGTTCGAGCCACCGACTAGTGCAACCTTAAGTGATACATTCATTTTCAAATAGCAAGTGTTTTTATCTCTGTTATATAAAAGAAATTCCTTACCATGCATATACACTGCCGTCATAAGGAAAAAAGACGTATCTGACGTTTTTTTCGAAATAGAGTTATTTACATATTCGGAATCAGCAAAAAAAGACGCATCTACCAGTATTTTATATTGGCGTAAACTTAAACCTAATAATTCTTACTGTTAAAAGACGCGTCTGCCTTTGTATATTGTATTTTAAACAGGACAATTTTTTTTTTCTCCTTTTCAATATTTTTGTAGATTCGTTCTTTTTCCTTACGGCGGCAGTACAGTATTTATGGTAACTACATACCTTATATCGTAACGGGGAATCACTAATACCCAATTCCTAGTATTCCTGGGGCTGCAGTCTCGACATAGATAGCGATCGCTATACGACCGAATTTGGTCTCAAAGTCCTAGTGGGGTACCTAGACGGTCAAAATTGCTTGACAAGCATGTGATTTTTTCGTGTTTGTCATACAAATTTTGACCGTCTAGGGACCCGCACTAGGACTTTGCGACGGAATTCGGTCGTATAGCGATCGCTACCTATGTCGAGACTGCAGGCCCTGGCCTTTTGGTTAAAACGTACGAATCATAGTTTCATAGCTTATTATATGGGACTACAGAAACTATTCAGAGGACCAGTTAGATTCAAAATGTTTTGGTAAGTAAAAAGATCCCTTGTATAATTAGGAACTGGTGGATAAGCATTTAAATAGAAGACAAGTGGTCAATATGTGGGCGTATTTAGATGTAAACGTTACACCGTCCCCTCAGGTCGGTCAATAGGACTATGTGTAGCATTGCTTTGTCGCCCTACTTCTTATGCGATCCTAGTTCGCACTATGCTTCGCGCGAATGACGTGGTTGCTTACATAATGTTTAGAATACCAACCGATGATTAACCGTTGATCGGGTTGTCATTTGTCTCATGACTATGCTGGAAATGAAATTAGATTTCTCTGATTAACGTGTTTACTGTAACATGAAATTGTTGATAATAACTTGATATTCGGATCAAACAACGGATCTTTTGTCAGTGTTGCCAGACTCCACCGATAGTTACCATATGGAAAAATAAAAAGGTCGCATAGGAGTAAAGGGTAGAATTAACTGAAGATTTTGTTTTATTTAATTGCTATTGAATGTGGTCGACTGATATCCGCGGCTGACTGCCGATCAAATTGAATCATTGATCTATGTATGAAAAGAATTGTATATTAATTTCTTAAATAAAATACTTATGAAAATTTTAATGTTTTATTTAAGGTGCCCCTACGTTCTACACAATCGACTATTATCAGAATTACACCACGGCCTATATTCCCCGAAGGGTAAGGCAGAAGTGTACCTATAGTACACCTATATTTTTATCAGCATCATCATTTCAGCCGAATGACGGCCACTGCTGGACATAAGCTTCCCCCAAGCCCGCCACTTCGACCGGTTTTATCAGTATAATACAAAAAAAAAAAATCTCAACTGAAGTGCATTTAGGAATTCTTTGAAATGTTTTCTACTTTTCGTTGACGTTGACTAGCAGCGTATAATAAGAGAACGACGTCTTTATAATCTGAAAAATAAACATCATTTTAGCCATTTTTTTTTTATCTTATAAGTTGTCAGTGTACTAGTACATATAAAAATAAAATGTATGTTTTTGGTAAAAGGGCGGAGACTTGGTGTCCTGAAATACAGGCCTAGAGCTTAGTTTAGGCGCCAGTCTCCCGCAAAATTAAATGGTAAAATGGTAAAAACGTCGATCTGAAAACTGTAGGTAGAATAAAACTTGCAAGAAATGGCAATTCCAACCAGTGCTGCCGCACAAAAAATACGTACAACAACAAAAGTATGCAGGTCGATGGGTAGAAAGCGGCCAGCCCTCAAGACGACCGGTCGTCTGTTAGCCAGCAGTATGTTCAGCAGAACTCTTCGTGGACGGACACCCATCGTGTGCCACATGCTTTGGTAAGCTGCCGTCGAGACGCGGTCAGCCTGGCATGATGATGAAAAAATAAAAAGGTAGGTACAGCTCGCCTGAGCTGAAATGACGCGCGAGGGGCGGCACCAGACCAGACCAGATTTATCGTAGTGTACTAATACAAATTTAAAGTGCCTATAACATTAGTAGTATATTATTGGGCATTCTATACCACTATCGGCAAGTCGCTCGGCGAGTGCGCCTCGCTGCCGACAGTGGTATAGAATGCCCAATACGAGTAATATACTACTAACATTACACGATTTCACGGGCCCTGTTTATCGTGTGCCCTGTCTACTCGCTTATTACACTTACGCTAGAAATCGCTTCCTGCCTCAGCCTCGTTCACAGAACACTAATACCCTTAGCCGCGAACTGAGCTCCTTGCCTGCCTGTCCCTTATTACACTACACGATCGACAGCCCGGCAGGAAAGCAGGGAGGTCGGAACCACTCGGTCGCCCTGTTTAGGGACCCTGACTTTCTGTTTCTTATTACACTACCCTGTCCCTGCGGGCGGGGCCCGAAAAATCATGTCATAGGTCGTTAAGTAGTGGGGCGCTTCATTTCAGCTTAGTTCAGTAGGTTTGGCCTGCTGTCACTAATAAAAGTAACAACACCAGTAATGCTAGGCCGGCTCATGGTGAAAGTATAAAGGGCCTATTATTCCTCGGGCCCTGTCTATCGTGTGCCCTGCCTACCAGGCGGGAACCAGGGAGGTCGAAACATCTCGGTCGTCCTGTTTAAGCAACCCTGACTCCCTGTTTCTTATTACACTACCCTGTCCCTTCGGGTAGGGTCCAAGAAATCGTGTAATGTAATAGGCCCTTTAAGCTGGTTGCATGAACCACTCAACCATTCCGTAGGTTTTAGACAATCTTCACTACTTTACCTCTACTGACTTAAGGTTCAGACTAGGCTCAAAACGTTGAAGCAAGATGTCGTGCTCAAGCTTGACCAGTAAGTCAGTATCTAGTATTCTTACTTGCAAAATGATTTGGTTTCCGTAATAGCAGTACACGAAAATGTCCAAGGCTACAGCTGCCAAATACTCGACTGTCATCATGTCGAAGTTCTGCGGAACAAAAAAAAAAAAAGTGGGCCGATGATAGAGCCTTGAAGAAACTACAGTTTTCTTGAGTTTTCTTTCTTTTTTAATAATTTGCAGGTCAGGCAGTCAACCTATCAGGTTGTATGTTGATCTGAATATGATTCGCGACCGTAACAAATCTGTATGTATAGAATTAAAATCATACAACTCTTTAAGTTCATATAATGCTATTGAACGATTATTTCATGAAATCTTGATATTTAGGATTTTACTGATTCTAATGATAATAATTTTGTAACTACATACGTATATATGTTGCGGTCGCGAATCATACTGTAATTAAAATACAACCTAATACTGACTACCAAAATTTGGTGTTTTTTGCAATTTAATTGCAAAAAACATAACAATATTTGAATTTCGCGGGCTACAACTGCGGATTCACCTCCGAAATTCAAATTTTCTTACGTTTTTTTGTAAATTGCACTTCACTATCAGGTTGTATGGTAATAAAATTAAACGCGGCCGTAAAAAGTATATATTTACAGAATTATAATCATTAGAGAGTCTAATTGATGTATCTAAAAATTACAATTATGTTAATATGTAATTTTAAAGCTTTTTTTTTCGTGGAGAAATGCTGATGCATACTGTACTACCTCGGGGAGATAGTGCAGTTATGTGGGACTCTAACCCACTCAAACTCCACGGTGTCCTCCTCTGCCGCTTGTGGCGGGAACACGGGCACGCGTTAGCACTCACCGCAAACCCGCCGCGGCTGTCCGTCACAGGACGCTCCTCTGGGGAGCACCCCCATCACCGGCGCACAAGAACACATTGCGCGCCGTGACCACCCTATGGACCAAACCAGCACATGGGCGCTAAACGACCCCGTATCTAGGCACCCTTGGTCCCCTGCGACCGGTCAGGTCAGCGGCCCGGCCGCCTACCACTTTTCGGCCGCAGAGGACAGGGAGAGCGGCCAACGAAATACCGACACTCCTCCTCCCCTGTGGCCTCACTGCGTCCATCATCAGACGGTGGCGACCCTGCAAGGCCGCGGAAGGTAGGAAGAGCGGCACACCGCAATACTCTCCCGCCGCGGCCTCCAACCTCCAGCCCTCAGCCGCGATGCCGCCCATACGGCAACCTACCTGTTGGCCGCTACTTCGTCGACTTCCTGGTAAAAGCCCTGACGAGCGGCCCTTCCTCGGGTTCCTCTTCGCTTCACCGTGGATGACCAAGCCATGGCTACTGAGCCCCCCCCCCCCGTCTCGACAATGCGGGAACCCACCGGGGGAGATGTAATTGTTAAGCTGGGTATCCATTTGAGGCAGCCTCGGGCCGAGCGGCTGCCTCTACCCGAGGCTTGATCTAGTGGAGACCATGCCGTGAGTCGAGGCTTGCCACGACTTGAACTAAACGAGGAGGCCGCGCAGCGAGCCAAATTATGTCGGTAAATGGCCATGCTGAAAGACGCCTCAGCGTGAGCCGAAGTTATATGAAAACCACAGACAGACAGATTGTGGGATCCAACTTCACCGCATTATTATAATAAACAATTTACTAATGCTGCAGCGACTTTACGTGCGTCAACCATGGTGGAGAAAATCTTGGCTCGGGTTGAGGCTTGCCGTTCGATACGATATTATGTGGGCTCAAGTGGATACGCATGAACTTTCCGCTACCCACGGCACGCTCAGGATGAGGCAGCTCGTCACGAGGCTGCGCAAGTGGATACCCAGCTTTACGGGTGCGTATATTTTTTAACCCCTTACCAATGTAGCAGCATACAGGAGCGTGCACAGGTACAGAGTAACTTGCACCACTCTGAGCGCCAGGAGAGGTGACACGAACTTCTCAAAAGTAACCTTGTATTGGTAGACCACCAGGCAGAGAGAGGCGCAGTCGCGAAGTGCGGCTTCTGTTGCATCGTCGTATTCGGAGCTGTATATGTCTGTTGGATGCAGGGAGATGGGTAAAGGAAACGACCTATTGGAAACGTGCACCTGCTAGCTTCTTACGTTCCATAAGTGCAGAGGTTTATATGAAATAAAATATTTTGAATTTGAAAGGTCCAAAATTAAAATCGTGGAAGTTTTAATAATATCTAACCCATAGATATATAAAACAGATCTATGATCTAACTGCTCGGCCACGACCTTGCCACTACCAGCGGTGGCTTGACTCGGGGCGGCGAGCGGTGGGCACAAATGTATAAAGCCGCTGCGTCCGGCACCTCGTGCGTGGCGTGCTGGTAGTGGCAAAGTCGTGGCCGAGCGGAAACAACTCCTTTGAAGAAAACGCGGTACCTACTCTACATGGCCATTATTATGTCACATGGAATTTTAGAAAATGTTTTGTTTTGTATAACCTTGCGTCTGTCACTGTTTGTTAGTATAGCCTTGTGTCTGTCACTCTTTGTTTGTATATCCTTGTGTCTCTCACTCTTTGTTTGTATGGCCTCGTGTCTGCTACTGTTTGTATGTTTAGCCTTGTGTCTGTCACTCTTTGTGTGTAGAGCCTATTGTGTCTGTCACTATTTGTTTGTATAGCCTAGTGTCTGTCATTATTTATTTGTATAGCCTAGTGTCTGTCACTCTTTGTTTGTATATCCTTTTGTCTGTCACTATTTGTATAGCCTAGTGTCTGTCATTCTCTGTATAGCCTTGTGTCTGTCACTCTTTGTTTGTATATCCTTTTGTCTGTCATTCTCTGTATAGCCTTGTGTCTGTCACTCTTTGTTTGTATACCCTTTTGTCTGTCACTATTTGTGTGTATAGCCTAGCTAGTGTGTCATTCTCTGTATAGACGTGTGTCTGTCACTCTTTTTTTGTAGAGCCTCGAGTCTATCAGTCTTTGATTGACAGTGTCTTTCTAAAACTCTGTCATATTAAGGACCGGGTACCGTACCTACTTATCTACTTCCTCAATAAGTACGTACCAAACTGAGTCTTCACACCCACGAAATTGTTGTTCTAAAACAGACAAACCACGATATGTAGGTACTTACTTATTCATTTTTAATCTCATGAGGTCCTCCGACGTAATAAAAACTAAGCTTCCATACCACTTTCTGATCATAATGATACTCCGACTCCTTCATTTCCGAAACACTGTAGATATAGTTATGTTCCTCATCATCTTGTATGTTCGCGTAGGTTGCGACCAACGCTGCGTGTTTCACGCCGTGTTGCAGCAATGCGGTGTAACGCACGTTGCGGAGGCTGCAACATAACAGGTCTAGTTGCCCGCAGATCAGGATCGAGTTTGAGGCGAAAAATACTCCTGTTGAAACCAAATTTTAATAAGTTATTTAGTCGCTTCTCTACAAATTCAATCTTAACTGTCCAGTATTACTATTTCGGTAGGTACCGTAAGGGCGAGTTACTTTGACCTAGGGCATAACTTCGGCACATATCGAGATCGATGTTTAAACTGCCAGAAGTGTCGCGACCACACAACCAAACGTCGGTAACTAATACGAGTAGATGGCGATATAGACGCGTACTTGCAGAACTGTGTGGATTTAATGACACTAAACATCTGTCTCGATTCGGGCCAAAATTATGCCCTAGGTCAAAGTAACCCGCCCTTACTGTACTTACCTAACGAGATAACGACTAATAGAGAAGTATGGAAGGACAAGGCATGTTGCGCCGACCCCAGAAAATTGGGATAAGGGCAGGAGAATGATGAGGTAGTAGGCCTTACCGAACAACCCAATATTACAATTTAGGTAGCTACTCACCAAACTGCCCCATAGCAAGTCCAACGTACAGTTGCGCTACACAATTGAACAAGAACAATAACTCGTAGAAAGGAGATCGAGATACGTCCATGTAGATCCAACTCTGGATTGGCTCTTTTGTCCACACTGTGAAAAAATCCCGATTATTATTTATCCATTCATTCCACAAATCCACACTCATATGATACTTTCGTTATTTCAATCAACTCGGCCCATTGCAGTGTACCTCCTGATAGGCCTCTCTCAAATTGCCCAGTTTTTCGCCTTGGGCGCCCAACGCTATGCTTGCCATGTCGCGGTCTCCAGTCGAAGGCTCGTCAACCCCGACGACCATTCGGTTCTATGACAGACATGGCCGACCAACTAACCACGATTCGACAATTATCCTCATCCATTCGAGATATAACCCATGACTCATATACCACTTACAGTGAATAATAACAGGCATCGTTGCATACATAGTGACGCTAAACATAGTGCAAGCCGTATAGATCCTTGCAAAACTCCGGGCCTTCATGTAGCTCTGATCCATCGTCATATTCGTTAACCCTCGTGCTGAATGATGCTTGAAGTTCTTATCCATATACTCAAGCAACTTGTACAAATCTTTGCGATATATGGCATAGTACGCGATAATTATTAGGGACACTATAAGAGGGAGAGAGTCGGCTATAGTTCCCAAACTTGACATGATGTCCTGCCATTCTGTGTACAAATGCACCGCCATAACCATCGGTAAATGTGTAAGAACGAAGAGCACTATCCCTAAATACATGGCGTTGATTATTATTCTCCATTCGTTGGCAGAATTGGGGAACAGATCCCAGCAGCCACAGATCTTCAATGGTCTTTCGATGTATTGCATATAACCCTCGGATTTTTCAGAATTTAAAGTGCTTTTGGGTTCTGTAGACGACATTATGATTTTAGATACCCTTCTGAAGTTAATGGGAACTGAATATTCTAAGCTTGTTAGTAGGAACTTATATGCGTTTGTAGGATTTAAAGACCCTGATACATTTAGCTGACGGAAAATATTAAGCAAGCAGGACGATATACATATACACGTTGGGTTGGGATATCGTAGTCATAAGAGGCTTTGTCGTTGTCTACTTTCCATGCCCGAGTCATTTATACGCAATTAAAAATTAAATCCTTATTTCGATTCACGTGCATGCGGGAATCCAACCTACGGCCGTAGCACAGACAGCCATTTGTTAGGTCAATGGATGAATTACCTTACAAATGGTTTCCGTCTTAAACTTGAACCTATATTAACTTTGGATCATTTTCCTGTGTTTTCATCTACAGGGTTATTTGTAAAACACCAACAACCTCTTAAGGGGTCATTCAAAAAATCAGCTGTTACGAATTATGCGAACATAAATGTATGTACTGAACAGCTGATTTTTTTTCGCGTTTACAGGTTTTGTCCCATAGTAAAAGTTGTTCATAATGATGAATACAATGACCCCTTAAGAGGTTGTTGGTGTTTTTAACCCTGTATACCTATACAAATAAATAAAATTGAAGTGTCTGTTTGTATTGTCAAAATAACAGCTTTTTACTCAAATATGAAAGCACCTAAGGTATTCGTTACTAATTTGATGCTGGACTAATTTTGATGGGACTTTCGCTGGCAGATAGCTGATGCCAACGGCTTATCATGCTTTCCGAAGCGCGGAGAGGTATGGATATGTAATGGATAGTCACCCATCCACGAATCGACCGTGGCAAGCGTACCTACCTTGCGGCTTCTACCTACTTACCTACAATAAATGTACTGGTAATTTGGTCCTACTTTGCTCCTCTACGTGTAATTATGCTCCTGTTCTGTAAAATGTTTTCGCCTATTCTACGTTAAAAATTTTGCAACAATTAATTAAATTATGAACGCATCCGTTTTTATCCATTTTTTCGTTTTTACCCATATCTCACCAATTTATATCATCCAAAATAGCAAAACATATTATAACTGGAGCAGAGTTTGAATTAGGAAAGCATTAATTTGCTTTAACAATGGAGATTACATAGAAACTATATCTAGGAGCAAAGATACCCAACACCATGGGTAATTTTGCTCAGTATTATTTGTCAAAAATAAATTCATAATATACTTCATAATATCTATTTCCCTATAAATACTTGTCAAATAAGCTATATATCCATAAAATAATACATAAGTAAATTGTATAGTTGATTTTCTAAAAATAATCATAATTTTCAACATTTGGAGCAAAGTAGGACCAAATTACGTTAATCAATCCTTTCGTCACTTATGAAGGGGTCTCAAGAATCAGTTCATAAAGATTAACAACTATTGTTTCCAACTTTGTTCATTTCAACTTCAATTCTGTAAAGTACTTGCTTAATTACTATCGGAAAGAGGTCCAATTACTGAGAACTGCTATTGCCCTTAAGTTTAACTAAGTTTGCAAGTTCTTAGTTTGTAATTGTACCATAATGATAATGAACTATAATAATAGGTAGGTACCTACTTATATACCCTACATGTCCTTTTGAATGGACAAAAGTGTAACCTACAGTTTGTTTTGCACCATTTTATGATGTTATAGGTAAATACCAATCTGATTTATCGGTTCGTATTTCTGTTTAATATAGTGGTTTCGCTACAGGGTCACATTAAATGAGCTAGAGAAACCCACATCGATACCCATCACATCTATGCGGAGTTTCGCTAGCCAACATTAATTTGACCCTGTTTATCGGATGTAAAATACCCTTAGGTAACGAAGCCGAGAGTCACTTGTTCTTCCCGTTAATATGGTATTTTTTGTACTTGACCATGCCTACCTAGCTGGAAACCTGGTTATGGAGATATTGAAGGTCAAAGTTACAACTTTTTTGATGTTGTTTTCACGAAAACAAGTTTTAAATAAGTAGGTATTATAAATTAGCACCCGGTCAGGTTAGGATTCCGGTTTGCGTGCATTGCGCACTACCGTTCGCGCAAACCATAGGTAGGTGGTACTGTGCTTTGCAGAGAAACGACATTTTTTTTAAAGTCATTTCCCAGCAATAATCTTTGCACAAATTGACATATCTGCGGTCAATGAGAGAATGCCTTTCTGACACCTGTCAGACAAATACAGTCCTTTCACAGTTGCTCACTGACTTATGGGTAGTGAACCTATGGACTTGCCATACTTACAAAATTAGTATGCATAGGTACAAGAATCGGGCACTTCCACGGCCCGCTTCTTCACAAGCCAGACCACGCCAGGCCAGACCTACAGGCCGTGGGAACAGTCGGCCTGCGGTGGCCTGTCATCGCCCGTCCGATCAAATGTATGGGTTGATCCGTGGAATGATCGGTTCGGGCCGCGAAAGGCCTCGACAGGCACGGGCCGCAACAGGCCTCGACGGGCCGTGGGAACGCGGCATTATATGGCTGCCTTTCGTAGGGTTTGTTACCTCGAGCGTAAGTGCAAGAGAAAGAACAAGCAACCGTTTGACAGCACATTTACTACCTAATCATCTACCACAAAACTCGGCACTCAACATGGCGACCGGTCACGCATAGACAAGATTTTGACGTCACACAAAAGTGTTGGCAAATTTTGTCCTTGACAAACATTTAGATGTCTCTTTTCGTATGCAGCTCTTGCTTAGTTAAAAAGAAACAAATCTATCTATTCTCGCTATAGTAGAATAAGCCATCTTCATAGTTTTCCTATCTTAATGCAGTTGTTTTACATCTGACAGCAACCATATAGCAACGTCAATAGAGATCACTGTGCTGCAAGAAGTGAAATAAATGGGACTCCAATAAATTTTGACTACAAAAGAATATATGTTTTACGAATATAAACTTTATTAGTCTTAATCTTATCCATTTTACAGGTGTTAGAAACGCATTCTCTCGCGGCAGCTGAAATATAGGTTAAAGATGTGCATGTATTCACATGCACATCTTTAGATGTTGGCTTCTGATGGGTCTTTTACACACGGTATAAATGCATGTTATGAGAGCTTACCGGGTTATAGGCAATAACTCATACCATAATTAAGGATCACGGAAAGACAGGAAGGCAAATCACTATCCTCCGCCTGGGACAATCGGGTAAAATGTTAGCGGAAACCTTTAAAACATTTATTAATAAATAAACAATTTACAAATACTTATATTTCCACATTAGTTGTTAAACAATAAATGAATAAAATTTTGTTAATAAAAGACAAAACATTGGCATCTCAGAGATTAGGTGATAAGTATATATAAAGATCTTCGCCAAATCTCAAATTTCCTTCGATTGTTTCGATTCTGCGTCTCCTCTAAAACGAAAAGATAAGTTCAGTCAGTGTAAATTATTGCTTACAGTTTTCTATGGTCAACTGGAGAGATACAGTTAGCATACCTATTCACTACCATTCGACAGGCTGTCATGTCGTAAAGACACATATTCGATTATTTATTATTTATAGCGCTGCAAGGTTATTTGAGTTATTCCGTTTATTCACCCCAAAAAATCCACCATAGAGCAACGTTAACCGACTTTTAATGATTTTAAACTAAAGATCACGTCTAAACGAGTAGGTACCGTTAATGATTTGAAAAAAAATAATAATACTTATGTTAAATTAGAGCATTTATTTATATGTGAATATTTTAGATTAGGTATTAGACCGAGACGTAACGCACCGGATCAACTCAGGATGGATGAAATGGCGACAGGTCACAGGAACAACTTGCGACCCACGGATACCCCTCAAGTTAAAGGGGAAAATTTATAAGTCCGTGGTAAGGCCTGTCGTACTTTATGGGTCTGAATGCTGGGCCGTAAAGAAAACGGATGAAAAAAGATTGCATGCAGTGGAGATGAGAATGTTGAGATGGATGTGTGGAGTAACGAGAATGGATAAAGTAAGAAATGAGTATATAAGAGGAAGTTTGAAAGTGGCGCCAGTGACAGAAAAGTTGAAAGGAAATCGTTTGGCTTGGTATGGGCATGTGATGAGAAGAGACGAAACGCATGTGACTCAAAGAGTGATGAATATACATGTTGATGGATGGAGAGGGAGAGGAAGGCCGAAGAAAAGAGGGATGGAATGTGTAAAGAATGATATGAAAGAGAAGGGAGTGAATGATAGTGTGACGGTTGACAGGGGAGAATGGAAGAAGAAAACATGTTGCGCCGAGACCCCAAGTAACATGGGATAAGGGCAGGAAGATGATGATGATTTTACATTAGGTATGTTTATATAATTTTACATAGTGTAATTAATTTGTAGTTATATCTAACTCGGATAAAAAACTGAGAATCACGCAAAAACTATCAAGCATATTTTTATGAAACCTTCACCATTTTAAAGATAATTTAACCAATCAGCTCTTCCCTGCATTTTGACGAGTTATGCAACATAAATGTAGGGAACAGCTGATTTTTTTCGCGATTGCAGGATTGGTCCCATAGTAAAAGTTGTTTGTTATCATGAGTACAATCAGGGGGCCGATTCTACTAACAAAATTGTTAAAAAATCGCAATTGAATGGCAGCTGAACCACGGCTTTTGAGCGTTTTCGCATTCCACTAATGTAACAACGATCCAACTGCGGTTACGTTTCAGTTCAGTCACCGATCGATCGAAACAATCTCAAAAGTTATTCTGCTAACAAAACCGAACATGAGCGTGACGTTTAGAGTGCGTTTCATCAAATAGTTCCTATGCCGTAATGTTGGCACCACTGTCTTATGGACCTACGGGACCTATCAGGTCCATGCTTTATCAACGGTAGCGTATCGTGTTCGTCCTACAACAGTGGAGCCAACATTACGGCATAGGAACTATTTGATGAAACGCACTCTAGTCGCATCATTATCTTTTTGACATAATTGAAACGTTTCGTTTCACAGATTTCGCAAGCTGGGGCCGAAAGCGAAACGTTCTTCTGAGTTTTTATTATTTATAAAGTTGAAATGTTACAAAAAAAATACAGGCTAAAAGTATAAGTATGGTCTAGATATGTTTTTGTATTAAAAATACTTTTAGTAGCACTTATTCGTATTTAGTAATATTATTAGATTCAACTTTTTTTTCTGTGGTATTATTAAAACATACTATTTGGAATGTTGGTCACACAGATTGCCCGCTGTTACGTTCCCGTTACGATTCGGTTTAAGTTTAGTTTCCATTTTGAATATCATATATAGAATAGTAGAATGACTTTTTTGGTAACTATCGAACGGCGATCGAAACTGAACTGTTGTTGAAACACAATTGAACGTGTAACGTTGCAAATTAGTAGAATCGGCCCCCACGTGTTTAAGTATCGGCACAGATTAATATAGATGGGACACTTCGCAGTCTAGGTATGAAGCTACAAGTACGCGGCGGGCCTATCTCACTGGGCCAATTCAGTAGGACTGCCGCGGTCAGAAGGTATAAGAGTTACGCGTTAGAAAGAGAGGCGACTTGTAGGTGAATATAATTGTAGGTAATAAGCGTTGTGCGACCTGAATTGCACTTTATTGTGTCGTACCAAGAGTCGCTTTTTATTTAAATGATTTTGCGGAGTGTCCCATCTGTATTAATCTGTGGTATCGGTCAACCCTTTAGATAAATATCCCTTTCGATAACATGGATTGATGTTCGATGCGGCACAGAAGCGTATCGAATATTTGTGAATAGCTATGCTAGAATAGACTAGTGCAGTGTGCATTTCGACATGTGGACGACCTGCACTACTACGCAGGCGCTCCTGCACAGTTAGACCGTGCGGTGGGTGGTATAGCGTACATAAATAGGGACCTCACTGTTTCTCCCTAGAAACTTGAGCGCAGCAAAAAAAGCTGGGAGAGAGAAATAGTTATGTTGGCAGTATAGTTCCCCGAACGAACACTTTTGCCATAGAGCTAGGAAGTGGAACCTAAGTATTTACAAAATAATAAGAGCTAGAATAGTAAGAAATATCTGTTTGTCTCACTTCTCCTTGGACCTCCTCTGAGCGATCCTGTAAATCCTGCGCAGTTCGAGCAACGCTCTCATGATGACCACCAGTTGCTGTTCGAAGTCGCCTACCGCCACATCGATAACGAGACCTTTGCAAAAGAACAAGTTTTATCTTGGGTAAATCACACTGAATAGTTATTGAGTTATTGGAAGACAAAAATCATCACAGCAGCTTAGACCTCTACGGGATGGTTGTGGAATACCACGAATAATACTGGCGCGTGGCAAAAATCGGAACGCAGCCATCTTGCTTTTTCAATACAATTTCACAAATGTTTACCAACAACGCCCCCTGTCCTTGTAGCACTCTAATAATTATTTACCTTAAGATCCTTGTAGCGCTCTAATAATTATTTCCTAGCAACTTAAGTTCCTTGTAGCGCTCTAATAATTATTTTCTAGCACCTTAAGATCGTTGTAGCGCTCTAATAATTATTTACTAGCACCAGAAGATCCTTGTAGCGCTCTAATAATTATTTACAAGCACCTTAAGATCCCTATAGCGCTCTAATAATTATTTAATAGCACCTTAAGAGCCTTGTAGCGCTCCTGCACAACCCACGCAGTAACACGATACCCCTTGGTAAAACTGGACAAAAGCTGGGTACGCCCGTGCACACATAATCAATAAATCGATTCATTATGTCGATAGTTTTACCTTTTTGCTTGCAGATTTTAGCGTAGAGGCTCCATATAGCGGAGCGGACATGGCAGATCTCGACATGGCGCCGCGCTGCTGTCTCCTTTAGTCGGTTCAGAGCTAGCTCCCATTTAATCACTCTGTTCCGGATTTTGTCATAGCGCCACTGAGGAAATATTTATTATATTAGAACGATCTATTGGGTTGGCTAATAAGTAATGAGCGACATACAACTATTTTATTTGTATTTATTTATTAAATGAATAATTGTTAATCATTAATAATATATTCACCGTCGTTTTCTACTACCACTCGCCATCGATCTGGCAAAGAGTGAATGGCGTCCGCATAGGACTTCGTTGGTTTTGAATTGAAGAAGTTCTTTAAGGATCTTCTTCGATTAATAGTTTTA
Organism: Dicycla oo; assembly: GCA_948252095.1. Classification (NCBI taxonomy): domain Eukaryota; kingdom Metazoa; phylum Arthropoda; class Insecta; order Lepidoptera; family Noctuidae; genus Dicycla; species Dicycla oo. Next base: position 25,365,216 of record OX411729.1, on the reverse strand, counting down.
ATTTATCGATATCTATTTCCACGGGGCGCTCAGACCTTGGTTGATCGGTTAAGGAAAAATCGTTATTGCGGAACCGTTGGAACCAGCGCTTTGCTGTTGCTTCAGAGACTGCATCGTGAGCTATCCTTTGACATATATTACGTGTAGCTTCTGCAGCAGAATGCCCAGATTGAAACTCATATTATAAACAATGTCGTACGTGGGTTTTAATATCACTCATTTCTTTGTGAATTTTAACGCACTAACAGCCAAACTATCAATAACGGAGGGTATATAAAGAGCGAGTCGTGCTCATGCGCGACTCGCTCTTTATATACCCTCTGCTACAGAACGTTCTCGAACCTTTCCGAAAATTCTAGAAATTATAAACTAAAACGCTCATTACTTATTAGCCAACCCGATAGAAGTGTCATACTTTGTCAGAAATCTAGCTTTATTATCACGGACAAGAGGCAACTTAGCTAAAGCACTAGGAACTGGTGAAGGAAGCGTTTTGGGTAGGTACAGTCTTAAGTAATTTTCAAAAAGTGCTAATTCTCAGAATAATTTGAATAATTGACTTTTGATTGATTGATTGATTAAGCCGATGATTTTTATGATTAAAATAAAAAATACTCCAAAGTTGGAGTCGAGTTATCGGGATCAAGTTGTCGAGATCGAATGTCCGGTGGAAAACAAAAAAAAATAATAACAAACAGTTTTGTACAGGTTTTTTTTTTATTTGTGATGGGTTTGCTCTTGACTCTAGTCTAGGTCAGAGGCGACAGAGACAAAGTCGACGATGGAGTGAGCTTACCCAGAAGAAGCCTGTTCACTCTCACTTTGAAGAGATTAGGGTTGTATACGTTCGGAAACACAGGCGCAGGTAGTGAGTCTTTTGCTGTGCGCATTATAAAAGACATTTGGAAGCCCTTAGTGCGAATTGGTGAAATAGCAACCAGGTAGGGATGGTAACTGGCAGTGCGTCTAGATGTCCGATGGTAGAAGGGGGCCGGTGGAATGAGGTCGTGGAGTTCTCGGGCACACTCCCCGAAGTACAATCTGTAGAAGACCGACAAGCAGGCAACCTTGCGGCGATGAGCCAAGCTATGAAGCTTGGCATCCACCGGTTTTACGTCTCCAATGAGCCTCTTAGCTCTGCGTTCCACCGAGTCAAGAGTCAAGGTGAGTTACTCGTTAAAGTTTGGGCTGATTACAGTAGCATGCATTACCAGCAATCATTGTTAAAATTCCTAAGCACACCAGTGGTAACAATTTCACATTGACAATAGGGTCATGTCATGAGCGCCTCTGACAAGATTTGAATTTTGTGCTTATTTTCTAGGAATAGTATCGTCACAATAACTTTGAAAGTCTAAGTTATCTATAATTATTATCCGATTATGCTTCGAACCGAACACGAACTTCGACCGAACATTGCGGTGAAAATAAAAAGGTCGGCCAAACATCGGAACTATGACGTAACAGATTCCTGCTAAGTGCTAGATAATGCAGTACTCTTGGTGTTTTTGCACCATAAGCTGCCCTTGGGAAATTTAAAAATACCACTAGGGGCCAGGGGGTTCGTCCTTTAATCACGTAAGGTTCGAAAAAAAGCGAGGGGGTAAGAAAAAATCACGTGTATTTTTTCGAGCGACGAAAAAATGTATGGTAAAAATGGAAGCTGACCCCAATAAAGCTGGGAAAAGGCTAGGCAGATGGTAGATGATGGAAAAAAAATGTAATTTAATGTAAAATATTTTTTATCAATCCGAGCTCTCTGGCCATACCTAAGTGGATTTTTTAGACTTGATTTTTCAAAATCTAATTATATGGTTTTTTTTATTAAAACAGATTCTAAATAAGTAGGATATCTGATCTTTCATTAATAAAAAATACACGTGATGCTGGGAGGGAGGGGGGAGGAGAAGTAGCCTAAAACCTCACGACGTATCACCAAGGGGGAAGGGGGTATAAAAGTGGCCTAAAAAACCTCACGTGAGATGGATGGCCCATAAGTAATAAGATAGATCATTTCACACTTATAAAAATCAAAATTCAATATTTTTAGTGATAATTATTTCAATGTTGAGAATAGGTATGTACATTTAATAGTTAAATAAGTAACAACTAACACAAAATAAATGCTTATGATTTTATTTTACTAGATTAATTTTATTATTTTAGTCGAAACAGTTGAGTTAATTTAACATATTCTTGTAGATATCGAATGTTCCGCCTTCGAACCAAATTTCGGCTGAATGCTGAAGTTCGGTAAAACCGAATGTGAAAAGAATTCGACCCATCCCTAGTATAAATAGTTCTTACTAATATGCAGGAAGGGAAAAAATACAACACAAGTTTATTAATTATGCAAGTTTATAGTTCTGGCTTTGTCTGGGGCTAATTTTTCAATAATACCCAAACGATAGTTGGTATAGCGAGATTGCTCAAACGTTCTTGACCAATCTGCGATCTGAAATACTTTTTTATTATTTTTAATTTGATGAAAGATCTTTCACACCTTGCAGACGTGCAGTCGCGGCCACAGCCTCGGATTTCGGGGTGATCATCATGGGACTTCCAGGGGATGCGTACTTCCAGGATTACGATAATAATTATTGTGTGATAAGTGTGAGCTCAAAAATTAAAGCACCCCGCCTGGGATTGGTTAGGTAGGTACCTACATTTTTGTCTATTCTTATGGAAATAGTAGTTTTGGAAAAGTTTAAGCATGTGTTTATGATGTAAGAGCGAGCGAAGCGAGCTCGTAAATTTTTGCGCCCATTTATAAATCGATAAACAATAATAATAGAAATAGGAGTTATTTTATCCAGTTATGCAGAAAAACTGAAGAATTATGAGAACGCAAGACCGAGCGTAGCAAATTCGAAAATGTTTGTACGATCTCACTGTGTGTACGGTCTAGCATAGATTTTCTTTTAGTCATTCATACAGAAATAAGAGTTATTTGTCGAGATGCAATACAGGATTTTTTTTACCAGTGCTCAAAATTTTGTTGGCTGTTCAGTATCTAGAACACAATTCACTGTAGGTACTGATTATTGTAGGTATTGCACTGTAGGTATTATGGTTGGTATTTTTTGGGATGTTGTTAGGATACATAGCAATATTGTAAAACCAAGTTTGCAGCTTCGAAGGACCTTGAATCACTGGCCTGACTTCTTTCAATTTTTGTACCTACGTATAAATCACCCTATACATTTTTAAAGTAGGTAACTATACAAAATTTTCTACTATTTGAGCGCAGCCAGGGCTCTGTAGGTCCAATTCAACCTGAGATACCGCACTGCAACATTGACCATTTTTTCGAAAAAGTTCAAAATTCAGTTCAGATTTAGCCGTTTTCCGAGCAGGATATCTGTTAAATTTCTCATTCAACGAGAAAAGCCATGGGAGATGAAGGGCGCATCACTATAACTGTCAACTTTAAACTGTCACCCATATCATGGTAGTGATGGTAATGGTAAAATGTTAGGCAAACTTTCAAAACAGCCAGACCGGCTACCACGTTTCCCAACCATGACGCCACTAATGAGGAGACAGCCTCTGCTGGCAAATGAAAATGTCTTGTGGCACTATGTGGTGGGGATAAAGACGTCTTTCTCAGTTTCTCCACGGGATATTTGTCCGCTCCATTATTACGGGATATTTGTCCGCTCTGCTGCCAACGCCAAGATCCACCACGCCTGTCTCAATCGAAGATGCTGCAGCCCAATATTCCTATACCGCCAGGTGCACTATTGGTTAGGGGTAGAGGAAGAGCGCACCAACTGCGGATGGATAAGAAGCAAGGGCTGACACTAGTGACCTCAACCAAGACACCAGTGACTTCAACCAAAGCACCAGCGCCGCTAACCCTTCTGAAATGAAAAGGTGTGGAGGAAGGAGATGCGTTGTAAAGTCAGCGAAAGTCCCGCCATCACTTCACGTTCAATGATCCTAAATGACTGCTCTACACTTTCATCTCCCATGTCTTTGCTCCTACGATAAGTATTTTTGCCGATATTCTGCTCGGAAGACAGCTAAAACTATAATTTTGAACTTTTTGAAAGAATTGCCTGTTTGAAGTGCTGTATCTCTGGTTTTATTGTAGCTATCACACTGCGCTCAGATTGTAGAAAATTTTGTATACTTTAAAAATATACTAGGTAACTTAATACCTACGTAGGAAGCACCTTTCAGAAATTATACTAACTCAAAAACTGAAAGTTAGTATGAGGTCAAATCTAGCAAGCTAAATTAAAACCATTTCTTCTTATCCTAACTGTAACATTTTATTAAAAGCGTGAGGCGTGAACGTCCTTCATAGAGGTACTCCTCAAGCTTCTAATAAAATGTATAGTATATATATATATATATATATATATATATATATATAATGTTTACGTGAGTTTTTTATTTAGAATCTTTATCAGCTGCCCCCGCCCTGGCGATGCCCTTGACTGTGGATCTATAAAGTGCGTCCCCCTAAAGGTTGCAACCCTGGCAGTCGCCCGCCTGGGCCAGTCCGTAGCTGCGGCCCTGATTGATAGCGCCTTTATGTCATAGCCTTACGGGTGATTTTAGTAGTGCAAGTGTTACCACTGATGTGCGGTTGTCTGTACAGTGTACCTACAAGCTTTTCTTTTTTTACACACCCTTAGATTAGCCAACGTGTTGTTGAGCCCCATGATGAAGAGTTTCTTCTCCTCTGTCAGCGATGCGATCTCCTGGCGAGCGTTCTCCAACATTTCTAAATCATGCTCTTGTCGATCCGCCAGCGTTGATTTGGCGGCCGCTAGAAATATTATCTTACATCATCATCCTACATCATTTTCATCGTCTTTACAAAGAGATAAGTATTAGATATTTATATATATTACTATATTACTCCACCTGCAAGGAATAACATCGTAACCCAGTATTAGGCCATTTTTAGTTACAATGGTTACAATCGTATTCTTGCTGTACAAAAAATGCAGATTTTTTTATGCACTGACCCCTGTTTCTAAATCCTTTGCGTACAAAGTGTTTGAGTGAAAGTGAAAGCATTTGAGTGCAAAAAAAATAGCATTTTTTTACAACAAGAATACAATTGTAACTCAAAAAGGCCTAAAATTGAGTTACGATGTTATTCCTTGCAGGTGTCGATACTGGATACTGGGTGACTTTTTTACCGTCTTGAAAAAAATAGGGTATAATAGGTGAACGGAGTAGAAGCCTATGGCAAAAAAATATACTTATCTAAATTCAAATCATAGGCACTACGCACCCTGCGTAGTACCTACGTATGATTTGAATTTCGATATTTTTAACGATCTGTAAAGTTTTTTTTTTTAATTTCTGTTTTTATTGTTCTAGTTTACTTCAAATGTGTAGTGCTTATTGATAGAGCAATTTATGTCTAGTTTGTTTCTGATCTCGGAGACTAATTTAATTTGACAGGTGCAAATGTCAAACTATGAAATGAAAAATGATACATGGAACATTTGACATGTCAATTTAGTCTCCGAGATTAAAAAAACATACCATAAGCTATTAAAAAAACAAAAACAAAACTAGGTATGCCATAGCCTTCTAATCCGTTCACATATTCACTTTGAATTATGTTAAAGTGCTAACTACCTAAGTCTTAAGTTAGTGTGACATAGTCTTAAGTTAGTGTTTAAAGACACGCCAGACCCCACAGTCAAACCAGTACACGGTTTAGTGGGGCGTAGATAGTAAGATATTTTGTATCAGTGAACTTATAAATAAATAAATAAAAAAATAAATTGTACCCAATTTTTTTTTCAAAACGGTAAAAAAATCATCCAGTATATAGCCTACGCCTAGATATTTGTTTTGTTGCAAGTGCGTAAGTAAGGAAAGGAATTATTGGTAAGAACTACGAAATAACAATTTAAAAAATTGAAAACCCGACTGCAGTTAAAGAGTTCAAAACAGGCTTACTTTTATAGCAGATTTGTTTATTTGTTCTACCTTTTACGGTGTATATTTATGGAATCGTCTCATCAAGCTCTTTATTTTGAAACCCTACATGATATTACACAATACACAAACGGGTGCTGCTTGTGGTGACTGGTCGTCTATGCTGACCTTGGTTTTGTTTTGTTATTAGTAATTAACTCTTTGTTTATTTTACTTCGATGGTCCTAGTTTATTGTGATTTCCGAGTTACGGCTACATATACGGCTTTATGTAAGTGGACACGCCCTTTATTACTGAAGGCTTTTATTTAGGTATAAAGTTGCAGAACTTTATACCTAAATAAAAGCCTTCAGTTACGTTTTTAATTTTATATTTTTATTTCTGCTTGAGTATAATATTCGATTTTTTTTTCTTTTTTTGGGACATTGCGTGTGCTAGCTGACTTATAGCAAATAATTTTATTTAATGTTTGTGTTGCGTAACGTACTTACATTATTTTGCGCCGTGTTGTATATATTTTTAACTGTGTTCAGTTAAAAAAAAATATTCTATCGCCTTCAGTAATAAAGGGCGTGCCCACTTACAAACGCCACTTCTTCTCCTCAGCTAAAGCACTAGTATGTGGTGAAGGGGGGGCGTTTTCGGGGACTGAAGGACTGCCTTATGACGTCATTTTGACGTTCGAAAAGTGCTGATTCTCAGCCTAGTTTGAAGTCATTTAGACTTGATTTTGATGGTGCAATTTTTTTTGAAGACTTTATATTACCTAAGTAGGTAGGTACTTACTTAGTTATTAACGTCTAGAGATAGACACAGATTAATACTGATGGGATGAGACACTCCCCAGTTTAAGTATGAAGCTACAAGTACGCGGCGGGCCTATCTCACTGGGCCAATTCAGTAGGACTGCCGCAGTCAGAAGGTATGAGTTACGCGTTAGAAAGAGAGGCAACTTGTAGGTGAATATAACTGTAGGTAAAAAGCGTTGTGCGACCTGAATTGCATTTTATTGTGTCGTAGCAAGAGTCGCATTTAATTTAAATGATTTTGCAGAGTGTCCCATCTGTATTAATATATGAGATAGATACACAGATACGCGTGAAAAACATAATTGTCTTTGCTTTCGCGCAGTCGGGTAAAGAGTAGCGTTTTGAATACGAAAGCTTAAATTAAAGTTGGAGATACAGAAGAAGGTAGGTTAGTAAGGAATGATTCCTTACCTAAAGCTTCATACCGGTTCAGTACGTCCAGAGGTTGTTTGAACTCAGGATAATTATGCACCACCGACATGAGGTAGTCCTAAATAAAGAACGTTTTATTACAAAAAGTTCCAGAAGGGATAGAAAACTTCTCAAAGCAAGGCAGAAGTCCCTCGTACGGAGAACGAACGAGCATCGCCTGCCCTTGCGCACCTACTGCCGAATTTCAGGCCGTGCGGTGTCCAAAATTACTTGACGAACTGCTAGGTAACCTATCAGTCAGGTTTTGACCCCGCAAGCACCTGCAGCAAAGCAAGTTCTTAAATCTTTGAGCCACCACGATAGGACCAAGGGTCGCCTCGATTACTTACGCCAGCATTGGTACATTGCGAAAAAGACATAGTGATAATCATCGTGTATAGCTCCACCTCTCTCAGATTGGAATAATGACCATATTACGGCAGCCGGGTAGTAGGTATTTTGAGACGTCGTACCTCATAAATGGTGTAGTCCTTGACTTGCTTCTCCATCAACTTCTTTACTTCTTTCATCTCGATGACTCTCTGCCTCATAGCTTCGGTCTCCTTGGTCTTTCGCTCTAAGACCTCGTTGTCAGCTTGCATCTTACGTTCAGCGCGGTCTCGCTTCTCCTGGTTCTCTCTGATGAACTACGTGGAAATAATAATTTTGGGTAGATTTTTTGTGTTAGTAAATCATTGATTGTATGTTCAAAGTTATAGTTAAGTACCTACTTTGGAAATACGATGGTAAGAAGGCATCATATCAAGTGATTATATAAATAAATCATTTTGAAGGTTCTATCAGTAGAAAAAAAATATTAATATGAGAATAGTTAGTTTAGATAACAATATACTTAAGTATTATTTTTTGGGCTCTTTCGTACGGTGATTTTGGGCTTACATATGTATCTTGACGACTTACTTGTGTGTATCCTGTGTGTGTGTGTGTCTGTCCTGTGTTACCTACCAATGTAGGTAACTTCAGAAGTTTTCGTACCCAAAGTAATTTTTTAACATCGTGTAGTTTCACCGAATCTAATGGTAAAGATGAGTCTGTACTCATTACCTTATTAAAACTGATAAAAGACTCTTTAAGCAGGTTCTCTTTCTTCCTCAAGTCCTCCCACTTGGCGTCCATAGTGATTCTGTTTTGTTGCGCCTCCTCTCTCTTGATCGCCAGCTTCGCATCTGCTTCCATTAGGTCGCGGCGAGCTTGCTCCATCAGGACCTGAGGGGTGGGCCGTGCGATATCCCATACTGGATATTTTCTAGAGGAACATTAACCGTATGTAAAGTACCAGGCAGAGTGGTGGTAAATGAATGCCGCAAAGCCGCTGTGAACGAGCTTCAACCGAACGTTGTATATACATCAGTTGTGTGTCATTGCCCCTATAATAATAATAATAATAACAAGGTCAGCAGCTCGTCGCGCACACCTTCCACCTCCGGACTCCTCGCTCTGCTCCGCCCCGCCGCCGCTGGTATCTAGCCCTATCGAGAGTGCTGTGACACCGGCCATGGCAGTTGCGTCGAGCTCGAGCGACGAGTACTTCTCTCCACCGATGTCGCCACCACCTGCACGTCGGCCGGGAAGAGGCCGGCCACCGAACGGCATGGGACCTAGGGGCCAACCGGCCCCTAGCCGGGTCCCCGCTGCCGGTGGTTGAGTGCAGCGCATGAAATGGACTCAACAAATGAATGAGAACGTCATGCGCGCATATTACGGGGCAACAGAGGGGGGAACTAACCTCACTGCGTACCGCGATAGGATGCTGTCTCTGTTCCAGGCGCTTCAACCAACCATCAACGTCTCGGCCCAACGGCGCTGTCGGCTCAGGCGCGGGTTATCCAACGGAATCACAGATTGGACGACGCTGCGCTTGATAGGCTGCGCTTAGAGGTACTGAGCAACCGTATCGTCCCTGTCCCGTCACAGACCGCGGTGCAACTGCGGTCTTATGTTAATGATGTGGAGGGGGGCGATGAGGTTGTTACGGTAAGTAACCAGTGTAACGACCGATTGAGGAGCGCGCTGGAGGATGCGATTCGGGAGTTTAGAACTGCCCCCGTCCAACTTAGACCTCGTTTACCTCGCTTGCCTATGCACAAAACGAATAGGTCGTTGGTGTGTGTCTTGGATTCGCTGCTTGGTTCTTAGTTTGAAAGCAGCGAAGACCTCTTAGATACGCACTCGATCTTGTATTGCGCGGCTATTGCGGCGTGTCGTATAGCCAATGTTACATTTCCAAATTGTGACATAGCTACACGACCAAAATCCGCCGTTCCAGCCTGGCAGTGCAGGATCGAGCAGCGTATCGAGGGGACCAGGGTGCTCATCGGCAAACTATACTGCTTCAGGGAGGGCAATACTCGCCCTAGAGTGATCCGCTTTGCGAGGCGGGCGTTTTCGGGGACTGGAATCAGGCCTCAAGAATATATGTCCCGTGTCACAGAGCGCATTGACTTCCTGAAGCAGAAGGTCTGTGCATGGGCAAGCCGTATCCGTAGGTATAAGCGACGGGTTGAACGGTATACCCAGAATCGCATATTCCAGCGTGATCAAAGGTAACATGGTAACAGGTAACGGGTAACATGGGAGCGACCTGAGCAAAATGTGGCAGACGTATGCCGCCCGGATGATGATGCCACTAGCATATTCTGGCGCAACATCTGGTCGGTGCCCGTCTGCCATACTGAGGCTGAATGGATGCGTGATGTTGAGCGCGTGTGTGACGGCATACCAGAGATGGAGGAAGTAATAATGACTTCCTCCGATGTAGCCAGTGCAGCCCGTCTGATACCAAACTGGAAATCGCCAGGACCGGACGGACTGCACAATTTTTGGCTTAAATGGCTGCAAAGTTCACACGCGTGCTTGGCATCGCAATTCCAGTCGACCTTATAGTCTGGGTCGCTGCCACAGTTCTTTACAACAGGAGTTACCCACCTGCTCCATAAGTCAGGTGATGCCGCGGAACCCAAAAATTATAGGCCGATCACTTGTTTGCCGACGGTCTATAAACTTCTTACATCCATTTTGAGAGTGAAAATTAATTCTCATTTAGAAAAAAAATCTATTGTCTGCCTCTCAAAATGGATGTAGGAATGGGTCCCGCGGCACCAAGGAGCTACTCCTCATTGACATGGCCATAAGCCAACAGGTCCGTCGATCCCGAAAGGATTTGTCGACATGTTGGATAGACTATAAGAAGGCCTATGATTCGGTGCCCCATACATGGCTCTTGAGGGTGTTAGAGTTGTACAAAATTGATACAACTCTGAGCACCTTCCTGACGACGTGTATGGGGCAGTGGAGAACGGTCCTTCGCTATCCAGGATGTCGACAAATTTAGGGAAGCGACGAACCTATTAGGATTAAGCGGGGAATATTCCAGGGCGACAGTCTGAGTCCACTGTGGTTTTGTTTAGCCTTGAACCCTCTTAGCACTCTGCTGAAGGGTACAGGGCTGGGCTATCCTTTGTGGAGAGGGGGTCAGGTAATATCCCATCTGCTTTATATGGATGATCTGAAGCTGTTTGCCACCAACAAATTGCGACTGCTGGAGTCACTAAAAGTACCTAACTAAAACTTTTAGTGATTCAATCAGGATGGAATTTGGTGTAGATAAATGTGCAGTCATGCATGTAAAGCGGGGCGGGATTGTGGAATCTGAGGGACTACAACTCTCAGATTCAAGAGGCTCTCGTTGGGTGGCTGGGTGAAGGGCCTGATTCAGAAGGCAGTCCTCGTTGATACGGCGCGTATTGTGAGGAGGTTCCTGTCTCTGGGGCCCTAACCACCGGTAGCTTGGACCCTGCACCCGCTACCGGCGGATCACTATTTTTTTATTTTTAAATGTTTTTTTTTATGTTTTTATAAAAATATTTAAAAATGTAATAAAATAAGTTTAAAAAATAAATAAAGGAGATAATAATATCCTGGGACATTCCACACACGATCATCTGATCCCAAACTAAGCAGAGCTTGTACTATGCATACCAGATAATTGATATACTACATACACTACTTTTTTTTTGTAAATACATACTTATATATATAATTACACCCAGACTCAGGACAAACAGACATGTTCATGCACACAAATGTTTTTCCTGGATGGGAATCGAACCCACGACCTGCGGCTATGTGCATGAGTATGCCTTATATGTTTTGATCATGACCATATGAACCATCACGACCCATAATGGGATGGTGGTAGGTGTTTGGCTGAGACGAGATATGAGTCCTGCCTAAGACAGGACGGGAGAGAAAGGGAACCTCGAGGGTCTTAGGGTTTAGACAGTCCAGGGCGTCTACTGAGATATTATAAGACCACTCACTTGACCATTGTTTCGCTTTCCATCAAGGATTTGAAATACTCCGCAGTGCACTCTACAGGAGGGCCATGTGGGATGGCAATGGGTGCCAAATCCTTGGTTTTATTAGGCATGATTATACAATATTGTCTAATATTACAGTCGCTAAAAAAAATTTCAACGTTTTGGTTGTTTTCGCGTAAATCACGTCAATATTGTTCGTTGCCTAGCAATGTGTCGAAATTCAGATTTTAGCTACGAGGGGGCGTTTTTAAGTTCGCGGAATCGGGGGTAAGACGTGCAAATAAAAATACAAGTTTATTTTTCCTTTTCAATATATTCTCCTGCAACCCTAATACATTTTTCAGATCTTTCAATTAGCTTATGTATACTCTCGAAAAAAAATGTTTTTTTCTTTGTCTGAAAAATAAGCTGAAACTGCTTCCTTCACTTCTTCATCGCTTGAGAACTTCTTCCCCCGAAGTTCTTTTTTCATTTTTGGAAAGAGATAATAATCACTGGGAGCCAGGTCAGGACTGTAGGGTGGATGAACCAAAATATCGAAGCCCACCTTATGCAGGGAAGCCAACGCAACAAGGCTCTTGTACACAGGCGCGTTGTCGTGCAGAAGGAGGACACCTTTGGTTAATTTTCCCCTTCTTTTTGCCTTGATTGCTTCCTTTAATCGCTCTAAGATTGAAGCGTAGTATTCTCCGGTTATGGAGACACCTTTATCTTTATAATCTATCAACAAGATTCCTTCTGAGTCCCAAAAGATTGTCGCCATGATTTTTCCCGCCGACTGTGACACCTTAAATTTCTTTGGTGGTGGTGTACCTTTTTTGTGCCACTGCATAGAATCTTGTTTGGACTCAGGTTCATAATGATGAACCCAAGTTTCATCCCCAGTAACAATTCGAGTCAATACTCCATCGTGGTCTTCATTACAGAGGTCCAAAAACGCGCGAGAACACTCTACGCGCTGTTGTTTTTGAGGCGGCGTGAGCATTCTCGGCACCCACCTTGCACTGACTTTGGTCATGCCGAGATGATCGTGAAGAATTTTAAATATGGTTGTATCGGATACTCCAACCATTTCTGCGAGCTGTTTCTTCTTTAGTCTAGCATCTTCCAGTATTAATTTTTCCACTTTTTGAATTATTTCCGGAGTGGTCACCTCGATCGGCCGTCCTGGCCGAGGATCATCTTCAAGTGAGGCCCTGCCTTGCTTAAAAAGGGTATGCCACTTATAAACCATGGTTTTACCGGGGCAAGACTCCCCGTAAACGGATGACATCTCTTCTAGTATGGTTTGAACCGATTTACCTTGCTTGGTAAGGAACTTTATGACAGCGCGGTGCTCGATTTTCTCCATTTTTCACAATGTTCTTCCCAACTGAGTTGTTTGATCGACGATAATTCAAATAGTAATGGCCCGATTAAAACAAAACGTTCTATTTATACTAATAATGAGCTACTTAACCAGTTACGACTAAGGAAAGTACCCTCATTTATTAATTACCTACCCATTCCGCGAATATAAAAATGTACCTACGTAAATCCTACCAAATATTATTATTTTTTTACATGGCGATTACAGTAGGACTCTCGTAGGACTCAAGATTCCTTGGGTTCCTGTTGCAAAATATTTTGTTTAACGGCATTAAGTACAGGTGTCTCTTTCTAGCTAAGTTTGAGACGTATGGTGATGTCCCTTTCTCACAATGCTACACGTGTGTGTAGTGGTTACTGCAATAGTACTGACTGACTGTCACTGTCAGTGTCAGTTTCATAAGTCTTATTGGTTTGGTTGGGTTGGGGGATTCGGTATTCCATTCCACCACGATTCTTTCAGGTTGTAATAACAAAACGTAAAGTTTTATACCTAGGACAAAGATAAATAAAAATTTGAATTTACAAACACAATCATTTCACCTCAACGGAAAATGGAGTTTAATATTTCATTCATAACCGGCGTAGGCTGTGGGCTTTGCATCGGCCTATCGTTACTCGCACTAAAGAAATATTTTACAGCCTGTCCTAAAGCTGCGAAAGCTATAAAGCATGCAAGCAAGGTGAGCATAACCTACTCTTATTTCACATTATTGTTTAACTCCTTTGTTTAAATATTTCATCATTAGTCTCTGCTGGACAGAGGTACAATGGTGTATATGGCCAGCTCTGGGTGGTCGGGCTGTGGGTGATGAATTACATCAGTCATCATGTCTTAAGTGTTCCACACTTGTCATTCCTTATTTTATTTATTTAATTATTATAAAACACCAACAGCATATACATTCAACATTGACCTGCAATAGTACCTAATTAGGAAAGGTATTACTTATTCTCTACTAGTTGTTTATTCTCGCATCCTCGCTAGTCACCTTACTATATGAAGTAAACCTTTATAAATCTGCCCGATAAGCAATTATTGCATTAGCAATAATAATGCAAGTTGCAACATAGTTTCATTTACATTCTCAAAATTTTGAACCTGGGAATGAACCTGATAGTTATGTAAGTACTGAAATCTTGTTGTCACTAGTAATATTAATATTCACAATTTTATTCCAGTATAACTCAAGTGAAGAATTCAAACTAGTACTAGTAGTACGAACTGACCTCAACATGAGCAAGGGAAAGATTGCAGCCCAATGTAGTCACGCAGCTGTCGGAGCCTTCGAGAAAGCTCAGCACAAAGACCCTGAAGCACTCAAACTATGGCAATACACTGGTCAAGCCAAAGTAGCCCTTAAAACTGACTCCTTAGACGAAGTCAAACAAATCTGTGACAATGCAAAGAAGATGGGGTTGATTACATCATTAATTCGGGATGCTGGTAGAACACAGATTGCTCCTAATTCCATCACAGTACTGGGTGTTGGTCCTGCACCTAAAGATATTATTGATAAAGTCACTGGACATTTGAAACTGTTGTAAATAAGTACTTATTATAAGGTTACTGGCATTTTGTAATAAGTTTTTAAATAAAGTTTAATGTCTTTTGAAGTCAAACAGTTTTACTGACAACATGAATATAATGTACTACCTACTGAGGAAACCTACATCTGACCAATTTGGAAACAAAATTCCATGCACATGATGACCACATCTATTAGCAAGCATTACTATTGCGGCCGAGCGCTGCAAGCAAGAATAGTCCTTACGGTGTATAGATGTTACTTTCCTTTTCCATACTTCCCTATTCGTCATCTCGGTAGTCACCCCCTTTTTAGCCATATAATATTTCACACAGTTTAATCTTCCCCTACATGTTGGTATACCTATTTTAAATAAATTTATAAACATCTTTGTAGGTATAAAATATTTTTATCTTATCAGTGTGTGACTAAATTACATTCTGTTTGTTCCAATCTCAGGGTTTCAATTAGGAATCTCAAATTCCAAAAAACCCATCAGTTTTGCTCTCAATTCGGCTTATTCCCAAAGTACTCCAAAAAGAGTTCCGAAACTACTCCATGAAAAATATAATACTTTTAATTTCCATAGTACAAACTCTGCTTAATGTGGGATCACAGATGACTGTGTGTGAATAATGACCCAGGTTATTATTATTATTTATTTATTAATTAATTAGGTTTCATTCTACTTCATGATAATATTAAAATGTTCTCAAAGTACTCCACGTCATTTTATCAAAAAGCGAATTTAAATATGTACTGGATTTTTATGTTACATTATACTATAAAAGGGTAGCTGACGTACAGTCAGGCTCAAAAGCTTTGCAAATATATTTTAAAGTATAAGAACTTTTAATTATAAGACTTTATAATATTATCAATATTTGATTTATTATAATTCAACAATTAAAAATATTCATAAAACAATTGACAACATTAAACAAAAACAAGTGAGGCTCTGGATTCAGAAGTCTAAAAAAACATGAAAACAAAGAATTAAAAATCTAAAATGATATCTGGAAATTAAGCCTAACATAAAATATTTAAAAAAACTCGACCAATAATCATTTGAAATTTTACATAATATGGTAAAATAATACTTATAAATCTAAACGCGTAACTCACCGTTGCGCGTCTACAAAAAAAAAAAAAAAAATATGATCGACCTTGTGTTAGAGGGGGCGTCGCGCGGGAGGGCTATGCGTGAGTGGGTAAGTGTCGAGTTTATCCGAAAGATGACGCACAAAAAATATTATGATTCTAAAATAGACTTTAATCTCACTATGCTATGATTACAAATTATTTGCGAACTAGGGATTATCGTAAAAAACCTACAATTTTAAATATGTATTGACGTTATAACAAAACTGATCTTTCTTTTAAGAGTTTTGAGAATTGATAACGAATAATCGGTGGAGTACTTTGGAGATAATTCCAGATACCTATGGAGCAGAATGGGATAAAAATAATAAGTATTTTTAAATAATAACAATTCCTTGGAATATGTATGAGATTTTTATCTATTTAGAACAAAAGAATAGAGTACTTGGGAATAAATTAAATTAAATTAAATTCATTTATTTCAGGTCTTTAACCCATAACATAAAAATTAAAAAGAATTTTACACTTGCCATGCTTGCACTATTATATAAATTAAAATAATTACACAAAATATCGAAAAAAAAAAACAAATGTCACATAATGTCAAAAATAAAATAAAATGTCACAATATGTTCAAGGAAATTTAAATAAAATTAAAATTAATACCAAAGTCAAAGATATATATATGTGCAGGCACTGGCATGCAGCTGCAGCCATCTCCGCAAGAAAGGAGAATCCCACCGCTCGGACAACACGCTCAGGATCCCGTTCGAGCTACTCCTACAGCGACGCAGAAGCGATGCACTCCTTTTCCGGATTATTCCGTAGAAGTCATCGGTAGTAGCATCAGCGAACATTGCCGATCCGCTACAAAACCGGGGCCGCCCCAACAGAATCCTGAACGCGTTGTTGTACTGGACACGAAGCGCGTTGTACGCCCGCAGAGTGAAGTTGGTCCACAGGCTGCACGTGTAGAAAGTCTGGCAGTATGCCTTGAATAAGGTTATTTTAACCTGTGAAGAACAACGTGCAAACCTGCGAGCCAGCATGTTGCACCGGACGGACAACGCCCTACGCTCCCTCTCGATGTCCGTATTGTCAGACAGATCATCAGAGACCCAGTGACCCAGATACTTGAATCTATCTACTCTATTCAAATGTGACCCGCAAAGAGGGACAGGTGGTCCAGTTAAGTAGCTTTTAGTACCAGCTTTGAAGATCATGTATTCACTTTTCTTTGGGTTATATCTGAGCCCATGGGCCTCCGCGTAGGTCTCACAAATATTCAAAAGCCTGCGCATCGCAGAAAGAGACGGGCTCAGCAACACCATGTCATCCGCGTAACTTATGTTGTTTATACACACCCCATCAACGGAACAACCGACCTTAGTGTTGCTGAGCTCCTCGATCAGTTGATTCATATACAGGTTGAAGAGACGCGGGGAGGTTATTCCCCCCTGCCTTACCCCACAGTCCAACCCGTATATGTCTGAATGTGATCCTGCCCATTTGACACTATTTTGTTGGTGACTATACCAATATTCAAATAGTGCTATAATGTCATGTGACAACTTCGTCTCGCGTCGCAACTTATGCCATAACTTGTCATAATTTACTGTATCGAATGCTTTTGACAAATCTAAATAGCAAGCATATACAGGCGTATTCCTGTCTGTGTAGTACTGAATAAGCCCTCAATTCAAACTTTTCTAATTCCTGGAAAAACCAATCCCTAGATAATGAAAAGGTACATCCAGTTCCCAAATACTCATAAAAAAAAACCAAGAACGACCAGGGGCTGCAGTTTCGACGTAGATAGCGAACGCTTTACGACCGGATTCCGACAGTCCTAATGGTTCCGTATGGTAACGTACTTGTCAAGCAATTTTGTCCGTCTAGTGACCTCATTAGGACTGCGACCGAATTCGGTCGTAAAGCGATCGCTATCTATGTCGAGACTGCAGCCCCAGTCCCCATAACGTTTTGGGCTGAAGGTCACATTCCCAGTTGGTGATAGGTAAAATCAAAATATGAAGGTGCAAATGTCAAAAGAAAAACACAAGACGTGTTATCCGTATCTATTTATTTATCTTTGTATTTCAATTATTGAAAGAAGGCGGCTAATTTGAAATATATTAGGTACAATGTCCATAATATATTTTAAATTACATAATTAAAAATGAAGTAAAAAAAAATACTTATAAACAATCAAATCTTAAAATAATTCCTTAAATATCTACTAAACATATAAAATTATTTCTTATTAATACAACTTGTATTGTACTATGTATTTCCAAGATACAAATTACAACAACTACGCGATTTAAAAATCGAATAAGTATTTTCATTTTAATAAAAAAATTATGTAACCACAGTGACAGATGGTAGGTAAGAACCGTCCAACGTCCTATGGCCCAAAAATTGGATCTATAACAATTAATTTATATCAGTGATGAGCACCCATACATAAATTGCACAGAATCACTTTCAACTGTTTTATAGATATATAATAGTTACATAAAATTCAGTAAGAACATAATAATATATTTATAATAATTTTCTGTATTAATTTCTTAACAATGTCAGATTACTGTATGAAAATATGCATCCTACTAATATTATAAATGCGAAAGTTTGTGAGGATAGATGGATGTTTGTTACTCTTTCACGCAAAAACTACTGAATGGATTTTGATAAAATTTGGCACGCAGATAGTTTATAAACTGGATTAACACATAGGATACTTTTTATTCCCATTATCCCATATTCCTACGGGTTCGAGACTCGCGGGGCGCTGCTAGTAATTATATATTTTAAGTAAAGATAAATATTTTACTGGGATATTTGATTCCATTTACGTCATAAGTAGATGACAGAATCCATTCTGATATTATATCAACAGTTTATTTCAAGCCCAGGGCTAATGAGATTATTAAACAGCATCAATATCAAGAACTTATAGTCATATTGGGTTGGTGCATATGAAATTTCCGATTGCGCAACGATGTAAAAGAATGCGCGCGTATTACCGAACACGTTTTGACTTCTTCATTTTCGTTATTGTCAACAAAGTATCGACACTTGTTTAGTATTTTAAACACCATCGGAAGATCCAGACGTTAGACGCGATTTAATATAAGTTATTCTTTCTTACCATGAATTCGCAAAAAATTAGAGGTATCATGTTTTATGAGTTCAAAGGTAGCTTAGGTGCACGTGAAACAGCAAAAAAATAAATAAATGAGAGATTAGGGGAGAATACAGTTTCTGAAAGGACAATGCGAAATTGGTTCCGAAAATTTCGTTGTGGAGTAGAGAATTTTGAAAATGAGTCTCGCGGACGCTTTCGCGCGTACTGGATCTGCAAGTTTTACAACAGTTAGTGGAGTCCAATGTGCATATAACCACACGAGAACTTGCACAAGAACTCGCTGTCCGTCATACAACAGTTGTACGAGGCCTCGGACAAATTGGTAAAGTAAGGAAGCTTGATCAGTGGGTACCACACGAACTCTGAGAGCAAAATAAGCAAAATCGTTTTAGCATTACGTCATCTCTTTACCATAAACAAAAAACTGAACCTTTTCTTGACCGCATAGTGACCTGCGATGAAAAGTGGGTGCTTCACGATAATACACGAAGGTCTGTATCATGGTTAGATAAGAGTGAACGTCCACATTTGGCCCCAAAGCATGAACTTCACCCTCGAAAAGTTATGCTTACTGTATGGTGGTCACAAAAAGACGTTATCCATTATAACTTTTTGCCACAAGGCGAGACAATGAACGCCCAAAAATATTGCATCAAACTGCACGCAAATCGTTAATAAAAAAAATACATGAGCTGGAATATTAAGCTTTACCGCACCCACCATTTTCGCCTGATCTCTCTCCAACAGACTATCATATGTTCAGAAGTTCTGGCAATTTTTTGAAAAATAAGAAATTTTAATCTGATCAAGATATACAAAATTCCTTCCGTGAATATGTTGATTAAAAAAATGATGATTTTTTTTTTAAATAAACGCTTTGTTGGTTCGTCACGAATAAATATTTTTTGAATAAAGTATTTTGTCTTTTTAATTATGTGTTTAAATCGGCAATTTCATATGCACCAACCCCATACATACTAGTAATATAGTTATCAATAATACATAAATGTACAAATTGATGCATGCAACATGGTTACTTATTTTCTAGCTTCAACTAACATGATATTCTAAAAACAAATTCTAACTTCAAAATTAAGTATACAGTTAACAATATGCGTAAGGTGTTTTTATTACTTTTAACAGTTTTTTTTATTCAACTTACTATAATTATTTTATAATGTACAGTCTATAAAATAAATAAGTATACACTTAGCAAAACTCAAAAGTGGAAATGTTATTGGCATTTTTCGAGTTCTATAAAAGAGGCTAATATTTCGCAAAGTGTATACCATCATAATTATTTATTTTACAGACAAAAACAATGGTGTAAAAATGTGTAAAATTTGTAGTAATTTTGTTGTTACCGAAGTCCACCACCAATTGAATTAAAATATTATATCAGTCTTTTTTAAAGCCAAGGACAGTGCTATATGATTGATAAACTTGTGCATTTTAAAGCATTTTTCGGACTATCATACCAGCATAATCTTTTCGTTGTAATTTGAGTATCGTAACAGGTACAGGCAGCAAATAAAAAAAAAATATTAATCAAAGGATGAAATCAATACAATAAAAAATGCCATCAAAATGGTTTATCTGTACCGTAAACTGTGGTTACTTTGATACTACGGGGTTACTTTGATATCGACTTTCGACTTATGAAAAACATATTTTTGTAATATCTACAACGCCTTATTAAAAAAGAAACTATCAGAAGTGCCAACTACTGATAGTAAGGCGTTGTAGATATTACAAAAATATGTTTTTCATAAGTCGAAAGTCGATATCAAAGTAACCCCGTAGTATCAAAGTAACCCCGGTTTACCGTATATGAGAAAGATTTTCATGGTAGGGAGAACCCATAGATCTACATCAAACAAGGGAAATGTATGAGAACCGGAAAAAACGATACCTGTACCATTAATATCGTTTTCTATATACACAAGACACCCTGTGTATATCTGAAAGGTGTGGTCAAATTTAAGTATGTGGTACAGACCAAACTGAACAACTTTCTCAATGTGACCAACATCATAATCGAGAAAAAATAATCAGCTGTCCCATACATTTGGGTCGATTAAGTAATGAAGTTTTGTATGGGACAGCCATTTTTTTTTTCAGATTCATTAACTTGTCTTAAGCTTATCAACTCCATAATCTTATAATACGTCTTAAATTAGGGTGGGAACAGACTGTTAAAACATTTTTGAGGTAACTAAAAGTGCAGTGCCGGTTTGGTTCACATAAAAGAGATCATAACTCGCATGTCAACTGATATGATTAGCTATGCTTTTCATTTCATTTATCATAGCAGCTAACACGAGAATAATTACGGATCAGAGATTTGGCTTTCATTTATACTTGGCCTGAATATGAAAAAGACAGTAAGAGAGTTGAAAGAGGCTAAGTACAGACGCCAGCAGGTCAACCTACCCGAAACTGTCAGATTTTCCCAATCAACCTTGAACCTAATGCCTTAGCAATAAAGTCGAAAATCTATTAAATAAATCTGACAGATTGTAGTAGCTTGATGTGCTGGCGTCTGTACAATCGGCAAAATGGTTAAGTCGCATTTTGCAGGTCATTGACAAACGGCGATGATTTCCAATGGGGAAGAAAACTGTCAAATTAGTTCCGCGTAGATGGCGTTAAGTGTTTCATCTTACTTGTCACTGATTGGTCGCTTTTCATTCGAGATCGCTTTGACAAGTAGCAAACACTCAGCGCTCTCTAGCGGTGAAGCTTCCAGCAAACAACAAACAACCTCATGTCATAGAATATACATTATCTGCTGTAACTAAGGCACTGCTTGTACTTGTAAAGTTAAAAAGTCATGATTATATCAAAATACGAAGTGTCATCTTAAAACTGGGCGTATCAAAAATCATAACATTATAAAAAAATAGACATCACACTTACATACAGTAAGTGTGACACAATAATATCTAGATACTAAAAGAACAACTTACTGCCTAGAAGGTACAATTACTACTGTGACGGTGTTTTGTCTTTCTCCAACTTTTTGATGTTTTCTTTGAGATCAGCGATGGGCTTTTCGTAAAGGCCTACGGCTTCTGGGTCGTTCTTCCGGCATTCCATAGCCAGCTCCATCATCTCTTGCATCATTTTGAGACCGCAGAGCATTGCTCTTGAACCGACGATTTGTAACTGTGAGGAAGGAATGGGTTTTAAATCCTGACTTGGAAAAAAGTACTAAATTAATTCTGTTTTCAAAAATAATCAACAGTAATTTTTTTTTTCTATAACAATCTATGTTTTCTTTGCTTACAAATTATCTACTTTTATAAAAAGTGGCAATTATGGACATACTATACATAATCAGCCTATAATGTTCCCACTGCTGGGAAACAGCCGTCCTCTATGTGAGGAGTGGGCCATAATGTGACATCCATCACACAGGCCCAATGGCTGGTTGGTAGTCTAACTGGTCGGTGGATGTCACATCGCACCTCCGCTCAAATAGTGTCATAAGTCAAAAATGCAAACTGTCGAGAAAAAGGCGCTTGAAATTAATTCTAACTTTTACTTTTCCGGTCATAAAACAAAAACTAACGAAATTAGCGCAATAAGTTTCGTAGTAAGTTAAAATGGTTTTAGAAGCTCTACAAAATGGTATAATAGATATCCTGAAAAAATTATGACACTATTTGAGCGGAGGTGCGACATGGCTTCGAGTTTTTGGTTCTAGGACATGTTGGTTTCCTTGTGGACAAAAGAAAATTGAACTCGAAGAGACAAATCAAAAATTGAAGTATGAAAGTCTATATTATAATAGGTTGGGGAAAAAGTTTCTTCGCATTTTTTAAGAAAATTCAAAACATTATTTAATATAGTTTATTTACATTTAACTAAAGTATGTAGGTACCATTTTGTTCGATAACTTTTTGCCATCTTGTAGGTAGGGACATGATCCCATTGCTATAGAAATTTTGGGACTTCTGGTCAAAATACCGCGACAAATGGTTTTGGCAGTCCTCTCGTGATGTTAACCTGACACTGCCTAAAGAATTCTGAAGAGATCGAAACAGGTGGAAATCTGAAGGTGAAAGGTCAGGACTATACGGCGGATGCATTAACACCTCCCAGCCAAACTCTCTTAATTTTTGCTGAGTGGCTCAAGATGTGTGAGGTCTAGCGTTATCATGATGAAAAACCACACCCCTTCTGTTGATTAATTCCGGCCGCTTTCTCTCAACTTCTTGCTTTAATCTCATCAGTTGTTCGCAGTAGAGTTCAGAATCGATGGTCCTGCCTGGTGGTAACAGCTCATAATGAATAATGCCCTTCCAATCCCACCACACACACAGCATCACCTTGTTGCGAGTTAACCCGGATTTCGCCACAGTCTGTGAAGCCTGACCGGCCTTTGACCACGACCTTTTTCGCACGTTCTTGTCATACGTGATCCACTTTTCATCACCAGTTATCAGCTTCTTCCAAAATGGTTTGGTTTCATTACGTAGTAATAAAGAATCACAAATGAGTACACGGTTCATTAGGTTTCTTTCAGTGAGCTCGTGAGGTACCCAAATGTCGAGCTTTTTTGTGTACCCAGTTTTTTTCAAATGCGCCAAAACTGTTTGTGGTCAATTTCCAGTTTTTCAGCTACGTCTTAACTACTGATATGCCGATCTTGCTCCACTTTTTCAAAAATGGCATCCATTTTATCCGTAATAGGGCGACCAGAGCGACGTGCATCTTTGACATCAAAATTTCCGGATTGGAAACGCTTAAACCAAATTTGTGCTACTCTCACAGACACTACAATAGGTCCATAAACATCGCAAATTTTTTTCGCGGCTTGCGTTGCATTTTTACCTTTTTTGTAGTAAAATTTTAAAATGTATCGAATTTCTTCATTAGATTCACTCATCTTGACGGTACAAAAAACAAATGAAAATCACACATTTTCCTAATTTGAATTTGGAATTATGTTCTTTAAAATTTAAACTTTCAATGATACCAAAACCAGCCAGATACAAATAGTATAGCCAAAGAGATTTTATTACAAGTTCATACATACTATAATGCGAAAAGACTTTTTCCCCAACCTAATATATCATGCTGTTGGTACCAGATTTCATTTGTACCTCTTTGACAGTCATTATGGGTGATTAATCAGCAGCCCGAAATTCTGACAGCCAGGCTTACGAAGCGTATTTCCCAGTAACTGGGCTGTGGACGTAAGATAGGCAATCACTCCATGTAAACTACTGGTATTCAACTGCATCTGGTTAGATTGGAAGTCGACCTGAACATAGTTGGGAAAAGGCTAGGCAGATGATGACAAATGGACTTACCGGAGGCAGCTTATATACTGTGTCATCGAAATCCATGAGATTCTCCACCTTAATCTTCTTGGTCTTGGGCTGTTCGATCTGGTTTGATGGGATCCTCTTCTTGCCGGTCTTATAAACACCCTCAGACTTCTCATCCCTGACCATGTCGCGTCGCGGACACGCACACGATCTGGCGCCTACCATCTGACGACCGTAGATACGGCCACTAGTGGTAAATGCAAAAAAGGATGATGAAATAGGTGCTTTTTAGGCAAACCTGGAAGCTGATACCATGATAAGGATAGAAGGTTGATAAAAAAGCAACAATATTAAGGTGAGGACTACCAAAGAAAACTCATTTTTTTAAATATTCATCATCTCGCACTCTTGTCGAAAAAGGGGCCCCCTACCAGAGCAATTCGGTATGTAAAATATATTTTTGGTATTTTTTTATATTTTTAATTTATAGATTTAGTTATTTTAAGCAACTAATATTTTGGTTTTGAGCTCATGGCTAAGTAATGGTTGGTCCGTGGATGGGTGACCATCTTTACATACAGAGATTCCTCCGTGCTTCGGAAAGCACGTTAAGCCGTTGGTCCCGGCTGTCATTTGTGGATCTTTGACAGTCGTTACGGGTCGTCAGAAGCCCGAAAGTCAGACAACCAGTCTTACCAAGGGTATCGTATTACCCAGTAACTGGGTTGTGGAGGTCAAATAGGCAGTCGCTCCATGTAAAATACTGGTATTCAGCTGCATCCGGCTAGACTGGAAGCCGACCCCAACATAGTTGGGAAAAGGCTAAGCAGATTGATTTTGGTTTTCCAAGCAGTAATTAATTTACTTATTACTAATCTGTCCTTACTAGTCGTTGGACATGCGAGTTTACTTGTCTTGTTGAATAGAGTCAAATAGTATATACATATTCATATACTTATCTACTATCTACCATGTTGTGGACGACTGTGAATGATTTCTTTCTACACTATTAACAAACCAATCAACAAGTAGCAGTTATATTTGCAAGTTTACAACACCATTAGTGGTTACAAAATTGTTCGAAAATTTTTATAGAGAATGGATTATCTTTAATTGCTCAACAATCGTTCGGGCTTCGGGATTTAAATTTTTTGTGTCAATTCCTTTTCAACGTTTGATTTGAATCGATTCAAATACCGAATTTTTCGAATGACTGCATTAAGGCGATATGTAAAAAGCTAACTGAGCAGTAATAAGATAGTGACGGAGTCAATTACTTCCACATGCGACAAAAAGAGAGCGCAACAATGCGCTGGAACCAAAATAAAAGCGCCAAACCAAATAAAAATTGTTTAATAATAAATTAAGCTATCTATCAAAATTATGTTCAGCCAGAGTTTTCAATTACCTAATACGCACATTTTGAATGCAATTTTGCAATGAAATTACTTAGGATTTTAGAATTACAGAAAAAAATATAAAAAAGTAGAGGTATTTTCGTAATTAAATTCTATCGAGGAAATTTAACCCACTCGTGTTTTCCTTCAGTCATATTGATCAAATAGTCAATAAACATTATCCAAACATTACATCCCTACATTCTGTAATAGTGAAATAAATGGTTACGAAAAAGCCCCCAACTTATTTTGGTATCGCCTTAAAATTATGGTCATCCTTAAAGTTGACGTTTGACTTGATTTTTTTATCATTCGTGGCACCAAAAGTAGTCCCAATCTGACTAATTTTTGACGTCATTTGGAGCTCAAATGAAAGTCAAATGGTTTTTTGTTAAAAAAAAAGGTTAAGAAACCTAAAAGCTCGAAATGGTTTTGGGATCAGCGTAGGATACTTTTACTTTACAGACCAAATTGCAAAAACATTGCCAATGTCAATTGCCAGAAGAAAAGCATAGCAATACTCACACGTCATCCTCCAGCGTGAAAATGATGGCAATAGCTCGTCTGTTAATGCCGGTGGCGCATGAGTTCTTGCAAGAGAACTGGTATGCATGCGAGCATGGTTCCGGGCTGGTCCTCTGGAATTCCACCAAGACTGAGTACCAGGAGTCGGCCATGTCTACATTACCACAGTAATACACGCCCTGGGTGCCGATCTCTCGGGAGGAATGGAGGACATTCTTCGCGATTTCTCTTTGGATGCCTGAAATAAGGGTAGTTTGAAAAAAAGCGTATACAGTGTCATATTAAATTGGCTAGCAAAACTCTGCTGATGTGATGTCTTATCGATATCTAATGATAAAACAAAAGAACTCATGATTTCAAGTAAATAGGTAGTGGCACTCCGACCAAACCTTTTCAAGGTTAGGTTAGAACTGTGACCAACCGTGCGCGAGCCGAGCGAACGAAGCGGGCGGTTCCGCGGTAGCGGCCGACGACATAAACATTTGTTTGTTATTGAAAGTTTTGAGTATGAATGCTGATAAGCTGTGGAACACCAAAAAAAAAAAAACGAAGAATGGTGGAATCTTTCACACAGTCCATTTGACTAAAAAAGAGGATCACTACTGAGATGACAGCTAACAGGAAAGCACGTTAAGCCGTTGATCCCGGTTGTCATTCGTGGATCTTTGAAAGTCATTATGGGTCGTCAGAAGCCCAAAAGTCTGACTACTGACTAAGGTAAGACTGGTTGTCCATTACTGCATTGAAAACTGGATTGTGGAGGTCAGTCAGATAGGCAGTCGCTCCATGTAAAATACTAGTAGTCAGTTGCATCCGGTTAGACTGGAAGCCGACCAGTTGGGAAAAGGCTAGGCAGATGATGATGGTTTTAAAAACACTATTACATGTAAGATCTCAATGTACCATATACTGAGAAATAAATAAATACTACATACTACCGAGATGACAACCAATAAAGAAGTATGGAAGAAGGAGACAAGTTTAATGGCGCCAACACCAATGAAACTGGAATAAAGACAAGAGAATGATGACGATGTTTTAAAACTAGATGATGTCCATATAACAGTTGAGTCACTCACCGGCATTAGAACTTTCATGAAAGTGCTGCACACACCGCTCCACACGTTTCTCAGCCTGTGTCTCGTCGGAGAAGACCACAGTAGCCCTCACAAACATGTGGGGCGCTTTCATGTACGTCCAGTTGAACTGTATGCTGAAATTGTACTTCATGTCCACGTAGATCCGAGACAGCTGGTGTGAGTACTAGTGACAAAGGAAGAAGGTTAAAGTCGGATGAAAATAATAATGGTCTTTCCTGACACAGGTGTTGTGAAAGGATTAAGAAATTATTCAGTAGCCACCACAATCATGCTATGATCATTAAAAACTTTTTGGTTTTTCTGAACTTGTTAAAAAATGCAACAGATTGTCATATTATCTTAGAAAAAAAAAAGTTTCTTTGTAGGTTCAAAACTCCTTACCTAAGTAAGAGATGTGGTACAAACTCAAAGCATGCCTACAACTTGGGTATAAGCTAATATTCAAACAATTAAAATAAACACCTTAACTCTTGCTTGTTTTCAACACATTGTATAAAACCGCCATCATTGCAAGGGAGCACTTACCAAGAAAGTTCTCTTGTGCACATCATTGCTGTGAACTTCCACACAGAAGTTGAACTCCCCAGGAAAGCAGTTCCTTTCTGGTGGGCCCCGGGGAGAGAACTGATCAAAAGTACATAAATAAAATTACCATACATAACACATACATACATACAAAACATACATAAAATTACTCCAATTTTCCCTGAAGGTGTATTCATAGTACACCTACATTTTTCACCAGTTATGTTTAAGTCCCATGCAATAGGAGCGAGCTTATAGCCCAAATCCAGACTCCAGGCTGCTACTGAGAAATTCCTGATGGAAAAATCCAATAACACTGTCATACTAACAAAATAATTACCAAAAATAAAGTGTACTTTATTATGAGGGTCAATACACTGAAACTGAAATATAAGAATGCAGACATTTACAATTCTCAAGTACTTAATTCTTATTCAGAATATTGGAAACTGTTGTTAAGAGATATTTTAAATTGATTGATGATTAAAATGGTAACCATGGATTTACTTGCGTGTAAATCTTCATTGGTTTATGTTTAGCTGGCTCACCACAAAATGAAAATTGCCAACTTTTGTATTGACCCACCTGACCCGGCCCAACCCAGGAAACCTGGGTTTACAGAAACTTGTCACCAATGTGTTGACAACATGGTCCATACGTGGAGGTTTTGACGCGGCCTTCGCCTGAGATAACAGACCTACTTACTTTTTTTTTTTTAAATTAATGTTGTTTAGAATAGTTTAAGTTATGATTAGGCTGACTTGCCACTGTGGAAAGCCTTATGAAAATTTAGAATAAAAAAAAAAAAAAAACAAAACTTGGCAATTTTCCTTTGGTGAAAAGCTGGCTTTAGAACAAGCAACTAGCTTCCACTGTCTGTTTTTTTAAATGGTCTGACAACCCACTCATAAAACTCCCCCAGGTAAACCTAATTATTCGAAAGAACCTTGATGAAAACAGCAGATTTACTATAACAAGAGTCAATCGGGCTTTGGTAAGTATAACTGGGTGAATACTCGTAGCAAGAATATGATTCCAAATACTTTCGAGTATAATTCAAATGACTTACAGGACTTACGATAAACTCATTTTTTGGACTTGGTTTGCAGGCAATGTCCATTGTATCTGAAGCAGGGGATGGAATAAATGATGGTGGAATATCTTCCAGCTGAAGATTGTATGTCTCAATATCCCTGAAAATTAAAAAAAATATATATATATTTAGGTCTTCCAACTTCCACAAAATGTTAGATTTTTTTTTTTTATTTGTGGTGGGTTTGCTCTTGACTCTAGTCTAGGTCAGAGGTGACAGAGACAAAGTCGACGATGGAGTGAGCTTACCCAGAAGAAGCCTGTTCACTCTCACTTTGAAGATATTAGGGTTGTATACGTTCGGAAACACAGACGCAGGTAGTGAGTTCCACTCTTTTGCTGTGCGCATTATAAAAGACATTTTATTAAGACACAACATATGTGCCAATGAATGAAACCTTTATATCCTTAGACTTTGAAATAGTATGTGTCTGGGGCACACCCAGCATCAAATACAATAACAATGTTTAAAAACTCAGACAGAGATTGACAGTCAAGAATATTTGATAAATTGTGAGTTGAGCATAAAAATAAGAGATCACTACTGATTGTTATGATTGTTTGATAAGAAACATAGATGAAACCTTTATAGTAAATAAATAAATGAAAATGTTTATTTCAATTAACATACTTGGTTTACATTATATGGTTTGGAGACTCCTTTTAAGCAAGGAAATGCTTATGAGTTGGTAAGTAATACTATGACAGGATTAATAATAATAATAATATTATAATAATATCCTGGGACATTTTCACACACGGTCATCTGGTCCCAAACTAAGCAGAGCTTGTACTATGGCAACCAGATAACTGATATACTACATATACTACTTTTTTTTTTGTAAATACATACTTATATAGATAATTACACCCAGACTCAGGACAAACAGACATGTTCATGCACAGAAATGTTTGTCATGGATGGGAATCGAACCCACGACCAGCGACATGATAGGCGGTATCTTAACCAACCACGCCAACTGGCCTGTCAAAGAGTAGATATAATTTAAGAGATTAAAAGAATACTACTTACAACATCAACTCCTGATCATCGATACTCTGGTACTCCAGGTAAAACTTGGGAGAATCATTCATGATTATTTCTAAAACAAATAGAAAAGGATTTAGAGAATACACAAACAATGATGATGTTTAATTTTATTATCTGTTGGAAAAAATGCATGTCCTGTTGAGCTTATTCACATTTATTCAAATGTTTTACAAAATGGGGGTAAGTAAGGCTGTTTTAAAAATTAGTTTTTAATTGAAATTCTAAATATAAGTGAGTACCTAGTAATTTTATTACATTTCTCATGGAACTAAATTCATGATTTCCCTTGTTATTCTACACTGAATTTAGGAAGACAGAAGGGCAAGCGAACCATTCTGACTGGCTAATCAGGATCCTCACCATCCTAGCTTTTATCAATCCATGTTATGTTTCTTTATTTATAAAATTTTATAGCAGCCTATTTCTTTAAATCAAGATTCCATTTTTTCATTATTCATTTGTACATTATGAGATTGATACATTTACATTAAATTTATAATTCATACATATAACTTAAGAGATTATTGACATAGCTAGAAAAATTAATCAATTTTTTAAGTTTAAATATAACTACTATGTAATATCTGATACTGTTTACTTCCTAGATGAGACGTGGACCAGACCAGGTAATCTGTCACTGTAAAATTCATTGTGATTGGCTACCCAAAAATCAACAGATCGCCGTCATGCTGCCAAAACCGATTATCTGCAATTTTAGTCAATATGTGTTAAAAATACCAATCAATTCAGTTTTTCAGTTCTGTCATCTGCCAATATAGGTTAAACGCAGAAACCCATTAGTTGCAGAGATACTCTGTGCATAAAGGGTATTTACCAGTTTCTGTAAAATGTCGCCAGACAAAAACGATTAAATTTGTTAAACAATACGTTTTTCGATATTACGCTTGCTAAATAATATTAAACTCGTTTAGTTGATTTTCTCATTTACGCACTGGAGCAGGTCCACAGATGATTTATTCTGCCATAGTATTTCAAATGAAAAATATTTACTTATTGAAAATCTCAATAGCAATGTCCAGCAGTGGGTTACAAAGTAACCTATGTGTTAATCCTGTGCCTTATCTATCTACCTACCAACTTTCATCTAAATCCGTTCCAGTAGTTTCGGAGATTCATTTTGAAAGAGACCTGTGTCCAGCAGTGAGATACACAAGTTGCCTATGTGTTAATCCTTTGCTTTATCTATCTACTTACCGAATTTCATTCAAATCCGTTCAGTACTTACGGATATTAATGTATAGATGAGAATAAAATGAATAAATGAACAAGTTCTTAATTTTTTCGTCAGGTAAAACTAGCTAAAATTATGTCGTAACTCTTTTTTTCTGATAACATTCAATAGACTCAACATTTTCTATATATGTATGTATAACGGTGAAATGAATATCTACTTCTATGCATTATTAAAATTTTAAAACTCAAAGGTTCAAATTTAACAAAAAACTATTTTTGATAATTGGCAGCCAAAAGTGATTAAAAGCACTTCTCTCGGAGATTTTTTTCTTTTCATCCGTTTCTATAAGGATAATCGAATCAACTAGTCTTGCTTTCTACAGAAGAATAAATAATGCGACGGAAAGATCTAAAAATATTAATGAAAGCTAGTATTTAACAAAACAATCTACAGTAAACTTTCAAATTAATTTATCTCAAATTGCATTATTGTGCATTTAGCTAACTTTGGCAGCATGACGACAAATAATAATTATGTGCATTCATAACACTATAACCTCAGACTAAGTAAAAATTCAAGACATAGCACTGTCAACTGTGAGGTGAGGCCTCACGCTTCGGGTGTTGTAAACATGTGTGCATGTAATGAGGTATAGATTAATTGTATTTTGATGTAAATGTGTGTGTGAACACGTGTATGCACAGAGCGAGGTGTAGTTTTGCGCATGCTTCATTGTATTGTTTGCAGCGCTGTTTTTGTTTTTTACTTAGTCTGTGTCTATAGCATAAAATTGAACATGCTTTCGTGGTTGAGTCAGGAGTAGAGAAAGGGTTATATTTATAGAAATAGGTAAATGATAAGAAATATGGTGATATCATAGTTTATCAACTAAATTTAAAGTTTATCACCTAAGTAATAACCACACACAGCACATAAAAATTCAGAAAAAAAACTTTTTATAGACTTTATCAACAAATTAAAAATAATGTTTGTTTTTGGAAAAGCCATTCTTCTTTTTTAAATTGAATTTGTAAAACTATCAAAATATCTACCTATCTTGAAACAAGACTGATTATCATAATTTCAAAATGAAATCAACAATGTTTTTGAAGAAAACTTTTAGCTTTTTACTGTGTTACTGTACTGAAACTCTGCTTTGTTTTTTTTGCAGTTGAAAAGTAATTTAGATAATAACCTATAACTTAGGAATTTCCACCCTTAATAACTAAAATTATTGATCATTTATTTAATTCCACACAAAATTCGCTCATTATCTTAACACAATCGGCGAGTTTGATCGGTGTTCTCTATATTTTTGACGTAGGTTTTTTTGTGCTAACTTTTTTACCAACAGAAAACTCAGTCGTACACTATCAAAGACAATCATGAGGAAAAGTTATGAATATTAGTAATAAAACTGAATTAAAACTAGATTATGTTACAAGTTCTGAGATCGCCGTTACTTTCTTCTTTTGGTTTTCAATAGTTTACGTAAAAATACACCAAAGTGTGATTTTCAAACTTCAACTGTGCTGATGAAATAGTTTGAAGTGCTCTAAACTTACCTTAAAAATTAAATACAACTCCAATTCAAAATACAACAGTCCCCAAAATGTTTTTGTTCAATTACACAGTACAAAACGCTGCTACGACATTGAAAAAGAAAAACTTTTACAAACAACAAAATGCGCGAGTACACCATTTAATTTCAACGCTGACGGAAATCGGTGTGCGGGGCGGGGTGAGATGAGGGTTGAGAGGGAGGGGCCGAGGGGGGGAGGTTGGTACAAAATTAAAATTATATTATTGCCCTGAGGTTTCTATGGTTTCTACTAATAACAAAAATATTATAATTTAATATACGAATACGACAAATAGTTCTCAAACAAACAATATTACTGTTAGAGGAACGCAGTTAGTATTGATTAATCTAATATAAAAAAATCCAAAGTCTCATTCATTTCATGGCTAGGCTTAAAATCTCAAGTCTGTTCTCTTAGAAGTAATTTTCAAAAAATGGCAAGATAATTAAACTCTTTTTGTGTTACTGCTACAAAAAATCCTTGTGTGCCATTGTGTGCGCATTATTTCTTTTCTCTTCTTCTAACCTTATTGTGGCACGTTCCATAGATTACATTGATATTATAAGCATGACTCCCACGGTTTTTTCATCATTATTGATACAAAATGGCATAATTTATTAATTAGTCTAATAAGAATCATCAATATTTTGAAGTAGAAAACAGAAACGGACCCATAATTCATCAACCCTGTCGCCGAACAAGAAAAAAAAGTAAAAAACATAAGTTGCCACAACCAAAAATCACAAAAGAATGAGAAAAAATATACTCGAACTCCGCTTCACTTGTGTTTTTTTCTAATTTTACTGTCATTAGGCCGATAATTTGATGCATATTTTGTATGCAACAGTTATTTTGACTTGTTAAAGTGCTCTATTATGTACCAAATCATCGCAGGGAATGCTCTAAGTGCGTCTATAAACTAAAATCAATAACAATCATTGACCAACAAAGGTACGCTTGTGTTTGCTTTTGCTGAGCATATAACCTGTGTTTTGTGCTGGCGTCCGGTTGGCGTCCGTCACAATTAACGCGAGAATGTTTAATATACGTTGTATGGTTGCGATATCGATGTAGAAATGAGTTTTATTGCGATCGCGTACTGTGCTATTGTAAGTGGTTGTTGTTTTTAGTTACCAAGATGAATTATGAAGCCGAAAGAGCCATGAATCAGAAGCGATTGCGAATGGAGGGCGAACCGGGCCACGGTGTTGTCCAGGGAAACGGTTTGCCGCTAAATTACATAGGTAAGTGAACTTTGAGCGCGAAACGCAGAGGAAATTGGTTATATTTCGGACGTTTTAACGTTGTTTTCATTGTAGATAATGGTCATCAAATACCCTATCAGCCGTATGCTGGTGCGTATAACACTCATTATCCGCCTCCGGAAGCCTTTTCGCCGTATGGACCTCCGCCCCCGGGGGGCTATGCCCCTCAGAACCTATCTTACGCGCCGCCTGCGCACCAGAACTACCCGCATCACCAGAGTTTCCCGCCACAACAGCCACCACAGGCACAGTTGCACATGCCACAGTCCCATATGGGTGAGTTTACATGTCAAAATATTTGCAATAATTTTATTCTAAAAAATATAGCAAAACATTGTCAGCTTGTAGTCTATAATAGATTTTGTGGCATAGAAAATAAAGGACATATTTGTATGTCAATTTTTGACAGTTTTTGAAGATTGTTGAAAGATAAAAGTTTATCTATGGAAGTTGTTCTAATTTTTTGTACAAAAAAAGTATGTCATATTCTAGCTTACTTATAAAGAACATATTCTTGGCACAGTATATTCTTGAAAAATAGGTATGTAGTTTTGATTTAATAGGCAACATAAAAACTACAAATATAATGAAATTATAATAACAACAAATATTTATAAACCTGTTTTCTCTCTGTTAATGCCTTTCATCTTGAAGCTATACTAAGTACAAAACTTTTATAATTACTATTCAATTTATTTTTAAATCTGTGTATTGTGACTTGACTGCACTCCGTCAGTTCAAGGTTATGGAGATGTGGGGGTGCACAAGCCAGCCTGGCCTCCGCAACCGCACCTGCTGCCTCCTCTTGATACCCAGAAGCCTCTTGATGTGAAGCAACTGAAGTCTGAGATCAAACTTGAACCGACAGATGCTCAGAAACGACCGCATCCTGAGAATGAGATGATGGTAAGTATATTATACTGGCTTATTTCTTGTCAAATATTGGTCTGTAGACTCTGTTGCTTCAATCTGGTCTGGGTGGCAGTGCATGCTTTACTGAAAATACTTGAGGAATCTAAGGTCCATTTTACAAAAGCTTACTCAAGACTCAAACAAAACATTACTTAAATCTAGTTTGAACCAATCAAATGGCTTTAAACTAGTTTTAAGTATTACTCAGGTCTTGACTGAGCTTCTGCAAAAGAGGCCTGTAATTATGTGTTTGGCAATAATACAAATTTTAAATAATAATTCATGTTCTAATTTACATTTCTTACAGCTTTTTCTATATTACTGTATAACTTTATTCAAGTTATTCTTTGTTGCATGTTTTTATTATAAAATTGTGATTAATTATTATGGCAAAATTTCAATATTTGTTTCTGGCAACTAATCATTAACTTTATCAAATTTTTTGTGAATGATGATTGTTTGTGGTTTCAATAGCAAATTAGTCCCAGTACCCACGGGCGAGTTTACGCGGCGATTTTTAATCAAGCACTGGATTTTCAATGAACTTTTTAGCGCCGAGAGTTGAAAATCCAACAGTGTTCTTTAATGACACGATAGGATGCACTCTGCTGAATTGTCAATGTTCGGCTCAACACCGATACAGGTATACTAGAAAAGGTATGCGCTTCGGTAATCTTCGTGTTTTCGAATTAGCACAAACGTAGTGCCATGGAGTAACCCCTCAAAGATGCAATGTTTCTCAGTTTTTGTACAGTGTATTTAGGTATGTAACATAACTCACTCCCTACTCAATTTGTATCAGATCGTTATTTGTCACTCAAAAGTTTTTAAAAGTGTATTGGAATTCCATATAGTTGTCCTACTTCCTACAATCCAAACGTGAAAGTTGTGTGTGGATGGATGGATGTTTGTTACTCTTTCACGCAAAAACTACTGAACAGATAATAACAGATGAACAGAAGAAAATACAAAACCAAAGACCACCAACTACCGAAATTAAAGATATTTATCACTTTGTAGTGTTTTGTTTTGGAAGTCTGTTTTATTTTTTGCTGAAAAAGTTTTTTTATTGTAAGTTGACTTTGACATGGTTATGACAACTCTTAGATCTAACATCGCGCGTTCGTATTTCGAATTTCGCGAAGACAGTCGATGATCCCCGAAGCGCAAACTTTTCTTTGGATAACTGTATGAACATGATACCATAAACAATCACGAATCTACGAAGTTTGGTGCAGTTGTATTTTTGATTCTTTCTTTATGTGTATTATAATAATGTTTGTATATTTTCAATCAGGCTCTACAGGCACGGCAGAGAGAGTTCAATGTCCACATTCCCAGTACTTTGGTTAATATATAAACATCATATTTTAAAACTACAATGGAACCTTTATTATGTAAAACATCTATTAACTGGCACATCTGTAGTGCTACATTTTCTTGTTATTATAGGTTTATCTATAGTTTATGTATAATATTTTTAATGGTGTAAAATCTTTCTTGCTACCAAAAACTGTGATAGGTGGGAAAAGTTAAAATTAAATTATTGTTGAGCAGGTATGCTGCTGCTACCTGCTCCTGTAAGAGGAGCTCGTGGCTAAGTAATAACAGCCGTACGGATCGATCCATCAGGTTAAGCTACGCTTGCCAGGGTTGGTCTGTGGATGGGTGACCATCTTTTCATACCGAGACTCCTCCGTGCCTCGGAAAGCACGTTAAGCCGTTGGTCCCGGCTGTCATTCGAGGATCTTTGACAGTCGTTACGGGTCGTCAGAAGCCCGAAAGTCTGACAACAAGTCTTACCAAGGGGTATCGTATTACCCAATAACTGGGTTGTGGAGGTCAGATAGGCAGTCGCTCCATGTAAAATACTGGTATTCAGCTGCATCCGGTTAGACTGGAAGCCGACCCTAACATAGTTGGGAAAAGGCTAGGCATATTGATTGTTGTTTAGCAGGTATGATTTAATTAAAATAAACCTGGGTTTTTAAATTACTCGGAAACTGGTTGATCTTCCAACTAAGTGCTACTAGGAGAGCATCTTGTGAAACAGTTCTTCTAGATAACAACCTATTTTCTGCTGCAAAGAAATGCTGCATATGACACTTCTCCCCTTTATCCTTATCCTTAGGAAAATAAACCTGTTGCTATTGCAAGTGTGTACTTATTAGGCTCAGCCCTAATCAAAATGAGTACAGACCTGACATATTACTGACGACATAAAAAATAAACTTTAGACTCAGTATTATGCCTATCGCCGAAACGAATGTGGAGCAGAGAATTTCTTGATTACATTGAAGAATCAATTTTAAGGGACAAAAAGTGCAATATCACTAGATAGCGCTGTTGACTCCGCCCATGAAGACGATTGATGTCTAAGGCTAGTAGGCTACCAACAGACGGATTGCACAGTAGCAATCGCATGCAGTCGATATATTCAACTGCATGCAGTTGTACGTTTGACTTCGTACAGTCGTGACTTCAACTTCACGCGGTTGATCGCGAACCGCATACAGTTAGTGTGCAGTCAACTTCATGCGGTCGACAGCCGACCGCATGAAGTTGAAGTCACGACTGTACTTATGTAGTTAATATCGACTGCACACGACTGCAGCCGACCGCGTGAAATTGATTTATTTATTTATTTATTTACCCTCCCACTGGACCGCCATACAGCAATTACACCAACGGAGCAAACAATAACTCCATG
Organism: Dicycla oo; assembly: GCA_948252095.1. NCBI lineage: Eukaryota > Metazoa > Arthropoda > Insecta > Lepidoptera > Noctuidae > Dicycla > Dicycla oo. Next base: position 25,327,960 of record OX411729.1, on the reverse strand, counting down.
TGCTGCTTTCCATCCATCCTGTGCGCGGTGGACGTCAAACGGGCGGCGATGGATCACGCACGCTCACGCAGCGTCAAAACATTTCTCCATAATTCTATAACTCCATCCATATTGCGCACATTAATTGCAATTTTTTTGATGATTTAAAAAAAATAAACATTAAAATTAAAAAAAAACGGAAAATTTAGGTATGTCATCCTGCCTGACAGATCACAGATGATATAACACTTGATATCATGACTTATGAAGTCGAACGTACAACTGCATGCAGATGAATATATCGACTGCGTGCTGTTGTTGCGGTGCAGTCCGTCTGTTTGCAGCCTAGTCAAGAACAGAGCATTTCTTTCTTCACATTCCTTTTGGCCATAGGCTGTCACAAATTCTTTAATTGAAGAAGGTCATTGACCTGTTACATAAAAAAGGTTCCACTGTATTGAATAGTAAACACACATTCATTTGAATGAATGATTGAATGTTATGACTTGTTGTTGCAGGGTGGGGATCTAGATCAACCCAAAATAAAGATAAAGACAGATATATTCAAGCCTGATGACTTAGCGCACAGACAGGATAAGCCTATTGGTAAGTATTTTAATTTTTAGAGTACCGTACCTCAAAAGGAAAAAAACGGAACCCTTATAGGATCACTTCGTTGTGCGTCTGTCTGTCTGTCATGAACCCTTTTTCTCAGGAACGCATAGAGGTATCAAGTTGAAATTAATATCTACGGTACCTTGGAGCTCTTAAAAAAATCAACCTTTAAACTCAACGCAATAAAATATACGGCCATTTATGCGACATATTTTGATACTTGCAAATAAATCAAAACCTACAGGCTACTTCCCGTTGACTTAGAATCATGCAATTTGTCAAGAAGCAAGGTCTCACAGCACAAGTAAACGAAAACTCCAAAAATCGTTGAATTTGTAGTTTTATCACATATTTTTTTTGCGATATTAAACACTTAAATTATCAATGCAAGTGTGCGGGACAAGTGAAAACACAGACTGATAGTATAGTTCATAGTTTTAAGTATAACAGTTTGTCTTGTTTTGTATTTTTCTCGTTTAGTTTATGTTATATAGAAGCTGAAAATATGTGTGCGGGACAAGTGAAAACACAGACTGATAGTATAGTTCATAGTTTTAAGTATAACAGTTTGTCTTGTTTTGTATTATTTTCGTTTAGTTTATGTTATATAGAAGCTGAAAATATGTAATTTGTTATATGTTTGCATTGTATAATATTGTTAAAATGTAAAAATTGTCAAATGGCTCTCGTTACGGTAAAGTAACGTCGTAGCTAAGCCTACTGCACCAATACCGACTTCGCGCTCATTGGTCGAAAAGTCCTGCGCTCTGATTGGCTGACCAATCACAGGGCTTACATTTTGTTAGCCGATAACGTATAAATTCCGGGTCATTTGGCGTATCGGTACAGTTGGCGAGCAACAGTACTAAGAAGAACACTCCGAAATAAAGAAGATCTACAAGGAAGAAACTCTCCTGGTTTTATTCTTCACCAACCCAGCACACAAATGCGCCTATAGGGCACATTTAATGGTCCTTCGTACCGGATTTATTGTGAAGAATACCGCCTGAAGATAATAGTGCCTCAAGTAAAGAAGCTCTGAAGATCGTATCCAGTGTGTTCAAGATCGTCGATTGAAAAATCAGCTGACGTCATGCCCGTTACACGTTCCGAGGGGAGGGGCCGCAAGCCGTCGAACGAACAGAAGCCGTCGTCGTCTGAAACCACGCCAGGGACCTCAGCGACCGGCACCAGCACGGAAGCCACGACGGAATCGACACATACAGGGACGACTGTCACGGAGACTTCCGAAAATACCGCCACCTCCGCGACGACTGATCCAACCACCGTAACTTCCGCCGCCACCGCTTCGACTGCAGCAACCTCCGCCTCGGCCGCGAAGACGGCCCCCGCCTCGCACCCCGCCAGCGCCGCCGCCTGCTCCGTCGCGCCTTCAGCCGCAACGACGCTGATTGCGGGTGCGAAACCGAAACAGCTGATGAAGCCGCCCGCTGCTGTCACCTCCAGAGATGCTCGCCATGAAACAGATGCCTCAACAGTGAAGCGAGTTATCAAGAACGCCGGTACGTCGAAACCAACCGGCCCACAGTGCCTCTCTCCCCCTAGCAAGAAGGGGGGAGGAGGGGGATCGACGCATAGCAAGTCGAAACAACAGAAAATAGCGAAAGCGAAAGAAAAGCTACTCCGCCTCCAAGTCGAACTAGCTGCAGCGCGCCTCGCCGCACTAGAGACAGAGGACACGGATGAAGAAGAAGAAGGGGAAGAAGATAACGTCTCCCTCTACTCCGAAGTCAATGCAAGAGTAGACAGCTGGTTGGAAAACCAGGTGACTCGCCCCGTGATAACCATCGCCAACGAGCCACATCGCCCTCCAGTAGAACCAACAGCTGTCCACGATGACCAACAGAAGTATGAAGAAACACGTCATACACCGGCGGGAGGTCAAGGGGACTTAGCCCTCTTAGCTGAAGCCATCACTAGGGCTGTCAGCGCCGCTCAGCGGCCCAAGTTCATCGAGCTACCGTTCTTCAGTGGGTCGCATCAGGAGTGGCTGCCCTTCCGTGCCGCCTATCATGAAACAGAAGCAATGTTCAGCGCCGTCGAGAATATGAACAGACTACGGAGGAATTTGAAAGGCAAGGCCAAGGAAGCTGTAGAAGGGTTGCTGATCACAAATGCGCACCCAACAGAAGTGATGAAGACATTGGAATCCAGATTTGGAAGACCAGAATCCATAGCCATGATAGAGATGGAAACACTTCGAAGTCTGCCGCGCCTCTCCGAGTCAGCGAGGGACATCTGCATATTCGCTACGAAACTCTCCAACGTCGTAGCAACATTGAAGACATTGGGTTGTTTCAATTATATGTACAACCCTGAACTGGCGAAGACATTGGTAGACAAGCTGACACCGACACTGCGTTATCGCTACTACGACTTCTCAGCCACACAGCCGCGAGAAGACCCCTGCCTCATCAAGATAGAAAAGTTCTTCAAAAGAGAAGCCGAATTGTGCGGACCCTACGCACTGCCTGAACAGGTGGCAGCACAGCCTACAGCCGCACCACAAAGGAAGACGCAGCGGGTCACCAACGTGACTGAGAAGACCAACACACCAAAGTGTCTCGTGTGCGAAGGAACAAGCCACACCAATGCAACAGAATGTGAAGCATTCAAGAAGATGGATGCCAACACAAGATGGGATACAGCGAAGTCCAAACGCCTCTGCTTCAGATGCCTGCGATATAGGAGCAAGACTCACAACTGCCGAACAAAGCCGTGTGGTATCAACAGCTGCAGATACACGCACCACAACATGCTTCACTATGAGAAGAAAACAGAAAAGGCAGAGAAGACAGATAACGAAGAGACAACAGAAGTCATAAATTCGACATGGACAATAAAGAAGCAATCCTATCTGAAGATCCTGCCGGTCCAGGTGAAAGGACCAAAAGGAGTAGTCAACACCTTCGCATTAATGGACGATGGGTCAACAGTGACACTCGTTGACGACAGCATCGTGAAAAGCATCGGAGCAACAGGACCCATAGATCCGTTGAAAATAGAAAGCATCAACGAGCTGAAGACGGCAGAATCGACGTCAAGAAGGGTGACTATCGGGCTAAAAGGGATCAACAACAGAGAAGAGCAAATTCAAGCAAGAACAGTTAAGAACTTACAAGTCTCATCTCAACGGGTTCCGCAAGAACTGGTGGAAGGATGCCCGCATCTATCGGACATCAAGGGACATCTATCGTACTCCAACGCAAAGCCGCAAGTTCTCATCGGTCAAGACAATTGGCATCTTCTACTCATCAAAGAAACCCGAAAAGGCGACAAGAATCACCCGGTGGCATCTCTCACGCCGCTGGGATGGGTTCTTCATGGAAGCCAAACGAGATCCTTCGGACAGAAGATAGACTTCGTATCACATATGACTGAAGACTCGGAAGAGAACCTAGAGGACCTAGTGAAGAAGTTCTTTGAGATTGACGCCCTCTGCATAAACCCGAAGAGACCGAAGACCGATCCAGAAGAAAAGGCGCTTCAAATACTGGAACAGAAGACTGAAAAGATTGAAGAAGCCAGATATCAGACCGGCCTTCTCTGGAAGAAAGATGATGTTAAGTTCCCTGATAACTACGACAATTCTTTAAAGAGACTGTTAAACATAGAGAAGAAGATTGACCGTGATCCAGCCCTGAAGAAAAGATACGTCGAACAAATGGACGCCCTTATAGAAAAAGGATACGCTGAGCCTGCGCCGCTTCAGAAGACACCACAGAAGACGTGGTACCTGCCTCACTTCGCTGTCATTAATCCTATGAAACCAGATAAACTCCGAGTTGTGCACGATGCCGCAGCCAAGACCAAGGGAGTAGCGCTCAACGATATGCTGCTCAAAGGTCCTGATCTACTCCAATCGTTACCAGGTGTCGTCATGCGTTTTCGACAGCACCTGATCGGAGTGACAGCGGACATAAAGGAAATGTTCATGCAGGTCAAGCTACGTACAGAAGACAGAGATGCATTGCGGTACCTATGGCGTGGGGACCGCCGCGACGACCGACCTCCGGAAGAGTACAGAATGACTTCGTTGATCTTCGGGGCATCGAGTTCGCCATCCACAGCGATATATGTGAAGAACTTGAACGCGAAACAACACGAGAAGACTCATCCGGAAGCCGCAGCCGCAATTATTGAGAAACATTACGTCGATGACTACCTTGATAGTTTTAGAAGCTTGGAAGACGCCGAAAGAATAACGAAAAGTGTGCGTGAAGTGCACAATAAAGCCAGCTTTGAACTAAAGCAGTGGAAGTCGAACTCGCCGTCACTCCTAGAAGCACTGGGAGAAGAAAATAGAACAGAAGACCTGGAACTATACAGAACAGAAGAGAAAACAGAACGAGTACTAGGAGTCATCTGGAAAATCAACTCGGATGAACTTACCTTCAACCTCAACTTAGCCAGAATCCCTTCAACATTAATAGAAGGAAAACAGCCAACAAAAAGGGAAGCCTTAAGAATAGTCATGTCGCTTTTCGACCCCTTAGGATTCGCCTCGCCTGTTACAATCCAAGCGAAACAGTTACTCCAAGAAGTTTGGCGCCGAGGAACAGGGTGGGACGACCGAATCGATGAAGACCTGGCGGAACAATGGAGCACGTGGATGGGACACCTGAAAAGTCTCCACAACCTGGCAATCCCGCGGCAGTATCTACACTACAGCGACGCCGCTTCCCTAGAGCTCCACGTTTTCAGCGACGCCAGCGAATCGGCCTACTCTGCAGTCCTCTTCTGGAGAGCTGTAACATCAGACGGCGAAATCGGCATATCACTCATCATGGCCAAGGCCAAAGTGGCACCGTTGAAGTTGACTTCGATCCCAAGATTGGAACTGCAAGCAGCGGTTATGGGAACCAGACTCGCCGAGACAGTTATAGAAGAGCACGAGAGGAAGCCTGACCGAAAAGTGTTCTGGACCGATAGCAAGACAGTGCTCACTTGGATAAGGACAGGGTCGCGTTCATACAAACCATACGTGGCTCATCGTCTAGCAGCAATTGAAGAAAGCTCTAAGGTCAACGACTGGCGCTGGGTTCCGACAAAACAGAACGTAGCCGACGATGCCACACGAAATGTACCAGCCGCCTTCAATAGAAATCATCGATGGTACAAAGGGCCGGACTTCTTATACCTGACAGAGGACTCCTGGCCTATAGAAACCGCAAGGACAACACCTGAAGAACCTTCCGACGAGGAGAAGACGCATCATTTGACCGACAGAAGAAGACTGAAGCTAGCAGAGGGTCTGCCTGATCCGGTGAGATTCTCCAACTGGGACCGTCTTCGATATTCGACAGCACGTGTTCTGCAGTTCATCGAGCTCTGCAGAACCCCTAGGCAGAAGGTCAACTACCGACGAACGAAGAAGAACAAAGAAGCTGATCCCACCTGGAAGAGAAACAAGCCAACTACAGCGAAACAACAGGCACCCACAGTATCGAAGAAATCGTCACTCAAGCTTCTTCCAGTCACAGCCGAGCTCCTCAAGAAAGCTGAAGAGCTGCTGATGCGGTCTTCGCAGGAAGAAGCCTTCGAGGAAGACATAGAAAATTTGAATAGCGGGAGGCCGATCGCTAAAGAAAGCCGCCTGCACCAGCTCAGCGTCGAATCAGTAAACGGCTCCCTACGAATCCGGAGTCGTATCCAAGCGGTCAGAGATATGCAAGAGGATTTTAAAAACCCGCTAGTAGTCGACGGAGATCATCCCACAGTGAAGCTTTGGATACAGGCCATACATCAACAACTCCATCACGCCGGTGTGGAGGCAACAGTCAACGAGTGCAGACAGCAATACTGGGTACTGCGATTGCGCCCTATCACTCGCACGATTCTCCGAAGATGCCTCTTCTGCCGCATGAAGACCCAAGTGCCGCCACATCCAAGGACCGGGGACCTGCCAGCGTGTCGCTTAGCACATCACAAGCGACCCTTTACGTTCACCGGGTCGATTACTTCGGGCCTCTCTCCGTGACCGTCGGACGGACCAGACAGAAGAGATATGTGGCCATATTCACATGTCTCACAACGCGAGCAATACATTTAGAAGTAGCCCACTCACTCAGTACTGACTCTGCAGTGATGGCGATTAGGCGAATGATCGCGCGACGAGGCTGCCCGACTGAAATCTGGTCGGACAACGGCACCAATTTGAAAGCTGCCGACAAGGAACTTCGACAAAACATCGATGCGGCAACTTCAGAAGAAGCAGCGAAGAGGACAATCTCCTGGCGCTACATACCGCCTGGAGCTCCATTCATGGGCGGCGCTTGGGAGCGAATGGTTCGCTCAGTCAAAACGGCTCTCACAGCGACACTACATGAGCGCCACCCCACCGAAGAAGTCCTCACTACTCTACTGGCCGAAGTGGAGTATACAGTGAACAGTCGTCCGCTGACGCACGTCTCCGTCAGCGCAGAAGATCCCGAGGCCCTGACTCCCAACCATTTTTTACTGGGGGGTCCTGGGCGTGTGCCGCAGCCGGGCACATTCACCGAGCGAGACACCATCTCCCGGTCCAGCTGGCGAGCTGCACAGAGGCTCGCAGACATCTTCTGGCTCCGCTGGGTGAAGGAGTACCTTCCCGAGCTCCAACACCGGCGGGAGCCCCACGGACGAGGCCAAGCAGTACAACTGGACGACATTGTGCAGATCGTCGACCCGAACCTGCCCCGCAACGTGTGGATACGAGGACGAGTCATCGCGGTATATCCTGGTCCTGACAACGTCGTGAGGACGGTGGACATACGTACCAAGGGAGGTGTCCTGCGCCGGCCAGTGAGGAAGCTGGTGATCCTGCCCCTACCTACGGACGACTTGCCCGCACCGGAACTTAATGCGACGCGGTCGCACGGCGGGAGTGATGTGCGGGACAAGTGAAAACACAGACTGATAGTATAGTTCATAGTTTTAAGTATAACAGTTTGTCTTGTTTTGTATTTTTCTCGTTTAGTTTATGTTATATAGAAGCTGAAAATATGTGTGCGGGACAAGTGAAAACACAGACTGATAGTATAGTTCATAGTTTTAAGTATAACAGTTTGTCTTGTTTTGTATTTTTCTCGTTTAGTTTATGTTATATAGAAGCTGAAAATATGTAATTTGTTATATGTTTGCATTGTATAATATTGTTAAAATGTAAAAATTGTCAAATGGCTCTCGTTACGGTAAAGTAACGTCGTAGCTAAGCCTACTGCACCAATACCGACTTCGCGCTCATTGGTCGAAAAGTCCTGCGCTCTGATTGGCTGACCAATCACAGGGCTTACATTTTGTTAGCCGATAACGTATAAATTCCGGGTCATTTGGCGTATCGGTACAGTTGGCGAGCAACAGTACTAAGAAGAACACTCCGAAATAAAGAAGATCTACAAGGAAGAAACTCTCCTGGTTTTATTCTTCACCAACCCAGCACACAAATGCGCCTATAGGGCACAGCAAGTGCAGTTGCAGAATTGACCGTGACGTATAACAATGTATGGGAGAACATGTTTTTCAATGTTGTTTGTTTTTGGGATACATTCTTTTCAACTACGGAACCCTTCATTGTGCACGCACAAAACAGGGCCAAGTGCGTGTCAGACCACGGTCGGACACGCATTTGACCGGTTTTTTTTTATGGTACTACTAGCTTCTTAAATTTGTTGTTTTATAATATATCCATAAAATATATCCTATAGCTATGCCACGTTATTTCGTTTTCACTTAGCGTTCTTTCTGACTTCCTTCCGAAAGGTAAAGTTTGCGTCAAATAACTTTGCCGCTCTGAAACCAGGCTTTCCGTTACGCATGGCATGGCGCGCTGCTGTTTTAGTATAGATATTGGCACAGTCATTTGCGCGAACTTCAGAGCGGCAAACTTACATGACGCAGACTATAGTTCCAGAGATTAGCGCGTTCAAACAAAAAAAAAAAAAAACTTCAGCTTTATTATGTTATTGTAGTATTAGGGGTTGGTTTTCTCAATAGTCAGTTTCAATAATTATACATAAGTACATACATACATAAACTGGCGCCTTCTTCCCATGGGGGTAGGCAGAAACAGAACGCCTCAATAATTATTTTCTATAGAAAAGCTGTCGAAATAAATTTTTCAGATTAAAGTTATCTGACGATTGAAAAATCGGCCCTAACTAATATTATCTATTTGCCTCTCACTCACTTTGTCTGCGTGAGCGAGACAAATAGTGTCACTTCTATTCACTCTTGCTATGTTTTCTAACAGTCACATTTCTCCCAACGGCTGGTTGACACTTCCCGTGACCCAAGGGCAGGCTTTTACCTTGGCCAGAGGCTAAGCATTGCCATACAACGTGGCAATGCCGCCAGTCTCTTGGGTACATTACCAGATGACAACGATGCGGATGAATTTTTCGACGCCATATTCTAGTTTTTTTTTTTTGTTATAGTTTTAGTTGGTTAGGATATTATTTTTGTATCTTTATTTTAGTGTTAGATTGTTTATATTATAATCCAAAATATTATTAAATAATTCTCTACAGTCACATTGTTGATTTGATTTATTTATTTCATTTTAGATGTTGGTCAAAAACCTTTATTACTGGATGTGGCACAGAAGCCTGCTGAACTGCAAAATAAAGGTACCTTATATAATTTCATTATTTACTATAACGTTTATTCACCTCTATTTAAGGCTAGGCCTGGCTTCATAAATAAGGAAATATAAAAATGATAATGTTTTCGAAAATCTAGTCATTTCAGCAGCATCTAGACACAACACAGGTCATCTAATAGACAAATTAAACGTTCTAGCTCACATATTTCGGGACGCTTTTCTTTCTGTATGCTATCTATACCTATGGGTGTTTCTCCGTTTTTGCTAAAAACACATCATTAGTGGCATATGCCTTTGAAAACAATAAATTAAAGAGACTGTTTTACTAAAAGATTGTGATGGGAAGAACTTGAAGATGCATTATTCAACATATGCATATACCTCGCTACATATTTGCAAACATTGATGGAACTAATGACGTTTTTTTTTTGGGACAAAGTTTTAGGTTAAACAAAAATATTGTTTTTTTTTTTTATAACAAATGTATATGATTATTTTTTTACTTATTCTATTTGGGCGGTTATTAGTTTGAAACTATCGTCAAGTATTTTTTTCATTCAGTCGCTTGTATAAATTACGACAACAAGACTTTAAGTTGTGGTGTTTGGAAACGGAGGTGAATGACGATTTGCGTGATGTTTTGTTAGTTTTCTTTATTTTCGACAGGTATATGCATGTATTGAATAATGCGCCTTTAAGTTCATCCCATAAGAGCTATTTAGCAAATCAGCCAGTGTTAAATTGTTACCAGAAAAAACATATGTCACCGGAAAGTGTTTTTCGCCAAAACGTAGAAACACCGCTATACATTCTCTTAAAAATTACACCGCCCAACACCCGATTATTCCCTGAAATTCCCGCAGTGAGGAGAATGAGAAAACCGCCATCGCATTAAGTTCTTATAGCTCGATGCAAACTTTAAAACGGCTCGGAAGATAGGCGAGTCGCTGCTCAGTAACAAATTCATGCGTAAGCGGGGGTGAGGGGTGGGGTATTGCGCAGCGAGTAGCGCACTTCACAGCCGCCATCAAGTTTGACGCGTACTATACAAGACGACAATGAAACCTTACAAGTTAAAAGTTAAATTTAAACTTTAAAAACCTCCGACACAAATTTACCTTTATTTCTTTTTGCTACTTCCATCATCAGACCCTGATTGCCATCTATCTATTCATTCGCGACCATTCCAATGAGCCCAAACACGATACCTCAGCTGTAAGCTGGTGAGGAAGTTGGGTATCCTGCAAATTCCAGGTAATGCTGCAGTATCAGTTCAAGGTTACTATGTTATTCTAAAATCATTGAAGTAACAGAATACCATATTTCGACTCGATCAAACCTGTGGAAGATGCTCACATCCATTCATCAACTAGAAAAGAGCTGATTATCTGAAACGACTGAATAGATTTTCTTGAATCAGCTATGAATATTCGATCAAGTCACCTTTCAAACAAAACAAAAAAAAATCTATATCGGTTCAGTCGTTTAGGAGCTCCCCTCAGTTTCCGTCAGGGTTAATAAAGGCGAGCGCATATTACAGCCGCAACGCAATACAAAAAACGGCTAAGTGCGAGTCGGATTTCCACACGACGGATTCGTCCCCCTGCCGTCTTCTCGCTGGTGGCACGAACAGGAATCTAAAAAAAATAATATTAAATTTATAATTTATTCCCGTTCGTCCCACTGATTTTGTCAGTGGGACGAACGGGAATGAATATAATATTATTTATTAAATTCCCGTTCCCGTGCCATCAGTGGGAAGACGGCAGGGGGACAAAGGGAATACACTTACTTAACACTACATTTTTTTAAATAAATACTATAGTTAAAAAAAAACACTTCTTGTATGAGGACCCCCTTTAATTTTTAGTGCGGTCCGCACGTAGTGTGCGACGGGTTCATACGAAATGTATGAAAGTGATGTTCTTAGGCGGATATTAGAATTACGGCGGGACTCACCCAAATGTCCGTCGGCCTTAATACTAAAGAAGAATTCCTTTACTCGTTATTTGCAAAAAAATAATTCTTCGTGTTATTTTTTTTCAGATGACGGTCACCCAATCATCGGAGTTGAAAACAAGTTGATCGATAAACCAGCCGGTAAGTGAATATTTATCTCTTGATATTTGAAATGAAATGAAGTGTTTATTTCTGTAAGTAGATATTTTATGACATTTTTGCACGTCAATATTTTAAAATTAGATCTAGATTTCCTAGCCTAGTTTGTTGCGGCATTTCGTCTCAAGGAGCCGAGAAGAAATGCCGAAACCAAATCAGAGGTCATGGTCTCTTTTAAAGTACAAACATAATATTATTAGGATTTTATGTGAGTCTAACAATGCAGGACCATGTCTGGAAGGGTCTTTTGAAAAAAAAAAGAGCCATTGCAGCTTTGAGTTGACCTGTCCCAATAGAAGACGGCATTTGACATCTATTTTCCAAAAGGCCCGTACCTTTGGCATAAATTACTTGCTTCAATTAGTTATAATACTTTATTAGGTGGAACACTGGGTATTGTGATAGCACTAACATTTGTTTATGTATACTGTGATTGGTCGATTCCTGTACGTCTCCCCTCCGCTCCGGTCATGTCCGCCTCGGTGGAAACGCATATTTAAATCCCAGGACCCCGTAATGAAGTCTAAATCAACGTCGGCAAAGTTCTGTCTTCCTTTGGGTACTTTTCTTTGCAGGGATACACCTTAATAAAAGGTACTTAAATATGTTAGTCGACCTCGCAATTGTTTTACCACCGTAACTAAGGTCGAATGTCACTTGCACGTCATATAACAACAAGGTCTATTTGTCTATGTCACAGTTAGATACTTTGAGCCTTAGTGAATTTTCATTAAACTGGGAATGATGTTGTTTCCCGGAAGCTTCGCCGCAAGAGAGCACTGTGTTCTATTCTATTTTTCTCTATGGTAATGGTGCTGCTGTTGATAATTCTGCCAATGTCAGATGTGTCGAGAAAATGTGCGAAGAAAAACAAACTAATAAATTAATTATTGAATTTATTGTGAGACTTGTTGACTGAAGGGTATTAGTATACTGAAACATACAGATAAAAAATGTTGTTAGATTTTATATGTATGAATAAATTTATATGTTAGTATAATTAATATTAATTGTGTTTGTAACTTGTCAAAGTCATCTTGAAGACAAAGCGACCAATCGGCAACAAGAAATAACACTTAGCGCCATCTCGCGGCAAAGTTTTCAGCAAAGAACTCCATTTACAACTGAAAGTAACAAACACTTAGCGCCATCTACGCGGAACTAATTTGACAGTTTTCTTCCTCATTGTTGTCAAAAGTGGTAAATCAAATTACGAAGGTGCATATACTTTACAAAATATCTTCAATTAGCATTGTTTCGTTTGTTGCGCAGACGCGTGCAAGGCTGAAGGTGCAGTGGAAGGAGGCGCGGGCGACTTGCAACGTGCGGCCGAGCCCACCACGCTCAGTGACAAGAGGTAAATACACATTAACCCATTTACTGGTGGTATCTGTGCCACCAACATTTTCTTTTCTCGATTGGCAATACAACTAAAATTTAAAGAAAATACCGCCTCTGTGTGAAAAGGAACGCATCCTACATTATTGACATACATATGATTCCATAAAATGAGTTTTTATTTCTCTGACATAAAAAAATGCTTCTACCAGTAAAAGGGTTAAAAGGCAAATGGGTTTTCAATTTTATTTCTTCTTTCTTCGCAACAGTAAAGTATAATGCAGGCGTACTAACACTGTTTGCGCTGTAGCATGGTGCGAGTGACATTTAACGAAACATTCTTTTCACTCTTGAACGTCATCGCAAATTTATTTTATTACAATCATGATTGAATAGTTCAGCTGCACCTTAATAAATAAATATTATAGTCGTAAAATACGGAATAAAAGTAATAACTGTAGTAAATTAAATAAATTTACCCTGCCAAAATGTTATGTAAAAAATAAAATCAAATTGAAAGAAAAATGAAGCACTGCTTCATTTTGTTATTGTTACGCGTGTAATGTAACTCCATAGACATGTTTAATGATGGGATGTCTTGCTATGATGGGTAGTCGATATATCCATCGATAAATTTTATAGGAAAAGAAGTTTACTGTATGTATTTATAGAGCGCTCGTTCTGACTCAAAATGGCCGCCGACGCACCGCGTTACATGGCAAAAATGTTAGCACAAAAAAGTTTTTTTTTTTAAGGTTCCGTACCTCAAAAGGAAAAACGGAACCTTTATAGGATCACTCGTGTCTGTCTGTCCGTCCGTTTTAGCCAATTTACTCCGAATCTAATGGACCGCTTAAGTTGAATTTTGGTACACTTACGAATTTTTGTGGCCCAAACACGGACGTGTAACGCAAATAAGAAAATAAAAAAAAAAAGTTTTGCAAACTGTACCTTGTGACATATCAAATGAAAGCGCTTACTGTGAGGGTCTTAAATATTTTTTTATAATAATTTTAAAATAATTTATTTGACGGGTGTAGTGTCTGGTGGTCTACTGCCCGACGATTGATGTCGGGACGTTGTATATATGCAAGTCGCGCGGTAAACTCTGATTGCGCGATGCAGGATTTTGCGTGACGTCAGCGTGGTGCGTAGTTCGCATGTGGCGATGTAGATGCCGCCACACCCCCTTATCTCCGATACTACTGAGCCTAAAATGTTGAAAAAAAAAAGTACAGTAAATAGTTATATACCTACGTACGTATAGATTACAGGGAAACTTTTAAGAAGTCTGGTTTTAAAATAAGATGGTAAATCTCTCACTATTGTGCGTACAAACGTACATTTGCAGTTGGAATGTATGGGAGAACATGTTTTTCAACTACAATGTTAAGTATGTTCTTGGGATAAATGCATCCCAACTACCTTCCCCCAGTCCTTCATTGTGCGTAGTCCGACACGCACTTAGCCGGTTTTTTTAAGATATAGCGGTTGTGATTTGAATGTGTTTGTTTAGTTTTGCATTAAATACTTATTATAAAATAAATTTCATAATAATATGTCAAAGAAGTTCTTAAAATTATAATAAAGAGAAACAGGATTTTTGCTGTGAGAATTGTTATCGATAAAATTGAATTGCATAATGTCACTGACCTAGTCACGCGATAGTCGATACTGACATCTGTCACCCGCACCATGCTACAGCGCAAACAGTGTAGTATAAAACAAAGTTGATTTTCACCATCATTTAGAAAATTTATTCCAGAAATATTCTAAATGATGGTGATACATTAATATTTCACAGAGATTAAAAAGCAGTTGGTCTATCCTATTCTATATTTTATTATGGCAAGGTAAGCCGAAGTCGACCATTCTGCCAATGTTTATGTGAATCGGAAAAACAAGCATTAATATTATAGATTTAAAAAAAAAATGAAGCATTTGTCAATTATGTTTTGCTCAACCTGAGAACAGATATAGACGTCTGGATTTTACTTCACCATGGAGAACTACTACTGAACGCCTAGTCAATTAGACCTGTATTCAAATCTTGTCTCAACTCATGATTTATTGTTATTTTCGATATCCAATCACAACTAGGTCTGACAGCTTGTTGAATCTTCATGGACCCATAATGAGAGTTTTCATGAAAATTTACACCACCAGTTGGCGCCACTTTGACGTCTTTCATTTCGACAATGAATATAAAATATACGGTATGGAACTGACATATATGCAATAAATTAAACCACCTACTTGATATCGCCTTTGCTGGCGATATACAAAACATTAACGAAATCGGCCCAGTAATTAGGTTAAAAAGTAGAATTTTAATTTTGCGTAAATTTGAACACGAGAATTGAATCACTAGATCAAAGAAATGAATGAATCAATGAACTTTAATCCTTGAACACATGTGCAATACAAACAAACATGTTCGGCGAACAATGGATTGGGCACCATGGTGCACCGCAGGTGGTCAGCTCGGTTGTCTAAACAGAGTGATTACTTTGACTGAGTTTTTTTTTTCATTCATTCGTTCATCATTCAGTCACGACTAAAGATAATATAGGCGCTATGACACTTGACAGGTTCCCAGATCTGGTAACCTGTCAAAAGTCTCAGTGGTGCCACCTAGAGAAAGTCATTATTTACA
The DNA here is from genome assembly GCA_948252095.1 of Dicycla oo. Taxonomy (NCBI): domain Eukaryota; kingdom Metazoa; phylum Arthropoda; class Insecta; order Lepidoptera; family Noctuidae; genus Dicycla; species Dicycla oo. Next base: position 25,312,652 of record OX411729.1, on the reverse strand, counting down.
ACTTTACTTTCAATACTTTAATAACGAACAGGAAACCAAATAAAATTCTAAATGGTGTGCGCACTTTGCGGCTGTCGTTCCTTTTCTAGCTGATATTTGCGTCTTGCCAACTGTCTTTGAAGCGGCGCGGCGTATGGAAAAGCGTCCGTACGCCGTAACTTTGTTGCAGCGGCAAGACATTTAGTTTTATAGGTTTACAGTATATAGCGATGAGTATTCAATCTTGACGTTTTATTGGTTGTTTCAGTGAAGAGGACAGGAAACCGTTCAGCAGTCCGGAGCTTCCTAAATCAGGTTCTATACCTGGGAAAATACTGACTCCAGGGAGTGAGGTAAACTAGTTTTATACTAATTTTTTAATTGAACCTTTTTTTCATCATCATCATCAGCTTCATCATAATGTCATCTACTGTGAGTCTTTTGATGGTATTGTTCATAGAGTAAGTTAGTTACAAAATTCAACTTTTGTTTATAAACGTTGTTTAAATGTAAGGGATATTTAAACATTAAGAAATGTATCGTTAGGCAAACGTTAATCATTACTTAAAACGACGTTTATGAATATCCTCAGTGTGTTTTTAACTGCAACAGAATTAACTTGCTTTATAAAACTTAAAACAATTAGCTAGCAATTTTCTAATCAGAAATCATGTTCTTTTTTGCACGAAAAGTTCGCTTAAATTTATTCTTTTAGGCTTGATCAGTAACTTATTCATACACATAGCACATGGTCACTGCACCCTTTAAATTTTGAGAATAAAATCGTCACTATCGACAGCCCAAAAAGAGGGGGCGGCCGAAGGGCTCCACCAACAAGCCCAAGGCGCCCGGCACCCCAAGGGCCCCTGGCCCCGCCACCCCGGGCCCCCGGGCCCCGCCACCCCGCGCCCTGCCGCCGCCGCCGCGCCCGCGTGCGACGGGCTACCAGTACGCTATCAGACCATTCAGGAAGGACTTCTCTGGGATACAATTTAGAAGGTTAGTAGTTTTTAAGTTTATTTTATTACAGTCATCATTCTCCTACCCTTGTCCCAATTTATTTTGGGTCGGCGCGACATGTCATCATCTCATTATTTTCTACAATATCACCACGAATGAAATTTAAAACTTCATCAATTCCATTTTCAAAGGCGATGGAGCGACGACTGTCTCGATTCTTCCCACATACCCAACGAGGTTTACTTCGGCGATGTCCCCGTCTCCATGGAGGTTCTGTTCAACTATTACGATGCGAATGCCGAGAGAGAGAAGCTGGCAACACAGGCGGCGCAGATCGCTGCGCAGAAAGCCGCCGCGGCTAAGTTAGCGGCGGCGAAGTTGCAAGCTAGGGGACTCATGCCGGCTACCAGTGAGGTTAGTTTCGTGAGGATTGTACAAGTATGTTCCAAACGTATCTGATGAAAAAGTAAACAAATGGATGTGAATGCGTACCCGAGGATGCCAATTTGTAGCGCCACTTAAAATTTGAGTGCTTTGATTTGATTATTTCAATACTTAGGTAAACCTTTGCTGCTTCGCTTCGGCTGACGCTTTCGCCTTAAGTTGATTTAAAATTTGAATTTCTATTCAAATTTTAAATCGCCTTAAGGCGAAAGCGTCAGAGATAGCCCGCGGAATTCAAATTTTCTTACGTTTTTTGCAATTTACGAGTTAGTACATTATTAGGTTGTACGTTGATCAAAATGTAATTCGCGGCCGTAACAAGTATGTATTTACATAATTATAATCATTAAAGTGATCAATACAACTCTTTAAGACCAGGTAATCCTAATGAATGACTATTTCATGAAATCTTGACATTTGAGGATTATACTAACTTAAGAAGTTGTATTACAGATTCTAATGATTATAATTCTGTAAATAGATATTTGCTACGGCCGCGATTTATACTTTATTTACCATACAACTTCATACTGACTTGCAAATTGCAAAAAACGTAAGAACATTTGAATTTCGCGAGCTACCCTGACGCTTCCCCCTTAAAGACGTTTTTGACGATTGCAATTGAGGTTAATTTTATAACCTCGATTTTCGTTGCTGATTTTTCAATTAAATTTAATACTTATGTTATACAAACAATATTTTTTGAGAAATGTAGTGAGATAATAAGTTGAAACCTTTTAATTGCAGATAACTGTGTTACCTACTTTTGGAATCTGTGTAATTATATTTAAAATATTGCCCCAGGTAACGACGGTAGACTCGTCATCATCAGACGATTCCTCAGGATCTTCCGGCAGCGATTCTGAAGATAGTGACGAGGTACGGATACACTACAATCATATTTGCCATCTATCAGCAAATCATTTTTTTTTTAATTTTGATGTTTTAACATAACTTGGGTAAAGGACTAGTTTTTCAATTATTTTGTCGTGTTTAGATATCACGTCAGAGTTTCACTAGCTAATTTAATTTGACCCTGAATAATGATACACCTTTTGTTTTCTCCTTAGTCCACCACATGACGCCTTGGACACTTATTTCTCGTATAACCGGTTTTTCTATAAAAGTCCTATCCAAAAAACTCATACTGTTAATATGAATGCCCGATTGTTTGTTTGGTTGACTGCCAAATTATGCCAAACATAAATATTTTTCCATCACATTTACCATTTCATTGTCACATTCATTGAATCTGCAGCTTGGATATAACATTATTTCAGCAAATGTTTTTTTCACCTCTTACAATGTAGGAGGTCTCGAGTCTTGAGTAATGATTTAGTTACCTCATCATCACTCAAGACTAAATAAAAAACCAAGACAGCGCTGTCAACAGTGACGTGAGGCCGGTTTCGTGAACAGGTGTGCACTTAGTGAGGTGTAGTTTTGTGTAAATGAGTGAGAGCGAGGTGTAGTTTTGAGCATGGTTCACTGTATTGTTCGCAGCGCTATGTCTTGGTTTTTTTATTTGGTTTGAGCATCATCATTGCAATTTTTGCAACACAGGAAAAGTATAGCATTCGCCACTACATTTGTCGCCCGCCTTTGATCAATAATACTCTAGATGCCCCATTAGCGCCGCCGCGCTGGCCGGAAAAAAAAGAGCCCCAACAATTTTATTATGTGGCCCAATATAACTTTATAATCGAGCATTAAGGTTTATTATAAGCTGAAGTTGTTGATAATGTAAAAGTATTGTTGATCGAAGTATCGCCCGCAAGCGCACGCACCTTCCATAACTCATAATCAATCGTATCGAGTGAAATAAGCGCCTATCACAAACAGGATACGCCATTGAAGCGCGGCCCGGGCAGGCCGAAGGGCGCCAAGAGCGGTCCGCGGACCCCGGGTGCCGGCGGGGCCAAGGGGTCCGCGGGGGGCACGCCAGGGACCCCGGCCGGCAAGCGTGGGCGCCCGCCCGTACCACCCGAGCTGCGCCAGCCCGGTATCACGGAGATGAAGAAGTTCTGCAAGGCAGCTGGGATACGGTTCGATTATAAGAAGCTTGTTGAAGGTATGTCAACAGTTTATAATTTACATTTTTATACGAGTTTGTTTATCGGGTTGGCTAATAAGTAATGAGCGTTTTAGTTTATAATTTCTAGAATTTTCGGAAAGGTTCGAGCACGTTCTGTAGCAGAGGGTATATAAAGAGCGAGTCGCGCTCATGCGCGTTATTGATAGTTTGGCTGTTAGTGCGTTAAAGTTCACAAAGAAATGAGTGATATTAAAACCCACGTACGACATTGTTTATTATATGAGTTTCAATCTGGGCAATCTGCTGCAGAAGCTACACTTAATATATGTCAAAGGATAGCTCACGATGCAGTCTCCGAAGCAACAGCAAAGCGCTGGTTCCAACGGTTCCGCAATAACGATTTTTCCTTAACCGATCAACCAAGGTCTGGGCGCCCTGTGGAAATAGATATCGATAAATTAAAACTATTAATCGAAGAAGATCCTCCAGGAACTACACGCGATTTGGTTGTTCAGCTCGAGTGCTCTCATGGCACCATAGAAAATCATTTACATGGTTTGGGAAAGACTTACAAATATAGTGTTTGGGTACCCCATCAATTAAGTAAAGATCAGCTGACCTACCGAGTTGAGATTTGTGTACAACTTTTATCTTTCCGCCGCACATTTAATTGGTTAGATCATCTTGTCACTGGGGATGAAAAGTGGGTTCTCTATGTTAATCACGCAAGCGCCAGTGGCTGGGATGTAAAGAACAGGGAAAACCAACGTCAAAAGGTGATCTTCATCCTCGCAAGGTAATGCTTTCTGTCTGGTGGGATATACATGGAGTAATAAGCTGGGAATTCCTTCCTACTAATACTACGATTACAGCAACAGTATATTGTGATCAACTCGAAAAACTGAAGCTTGACATCCATCTCAAACGTCCACAACACGACAAAATATTTTTCCTGCACGACAATGCCCGGCCGCATATTGCTAAGAGTACCAGGCTAAAACTATTGGAGCTTAATTGGGAAATAATACCCCACCCTCCATATTCGCCCGACTTAGCACCAACTGATTTCAGCTTGTTCCGATCACTTAGTAATAATTTACGGGAAAAAAGCTTTGACGATGAACCACACTTGAAACAATACATAGATGACTTCTTCAATTCAAAACCAACGAAGTTCTATACGGACGCGATTCAGTCTTGGCCAGATCGATGGCGAATGGTACTAGAAAACGACGGTGAATATATTAGGTTGGGGAAAAAGTCTTTTCGCATTACAGTATGTATGAACTTGTAATAAAATCTCTTTGGCTATACTATTTGTATCTGGCTGGTTTTGGTATCATTGAAAGTTTAAATTTTAAAGAACATAATTCCAAATTCAAATTAGGAAAATGTGTGATTTTCATTTGTTTTTCGTACCGTCAAGATGAGTGAATCTAATGAAGAAATTCGATACATTTTAAAATTTTACTACAAAAAATCTATTTTTTTTATATCAGAAAAAACTTTTTAGCAAAAAATAAAACCGACTTCCAAAACAAAACACTACAAAGTGAAAAATAACTTTAATTTCGGTAGTCGGTGTCTTGGGTTTTGTATTTTCGTTTTTTGCCACCGACTTCCGAAATTTTAAAAGTTATTTTTCACTTTGTAGTGTTTTGTTTTGGAAGTCGGTTTTATTTTTTGCTAAAAAGTTTTTATTTTTCACTTTTTAGTTGTGGAACCTACCCCACACAAATTCGAATACATAATTGAGCACAATAATTGTAGATATAGCCATGTAAATAACAGTGATAGGAAGTTATTAAAACACCATCACATCATCCACATAAAATAAGTGGGAAATATACGCATTATTGAAGCTAACTCAAAAACTCCCCAAGCAAAGTTAATAAAATTTATATGGCACCACCTCGGAAGTATACCCTATCAAACAAAAAAAGAATTTTCTAAATCGGTCCATCCGTCTTTGAGTAATCGCGTAACAAACATACAAAAAAAAAAAAATACATACAGACGAATTGAGAACCTTTGGAAGTCGGTTAAAAATAATACAGTCGGCTTTACCCAGTTTCATAATATAACCTGTATCATAATATAATTACAGGTTGCACAAAAAACAAGGAACGCGTTCAGAAAATGTTAGACCTCCTAGTGACGGCTGGGCTCGATGGCAAGCCCACGCTGGAGAAGTGCCAGGGGCTGAAGAAGGCCAAGATCGAGAAGAAAGAACAGGAGAAGCAGGCCAAGAAGGAGGCCAAGGTCAAGCACAAAGAAGTCGTTGGTGAGTTGGAGTTGCTTATACTGTTTCTACTAAGAGGTATATTCTAAAACTGATGATGAACTGGTTTTGCAAAAGTATTACTTGTTTGGTAGATATTATTTTATTAGAGCACTAGCCTTCCGGCCGCAGCTTCGCCCGCGATTAATTAATTTTCCCGTAGGAAAAGGTAAAAAGCAGCCTATGTCACTCAGGAATAATGTAGCATTCTAATGGTGAAAGAATTTTTAAAATCTGTTCCATAGTTTTTGAGTTTATTTGTGACAAAAATATAAAGCTTTCCTCTTTATAATATTAGTATAGATTGGTGGCCCAGTGGTAACGGCCGCGACTTACGAGTTGTAGGTCGTAGGTTCGAACCCAGACAGGCGCTCTACTTTGTGTAAATTGTTTCATCATCATTTTTGTCTCAAAACGGTGAAGGAAAACATCGTGAGGAAACCGGCATGTCCTAGAACCAACCTTTCGAAGATATGTGACATCTACCCACCCGCACTGGGCCCGCGCGGTGGCCTGTGTCCTAGCAGTGGGATTATAGACTGATTATGATAATGAGATACTATAACTTTGTTGCCTTTAGCAGATCTACATAATAACATTATCAACCGCAAAGCATACCATGTGTCGCTGTCGAATTTAAATGTATTTGAACTAGAGATGGGCCGACTATAACTTTGGCCGACTAGCCGACTAGTCGGCCAAACCGATCATTGCTTTTCGGTTGTTATCTTAGATAGAAGTTTATTTTATTTTATTTGATTTCTTGGTCAAGTCCAATTAAGTAATTAAAGAAAGAGTTCCTTTCCTATCTATAAACTATTTGCTAAATAATTTAGTTTTTTTTTTGTTTGTTTGTTAGATAGAAGTATTATTATTATTTTTCTATAAATCTCGGGACCCTGGGGTCCCGGTCCTTTGGAAGGCATACGAGGGGCCGAAGCCAACTCGCAGAGGCCCCTTAGGTATTTTTAAATGATGAGGAGGCACCAACCGACGATTATCCCTGTCTGCACTATGCACCCAAGGACAACCCCCGGTTGGTGCAGGACTATTGTTGTACGTGGAAACAAAACATATTGGGCTATGGGTCTGGGTGGCTAAAGTGGATTGGGTAACTAGAACTATGGAAGAACTATGTCCCCTGCCTGACCAATGTTGTATATTATACACGGATAAAATGGCAGGGGGTGACTTGCACACTCAATAATGGGCCCCCGGAAACGGCCGCTAGCACATAGTGACGTAGCGACAAGGGGGCAACACTTCCTGAGGTGCTTGAGGAGTGGAGAGGTATCCCAGGGCTATCAGGACAATCCCGGAAGTACGGTCAAGATCCCTACCAGCACCTTACTGCAATACTTCCGAGCACGTTTGCTCTTGCGAATCTCCACTCAAGCCGTCCAATAAAGACAAGAAAGAGGTGGGAGCTCTGTTCCTCGTCAGTGTTCACTCCAGCCGGCCAATAAAGGCAAGCCAGAGATGAGGACAAGATTTCTCTCGGGAGATATGGTCCGTGGGGTCGCTACTGCCCAACAGCTCGCCACATGCTGCCCTGCGGGTTTCTGTATCTCTCTTGGTCTGGCTCCTCATCCTAGACCCGTTCCGGCAAAGTAAACTCTACCGACACAGACCTAAAGTTCGGAGCGCGCAAGCCCCACCACGACGACAACGTAGAGATACAGCGATGGGGTTATTATTATTATTATTTTGATTTGATTTCTGGATGTGAGTCTAATTCATTATTATTAGGTCAAAGGGAGAGTTCCTAACTTCCTATTTCTAAGTTGTAAACCTACTTATTGTATTACTAAATTTTACTTTATTTAATTTTTGGATCTAAGTCCAATTAATTAATGGACCAAATGAAGGGTTCCCCTATTCCTAACCTATTCTAGATTGCATTGAAAGTAAACTGTAAAACTGATTATTATAAAATAATAACAGTAATGATTTCAATTTCATTTCAATCACCCTCTTCTAAATTATTAAGCATATTAATAACGAGTAAGAATTAGGCCGACTAGTCTGCTTTCCCGACTAGTTGGTATATCACTAATTTGAACCCAACCACTTAAACCCGGAAAACCAATAACTGACAAATTGATGTAATTTCACGTTAAAATAAAAAATCCGAATTCTTATGACATATATGATCGACTACAATGCTTGATATACGATACTACATTCATATTAGGGCAAGCCGGGCCGTTAGGTTTTATAGATCCCGAATGCGACGAATTTATTGCGACACACCGCACCTTATCGTGTGACCTGGTTCTAAGAGTGGTAAAATTTGATATTCCAAATTATGTATGTATTTATTTTTGTCGTTACAGCGACAGCGGATGGCTCAGTCCCGCGCCGAATGACGCGCGGCGCGACGGGCGTGAAGCCGCGCCAGCGCATCGTCATCTCGTCCGACGAGGAGGATGACACGCCCGCTGCGCGCCGCACGCTGTCCAAGCTCCGGTCTTCTGTGAACGACGACACGGACTCTGACTAGGTATCTATATCACACATCGTCATCTCGTCCGACGAGGAGGACGACACGCCCGCTGCGCGCCGCACGCTGTCCAAGCTCCGGTCTTCTGTGAACGACGACACGGACTCTGACTAGGTATCTATATCACACATCGTCATCTCGTCCGACGAGGAGGACGACACGCCCGCTGCGCGCCGCACGCTGTCCAAGCTCCTGTCTTCTGTGAACGACGACACGGACTCTGACTAGGTATCTATATCACACATCGTCATCTCGTCCGACGAGGAGGATGACACGCCCTTTGCGCGCCGCACGCTGTCCAAGCTCCGGTCTTCTGTGAACGACGACACGGACTCTGACTAGGTATCTATATCACACATCGTCATCTCGTCCGACGAGGAGGACGACACGCCCGCTGCGCGCCGCACGCTGTCCAAGCTCCTGTCTTCTGTGAACGACGACACGGACTCTGACTAGGTATCTATATCACACATCGTCATCTCGTCCGACGAGGAGGATGACACGCCCGTTGCGCGCCGCACGCTGTCCAAGCTCCGGTCTTCTGTGAACGACGACACGGACTCTGACTAGGTATCTATATCACACATCGTCATCTCGTCCGACGAGGAGGACGACACGCCCGCTGCGCGCCGCACGCTGTCCAAGCTCCTGTCTTCTGTGAACGACGACACGGACTCTGACTAGGTATCTATATCACACATCGTCATCTCGTCCGACGAGGAGGATGACACGCCCGTTGCGCGCCGCACGCTGTCCAAGCTCCGGTCTTCTGTGAACGACGACACGGACTCTGACTAGGTATCTATATCACACATCGTCATCTCGTCCGACGAGGAGGACGACACGCCCGCTGCGCGCCGCACGCTGTCCAAGCTCCTGTCTTCTGTGAACGACGACACGGACTCTGACTAGGTATCTATATCACACATCGTCATCTCGTCCGACGAGGAGGACGACACGCCCGCTGCGCGCCGCACGCTGTCCAAGCTCCGGTCTTCTGTGAACGACGACACGGACTCTGACTAGGTATCTATATCACACATCGTCATCTCGTCCGACGAGGAGGATGACACGCCCGTTGCGCGCCGCACGCTGTCCAAGCTCCGGTCTTCTGTGAACGACGACACGGACTCTGACTAGGTATCTATATCACACATCGTCATCTCGTCCGACGAGGAGGATGACACGCCCGTTGCGCGCCGCACGCTGTCCAAGCTCCGGTCTTCTGTGAACGACGACACGGACTCTGACTAGGTATCTATATCACACATCGTCATCTCGTCCGACGAGGAGGACGACACGCCCGCTGCGCGCCGCACGCTGTCCAAGCTCCGGTCTTCTGTGAACGACGACACGGACTCTGACTAGGTATCTATATCACACATCGTCATCTCGTCCGACGAGGAGGACGACACGCCCGCTGCGCGCCGCACGCTGTCCAAGCTCCTGTCTTCTGTGAACGACGACACGGACTCTGGCTAGGTATCTATATCACACATCGTCATCTCGTCCGACGAGGAGGACGACACGCCCGCTGAGCACACTCGTGTTTTAATACCCCTTATTATACTACAGTTGCATAAATAACGTAGACAGGGAATGCTATAGACAACTACAAAGCGTGTCGCAGAAAGAGACAAAAGAAAATACGTCACAATATTTAGGGTTACCGTGTAAGGAAAAATGTATCCCACAATTTGTGAGATTCCAAATACAAAGGTGTTCGGAGAATGGATAGAATTAGAAATTAGTAAGTACAGACGCCAGCAGGTCAAGATACTCGAAACTGTCAAATTTTCCCAATCAACCTTCAACCAAATGCTGTAGCAATAAAGTTGAAAATCTATTAAAGAAATTAGATTGTAGTAGCTTGATGTGCTGGCGTCTGTACCTATGTAAGAGAAAGCCTGAAAGTGACACTGCTAAATTGATTTATCATCGGTATAGGCATGTGATGCCAAGGAATAAAGGTGTATGGAAGAAATGTCTTCTTCCATACACCTTTATGGCGAACCCAAACAAATTGTGATGAGATGGATGGATGATGATGTGATTCTAAATACCTATCATTTCTTATGTGATAATAGGTTCTGGCTTTGTGAGTAAAAACTACAACATTTTTAAGTAACTTTTATTGATTTTATACGTTATTGTCCTAAGCTTCGTATGAAAGTTTCTGATTTTTTGCTTGGGTTTAAATCCTTTTGTTGCGTGATGTATACATTTTCTCAAAATGTCTGCTGCATATTTTTGATGACGGTTTTGGTGTCCAATCTGTTCGTCCTGTAGCTACAATCCAATTCCGACGTAAATTATCATGTTCAGGAAAACTGCAACAAGCCATTGATTCTTTCAGATATACAATATGTAACAAAAACCCTGTTATTGCTTTTAACACATGATTGTACTCATGATAACAAACAACTTTTACTATAGGACCAAACCTTAAATCGCGAAAAAAAAATCAGCTGCTCCTACATTTTGATGAGTTATGCGAACATGAATGTATGTGACAGCTGATTTTTTTTTTCGCGAATTCTGGTTTGGTCCCGTAGTAAAAGTTGTTTGTTATCATGAGTACAATAATGTATTAAAAGGAACAGCAGGGCTTTTGTTCTATTATATAGAAAGAAAGAAGAAGAAAGAAAATACGTTTATTTGCGATAAACATATTTAATAATTAATACACTATGCAGAATAGGTACATATTTCGCATAATAGTGGGTAATCATTTAAAGAATAGTTGGCAACACCAAAGTTCTTAGGTTAGAATTAATATTTGTTATTTTCGTGTTCTTTTATCGATGAATTTACTGCTAGGGTAGATTATAACACAATGTATAAACCAGAGTTGCCGCGAATAGTCGCTATTATTCGGCATTATTCGACATTTTGTTGCTATTCGTCGAATACCGAATAATAAAGTCTATTATTCGACATTCGGCGAATACTTGTCTAAAATAAACTTTTAATGAGAAAAACAACTATGGGCTCCAAAATAATCACTTTAATTTTTCTTAAAAAACAAAACACACTTAGTTTCAGTATCGATTATTATCATTATTATGTCATACAAAAATCAGTCATATTAAAGTTAGGCTTTTTAATTAATATTTAAAATCCAAAAGGGGCAGATTGTGGTGCAAAAAAAACACGATTGGGATCAAGTCAGTTGCGCTTTTTTTCATACATCAAACCTGCCTCAGAAAATAGTCTTTCTGAATAAACAGAGCTGATTAAAAATCGCTTTTTCTTTTCTCATAACCTTAGAAAAAAAATAGATTACAGTAGGTAAAAATAAATGATCCTACAAGCGTGATAGGTACATTCGATAACAAATAAACTATTTTTTATATTTCTATGTTAATGTCGAATAATAATAGCGAATTATTCGACTATTCGCCATAGGGAATGGCGATTAATCGGTATTCGACTATTCGCTATTACAACTATTCGCGGCAACTCTAGTATAAACACAATAAAATATTATTGAAAGCCTAGTAACTGTTATAGAGTGGTATACTTACGAATAAAAAGACAAGTCTGGCATATTCGTTCCACTATCACATTTACACCTACACTTACCTACACCATGTTATTTTTTTTAAATTGTTGAAATATTAAGTCTAAACTGGTAACAACAAAATATAACATAAATTAATTAACTTAAAGTAGTTAAAAACTGTATTTTATAGGAAGACGATAGCTAGCTGCACGTTAACTGTCAAACTTTGTTTATCAAAGTAGTATGCTAAAGCTTGAAAAACGCGACACGCATGAAACAAAAAATCTCATCGTTCTGTTTCATTTCTTTACACTACATCGGCGTAAGTTGCTCTTTTTCTTGTGTAAATGCGACAAAAGATATAAATTTGTCTATAGCATTCTCTGTCTACGATAAATAACTATTTCAGCATTGAAAACAACAAATTTAAGTTGGTTTTGATATTTTTAGCTCACAACGTATCTCAACTCAAAATTCATAACGTTATTGTTCATTAACTATACTATTATTATATACTATACCTAAAGATATTTTGATAATGAAGGAAGGAAATAATAAACAATAAGCCCATGTCATTCACTCGACACAAAATTGTTTTTTGTGAATTTACTATCTACATATATTACATTACAGTATACAAGATCGAACTTACTCAAAAGTCCGATCTTTTCAAAAATATTTTATTATCAGAAGTGGGATAAGTCGTACTCACTTGCTAGAGTACGACTCAATGAAAGATTGGAGCTCCGACCGTTATATGTTTGGCGCGGTAACGAAACCATAGCGAGATCTAATTCGACGCCAACGCCATCTATCGAGCGAGCCGACAACTTTGACCTCCGATAGAAGATTTTATAAAAAGTTCTAAATTTTTAAATTATTATAAGATAATATAATAATAGATAATTATTCGGTTTAAAAAAAAAATAAGTTACATTAAAATCAATAATTTATGCTGATTACGCTTATGCATCCAAAGAGTTTATTTTTAGTAAACTCGTTCTCCTAACGTAATTATTATTATTTGTTCCAGGTAAACCTTTCCCTGCCTGGTGCCTGGTAAGACACAGTACAGTATACTAGTAGCGGGCAGCGAAACAAGTGACCTCTAGAAAGTGCTTCGACGGAGGTCAGGACTAACGATAGCGTAGTGTATGCGTGATTACTTCCTACTAATGTTAGTGTTTGCGTCGAAATTAGCGGTATGTGGTGCGTAGAGGTGAAATAAAAATGGCGACGCGATGAGATGGGGTGACAATCGGTAAAAATCCGATTTTGACCAGGTACCGTCGACGAAAGAGTTAGGTATGCAGGTACGAGCATTTCAAAAAGAAATTGTTATATGAATGACGCGGATGCAGCTGTTGTGTGTTCAAAATATTAATGGTTTTGTAGAGAAGACTTTTTTTTCATATTCAGAGTAGGTATCGGAAAGATGTGGTTAAATTTTAAGGGTGTGGTACAGTCGACCTCAAAAGATGTAATCTTTGAAAGTTACAAAAAAAAAAAAAATCTTTGGTGATGTTGTCATTGTTTGTTACAAAATACTTGTAAACACGATGTGTGACAGATTTTTGTTTCAATTAAATTTCACAAATTTATATATCCTCTCGAATGTCTTATGTTACACAGTTCGACATAAGAAAAAATGCTCCAAGTGTCTTAAGTCGGACAGTTACACTAAATTGACAAGTGAAAATATTAAAATGACCTTTATGATAATGTGATAATGTAATCCTAATACAGCTTGATAATTTCAATCAAGTCAATTTAGTCTCCGACATTCGAGAGGATATACAGCAAGAAGGACACTGTAATGTGTATGCTCTGAAACGAATGAATGTGTTCGTCTTTGGTTACAATGATATGTAGGTAGGTCTGACATTCTATTTTCAAATTTTAGAATAGTACGGAAATACTTTTTTTCTCCTGCATTTCGTGCATGCTTGACGTTGTTGCCGTGTCATTTGTTTATCGAAATTCGCTACAAATTATTTTCTCCACATATTTCCATTCTTTTACTACCTACTCGTAAAAAGAAACTATCGAATCATAAAACTCATTTTTTTTTAAACTTAAATAACTTTTCTATAATATCATTTTACTTATAACAATAGTAGATTACTTCACATTCTGGCAAAAAATATGAAACTTGTTCAATATTTTGTATGTCCATTAGCATTAATTACGTTTTGCAAACGAGTTCGCATGGAATATGCTGCATTCTCACAAAAGAAAGGAAGAAAAATATTTTATTTGGGACACGCACAGGAAATACAAGCAGTAAAAAAGAGCATAGGAAACTAACAAAATTAAAATTAAAAAAAACAAAACAAATACAAAATATAAAAATTTAAAAAAACCTGTGCGAGGCCAAAAAGGCTCCTATCTCAGCATAAAGCTGCAATATTTAAATATATACCAAAAGTTAGTCCCACGATAATAATCCCACAATTCGTGGACATGTTGTGTTTGATTGTCAATCGTTCTTACTTGAGAAGGCTCCCAATTTTGGACCATAATACACGTTCTCAATAATATTAAGCTCAATATTATGTTCATTAATCCATCCTTGATCTAACCTAGAGTTATGAATGGAAGAATTGTCTTGAAGTAAAAAAAAAAAAAAAATTGTTTCATCTCCAAATACGTTTCTAAGTGTAGGGATTAGAACTTCCCATAAGATTTCAATGTAATTCATTGCATTCAAACAAGCTGAAATTTCAACTAATTCCACTGGACCTGAAGCGGAGATCCATCCCCAAAAACCTAAAGGTAGTCGGCCACTCCGTCTGTTAGGCAATACATTTCTTTCCCCATAACTAGTGTTATCCATTCGATAAAGAGAAACGCGTCTTATCTCCATTAGTCGTGAATGTCTTTTCATCGGCAAATATAACTTTGTTAAAGTCATAATTTAAGTAATAATTGGCTAATTGCAATCCGATCAGACAATAGTGGCTTCGTGGCGGGGATACTGTGACGTAGCCCCACGCTACGTAGCCGTCTTCGAATAGTACTTCCTCTGCATGATGCACCGGTTGACGTCATTACGTCAACGCCGGCTGTCGCTGAAAACCAGCGCTGAGGCTCTGTCTCGTATGGGGTCGCGGCATTATGCTGAGCGACGGCCGTTTTGCGTGAATGTGACGCATATTTTCCCCAAACTTGTTCTTTAATTATTTTATTTTGTTATTTTATTTCTTTGCGTCATGTTTATCGCAAATAAACGTATTTTCTTTCTTTCTTTCTTCGAATAGTATTAGAACTAACATTAAATTCGGCTGCAGTAGTTTTCTTATGGCGGCCACTAGATACATCGCTAGATACATCGCTAGATGCATCGCTAGATGCATCGCTAGATACATCGCTAGATACATCGCTAGATACATCGCTAGATGCATCGCTAGATGCATCGCTAGATGCATCGCTAGATGCATCGCCAGATGCATCGCTAGATACATCGCTAGATGCATCGCCAGATGCATCGCTAGATGCATCGCTAGATGCATCGCTAGATACATCGCTAGATACATCGCTAGATGCATCGCTAGATACATCGCTAGATACATCGCTAGATACATCGCTAGATACATCGCTAGATGCATCGCTAGATACATCGCTAGATGCATCGCTAGATCCTTCATCTCACTGTTTCCACCACAAATATACTTCGCTGCAAAACAAATAAAAATATTTTTGTGAACTTCATATTTGTGCATTCGTTTACTTTTATAGACGAATGGTTGGTTCAAATAGATAATATGAAAAAAAAAAACAAAAACGAAAAGATCTATCCAAGTATAAAATCTTACCTTAATCCTTAATTTTTCAGATATGTCATTGTCTAAAATAGAAACACCACTTTCCCGTAATGAGACACTGCGGTGTTTGGTGTTCTCGTCAATACGATACATTTCGCTATCGTAAATAATTAATACATTTTATCTATTCTCGCAAAGTTGATGGATAAGAGGAACTATTTATTATCTATTATGCAGTATTTATATTTTGACTTTTATAAGTGTGATCATAGAAAACAAAAAAGCTAATACTTATTATACCATCCAAAGAGTTTCCATTGGTTACAGAATCTCAAATTGGACCTAGTTATGCAGAAAGCAGCCAAATGGCAATTTTTCGAAAAATGAGTTCCATACTAATTTCGACATACAAGATTTTTTGCATCAACAGCCATGTTGATATCTCTATTTCTCACGGAGATGTGAGCCGTCAAATGCAGTCTTGTCCATACATCCATAATGCAACCATCGACAGAAAAATGCTTATAACGCTTTTGTACTTTTCCCGACATGGCTGCTTTCTGCATAACAGGGTCCTATTTAAAATTAGATCTGCTTGTATACATACTACGTGCTTGCGTACACATTAGTGTCCTTCTTGCTGTATACATAAATTTGGCACATTGAGTGAACACATATAATCGTTATAGTTATCATGTGTACAATTATTTGTAACGAAGTATCTACACTTCTTTCATTGTAACTTTAGGGGGCATACGTCTTTTTGTAGTCGCCTATACAGACCATCAATCAGAACAACTTTCTCTGTGGGACCAAAATCGTAATCGAGAAAAAAAATATCAGCTGTCCCGTACAAAGCTATACCTACTCGACCCAAATGTATGGGACGGCTGATATTTTTTTCTCGATTACGTTCTTGGTCCTATGGTTCTCATGGGACTAAGATTTTAATCGAGAAAATGTTGTTCAATTTGATGGTTTGTACCACACCCTTAAATTTAACCACACCTTACTGATACAGCCTGAAGCAATGGATTAGCAATTAATTTCCTTTAAAAGAAAAAGTGGTTTCGCAAAAAAAAAAATGATATGCAACAGTTGCCTGCATACTTATCTATTTTGCTTATCGTACTATATACACTACGGTCGACGTATCTTGGCGAGTCTGAACATAGGCTCTGCGAACGTTCTCTCACTCACACTCGCCTCATGTCACCATTTGGTTCCTAAAAAATGTTACTGCGCAACCTTCTGCGCGAAGTTCGGACTCGCCAAGATATGTCGGCCGTATTGTAGTATCCATGAATTAATTAGTTTCTCGTTTCATCGCGTCGTCAACACGCGTCATGCTGATCATTGGATTTCAGTCAGCATAGTTAGTGCAATGAACTAAGCGTAGCCAACAATAAGTTACGGTCAATGACAATAGAGTATACAGTTGCATAATTTATGATCAGTCTTTATTAGGCGTAGAGTAGGGATAGGTTCAGTGTTAAGCGATAAACGCCCCTATTGTAAGACG
Organism: Dicycla oo; assembly: GCA_948252095.1. Taxonomy (NCBI): domain Eukaryota; kingdom Metazoa; phylum Arthropoda; class Insecta; order Lepidoptera; family Noctuidae; genus Dicycla; species Dicycla oo. Next base: position 25,295,659 of record OX411729.1, on the reverse strand, counting down.
ATTCTTCGAACGTTACTCGAATCATACGCATATTTTTAGTCGTTTTTCGAAAATATTTTCAAGAAACAACTAAGAACATTAGACCGTATGTCTACGACGAAAGGTAAATTTTAGAAAAGTCTGAGTCATGTTAAGTCGAGGAATTTTCAAGAAAACGTCTTAGAATACAGATGTTAGTGAAGAACAAAGCTTAGTAATGGTTGCAAGAGAAAGTCTAGTTAAAAAGATGATTTATAAGTCTATCTCTTTTAGAGAGAAACTCAGGTGCAGTTTTTGATGAAATTAAAGGAGTTTTAACACTGCGGGATAATAAAGGTCTCCAGACATAATAACAATAAAACTTTTATTGTGTCTCCTTCAGTGTTCTTCAACCGTTTCTTTAATTTCGCCATTCTGTGTTCTAAGTTTCCTCAAGGAGTGGAGTTGGAGTTATAACAGTTTTTATTGATAATATTGCTTTTATGTTTAAGTGTCTCTAAGACGGTCACTGTTGTCGTCATTCCATATACTGGCGCGCCAAACTCAGCTTATACTAACCCCTTTATAAATGTCTTTGACATCTACGATACAGTGGACACTTGCCTTATACATGAGGTTTCCTATTTCTTTTGTAAGACTAATTGTAGCATGTTGACTTGAATCGCGAAAATCACATCATATTCGATCTCTCATAATTTTATTAGAAAAAAAACTGCGTTTGGAAAACTAGTCATAAATCATGTCGAAATTATTGAAAAAGACAAATTGGCATATTTCTATTTTGTTAATCTGGCAGCTTTATTTATTTTTTTATAACATTAAAGTCCAATTGGAAAGGATTGGTTTTAGAGAATTGTGTGAAAGGGAAAGTGGTCCCTAAGTGACATACGGATATATTTGTAGGACTAAAACCCCTCGCCTACTTTAAGTAGTGGTAGTGAAGCTTAAGGCACTCAATATTGTTCATTTGTGCCTATAATACTATTAAAAACTATATATATAATTCTATGTGTGTGAGTCTTAACATTATAAGGTAATAATTTTCATTTAATAGCTGAATGTGTTGTATTTTCATTGGAGTCAAATTTTATACTCTAGTTTATATAACAAATAATATTAATTATTATTAATATCAAAAAATTGGTAACACCAAGACGTTTATTAAATTTAGATGTTGTATATATTAAAGAAAAAAAAAAAAACATAATATTGTGTGTCCTGCGTTATTTTTGTACAGGTTTGAGATTTGGACAAGATTTGTATGACGTCGGCTTTGTAAATATGCGAGCGAGTGAATGAAGGAAAGAGAGGTGCGATATAACTGAGCAGAGGAACGTTGACGGTGTTATTCTTACGTGCGCGACATTCTTCTTTGTTATATAAACAGTGATGCGAGAAGACCAATTTTTAAGTACAGAATCATTTGCAAAGGCTCTAAAAAGTTAATATAAGAAAACTAAAGGCAATGGTTTTTTTTTTTTAATGTGACGATGATTTTATTATTATTCCTTGACAGCTAGGACGTATACTTAGCCGAAGAACGAATTTATATTTTTTATTTTTAAAATTATCGGATTTAAGAATCTCAGTGAACGCAATGTTGGATGTAGGAAGATATCTTTGTGTTCAATCGAGTAGTAGGTGCAAAATTAAATGACTTTCATAATACCATGTATAGTGTATCGGTGTCCTTATAAAGTATAATAGTTGTATAATTTAGCAGATGGATGTTAGTATTGGTTATATTATATTAAATCGCCTTAATCAGACACCAATAATGCAATACTTTTTTATAATTAAAATATTAAGTACTTTTGAGAGAACATTTTATTGTATGATCGCCGCAGTGTTTCCAAAATCATTTATTTCACTTTATTTTATAAGCGTGTAAATTATTTGTCTTAAATAAATAACGCTGGCGTTCGAAAAGGTTAAGTAGTATTTTTAAAACAATAAATAATGCTTATAAAATACGGAAAGTGATTTTTAATGAATGATAATGTGCGGAAATATCACAATATCATTAAAATTAATTATATGAGTTGTACATATTAGACGTAGAATAGATTTAAGTTTTATTATTACTTTTAAGATGTAATAGATATTTGTATTTGTAAGATATATTTAGATGTGTTTCTTTTACCATATAACATATAATTAGTGGCCACGTTAATTAGGCTTTATTATAATAAAAAATTAAAAAATCTTTGACTTCCCCGTTTACCGTAAATAAATAGGTTTTTGAGAGACTGCCTAAATAATATTGCGTTGTAACTTTCTTTTTTCTTTCTTATTTTTAGTTTATGGAAAATAAATCGCATTTAAAAGGTAAATTTCAAACTATGTATATAGAAGTTTAGGCGTCCCCACATTGACCTACGCTGAAACGGATTGAGCAAATTTTAACAAAAAAAAAACCTTATAAAAGGAGATATAAGACACTTATTTAGCAATTGCAGTGTAACAATAATACAGTCTACTCAACCTGATTCCGCGTAGATCACTTTGCTGACAACCTTATACAGATTCAAATAAATAAAAATAATAGTGAAACTTCACAGACATGATGGGTATCGATATCAAACGATGATAATACAAAAAAGGTATGATCAGTTATAATTTCAAGAAAATACAACTGTACTGTACGGTGTGACGCATGTACTATCTACAGAATGAAATTCTGTCGTGCAATTTATAAACGCAGTAACAGTTTGGTCAAACTTGAGTTAATATATAGGGTAACTGGTAATTGGGGACGATACTTAAACACATAATTGTAGGTACTCATGATAACAAACAACTTTTACTATGGGACCAAACTCGAAATCGCAAAAAAAAAAAATCTGCTGTTCCCGAGTTTAATAAGAATCATAGATCCTTTTTTTCTTCTATGTTCACGTTCACTGTTACTTACTGCGTTTATAAATTGGGGTCTCTTAAGGGGCTTGGGGGCTCTTAAGGGGTCATTGTACTCATCATTATGAACAACCTTTACTATGGGACCAAACTTGAAATCGCGAAAAAAATCAGCTGCGAACATATACTTACTCGTATGTAGGTAACAGCTGATTTCTTTCGCGATGTCAGGTTTGGTCTAACAGTAAAAGTTGTTTATAATGTTGAGTACAATAACCCCTTAAACTGGACCGCCAGTTTTTTATGAGTGGACCTGCCGGCGGACTGCCGAGGAACTGTATATGTGTGGGTGAGGCCCTTCAAGGGAGATAGATGCCCATGAATTCAATTTCATAATAAAAATGAAATGCAGTTCGCTGGTAAGCGCATCACTTGAGAACAGCTGGACCGATTTGACAATTTTTGTTTTAAAATGTTCTTAATAGTCCGAATTAGGTTGGTATGGATATAAAAACTGGAATAGTTTCCCGGAAAATTTTCCAATTTTGGAAAAACTTAAAGGTGTTTTTTTTTCTATGGGATTTTTTTTATGAATTATTGAAAGTTGGATAGGACAATGTCTGTAGGGGCTGCTAGTGAGGAATAAAAAAAATAACGCAGGTATGAATTCAAAATCACACTTTTTTTTTTCTTTATCATATTTAGATATCGGTACTCATCAGGTCTGTGAGGTTTCGCCAACTAATTGAATTTGACCCCGTAGTGTGCGGCCTACTTAGCGCGGCCGAATTATATTAGTCACCTAGTATATTATATTTAGTATAAGAGGACATGCTTTTCGCCGGCAGAATGTTTTTTTTTTTTAATTTATAACTAATACTTTCCTTGCCAATACATGAGGCATATAGATTTTTTCTTATTTACTCATTTTATAAGCGTATACCGAATATGATGGGAAGAATACAATGCATTTTGTTCACAATTGGCGTCTTTTAGCTGGCGAAGCAGAATTGACATCGTTTCAAGCATAAAAATAAGTCGTAAAAAAGCCATGGCAATTTAGTTAACCTACTTTTAAAGATGGAGGTAGTGGTTTTGAGTTACTCAAATATCGAAAATCGAAGTAGCATTTAAACATTTTATATTTTTAAGGAAATTAAGTAAGTTCTGTATACACAGAGTGATAATCTTCGCCAGTTGCGGACAAAATGTTTTACATGGCAATTTATATTATTATTTAAATAATCGACGGCAATGTGAATAAAAATACGTGACACCTGTAAATTATTTTGTGATTATTTTTGATCACCCGCAGCCTGAACCAAATGTATGCAGAATTGATTTGATTTGAAAAGATATACTAACTAAATGTAAGTATGGTAAAACTAATAACATTGAATGGCAATAAATCTTGATTGTAAAGTTCCTAGAGATTGAATCGAAACTGTTCTGTTTATATTTGAAGGTTTAACTCCCTTTTAACTTAAAATATAAAGAAAAGCGGAAAAATCCTTGTGAAATTTACTGGCTCCATTGAAAATAGGACCGTATTACTATAGCCTAAAGTATAAAGTTGTATGAGTATCGACACAGTCAGCTCGGTGCGAGCCACTGACAATTTTATACTTTTGACTATGGTAATACGGTCCTATTTTCAATGGAGCCAGTGAAATCCGCGCGGATTTTTCCGTGTAATATGAACTGACCCTTAAGAGGATCGTGAAGTGCCGATACGCGGCGCGTTTCTTGGAGACAATTTACCTACATTTCATACAATTATTGACATAAATATTGTTTCGGGCGATAACGTTTATACTCCCCTAAACCTTTACGAAATGAGACAATTTTGGTCTCATTACATTCAGTACACTTTAATCTAGGTCTGTACGTTGTTCGTTTTTAGTAATTCAATTTAATTTAATTCAAAAAAATAAAAATGCTCGAGGATGTTTTTATTTCAAAAATATAGATATTTAGATGCTAATAACTTATATCGTATGCAATATTTCTTTATAATAAAAACGTACGGACCTAGTTTTTCATTATACCTACAACATTTCCAAAAAATATGAAAATTAGACTATGTTTACGGGGAGAAAAACGTTATTTCTTTTTGTATGAAAATTTACAGCTTCACAATCCTCTTAACGAACGTTTTAGTTCATAACTCTTATGGAAAGATTTGGTATGAAGGGATGAGGCTGCAATTTAAAGAAGGGTATGAAACTAAAAATACTACGGTATCCGAATTTAAATTTCTTGCATATTTGAGCAAAAATATTTAGAAAGACAAATAGGACCGAAAATCGAGCATAAAGGGAGAACACATTTAAAGGCCGCCGCCGGCAGTCCAGCAGGCCATCCACTCATAATAACTGACTGTAAATGTGATTGGTGCGATTTTTTAAGCTTTCAAGTCTCGTCAGGCATGTCAGGGCTTCTAGACATTATCATAATTTTTGGTCCGGTAGCACAAAATGGCCAGTCCTTTATTTTTGACAAGTTTATTTAATCAAACAACAATCGTCAGGTTACTTGTGTCAAACACGCCTGGCTCTTTAACAAGTAATTTTCTAAGTTGATATTTCGCACGACAGTCCATATAAACTCATTACCCCGCATTCCTGCGGGAACACGTTTGCGAAACGGCTTTACAACCGGTTTAACTCCCGAAGTCCCGAATTAATTATTCCGGTTTCAAACAACCGACATGAAACGAGTTCTCCATACACTGTACTTATCGGTTTTAAAAAAGAAAGTGCTCTATAATGGTATCGTGATTTTGAGTGGCCGTACCCTTCTTCAAGCGGTGAAAATGTAAATAAAATTAATTGAATTGAGATCGAGAAGTGATGTATCAAATTCTAAATTATCAATGCACGTAGGTGAACGACCATTTTTTCAGGCTTATTACGAAGGTCATAAGGGTGAAATGTGGTCGACTGCCAACGTCTTGCAGTTTGTTCATATTCGCGTAGCTTGCAGTTGTTAGAATGTATGCGAATATGTGCGGGCATTTACGGCTATGGCCGATGTATATTATTTGCAGTAAGAGCGTTTTGTATAAATACATTAATTCGGATGTAGAATGCCATATTGTGATTAGTTTGTTAGCTACACGAAATATTTTTCAAATAAAAATATCTATGTATACATTATTTTATTGTTTTATTTAGAAGATGGGGGAATTGTTTATGTATGCATTTCCTTATTATATCCTTTGCTCTGCCACGATACTTATCTGTTTCCCAACCCAGCTTGAACATTTTTTTATTTCGGCTTATAAAGAACCTACGCATATATCAGCATCAAAGCACAGCTCAACCGGTAGACGTTGCGTGTGACCATTAAGGCGCAGACCCACCGCGGCGCACGGAGAGGCCAAGCTTAACTTTGCAAGAAAATGTATGTGATTGTGTCCAATGCAACCCACGGACACGCTACGCATCAATTGACGTCATTAGTACATTCACGAACCGGGATTGTTGAGCCACTAGCTTATCATCTTAACTTGGTTGTGTTACACGAATGCCACCGTTTTTCGTTATTGAAATGTCACATGTCAAATTTCACGGGCGGCATTCGTGTAACACAACCAAGTTAAGATGATAAGCTAGTGGCTCAACAATCCCGGTTCGTGACTGTACATCCGTGGCTTGCTCGATTATGGCGCTCAAATAGCTCAACGCTGTCAGCGCCATGCACGCTGTGCACACTATACACGAATATTACAGACGCCAGCCAGCATATCAAGCTACTACAATCTGTCAAATTTCTTTAATAGATTATCAACTTTATCGCAAAAGCATTAGGTTTAAGGTTGATTGGGATAATTTTACAGTTTCGGGTAGCTTGACCTGCTGGCTTCTGTACAACTGTATGTGTGAAACACGTGCGTAGCCTCTCCGTGCGCCGCGGTGGGCCACGCATGCGTGTGTACTGCAGTGGAAACGTAGACCCACGTTCTCAAACAAATGAATCTACGCAGCTAAAATGCGCCGCGTGCCCGTGCACAGCGTGCGCCACGGTGGGCCACGCATGCGTGTGTACTGCCGTGGAAACGTAGACCCACGTTCTCAAACAAATGAATCTACGCAGCTAAAATGCGCCGCGTGCCCGTGCACAGCGTGCGCCACGGTGGGCCACGCATGCGTGTGTACTGCCGTGGAAACGTGGACCCACGTTCTCAAACAAATGAATCTACGCAGCTAAAATGCGCCGCGTGCCCGTGCACAGCGTGCGCCACGGTGGGCCACGCATGCGTGTGTACTGCCGTGGAAACGTGGACCCACGTTCTCAAACAAATGAATCTACGCAGCTAAAATGCGCCGCGTGCCCGTGCACAGCGTGCGCCACGGTGGGCCACGCATGCGTGTGTACTGCCGTGGAAACGTGGACCCACGTTCTCAAACAAATGAATCTACGCAGCTAAAATGCGCCGCGTGCCCGTGCACAGCGTGCGCCACGGTGGGCCACGCATGCGTGTGTACTGCAGTGGAAACGTGGACCCACGTTCTCAAACAAATGAATCTACGCAGCTAAAATGCGCCGCGTGCCCGTGCACAGCGTGCGCCACGGTGGGCCACGCATGCGTGTGTACTGCCGTGGAAACGTAGACCCACGTTCTCAAACAAATGAATCTACGCAGCTAAAATGCGCCGCGTGCCCGTGCACAGCGTGCGCCACGGTGGGCCACGCATGCGTGTGTACTGCCGTGGAAACGTAGACCCACGTTCTCAAACAAATTAATCTACGCAGCTAAAATGCGCCGCGTGCCCGTGCACAGCGTGCGCCACGGTGGGCCACGCATGCGTGTGTACTGCAGTGGAAACGTGGACCCACGTTCTCAAACAAATTAATCTACGCAGCTAAAATGCGCCGCGTGCCCGTGCACAGCGTGCGTCACGGTGGGCCACGCATGCGTGTGTACTGCCGTGGAAACGTGGACCCACGTTCTCAAACAAATGAATCTACGCAGCTAAAATGCGCCGCGTGCCCGTGCACAGCGTGCGCCACGGTGGGCCACGCATGCGTGTGTACTGCATTGGAAACGTGGACCCACGTTCTCAAACAAATGAATCTACACAGCTAAAATGCGCCGCGTGCCCGTGCACAGCGTGCGCCACGGTGGGCCACGCATGCGTGTGTACTGCCGTGGAAACGTAGACCCACGTTCTCAAACAAATGAATCTACGCAGCTAAAATGCGCCGCGTGCCCGTGCACAGCGTGCGCCGCGGTGGGCCACGCATGCGTGTGTACTGCAGTGGAAACGTGGACCCACGTTCTCAAACAAATGAATCTACGCAGCTAAAATGCGCCGCGTGCCCGTGCACAGCGTGCGCCACGGTGGGCCACGCATGCGTGTGTACTGCCGTGGAAACGTAGACCCACGTTCTCAAACAAATGAATCTACGCAGCTAAAATGCGCCGCGTGCCCGTGCACAGCGTGCGCCACGGTGGGCCACGCATGCGTGTGTACTGCAGTGGAAACGTGGACCCACGTTCTCAAACAAATGAATCTACGCAGCTAAAATGCGCCGCGTGCCCGTGCACAGCGTGCGCCACGGTGGGCCACGCATGCGTGTGTACTGCCGTGGAAACGTAGACCCACGTTCTCAAACAAATGAATCTACGCAGCTAAAATGCGCCGCGTGCCCGTGCACAGCGTGCGCCACGGTGGGCCACGCATGCGTGTGTACTGCCGTGGAAACGTAGACCCACGTTCTCAAACAAATGAATCTACGCAGCTAAAATGCGCCGCGTGCCCGTGCACAGCGTGCGCCACGGTGGGCCACGCATGCGTGTGTACTGCCGTGGAAACGTAGACCCACGTTCTCAAACAAATGAATCTACGCAGCTAAAATGCGCCGCGTGCCCGTGCACAGCGTGCGCCACGGTGGGCCACGCATGCGTGTGTACTGCCGTGGAAACGTAGACCCACGTTCTCAAACAAATGAATCTACGCAGCTAAAATGCGCCGCGTGCCCGTGCACAGCGTGCGCCACGGTGGGCCACGCATGCGTGTGTACTGCAGTGGAAACGTGGACCCACGTTCTCAAACAAATGAATCTACGCAGCTAAAATGCGCCGCGTGCCCGTGCACAGCGTGCGCCACGGTGGGCCACGCATGCGTGTGTACTGCCGTGGAAACGTAGACCCACGTTCTCAAACAAATGAATCTACGCAGCTAAAATGCGCCGCGTGCCCGTGCACAGCGTGCGCCACGGTGGGCCACGCATGCGTGTGTACTGCCGTGGAAACGTAGACCCACGTTCTCAAACAAATGAATCTACGCAGCTAAAATGCGCCGCGTGCCCGTGCACAGCGTGCGCCACGGTGGGCCACGCATGCGTGTGTACTGCCGTGGAAACGTAGACCCACGTTCTCAAACAAATTAATCTACGCAGCTAAAATGCGCCGCGTGCCCGTGCACAGCGTGCGCCACGGTGGGCCACGCATGCGTGTGTACTGCCGTGGAAACGTAGACCCACGTTCTCAAACAAATGAATCTACGCAGCTAAAATGCGCCGCGTGCCCGTGCACAGCGTGCGCCACGGTGGGCCACGCATGCGTGTGTACTGCCGTGGAAACGTAGACCCACGTTCTCAAACAAATGAATCTACGCAGCTAAAATGCGCCGCGTGCCCGTGCACAGCGTGCGCCACGGTGGGCCACGCATGCGTGTGTACTGCCGTGGAAACGTAGACCCACGTTCTCAAACAAATGAATCTACGCAGCTAAAATGCGCCGCGTGCCCGTGCACAGCGTGCGCCACGGTGGGCCACGCATGCGTGTGTACTGCCGTGGAAACGTAGACCCACGTTCTCAAACAAATGAATCTACGCAGCTAAAATGCGCCGCGTGCCCGTGCACAGCGTGCGCCATGGTGGGCCACGCATGCGTGTGTACTGCAGTGGAAACGCAGACCCACGTTGTCAAACAAATGAATCTACGCAGCTAAAATGCGCCGCGTGCCCGTGCACAGCGTGCGCCATGGTGGGCCACGCATGCGTGTGTACTGCAGTGGAAACGCAGACCCACGTTCTCAAACAAATGAATCTACGCAGCTAAAATGCGCCGCGTGCCCGTGCACAGCGTGCGCCATGGTGAGCCACGCATGCGTGTGTACTGCAGTGGAAACGCAGACCCACGTTGTCAAACAAATGAATCTACGCAGCTAAAATGCGCCGCGTGCCCGTGCACAGCATGCGCCGCGGTGGGTTTGCGCCTTTAACAAGTCAAAATAATCGTTCTGCCCGCGTTGAGTTTACGGCTTTGCTTCTGTCGGCTGAGGTGTGTTTTGCGCTCTTAAACATGTCCAAACACCTCTGTTCCAAATATATAAGTATTACATCATAATAAATTAACAAAGCACTGGAAAATACAGAAGAATATTTCTCCTTACACATGTTTCAGACTCAGTAGGTAAATAATTATTAACATGATTTCTGATACAACAGCAGACTTAAGGAAATCACCACAATTTAAATCACAACAATTATTTTGGTTTGGATTTTCCATTTAACTGAAATGTTAACGAAAACATTTGTTTTTTTCATTGTTAATTTCCCTGTGATGATATAATTTGTATGAGTGTTTGTTGTAGACGTCTTTAGATAGGGCTGTGGTTAGATCACTCAGTTTTGACGTGAACAAATTAAAATATTAGGCTATTATGTTATAAGTATGTATGTAAGTATATTCCTTAAAATGCTTCGTCATCAAATATTTTGTAGCTGTAGGTACCGTCATAAGTTATTGTTAAACTATGCGTCTTCACTATTCTTGAAAATTTTAATAATTATGCACAATGTGAAATGTCTGTAAAATGTTTTATAGGACAATCGCTTTTGACCAAACGGTGTGGTGATTCGCTTGTGATTATTGGTGATCTATAAGATGTAACTGAAAACCTCGGGACCAGCCTGAAATCGCGAAAAAATAAAAATCAGCTGCTACTTTATGATCGGTTCACGGTCAGTTTCCACCAAGCGCAGAAATCCTCGCGGCTGCTCGAACACTTTTTAATTAACAAGTAACTGTATCAATATTGTCTTTAAGTATAAAATTAAACACAGACATCACCCTTGATTTCTGCGTTGAATTTTGTACATAAAGCATCCGCGAGGATATTTCCGTTTGGGGAAGTCTGGCCCTTACTCGACAAAATGTAGGGACCAACAGATTTTTTTTTGGCGATTTCTGTGTTAGTCCCATAGCAAAACTTGTTCGTAATGATGAGTAAAATGACCTCTTAAGATGTTTTCAGTTACCTATTTCAATCTTGTACCATCCCTATTATACTCTCAGAACTGTCATTTATTTACATAATTTAAAAGCTAAGTGTTAAAATAATAATTATTATTATTTATATACAAGTCTATAAAAAGGAGGGGAAATAATCATAGGGCATCAAAAAAGTCCGCATCGCTGTCAACAGGAAAAGTGTCCAAAAGGCTGGCAGCATTGCCACGTTGTAAAGCAATGCTTAATCTTTGGCCAAAAAATAGGCCAGCCTTCTGGTCACGTGTAGAGTCCAACCGCTTGGCCGATGTCACGAAAAACTAAGAGAGCACTCAGATGGGGTCCGAGTGCTCTCTTAGTTTTTCAACCCTAGTGTTTCAACCCTAAACGGCTCGAACATATAAGTGCCAATAATATTGGCGTATTTGCGCCGTTTGAGGTTTTCCGCACCCGCAGCAGCCGCCCCAGCACAGCCCGCCGTGCTAGAAAGATGGGATGGCGCAAGGGTGTCGACACACGTTGCAGCCCACTTCAAAGGCCTACCTACCTTCCAAGGCATTATGGTCATTCCGTCTAGTCTCTTCCCATCGTCGCGTGCCAAGCTATTGGGTTCTAAAACAGCTGGCACCCTAGCGGTGACAGAGCACGACGGTTGATGTAATTGATGCTGGCGTGCCGTGCTATCCGGCCTGTGCTCTTACTGCAGGATAGGCATTGGCAGCGATGCGGAGTTTCGCAAGGAGCGCCCAGACACAGACACCCATTGGGTGTCACCCAGCATAGTGCCTATGTTGGGTGACGGTAGTACCTGAAGCCAGATGCCCGACTCGCACTCACCCGAAGCCAGCTGGCGGGCACGCTCAGCAGTATTGGTGGACGTATTTATAAGATTATTCCGTACCAACCTGCAGAGCGGCTCATCCCATTGCCTCTGGGAAGATAGGTTCATAGGCCGATCTGTATCCGGTCGGTCAGGCACGGCACTTTAGAGTCAACCAGGAAGGGGGCTAAAATTTTCCCGGTCAACTTATCAGTGCTGTGGACAGAGGACAGGAACACTGGTAATTTTGCGGTCGCCGAGGCCAAGACCAAAACGGATGGGTAGTGTGGCTTGCAACCACGCTCGGTCGTCCAGCGCTGCATTTATTATGGAAGTTGGTGTGCTGTGAATAATTTGGTAATTTGGTCCAAGAGGTCCTTTCCATAAAGGGGAAGAACGTAGAAATTATATAAAATTTGGGCCAAAATAACAGGATGTAATTAGAGTGAATGCCGAATGTAAATTAATTTTGGAGAGAGTGTCCAAAACGTCGTTGAAGTTTTTGTTTTTTTCGTCGATAAAAGGAGAAAAGCTGTCTTTTAAGTTGTCTTTTGAAATTGGGGACCATATTATTAATTTCAAAAACTGTGTTTCAGAATCACTTCGATCATGGGTGGGATTAGGGGTGGTTGAACTTTCAAAAAGGGTTGTTTAAGTACATGTGCTATTAGTTTTATTATATAGGTACATGTCTGCAACAGCATTACATAGGTACCCTTGGCAACGGACGGGCATTTGAACTCGCGACCTATCGATCGACAGCCAGACGGCGGCGTTGCCTTTCGTCTAAAGTTTTGCATTTGGACGTTAGTCTACAGGCTTTCACAATAAATTATTCTGTTATAGACCTCGCGAGCACAAACTTTTTTGCAACAATTAATAATATACCACTAAAGTGATTTAAAACGGGATATTTACCATGTTGTATTTCTTTTTTCATCATATCTTCACCAAATTTTTATGAGACCAACATAATGTTACTGCCTACATTTCAAATAAAAAAAGGACCATCGAAATCGGATCTTAAGAGGCGGAGATATGCTGTAGCTCCATTTTTGCACCTTGCAGGAAAAGAGAAAGAAAAAAAAATCTATAAAGTCGTAAAACCTGTATACCAAGATTCGTCCATATCGGTTGTAAAATACGACCTGTAGAGGACTAGCAACAAACTGATAGACGAAGGGTTTTTATGTATCAATGCAGACGAAAGCAAATTTTGCCAGACTTGAAGCTGAGATGCTTCGCTCGCTCGGTTAATTAATAAAAAAAGATGAAAGTTTTTAGGTGCTTGGGGAGGGAGTACCTATAATTTGGATGAGGATTAGGGGCAACTCCCGTAGGATGTTCTTGTAAGGTTCTCTTAATTAGCACCACGTGTTCGTAGTATCGCAGTTCTGTAACTATAAGTAAGGTCAGGAAAAGAGATTGGTAGGCCAGCAAGAAATAAACATTTAATTTATGTGATGCAGGTCATTGTGTTCGTTTTTTTTTAAATCACAGCATATTCGGATGATTTGACTACTCATCTCAACATGGATTAATACAGGACTAAGTAGAGTTACCTCGCTGCCTTTACCTATGCTTATATCTTTATTTGCTGGCTGTACCTAAATAGGCATTATAATATCCTGGGACATTTCACACACGGTCATCCTGATCCTAAACTAAACAGAGCTTGTACTATGGAAACCAGATAACCGATATACTACATATACTACTTTTTTTTTGTAAATACATACTTATATAGATAATTACACCCAGACTCAGGACAAACAGACATGTTCATACACACAAATGTTTGTCCTGGATGAGAATCGAACCCACGCATTCTTTCTTTGCTCTTCAAGGAAACAGTCATGTGTTTTTCAACAATTTTGGAATGCGTAATTCGGAACTGCTTCATTGTTTTTACCTAATGTTGGTACCTACCTTCATGAGTTACAAAAGGAAAATTACGAATAATGGGCTAAAATGATTGATGTCAAGAGTTTATTCGATTACACATAATTCTAACTATCGACGATTTTTTCAAGTGAAAACATTGTCTCACGTCCTTTCCTAAAGATAATGCAGTTTACCGACATTCAGTACCTATAGTCAAGGATATTAATAGGTATTGACTCTATGTTAAAGGAGATCCGTCAAATCCCATACAAATTAATACAACCCCAGGCTCGGCGCAAAAGAAATGTATCTCAGATTTCAGAGTAATAATAGTAGAAATGTTGTAGGTAAAGTACCGCTATTGCCAATTTCGGTGGCAAACATAGCTTTGTTGCTCAGAGAAGTTTCATAGGCGCTAGATGTAATAATGACACTTAAGAGGATTGTGAAGTGCTGATACGCGGCGCGAGTCTGGGAGGCAATTACCTACAATTACCTTTCATACAATTATTTACATAAATATTGTTTCGCGCGATAACTTTTTCACCCCCCTAAACCTTTACGAAATGAGACAGTTTTGGTCTCATCACACCTTAATCTAGGTCTGTATGTTTATCTTTTTTAGTATTTATTAAAAAAAAAAAAAAATCGCTCGAGGAAGTTTTTATGTCGTTGCGACTCCTCGATGCCGCAGATCGCAGTTCACATTAAAGAGGTCCGAAGAGTATTGTGCAGTCTAGACGTGAACAAGGCCAGCGGGCCTGATGGCATTCCAGCGAGAGTGTTGAGGCAGTGTGCGCCTGAACTGTCTCCTGTATTGACGTGTTTGTTCCGCCTCTCTCTTGAAAAAAGAACGGTGCCGAAATCCTGGAACCTTGCAAATGTACAACCAGTGCCCAAAAAGGGCGACCGTGCAGACCCTGCCCATTACCGTCCGATCACCATTACCTCCATTCTGTGCAAGGTTATGGAAAGGGTACTGAACAATAAGTTGCTGATCTACCTTGAAGACAATGATCTCCTCAGTGACCGTCAATATGGCTTTCGCCGGGGACGGTCAACTGGCGATCTTCATGTGTATGTCACGCACTGCCGTGGCGAAGCCATCGAGAAACACGGCGAAGCACTGGCTGTATCGCTTGACATCTCGAAGGCCTTTGACAGGGTCTGGCACGCTGCTCTGCTCAGCAAGCTTCCTGCTTATGGCATCCCAGCTGATTTTTGTAGCTGGATATCAGATTTCCTTAGTGAACGGTCGATCAGAGTAGTTGTTGACGGCTGCTCTTCTGACCTTATGGCTATTGATGCCGGAGTTCCTCAGGGGTCTGTTCTCTCTGCGACTCTTTTCCTGCTGCATATCTCTCGAGGGTGTTGGCGCTGTAAGCCGAAATACAGGTTCCTCCTAGTTCGGCTCCAGATGCTAAAACTTTTGTGTACGTATATATAATACTGTTCATAGCATTTGTTTTGTAATTTATAATAAGTACTTTTTGTGAAAGAAATAAATTATTATTATTATTATAAAAAAAAAATGACCTGCTTCGGCCTGGTATTGTTGGGTACGCAGATGACAGTACAGTTTCAGAGAGATACTTGTCCAGCGCAAAAACCAGCGGGGCCGAAGTTCGTTCCTTGAGAGAGGCCATGGTAGAGCGAACAGATTTGGAGTTGACATCTGGTCTCAATTTCAGCACCACCATCGAATACAAGGCCCAAAATGCGGCCATGAAACTGGGCATCCTAAATAGGGTGTAAAGTTTTGAGCTTACTAGGATGTATTTATTTTTTAATCATATTTGTGAATTTTGCTAGTGCTCTTAGATTGTGGACCGTGGCGCCCAGCTTCAATCCTAGACTTAGGGCGTTTGTGCACTACAAAGAATTTTACTGTCCGGCAGTCCGGTTTTTTACGGTCCGATCCAAAACGGCTAGAGCGGTTGTGATGAAATTTCAAGGCAATATTCAGATCAGATCTTGTGTTTTTTTTTGTAGCGCTCGCTCGGGCTACCCGCGTGAAGCTGGGGCGGGTCGCTAGTTGATCTATAAAAGTGGTATGTTAGGGGGGTTACCCACTAGGTGGCTACAAATCGGTAGGAAAAGAAAAAGTTTTATATTGACACAAAAAGAAGAAGTCGCTTTCGTGGAGGCTATTACGGAGGCGGTGGATCCGTGCCCTCGTGCACGGGCCGCGGCATTGCTGAGCGTTAGCAGTTTCGCGCGGTAGTGACGCATATTTCCTTCTACTTCTGTTAAACATCAATTTTATGTACGTATTATGTTTGTTTTTATGTTTTTTTTTTGTTTTGTGTCTTTTGTTGTATTTTATTATTTTCTCTTTTGCAATTTTATATGTATTTTGTGTGCGTCATTTTCACATGAATAAACAGTTTTTATTTCTTACTTTCTATTTTACTGCAGTCATCTTAATTCAGTAATTACTGTCTGTCTATAATGATTGAAGTTTTTATCTGTTTAGCTGTACAAAAAGCGGCCTTCCGAAGCCTATTTCTAGACAACGGCATTGACGGTCGGAGTGTTTTTGTATGGTTCAGGGGTCCCCGAAACGGTCAATTACCATCAATTTCTATTGTAAGTAGTAATATTGTCAGTCGCTTCAATTGCATTTGGTAGATGATCAACCTGCTCATCAATGTGTACCGATCACGTAAAAATTACCTATTGCAATTGATCGTTTCGGGGACCCTAGTACTGGTTACGCCAAATCCTGAGGCCGCAGCGTCCGGTCCTGGATATCCAGATGACAGTTGAGACTACAGTAAGGACTCTGAAGAATCTGAGAAATGCTCCAATGGCTGTTACCGATGGCCGTCATCGTCATAATTCAACGAAAGACCACTCCTAGGCATAGGCCCCAAGGAATGCTACACCGATGGGAGTCGTATAGCTGCCAGAATATTTTAAGCTCAGCTGTATCATCTAAGACTGGATGAGGACCCCATTCACTGCTTTATATAAAGATAACTGTTTTGTATTTGAGCTTATCCCTTTGATTACATATGTATGTCTAGATAGGGTGTCGTGCTGCAAAAGAACTAAAACAAACAAGCCAACTTTGTTATGCTGGTGTGCGTGACAACTGACGTCTTAGTGTACGGCTTGAGTGCACGCTCGACTCGAGCGTCCGGTGGGGCGTGCGACGTTCGTGTTAAACACATGCAAACACTAGCGAGTGTCCTGAGTGACGGCCTAGCGGCGCTCGTTGAATTTGCACGCAACGCTGAACGCCCAGCTGGACGCTTTTTCACTCGGTTCGTACACTTACACTCGCGCCAGACATTGTGCTTGCGTTTAACAGTTAGACATTATTTTTTTTTCGACAAGGTCACAGCTTTGACTGTCTATCTAGACATATTTATATCTTTTGCTTATCCCATATTTCTTTATAAATTATTATCTTCAATCAATTAGACCTAAACGTAAGTAGTCACCGCCGCTTGTGGAAATCTCCAAGACCACAGACATCGCAGGTGCCTTGCCATCCTATAGATAAAACTGAAATGTTTCTTGTGCATGTGCTTGTTGCTATTATTATCTCAGATGTTGATGATATTGAGTCTTTAAAGCATGATTTATTCAATGAAATGATTAGATGAATTTATGTTCTAATCATAACGAATTTAAATGACGTCTTCTTTCTTGTTGCAGATCGTAGGTATGAAACGCCATTCAAGTTCCTACCTACAACTTTCAATATTGATTGTCTTAGTAACTACCTAGGTAACTTTTTAATGAATAAAGGGTCTCAGTTGTTATATGAAGTATAATAAAGTTTCTAAGTGAAAATGTTGTCTTACTGTTGTTATTTCTGAATAGCTACTAGCTATTATACTTGGTTGGAACTGCCTTTAAACTAGTACAGTCGGCGGCTAGGTTAAAAAAGCCATGACTTATAATATACTCAAGTAGCTACCGACTGGTGCGAGCCGCCGGCAGGTCGCCCCAGGTTCTTGAACTCTGCCTGGCGCTTTACGTAACCTCTCTCGCCCCAGCTGCTTACATAAACCACCTCATTTTCATGTTATAGGTTATATGAAATTTTGCACGCGATGGAATACGTTCAGGAAAATTGTGAAGTGAGCATTATATAGATTGATTGTTCTAGGGCTATGGAGCAGTTTGCAAAGATTGTTAGTGAAGTTGCCGATGATGCATCAAATATTCGGCTGTTTGTTGCGCTGGCGGCTGCACTGCCCTTGAGTTCCGGTCCTTGAGGTTACCGCACAATGCTGTTTATAATTGTGTCACGTCACGGCAGGTTTGCGTGCTGCCGCCCGAGCGACCAATCGCGGCGCCCGACCAAGACACACCTCCGCGACGCTCCGACGGATTTAAAATTGGATCGGCTGCGCGCGCCGGCGACTCGGTATCGAGCGGACGTCAGTGTCAGTTGTCAGTTGTCAGTCGCGGACTACGGGCGCGTGTTGTGTACGTGTTGTATTTCGCGGAGCTCCGAACATGGCTCTGCTCAGAAGGCTAGCGGTGAACGCGCCCCGGAAAGTACGCGCGCTGTCTTCCTCGCCTCCGTCCCGGGACGATCTCGACCTCAACTTCAACAGCCCCAAAGATGCGTTCAAAAGTAAGAAGACGAGCGAACTTGTGCGGGCGTATTTCGTGTATCAAATATGCTCGGTGAACTGGCTGGTCGAGAACAATGACATGGTGAGTAGATCGCTACACCTCAGCTGTTAGCTTACGTAAGATCTGCATAGCACTGTTTACTCGCCGGCAACCGTGCAGCTCTAAATTAACATCGGTTGCCGTCCTTGCCTCTGTGTTACATTTAGTGATTGATGAGTGTGTATTTAGATTTAGGCGGCGTGGTTTTCTGTTCTTTTTCTAAGTAATGTAAGTTTGGGAGTGTCTCGGGAATAGAGACGCCGTGAGTGAGTAACCAGGATAGCATGTGAATTGGGGAGGGCGAAGAGAAGCGTGTTACCTAACAGTGAGAGGAATGAATGGATTTTTGATCGGTGGTTAGCGCGCATGCGTGCCGGGTGGCAGCCCCACCGGCCGGTAGGTGCGGACTGACGGCAGTCAGACGTCTGCGTGGCTCGCGACGTAGACGTCTGATTGTGATTACACTAAGCACTTGACACGGTATCATGGATACCAACCTACCTACAAGGTAGCTAGGCGGTAGAATGACCGGCGCATGAGTGTTGGTTGATTTTACCTACCTCAAAAAAAAAAAAAAAAACTGAACCCTTATAAGATAACTTCGTTGTCTGTCAGTCTGTCAAGATTCTTTTTCTCAGGAACGCGTGGAGGTATCAAGATGAAATTAAAATCAAACACATGCAGCTCTAAAAAAAAAATTAAGCTTCGCCTTTGAGTATCAATATAAGTTTGTTTCTGGGATAAATTCATCCCGACTACGCACCTTTCATTTCTTCCCGCACTTGACCGATTTTTTGTTGATGTAGGACCTGCTATTTAATAGGCCAATTTTCTAGGTACACAAAACTCGGAACTTGTGATTCTACTTCTTATTCTTATTGGAATTTATCTTATTTTAAATAAGTAGGGGGAAATATGTAGGATGCATGTGATCATACTTTTATTTGGTTGAGAATATTAAATTACAATTACTATCGACTAAAATATTATTAACCAGCTTTTGCCCTCGACTTCGTCTGCTGTCCAGGATAAATAGTAACCTATGTCCATCTCCTGGTCATAGTCTACCCATGTGCCAAATTTCATCCAAATCCGTTCAGCCGTTTTAGCGTGAAAGCGTAACAAACAAGCGCACTTTC
Organism: Dicycla oo; assembly: GCA_948252095.1. NCBI lineage: Eukaryota > Metazoa > Arthropoda > Insecta > Lepidoptera > Noctuidae > Dicycla > Dicycla oo. The sequence continues at coordinate 25,276,098 of OX411729.1, read as the reverse complement.
GCATTTATAATATCATTAGTTAAGATAGGAGGATGAAAAACCGGTTTATCGACACTGTAGACTCACGAAATGTACTACGGTACTACGATTAATCATGATTCAAAAGTCACGTGGCGCCATCTATTATCATAAGAACATTATTGTTGTTTTCCTCGAGAACGATACTTTTTTTCGGGATGAAAGGTACCCTATGTCCGTTTCTGTACACCTGACAACGTATATGCAAATTTTCAGGATGATCGGTTCAGTGGTTTAGGCGTGAAAAGTTAACAAACAAACAAACAAACTTACTTTCGCATTTATAATATTTACCTATAGTTAGGATTTAACTGTTCATTAATAAATTTTTGTGTCTCACTAAACATGAAATAAATTACATTTAGGGCTAATTCTTCAATAGTCAGATTATAGCTTTTGTATAGAAAATATGTCGAAACTGTCATACTTATTCTTCTGATAAAAGTTGACTATTGAAAAATCAGCCAACGTATTGCCAGTTTATTTAATAATAATAATAAAAAATATATGAATTAAGGAAACATGTAAAAAGATGTTAAATTAATATGATTTCAAATTTTTCCTGGTTGCTAACCAAAAACTGCCACTAATTTTATCCCAACATTTGGCCTTCGCTTGTCAATCGTCTTGAAAATAGACCTTCTGGTAACGAACAATCACAAAAAAATCGCTAAATAATCACCACACTTGACAGACAAGTGACAGAATAATTGCAGAGCCGAAGGAAGCGAAGGAGCCGAAAGAATCGAGTTTTAGAATTTATTATTTGTATGAATGAAATGCTAAGAAACCTCGCACATTTATCCGCGCGATCGGATGAATCGTCGCCGCAAGAATTACCAGGAACCTCGTTTCGTTCGGCGCAATCGATTCTTTCGGCGCGGACAAATGTGCGTTTCCGTTTACCTTATATCAGACATGAGTATAATGTTTGTCACTCCCGAATTCCCGATATTTAAATGTACAATTTGTCCTGTGGTTTAGGTGGTGTTAGTTTTGTGACAAAATTGGATAAAAGTCGTGACTCCCAAGTTTTGTCATTCCTGTTACAAGACACATCGTGGATTTAGTCTGTGGCAAGCTTGGACAATCTTACAGCTGATATTTAAAAAATAACGGTGACATTTTCACAAAACCCATTTAATCAAGAATTGATGTCGAATACTGAACAAGTTCCTGACTCTAGTGCGTGCAATTATCGTTATCGACTACATATATGTCTGTCACGGTCTGTCTAGGCCTGGGGGTGGAGCTAATCCGATTTATTACCGTTTCGCATCAACGGATTATCTGGATACACATCGTTAATTAAATCCATTGTTAGTAAGCTGAACAGATTTTGCAACATATACTTACCTAAGTATTATGTTTGGTTCGGATATTTAGTTTGCTGAATTTCGAAAGTACCTACGTAGTATCTATCTCAAATATCCTCTATAGTTGAATAGACCAACTGATTCTCTACTCAGGGTTTTGTGAGGCGTTTCAAAAATATTGTCACGTTAATAGGATTGGCAGCGTCAGGATCCTATGCCCTGCTACTGCTATCACCAATTCATGTTCCAGCTCTGGTGATTATCGTTTATCCTTTCATAATACCGCTAGTGATGATCTATCTATCATTATTGTTATAGGATACAAAACACAGCCAATTTAAAAAGTTTCCTCTAAAGGTAACTGCTTGACAATATTATGTAACTTCTCAGACATGACAGTTTCATCTGGGTATTAGTTAGGTTAGGTTACTCACGATTTTAATTGCCTGTAAAGAAATAACGTTGTGTGAAAAACCATAAAAAATACCTACATCCATTGATATGTAAAAAACCACATCGAATTTAAAGCAATTAGTGATGTCTGATATAGAACTATGAAAGAACAGAAACACCAAAAAAGAACAAGTTGGGGAAAATATGCGTTACAGCCACGCAAATCGGCCATCGTTCAGCATAATGATAAAAATCATGCTTAAAATCTGATTATTGAAGTCAAGTAAAATTATAACTTTATAAGGCTGTCTTCTTTTTATTTCCTAGATATTTTTAGCAATCACTGACCAGTTTAAGTCTCACTTTTCCCGTTATTTTCTATTTGACCTTTTGCTGCGTTGACAATTTATCTACCCTGTCAGTTGTCGTGGCCATTTTGCTCGATTCGGCGCATCTGTCGCGGTACATCCACCTGCGAGATTTTATCTCTAAAGTTTTGTATGGGAGCTGTTTATAAAACATGTCGTTGGTCGCTGGACAGATTCAGCTTTTTGATAGCGACCATATTCAGATTTCTGGACAGACGAGAGGCTACGGCCGTCGTATATTGGCGAGTCTGAACATAGGCTTTCCGAACTTTTGCGCATGTTCTCTCACTCACCTAAAAAATGTTACTGCGCAGCAGTGGTCTCGAACGTCACAAGGCCAAATCGGTAGAGTTGCCTACAAATATCGGTAGATTCGTACCCAAAATAGGTAGGTAAAAAAAATATCCCAAAAATTATCATCCCATATCGTTCTACCGATACGGTCTATTTTTTGGGATAATTTTTTGGTAGAACCTACCGAAAAATCGGTAGGTTCGAGACCATTGCTGCGCAGCCTTCTGCGCGAAGTTTGGACTCGCCAAAACGTCGGCCGTAGGTATTGTACCTAAAAAAAATGTGAGTTCCCAACTTGTGTCAGCACATCGTAGTGTGTTGTGTGTACCTACGGTGAAAACCCTTCCGTCATTATCTAACTCTCAGTAATCGGTCATGGCCGCCTGAGCATAATCTCATATCATAAAGCAAATCTTCAGTCTTGCGACAGACTTCACTAAGATTTTTATAGCTTGCACGTTGTTCTGTTGTGATCTCTTGCTTGAGCCAAGTTAGGATGTTGGTCTTAATCGTTTAGGTATGTTTAATTTTGGTTATCTAGTTCCAAGATAGCGGCAAAAATTCATCCTTTTGGTCGGAACTAGGAGAAAATGGCGGGACTCGGCCGCCATTTTCCAGTCTGCCGCAATGCCGCGTTGTGTGTTTTTTTCTATGAGAAACTTCTTTGGCGGCGATTCGATAGGGCGGCAATTGAGAGTGAAATAAGGCCGCGTCACGTTTAGGCACATTTAGTTACATGAGAGAGAAGAAAGATAACTCTCTCTGTCTCTGTCTCTCCAATAAATCTGTTATTCTTTATTTTTTAAATTCTTTACTTAATTTGCATTCATTGTTTAGTCGAATTCTAAGATTCTGGGAAAGATAACTCCCAAAGAAAAAAAAATGTTTAAAATAACGGAAAACTTAGTGAAGTTACCTAAAACACCTATTTGATTAATACTGAAAAATGCACAAATTAAGCAGTAAAATCCGGCATTATCATAAAACATTGTTCATAAAGATTACAGTTAGAGATAGGCACGTTTCAGTGTGGACTGATTAAATATTTAAACGTAAACACATCCCAGGGTAGCCGGTTATACCTATATGAAACGTAGACGTACGACAGACATGGAGACGTACTGTTATCTTTTTATAGCTCATATCTTTCGCTATTTTCAGCGATATGTTGCTTGTATTTGCTGAAATCAGAGTTTTTGGAAAAGACATGCGAATAAGCTTTAAACTGGGCTCATAAATGCTTAGCAACAATATTTGCCGCTAGATAAACTTTCGTATCTACATAAAACGTTCTTAAAAGTACGATCGACAAATGCTATGCTTTTCTAATTTGGAATCAATGTTGCTTGCAAGCTGCAACTGTACTTATGACAAAGTAAAACAAAAGACCAGGCAGGCAGGGTTTTTTTCTTTTTTCAATGAATCAGTGTCACAGAACAGATGAACTTTTATCTGTTCTGTGATCAGTGTACACAAAAATCAACTTTAAGGTGTAAAGGCGTCCGTTTTGTCGATAGTACCTTGTAATTTCTTTATCAAACCTACAAAGAGTAGTTTATTTGTTAAAAACCTTACAAATTGCTTCGTATAAATAAACATGATTTGGACCGTGTTATGCAGAAACAGCCATGTCGGGAAAAGTACAAACAGAGTTATAAGCATTTTTCTGTTGATGATTGCATTGTGGGCGTTTGTGCAGTACAAGGAATTTTACTATCCGGCAGTCCGTTATGGCACGCCATTTAATGTATAACATATACTAGTTTGTGCACTAAACGTAATTTTATCTTCCGACATTTTACTTTTCTCCATTCCGGGCCGTACTCATCGTTCCTAGCGTAATTACGCGTGCGTGGCGTGTAGTTTCAAAGAGAGCTACCCTGAAGTGCGCCGCACCGATCTGAGTAAAGACGGACAAGTGCACAAGCCAATCATCCGTTTTTGTCATGCCACATCGGACCGTAAAAACTCGGACTGCCGGACAGTAAAATTCCTTGTATTGCACAAACGCCTATGGATGTATGGACAAGGCTGCATTTGACGGCTCATATCTCCGTGATAAATAGAGATGACATGGCTGATTTTGCAAAAAATCATGTCGAAATTAGTGTGACTGTGTTTATAACTCAAAAAAATCAATCTGCCTAGCCTTTTCCCAACTATGTTGGGGTCAGCTTCCAGTCTAACCGGATGCAGCTGAATACCAGTATTTTATATGGAGCGACTGCCTATCTGACCTCCGCAACCCAGTTACTGGGTAATACGATACCCCTTGGTAAGACTGCTGGTTGTCAGACTTGCGGGCTTCTGACGACCTGTAACGACTGTCAAAGATCCACGAATGACAGCCGGGACCAACGGCTTAACGTGCTTTCCTAGGCACGGAGGAGTCTCGGTATGAAAAGATGGTCACCCATCCACAGACCAACCGCGGCAAGCGTAGCTTAACCTGATGGATCGACCCGTGCGGCTGTTATTACTTAGCCACGAGCTCCTCTTATTGCCCGTTAATTTATGTATATTACCTACTTACATACAAAGTTTACACAGTGCTTTGGTGATCTTTCCGCAAACGGACTTTTTTCATTTTCATACAGAATCTTTTTTCTTCCAGACGTCTTGTTGTTTTGAAATGTTTGGCTGGTTTCTGTTTTCGTTGCGATGCACAATGAAACCAAATGATTTTTTTTTTAAATCACTTGATTTTTGTCACCATCTCTACCCTGTTTTATAACAGCTATTGTTTGTTAAAACTAAGATAAAATAATAAAATTCGTGGAATATTTCGTTAAAAGGTCGTATTAATAAGGTAAGTGTAAACTGCTAGTTATTTTTATAATAGCTCGCGAACACAAAGATAGATTGACAAATTGGTAAGTAGGTAATTTGATTGCCGTCTTATAGACAGATTGAGTATAATAATGGACGACGAAGTGAGGTAGGTGCACATGTTAGTACATAGTGCGAAAGTAATAATATTTTCTTGTGTTTTGCTAGAAATTGCTAAACTATCTTGTCGGAAGTAGGTACGTACCTAGTACCTACCTAAGTATACAAGAAAAGTTTTTAAGCAATGCGCAAATTTTCACAGGGCGAAAAAAATCTGCTGTTTCATACAACAGTTCAATACCTACTCAACCAAAATGTATGAAACAGCTGGTTTTTTTTTGTCGTGATTTCAGTGTTGGGCCTATAATGAAAGTTGTTCATATTTTAAAAACTTTTCCTGTATAATTTCTGTAGGTGAAAGCTAAAGGACCTTAAGTCCATTTTTATTTTTATTTTCAAGGAACAATATTTGTCAAAAAAATATCATAAACCTTCATAATCATATTTTTTTTCTACAACGATACACTATTTACTTTCTATACACGGTCGATTTTAATACTTATGTAATTTCGGGTACCTATAGACATCTTTAATGAGCTCTACTGAATAATTTATAAAATGTGACTTAAGGTCCTTTAGCTTTAACCTACAGATTTGTATAAATGATGACCAGATCTAATACCAAACAAGTAGGTAGGTAGGCTAAACTCTAAAATAACAATAACGAATATTATAACAAGAACAGGTATTTTATTTATAGGTAGGTTCGTAATATGCATACCTACATATTTACATAATACAGATGATGTATACCACCACGGTTTTTTTTACACGTGAAATATGCGTGAAACGAGTTGTATAAAGGTATACTGAACTCAGAAAATCAGGAAAATATAAGGTTTATGTAGATAAAATATGTTCAATGCAACAATACCATTTTACAAGGATAATAATTGGGTGTTTTGTTAAATCAAATACCTAAATAATAACAAAAATAAAAATACGTCCCTACTGAATGTAGGTACTGGCTTATCAATAAAAAAATCAAAATCAAGTCATTTATTGAAAGTAGGCTGAGAATGAACACTTTTTGAACGTCAGAATTACATAAGACAGTCCCCCAAAACGCCCGCCCTTCACCACTTCCTAGTGCTTTAGCTGGGGCGAAGCAAACTCAAACATTTATTTTACTAATGTTTTATCTACTTACTGGCCTCATTGGTCAATTTACATTTTTAAACACTTTCCTATTGATGCAAACATCAGAAAAACCAAGAAAAATTGGTTGACACATTTTTTGATTTGTGTAAACTCATGGCATGAGTCATCTTTTTGTGATACTTACCTACAAATATTTTTAGGGTTCCGTACCTTAAAAGGAAAAAACGGAACTCTTATAGGACCACTCGTGTTCTGGCTGTCCGTCTGTCACAGCCAATTTGCTCTGAATGTAATGGACCGATTAATTTGAAATTTGGTACACGTATGAACTTCTGTGACCCAAACACGGACTTATAACGTAAGTAAATTAATTTTGAATATGGGGGTCAATTTTGGGGGCAAATAAGAAAATTTAAAAAAATGTTTTTCAAACTGTACCGTGTGACATATCAAATGAAAGGGCTTACTGTGACGGTCTCTAACATATACAGTATGTTAACCAACAGAGGGCGTTCCCGTTAACCCGCAATAGTATAGCATCCATACATGCTAAAAAAAATATTACCATTCGAAAACAAAATGGTTTTTATTTTTTTTAATATTAAAATATTCACTAAAAATGCTAAAAATATTCACTAAAATATTCAAAAATTCACTAAAAATAAAAACTAAATTGCGATGTTTCCGTCCTTCAAGTACGCGTGTACAGAGTGTTTCTTTTACGTATCAATTTAACATTTTTAGTGAATATTTTAATATTAAAAAAAATAAAAACCATTTTGTTTTCGAATGGTAATATTTTTTTTAGCATGTATGGATGCTATACTATTGCGGGTTAACGGGAACGCCCTCTGTTGGTTAACATACTGTATAATTGTATAATAAACTATTTTAAAGTTATTTTTTAAGAAATTAGACGAAAATTGACCATTCCATACAGGAAAACTTATAAGAAGTCTATGGTCTTAAAATAACATGGTAAATCTCTCAATATTGTGCGTACAAACTTACATTATTTTGCAATGTATGGGAGAACATGTTTTCAACTACAATGTTAAGTTTGTTCTTGGGATAAATTCATCCCAACTGCGGAACCCTTCATTGTGCGTGGTCCGACACGCACTTGGCCGGTTTTTTTAGCACAGCTTAATAACCTCTTTCTTCTTTAAGTTAGTTAATTAGGTACAAGGTAAATAATTACTTACTAAAATTAATGTTTATACCGTTTTCAGTCACTAATCAAGGCTCGATTCAGCCAAGGCCTTCCACCAGGTTCCCGTAATCTTAGTCTTTGAAATAAAATGTGGTCTTTGCATTCTCTCGTACAAAATACAGGGTAACTAGAATCCAATATCCATTAAACAGCATTACTCCGCGTCCTCGCTTGCGTCAAACATGTTTACAGTTCAGTCGGTCAGTTGTTGTTACAATCAAAGCACCGTTAAAATCCGTCCATTGCATCTCGAACGCTGGTGAACAGTTGCAAAATTCAAAAACTTGTGGTTTAGGACGCACATGTTTCTATGTAAATCGTGGGCTAAATTCAAAATTCACGTAAGATTTGACCACTGTGTGGTGACGATGACGCTGAAGGTACGATTGAAGATAAGGAATATCTGGCGTAACACCTGAGACCAGGAACACGAGACAGAGACTGTTATCTCAAAGAAGCAAGGTATCAACAGTAAAGAAGTGACTTAAAAAGATGAGAAACAACAGTTGTGGACGAAATGCCCATGCAGAATTAATTCCAACTTCAAAATTCAAAGAATTTTGACAAAACAAGATTAACAGGAATCGAAGTTGTTATGAATCTAAATCAATCTGCCTAGCCTTTCCCAACTATCGGATCGGCTTCCAGTTTAACCGGATGTGTTGAATACCAGTATTTTACATAGAGCGACTGCCTATCTGACCTTCATACCCCAGTTTCTGGGTTACACTATTGTGTTACTATGTCGTGTGTGTGTGTGTGTGTGTATATCGTGTTATACCAAGGGGTATCCCCCTTGGTAAGACTGGTTGTCAAACTTTCGGAATGAAACTTTATGAATCTAAATATTTATCTGTAAGATATGTTTGTAACCACAAGGAAAATCCTAGGTTTTAAGTACGAATAAAATTGTACCCAATTAACATGATTATTGTGCTTGACCACAGCCACTCTAAGGTGTATATTAAAAAACCATGACGGATCAAATTCACGTGAGCGTAGTACGATACGATAATTGCGCGAATTGGACGCACCATGGATGTGGTGAATTGCCCTGCTGGCATGCCGCCGAAAATCAAATTCTTTTTCTTAGCCGATGCCCTGCCTTCCATTCAATACAAAACCATTTCGTAACAATTAACACTGTTTGCTTTATAATCTCTATATTTATATAGGGTCTTTAATTAGCTAACAAAACTCCACAGACGTGATGGGTATCGATATTAAACACGATAACATAAAAATAAAAAAGTTTTAATTTTATTTTTGGTGTAAACGTCCGCTGGTACACAAAAAAAAAAAAGATTTTTAAACTAAGTGTCTACACGACCTGCGGTCAATGACCCCAAATAGAAAACCATCAAATTAATTTCTTTTTGTTTTATTATGTTTATATAGATAGCGATACTCATCACGTCTGCGGAGTTTCGCTAATTTAATTTGACCCTGTAATAGCATTTCACTGCTTGACATAGTCTCCTCCATTTACACGCCACTGTCCTTCTTGTTAATTTTTACCACTTCGATAAATTCGACAGTACAGACAGCAGAAATAACTTACGTCGTCTCTCCGATTTTATCCAATGTGTTGTGTTTGTTCTCTGAGGCAGTCTAAGGGGATTCAGCCCCTTTCCGAACGAACGGTGTATTCTATGTAAAGTTACAATATTGTTTCTTTTATTCAGCACATTTTTATGTTGTTTCATTATGTCGTGATTCATGGCTATATCGTTGCCATCATTATTTGTAATTACAGCGTTATGTTCACTGGTTTGCGCTAATTCGCTTAAAATTGCTTGGGTTTTTGTATTATGTTGACAGTTGAAGTCCTCATTGTGTATAACAAAGTTTAGAATCGCTTACGTTTCTTTTAGTTCATTGTAGGATTTTGTTTTGCAAGTAAAATTATGTATTTATTTATTGTTACTATCCAGTTTCACGTTAATAAAAAAATCTGGAATTCATGTTAAATGCTTGAACAAATGTGATGCCTACTATAAAATATATGGCTGACAAGCAACACTATCATCTTGCAAATCCCACAAAATAAAACATAGTCTGTCGAACATGAACCAGATAAATCCAGTTAATACTAGTTCTACAAGATATTCACCATGCGTGGGCACAAAGAAAAGAACCAGATATGCCGTTCAGATTCGTGACTATAATGTTAGCACTTGGTACCTATCGATTCTTTTTTGAGTTATACCTACTGTGACTTGCGATTTGACTTTTTCTATAGCGTAGACATGTTTGCCAGCTGCATAGCCAGTGGCCATATCCGGCCAAACAAACACATCTTGCTAGCATGTCTACTTTGATGGCTCGTAAAACCTCTTTGAACTGAAAGGGCTAAAAGTAATAGATACATAGGATAGGATAGACAATAGATATAGAACATCAGAGTGCGTCTGGCGCACTCCGGACAGATAGATGCCATTCTTGCTGACTATAAACATTTCAACACAGTATGAGCTGTTTGCGCCACGAGAAAGGAAGATAAGCATGAAATTACAGCCTGATTCAGTTGGTAACATTATAGTCTTTAAAAATACACATTGAATCAAAAGCTTTGACCAGCGTTTTGTCACCGACCAGGAATCATAATTATCATCGTTTCAGCTAAAAGACGTCCATTGCTGGACTTGGGCCTCCTCCAAGCGTCGCCACATCGCCCGGTCAGTGCTTCTCACACACACCCTGCGGACTACCGGAACGTGTCCCATAACTTAAAATGTCAAAAACCTTGCCAAAGCTAGGCCGTACTCTCCTCGTGACTCATTCGGCTCTAATAAAACGTTATCAGTTCTTTATACATTGTATCCTAATTGAATGGCTATTAGCACTTCAGCGGTTATGACCGCCCAACCGGCTGTCACATTTGCTTTCATAGGTATAATGAAGTCGTGACCACATGGCGCTAGTAGCATGGAATATTTCGTGAGTCAATGAGACAGCTGGGTGTCCTTACGACCTGTGTGTCTTTTTATTGTTATGAGAATCACGCGTCTTGTCCTCAATACCAATTAAAGCAGTGGCGATTCTATGGACATAAGATCATGTATGAAGAGTCGTATTTACTTTTAATCCATGTTTTTTTTATTTTATAATAATAAATTTATTGTACATTGGGAAACACAAAGTTAGTCATAAACATGATTGTACAGACGCCAGCACATCAAGCTACTACAATCTGTCAAATTTCTTTAATAGATTTTCAACTTTATCGCTAAAGCTTCAAGGTTGATTGGGAAAATTTGATACTTTCGGGTAGCTTGATATGCTGGCGTCTGTACAAGACTAGTGATAGTGGTAAAAATAAAATAAAAAATGTCTGGATTCGATTCTAAATATTGTAATATTTTCTAATGCTGACTAAACAGTATAATTGTACTACTTTAAGATGCAACCATTTCTAAAACGCATAGAAATAAGTCCTTCCAGAACAATAAAATTATGAGAAATAGGTATGAGACCTAAGGTTAAAAGCATTGCAATGTTTTAATAACACAAGTAGTTATAAAAACTATTATGTACTTTCCCTTTAAAAATAATCTCTTTAAAAAATGTTGTTTGAATACTCGATGATACTGGGTAGGTAAGATATTAACTGCAATAAATTTTGTAAACCATATTAAAAAAAATAAAACTAAGTCTTACAATACGGATACAGAAAAAAAGAATGTTAACCGTCTTGAAACATAACAGCCAATCAATTTAAGAACGTATTATCCTACCCATAAAGTAGAAATCGAACTGTAATACAATTTTGAAAAACGAAGGTGTTGGCATTTATGAGAGCTAAAAAAATAGCAGTGCAAGGTGAATTCAGTCTTATATTTGAACAACACACTTCTATTTTGGATTGTATTGGGCACAGGACTGGTTACTATAGGCGCAAGAAAGTTGCGCTGTATTGTAATTTTTTTGATCCACGTTTATCGAGTGTTGCCAGTGTAATCCTCGTGACCCAGTTAGAAGTAGCGGTAAGCGGCCTCAATAGTATTTGTTCTTAACGTTACCGCAGTTTTTATTCATGTTATTACTAACGTAACGGTACAATCGAAACAGCCGTCGTACTTCATTTTCTATCGACGTAAATTTTGGCAATGCGAGTGTGTAGTCGCAGAATAAAAGCGAGAATGCTTTTTGATTTAAACTCGACAAAGAAAATTATATACGATAATTGAAATTTTGGCATGGTTTCAATTGTATTGCCTTGCCAGCTCATCTACAATGTGCAACGACTATTCATAGGGAGAATTGAGACTTCCGTTTTATATGTTCCGATTTTGCACACAATCCAAACGTTCGACGATACTCTTAACTCAACGAACTCGCAGTAAGCTGGACAAACCTTGCATGTAGGTACTTACATTATTGAATGACCCAAAAGTAAAATGACTCTTGCCTCTTGTAAGCAACGAAACAGAATGGATTCTATCAATTAATGGCGTGCTTCAAGGTACTGTTTTGAGACTCAATACAAAATGAAATGATAAACAAAAGAGAATCGCTCCGTAAACGAAAAAACTCGTTAAAGACAATGGTACCGAATTTGAGAATACGGAGATACCAATATTCAGCAATAGAGTTCGTGATAATAATGTAATTTTAATGAATAATATTAATAATTGGTTAGTAGGGAATACTTCTCACTGGTTGGCTGTCTCAATGACAATAGACTCTAAGGAAAGCAACACTCTCACTAAAGGAAGCGGTCAAACAATCAAGATAACATAACATTGCGTGCACCTGCCCGCTTTCCCATACTGCGTTATTTGCGCATGCGTTAAGGCATCTCTTCTTAAAATAGATAATAATAATTGCATGTCCTATAAGAATTTGAGAAGACCAAACAAGTCTTCCGAATCCATAGAAGATGGAAATATAGTTGCTGCTGTGCTATTGAAATGAAATGATACACTAAACTAAACTCAAAATCAATTTTTTTTTTGTATGTTTGCTACGCGATTACTCAAAGACGGATGGACCGATTTAGAAAATTCTTTTTTTGTTTGATAGGGTATACTTCCGAGGTGGTTCCATATAAATTTTATTAACTTTGCTTGGGGAGTTTTTGAGTTAGCTTCAATAATGCGTATATTTCCCACTTATTTTATGTGGATGATGTGATGGTGTTTTAATAACTTCCTATCACTGTTATTTACATGGCTATATCTACAATTATTGTGCTTAATTATGTATTCGAATTTGTGTGGGGTAGGTTACACAACTAAAAAGTGAAAAATAAAAACTTTTTAGCAAAAAATAAAACCGACTTCCAAAACAAAACACTACAAAGTGAAAAATAACTTTAATTTCGGAAGTCGGTGGCAAAAAACGAAAATACAAAACCCAAGACACCGACTACCGAAATTAAAGTTATTTTTCACTTTGTAGTGTTTTGTTTTGGAAGTCGGTTTTATTTTTTGCTAAAAAGTTTTTTATTCTTGCTTCTTTAATGAAGGTGCATTAAGATGGTACTTATCAAAAGTCATAATATTTTAGAATCTGAGAAAAGTGAAAACACACCCACCATACAGTAAGCAAGCAAGCAAATAAAATGGACACGCTTTGTGACTTTATCTAAGAACAAGAACATGTAAATATTGAAGACGTTACATCATCAAAACCGGTCCGATTATTTGTATATACGTCATATGTCTTTGAAAACTGAAACTTAATACATGGCAGTCAGTCTTTGCTTGGACTAAAAACACGTGCGTCGCAGTACTCTCAGTCGTCAGCTGTCAGAACAAACTAGTTTCATCTGGATTTTGTTTAACCATAAGTTAGGGAAACCATCAAATTATGCACAAAACCGGTTCCTTTTGAATACAGCTGTACCTATGGAAAAGTTGTAGTTGCTAAGGAGTTTAGTGACGCATGACGTTGTGACGATCAAAAATAGATGACTCAATAAAAGTAAAAGGCAAGACCGATAGCATTTCTTGGTCCTGGTACGACTAGTCTATTTAGTTCTGAGATCTATTTCTTCTCAATTTATTACTGTGTAATCGAAGGCTCAACGAAGTTCCGTCGTTCTTCTATCTAGGTACTACTAGTACTATTATTTACTCTGTGGTACTGTTTTCTTTATGCTTGTATGCAAATTACCTATTACATACATTTTTTTGGTAGGTAACTATTATTAATATTGTTAATAAATTACTTTAAATCAGCCTTTTACTATTCATCTAACATGTCACATTTAGCTCTAAAAACTAAAAAAAGGTACCAGAAACCTGTCTGCATCCGATGCCGAAAACAAAACCTATTAATCCCCTTTGCTATCTCCACTCATGAGTCACCAGTCGACTTTCTGTCTGCCAGAATCGGTTGAATAATCTGTTTATAAATAGTGCAAGGTCATAATGCTACGTTATGCATTTATCCGCGACTATTTTTAGCCGTTTTAGAAATTCGTGCATTGAATAAGTACGTTTGCATAGACCAGCACCCTAAGTGCGCACACACTATCAATCGGAATAGGTTTCATTTTGACAGTTCGACAACATTCATTGCGTTATTTACATTGTTGAGTAGCCAAAATATTCGCAACATATGAAGCAATGGATTAGAAATTTGCTTCAAAATTATTCAGATTCCGATCGATAGTGTGTTATGCAATTAGGGTGCTGTTCTTCTAGGTCATGGTAGAATGTTGTACATCGAGATTTAGCAATAGGATGGCCACTTAAGGCGGGCACCGACTTGTAACGTTTGTTTGTAATGTGTCATTCGAGGCGAGCTTGGTTACAAAACAGCGATACAGCGAACGTTCGTGCACATGGCGATGCACTGAACGTGGCGAACGCTCGCTTCGAGCACTTGACTGAACCTGCACTGATTTGTTTCTAAACATGCGTTCGCAATGCTCGCATCGAGCGACTCGGCTCCCTGCACTGACTACTGTAACACGTCTCAAAGGAATTTCGTTACAGTCGACAGTCGAGTGGAGCATCGAGCGGCTCGGCTCGCTGCGCTGCTTACTGTAACGCGTAACATTACAAACAAACGTTACAAGCCTCCACGCATCTCCGCGCTATTCTGTAAAAATATCACCGTGAAAACTTAGGTGAAGTGAGCTTTAAGGGAGCTGTCAATCCCTAGCATCAGGTAGAATGACAGCTCACTTCACGCTCACTTCACCTAAGTTTTCACCGTGAGATTCTTACAGAATAGCACTACAGTCCTGTGCCTCCCGCATCCAGTAGATCACCGCTTACCGCGACCTCATATAATATCGGAGGTATAAACAATTAGGCATAAGCCCTCTTGCCTTACCTTTCGTGGAACAGACTCCATGTTGATTATTGTAAGTGAAAAATGTCAGTAGGTTTACCATCAAGACTAGCCTCTAAAAAAATGTTTATATCCCGCATCGCAACAAATAACCTACTTATCCATCCACATTGCTAATTTTTTTTTACTAAGTACCGGTACGTTTTCAAGATGTTTGTCATCGTCCTCCTGGTTTAGCTCAACTGCATTTCTTGACGTGCGTCTTGTCTTAAAATTTGTTGATCCCGATATTTAGAAATTTTGGTCACATAACGTTTATTTGTTTTCGTAATGCAACTGATTTTATGTGTAAGTTCGTTGTTACTCTTGGGTTCCTTCAAGGACTTTTTCGAATGATATCATGGACAATAATGGCATATCTACCAGCTACGATTTCGACAAGATTCTGTGAACTCAAAGCTTGATTTCATACGCCTTAGTTGCTTTCTTGAACGTTTTGAAATAAAACTGAAAGCGAATGACTTTCAAAGAGCTTTCATTAGCTTTGAAAATACATTAAACTGTTGTGTGAGATTTTCTGCTTTTCTAAAGAAACTTGAAACGTTTTCACGTGAGCTCTAGGCATTTTCTCACGAAATTAGAACAGTGCAGCGTTAAGTTGAGCGGTTTCAACGAAATGAGGTCTACCGTTATATATCTCTGGGGCTAAATTGACGTTTAATGGAGTACTCGCGGTTTAGTGGTATTAACTCATTAGTCGATACTTTACTTTTATGTTTATTTGTTGGTTTGATTGGCTCTTTTACTTTAATACTAATCTGAGAATTCATTGTTAAATACCAATTAATTGTAAATTACCCGAAGTTTCTGAATGCATTGGTTTGTAATGTGTTGTCGTATCTTACGTCAATTGTCTGTTGATATTTCGGTCAACCCATCACAGCTGGGACCGATGGCTGGTGGAGCAGATGACTCCTGAAGGGGAGACTGCGTATCAGCAAGCATACTGTCGCCCCCCAGCTAGATGGACCGACGATCTTCAAAAGGTGGCTGGGACAGACTGGATGCGGAAGGTAGCTGATGTTGTGGCGCAGCCTGGGAGAGGCCTGTATCTGGCAGTGGACTGCGATAGGCTGAGTTGGTTTATTGATCACAGCAGTAACACGAGATTTGGCAGCTTGTTAATTAACTTCTATGTTGCAAAACTTTTTAGAAACCAGATGTTTGTTTGTAGCCGATACTTGATGACGCGTACTCCCGTAGCAGTCTGGCGGGTGGTAGGGATGCGGTGTTTCGCGACGATGCGTCACCACAGTTTGGCTAAGCGGTTAGCGACGCCGGCTCTCGCGCACCGAGGAGGCGGTTCAAACCCGAGCTTAACAGATCCAATCACGGTGGACCCTTTGTATGCCTTAGGCAAGGATGGTGACAAAAGTATCGTTGTCACTTTTGTGGGGAGGGGCTTACTCGTATAGATGCCTCAGGAAGAAACAAGAATTGGAATTTAAATTTTAAACCAATCAGAATTTAGAAAGTTAGATTTTAACACGACTTATTTACGCGAGTGCACACGTCCATTCGCTATGCCACACGGCGAGGACTCCCGGACGGCGAGGAAACAGTTTAGAGTCATACATACATACATAAACTCACGTCTATTTTCCATGAGGGTAGGCAGAAACTACAGAACGCCACCTGCTACGATCCTTACATATTCCTCTTGCCTTTTTAGTTTTGAATCAGCGATAGGATAAACAATTGTATATCGTACGTAAACGTTTATCGTGCATTCATTCATAACTAACAGGGACGTCGAAATGTAAACATCATGAATTCATAACATTATATCGGTGTGACGACATCATTACGTCTGATTAGTATCGGAGCGGTAGGTAGGATACAGAGACCGTCAATCTTATTATGCATCTTATCTTTTATATAGTATTTATCGCGTATATACATATAACGGATAATAACTCCAGTTTGGATCTTTTTATTCTTACTATTTTTAGTTCATCATCATTGGCAATCTTGTTACACCCACTGCCCTTTTATGTCATGCTTCCCTAGTCTGTGCGAGTCTCATCCAGGTCTTTCCCGCAATCTTCTGTAGGTCGTTCAGTTCACCCACCTTGCCTTTGGTCTGCCGACGCTTCTACCGTTTCTTGATAACCATTCTGTTGGAGCCCTGCTCCACCTGCCATCACCACGTCTAGCCAAGTGTCCTCGCACTTCCATTTCAGAGCCGCTATTACCCATAGTGCGTTATCTACGGACTCGGTTTTTCAATGATAGGTCTAACATGGCGCGCTCCATAGATAGCCCTTTGTACAACTTGGATTCCGCATGTTTCGGCCGCATTTGTCACGGTAGGCAGGACACATTGTTCGTAGGTATGTAGGTACAACAGCGGACAATACTCTGTCTAATAACCGCGTAAACGTTTCATAATTACTTGCAATTTGATTGGTACCTAGGGTACATAGACTGAAGTTTCAAACAATTTTCATCCATTACCCTCGTTCTCATAGTTTTCTACCTAGCTTCTACCTGCGACTTCGTCTGCGTGAAATTTCTTGATCGGCGACCCATCGCGTCGCATCGCATCGTCTGTCCGCGCTATTACTTCGTTTTTGCTTAGCGTTCTTTCTTACTTTTTTTCTTTTTCATCGGCTTCTAACGGTAGGACCGTTTGTGATTTTAAATAGCCTTCAAGAATTGGGCATCAAATGCAAAAATATTTTTTCAAATCTGACTAGCAGTTCCAGAGATTAGCGCGTTCAAACATACAAACTCTTCAGCTTTATTATTAGTATATTATTAACTAGCTGACCCGGCGAACTTCGTACCGCCTACCAGTCGATTCGTTAATAATTTTTTTTAAAATACTTATTCTGCTATATTCAGGACGGCCGGGTCAGCTAATAAGATAAAAAAAGAAAAAAGAAAGTTAATAAGTCAACAATTACATTATGTAAAAATATAAAAATTATAAACCACCTAAAATTCTTTTAATAGTCACTAAAAATTCACAATGAAAATTACAATTTCAGATTTCTTATACCTACTTATTATATTTCATTTTATTTTTACTTATTCTAAATTAATTTTCATTTTTATTGTAGTACTTTATGGTACACGATATTTTTTGTTTGTTTTGCCTTCCCGGAACCTCTCCACTAACACTTAAACTTTACGGTATGGTATTAAAGTTCAAATTGACTTTTAAGTATTATTACGAATCTATTGTATGGGAGTATAGAAAACTGTTGTTTTTAGACCTTATCAGCCATTTATTTAAATTTTTCTCTCCGTAAGAACCATCCTCGTACTTCAAGGAATATTCTAAAAAAAGAATTAGCAAAATCGGTTCAGCTGCTCTCGAGATTTGCGCTTAGCAACACATTCAGCGATTCATTTTTATATTATAGATACCTATAGATAAACATTATTTTGTTTTTAATATTAATGGTTTTAATACTAAACTGTATCCTTTACCATAGGTCTTCTACTATTATTTTCTATTGCGCCACTTTTTTTCCAGAAAAATAGTTTTTGTTTGCGAAAAAAATTGCAATGGTAATGTTGACTAGCTGCAGCGGCATCCTGAGTATTCCTGAGGAGCATTCGCGCAAAGGTTCGATTGTCAGTACCTGAACCATTGCTGTGTGGTTTGCATACTGAGCAATCGATATCTGTAATATTTTTATGTGTTGTTTTATAGCATGTTTTATATTTTGTACTTACTTTGATCCCCTGTTGGTCGAAATAAACGTTTACCTATTCATTTATTATCAAAAGGCAAGTTATTTTGTGGTTTTTAGACAAAGAGTCTTATACCACGATGGGCACCATATTTTGCTGCGATACCATGTTAGTATGGTAAATCCATTCGTCACTAAGCACGCTTATTTGTAAATACCGAATATAAAATTATTCCTACCTTTAAGGTAAATTGGTAGTTATTTTGACAAATAATTAGTCCACAAAATGTGACTTGCGTCATTATGAATAATAACTTTAGTCATTGTATTTTTTCAATAGGCTTTGTTTAGTAACTATGTGGGATTTTGTCATAATACGTATCTGCTCATAACAGTGAAGGAAAACATCGTGAGAAAAACTGCATGTTCTAGAACCAAAAATTTAAAAACATGTAAGTAGCAAATAATATCAGAAATAATAGAAGTTTAGATCATTACCGTAGATATAAATATAAGTAGTAGGTACTTATTGTAATGTAGACATATCTACAAGGTGTAATTTAAATAACGCACAACACAACCTCTTAAAGGGTCCATAGTAGTCATGATTATAAACAACTTTTACTATGGAAATAAACCTAAAATCGCGAAAAAAAAATCAACTGTTACGGGCCCTACATTTTGACGAGTTATGCGAATTGCGAGCATAAATGTAGGGAACGCTGATTTTTTTTCTCG
Source organism: Dicycla oo (assembly GCA_948252095.1). Taxonomy (NCBI): domain Eukaryota; kingdom Metazoa; phylum Arthropoda; class Insecta; order Lepidoptera; family Noctuidae; genus Dicycla; species Dicycla oo. Next base: position 25,256,816 of record OX411729.1, on the reverse strand, counting down.
ATTTCAGTTTGGGTCCTTTAGTAAAAGCTGCTCATAGCAATGAGGATAACGGTGATTAAAATTAAACACAGTATATAAAAAAATGTTTATTTCAATAAATTAACAGTGCATTTTGCTTTACAACGTTCGGAGTCACTGTTTAAGCAAGGAATTGCTTGTAGTCGGAGACTCCGTAACTTCTACGTGGCATTGTCCAAAAATATAGAAACGCTGTGTAGACAAAAAATATCTATAGTTGTGCCTTTGAAGAAGGACACAGAAAAAGAGTAATTAATGAAGGAGTAGCTAAAGCATGAGCTGTCGTCATGCGGCCGGGTGGCACGAGCCAGCTCGGCCCAATATAGCTTGTTTCAGGTGGAGCGATGTCTATTCGATTTTAAAAGTGGCCTGCTGCCATCCCACCAAAAGCATCTATGTTAACTTCGCCTCACACGACAATTCCGGAAAGAATTGCGTATTTTTAGCTGATGCTCTCAAGTCAGCTCGGCCCAATATAGCTAGTTTCAGATGGAGCGATGTCTATTCGACTTTAAAAGTGGCCTGCTGCCATCACCCCAAAAGTATCTATGTTAACTTCGCCTCACACGACAGTTCCGGAAAGAATTGCGTATTTTTAGCTGGTGCTCTCAGCAATACGATAATTACCGGCTATAATACTAACAGTACAATCTTGGCAGAGCATGAAGAATTTTTCGACAAAAAATTTGTTCAAACTCGTTTGTCCGATAGAGTGGTATACCTTATTATAACAGAAGGTTTTTCGGTCAAAAGTAACAAAAGAAGGCCCACAATTACCCATTCTTCACTGCTTCCTATATGTAAGTGCTTGAGCTAGGAAGAAGTGGAGCAACAAACTCCCCTGCAGAAAAATAATATTGATACGTTTTCGCTCTAAAATAGATAGGTAGTCGAATATGTAAAAGGCCGGAGTCCAACTATGTGAAAGCTCAGAGTTTTTACAGTACATACATAGATAAATCCATCATAATTATACGTAGTAAGAGGCTGGGCTATCTCAATCTGCCCAGCCTTTTCACAACTATGGTGGGGTCAGCTTCCAGTTTAACTGGATGCAGCTGAATACCAGTATTTTACATGGAGCGGCTGCCTATCTGACCACCACAACCTAGTTACTGGCTAACACGATACCCCTTGGTAAGACTGGTTGTCAGACTTTCGGGCTTCTGACGATCCGTAACGACTGACAAAGATCCTGCTTTCCGAGGCACGGAGGAGTCTCGGTATGTAAAGATGGTCACCCATCCACGGACCAACCACGGCAAGCGTAGCTTAGCCTGATGGATCGACCCGAGGGGTTTTTATTACTTAGCAACGAGCGCCAGAAGCTGGTCTATCTAAAAATTTAAATTCCACAACGAATAACTAAAATTAGCTGGAAGAAATCAATGTGAAGAATTTCGTTTATGTTACATTGCAGTGTATAATTAGAACCTAATTGATTAGAACCTATAATGTAAATAGTAAAACACAAAATCTTAATAGATGTAAACATAAACTCTCAATCTGGCTTTATTGACAAGCGTTTAATCTTGCGAAATCGAATGTAAGTACGGGCCGAATGCCCGGCCATCCTAATTATTCGACTAGAGAGCCTTGTACAAACCGTTGTCCAAAATGGGAACAATGGATCCACACACCTGTTTTTTTGAAACTCGATGTCTAGAAGAACCTCGGTAGGCGATTGAATAATTTCTTGAGATTTACTTACTGTCCCAAAAGCTTTGTAGGGCTTACTCTTCTTTATACTCAGTCTTTTAGTGGCGAGGATCTCGATGACTCTAGATCCTCAGCATTAAGGGACTTGTAGTTATCTATCTTCAACCGACTTGGATCCAAATAACTCGTTTCTGGGCCATTCTTGAGGCTTCCTGAAAAGAAAGTCCCAAGGGCTTGGATCTGTCCATCTTTTGGTCGTCGACCCCTTTGTCTTTTACCTGCTCCCTTTCCACTGACCAGGAGTCTCAAATTGGAGTAGGTACCCATGTAGTCTACAGTTTTCTATAAAATGGCGCCTTTAGATATAGCCTCCACGAGTGGATTTACGTCCTGCCCACCCTGAGCATTGATTCCCGCTACCACGTTGCTAGTCCACATTTTTAATACACCCGGTAGGATGTGAGGTGTCATCGTGCTGATAAGAGATAAGAAAATAAAATGTTGGTTATTATTAGCTGAGGAGTGACGTGCAATAATAAAAAAAACTTTCCTCTTTCTAATATTAGCAAAACAAACTGCACAAGCTCTAGTGTTGATATATAGCGAGCCCACCTATCAATCTTGCAGATTGGAATTTTGTTTACTACTTCGTAAGCCGAGCCACGGTATACAAACAGTGCTGGATTCAGTAAACTTGGCTCTTTTAGCAATTTTTCACGCAATATTAGTTATGTAAGAAACACGTGTTGTAAAAGTTATTGCCAAGGCAAATGTAACGTTGGCAAAAATAACAAACTTGTAATTTTTAGATTTAGAACTTACCTACTAGCGACAGAAGCCAGCGGTAGCGCTCAGACATGGCTAAGGGCCGGTTTTTTTATCCGTAAATATAGTAACTAATGGTTGAATTTTGGCAAAATGTGAAAGGCTAAACACCAATGAGTTATGCCATTAGTTACTATATTTTTAATATGAATGAGCTAACATGAATACATTCATGTTTAGCCCATCACATTTAGCCAAAATTCAACCATGTTTAATCATTGGTTGAGTTAACTACGGATCAAAAACCGGCCCTAAGCACGCCTTTATTAGTTACATGCTCCATCCAACAGTCGCCTGATGAAGAATTATTTTCAAAGCTTGCTTTTTAGGGTTCCGTACCTAAAAGAACAAAACGGAACCCCTGCAGGATCACTCATGTGTGTGTCTGTCTGTCCGTTTGTCACAGCCAATTTGCTCCGAATCTAATAGACCGATTACATTGAAATGAAATCAAATTCTGTGACCCAGAAACGGACGTGTAACGTTCCTCGACTCTTTACTGGACTCCATCACACCCATTCTGTCCTCATTTCATCCATGTTTGAGAGGTTTTCAAGAACAGATTATGTAAACATCATTATCCACAGCCCAACTTCATCCTCTGCTTATAATCTCTTTGCTTGTGGCAATCTCCATGCTCATTTGGCAGCCTCAACCGTTACAGTACAACATGTACTTACCTACAAACCAATACATATAAAAAGATTCTTAGTTTTTAACATAACTTTTGGGTACCCACCTATGAAGGTTTTTTTTTTATTTTTTTTTTATTGTTTGTTATTCATAAAAATCAGTGTACATGCACTTTTTAAGCCTTCAAAACATACCGCACAAACCATCGCAGGTTTAACAGCAGTAGGTATGGCCAGACACGGCAACTCGGTGCCAATACATACTTAGTTATTAACTTAGGTAATAAACAATGTGACTTTGGGAGAAGGTCGTATGAAGGACGGCTTAGATGTTTGAACTAAGCTGATTGATACAAAGTAAATATTCTGTATATGTACCCAAACTCTTTTTTGTTTAGGTCTAAGTTTGGAATATTTGTGTAGAAAATCCTAGATAGTTCGCAGTTAATGTTGCCTAATCTATTCAATAGTTCACACATACCAGTTGGACCTAGTTATACAGAAAGCAGCCATATGGCACTTTTTCCAAAAAATTGTTATAAACACAGCCATACTGATTGCGACATACAAAATTTTTTGCAAAAACAGCCATGTCCATGCATCCATGATGCAACCATCGACAGAAAAATGATTTTAACTTTGTTTTTACTTTTCCCGACATGGCTGCCTTCTGCATAACACGGTCCAGTTTAGGTCGCCAAAACCATGTTTCGGATGATTTGGTGTAATTGCGTAACACAGCGTTCCTCAAACTTACGGCCCCACGTACCCTACGTACGTACCGTAGATTTCGTTTGATAATGTGTTACGCCGTAACACATTATCAAACGAAATCTGAATCATTTTGAAGCAAATTGCTAATTCATTGCTTCTGTATGCTCGAAAAATTTGTCCGCTCGACAATGTAAATAACGCAATTAATGTTGTTGAACTGTCAAAATGAAACCGATTTGGATTGGTAGTTTGTTACGCAATTGCCCCGCTGAACTACTCAAATAACAATCAATCTTATGCGAAATGCACATAAAATATGAGTCATTGTTCCATAAAGCGACTGAGCGAAGCGCAAACTCATTATGTGTTCATTGCCAAGGCCTTTGTTCAGAGAGAACCGGTCCCCGCCATCGCCACACCTGTTCCATTTTGCGCATGTCGTTGTCAAACCAAAATCTGCCATGTGCACTTTTTTGAGATTTCTACTTTTTGACCTTTGCGTATAGTTCACTGCCCTATCTACCATATAACTAAATTTACTTTAAAAAAGTAAAAACGGACTTCAAAAACCTAAAACGAATAAAATAACTTACATAAAATCTGAAGTCGGTGCCAAGCTAAGGTGCATTGACATGTGCACTTTTTGAGATTTCTACTTTTTGACCTTTGCGTATAGTTCACTGCCCTATCTACCATATAACTAAATTTACTTTAAAAAAGTAAAAACCGACTTCAAAAACCTAAAACGAATAAAATAACTTACATAAAATCTGAAGTCGGTGCCAAGCTAAGGCGCATTGACATGTGCACTTTTTTGAGATTTCTACTTTTTGACCTTTGCGTATAGTTCACTGCCCTATCTACCATATAACTAAATTTACTTTAAAAAAGTAAAAACGGACTTCAAAAACCTAAAACGAATAAAATAACTTACATAAAATCTGAAGTCGGTGCCAAGCTAAGGTGCATTGACATGTGCACTTTTTTGAGATTTCTACTTTTTGACCTTCGCGTATAGTTCACTGCCCTATCTACCATATAACTAAATTTACTTTAAAAAAGTAAAAACCGACTTCAAAAACCTAAAACGAATAAAATAACTTACATAAAAAAAAAAAAAACTTAACAGCTTCTGAAGTTGGTGCCAAGCTAAGGTGCATTGACATTGAAGACACCGACTTCAGAAGCTGTTAAGTTTTTTATGAAAGTTATTTTATTCGATGTAGGTTTTTACTTTTTTAAATAAATTTAATTTTCTATTTTTAGTTGAATATACAATTACTTATGCCCAAGACGAACAAAAAGAAGAATCATCAAAATCCGCTTCGAAATGCCGGAGATACAGTACACTTATGAATATAGCTTGGTACATAAGTTTAATTACCTAATGCATTATAATATATACTAAAATCTTCCTGAAAGTATGTAGATCACGCTAGAAACAGGATCATCAAAATTGGTTCATTCGTTTTTGAGAAAATCGCGGACATACAAACTTACTATCATACATACATACGGGTGGAATAGAGGACCTCCTTGCTAAGTGCCTATTAGCACTGTACGACGATCTACGACCTTTTATAAAATATGCTATGTACAGACGCCAGCACATCAAGTTACTACAATCTGTCAGATTTCTTTAATAGATTTTCAACTTTATCGCTAAAGCATAAGGTTGAAAGTTGATTGGGAAAATCTGACAGTTTCGGGTAGCATGATGTGTTGGCGTCTGTACAACAGCTAGATTTTTTTGAGAACTTTGTTTTTTCTGTTTCAAAAGTATAATTTTTGCACATAGCAGATTTTGGTTTTACAACGACACGACACGCTTATCTTTTACAAAAACGCGCAATTTGTAGGTAACTATCATTATCGTTCACTCGAGAGACGTCCATTGCTGGTCACAGGCCTCCCCAAGCATCGCATCGCGACGTCAACTGAATTTGTACTTCTCGCATCCAGCGGAAACCCTCGACCTTCACAAAGTCCTCGTTGTGTGGACCATGCTGCTGTATTTATACATTTCGTTATCTTTCGACTCCATAGGCCATTAGTTCTGCGAAGAATTCGTGGGTATACATTGCATATCATTATCAGCCTGCACCGCTGGGACTCAGTTCAGGCCTCCTCTGTGTGCCGATTCCCGGCCACCGTAGGCGCGGGCTTGCGGACGGTGAGTAGTGGGTAGCTCGCCGTCCGGTGAGGACCAGGCCCGGGTCGACGGCGCGTTGTGTTCCACGCGCGCCTCAAAGAGATGTCAGCAAAAGATGGGGTCCAATAGGGCCGATGCCGCTGGGGTCGCGGGTTGTTTGAAAAAGATACCGTGGCCCTGGCATAGGCAACTGAAGGAACACGGGTGGGTTTTAGTCAGTAAAAGTCTGACACGCCCTTCCGCTCCACCCAGAGCGGGAGAAGTTATTTGATGATTTCCCATCCACAAACTCCTCTCTGTGACAGGGAGTGACCGTAATCCGCCACGTGGGCCCAGTGCGCGTTGCGGGGCAATGCCCGTCTGTATTTGAAAAGTGAAGGTGTATGTTCGCAATTACAGTTTGGCATCGACTTCAAATATCTAACTGTCTTTATTTATTTACACTTTCAGTTTAGTACTCGCTTTTACTTGATATATGAAGATGGAAAGTTTAGATTTCTGCTCGTCAGGGTTCTTATAAAAATAGCTTATCGAAGAATCTTTGCTATCGGATTACACGTCATTCTGAGGTGTTATCAAGATTTAATTATAACCAGGCCGTTTAAGACTCCAATATTCTCTTTTATACCTACCAACAATCCATAATTCTGATTGGTTTGTAATAAATGGAGCTGGATATTCTTGGATCCCATATTGATTTTCCTAGCGTGATAAAAAGTTATAAAAATTAAATGCCATATGAACGAGCCATGTAATTTTTAACCGACTTCCAAAAGGAGGAGGTTCTCAATTCGTCTGTATGTTTTTTTTTTTTTTGTATGTTTGTTACGCGATTACTCAAAGACGGATGGACCGATTTAGAAAATTCTTTTTTTGTTTGATAGGGTATACTTCCGAGGTGGTCCCATATAAATTTTATTAACTTTGCTTTGGGAGTTTTTGAGTTAGCTTCAATAATGTGTATATTTCCCACTTATTTTATGTGGATGATGTGATGGTGTTTTAATAACTTCCTATCACTGTTATTTATATGGCTATATCTACAATTATTGTGCTCAATTATGTATTCGAATTAATGGGATAGGTTCCACAACTAAAAAGTGAAAAATAAAAACTTTTTAGCAAAAAATAAAACCGACTTCCAAAACAAAATACTACAAAGTGAAAAATAACTTTAATTTCGGAAGTCGGTGGCAAAAAACGAAAATACAAAACCCAAGACACCGACTACCGAAATTAAAGTTATTTTTCACTTTGTAGTGTTTTGTTTTGGAAGTCGGTTTTATTTTTTGCTAAAAAGTTTTTCTATTCTCAATACATAGAAATTTTGCATTGCAGAGTTTTTAACACCTTGTAGGTTTTACCGTACCTCTTCTACTGTATGTAATATGTACGTGGAATCTACGTAGTTGACTGGAGAGTTCATATCATACCTACGAGTATGTACGCAGTGAACCAATAGACTTCATTTCAAAGCTGATGCTCTTTAAACCTCTATTGTAAAAGTTAAGTAATTTGAAATAACTAATAAAAGCCGCATGGGTCAATCCATCAGGATAAGCTACGCTTACCGGGGTTGTTCCGTGGATGCATGCAGCGTGACTATCTTTACATACCGAGACTCCTCCGTGCCTCGGAAAGCACGTTCAGCCGTTGGTCCCGGCTGCCATTCGTGGATCTTTGACAGTCGTACACGGGTCGTCAGAAGCCCGAAAGTCTGACAACCAGTCTTACCAAGACGTATCGTATTACCCAGTTTCTGGGTTGTGGAGGTCAGATAGGCAGTCGCTCCATGTAAAATGCTGGTATTCAGCTGCATCCAGTTAGACTGGAAGCCGACCCCAAATAAGTTGGGAAATGGTTATGCAGATTGATTTTTTGAAGTGAATTGAAATTTATGTGTTATTTAAAACACGCTTTTACATGATACGATGTGGGAAGAAAAGAAGTACGAACTAAAAATTTCGCAAAATCGGCTAAAGTACTATTTAAGCATATTGCCAAAAATGCAAATTAGCAATGCGACTAAAGAAGTGCCAACGGTAAAGTGATAGAATCCTATGCGGCAGCTATAATAATTCAAACGGGTTCAATGAATTTTAGATTTTAGAGCAATATAAATAGAACTGTTGGGCACCTGTCACGCTGACGAGGAATCGTCTAGCTCTTAACGATTTTCTTGCTCAAGAAACGTACAAAAGATTGGTCCCGTGTAAATAAAAGAAATACTTATACAATAATGTGTCCGGTTTCGGACTGTTCAAATTTAAAGGTGTGGGTCAGTGACTATGTGTATATAGCCACCTCTATTCTACAGGGTTATTTGTAAAACACCAACAACCTCTTAAGGGGTCATTGTACTCATCATTATGAACAACTTTTACTATGGGACCAAACCTTAAATCGCGAAAAAAAAATCAGCTGTTCAATACCTACATTTATAAAAAAAATCAGCTGTTCAGTACATTTATATTCGCATAATTAGTCAAAATGTACTGAACAGCTGATTTTTTAATATGTAGCTGATTTTTTTTCGCGATTTCAGGTTTGGTTCCATAGTAAAAGTTGTTCATAATGATGAGTACAATGACCCCTTAAGAGGTTGTTGGTGTTTTACAAATAACCCTGTATATACTTATACATACATAAACTCACGCCTTCTTCCCATGGGCAGAGGCAGAAACTAGAACGCCACCTGCTACGACCCTTATATACTCCTTTTGCCTCGCTTACGTTCATACATCTGGTCATACACGCACGCCGCCGCCGGTTGCTTTATTTTATCAATAAGTTTCTTATTATTCTAAATGTGGGGTCGGAACCCTACAACCGCTGAATGGCAGACATTTATTGTGTTTTGATCGACTTTTATGAAGGTGCGTAAGGCTGCATCATATTGAAATAAATGGTAAACGATAAATTTTACATTATAATTAACATCGTTGTTTTACTTTATCAAGGTTATTACGAAATTCACCCCTTGGAACTACCTTTTTTATATACTCGACTAACAGATGTTAAGTTTGCCTAAATCAAAAACTTGATTCTATTTTAAGAGATATTGTTGCTTGAACGCAGCCCTTCCGTACGTGAGATATGAATGAGCGCCGCATTCCATGGAGCAGGTATAAAAATGGTAGCTCGTGACGTGACGTTCTAATAATTCGTTATGGGGTTATGCGAACTCGTGCTCGTGAACACTAGTGGCACGGTAATTTACAGTGCTAGGAGACACATTGCTGATATGCATTTTGTGTACGGATTTTGCAATGGAAATGCAAGCGCTGCTATGCGGAAGCAATGATATTATAAGTAAAAAGACGTAGATACGTTACCTACTCAACATTCGATGTTTAAAAACGGCACAACGTCGAACTATTAGATGACACGTGGAAGTAGGACGGCATGTCGTAATTATCGGGAGCGAAAAAGAGACAAGACGACGAAAATGTGGCTAATTAGCCACATTTTGACGTACCACTTGCGGAGCGTGTATAACCTATCTACGACTTTTTACTTATAATATCTTTGTGCGGAAGTATCAAATGCGATATCCGAATCGAACAATACTGAATTACCGAATCACCAGACCGTGCAATTCACGCTAAATATAGTATAAGGAGGCCTCAAGTTGAACGTAATCAAACTGTATCTGGGCATAGTGAAGAAGTGGTGCTGAATTTAATAATCAGAGACCCAAGACTCAGAGGTCCGTCGTAAATACAACGAACCTCTGGTCTGTTCATCGCGATAAATATCACGTTGGACATTCTGGAAGATTTTAAAGAAATAAGGTCTACATCCTTATCATTTTAGGCGTGTGTAGGATATTAGAGAACATATGCCAGGAACACGTACATTTTTAAAATGCTTAATGCCTGTCGTGATGGCACAGTGGTTAAGGCCTCGCCTCGTGCACGAGGTAGTTGGGTTCCATGCAAGTACCAATGTGTCTTTTTCAATACATATGTACTTTCTGAGTTTATTTCGGACGTTACTGACATCGGTGAAGGAATACGTCGTGAGGGAACCTGTACTTAATAGTTAATATAAGTTTGAAATAGCCAATCCGTCTTGAGCTAGCGTGGTGATCAATGCTCGTGCCGTCTCTGTATGAGAAGAGGCCGTTGCCCTGCGGGGGCACAGTAAATAGGCAGCTATATATATTATTATTATAATTTGGTCGGATGAAGCGACTTTTTTAAGAAGAGGCTGAAGATCAGTCTGAAGTGTACAATCCGTAACCAGACATAGTGTAAGGTATTAATAGTTGATCGCTGTCTTTTCACACCGCCCGGGGAGTACTCGTTTGTCGCAGCGACAAGAGACTTACCAACTCATCTCATCTGCCTAGCCTTTTCCCAACTATGTTGGAGTCGGCTTCCACTCTAACCGGATGCAGCTGAATACCAGTATTTTACATGGAGCGACTGCCTATCTGACCTCCACAACCTAGTTATTGGGTAATACGATACCCCTTGGTAAGACTGGTTGTCAGACTTTCGGGCTTCTGACGACCCGTAACGACTGCCAAAGATCCACGAATGACAGCCGGGACCAACGGCTTAACGTGCTTTCCGAGGCACGGAGGAGTCTCGGTATGTAAAGATGGTCACCCATTTACGGACCAACCCCGGCAAGCGTAGCTTAACCTGATGGATCGACCCGTGCGGCTGTTATTACTTAGCCACGAGCTCCGATTTACCAACTAAGAGCCCATATATTGTGCTAAGAGAGTACTGGCTCAGCGACGTTCGCTTGGCGGGCAGAACACTCACTGAGATACTCACTTTAGGCATTCTGTGCTCTAGGTACTACATACGTATACCAGCAACTAATCGCTTGCCGCTGCTCGTTGATAGCCAACTCGTTTTTAGCTGCACTTTTTTTTGTTTGGGTGGGATATCATCAAATAACTTCTCCCGCTCTGGACGGAGCGGGAGGGCGTGTCTGAGTTTTACTGGCTAAAACCCACCCGTGTTCCTTCAGTTGCCTGTGCGAGCGCCACGGTAACTAAGCGAGTAGACTCGCTTGTCGTTAATCGCCGGCGGTGGGACAAGTGCTTTAATCATGTGACTAGTACCTAAGTGTAGCGTGGGAAGATGTTTATGTTTTTATGCTCATCAGCAACAACTAGTATGGAACCAGTATTTAAACAGCTGACTTGTGTCAGCTAAAAGAACTCCAAATATGCGAACACATGCATTATGTTAATCGCGTAAGGATTATATTTGCATGCACGTGTGGTTTGGCTAGAAATAGTTTTCTTCTTACAACCTTGACAATGGATTATGACGTGTAATACCAGTTTATACACAAACTGCTAGTTTTGTCGGTAGTATGAAATAGTCAAAACGAACATCGTTTGACAGCAGATCAGTGTCATGCGTGTCGAATGCCTTTGTGAAATCTATATCCAAAAACCCATAGGTTGGAACTTAATACTTACTGGTTCGAACAGGTTGGACCTGTGATAATAGTTAATAAAGACATTCTTCTAATATGATTACAGTACACCAACACAAAAAATAAGCGAGTAGACTCGCTTGTCGATAATCGCCGGCGGTGGGACAAGTGCTTTAATCATGTGACTAGTATCTAAGTGTAGCGTGGGAAGATTTTTATGCTCATCAGCAGCAAATAGTATGGAACCAGTATTTAAACAGCTGACACAAGTAAAACAACTCCAAATATGCGAACATATGTATTATGTTAATCGCGTAAGGATTATATTTGCATGCACGTGTGGTTTGGCTAGAAATAGTTTTCTTCTTACAACCTTGACAATGGATTATGACGTGTGGTATTGTATTATTATTGTGGTAGTGTAGTTTATACACAAACTGCTAGTTTTGTCGGTAGTATGAAATAGTCAAACGAACATCGTTTGACAGCAGATCAGTGTCATGCGTGTCGAATGCCTTTGTGAAATCTATATCCAAAAACCCATAGGTTTATTTATTTATTTATTTATTTATTTAGGGACAACAAACAGCAGTGTAATACTAAGTAAACATAGGTTAGAGCTTAATAATAGAGGTAACAAATACACTACTCACAACGTTATCCACATATTACTAAACAGATCTAGGTACTAGTACTAGATCTAGGTTGGAACTTAATACTTACTGGTTGGAACAGGTTGGACCTGTGATAATACTTAATAAAGACATTCTTCTAATATGATTACAGTACACCAACACAACAAAAATAAACAATGAAACTAAGTTAATGAACATATTATCACAAACATACATATACGTATAATACTTGCATCTTAATAAGAAAAATACTTAATAAAAATATTCATACACAAATACATTTTTACAAAAAAAAAAACATCAAATACATAAAATTAGGCTCAGAAATGCAAATGACCACGAAATGACAACTCACCACGCACCAGCTACGGCAAAAGAAATGTGATGTACGAAGGTGCTGCATTGTATAATAAACTACCAAATAACATCAAAAATGCTAAATCTATGTCAATTTTTAAGAAACACTTAAAATTACATATATTTACTAAAGCGAGCGCACCTTAGTACATTACATACCACATATAGTTGCGCGCGTTCCGCGTACATTTTAGCTGTGTTAAATTATTAGCGATTACTACACTTTTAGAATATTTTGTGTTTTAATTTTACCAAAACTGTACGTTAAATCGTTAATGTTTTTTAAATTAGTTAAATATTTCTCATGTAAGTAAAATTGCTTATGGGAAATAAAGACATCTCAAACCCCCCCAATACAGTATTTTTTACTTACTTGTTTTTGGTCCAGTTTTCTTACAACATTTTTATCGTTATGTACTTCGTTACCTGTAGTACATCTTCGCGGATAAGCCATCAATTTTACTCCCACTCCATTAGTCGGTACATGAAAAATAGACATTATAAATACATTTTCTTGTACTTGTAAAACTTGTAAAAAGTAGTCTGTACAACTTGGTAAAGTACACTTCTCTACGCATTATCTACATTCTACAAACAACTATAAAAATATTTGTCAAAGAAAACGAAGGAGAGTGAGATAATTAAATAATATTTATGATAGCGATGAAGTAATGGGATAATGTTCTATTTGGTAATTTCTATCTCGGTCATCACTTACCTACCTATTACTCGCACGATGTACCAAAGGATATTTTTAGAATCACGACCTGGATACGGAGGAATGAGGAAAATATCGTAGGAAAGTTTTGAGTATGAATGTATAGCCATCATATACGAGTAGGGGAAGTTTAAAGAATTGATGGATGGACTATGTGAAAGATGATATGGCTAGAAAGACTACCGAGATGACGACTAAAAGAAGTATGGAGGAAAAAAAACCGTTGAAAAACATGTTCTCAAATTCATTCCAACTAAGAATGTCCATAGTTAAACGAAAAGGATCCAACCCACATTAGGTGTAATGTGGGTTGGATCCGTCAAATGTAAGTTTGTACGCACAATATTGAGAGATTTACCATGTTATTTTAAGACCATAGACTTCTTATAAGTTATTTTTTTCAAAACTTATAGGTCAGTAGTTTCGGAGATAAAGGGGGAATGGTCAGTTTGCGTCTATTTTCTTAAATAACTTTAAAACAGTTCATTTTAAAATTATAAAAAAATATATATATTTGAGACCCTCACAGTAAGCTCTTTCATTGGATATCCTACTCGTATTGCACGGTACAGTTTGCAAATATATATTTTTTAATTTTCTTATTTACCCCCAAAATTGACCCCCATATTCAAAATTCATACATTACACGTTCGTATTTGGGTCACATCAATATGATACATACGTGTACCAAATTTAAACTTAATCGGTCCATTAAATTCGGAGCAAATTGGCTGTGACAGACGGACAGACAGACACATGAGTGATCCTATAAGGGTTCCGTTTTTTCCTTTTAAGGTACGGAACCCTAAACAAGCATGTCGTAAACCCAAATAAATTGGGATAAGGGCAAGAGAATGATGACTTAGGACCATGAATGAATAATAATAATTGAATGATGAATAAATATTAAAATCATTTATTCGGACTAAGGACAAATAGACAATTTGTCCTTAGCATAGACGACATACATTGGGAAAAAGTTGAGCACCAATACTAAATTAAAGAAGATATAGGTAATTTAATACATAATAAGTTTGGATAGTTTGAAAGTTGATAATGAAGGTATGACTGAGAAAGAAGAGAACACTGAGATGACGGGTTCACGGGTGATAGATACATAATGAAGAAAAGACATAAGTAGTTACTGCGCCAATCCCAAACAAATGGCGAATATACCTAATATAGTTGGAATATAGCTGGGAGAGGTCGATGATGATGGTGAAGAAGATTTTTCGACTACTATGATATAATTTTAAGGAAGATGCCGCCAACAATCATTGGTAATCCCATTTGTAGAAATCTCTGATGATTCTGAATTGTTGCTTGTATCGCTCGTCCAGTGTGTTAAGTTCTAATTTCAATATTTTCCATGTCCTCAGTTGATGAAACGGATGCGTCAGGTGGTGGGTCAGCGAATGTTCGAGATATTTATGAAGGCCACCTTCTATGGTCAGTTCGTCGCGGGCGAGGATCAGAATACCATCAAACCAACCATCGAGAGGTAAATATACTTTAGGAATAATGATAATATCATAATATGCCTAGCCTTTTCCCAATTATGTTGGGGTACGGTTTCCAGTTGGATGTAGCTGAATACCAGTATTTTACATGCAGCATCTGCCTATCTGACTTCCACAACCCAATTACTTAGGTGACACGATACTCCTTGGTAAGATTGGCTGCAGAATCAGTATAATAAAATTATGTTTGTTATAAAAGTTTAAATGTTGCGTTTTCCAAAATGAAAATCGGTGACGAAGATGATGAATGAATCTTTAGCCCCAGTCTAGGTCTAGGTCGAGATTCAAAACAGTAAAATTGTATTAAAGTAGGTATACTTTATTCAAGGGATTTGGAAAAGGTTGAATAGCTAGGAAAATAATGGTCACTGAAATGAAAGGAGACGGAAAAGAAAAGACGTTGAGCCAACCCTGAAATGAGATGGGGCAAGAGGTAAAGGAAGATGATGATACTAAACATGTTTGAGACAAGTCAAAATGTTGCAAAAAATTAAATTACAAGAGCCCTACCTAGTTGCTATTCCACCAATTCGCACTAAGCGCTTCCAAATGTCTTTTATACTGCGCACAGCAAAAGAGTGGAACTCACTACCTGCGTCTGTGTTTCCGAGCGCATACAACCCTAATCTCTTCAAAGTGAGAGTCAACAGGCTTCTTCTGGGTAAGCTCACTCCATCGTCGACTTTGTCTCTGTCGCCTCCGACCTAGACTAGAGTCAAGAGCAAACCCATGTTAAATAATAATTTAAAAAAAAAAAACTCCCTAAGTGATCATCAACAATTTTGTGGTATCGGGGAATATCTAATTGAAGTTAAATCCTACATGATTTGGAGCATTCCTTTGCAAAATAATTCAGCTCTATGATGGTAATATTTAATAATAACGTGTAACACAAACATTATGAGTTTACGAACTGCAATTAGCAGCAATAAAGCATGAGTAATGACAGGATTCTAATTGTTATTTCAGCGTCTAGTAAGATCAAATGATCTGTAAGATTTAATTTCATATTAGATGGCTTACGATTTTTTCTCCTATTTTCATACTAGCCGTTTTTTAAGTTTTTACTATCTGCAAAATGTTCATCTGCTACATTGTGACTGCAATTTTCTATTGTAGCTCCTATATTCTTTTCTTAGCGGTTGGTACCTACACCTGTCTTATATTGCTTGTGCCATATTGGTGGCCACTTTAATAGCTCCTAAGAAATCTTCACTAAAATGGCTATAATTTTTTACGGTGGTATCTGCATTTATTTTCTGTCTCTCGTCGTTAAGTAACCCTTTTTAAACTGTCATAGCGACCTTTATCGAGCTTATAATCATATATTACAATAATCCCGTGACGTCTCCCTTCAAATTGGTGGGTCTCCAAAATCTCGTGAAGGAGAAAGATGAACTTTGTAAACTTATGTTTTATTTTGTAACATTTCAGATTGCGCTCTTTTGGAGTGAAGTCGATCCTCGATTACTCCGTAGAGGAGGATCTGTCACAGGAAGAGGCTGAGAAGCGAGAAGTGAGGTAAATAATAGTCAATGACTATAATAAGTACTACTTGCACCCATCAAAGATTTTTAAGAGTTTTCGAGTTTAAGAGACATCTCGGCTTTCTGAAAGCCTGAAATGATATTTATTTTTTATAGATTTTTTCTTCTGAGAAGCTTATGGATGACCCTTTTACACGACAATGTTTTGGTCAATATTTTAAAACAAGATGGCGCCGGTATTTCCTAGCTGCCTAATATTTGAAAAGAAAAATCGAAAGAAACTCAAAGATCATTGTCTCTTTTAAAGTCAAGTCCAGAGGGTGGAAACTTGGAACTACACTTATTTGTTTTGTCGGTTCGGATCCGACCAAACCACAGATTAATACAGATCGGACACTCCGCAGTTTAGGTATGAAGCTACAAGCACGCGGCGGGCCTATCTCACTGGGCCAATTCAGTAGTACTGCCGCGGTCACAAGGTATAAGAGTTACGCGTTAGAAAGAGAGACAACTTGTAGGTGAATATAACTGTAGGTAATAAACATTGTACGTCCTGAATTGCACTTTATAATGTCGTAGCAAGAGTCGCTTTTTATTTAAATGATTTTGTTGTGTCCCATCTGTATTAAACTGTGACCAAACGTCAAAATGAAGTTCGCTGAACAAACGTCTTGAAATGAAATTCGCTTGGTTCCGAACCGACCGATCAAAATATATTGAAGTGTAGTAGGAAACGTCCGAACATTCGGCCGATACTTCGGATTTATCACTTCAGACATTATTTAGAATAGGTATTACGTGAGTCTAAAAATGCAGGGTAGTGTTGGATTCACATAATGGTGCCGATTCCCTTGTTAATTACCTAAACTAAAATTAGAGAATCGCTGTCTTTTACTAACAGGCAGCACAGAAAAGACCGGCTATAGCTATGAACTAAGAGATGTCAAACTAGTTTACGCCTTGCGCTTCGCCGTGTTTTTAGTCGACATGTTTTTACGTGTCGTCTGAATTTGTATGGAAATATTAGTTCCAACTAAATTTCACAGCTCTAATTTACGTCTGTCTCTTTCTTGTTTTATTAGAGAGAAAAAGTTAGCAATAGCCTAAATTAAGTTTAGTTTGTGTACAACAGAATCGGCACCAATATCCTGCATTAGTTGTCGTGATTAGTCGATCAGAACATCGACCAATCCAGTTGACAACTGATTATTTATTTATGATGGGCTTTCAGAATCCAAGGGTTTGTTTATCGATGTGTAGTTACAGAGAACAGCATAAATACGTAAAACAGTTAAATCAATATCAATATCAACAACGTTGCGATGATTTTCGTGTGCATGGAAATATTTCATGTAATTTGGCTCCTAAAGGAAGGATTCGTGATTGCGTGACGTTTACTTTTGTTTAAAATTAACATTTTGATGTCGTTTCTTATTGAAAAAAGACCTTCAGCAGTTCGAACGTAGGTACCGAATTCTTTATGCATGTTACAATACATGATTACATAATAAAACCTTTGTAAAACTACACGTTCTGACATTAACTCCTGACTTCTATGAGTAATTGGTTTCATAGACGAGTCAATTAACTTTGTTTCTATTCTCTTTGTAAATACCTACAAGACAGTAGGTAATAAAACTGAAAAATAATACATTACAATATTGTGTTAAACTGTAGTTTACAATCTTACAGCCGTTGACTGAAAGGCCGAACTCTGACCAGCCGCAGCCGATCTATTCTAGTCTCACCGTGAAAATTTAGGTGAAGTGAGCTTGAAGAGAGCTGTCATAGGCTATGACTATGACTGGCCAGATATAACAGCCAATCTTACTTATCGTGAGATTAAATTGAACAGGCTGTAAGAAACCATAATAAATAATGCAATAACGTCAAAATAGTTCTAATTTTAAAACATTAAAAAATTAAAGTTCGATATGATGAAAAAAATATGGCGTAGGTTAAAAATAATAAAAATCATATAATAATCCAAATAAAATAATGTAATATAGCCTGTCAGTTTCATAGTAACGAATATAATTATATTATATGTTTTGCGAATGATCCTTATTACCATTAGAAATTGTCCAACTGGCAGGTGTTAGGCACGCATTCTCTCGACGGCCGATATGTGATGAGCAGAGATCGGAATAGGTAGAGCATAAATACCTAATCTTCGAGGTAATAAGAGTGGTTTTAGTGTTTAGTATAATACCTCCTATAAAATCGCGGAATGATAAACGTGACGATTAAATCTCGGGATTTAAGAAATTGCGAATTATTTATTATTTACTATAATTATTTAATTTGTTACGAATGTATTCAAAGTGAAAGATTCACAACTACTTATTTCTCGGGAAATTATTGGGATTTATTATTATTATTATTAAATTTATTTCAGACAACAAAAAACATCCATAATTGTGTTAGTGAGTACTTAAGATCTATGTTAGAATATCACAATTTGAACAATAAAATTAAAACAAAAAATAAAACAAATCAGGATCACACAACAGAGTCAACAGATGTTGACACATGGAGTGCAATCCAGTGCCTATGGAAAGGACCGTCTAGCCGGTCCGCAATTACTGTCAGAATGTTGTTGGAGCTTGCTCGGATACGGTGCAAAATGGAGGCCGCTCTTTTTCTCATGATGGCATAAAAGCCATCAATCTGAGCCTCCATACATATGCCAGACGCACTACAGCATCTCGGCAGAAATTGAAATTTAGAAATTGCGAATTTATTATAAATATTGAATTTGTTACTACAATAAATAATTCACAATTTCTTAAAATCCGAGATTTAATCGTCATGTTTATCATTCAGGGATTTTATTGGAGGTATTCTCCACTCTTGTTACTTCTTTCCTCGAAGTTTAGGTATTTATGCTCTAACTATTCCGATCTCTGGTTAAGCCTACCCATTCTGAAACTTAGTTTGGTACATTATTTTTACGACTGTCACCAATACAGTGAAACATTTCATTCTTTTACTAAAACCCGTAAAAACGAGCTCGTAACAGACTAGCGTACAATGTGAGTAACAACAATTTCATCGTAATTATGTCTGTTACGGCCTCATACGTCATGACGTGACGTACTCTCGCATGGCAACGATTTCAAGGCGACCGACGCGAAGATCAAGCGTGACGATGATGGCTGAGGCCAGCGAGGAGAAATGAGGAAAAAAGTACAACAAAAAAGGTACTATTTGTGTACTGCGAGGCTAATTAGTAACAGAAATGGAAAATACATGACATACGACTTACGAGGAATTTTAAAAGTAGAACAATTTTTAAAGGCTGACTGATTTGATTGAAATATTTTCATTCTAGCTTATTCTAGTTACGTTGATAATTCAATTAAATGTATCAAATAAACTGGAGTGTTGACTGCCATTTTTGTATTAACCTATATTTTATGTATGAGTATTGTGGGTACTTAATGTTTCTTTTAAATTGATTAAAAATCAATTACCTCGCAGTATTCACTTAGGGCTATAACTAAATTAAAACTCTTGGTAGAACTCCTTCCTCATTCTCACAGGCATAGTGGAAAACGCCTTGGATTCGCTTGCCTCGCATAATTGTCAAGAAAAACGTTTACATATCATACAGTCTTTGTTGTGGTAATGTCCAACCTTCTACCATTTTGTTTCGCACAAAGATAGACATCACGTTTTTCTAATTAACACTTGAAGTTTAGTAAAAAAAAGAGTTTTGGTCTTGGACTTAATTTTGTTCTCATTGCTTATGATTAGTTAACTGTCTACCAACTTAATTTTTAATTTCTTTTATTCAAATTCCAATACGCAATATTAGTTAGAGTGGTCCAATTACAAAACATAGGAGTTTCAGGGTATTAGGAGTAGATAGTTTTTATAACCATTTTTTTTTTTGACAGGCCAGCTGGCGTGGTTGGTTAAGATACCGCCTCTCATGTCACAGGTCATGGGTTCGATTCCCATCCAGGACAAACATTTGTGTGCATGAACATGTCTGTTTGTCCTGAGTCTGGGTGTAATTATCTATATAAGTATGTATTTACACAAAAAAAGTAGTGTATGTAGTATATCAGTTATCTGGTTTCCATAGTACAAGCTCTGCTTAGTTTGGGATCAAATGTCCCAGGATATTATTATTATTATTATCCCTTGTAACGTTTTACTTTACTATTTTTTTTACTAAAGCGCCTTACCCCTCATTTCAGTGGCAGTGTAACCAGTGAACGACTGACGGAATTACTAAAACAATCAAGCAATTTGCAAGACTTATTCGTTGCCGGGTTTTCTTTTTTTTCTTTTTTATCATTCCTTTAGTTTTGTGTAGCGTTCCGAAAATATCTGTGGACTAAGGTGTCCTGTTTCATTGAGCCTTGTCACTCGTTGATGGCCGACGGGACAAGGTATTTTTGACATATTATTGCTGTCATTATGTAACTGTCATTATAACGTCATAAATGACGTAAACGTTTCATCACGGTAGACCTTCGCGGTTTGTTTTCACAATTGTTTCATTATATTCATAATGCCTTTTTAGTTCGATCATTGTTCTTGTAAATGGTTTCTTTATGTGAGATATTGTTAGGTAGATTTTCATTTTTACATAGCGTTTTTAACATTGTAAGTATTATAATTGTTTGTAGGTCATAACTCATAATTAAAATAGTGTAGTTACGTTTATTTTGAGATGGATAGTTTTAAATTTTTATTTTCTTTTATTCTATCTAACAGGCTAAAATCCTGTAGGGTCTAAAAATATCTCATCGATGGTTAGGGTTCCGTACCCAAAAGGTGCCAACGGGTCCCTTTTATTAAGGGTCCGCTGTCACAGGGCTGTATCTTTTGAACCGTAATAGGTAGACCACAGATATAGATATTAGTTTTTATTTGAGATGGGTTTGCTCTTAACTCTAGTCTAGGTCGGATATACCTAGATAACGCAAGTATCATGATCTGTATTAAACCAAGTCAGCCATTTTTGACTACCTACTATGACGTCACCAGCACTATATAGTGATGGGAAAGAGAAACCCAAATCGATTCAAAGTCGCAGTCGCGTGCGGCACTCGTCTCGTCCCCCCAGCGCTCACCCTGCATTACCTACGTGTTGTTTTTAAGATCGAGGGTTCACGGGCTATTTGTATTAAGCGACATCCTGGCCGATATTGAGTTATTATCATATCTACCTGCATTAAAAAGTGAAAAACGTAAAAAACGGAGATAGACACTCATGATTACTAACCGTCGATAGGCCACTTTTTCGTAAAAAATAATGATACTTTTTTACATTGTTGTTTTTTTCCGAATAATGAAACTTTGAAATGCTCTCCTGTAAAGTTCCAAACATGTCGCTTAATACAAATAGCCCGTGAACCCTCGATATATTTTAGTCCTGTAAACTTACAAATACATCGTTTGCATTCCTATTTTCTACATTTTTCTCCATAATTAAGATAATAGTGAATAAAAAACCATTAATTTTTTTATTAAAATTGTCTAGGTACATAATAAGTATAAAATACAAAATCATTCCGCTGTTTCTGAAATCGATTATCGAGAATCATTGCATAGAATCAACAGCACTGCCATCGTAAGAAAAAAGGGCACAACTAACATTAGAAAAAAAAATGTACAAAAAATTGAGCAGATTAGCCTTTTTTTCTGATTCTAAATATGTATGTAACTCATTTTTTT
Organism: Dicycla oo; assembly: GCA_948252095.1. Classification (NCBI taxonomy): domain Eukaryota; kingdom Metazoa; phylum Arthropoda; class Insecta; order Lepidoptera; family Noctuidae; genus Dicycla; species Dicycla oo. Next base: position 25,234,999 of record OX411729.1, on the reverse strand, counting down.
TTAATGTTAGTTGTGCCCTTTTTAAATACGACGGCAGAGCACTAATCTACAGAAAAATATAAAAATGTCTGTACCACGAAACTGAAGCGATATGCGATAATATCACTCGTTTCGATATTCATCACCTGTTAACACAGAACGTCACACCAACTGCTCCAAGTAAAAGCCACAATGTATTACGAATATAGACATTTTATATATTTTGATTGACGTCCAACTAGCGCGGCGGTAGGTCTATCTATATCTGTGAGGTAGACATTTGAGATTTGTGTGTCACGTAAAAAGTAATATGTCCGCTATAACAAGAAATAATAAAAATAAAATAAATTTAATTTATAGGGACCCGTATACAAGAAACGTGATTTTTTCGGCCGCGTTTTTATTTATAGATAGGTTGTCGCACTTTTTTGCGATATACATGCCAGTAGGCACCATATCCCTCATGTAATTACAAGTAACAGTTACTGGATAAGGCTTCATTCGATTCGAGTCGACAAATGAGAACACTCGTATCTGACGTCACTATCTAATTTGTGAACATATACAGGATGACTGAAAATAAGCGACAAAATTTAAGACGGGTGTTCTACCCATCAACATGAATAACTTTTACTATGGGACCAACTTGAAATTCGAAAAAATCGGGTCGGTACCTACTTTTACATGGGAAGGTCCATATTTTTTTGCGAATTCTTAATTGGCCCCATAACAAAAGTTGTTCATAGTGATGGGTTGAACACCCCCTAAAATTTTGTCAATTCTATTCAAAGTCAGCCTACAAAGTGGATTTTCTGACGTATTCTGTCCTCGTAAAGAATTGGGATTTTATTCGTTGCTTGGCGGTATTGGAAAGGATGTTGATTAGCAGCATCAAAAACGTTCGCTAGACAAGTTTGCTGAATTCTATTATCACTGCTTACTAGTATAAAAAACCGGACAAGTGCGTATCGAACTATGCATAATGGAGGGTTCCGTAGTTGGAATGAATTTATCCCAAGAACAAACTTAACATTGTAGTTGAAATACATGTTCTCCCATACATTCCAACTGCACATTATTCAGAGATTTACCATGTTATTTTAAGACCATAGACTTCTTATAAGTTTTCCTGTAATCTATAAGTACTTATAGAACTATTATCTGTATTTTTTTTAAATTTTAGGCTCAGTAGTTTCGGAGATAAGGGGGGAATGGTCAATTTTTGTCTATTTTCTATACTTTAAAACAATTCATTTTAAAATTATAAAAAATATATATTTAAGATCCTCACAATAAGCCTTTTTTTTCCTTTGATATGTCACATGGTATAGTTTGCAATTTTTTTTTTTCAGCTAATTTGCCCCCAAAATAGAGCTCCATATTCTAAATTCATTTATTTATGTTACACGTCCATGTTTGGGTCACAGAAATACATATGTGTACCAAATTTCAACTTAATCGGTCCATTAGATTCGGAGCAAATTGGCTGTGACCGTGTGGTTTAATTCTCTTTGGCTGTGACAGACGGACAGACAGACAGACACACGAGTGATACTATAAGAATTTATATAGTATACTACCTACCTAGTATTAGTATTACCTCAAAAGGAAGAAAATAAAATGTCCTATTCGGATAATATTATTATTTTTATTTCTAAGTTGTACCCAACTCTATTCATACACCAAATATGTATCTTAAGCGGTCATTGTACTCATCATTATTAACAACTTTTACTATGGGACCAACTCTGAAATCGCGAAAAAACATCACCTGTTCCCTACATTTTGACGAGTTATGCGAACATAAAATAATGTAGGGAACGGCTGAGTTTTTTCCGCGATTTCAGTTTTGGGTCCATAGTAAAAGTTGTTCATAATGATGAGTACAATGACCCCTAAGAGATTTCGTGTATCTATTCAAGATAGGCCTTATATATCAGCTAGCCTAAAAGCGTGCGCTAGCCGCGCGCTCAGGGAGGATGGAGCGTAAATCTAGGTCGATCTCTCGTACTCCCGAGGCGTCTTTCTGCCAAATACCTAGTTACAATGTAGAAAAAACTACGGAGAAAGTGCAACCGAAAATAACTTTCAATGAACTATTATGATGACCTAGATACGTCAAGACTGAGTCGAGCATGCAAATTATGTGATACAGTTATTAAATACTTAATTTGCACCGTATGCGCAACGAAATTAGGTCGAAATTGAGTCGGATGTATTAGAATGAAGCGTGCCAATAATTTGATAGTGAAAGTGGATTCTTAGGAGTTTATTTTTAAATTGATGTTAGTCATTGTTCAGAATATGGGTTAATGAACGATGAGATTCTTGGAGCTGAAGAGTCATTAGGAGAATGATTGTTACATAAGACTCTTTGGATTTGATTCGCCTTTGTATAACGAAAAGTAAGATCGTATCATGGCCAGTGATGATTAGGATTGAACCATGTGTTACCAATAACGATCTAATCCCCCAGTCATATACGTAAAGCAAGTCTGACACTGGCAGACTTGCCAAAGAAGTTGCTAAATAAACCTGCCTGAAATGAAGAAAAAGAAGTAGGAGAGACCGTCCTATATTTAGAGTTGGTGTCGATGTTGGCGTGAACAAAAAAAAATATTTTATCTGATATAAAACAGTACACACTAGGACGTGTATACAGTTTTATGACAATATATAATTTTTGTATTTTTTTTTAAAGACTTTTTAAGTCTAGCATGACTGCGTTACATTTGAGAATTCGGCGATGAGTACCATAGACCATAGCTCTTACTTAGCACAGATTAACAATGTAATTAGTCTGAATCACTTCACGAAAGTGTTTTATAATAGCAATGAAAGTGTCACTCACTTGAAGGATGACTACTACAGTTGGCACTCGTCTTGGCGCGTGTTAGTCATTGATAAACTGATATAAGAATAAATTTATATGAGAATTACTATGATTTGGAAGTGTGATTAGCAGGGCCTTTATCTATTCAGAACGTAACTTTCAAATATATCATGAATGGATTTACTGGGGGACTTTTGCCAGAAGTATTTTTTTTTTCGAAAAATATAATAATATCGAAATTCAAATCATACGCACTACGCTGGGTGCGTAGTGCGTTCGATATTTTTTAAAGATTTATAAAGTTTTTTCAAAGTTTGTTTTTATTGTTCTAGTTTACTTCAAATGTGTAGTGTTTATTGATAGAGCAATTTCTGTCTAAGCTTTTGAAAAAAGAAAAAAAAAAAAGAAAACTAGGTATGCCATAGGCTTCTACTCCGTTCTCCTATTGTACCCTATTTTTTTCAAGACGGTAAAAAAATCCTCCGGTATATATCTATAAAGGCACTGATGGAGTAGTGGGACCAATACAGACCATGTAAATGTCTGAAATATCAGTTCAGGAGCTAGACCACCACCTCTTAAAGCAGTATTATTTTAATCTTATTTGAGTGTGGGAAAGAGATGGAGTTAGACGTCCCTGTAACGAGATGGAGCTACCATCTCGTTTCTCACACTGAAGTAATATTAAAATAATGCTGCTTCAAGAGGTGGTGGTTGGCCCCCAGAGCATAGAAGAATATAAAATAATATGATACATAGTGATTCAAGAAGGTAGCTAATGTTGGAGATACAAATACAGGACAAAACTGAAATTTCAAAATAGATATTATGGCCAGTAGAAGAGATCAAATAAATTAATAGAATAGAGTTTTATCAAGAACTGGTAGCTTTTGCCCGCGGCTTCGTCCGCGTGGATGTCGGACAACTTCCTCTTCCCCTTGAATCACTCTATCTATTGAAGAAAACCGCATAAAAAACTTTAATTCGGATAAGCAACATCCGTAAGGGTTAGTAAACAAAAAAAAAACTTAAACCTATGTTAGTAAACTTATTATTTATTTGGTAACAAGACTGTTAATCGAAATACATCTTCGAACAACGTCACCTAATAAGGGAGACTCGCACCTCCCCGCTATGGTCTTCAGGATGGAGTTGGAGCTTTCCCGCACTCTTCAGAGCAAAGAGGCAGATTTCTGCCTGACGATGGCGTGGAAGCCATCGACGTGTGCTTGTGCAAACATACCTGATGCACTGCAGAAACGGGGCAGCCCCAGCAACATCCTAAACCCGTTATTATATTGGACCCGTAGGGCGCTGATAGTCCGCTGAGTATAGTTGGTCCACAGACTGCACGTGTAAAACACTTGGCAATGAGCTTAAAAAAAAAAAAAAAACAAATGCTGCAGCGTGCAAATCAATGAGCCGACATGTTACATCGCATTGCCAGCGCCTTACGTTCCCTCTCAATATCCACACATCCATTAAAATCCGTTCAGTATTTTTTGAGACCATCGCGAACAGACAGACAGACGCGGCGCGGCGGGGGACTCTGTTTTATAATTTTATGTAGTGATGAGGTTAGAATCTAGACTCTTGATTCTCAACTGACAACAGTTGCAGTACCGTATGCAATACCTAATATTTATTATAATGTTGGCAGCTTACTATGCCTAGTAGGTATTAGTAAAATTTTAACGACCCCGAAGTGCGTGGAATACGTTCCAGAGCATGACATTGTGTATTTTTAGAGAACAAACAATGTGTGTACGCAGGAGTTGATGTGGTTGATATAGATACGGTAAATAGGGTTAAACATGGAATATGGCCCGAAAGACCCTGAATGAAGTAGGCATTACCAATACAAATAAAATGATGGAATCAATTTTAGATAAGCCTTTTTTTGAGGACTACTAACTAAATCGATTTTTCATACCTGCACGTAGATAGATGTTTCCGACTTAAAAAGTACCAAAAATGGCCCAAACATTATACAACTTTATAGTTAGCCATTTTCAATCAAACCAAATTTATTTTTCAGTTTTTTCTAACCACCCACTATTAATTTCCAGTGCTTCAATATCAGCGTGTGGCGACAAGGCAGAAGAGGGTCAGCTGAAGCAATACCATGTGGAACAGAGATTCGCAGACCGACGGTACAAGGTCACCAGCGCCAGGACATATTTCTACCTCAACGAGGCTTCCTGTGAGAAGAACATGGAGGCCTTCCTCAAGAGTATTGACGCTGTTGCTGGTGAGGACTTGTTTATTTTAGATCTTGCTCTTGGAAGGTTGCTTTTTTTCTGTGATCGATTTCTGTCTGATAACGGCTGATTTCATTTGGTGAATATTGGTCGCCAACGACCAGCCATAGATCAATGGCCTACCTTCCTTTGTTATCTTAGCTTGCCTTATTTTTCTATCTTTGTCATGTAATTTTTGTACTTTGAATAAAATCTAGCCATGGTTCTTGCGACCATTGCCACGATCGCGCTTTTCGTCACTTTTCACGCCAAATTTTAACATGGCCATATTTTTTTCAGTGCATTCCTCAAATCGGAATAGAACATCTCGCTGCTTTGCATGAAACCGCCGGTTTAGTCGGTTATGCCGTTATGAATGTGAGTCTTACTGACCATGAAATAAGGACTAATTTGCATTTGGCTGTGTTATAAACCAGTAATTTCAAAATTTTGGTTTGTGCTGGTATTCATGCAAAGCAGCGATCTGTAGAATAGAATATCCCCAAAAGTCCCAATTCTACCTATACTAATTTATTTGGTCTCGGCGCAATATATCTTCCATACACCCTATTAACCGTCATCTCAATGTTCACCCCCATTTCTAGCCATAATCTTTGGTCTCCTTTCGTAACGACTAGGATAACATATTCGTAATGTTATTACGTAATGCCTGCGATGTTTTTCTGCGCGGGACAATTTCGTTAAATTGATATATCCGCACTGGGTTTGGGTCTTGATTGGCCACCAACCAGGGCTTCATGATCTAGAAGGGAGTTCATTATAGCTATAAGAATAGTGTCCGTAATCCTAATTCTATTGACATCAGTTGGATAAAAATACATTCTCATTTTCGAGTTATAGTCGTATCAACCAGCATTGTTCTCAGTCAACTACACTTGCGTGCAGAAAATGGACCCACCCCGTTCTCTTCCAATTGAAACAAGATAATTCATCAAGTTTAATTAACATTACCCTAATATATTTTTTTACCAAAACCTTCTTGAATGTATGTAGATTACTTTAGTGAAATAAATATTAAACCTGATTCATAAGATTTTGAGAAAATCGCGAACTTACGAACATACTGGTCGAATAAAGACCCTCTTTTTTAAATCGGTTAAATACTTCATTCATTAATGATGAATAAACGAGTACTAATAAGCCAAACAATGCTTTTCTCAACTTCACTGACAAAAAATGTAACCGAGTATTTCCAAACATAAGTGGACATCTAATCAAAATGAGGACATCTATAGAATCGAGTAGATTTTGTAAAGAATATTGCTTTTCTCAAAGTACAGGGTATGTGTAAATAAACTTTATCTTACCTGCTTTCGCACAACATATTACAATTAAAATATACATAAAATTTTTTGAGATAACGTCTCACAGATAGAGAGCATGGGGTGGGCCAATTTTTTTGCACGCAAGTGTATTATTGATGTAATCGCGTTTATCATTTTTAATTTGAACATTACTCTGAAAGACAAAGTTCAATAATAATAATAAATTTATTTGCTAGAATATTGTTGTTACATAGGTGTTACACTTAATATGATGTCCATAATATTCTGCTGTTTCCAGCGTGCAAATATTTCAAAGAATAAAAATTAATAATAAACTATACAATGTCTAGAATAAGGTAAAAGTTAACGACTATGAAATACAATGTCAGGGGTTATTTAATAATGTAAGGAATTATTAAATACAATGTCGGGGTTATAAATTATAATGTCAAGAATTATTAAATACAATGAAGAGAGAAAAAATTCAATACAATGTCATAGAAATGAAATTACATTCAATTATTTAGAGGTTCACATTGAATTATACTGAATTATCTTCACTTTTTATATTTCAGGTATCACCAAAAGCACAGGTTTGATGGCAATCAAACTTACCGCCCTCGGCAGGCCGCAATTACTTGTAAGTTTTTCATTATTATTACTTATTCACACTTACGGCCATGACCTCTGTCAAGAAAATCGGTGGTGATGAAGGGGGGCTATACTTATCTCATAGAGACATGATGACCCTTTGGCAAGCATGGAACATGACTTTCGGGAAGACTTATTACACATAATAGATAATATTCCCTCTGAATACTTCTTATTATCTGGTGGTATTAGCCGTAGTTCCTGCCTCTTCCTACCAGAGAGATCAGGCCTCTCTCCGGTCGTGTCGGATTGACATACGACACTACAACAATTTGTGTAACCGACAATAAACATTTTTTTTATTTTTTTATCATGGTCTGGCTCTGGCAGTTTGAGCAATCTATGCGGCCTACCCGAATGTCCTTCCTTTGGTATTGTTCGTCGAATCGTTGAGCTCCTTTATTTCTGAGTTGAGCTGCACTGTTACTAAATTGACTAATGCATGCACTAACTTGACAGGTCCACTCAATCTGTGTGGTTCTTTCCTCAAAATACCATTTCAGACACCAATTTACATGGTCTTCACATGATTTTACCAAGATTATGTAAAGAGACTGTGACCTCTGAGTTTGTTTCGACCTTTCTTCTCAGTGTAGTCAGATAGGAAACGCCAACCTCATCTAGTTTTTAAAATGGTTTTTAAAAAGGTTGACGTGTGAAAGCGTTAGTACAAACCAACATAAAATCATTTATCTTTTACTTTCCAGCTGCAACTCTCAGAAGTGATCATGCGCGCCCGAAACTACATGCAGCAGATAGGAGGCGGCACCGGCAATGTGCTGACGCATCACAAAACTATCGAGGACTTCCAGCGATACTTCGGAGACCACAGCTCCAAGCCGCAGGTCCAGGAGTTCATGAAGAAGATCACATCGGACAAGGAGGGGTGAGTCAAACAGATTTATAAATCGTCTTACCGAGGTTAAGGCCTCGCCTCGCATGCACAATGTTATCAAGCCATATAATGTACTTTCCTAGTTCATCTTGAAAACATTGTAAGGAAACCTGGGGGCCGATTCTACTAACAAAATTATTGTTAAAAAATCGCAATTGAATGGCAGCTGAACCACGGCTTTTGACATTTTCGCATTCCACTAATGTAACAACGATCCAACTGCGGTTACGTTTCAGTTCAGTCACTGATCGATCGAAACAATCTCAAAAGCTATTCTGCTAACAACACCGAACATGAGCGTGACGTTTAGTCGCATCATTATCTTTTTGACACAATTGAAACGTTTCGTTTCACAGATTTCGCAAGCTGGGGCCGAAAACGAAACGTTCTTCTGAGTTTTTATTATTTATAAAGTTGAAAAGTTACAAAAAAATATACAGGCTAAAACTATAAGTATGGTCTAGATATGTTTTTGTATTAGCACTTATTCGTATTTAGTAATATTATTAGGTTAAACTTTTTTTTCTGTGGTATTATTAAAACATACTATTTGGAAAGTTGGTCACACAGGTTCCCGTTACGATTCGGTTTAAGTTTAGTTTCCATTTTGCTTATAGAATAGTAGAATGACTATTTTGGTAACTATCGACCGGCGATCGAAACTGAACTGTTGTTGAAACACAATTGAACGTGTAACGTTGCAAATTAGTAGAATCGGCCCCCAGGACTTATATTAATACAGGGTGTACCAGAAAGCATCAAACTGAACAACTTTCTCCATGGAACCAACATCGTAATCGTGAAAACAATATCAACTAATCCCATAAAAAAAACTTCAATACTTACTCGACGCAAATGTATGGGATGGGCTGATTATTTTTTCACGATTACTATGTTGGTCCCATGGAAAAAGTTATTCAGTGTGATGGTCTGTACCTTCTGGTACACCTTGTATAATTCTGAAATCGCCAACCCATCTTGCGCAAGCGTGGTGATCAATGCTCGTGCCTTCTCTGGATGAGAAGAGGCTTTTGCCCAGCAGTGAGACGGCTGGTATTACCGTTTTATTGTACGTAGTGTGGATATTTGTTATGATGATCAAGAAAACTCGAGGAATTTCCTGGCCTTTTTTTTTAGTACATTTGTTGATACTTGGTTTTCGATGCCTTATTTTCTCTGGTGTCAATAGAAATCTTCATATCCTTCTAAGAGATGATTTTCAGTCACTTCTTCTAGCACTTGCAATCCTTGAGACCCGATGCGTCATGTCCTTCTTTGGGTTGTCTCCACCTGATAAAATCTTAAACCACCGCCAGGTTTTCCAATTTCTGGACATTTGAAAGAAACAAAAATATCCCAAATATCCTAGGACCGTTGATGTTTTATAAATGGCAAAATATCAATTCGTGCTAAAAACAGGCGTAGAGTCTGTTTTAGCACTTTGTCGCGGTATTAATTTACAAAATTATACTTACCTTATTTTTGTTTGAATCTTATTTTAATTTTGCATGATAATGAATTTGATTTATTTTACTCTTGAAAGTAGCTAGATTTCATACAAAGTGGCGATTCGGTTATCATATTGATTTTAACCACGTATTCAATAAGTAAATGATTCTGGATTCTGCATTGATATTTTTCGTCAGTTATAAAAAAAATAAATAAAAATCAGCTATTCCATACATTTTGACCGCAAAGGTGAAACAGCTGATTAAAAATAAATAACCGATGAAAAATTCAACGCAGGCGGGTCCAGAATCATGTATTGAATACGTGGTTTCAATTAATGTGATAAGCTAATCACCACTCTGTAAAATACTGTATAAAGTTTTAATTCTTATAATTTTTGGGTTGCCCAATAGACACAGTGGTACTGTATAGGTATATAGTAATTAGGTATATTTATATTCAGAGCTACGTTTGTAAATTTCAGTGTGGTCCACATATTCCCGTGGGACCGGTCAGTGGCGACACCTTTTAACATTTGTAAGCGCTGTCTCGTAAATGTTGCCAGTGTGTTTACTACACTACTACATAAAGAATGGTATTAGAAGTGGCCCAACTATTCATCTCTCACTCACACAGTGTTTTAAAGAACGAGACGCAACTACCATTGGAGGGTAGCCATTTTGCTTGTAAACTATTCGCTACTCGCTCACAGCGAATGGGTGTGAGCGAGAGGAAAACAAAAATAGGCGTGGCGATTTCTAATTTCCTTCTAGTAATTAGTACTTTGCGTATGATGTTTCGTTCGTTGATTGCTAATGTTAAAATGTAGTGAATATTGGGTTTTCGTAGGCTAAATGATTAACGATCCCTTTCCTGTCGTCAAATAATAATTATAATTCCTATAATTTTAAGACATTTATGCTAGGTATTTGACGTAATATTCGTAGTGATAATATTATTATAATATTGACCCCCAGTTTATTCAAATCTGCTGCCTAAACTCAAGTTAGTTGTTGGGTTAAACAAAAAACGAGACAGATAATCTTACACCATTCATCACAAAACACCTTTCAAAAACCTTACAAAAAACCTCATCCATTCCAGAATCGTCCATTTGTTCCCCTGGTCAAATATTCTGGACGAAGACATGAACCTTTCCGACTCGTTCCGAGTTCCGGATCCGAAGAGCGGTCAGATGCGTCGCCTGATCTCCCAGATCTCGCCCAAAGAGGAGGAGATGTTCCGCAATATGCTGCGGCGACTCAACCACATCATCAAGATCGCTAATGATGCTGATGTCAGGATCATGATTGATGCGGAGCAGACGTACTTCCAGCCTGCTATCTCTAGGATCTGCTTGGAGATGATGAGGAGATATAATAAAGTAAGTTTTGAAGAATCTTTCCATTTCTTTCTTTTATGATTGCTTTAAAAATAAAGTGTTCGGTGTGGTCTGGCTAATTCTTTCTTCAAAAGTACACTTTCAATTCAAAGATTAAAAAAAAAACGAAAGTAATATCAATAGGCCTCATGCGAACTGGTGATCGTAAAAACCTACTTGCCAGCTTTCGAACGCTGTGCTGACAAATGATATTAGCTTTGGGAATTAAGGGCCATTTACTAAGGCCCGGATTCTAGAAAAGTGCTAAAGCATGTATCTCGACTTTTGTATTTCACTCGAGAACTGGAGATTCGTACTATATTACGCTATTCCAGAACGGTTTAAATTTTGGAATACCAACGAGTTTTACACAGTCCTTACTCTCTTCTTATCTGTCATTACTCATTATATATATTTATAATTCCAGGATAAGTTCCTAGTGTTCAACACGTACCAGACGTACCTGAAGAACACGTACCAGGAGATCCTCACGGACTTGGAGCAGGCGGAGCGACAGAACTTCTACTGGGGAGCCAAGCTGGTCCGCGGCGCGTATATTGAGCAGGTGAGATTGTCACCAGACTTGCCTTTACTGGCTATCCTGAACACAATATCCAAGAAAGGTGTACCTTTAGTACACCCACAGCTCGCCAGTGATGTGCAAGTCCCATGTACCCACAGGGGGTGAGCCTATTGCCATCAACCGGCCACAAAGCCAGATACATAGTTGTTTTTTTTTCTTATTGGAGAGATCCATTGACTGCAGAGATGCAAACTTTATTATTGTAGAAAACTACAAAGACAGATTTTTACCAACGTCAGATGTCTTTTATACGCGGAATAAAATGGACGTTTGTCAGTTTTTGTATGGAAAACCTGTCCGAAATTCGCAATTATTCCTCGGATAAAGATATTTGGCGTTGATTAAAAATATACGTAATTTGATTTTATTTATATTCCTAACTGGAAAACCTTTATTCGATAGATCATGTGTTCTCAACCGTCATGAAACTATTGTATTGCAAAAAACCGTAACTAATGTCTTAACGTATAATTCGTTGGATATCACTGCTTTGCAGAAAGTATACTCATCAGTATATATCTACTTACGTCTACCATTGCAGGTACCTAGTTACAACATAGGTATGGTAGTCCCAATCTTTACAAACAAAATTAAGGTGATGGTAGGCGCCAACCAATGCGCAGAATGCGCAAGATGGCGGTCGCTTTTACTTCAGCCCGGCCAAAAAGATTGGTGGTTACACACAAATGTTACTGGATTTTTATAAGCGTACCTAGGTACGCCTATAAAAATCCAGTAACAAAATTTGTAATGTTTCTCTCATTATCATGCAATAGATAATAATTATAAAACTTTGTAATGTAGTTTTTTTGTTTTTGATTTTAGTATTTGTCGAATACGAGGCTTTTGGCTTTCTTATATTATTATTTATATATATATATATATATATTTTATATTAGTGTGTATTTTATAAAATACGTTTCATTTGTACACAATAAAGAATGTGTATTTGTTCCCTCCGACAGGAGCGCGCCCGCGCGGCCGCGATGGGCTACGACGACCCCACGTGCGAGTCCGTGGACGCCACCACCGTGTCTTTCCACAAGTGTCTCAAGGAGATCCTCAGCAGGGTCAAGGTGAGCTTTTTTTTTACCCTAAATAAATAAAAATAGGATACACGCTGCTACGGATTACATTTGGCCCATGAACCTGAACAGACTCTTCGCATCATCACCATTAATGGTTGAGACAGATTTCTATGAAATATGCCTAAATCAAATCGGTTCAACCGAACTTCTGCATTATAATCATCCTCAGTAACTTTTAGTCGAAAGACGTCCACTGCTTGACATAGCCCTCCCCCCAAGCTTCTCCACTATGATCAAAATAGAACAAATATCCGATAAGGCCGAAAGGTTCTGAAGTCCATGAACCGGAAGGCGCATCGTGTGTAGGCCACACGTAGGAACGATATAGCGGGAATTCGCTGGATTCGAGAAGCCCTGGATCGTTTTGATGAAAGAGTCATTATGATAGAGCAGAAATGCGTGTTTTAAAAATTTATATAGACTGCGATAATTCTATGTTCTGCTTCTCTGTTGTATCCATCTGTAACATATGATGTAGATGAAATGTATAAAGTGTTGCAGATCTTTTTGTGATATAAAATGTACGGGATTCTCTTCATTAGTCATTTTTGTTAGTGGAAACAATTCAGAACCCAAAAAATACGTATTATTGGCTGCGCCTACTCATTCTTTTGTCCCGAAAGGATTATTTCAAAGATCTAATTCGTGTTAAAGAGTCAAAAACGTTATAATTTTTCTCAGGGCCCCAACAAGGAGCGTCTGGGCATCATGGTAGCCTCCCACAACGAGGACACGGTGCGGTATGCCATCCAGCTGATGAAGGAGCTTGACATCAAGCCAGAGGACAAGGTCGTGTGCTTCGGACAGCTGCTCGGCATGTGCGACCACATCACCTTCCCGCTAGGTATGTTACACGAGCTTCTTCTGCCTTTCTACCAATACATATAGCAGTACATTACGCCTGTGTTCCCCGCAGGGTTAGGCAGGACTGAGGAGTGCACCCACATTTCCCCAGTATTTTTAAGTCCCACGTAATGGCACGCCTACTGCCATAGAGGTCAAATCTAAGTACTAATGGAAAATCTGAACATGTAATAAGGGCAAGTAAAATGGGCATACAATCTAAACTCCGGACTGTCGCTGGTAAACTCCTAGAAGAACACTTAATGGAAACCCTGGAAATCTGATGGCTTAGGTAACCTGGTAGAATTTTAGATCCTCCAAGAAAAATGCCGTATTTGCTCGTACTTCTACAGCTAACACAATTATTTTTCATCTTTCCAGGCCAAGCCGGCTATTCCGCCTACAAATACGTCCCATACGGCCCCGTGGTTGAGGTCCTGCCGTACCTGTCCCGACGAGCCAACGAGAACCGGGGCTTCCTCAAGAAGATCAAGAAGGAGAAGAAGTTAATCCTCAAAGAAATCGTCCGCCGGGTCGTCACCGGCCAAATGTTCTACAAACCGGTTGGGCACTACACACCAGTGTAAATACACCTTAAGTCCATGTGTTATTGTCTAATTTACTTTGCGGGATGTACGGAGATGCCATTTGACGCGGCGTTGTGTGAGTAGACTTCTAGTCGCTGTTGATGCGTTAATGCGGGGTGTTTGCTTGGAGCGAGTCGACGTCATTAATCGATACAAGGATTCGAACCACTACGGAACTCGATTGACATTCTATCGATATAATCGCGTCGAGTCCCATCCTTGGTATACTCCAGTCGCTTTAGCATGGCAATAGCGGTCATTGCCCTTTCTCTGATATCTCTTCGTAGAAACCCTTCAAACTTCCACCAACTATGTATGGTTTTTCATTATTGGAACATGTTGAAGATCACGATAGATATTGATTCAGGTCGTTATTTCAGTTTTTGAAAAAGAATGCTAGAAAATGTAGGTGGGTCAATGACCGCTATTGCAACGCTAAAGCGACTCTGGTATAGTAGTTTGTCTGTGATTGATTGTTACTAAGTCGGTTGTCTAGGAACTATTTCCTTAAAACCTATTTCGAACAGATATATTTCTAATAAGAACACAAAGTTTGTGTAGGTAAACATTAAAACTATTATAGGTAATTTAATCGAGTTTGATAAATATAACTCAGGTATCATAATCTTGTCATTAAAGTTAAAGAGGATGTAATTATTATCAATTAATTAGGTTTATTTATCGGGCTCTTTGAATACCAAATTGTTAAGCTTAGAAATTATCATTTGAAAGAGGTTTTATGAACCGTTTGGAAGAAGGAGGTTGCCAGACTGTGGCGGAAAAAAGAAAATATAAAAAATTGGCATAAAAAAAATAAAAAAAAATCTAAATTATTCAAGATTATGAACTACATAACATGTACATAAGTTTGTATGTAGCATCTGGTATGCTACGTCAATGGTAAAGGTTCTGAATTCGTGTTTAAACGCCAAAGTTAAACTTGAATTTGTAGGTGCCTATATTTATTTCAAGATGCAAAATGTTTGCGAATCCATTGATAACCACAAAATGTACTTACTATATCTTGTATTTATTAATAATATTAAACAAACAGGAGTTGTACATATTTGTATAATCTTGATCAAATATACTGTCAGCGTTGTTAATATCTACCTGATATTGTACAGAGAGGCAATCCAATGAAAAGTTGTGAACAGAAAGAAACGGTTACACAATGGCCCACTTGCAATCAAGCTGGTCTGGGTTGAAGAGGGCCTTGTGATCTTTCGTCTCTCTCTATTGACCACACTCTTCATTCTTCATTTGGCGCTAGCTCTTGTGTATAATCTACCTCTTTACCCGTTGACATTATCTGTCATAAAATTCGCTGATAATAAACAGAACTAGTCTATGATTTTGACATAACTGATGGCAACACCGACAACAATTTTCTTAAACGAATGAAAAGTAACAAAATGGCGAACAGTATTGATTGTTTATGCTTCTTGCAGTATTTTATTTATTAACGTACGTATATTATTTTGTCGACGCTTATATCTGTAGTATTAAAAATCGAACTTAGATCGCTGTTTATAAAATGTAGGATGTTAAAATATTTAAAAATAACGATAAAATATCGAATGTGTTGCGGTCGTTGTGTAAAATTAGGAATGCAATGAAATATTTAGTTCATGGGACAGGATTCTACAAAACAAAACATAATTGGACCGTGTTATGCAGAAGGCAGCCATGTCGGGAAAAGTACAAACAGAGTTATAAGCATTTTCCTGTCGATGGGTGCATCATGGATGCATGACATGGCTGCATTTGACGGCTCATATCTCCGTGATAAATAGAGATATCGACATGGCTTTTTATCCAAAAAATCTTGTATGTCGAAATTAGTGCCATATGGCTGTTTTCTGCATAACTAGGTCCAATTAATAATCTGATTAGTATTAGTTTAGTAACTGAAAAAAATATAAACATGAAAACTGCATTATTGAGGGAAGAGACTTCAAGATTCTTTTCGGAGAAATATAAATCGAAATAAGGGCTCTTTTTCTCTAAATTGTATCGCGCGTGTTATGGATGTTTGAAACGGAAGCGAGCAATGCCGTAATATTCATCCGTTTGGCTAGCATTTACACAATATTTATGACAGCCAAAAGATGGTAAATATACTCCGAAAACACTTAGAAAACTAGTCATTCCAACTAGTTTACTATGAGAAGCACGCTTGAATATAGTAAAGCGATGAAATAATGCATTTTCATAGTTCCACGCGTACTTTTCTTAAGTTATAATCAAGTTTACTGTTATTTATTGTGTAATATAGGTAGCCCCCATGTTTTGTTCGACACTCCGGGTTATTGCAGTTGTCCTACGATCATCTATGTGTGTAAACACGTACTTTTATTAAGACTTACCTGTTTATAACTCGCCTAACATTGTATTTTAGCTGCGGTATCGTATGTAAACTTATTTGAATGCCAAAACAATTGATAAAATTATAAGTTTTTATATTTAAATAAGGAACAGGAATCAATGGATCTATAATGTCCGTTATTTTGAACAGTTCCATCGATTTTACCAAATAACAGCTAAATAAAACACAATATAATATAGAAGAATTCTTGTATGTATTCGTTTTGTGAGTTATACCGTAGCTACGCTCAGTTCCTACAATTAAGTTAGGTACTTATAATCAAGTCCTATGTTTATAACACATGCCGACGTCTTTTTCCGAAAGTTAGTTGCGCAGTGTCATTAAACGTTGTACGGTGTCAAAATCCTGACATTATACAACTAAAACAAATATTTTGTTGAATTAGTGTTAGTGTAATCAGCGTGCATTCATTTTAAAAATGGAATGCGTGTAGATTTTAGTTCTGAAATTGTGTTTTGTTTTTGTAAACGTTTATTTCGTCCACGATTTTATTTATTAATTTGTAAACATTATAGTTTAAAATCCCTTTGCGCTAATTAATTATTATTGTGATGCTATTTTTAGATTATTTTACGGATAGACTTTTAATAAAGACAAAACTTGTTTTGATACGTTTCTTTTATTTTGATTTTTCCTCTTTTGTAACCTTCTATTCAGTTACTTTATTTTGTGGCGAGAAATAGCTGACATGTCGTGTGGGTGATTGAAGAGTTGAAAAAATATGATAAATAATATAGTTACAAATTTATGATAACCAGTAGACGATTTAATGTAAAAGAAGTAACTGATATAGCACGCGATGTAACTAAAATGTCCACAAATAACGACCTATTGTAATAGGCGCTTCTTTAAAGCTTTTAACTTCAGCATTACTTGTTTAGATGTCAATTAAGTATTTAAAAATAATGAATGTTTTTAGATGTATCGTTTTTAAAAAGAAATAAAAAGCACACGAGTGCTTGCAATGTCATTAAAAAACTGATATTAGACTGAAGTTGATATTTTGTTGATGTTTAAATTACTTATACAATAATATGAAACTTGAAACGCCGATGTCCAATTGAAAAAGAATATAGCAGGTACCTGGAGATAAATTGCTGAATCGAAATCTTTTTTGTACGTTTTGGTCAGATAGAAATAAAAATCGATTATTGCAGACAATAATAGTATGATATAATATGTGTTTTAGTATTTCTATACTTATCATAAATGAAAGACAAAGATGATTTCTGCAATCAATTATTATCATTAATTAATTTGTTTGCTTGTTCCATCTTACTTAACCTGCGAAGGATTACCGCTTTGCGATACCTACATGGAACATACCTACGGCTTTTACACTACGTTTAAATTACTGCAATACCTACACGAATATACTGCACTACAAAAATATTAATAGATAATGCAACACTCGGTAACTATAACAAGTTCACACAGAGCAGCAACTAGAAAGAGATGTATGTAGTATCCAAATAAATATTAGTAGTTCTGCGAACAGTAGACCTCGCGAGCACAAACTTTTTGCAACAATTAATATACTTGTAAAGTTATTTAAAACGGGATTTTTACCATGTTTTTTCATCACATCTTCACCAAATTTTTATGAGACCAACTTAAAAGTCTACCTTTCAAATAAAAAAAGAAATTGAATCTCATAAGGCGGAGATATCCAGTAGCCCCCTTTTTGGAGGAAGTAAGTACCTACTCCTCCAATAAAAAATCCCTGACGACAAAAAATTCTATAAAATCGTAAAACCTGTATACCAAGTTTCGTCCAGATCGGTTGTAAGATACGACCTGTAGGGAGTAGCAACAAACTGACAGACGAAAGCAAATTTTGCCAGACTTGAAGCACAGACGCTTTGCTCTCTCGGTCAATAAAAGCAGTTTTAATTAATGGGAAAATGCCATTTCCTATATTTGATTGAAGAAATGATCCTTGTCGTTAGTGCTATGTACCTACTATTATATTGTAACGAATGTAATGTACCCTGTTTCGTGGTCGTCAAATTGAAAAAAAAAGAGCAAGACATTTAGAAGTTCTTCCTAAGTTACTTTACGTCACTCTGTAGAATTGACATTGTAATGTCGAATTCGACAATGTTTACTCTGAATACTGACTAGTGGTGTCAAATTCTACAGTTAATAAATAGCTTTCTTGTGGAAGAATACGTGTGACCATTATTTTATTGATTTGTACACCAACACAAAGTTTTGGAGAAATGACGACGATGTGACGGGGTTCCTGTCTTAGACAACATTGGAAAAATAAAAATAATGTGTTAATGTTGATGATGTGTGTTTTATTTACATAATATACTAGAAATAACAAACGACTAAAAAGAGGTATATTATGATTACTTCTGAGATGGCCCTCAATCCTTGAAAATCAACCAAAAATTGAATATATCGTAGGTACTTGTATACTTCTGTTTAAGGACATGGATGAGTACGTAAAAACTACAGAACGAGACCTGCCAAGATCTTTACATGGCATGGATGTAATTTCGTTTAAATAGGTATCTTAGAAGAAATAAGTGTGCAACAGGTTTCAAGTAAATGGAAAAACATTTTTCAGAGGAGCTCGTGGCTAAGTAATAACAGCCGCACGGGTCGATCCATCAGGTTAAGCTACGCTTGCCGGGGTTGGTCTGTGGATGGGTGACCAACTTTACATACCGAGACTGGTCCCGGCTGTCGTTACGGGTCGTCAGAAGCCTGAAAGTCTGACACAAGGGGTATTACCCAGTAACTGGGTAGTAGAGATCAGATAGGCAGTCGCTCCATGTAAAATACTGGTATTCAGCTGCATCCGATTAGACTGGAAGCCGACTTTCCGATTAGATTGGGAAAAGGCTAAGCAGATTGATTGGACAAACATTTTTCAAAAAATTAAACCGACGAAAAAAAACTGAAAAGTGAAAAATAAAAACCTTTTAGTCTAACTAAACTCCTAAATAAATTTAAGTTACTAATTTTGAGTCGGCGCCAAACAAACATTCAACGAAGATCTATCAAGCTATTATACCATTTTATTAGGTTGGGGAAAAAGTCTTTTCGCATTATAGTATGTATGAACTTGTAATAAAATCTCTTTGGCTATACTATTTGTATCTGGCTGGTTTTGGTATCATTGAAAGTTTAAATTTTAAAGAACATAATTCCAAATTCAAATTAGGAAAATGTGTGCTTTTCATTTGTTTTTCGTACCGTCAAGATGAGTGAATCTAATGAAGAAATTCGATACATTTTAAAATTTTACTGCAAAAATGGTAAAAATGCAACGCAAGCCGCGAAAAAAATTTGCGATGTTTATGGACCTAGTGTAGTGTCTGTGAGAGTAGCACAAATTTGGTTTAAGTGTTTTCAATCCGGAAATTTTGATGTCAAAGGTGCACGTCGCTCTGGTCGCCCTATTACGGATAAAATGGATGCCATTTTTGAAAAAGTGGAGCAAGATCGGCATATCAGTAGTTACGACGTAGCTGAAGAACTGGAAATTGACCACAAAACAGTTTTGGCGCATTTGAAAAAAACTGGGTACACAAAAAAGCTCGACATTTGGGTACCTCACGAGCTCACTGAAAGAAACCTAATGAACCGTGTACTCATTTGTGATTCTTTATTACGACGTAATGAAACCGAACCATTGTTGAAGAAGCTGATAACTGGTGATGAAAAGTGGATCACGTATGACAAGAACGTGCGAAAAAGGTCGTGGTCAAAGGCCGGTCAGGCTCCACAGACTGTGGCGAAACCCGGGTTAACTCGCAACAAGGTGATGCTGTGTGTGTGGTGGGATTGGAAGGGCATTATTCATTATGAGCTGTTACCACCAGGCAGGACCATCGATTCTGAACTCTACTGCGAACAACTGATGAGATTAAAACAAGAAGTTGAGAGAAAGCGGCCGGAATTAATCAACAGAAGGGGTGTGGTTTTTCATCATGATAACGCTAGACCTCACACATCTTTAGCCACTCAGCAAAAATTAAGAGAGTTTGGCTGGGAGGTGTTAATGCATCCGCCGTATAGTCCTGACCTTGCACCTTCAGATTTCCACCTGTTTCGGTCTCTTCAGAATTCTTTAGGCAGAGTCAGGTTAACATCACGAGAGGACTGCCAAAACCACTTGTCGCGGTATTTTGACCAGAAGTCCCAAAATTTCTATAGCAATGGGATCATGTCCCTACCTACAAGATGGCAAAAAGTTATCGAACAAAATGGTACGTAGGTACATACTTTAGTTAAATGTAAATAAACTATATTAAAAAAATGTTTTGAATTTTCTTAAAAAATGCGAAGAAACTTTACGTAACTTATTACGGAACTTTACGCTTTACGTAAGTAATTTATTTGCTTCTTTGTTTATTTGGCGCCTTTTTTTCGGTTTAAGTTTTTGAAAAAAAGTTTTTTATTTTTCGCTTTTCAGTTACTTACCTTTTCGTCGATTTATTGTTGTGGCTAATATTCTACTACCTACCTAATTTTTTTGATTACTATTATAAAATACTTAGACCCACTTCCTCCATACCATATTCCTCATAGTTAGTTTGATCTTTTGTTAAAACGTTAACGGGACATTAACGATATGCGAGTGTTAAACCATGCGCTAATCCATGATTAAATGTCGGAACGTAAATACTATTAGGTAACATCGATGTTTATTAATGGATGATTTACTAATGTCCGATTATGAACAGTGTGGTAAAATTGACCCTTAGTTACCTTGGCCAAAGGTACGTATATATTGAGGTAACATTTAGTCTTTGTTAAAAAAATAGGTCCACCATGTCAAAAGACGGTTGGTTGGTGATTGACGCGGCTGTAGGAGTTTAAAAACAACGATACGTTGTTTCGAGGTGTAAATATTGTTCTCTTTGGCGACATCACGCAACTGCCCCCGGTAAAAGGACATTGGTGCTTGGCACAGCCACCATGGAATGCTGCAGAAGTTAATTTATGGCACGCATTTTCTTTCTGCGAATTAACCATTAACATGAGGCAACGTAATGACAT
Organism: Dicycla oo; assembly: GCA_948252095.1. Lineage (NCBI taxonomy): Eukaryota > Metazoa > Arthropoda > Insecta > Lepidoptera > Noctuidae > Dicycla > Dicycla oo. The sequence goes on along the minus strand of OX411729.1, from coordinate 25,213,776 downwards.
CGAATTCGTTGACTAGTTAAAAAATCTACGCGTAGGCGAATTGACAACAGGCTAACTGGAACTGCTCTGTCAGAGGCGAAGGGTGGCTTTAGGTGAAGAGTTCAAGGATGGTGTTGTGGTTCGAATATTCCCTACCGTCAAGCAGGTTGACGAGTACGATAATGAAATGACAGCTATGAATTCAAAACACCATCGCATTATACAATTCGTTCCATAAATGAGTCTCGTGAAGTTGCTACCTATGGAACGAAACCTTCAGATAATGTACACCACATTATCTGAAGGTTTTTTTTTATCTGAGGTAAAATTAGCTACCGAATCCCTTGTTATACTGAGACACATACAGTAGTAACATATCAGTATCTGAGGGCTTCGTCAACGGAAAAAAATTAAATGGCCATCACTGCGCAGGGAGGACTCGAGGAGGGAGAATTACTGGATTGCATTTTAGTAAAATTTGACGATGAAAGCATAGGAAGCAGTCTGAAAGATAGAGATGATTGTGTTGCTTACCTCCAGTAGTTGCAACTTTTCTAGGTACGAAGGGTTATGGTGATATTGAGCGTAGGATGTTGCCGATAATTTTGTGCTGGGCCGTCACGGTACACAAATTACAAGGAACGACACTTGATAAAGCTGTGATCGACCTCGGTAAAAATATCTTCGCCAAAGGCCAGGCATATGTGGCACTGAGTAGAGTAAAAACACTCGAGGAATTGGTTTATCTGTTTTAGAACCAAATAAGGTATAAAACAAACCTCATGATGAACGAGCTTTGGCCGAAATGCAGAGGCTGCGAGGTCTACTTACAAATCAGCAGTAGGCTCGAATACTGGTTCTTATAACAACCCTGAAATATAGGGAGTAAGTACAGACGCCAGCAGGTCAAGCTACCCGAAACTGTCAAATCTTCCCAATCAACCTTGAACCTAATGCTGTAGCGATAAAGTTGAAAATCTATTAAAGAAATTTTACAGATTGTAGTAGCTTGATGTGCAGACGTCTGTACCTACATTATTTAAAAAAAATATTTTTAAGCCGATAGACTATGATTTTATTTAGGGGTATCGTATTACCCAGTAACTGGGTTGTGGCGGTTAGATAGGCAGTCGCTTCATGTAAAATACTGGTCATAACATACTGGTGGTAAACAGCTGCATCCGGTTAGACTGGAAGCCGACCCCAACATAGTTGGGAAAAGGCTAGGCAGATGATGATGATGCAACGATTTTATTTCTCATGAAACTTGCATTCATTGTTATATTCCTCCGATTTCCGAAATTAAAGACTTTTCAATTTGTAGTGTTTTTTTTTTTTTGGAAGTCGGATGTTTGCTTTTTGTTGTGAAAGTTTTTATTTTCACTTTTTAGGTGGTGGTACAGACGCCAGCACATCAAGCTACTACAATCTGTCAAATTTCTTTAATCGATTTTTAACTTTATCGCTAAAGCATTAGGTTCAAGGTTGATTGGGAAAATTTGACAGTTTCGAGTAGCTTGATGTGCTGGCGTCTGTACCTAACCCCACACAAATTCGAATTCCACGACCTGCAAAATAGATTAGAACATCATCCACATAAACTAAGTGGGAAATATAGTATTATTGCAGCTAACTCAAAAACTATCCAAGCAAAGATAATAAATTTTACATGAGACCAATTTCGAGGTATACCCTCCCGAATAAAACAAAATTCTTTGAAATCGGACTACTCTATATAAAGTTATGCGTGGTCATACATAAAAAAAAATAAAAAAAATATACTTGTCGAATTGAGAACCTCCTCCTTGTTTTTCGTCGGTTAATGAAATGAATAATAAATTAAATTCAGTCAACAATTATTTATTCTCATATTTTCGTCGTAAACACAGCTTTATCCTAACACTCACATCCAACATCGTTTTTTTTACTTATCGCGTATCCAAATAATATTGTCTGATCATTTTATGACATTTAATAACCAACATAAGTTTACATTAACTTAATTTGACAAATTGACGTCGACGTCAATTAGTTTACAAAGTAATAATATTGTTACTTGAACTTGGTCGAATTGATTATTTCATGTAATTGAATTACTTAATTGCCTCCTGAATTACGAAGGTGACAAGATGATAATCTTGTTGCCTGCTTTAGACAGGCTAGTTTGGGAAATATTACTGTTTTGCCTTCAAAGTGGCAAACAAATGATTGATCAGGTTAATAAGATCATTGTTTTTCCTACAAAAACATTACTTTGCTTATTATAACTACCTACCAGTGCTTAAAAATAAAACATAAGTAGTTATAAATCGTCCAGTTTTCTTTTTTTTTTAACTTTGTTTATGCGACAGTGAAGTTTTGACTATGTTTGGTCTTGCATCATAGCGTCAATTCTGTCTTTACTTAAAATATTGCGTCAAAATTTTCGTTTATTACCTGTGGTCCCTTTCGTAGTCCCTGGAAGGAACCACGAGGAATTTAGTTACCCGTGGTCCCTCCGAGAAATACAATACTTACCGCTGAATTAAAATGATAGTCTCGAAAAAAATATTCACGACAATAGCAAATATACCTATAGAATTGCCGTCGTTTGGTCTGATTCCCGAAATCAGATCAAACCAAGAGAGATGTATGGTTATAATTATGAAAATACCTACATATTTGATATTGTCGCGAATCATATTTTCGAAACTACCATATTAATTCGGCGGCATTGTGTTTGTTAGACGGACCACGGGTAATAAATGAAAATTTTCTGTCTACTGATTACGTATTTTGACAGTTAATAAAAGATATCAATAGTTACACATATAGTCGTTTAGCCGTTTTCTAATAGAATCATCGTCATTATGAGAACGAAAACCAGCATTCTTATACAGCGCTGAACCGTTTGTACAGAGAAACATGATGTCACATAAACGCAGCCATCCTAAGTTCAAACCCAATCAGTCTAATAACATATCAACGACTTTATCCTAAACATTTATAAAACATTGACTTTAAGAGTAGTGAACAGTCAGTCAAGGATTTAATAGGTAGGTATTAAAATAATATATTTTTTTATAAAACAAAATAGGTTTAGGTCCTTATGTCATAGTTTAATATTGTGGTTTGTACGGTCGTGGCTTAGAAAGTCTAGGCAGAGATCGCAATCAGGTTGTAATTAAGAACTAGCTGAGACATAACCTGGTGAGTTTGAGCTGGCCAAACTGCGCAGTTTCGTAATGTCATTTTTTTTTAATTGACATTAGGTAACTACTATATTATGGTCATCTCCTGCCAACAGTAAATATTGTACTAGTAAGTACCTACCGTAACCTTCCATAAGTCACGGCCAGCTTATGGCGTAAGATAATAGATATTATTCATGATTCACCAAATATGAAAGTAGAGACTACAACTTTTTGTATACAGGAAAAGTTTTTAGGCAGTGCCCAAATTTTCACAGGGTGTTCTAACCGTGGATATGAACAACTTTCAGTACGGGACCAACTCTAAAATCACATAAAAACATCTGCTGTTTCATACAAAAGTTCAATAAGTACTCGACCTAAATATTGTGTATGAATGTAATTTTCTTTTCGTGATTTGAAAGTTGTACCCTTAGTGAAAGTTGTTCATATTGAATTTAATTTGATAGATAGAACACCATGTAAAATTTACGCAATGCTTAAAAACTTTTCCTGTGTACATCTTGATCAATAAACGGAAAATTCAAAAACATAAACTAAGAATATGCCCAGCATATAAAACTCATTAAAAAACCTATTTTACGCCACAAGAACATTCACTAAATAGTTATCAAGAAGTAGAAATGTAAATAGATCTCACTCGTTTATAGAACAGTTAGTGTTTTTGAAAAGTAGACAAATAGTCTGTTTGACAGTGTAATGTCGTAATGTCAGTAAACTGCATTGTCCAGTGTCACAACATCGTTATATTTGGTACATCCAGCGATGTATACTTATTGAAAACTACGTCAACACGTCGCGACGTTTTCTGAAAACGTCGGCAACGTTCACACGTCGTGACGTTTTATAAAACGATCGTTCACACGCCAGCGACGTTAACTGATGACGTGGCAGGCCACGTCGTGGACGTCAGCCTCGTCGACGTCGTCTGACGTCGTCGGTGCCAGCGCCGCCAGTTGCGTCGCTGTTGGTCTTCGCTAGGATCTTGGGCGGTTCGCGTCCCCTGTAAAACAGAAAGTCTAAAAATTAATTGCTTTGTCAACAAACGAGTAAATGATAAATTAAACTTTAAACTAGATGAGGTCGGTGTTTGCTATCTGACTACTTACTATCTTTGGATAGTTACTACTGAGTATCTTTAGATACATTGTTGTACATATACTAGGATTATCAGTTTTGTAGTATATTTTCTCCAAAAAGATCAGTGATCACTGAAGTAAGTACAGTTAATCCCGCACATCAGTGCTAACACTTGCACTACGAAAATCATCCTTGCTGCTACGAAATAAAGGCGCTGTCAAAGTCAAATTGTTACCACTGTTGTGCAGCTGAATTTACCGTCCACACATACTGTAGGTACCTCGATAACACTGATTATAATTTTTTGTCTGCTTCGTTGGTCCAGTGGTCGTAAGCGCTACTGCTGAGCATGAGGTCCTGGATTCGACGGTCGGGCAAACTGTTATCTTCTATCTGAAATTTCTCAGTAGCAGTCTGGAGTCTGGATTTGTGCCCGGTTGATGTTATAATTTATTAGGTGCTACGACAAAAGCGAGTCTACACGCCTCATAAATAAAAGACATTTTCACAATCCTATTTTGACACAATTAACCAGAAAAAAATCACAACATGTTACTCGGCTAACCTCTGCGCAACCGTAGCTCCAGCATGGTGTGCGTCACCAGTGCAGCGAGTAGGGCTGCCGCCAAGCCTGCCAGTTGTGTGCGCACGCACAGCAGCTGTCGCGCGATGCAGGCGAGTGCCAACCCCGAGTGTCGCGCCGCAAGGATCATTGACCACGCGCCCCGCCACCCGGGGCCTCCTATGCAGATGCCAGACTGGGGGAAGAAAAGCTGTCTTTAGCATGGAAAACAGAAGATAAACGGCCGCACTACTGCTAAGGAGTGGAACTCCATGATCAAGTTTGTACTTCCTACTAGGTATAACTTCGCCCAGGTTTAGCTATCAAGAAACGTAGACCCGGTCTTGAAGTGTCACGTCACAGCATCATTGTTTACCATGATCAATGCAGCAACGTTATAGGTAAGTATGGATTTAATCGAAGAACTGCTGTGGAGTTTGTTGCGCCACTTCTTCTACCCAGCTGAAGCACTAGGAAGTGGTGCATGGACCTTTTGACATTCAAAAAGTGCTGATTCTCAGCCTAATTTGAATAAAGGACTTTTGATTTTGAACTTCCAAAAGTTTATACCTGCAGTACATCCCAGAGTGCAGCACAAGCGCCCCAGGCAGCTGCTGCCAGTGCAGGAAGCGCTAGATCTGTCTTAGCGGCTCTCCAGCGCAGTAGGGCGAGCACAAGCGACGCGTGCGCTGCGCCACCTCCTGCAGCGAGGGCACCGCGCCTGCCACGTGCTGCCGCCATAGAGAGGGTACCTGCAGCTAGTGCTTGCAGGACTCCTGTTCCGCAGAGAGAGCGCCAGGCACACCACCATCCGTCCACGCATACTCCGTACCACTGAAATTAATCGTTTGTCTTTGTATTATTTCGATACTTAATTGAGATCGATCTCTCTATCTATTCGTGTATTTCTATAATTCTATGTCAATACCCGTAATGCGACTAATTTCATAAAGACGGAACACGGTTAGGCACATGTGAAGCAAAAAGTTGATTTCTTGTAGGTAGGCTACTTTCTTAACGGCAAATTGTTTTTTTTTCTCCCTTGCCTCCCTTTTTATTACAGTCCTCTTTCACACTCCTGGGCAATGGCCTCCCTCGATCGTCTCGACATTATTTATGTCAATTTTTAGGTCTGTACCCACTGCTTCCATTTTTAATATTTGTACTGTATGTACTCGTAGTTTAGGCAAATACCTTAATATACGACGTATAAATAAATCCCTGTTGGAGTCCTATGAACAGGCCCATGGGCATCCCGAGCACGGCCCGAGGGTCAACGAAGACGGAGCGCGCATCAGGCGGCGGCGCGGGCGCCGTAGGTGCGCCATACACGCCTATCCCCACCGACAGTAGAGCCAGGAATGCCCACATGGCCACCAATAGCATCCTGCCGTCAGCGTCCAGCACTGTGCCTGATAGGGTTTGCATGTCTGGACAGCCGGCGGCGCCGCAGGTGCGCTCCTGAAAAAAGTAGTTTAAGATAAAGGTGAGTGTTATGTGATCTCACTTTAAAACAAATACGACGAGAACATAAATTATGACTACGGTAGCAAGCAGGCTAGAATGTGCCTTTTAAATGAACCACTACAAGTACAAGATTTCTATCTTGCGAGAGTGATGTTACGAACTCTGTAAATCAATTTTTACCAACATAGTATCAAGGAGGAGCTTGTGGCTAAGTAATAACAGCCGCACGGGTCGATCCATCAGGTTAAGCTACGCTTGCCGGGGTTGGTCCGTAGATGGGTGCCCATCTTTACATACCGAGGCTCCTCCGTGCCTCGGAAAGCACGTTAAGCCGTTGTTCCCGGCTGTCATTCGTGAATCTTTGACAGTCGTTACGGGTCGTCAGAAGCCCGAAAGTTTGGCAATCAGTATTACCAAGGGGTATCGTATTACCCAATAACTGGGTTGTGGAGGTCAGATAGGCAGTCGCTCTATGTAAAATACTGGTATTCAGCTGCATCCTGTTAGACTGGAAGCCGACCCGAAAAGGCTAGGCAGATTGATAGTAGTATCAAAGTAAGTAAAACTGTTGTTAACTTTATGAGTATATAAGTTACTTGACAATACTTGATTTATTATTAAACACTACTGCAAAAGTAGTAATTACCTCATAATCGTCTTCTAAGAGGTATTCTTCAGGCGGTGGCCATCTTGGTACAGATATATTCATCGGCACCGGAGTGACAGGTTTGGAGACCTCCTCAGACCATATCAGTAGGGCAAAACCCAATAGCAGGGATCCACACACCAGTCCTAGGTCCTGGGCAGCTCTTAAAGCTCTCACTGCTCTTCTGAGAGCCACCTTTCTTCTAGCCTCATCGCCCGCAGCTTGGGCTAAGGATGTCGCTGACGCAGATAAGGCCAGAGACATCGGCGACAGCGTTACACCGCAGATTCCGTATAATGCTAAAAGAACAGGGAGTGGAGTCTCCACAGTGTGAGCAGTTAACAGCACACAGACTAGGGTGTGTGCGATCGCTATAACTAGTCTCGTTCCAGTCTTTTGGAGTATAAGCGGCGAGAATGGAGCAACTACAGCTGCTGCCGTGTGCATGATTGACAGCGGCATGGCTCCAGCTTCTGCGCCAGCGAACGCTGTGAAGGGCAGTAAGGCAGTCGCACAGAGTCCACTGGAGATGCATAGTAACGTAAACCGGTTGACGAGTGGTTTGGGCAGCTTCGGGGGTTGTCGGGCGAGCAGTCGCCGAACTGACGCCGCTCCGACTGATGATGCTGCCGAGTCCCGGCGGCGAGGTCCGATGCAAGACCCCGGCACTCGGATCGGAGTTTTCTGCTTCTTCCAAGGCCATTCTTTCTTGTATATTGTGCTCACTGGGATCTGTGTACAAACATTTCAGGTCACATAAAGAATCCTTGGAAGCTAAACACGGTTATATTCTAGTTATCGTTTAATGTACCGGTGTAAGGATAGTCCGGTGGCGGTGCGGGTCGGATACGGTCCGCACGGCGGCGCGGACGGGCGCCGGACGCGACCGCTCCGTAAGGTCCGGTAGGCTGCCCATGCGCAGGCACCAGCTACACGCTGGCGAGCATATCCTGTTTCATATCCTAGCCAGAAAAATATAAAAAAAATTAAATTACTGCCTGATTGATAACGCACAGCCTAAACCTAAGGTCTAGAAGCCTGAAATTTTTCACAATAGTTCCTTATACAAAGAAGGTGAGGTTATTAAGTGAGGTTTTTGAAAGTTAAATAGGGGATGAAAGTTTGTATGGAAGTTCGACCATTTTGTCGATGGGAAATCCCATCAATTGTATTAAATTCATTCGATGTTCTTGTTCTGCTCAACTGTCAGGAGAAATATATGGCATAAAATAGTACTTGTAGTTTATAATATCTACCGAATGGCGATGAAGTCCTACGAATCCTCCTACGTGACGTTCTTTGAACACAAACAATAAAAAAAAACTATTTTACAAAAATAAAACAACCGACTTGCAAAAAAAATAAACACTACAAAGTTTAGGAAGTCAGTGTCTTTGGTTTTGTATTTTCGTTCTTTGCTACCGACTTTCGAAATTATAGTTATTTTTCATGAACTACACTGTTTTTTTTGGAAGTATGTTGTTTTTTTTTTGTCAAAATTTATTATTTTTCTCTCGTTAGGGTTCCGTACATAAATTGGAAAGAAAATTTAAAAAATAGTTTTGCAAACTGTACCCGTGTGATATATCAAATGAAAGAGCTTACTGTAAGGATCTCAAATTTATATATTTCTTATGAAATTAAAATAAATTGTTTTAAAGTTATTTATGAATATAGACGAAAATTTACCATTCCCTTTATTTCTGAAACTACTGAGCCTAAAATTTTGGAAAAATGACAGAAAATAGAATAGATACCTATAGATTACAGGAAAACTTATAAGAAGTCTATGGTCTTAAAATAACGTGCTAAATTTCTCAATATTGTGTACTCAAAACTTACATTTGCAGTTGGAATGTATGGGAGAACATGTTTTTCAACTACAATGTTAAGTTTGTTCTTGGGGTAAATTCATCCCAACTATGGAATCCTTCATTGTGCGTGGTCCGACACGCACTTGGCCAGTTTTTTAGTATTTGTGGTAACCTCCCCGCACAAATGCGAATACTACCTGCTATGTAAATTACAGTGACAAGAAGTTATTATAACATCATCCACATAGACTATGTGGGAAAAATACGTTTACGTATTTACATATTACCCAAGCAAATTTAATAAAATTTATAAGGGACCACCAAAAAAAAAAAAAACTATAGAATTTTCTAAATCGATCCAGCCGTGTTCGAGTAACCGAGGAACATATAAAAAAAAAGATTTCGACGAACTGAGAGGCAATTCCTTTTTTTGAAGTTGGTGTTACTAACATTCTAGTCGCTGTACCTTTATTTTTGTTTTAATTTTTAACAACATCATGTATGTGCATTGATGCCCATGGCCGGCGAATATATTCGTAATAGTTCAAACGTTGGCAAAGTTTCGCAGAACTCTGCGAAACTTTGCAGACTTTATTGTACGTATTAATGAGAGAGTAGGTGGTGTTTGGGATTCAACAGTTTATTTTGCATATGATTGATATGTAGTCAGGTCTGCTTTTAATATTTTTGTGAAGTTTGTTACAGGCAGAAAGAATGAAAATCTGGCGGACTCTGAGAACTCTCGTTTCACGAAAGAGTAAGTAACTAGAGAACCGGTAGGGCTTCTTAACCTTTCATATGCCGGGAACGTAGGTCTGCGCGATTTTAGCTGTACTCGATAAAACACCTAATTACATTAATGTAATTAGGTGTTTTTTCGAGTGGCGCACTCGCATAAAAAAATGGTGCGCAGACCTGCGTTCCGGCATTCGAAGGGTTAAAAGTTACTTTAAGAAGCGCTCTTTTATGCTTGTTCTACTTCAATCAAGTAGGTCTTTCACGCAATACCCGACATGCGGATGCAATACTGAATTATGGATTGGCATAGCACTAGGTAAACTTGTTGTTGTCTCGTGGTTTACGAATAGTGTGGATGAGTTTTTTTTATTATGCCAGAAAGGTTGGTTACATGTTGCTTAAATGTTAGGTGTTCGTCGATAAGTAAACCGCGATAAAGAGGAGGACAGTCACAAGGGGAAGTAGAAATGCTAGAAGAGCAGTGATGCAGTTTGAGTTGTAGGTGTTCCGCAGGGTTTGAAGCGGCGGTTTTGGAGAAAACAACATATTTAGTGTTTTACTGCTCTTTATAATATGAATTCAGAAATCATTCTTCATTGAAAGTTTCAGTTAGTGAATTGCTTTCATCGAATTTATAGTCCTTGAATTTGGATGAAAGTGGACAAAATCAATAATAAGAAATAGGTACGGAACCAACACATAAACGACTGATTTATCTACTAGGGGAGCGAATTCGACTATAATCGTGAAATTGTTATCGTTTGATATTTAACCAAACATCACAAGTATTGGGTTGGTAGGAAAGTCTTGCGACACAAACAACACTTTCTTTAAATAAACATAATATTTTATTAAGATCGTATTAATTACTGATATACTCTCCTTCTTCATCTACAACTCTTGACCAACGCCCCGGTAAACTTTGAATCCTATCCATCCAAAACTCCTTTGGTTTTTAATCAAAAAACTCTTCTAGCGTATTTTGAAGGTCTGTTTGGTCATCAAACTGTTTATCGCGTAAATAATTTTTCAAAGGCCGATACAAATGGTAAGCAAACGGAGCTAAGTCTGGTGAGTATGGTGGATGGGGTAAGACTTCCCAACCTAGCTCTGAAATAGTTTGTTTAACTAATTTAGCTATGTGTGGCCGAGCGTTATCATGAAGAAGACGAACATGTAAACGTTTTCGCTGTTTTTGTTTAGTAATTGTAGACAGATTTCGTAGTTGTGACGAGTAGGTCTCTGCGTTTATTGTAGTGTTAGGCGGAAGGAGTTCGTAGAACAGCATGCCCTTAGAATCCCACCAACAACAGAATAAAACTTTTTTCTCAGCATGGGTTGGTTTGGGAGTTGGTTTTGGTTTCTCGTCTTGAGGTAGCCACTGGCGCTTCCTTGTATGGTTAACATACAATACCCAGCTTTCGTCTCCAGTAACTATTTCACTGAGAAAATCCTTTCTGTGTGGATGAAGCAACAATGAAAGGCAAATAGAAACTCGCGTCGCCTTGTTGGACTTACTGAGTTCGTGGGGTATCCAAGATGATAAGACTTTTCTGTAACCATATTTCTTAAAGTGTTCAAGGATAGTGGGATGACTACAGCCGAGTTCATCTGCTAACTGTCGTCACAAGGCATTGGGTTTCATTCGTAGAAGAGATCGCAGTTCTTCATCGCTAACGTCTGTTGGCCGGCCGGACCTAGGTTTGTCTTCGAAGGTTATATCACCAGAATGGAAACGTTCAAACCAACGCGCTATTGTCGAATGATGCACCACATGACTGTTAAACACACTGCGTAGCAGCAGATCTTGCAGAACGTCCCTGTAAATTCGTAGAAGGCAATCGTTCGAAGTGCACTCTGTTCCATCTTTTCTAACACTGCCTGATCGAAACGAACGGGCGCTTTAGTATATAAATCCTTTGACATGGAAGCTTCTAGAATATTCTAAAATTTCCCAAGGTCGAGAGATCTCGAACTGCTTTCCAATAAATAATGTTTAGTTGAGCACTAAAGTGTCGCAGGACTTTCTTACCAACCCAATAATATACAAGAGCAAGTAGGTAAAGCCAGCGACACAATAGATAGGCACATAGGTACAGAAGGTCAGATCCATACGACGACGAGTTAAAACAGGTGCACGCGATGTGTATAGACGCGTACCATGTATGGCGATCTCAATACAGCCTATGAATCATGGCCGGTCTGAACATAGGCACTACGAAATATCGCGCATATCCTTCCACTCACACTCGCGTCATGTCACCATTTGGCTCCCAAAAATATTAGTTATTGCGCAGAGTTCTGAGCAAAGTTCAGTATGCATCAGAATGACGGGTGTATGACTACAAATGGCCATGCTATATGCATGAGAGCTATGTACGAGCAATGTGTCGAATGTACAGTCAGCGGTCGTTGTACATGACCATTTTCAAAAGTTTTTCGAATGCACGTTGAAATCTTAGCTTGCAACGCCTTTTTTTTTGTTTGATTAATGAATGAAGGATGAACCTTTTTTTAAAAGTTCATTGTTTTTGTTTGACCAATGAACGAAGAACGTTGCCTAAGAAGGATGACCGTAAAACGAACAATGTCCCTTTTCTTAACTAATATATCAGTCTGTCGTTGACCCACGTATTTTATTGACTTTATTGCGAAGCGCTATTAGTGGACGAAAATAATGCAAGCGGGGTAAGCCACGAAAAGCGCCTTTATGGGGGTGATGTACAAAAATCGTTGAGAGTACGTAAAATTTGAAGCAATGTACTATTTTAAAACCACATTTATTAGAAAAAGTATGTGAGCCGCCAGCTTGCCGGCTTAGCACGAGCACCGTAGAGAAGCGTGTTGTCGACGGAAGAGTAGACAAAAATGACGTCACCGTGTAGACGGTACGACGGCATTACAGTAGAAAGAGTCAACTGCACTTTACGATATTCACTTTTTTACATAATTCGACTAAGAATTCTTTGTTTTGTCATAGGATTTCTTTTTCTGTTTAATTCTCAATTTTTACAAATATTAAGTCACGCACAACTGCGGAGGCAAGCCCGCAGCGCCGGAGAAGTGCGATTTTTAACGTGTTTTATGGAAAATATGGAATTTTTCACTGTTTGTATGGAAAATATGAAAAATTATTACCTACATGTAGAGTTTTACAGGTTTATGGGTTATGTTAAGGGGGTCGACATTTTCATTATTTTTGCGATAGGACACACCGTTTTCGAGATATAAGCAAAAGAAAAGGGAAAACGAAAATGATTTTGTAGATAACCGTATAATATACTTTGCAGCCGTCGAGTAGAAAGTTTTCTACTGTCTTTAGCATGGCGATTACAAAATCAAATTGTCTTCACTACCCTAGACCACTTTCTTCCGAAATGGTCTACATAAAAAAAGACCTAGACAAAGAAGAATGAATTTATCCCAAAAACAAACATAACATTGTAGTTGAAAAACATGTTCTACCATACATTCCAACTACAAATGTAAGTTTGTATGCACAATATTAAGAGATTTACCATGTTATTTTAGGACTATAGACTTCTTATAGATTTTCCTGTAATCTATAGGTATAGAACTATTTATGTTTTTTTTTGAAAATTTTTAGCTCAGTAGTTTCGTAGATAATGAGGGTAATTTTTATTTTTATTTTTTAATAAAAGGAACAGCAAACAGTTACATTATAAGAGCTTACAACTAATTTAACAATAAACATTAGTAATAATATAACCCACAACGCTGTCCACAGGTAGACATAAGAGTTTAAAAGACTCTTGACCGTCGGGCCTCTGTATGCGCAAGTACCGCAAACGTCGCCTACTTCGACAAGCGTCGAAGTACTTGTTGATTCTCTATCTGATAATCTTATTTTCCAATGGTGTTACGGCGACGTTTGAGAGGTTAAAAGGAAAACAAGTGTAATCGCTAGGAGCTAAGGAGTTTTACGTGCGGTAGTTAGTTGTATCGTGGTTGCTTTAGTAGTCAAGGATTACATTATAATATTAAGATATGAGCTTAGTAAGTTAGATGTTTTTCAGATAGGGTACACACAGGGGTTTTATTTAATAAAGTGGATCGGATGAGGCTTTTGAATCTCATTGTACAATTGAAGATGTCAATATTTTCAAAGGTTCTATTAAATGAGTCAACCATACGGCGGACAGGAGAGCGTTCGCCAGAATTAGTTCGGCAAGAGTTCACCGCAAAAAGAGTACCTGCTCGTACCTGTCGCCTGTGAAAGGTTCTTGTACAGCATAACAAATCATATTATTTAGATTTATACAATTAAATTTATTTCTAACAATTTTATATAAAATTATGGCTTCAAGGTATTTTCTTCGTAAGCTAAGAGGCAGGAGCCTGTACTTGCTGAGTAACTGAGAGTAAGGTAAGTAGGATTTATGGCATCTATAGTGCATGCCACGTAAAAATTTGTACTGAACATTCTCAACCATTTCAGCATATTTTTTGTAGAAGGGGTTCCATACTGACACTGCATACTCCAATTGTGAGCGAACTAGGGCATTATACAAACATAGATATGACGAGGTTCTTTTGAAGTCCAGGGTAGATCGCATGATAAAGCCTAATTGGTAAGCTTTACTAACAATTTTGTTTATGTGTAAATCTAGGCATAGTTTGGAATTGAGAATAACGCCGAGATCGCGAATTGAATATAACTTTGTGAGAGGCACATGACAAAGGGCATACGCGAAGTTAATGATGTGCTTGTTTTTGGTGAAAGTAAGGTAGTTACATTTAGGTATACTTAGCTTGAGTTTATTCCTGTGACAGTAGTCTGTTAGTCTGTCCAGGTCTTGCTGTAATAGAATGCAGTCATTAATGGTTTCGATGGATTTGTAGACCTTCAGATCATCTGCATACAATAGGAACTTTGTGTTGTGAAAACAATAACCTATGTCATTAACAAATATGTTAAATAATAACGGCCCAAGGATAGAGCCTTGTGGTACTCCGGATGTAACTTTGATAGTGTGTGATCTGTATCCGTTGATTACCACCCTTTGGCAGTGGTTTGTAATGTACGATGCAAACCACTGTAGCAAATTGCCACGAATTCCGTTGTAGTCTGTAATAGTCAATTTTCGTCTATTAACTTAATACCTTTAAAACTATTTATTATAAATTAAAAAAATATATATATATATTTGAGACCCTCCCCGTAAGCCCTTTTATTTGATATGTCACACAATACAGTTTGCAAAACTTTTTTTTAATTTCCTTATTTGACCCCCATGTTCAAAATTTATTTATTTACGTTACACGTCCGTGTTTGGGTCACAAAAATTCATACGTGTAAGTACCAAATTTCAACTTAATCGGTCCATTAGATTCGGAGCAAATTGGCTGTGACAGACACACAGACAGACACACGAGTGATCCTAGGGTTCCTCTTGAAGTACGGAACCCTAAAAATAAAAATTCTCCACATTTAGAGCCTGTCCAATTTTATTAGCAACTAGTTGTGCTTGCTATGTTTAAATTAAAGGGTACATTGCTCGTACATTGCTCTCATACATAGCATGGCCATCTGTAGTCATACACTCGTCATTCTGCTCGTACAAAGTTCGGACCGGCCATCGGCCGCGTCTATGTGTGCATGCGTTTCCGCACGTTGTATAGAGTGGAGCTTCTGTACTTTTTATTTTCTGACCAGCGGGAGATGTTGACATCTTGGGACTTCGGGAGGCGTGAACCGGGACCAATTGAATTTTAGACAATTGAGTTAACGTAGATCCGAATTTGTCGATACCAATAAATCAGTACGAGATTAGATAGAGGACACACACTTTGATTTAGTCGTTGACTCGTACTTCCTAGTCAGGTCTTTCTTTTTAGGAACGGGTTCGTGAGGCGAATTTACGAATTAAGAAGAATAACTGTAGTTTTCATAATCGTCCGTATTTTAGAAAAAAAGAAAAAAAAAAACTTGTAGCTGAATTTTTGATGATGATGCTGTACAAATGACAAGACCCACCGATCCAAACCGATTGGTACACGATACAAACCCTTATGACTTTCTAAATTGAGGATAGATTGCCACGCTTATAATTGTTTCGTACTGTCGTGTCTTATACTTAAAACTATGTCCCACGTTAAGTTTTTAACCGACTTCAAAAAAGGAGGAGGTACTCAGTTCGTCGGAATCTTTTTTTTTATGTATATTCCCCGATTACTCGAAGACGGCAGGATCGATTCGGAAAATTCTTTTTTGTTTGAAAGAGTATACTTTCTCATAGGTCCCATTGTCATCAGGTCAGGATCTGATGATGAGATCCTGGAGAAATCGACGGAACTCTTCAAATATTATAGGCACACCTATAGCAATTTGGGTATTTTTATTGTAACTCGTGCATTTGTTCTTGGAAAGCACCATTTGGTGAAGTGGAACTGATGATGAAGATCACAGATGACCACCGGAACTACTCAATAATAAGAATGATATTTCAAGGGTTGCGATTCGATTAGGTACCTACTTTAATAATGGTTGCTAAGTAATTTATGCTCGTCACAATGTTTATGGTGATGTGGAACAATTAACATCCCTGCATCTTGAAAAGAATTATTTTGTGAAAGATGATGAGCAGTTGTCATTAGGATATTTGTAACTTATATAAATTACAGACTGACCCACTAAAAGTGACAACTTTAATTTCGGAAGTCGATGGCAAAAAAGTAAAATACAGATCCAAAGACATCGACTTCCGAAATTAAAGTTATTTTTCACTTTGTGGGGTATTTTTTGGAAGTTGGTTGATTTTTTTGGATAAAAGTTTTTATTTACGTAACGTTAGGCCATCAGACTCATCATCACTAGGTACGTTGTACCTATGTTATTTGTATTGACAAATGACATAGCGTTCATCGCGACGACGTAGCGTTGCGGCCACAAGGCTTACAATACAATTATTGTAAGGCTGGTGTCCGCAACTGCTCCCCCCCCGTCCCTTGCTCGGGAATAAAGTGCCAGCTGGTGGCGTAGCTGAGCCAGTAGCTTTAAACTCCCCTGGTATTAATAATCACTCTAATTTGATCCAGCCTGTCCCATCTTGCTGTCCTCCCCCCAGCGACGCCCTAAGCCGAGGTTCGTTCCCCACATGGGGAGCCCTTAGCGTGTAGTCGCTTAGTCTGTAAGTTTTATACCCCTGGCTGGAGGCTTTGAGTTCGCAGCCACAGGATTGACCGGTAAGTAGTCACGGCCTCTCTAGGCCAACTACGAGATGCCATATACAGGGTTATTTGTAAAACACCAGCAACCTGTTAAGGGCTCATTGTACTCATCATTATGAACAACTTTTACTATGGGACCAAACCTGAAATCGCGAAAAAAAGTCTGCTAATTCGTCAAAATGTACTGAACAGCTGATTTTTTTTTTGCGATTTGAGGTTTGGTCCCATAGTAAAAGTTGTTCATAATGATGAGTACAATGACCCCTTAAGAGGTTGCTGGTGTTTTACAAATAACCCTGTATATATATAAAAAAAGTCTGCAACGCTACGTACATGCGGGTATTTTGAGCGCATTAAGGCGAAAGCTCCAGGTAGTCCGCGAAATTCAAATTTTCTTAAGTTTTTTTTTGCAATTTGTAGGTCAGTATCAAGTTGTATGTTGATCTGAATACAATTCACGGTCGTAAGAAAATTGTCTTTATAGAATTATAATCACTAAAATCATCAATACAAGTCTCTAAGTTCATATAAGTAATCCTAATGAATGACTATTGCATGAAATCTTGACATTTAGGATTATACTAACTTAAGGAGTTGTATTACTGATTTTAATGAATATAATTTTATAAATACATATATGTTACTCATATTCATACTTTAATCAAGATATGACTTAATACTGACGTGCAAATTGCAAAAAATCATAAGAAAATTTGAAAAATAAACGTTCGTTTGGCCTCAGCCTTAAACGCGCTACCTGAGCAAAGTAATCCGTTGCCAATATAAACAGTTTAGCGGCTCAAGGGCTAAGTGATCGGATCGACCCCTAATTGGTCCGCATGAGTGCTCGAAAGTACCGCAAGTATAGCTCAAACATTTGCGAAATGGTGTTGGTGATCTAATTTCAATAAAACGATGATCTTTTGCTCTTTTACAGGGAACATTTGTGGAGTGTGTGAAGCTGATTGTATTTGTGAAATGATGGGGCGTTGAGGAAAATACGATTTAGAGTGACACTTATAAATTAAATTATTTTGATCGAGGTCTCATAAGGCATACTTTTCACTGTCACATAACCTATTGATGTTCGTGTGGCAGGAAGATCGTAACAATGGATAATTTATTGTGTCTCATCGTTAGACAAAGGTTCATAGGTTTATAGGTGTAGCTTATAGCTTGCCTGCTAAAGTAAACAGTTATTGTTTGTAATATTCCCTACTCGCATGCGGCCTACTACGTAGAACGACTTACCGAGTTGTAATCCAGGCAGACACTTTACTTTGTGTAGGTAACTTACCCTGAGCCAAAGTCTGACAAAAATACTAAAATATTATTAAATCCGAGGACAACAAATGTCCTGTAATAATTGCATATCGATTCCTACAGTTAGTAAATATTACGTGTAACATTTTTTTAATTTCAAGAGTGTTTTAGTAAAACGAAATGATGACGTCATAGACAAATAATAACTATTTTGTAATTCTAACAGTTCAATAGCAACTTCAGAAATGATGACGTAAAAGTAACTATATAGGTTTGCAAAGATTTCATCATCACTGTTCTCAAAACGGTGACGGAAAAACATTGTCTTGAAACCGGCTTGTCCTAGAACCAAAAATTTGAAGACAGGTGACATCTACAACCAGCACAGAGGCTCGTGGTGGATTACAGGCCACTCCCTCTCGAAGGAGTATGGTATGATGCTGCCTCGTAAGTTTATAAAGACAGACATTGGTGCCGATTCTGTTGTAGACAAACTTAACTTAATTTAGGCTATTGCTAACTTTTTCTCTCTAATAACATAAGAAAGAGACAGACGTTTTTCAACTTCGGCGCCACCATCGAGTACAAGGCCCAAACTGCGGCCAAGAAACTGGGCATCCTGAATAGGGTGAAGCGATACTTTACGCCTGGACAGCTTTTGACCCTTTACAAAGCGCAAGTCCGATCTTGCATGGAGTATTGCAGTCACCTTTGGGATGGATCAGCTAAGTACCAACTAGCTGCGCTTGACTCGGTGGAACGCAGAGCTAAGAGGCTCATTGGCGACGTAAAACTGGTGGATGCCAAGCTTCATTGCTTGGCTCATCGCCGCAAGGTTGCCTGCTTGTCGGTCTTCTACAGATTGTACTTCGGAGAGTGTGCCCGAGAACTCCACGACCTCATTCCACCGGCCCCCTTCTACCACCGGACATCTAGACGCACTGCCAGTTACCATCCCTACCTGGTTGCTATTCCACCAATTCGCACTAAGCGCTTCCAAATGTCTTTTATAATGCGCACAGCAAAAGAGTGGAACTCACTACCTGCGTCTGTGTTTCCGAACGTATACAACCCTAATCTCTTCAAAGTGAGAGTGAACAGGCTTCTTCTGGGTAAGCTCACTCCATCGTCGACTTTGTCTCTGTCACCTCTGACCTAGACTAGAGTCAAGAGCAAACCCATCACAAATAAAAAAAAAAAAAAAAAAAAAAAAAAGACGTAAATTAGAGCTGTCTAGTTGGAACTAATATTTCCATACAAATTCAGACGACGCGTAAAAACATGTCGACTAAAAACACGGTGAAGCGCAAGGCGTAAACTAGTTTGACCATCTCTAACTTAGTTCATAGCTATAGCCGTCCTTTTCTCGCGATGATTCTCTAATTTTTGTTTAGTTATTGAACAAGAGAATCGTCACCAATTTCAGTATGTTATTACGCTAAAACCCGCCAGCTGTCTATTTGTAACACTCTGGTCGATAGCCACAGACAGCCTTAAATACCTAGAGCTAATATTATATATACTCGTATGTGTAATGAAGTTTCAGTGGCTTATTATGTGTCAAGCGTTGCCCGTGAGCATTGAATACGATTGCACGGTTTTCTAGTCCACACTCACCCTCTTCAAATATGAAAGTGTAAAGAGCTTTGTCGGCTTTTTGCATATTTAATGTTTATATAGTGCCTTTTAGTTGCTTTTTTTAGAATACAATTTTTCTTTATTCCTGTTAATTACACTGTGATAGTGAATTTATATAGTAATGACTGGTAATTAGTGACCGATACTTAAACACACCATTGTACTCATGTTAACAAACAACTTTTACTATGGGAGCAAACCTGAAAACGCGGAAAAAATCAGCTGTTCCCTACATTTATGTTCGCATAACTCGTCAAAATCTTTGCTTTACTTTATTCTAGCTTTTGCCAGCGGCTTTCCCTGCGTGGTCGGAAATCAACCCACAGTAACGTATTACCGGGATAAAAGTATGCTATGTGTTAATTTAATCCATGTTATAAAGTATCTGTATGTATCCAAATCCTAACAGAAGCATTACGAATGATAAAATATTTTCGTTAATATATGCAAGCCTAGTACTTTTTATTAGGCTTACGGTTCAGAAATTTTGCACAACGTGTCGTGTCTTGAATTGATATACTATATATGTAATTAATTATTATTAATAATTATAATGTAATTATTTATTAACTATTTAGTGGCACTCATTATGTTAATATGCGGATAATGTAGTGGGCTGCATTATTGTTAATATTTTGTATTATCTTTTCTCTGTTCCAACACAAAGCTGTTTATTGTCCCAGAATAAATCAAATAAAATAAAATATCTTGAACTCATGCAACCCTAGTACGTTTGGTTAGGTTAGAGAGGTATTTCTTTACGAATATTACGAACTTGCTAGGTTTAGAATTTTTTTTCCATTTTTCTAAAATGACATAACTTTCTTATTTAAGAACTGATTGAAATAAAACAAATACTAAATGTTAAGTGAAGCTTACTACAATAAATTAACGATAAATGATAAGCCGTTTCTGAGATTAGCGCGGTCAAACGCACAGACAAACACAAAAATTCTAAAAATCATTGTTTTGGGTTCTATTGCGTTAATAAAGACCCCAATAGCAGTTGTTCACTTCCATATACAGACTGTCAGTTACACTGATTTCAGGTTTCATATTAGGTTTCATATCAGTTACACTGATTTCAGGTTTGGTCCCATAGTAAAAGTTGTATGTTATCATGAGTGTGTTTAAGTGTCGGTCACCAATCATCCTATATGCCCAGACTTTTTTAAAGACGATAATGGTAAATTGCTTGGTTAAACTTAAATCAATGCTAGCACGGCTTATGATTCGTAGCCTAAACTTATAATAATATTATAAAGAGACCCCACCGACGTATCTCTACGTTGACGTCGTGGTGGGGCTTGCGCGCTCCTGAACTCTGGGTTTGTAACGGTAGAGTTTACTTTGCCGAATCTGGTATAGGATAAGGAGCCAGACCAAGAGAGATACATGAACCCGCAGGGCAGCATGTGGCGAGCTGTTGGGCAGTTGCGACCCCACGGACCCTATCTCCCGGTAGAAGTCTTGACGAGTCCCGGGAGAAGTCTTGTGGAAGAAGTCTTTACTTCTGGCTTGCTTTTATTGGCCGGCCTGTGTGAATATTGACGAGGACCAGAGCTCCTACCTCTTTCTAGCCTTTATTGGCCGGCTTGAGTGGAGATTCGCAAGAGCAAACGTGCTCGGAGGAAGGAAGTATTCCAGTAAGACGCTGGTAGGGATCTTGACCGTACTTCCGGGATTGTCCTGATAGTCGTGGGGTACCTCTCCACTCCTCATCAGCAGCTAAGGACATGTTGCCCCTTGTCGCTTCGTCACTATGTGCTAGCGACCGTTTTCGCCCCTGCCATTTTATCTGTGTTTGTTTTAACATTAAAACATTGATCAGGCAGCGACAATAGTCTTTCCATAGTTCTAGGAACCAATCCACTATAGCCACCTAAATCCATAGCCCAACATGTTTTGTTTCCATG
The DNA here is from genome assembly GCA_948252095.1 of Dicycla oo. Taxonomy (NCBI): domain Eukaryota; kingdom Metazoa; phylum Arthropoda; class Insecta; order Lepidoptera; family Noctuidae; genus Dicycla; species Dicycla oo. Next base: position 25,192,291 of record OX411729.1, on the reverse strand, counting down.
TTTTGCAATAGTCGCGCACCAACCGGGGGTTGTCCTTGAGTGAACTTGCATAGTGCTTACAGGGATAATCGTCGGTTGGCTTCTCATCATTTAAAATTGTCTAACGGACCTCTGTGAGTTGGCTTCGGCACCTCGCACGCCTTCTAAAGGTCCGGGATCCCAGGTTCCCGAGATATATCAAACACATTTTATAAAGAGAAAAGATTTTATATTATTTGTTTGTTTGTAATGGATAAACAAAAAAAAAAATACTAAACCGACTGTAATCTACTGAAAACGACCGATGAAAATCTACTGAAGATGCAGTAAGCCTCCTGGCCAAACTAGTAACGTCTTATCTAGACAGTAACAAAAAGTGCTTGGGAGTGTTTTTAGATCTTACCAAGGCGTTTGACACCGTTGCAATTCCCATACTTCTAAAGAAACTGGAGGTCATCGGAATCAGAGGACTGCCATTGGAATGGTTCAGAACCTATTTAACTAATAGACGCCAGTGTGTGAAGGTGGGTGACACCATCAGCTGTCACAAAAATATGATTTTTGGAGTTCCACAGGGTAGTGTTCTCGGCCCGACTTTATTCCTCATCTACATAAACGATATACATCGTACACTAGATGAAAACGCTGATATTATATGCTATGCTGATGACACGGTCATTCTCTTTCATGGCAAATCCTGGGAATCGGTGCATAAGGAAGCTCAAAATAGTATGACCTCAAACGATGGCTCGACTACAATCTTCTCTCATTAAATATCGACAAAACTAACTACCTGTGTTTCCACAAAACCCAGGCCTCAGCGCCCAAACTACCACTTGGCATCACTATCCACTGTGCAACCTGTAACCATCTTCTGTGCACCTGCCAGAAAATTAAAAATGTTGAATGGATAAAATATTTGGGGGTTTTAATAGATCAGAGGCTCTCTTTCAAGCCCCATATTGACCTGATAGCCAAGCGTACCAGAAAATTGATTCACATAATGAAACTCTTGCGTAACTCTGCCAACAAGAAAACTCTAAACATGGTATATGTGGCATTATGTGAGTCGATTCTGTGCTACTGTGTGACAGTATGGGGTGGAGTTGGAATCACCACCATGATCCAATGCGAACGAGCCCAACGATCGGTTTTGAAAGTCATGCTCAAAAAACCTTTCAGGTACCCGACAGCCATTCTGTACAAAGAAGCCTCACTACTCAATGTCCGACAGTTGTATGTCTTGAAAATTGTACTTAAACAGCATAAAATCATAACTCAGACCCCGGAATACTCGCAACTTCTCAAACGTCGCGTTTTTATGTGTGCTTCGGTTAGGATGCATTCAACTTTCGCACAACACATGCAAGAATTTTTGCTCAGTCACATATTAGGTTGGGGAAAAAGTCTTTTCGCATTATAGTATGTATGAACTTGTAATAAAATCTCTTTGGCTATACTATTTGTATCTGGCTGGTTTTGGTATCATTCAAAGTTTAAATTTTAAAGAACATAATTCCAAATTCAAATTAGGAAAATGTGTGATTTTCATTTGTTTTTCGTACCGTCAAGATGAGTGAATCTAATGAAGAAATTCGATACATTTTAAAATTTGACTACAAAAAAGGTAAAAATGCAACGCAAGCCGCGAAAAAAATTTGCGATGTTTATGGACCTAGTGTAGTGTCTGTGAGAGTAGCACAAATTTGGTTTAAGCGTTTTCAATCCGGAAATTTTGATGTCAAAGATGCACGTCGCTCTGGTCGCCCTATTACGGATAAAATGGATGCCATTTTTGAAAAAGTGGAGCAAGATCGGCATATCAGTAGTTACGACGTAGCTGAAGAACTGGAAATTGACCACAAAACAGTTTTGGCGCATTTGAAAAAAACTGGGTACACAAAAAAGCTCGACATTTGGGTACCTCACGAGCTCACTGAAAGAAACCTAATGAACCGTGTACTCATTTGTGATTCTTTATTACGACGTAATGAAACCGAACCATTTTTGAAGAAGCTGATAACTGGTGACGAAAAGTGGATCACGTATGACAAGAACGTGCGAAAAAGGTCGTGGTCAAAGGCCGGTCAGGCTTCACAGACTGTGGCGAACCCGGGTTAACTCGCAACAAGGTGATGCTGTGTGTGTGGTGGGATTGGAAGGGCATTATTCATTATGAGCTGTTACCACCAGGCAGGACCATCGATTCTGAAATCTACTGCGAACAACTGATGAGATTAAAGCAAGAAGTTGAGAGAAAGCGGCCGGAATTAATTAACAGAAGGGGTGTGGTTTTTCATCATGATAACGCTAGACCTCACACATCTTTAGCCACTCAGCAAAAATTAAGAGAGTTTGGCTGGGAGGTGTTAATGCATCCGCCGTATAGTCCTGACTTTGCACCTTCAGATTTCCACCTGTTTCGGTCTCTTCAGAATTCTTTAGGCAGTGTCAGGTTAACATCACGAGAGGACTGCCAAAACCACTTGTCGCGGTGTTTTGACCAGAAGTCCCAAAATTTCTATAGCAATGGGATCATGTCCCTACCTACAAGATGGCAAAAAGTTATCGAACAAAATGGTACCTACATACTTTAGTTAAATGTAAGTAAACTATATTAAAAAATGTTTTGAATTTTCTTAAAAAATGCGAAGAAACTTTTTCCCCAACCTATTATGTAACAAAGCCGTGGGAATATGTGGCATCAGTAACTCAAGAACAAGCCAAGTCAAAAATATTGTTCGCAAATGGCTGCTAGCTCAATCATACAGTCAAACCGAATCTCTTTTAAAGGTAATTTCATAACACACCAACACCTGCGTTCCTACTCAATACTCACACACACACTCGCACCCTCACACCCTAACACATAATCACACACACACACACACCCGCTCTCTCTCACACATACTCACTTACCTACAGACAGTGCACATTGTGCTCTAAATATTCTTGTAACTTTATTCTTTTATTTCACTGTTTTAATTTTTGTCAATATTTCATTGTTTTGATTACCTTCTTTAATTTAATAACACTTTTTCATGTGCTTCTACGGTAACAATCCGTCAGTATTAATGTAATGCGCATTTTCGCTATTTGATAATATCACCCTAGGACTCCACGAGACAGGCTCGACCTAGTGTGGAGTCCATAAGCAAAATGCTTCCTTTGCGTCTTCTGTTTTTGAATGTAAATCTAGCTATTAAGGTAGACTACAATAAGGAAATGTAAAGCACTGCTTTTGGGAAAAAAAAATAAAAGACTTTAAAAATTCTTTTTTTGCATTAGATAGCCCAATTCTTGAGGAAGGCTATAGGCTGCATCACGCTAAGACCCTTAGGAGCCGAGCAAAAAGAAAAAAGTCAGAGGATTAGCGTGGGCGGGCGATGCGATGCGACGGTGTGGGCGGGGGACAAGAAATTTCACGCGGACGAAGTCGAGGTCAGAAGCTAGTAATTTATAAGTTTTTAGATATAGGTAGGTACACTTTCAAACCCTCTACAAACATCTAATCCTTATATTTTCCTCGGCGGGATTCCATTTTATCTTCAAGTACCCATTATCTCCCTAGCAACTAAACACATAAACACAACTGCGTAATTATCCCATTCCCTTCCAAATTCGTTAAACTCGCTGACCTCTATACCAGAGACAGTAACCAGACAAGATAACACAATTACGTCTCTGCCCGGGCCGAGTCATCAAATGTAGGCAGCCATTAGTGGTCACCAACCACGTATAATGTCTGCCGACCAATGAGGAAACAGACATAAGGACGTGAATGTATATTGACCAATGAGGAAAGAGGTTGAAAAAAAAGAGCTGCCTGACCAAGACTATGTCTGGACTTTAAAAGACACTGTGACTCCTGAGTTTGTCTCGGTCTTACTTCTCAGAGTACCGAACTCATCCAGATTGTTTTAAAACATAGGTTAATTTTGACGTGTAAATGTGTTTTTTTTTAACCAACATGCAGAAACAAATATCATAATATCATCAATGATCAAAATGAAAACGGTTGAACAGTTTTCCACGCGGGTAAAGAAAAATAACAGAGAATTTTTCGTGAACAAACTCACGAACAAATGGGTATTGTGTAGGTACTTATGAGTACATACAAACTTATATAATAGACATGTCGCTAGGTGATATTTCATAAACGTTCGTAAAAATCGATATTCTAAACCAAGGAACATACGGGATGGATTTTTAACGCTTTTAAGGATACTGAACTCATAACTATATAAATTCATGACGTCATAACACTATAACTTCTATTGTGTCTCATTCAGTGTCTTTTAAAGCGTTAAGACAGTGCAGTAGGGGTACCTAGATTTGAGTTAATTACTCGTCATGACTACGTAATAACAGCCGCACGGGTCGATCCATCAGGTTAAGCTACGCTTGCCGGGGTTGGTTCGTGGATAGGTGACCATCTTTACATACCGAGACTCCTCCGTGCCTCGGAAAGCACCGGCTGTCATTCGTGGATCTTTGACAGTCGTTACGGGTTGTCAGAAGCCTGAAAGTCTGACAACCAGTCTTACCAAGGGCTTTCGTATTACCCAGTAACTGGGTTGTGGAGGTCAGATAGACAGTCGCTCTATGTAAAATACTGGTTTTCAGCTGCATTCGGTTAGACTGGAAGCCGACCACAACATAGTTGGGAAAAGATTGATTGATTTGACTCAAATCTAGGTAAGATTTAAGCAATTAACTCAAAGCTAACTGTATTTATTCAAAGATTATGGAAAAAATAAACTGTTAGCTGACTGCTTCGTTGGTGAAGTGGTCGCAAGCGCTACTGCCGAGCAGGAGGTCTTGGGTTCGATTCCCGGGTCGGGCAAACTGTTATTGGACTTCCTGTCTGGATTTGTGCCCGGTTGATGTATTGCCATCATTCAAAATCAAAATAAAATATCAAAAGTTATTTATTCAAACTAGGCTGAGAATAAGCACTATTCGAACGTCAAAAATTACATAAGACAGTCCCCCAAAACGCCCGCCCTTCACCATTTCCTAGTGCTTTAGCTGAGGAGATGAAGTGGCGCAACAAACTCCCCAGCAGCACAGCTGTCTGTTAATTTCTGTTGATTCAGGAGTTTATCGGCGTTTCCGCGGCCGGCTATGCGACACCTCGCAGCGTAACACGACGCCGTCACTACGAGTGCAGTAGTTTTTAAGTTTGTTGTATACTTATATACATGTATTCTGTTTTATGGGCCATAGGAGCTTGTGGCTAAGTAATAACAGCCGCACGGGTCGATCCATCAGGTTAAGCTACGCTTGCCGAGGTTGGTCTGTGGATGGGTGACCATCTTTTCATACCGAGACTCCTCCGTGCCTCGGAAAGCACGTTAAGCCGTTGGTCCCGGGTGTCATTTGTGGATCTTTGACAGTCGTTACGGGTCGTCAGAAGCCCGAAAGTCTGACAACCAGTCTTACCAAGGGGTATCGTATTACCCGGTAACTGGGTTGTGGAGGTCAGATAGGCAGTCGCTCCATGTAAAATACTGGTATTCAGCTGCATCCGGTTAGACTGGAAGCCGACCCCAACATAGTTGGGAAAAGGCTAGGCAGATTGATTGAGTTGCTTGAAATAAAGAATAAATAAATTATATAAATTAAATTTCTTTATTTCAAACAGAAACTAGATTATATGTACAAGCTAAAACTAAAAGATATATATGTATATTATGTACAAGTATATAAAAATCATAAAAATAAAAAGGTGACAAGCTCATAGGGCATCAAAAAATTCATCCGCATCGCTGTCAATGGTAAAAGTGCCCAAAAGGCTGGCAGCATTGCCACGTTGGATAGCAATGCTAAATTGAATTAAATTAAATTTAGACAAACTTGATTCTTTAAAATTATTATATCACGTGATTAATGTGATTATATTACATGGGACTTAAACATAACTGGCGAAATTTGTGTGTACTATAGGTACATCTCTGCCTAACCCTGCGGGGAACAGGGCGTGATGTTATGTTTATGTTATGTATGGACCAGTCAGCTAGCCTAAGGGCTGCCTCGTCTCAAGAATCCACACTGTACTATCGGCCAAAGCCATATCTGATCAGTTTGAAAACAAAAATCCCGTGCACATGATGCTCACAGCTGCATACGCCCTTTTTGCGGTTACCATGTATAGTAAGTAGTAGTAAAACAAAACAGAATCCTTTTTAGGCCGACCAAAAAAAAAAAAAAACTGGCAGGCTGGCGTTGACAGGAAAACAATGACCCTATGCTGCAATGCTGTTAGTACGTATGCCGATAGTACGTATACCTAATCATTATGTGCCATGTTTACTTGATATTGGTGCCAATTCTGTAGAGCATAAACAAAATTTAATTTAGGCTAATACGAAATTTTTCTCTCTAATATAACAAGAACGAGATGAACGTAGAGCTGTCAAATTTTGTTGAACCAATATTTCCATACACGTAAAAACATGTCGACTAAAAACACATTTGACATCTCTAACTTAGTTCACACTATAGCCGTCCTTTTCTCGCGCTGCTTGTTAGTAAAAGATAGCGATTCTCTAATTTTACTTTAGTTATTGAACAAGAGAATCGGCTCTCTTGACTGTCGATAATTGTTTAGTTTCATTTTGCTTAAAAAATCTGTCGATGTTTACATGATAAAAAGTATAATATTCTACTATAACGTTATATATAATATAATATAATATAATACATGAAATACATTTCATACAGTGCCTGGTACGTTTATATAATATAAACATTATCAAAAGAGAGACAAATTCGTAAAAAAAATCTGTTATTTTCAGCTTAAATGATGTATGGTTTCTGGAAGAAATTGCAGATAGCGATCAGGACGCCCATTGTAGGTATGATTCAAAATGAATATTCTATCTCATTGTAATTCTTTTTTATTTTTGTTCGAGATTATTAAGATTCTATTAAGATATAAATACAAAATTCAGCGTGTTTTCATTTTTGTGTTTTTGATAGAAAAAAAAAAATAACGAATCGGCTACTCACTTTTACATGAATCGGTAATATATCATATAGAGTAGGAACCTCCTCTCTTGAACATTAATATGAAAACACATACATCAAAACATCTTGAAAATCCCTTAACGAAAGAGAAAAAACGTCACATAATCATCGCGTAGCAAATCCGTAGTAATCTCGTAGCAATTTCGTAGCAGTCTCGTAGACTCGTAAAATTGGGTGAGTCTCGAAATAATAGCCACAATACTTGCAAATGGGGCAATAGCCAGTCTATACGAATATTAATAAATTATTAATTTTGCTTCTGCATCAACACCTATAGATAAGGCACCTGTCGCACCGCCGACGAGGGAGCGACTAGCTACGAGTATCAACGATTTTCTCGAATCGATCGAAAAAACGTCCAAAAGATTGTAGGTGCCGTGTAAGTAAAAGATATATTATATAATGTAACATGTGTACATAAATATGTACATAATGTACAAAAATATGAAAAATACGCAAATGTTTCCTTTTTCTCTGTATAACGCTCGTTCATTTATAGTTTGCATTTTCTGTAATTTAAATCTAAACTATTTATTTTACTATTTTTATTAGCCCTTATTGTTCGACTGCTAGGCAAAGGTCTCCCTACTCTCTTTCCACCTTTCTCTGTCCAGAGCTGCCAAGGACCAATCTTTATTAAAGGAGTCCACTGAGTCGTAAGTTTGACTATTGATCGTCTGCATTCGGCAATAGGGATGATGCCTGGGTAAAAAAAAAGAAATTCTATTTAGTCTGTCAGTCAGATAATAAAAAAATATTAGATACGTATTTTTTGCTTTATCATATTAATAAAAAATGACTTAGATAACTCGCATTAAAGTTCGGGAGTGGGGGCTTGCTACGTCACTTCTACGTATAAAATCTACCAAGACGTGACGTCATGCCACATTTTAACTCAATGTATCGCCGTAATCTTTTGATTACGTAGAAAAAGAAAAAATACGTGTCCAATATATTTTAATAATCTACATGACGGACAAAAAAACATTTTTTAGTCATCATCCCTATTGTCCAGCCCAATTGCATTTAAGTGTGGCAGCTTTCCGAGTGACATCAGTTATTTTAGTGATGGAACGGATTGTTGTATTCCCGCGGGGCAATTGCGTAACACGCTATCAATCGGAATCGGTTTTATTTTGACACTTCAACAACATTCATTGCGTTATTTACGTTGTTGAACACATAATTTTTTCGAACATATTATGAAGCAATGGATTAGCAATTTGCTTCCAAATGATTCAGATTCCGATTGATAATGTGTTACGTGATTAAGGTGCCCACAAGTTTCATACCCAGAATACTTCGTTCCACAGCTCTCTGGCAAACTTTGAGCGTGGACCTGCTGAATTGTCAAAGACCATGTTTGAGGACCATACGTGAAATCTAACCTAGTTATTTTTATTTTATGTTTGTAGGTATTTTTGCTTTCAATTGAAAATTAAGAGCGGAGTCTCCTAACACAAGCAATTTCTTGCTAAAGGTGATTTCCAAATTCTTGTATGTAAATGCACTTTGTAATTGAAATAAACATTTTTAGGGTTCCGTACCCGTACCTCAAAAGGAAAAAACGGAACCTCAATCACTTGTGTGTCTGTCGGTCTATCTACTGTCCCTGTTTTTATTATTCCGTGAGCTCTACTTACTTGTCGTTAATTGCCGGCCGTGGGACAGGTGCCTTAGAAGGAAATTCCCGTGGCGCGTCGTCCGTGGGATGTTTGAAAATTTTAATAGACTGCACTCCATGATCACGATTAGTTACCATTATATTTGATCTGTCTGCTTGATTTAATATGTATTGAAATAGGTAAGTACATAATATATATATATATATATATATATATTCGTATTTGAGTTCGCCAGGTAGTAGATGTAAAATGTACCTTACATTTGCCGGGTAATACCTTTCACCTCATAAAAAGCTAATTTTTCTTGATTTAGATTGACTGACTGATTGACAGGTGAATCTATCTTGCCTGCCTTTGTGCTTTTCTATCTTTATATACAGCATATAACTATTTTCTTAATGCCCCTCGGCAATCATCGCATTTCCAAATACAAACGAATACTAATTTCCTTGTCCATCATTTATGTATGTCAATCTGCCTAGCCTTTCCCCAACTATGTTGGGGTCGCCATCCAGTCTAACCGGATGCAGCTGAATGCTGAATACCAGTATTTTACATGGAGCGACTGCCTATCTGACCTCCACAACCCAGTTATTGGGTAATACGATACCCCTTGGTAAGAATGATTGTCAGACTTTCGGGCTTCTGACGACCCGTAACGACTGTCAAAGCTCCACGAATGACAGCCAGGACGAACGGCTTAACGTGCTTTCCGAGGCACGGAGGAGTCTCGGTATGTAAAGATGGTCACCCATCTACGGACAAACCCTGGCAAACGTAGCTTAACCTGATGGATTGACCCGTGCGGCTGTTATTACTTAGCCACAAGCTCCTCTCATCATTTATGTATGTATGTACAAAGAAAGTAAAAATCGGTTTAGACGAGATTCTCATAAATAATAATAACTTTACTACGATTACTTCATTCCGATCAGTATCTAGGACGAGGCGTCTTTGAAGTTAGCTTTATTAATTAACTTTGCTGTTACTTTTTGTTTACAATTTAATTAAGGTTACTTAAGACGGCTGTCGCATGTTGCCACCTCTCTCGCTCACACGGGACCAAATTTTTAAGATTATTAAATGAAAGGATGCCCTTTTGAAAAATCTTACAATTAGCGAACTAGTATAAGTATAATATTAATTTAATAGGTAATTATTAAAAACACATTTATATTGTGTAAACTAATGAAATCAGCTCAAAAACTATTATGACCTGTTGTTTTTGAAATAAATGACAAAATAAAAATGAATTTTTAATAATTACCTATTAAATTAATATTATTTACTAGTTCGCCAATTGCTTACGTTTTAAAAAAAGCATCTTTTCATTTAACATTCTTAAAAAAATGGGGATGTGTGAGCGAGAGAGGTGACAAAATGAAACAGCCCTCTTAAGAGAATTGTGAAATACGCGGCGTGAGTCTTGGCGGCAATTATCTACAATTATCTATCTTACATTTCATACAGTTATTTACATAATATTGTTTGGGGCGATAACGTTTTCACCCCCCTAAACCTTTACGAAATGAGACAATTTTGGTCTCATTACATTCAGTACACCTTAATCGAGGTCTAGTAATTCTATTTAATTTAATTTAAAAAAATATATAAATACGCCCGAGGAAGTTTTTATGTCAAAAATATAGATATTTAGATGACTAGCATCTAAATATCTATATTTTTGACAACTTATATCGTATGCAATATTTCTTTATACTTAATAAAAACAAACAGACCTAGTTTTTCATTATACCTACAACATTTCTAATAATTATGAAAATTAGACTATGTTTACGGGGAGAAAAAGTTATCGATTTTTGTATGAAAATTTACATCTTCACAATCCTCTTAAGAGGGCTGTTTCACAAAAAACACATTTTTATTGTGTCATTTATTTCAAAAACATCAAAAACAGATTATAATACTTTTTCAGCTGATATCATTAGATAACACAATAGAAATGTGTTTTTATTAACTATTAAATTAATGTTATTCACTAGTTCGCTAATTGATTACATTTTTCAAAAAGGCAGCCTTTCATTTAATACAGGCCAGTTGGCGTGGTTGGTTAAGATACCACCTTATCACGCCGCAGGTCGTGGGTTCGATTCCCATCCAGGACAAACATTTGTGTGCATGAACATGTCTGTTTGTCCTGAGTCTGGGTGTAATTATCTATATAAGTATGTATTTACAAAAAAAATCTGGTTTCCATAGTACAAGCTCTGCTTAGTTTGGGACCAGATGACCGTGTGTGAAAATGTCCCAGGATATTATTATTATTATTATAAATCTTAAAAATTTGGTCCCGTGTGAGCGAGAGAGGTGACAAAATAAAACAACCCTCTTAACTAGTCACAGTAACAGCAATGCTATTCTGTACAAATCTCACCGTGAAAACTTAGGTGAGGTGAGCGTGGAGTGAGCTGTCCCTAGCGTCAATCCCTAGCATCAGGTGGAATGACAGCTCTCTTCATGCTCACTTCACCTACGTTTTCACGGTGAGATTTTTACAGAATAGACCAGCAGTAATCTAATTACATGAAAGTGATAAATAATTGCCATTCACAATTTCTACCTTTCTTTTTCTCCCTACCTACGTAGTTAGCGTACCTAATACGTAGTCCTAATTCCTAAATGGAAAGAAAATATATATGATTAGATTTGTAGCTCTGATTAAAAAAAAAAAAAAAACTATTAAAGATAATTGTTATTTTATAACTTTTCAAAGTTGTTACATACCACAGATATCTTCAAAAACATATAAAAGTCAAATTACTCGAAAATGGTAGACCTCTGCATAGGGTCATGAGGGGTCATTTGGTTGCAAATTACTTCTCCTACATCCGATTAAAGGATTGCCGCCATACGAGAATTACCAATAACCCCACAGAAGAATAATCCATACTAATATTATAAATTCGAACGTAACTCTGTCTGTCTGTCTGTTTGTCAACTTTCCACGCCTAAACCACAAATCCGGACTTGTCCACACACTCAATTTTTTTATTTTCTTTTGCGCTCTTATATTTACTAAAAACGGTGTTTTCAATCAGAAGCGGACTCGTTCTTGTCTAGTTGGATGAATTGAAATTGTCAAAAAAACGGGGTTAGAGTTTCTATTGAACTAAAGCCAGATCTGGGCTTAAATTTTGATACACATTTACAATCGTACCTAATTAACTTGAGCTTATTTTGGTTTTAGACCTCGACTCTAAAAAAAACAATTAGAGGACAAGTCCGGATTTGTTCGCCAGCTCCTCTTAAAGAACTTGCTGATGTATTTCGACGACCTTGTTAGTGAGTCAATCAACGTCTGAATCAAAGGAAATGTTCTTGATGGCATCAACATCCTATTATAATTTCTCTGAATACATCGAAGGTAGTCAGCGCAAGTGCATGTCTATTCTTCCCCCAACTTTGTTGGGATCGATTTGCAGTCTTACCAGATGTAGGCGAATAGGTACCAGTATTTTTCATGGAGCGACTGCCTATCTGACCTCCACAACCCACTTACTCGGTAACACGATACCCCTTGGTAAGTCAGCTCCAAAGTTAAAAAAAACAGGTATTTTGGTACCTGTCTATTTATATTAAAAGTCAGCTCTCCTAAAGGGTGGTGTGGTATTTGATTAATTAAAGACTCAATCTACTTTTGTATCAATAAGTAAAAAGCATACTTGAGTGTTGCCGCGTGCGTCCCTGTGGAATGTCGGCTGTTGCATTCACAAACGAGACATTATCGAGACTTCACAGACGAGTGGTAATCGATATTTTCTGCTTTTTAGGGTTCCATACCCAAAGGGTAAAACGGACCCTATTACTTACTATTTAGATGCGTGTAAAAATGGGGTTTCTTTGTACCATAATTCGCTACTATGGCTGGCTATTTGTAATAGATTATGATTGGCCCATCTTTATTGACTTTCTATTTGTTTTATTTATTAGTATACACCTAGTAGTTTTATAATTTTTTTCTTATAACAGACAAATACTGTTTTATTTTTTTTTAATTTTGCTTCTAGGTATGATTTAATATAGAAAAAAAAATGTTTCTTTTTATTTCGAAAACTGCTATCCATATTTTAATTTAATTTATAAATTTATGTTTACGTATCTTTTTTATTTTCTTTTTAAGTATAAGATTATTCTATCTATCTATCTCTTTTTAAAAAGTCCCATAAAATAGTTCTTTTAATTATGACGTTCCGAAATCCTTTTCATACACATAAAGTATTGTTAAGAGTATCCATACAAGACTCTCCTTTCATTTGTTGTTAACCTTAATAATCTATAAATAAACATCAAAATAAAGCGCCTGTAAGACCAATCATAGCAACTAACCAACGCACTGCGTATTGTAGGCGCCCTAAATGAAGCCTTTAATGAATACAACTTGGCCCGTAATGCGGGCATCGACGTCTATTGAATCAACTCACACGTGTAAACGCCCACCCAAAATTACTACAACTGTTGATATCTTTTTACGACTTTTACTAAAATTGGAATTAGCTTTCAAGTATTTATAATCGAAATATTTGTCTCATTTTTTCTAGAAAGGCGTTAAACATTCTACAAAATGAAAAAAAGTAGTGTGCATCCCTGAAAATTCATGAAATAATATTTTATTGGACACAAATGTTCATAAAAATCGGTCCGTAATCCACAGACGAAACTCTGAAGAAAGTAACAAAAAATGACCACAAAACTACTCACTTTGAAAACACATATGCTTTTAAAAAGCCATTTGAAATTCACAACACGTTTTCCTCTCACTACGTTTCCATATTATCACTTTAGATCACAATCACTAATAACAACTGGAAAAACAGTTACAAATCGTTACAAAATAGAGTAAGTATTTTCTTTTTATTTTGTTACTGATATGATTTAGTTGTTATGTTATTTTAGTAGATATGTTATTGTCTGAAACCTAGCTTATGTTTTGCTCCGTCTCTGTTTGTGGGCGACGCTTGAAACGCGTCAGAACACTGAGCTAGCGGCGTGGAGTGAGACACGTAGGGTGACCATGTAGTCGGAGGCTGGGGGATATGTCTGGGAAAATATTTGTTCGAGAATTAGAGTGAAATTGGATTTGAAATCGAAATTGGTTTGTCGTGTTGCTACGCCTGATAGTTTTATTACATATTAGTGTTGTTCAAACTATCTATTTAGGTAACAATATTTATCAAGGCGTTTGTGTTTTCAGAATTTTATTGCTTTGCTTGTTCAGTGCACTTACTTACTTACTTGTAAGTTCAGATTAGTGATATACTGACTCTTTCTCGCCTGCCTTTTCCATCATTCTACACAGTTTCGCAGGAGGAACAGCTAAAACTAGTTAGCGTCTAACGTTGAGGAAATTCCTCAATAGTGCCGATTCTGTTGTACACAAATCAAACTTAATTTAGGCTATTGCTAACTTTTTCTCTCTAATAAAACAAGAAAGACACGGACGTAAATTAGAGCTGTCAAATTTAGTTGGAACTAATATTTCCATACAAATTCAGACGACACGTAAAAACATGTCGACTAAAAACACGGTGAGGCGAAAGGCGTAAACTAGTTTGACATCTAGAGATGTAAGTAAGTTAAGTTAGTAAGTTAGAACTTAGTTCATAGCTATAGCCGTCCTTTTCTCTCGCTGTCTTTTAGTAAAAGATAGCGATTCTCTAATTTTAGTTTAGTTATTGAACAAGAGAATTATAACCAATAAATACATAATATACTGTGTGTAATTCATCACTATCATCAAACACACCATCAACCATCACCACTGCTGGGCTTTGGTCTCTCTTTTCTTGTGCCAATCCCAACGATCCTGTGACAGTCTCATCTCTGTTCAGCGATGAACAATGCCATCCGCCTACCTCGCCGCCACTAGGTGTGATTAGATCGAGTCTATAACCTCAGCTATTTTTTTGACGCCAGTAACTAAACTAAAAGTAATAACCACACTATTTTGCTTCCAAACGTACCAACGCCTTTGAATAAATTGTTTATAGGCGACGCTAGAAACCATGCCACCACCACGCTAGACTCCATGTTGATGGTTTACGAGTTAACGCTTATTAAAATGATTTGTATACTGCATCTTGTTATTTAACATCCAAAATCAGCAATTAAAATACCTACCAAACCCCAAGCACAAGACGTGTTCTACAAAATCCGACACTTATTAATCGCATCCACTAAACAAATGACCATCAATTTTATTACCACAATTAATTATTCTCAACCTGTTGATACGGGCATTATCCTTTGATAATTTTCATCATGGTTTTCCTAACGTGTCAGGGTGAGTCCAGCAGAAGGGAGCTGGCACGCATGCGCGCAGCCCCGGACCGTCTGTCTGAAGCCTGAGAGCACATATTAGCTTATATATCTATGTTTATCTGTGATGCCATCAGTTTAGTGCAGAAGAACCATGGCTTTTTAATGAGGGAATAAGGTCAAGATCACATGCTGGTGTGTTAAGGAATGCCAATGCTGCTAATGCTAAGGCACACCAGTCCTGTGACTGGATAGTGAATTGGGGTATATGCATATTCCACACTGGTGCCATGAAGTCAAGGTCATTACACAAATAGGATGTGCTTCAATACTTCAATAAGTAGATTTTTTTAATAGCTTCTGCACGTGACTTCGTTTGCGTCGAAGTCGTAAGATACCACAATCAAATCAATCTGCGTAGCCTTTTCGATACCACAATATACTAAAATAACGACCACATTTCCCGCCCGCGTTATTACTACGTTTTCACTTAGCGTTCTTTCTGACCATTTTACTTTTTGCTCGGCTCCTGAGGGTCGTAGCGTGATTTTAAATAGCCTACTCGTATATATGGCCTTCCTCACGAATTGGGCTATCAAGTGCATACATATTGACAGGCATGACAGGCCAGTTGGCGTGGTTGGTTAAGATACCGCCTATCATGTCGCTGGTCGTGGGTTCGATTCCCATCCAGGACATACATTTGTGTGCATGAACATGTATGTTTGTCCTGAGTCTGGGTGTAATTATCTATATAAGTATGTATTCACAAAAAAAAAAAGTAGTATATGTAGTATATCAGTTATCTGGTTTCCATAGTACAAGCTCTGCTTAGTTTGGGATCAGATGACCGTGTGTGAAAATGTCCCAGGATATTATTATTATTATCTCCTTTATTCATTTTTTTTACATATAAGTTATATTTTTAAATATTAGAATTTAAAAAAAAACATTTAAAAATATAAAAAATAGAAATCCACCGGCATGGGGAACAGGGTCCAAGCTACCGGTGGTTAGGGTCCCAGAGACAGGAACCTCCTCACAATACGCGCCGTATCAAGGAGTACTGCCTTCTGAATCAGGCCCTTCACCCAGCCACCCAACGAGAGCCTCTTGAGATGTTGGTCGAGGCTCTTAGCGATAAGGCCATTGACCGTAACGACTATCGGCACAATGATTGCCGAGTCCACATTCCACATAGCGACAACCTCGTGGGCTAAGTCGAGATACTTCAATTGTTTCTCCTTCTCAGCCTTCACGAGGTTCTCGTCATGCGGGATAGTGACATCGATTATCATTGTGCGGCGCACTGATCGATCTATTACCACTATATCAGGCTTATTGGCTACAATAGTCCTGTCAGTGATAATAGATCGATCCCAGTATAACGAGACATGGTCATTCTCGAGAACTGGGTCGGGCACATACCTGTAATAAGGTACCTCAGAGTCCACAAGGCCGTATTTCAGAGCAAGTTGCTGATGGATAATCCTGGCCACTTGGTTATGCCTGTTCAAATACTCGCCGTTAGCCAAACGAGAACACCCAGAGGTAATATGTCTGATAGACTCACCGGGACAATGGCATGCCCATTTATTATTATTATTATAGCACGTAAATATTTTTTTTGAACCATTTCCATTCTTTTTATGTAAACATCAAAAATGGGACTCCAAATCGGTACTGCAAATTCCAATTGAGATCGTCCAAAGCTTTGTATAGAAATAAAAAAGTAGACGGTCGTTTAAAGTCGTTTGAAGAACGCATGACGAAACCAAACATACGATATGCCCTATTAACGATGTTAAATAATAAATAATATAATATTGAAAGCCAATAACTCCTAAAAACCTTTGTCGTGTATTATGAAGGGGGTTATGTTTATCTGTGGACTTAGACAGTTCATATAGCCGGCTTATTTACTTCAATATACTTGGCTTCTGTTATGACTGGGCTGTACTGACATCAAACGTTTTTTTTTAATCAATCTCCCTAGCCTTTTCCCAACTATGTTGGGGTCGTCTCCCAGTCTAACCGGATGCAGCTGAATACTAGTATTTTACATGAAGCGACTGCCTATCTGATCTCCACAACCCAGTTACTGGGTAATACCCATTGTGTCAGACTTTCAGGCTTCTGACGACCCGTAACGACAGCCGGGACTGACGGCTTAACGTGCTTTCCGAGGCACGGAGGAGTCTCCATATGTACAGACGATCACCCATTCATATACCAACCCCGGCAAACAAAGCTTAACCTGATGGCGACTCGTGCGGCTGTTATTACTTAACCAAGAGCTTCTCAAAAGTTTTTTTTTTTCTGGCAAGGAATTAGGAGCAATTGATAGATTGGCTACGTCTATTTATGTTATATCACACATACACAAACTTATGCCTTATTTCCACGACGGTAGGCAGAAACTACAGAACGCCACCTGCTACGATCCTTACATACATGTTTTATTACGTTTTTACGATTACCACTTCTTTTTGCCAATTAGTGGTTATTTGTTATTTCCTATAAGGAAAAAGAACCATTAGGTATTTACTTATGTTAGTTTTTACTACCAAGAAGATTAACTGAGTTTCGACTTTGATTGTCAGAAATATAATTACAGGCATAATGACGTTGACGTGACTTACAAGATATTATTAGGGTTCCGTACCAAAATGGTAAAAAGGAACCCTTATGGTGCGACTCAGTCTGTCTGTCACAGCTGGATATCTCAAGAACTACTAATGCTATAAACTTGAATTTGGGAACAGTTTTAGATGACGTTTGCCCGCCTATTTAGCAAATAAGAAAGAAATGGAAATATAGATATTTTTTTCGCAAACGGCTGAAAGGGAATCTTAAAAGTGCGAAGTGGGGTACTATGGCATGTGGGGTATCATATAAAAGAACGCCATTTGCGCATTTTCAAACATTTTTTCGTATTTTTTTAGGCCGCATATTTTTTGACTTTTGATGAAAAACGTAAAAAAAATCCCGTTCCCCCTTATTTCCGAAAAATCTGAAATGATTCTGTGTGATAAAAGTTTATGTAAAGATTAGAGGAAAAATAAAACGATGTCTCTACATTGCACACTTTTTTTTAATATATGATGGTACGGTACCCTCGGCCTCGGTGCGCGAGTCCGATTCGCTCTTGACCGGTTTTATATTAAGTTGCCATACGCAGAGGCAGGTGGATCTAATGCGGTCCAACGGCCCGCTTTCTCACAGGCCAGACCGCGCCAGGCTAGGCCGTGGGAACAGTCGGCCTACGGTGACCTGTCGTCGCCCGTCCGATCGAATATGTGGAATGATCCGTGGAATGCTCGGCACGGGCCGCGACGGGCCTGGACGGACCGTGGGAACAAAATCAAAATCAAAAGTCATTAATTCAAACTAGGCTGAGTATCAGCACTTTTTGAACGTCAAAATTACATAAGACAGTCCCCCAAAACGCCCGCCCTTCACCACTTCCTAGTGCTTTAGCTGGGGAGAAGAAGTGGCGCAACAAACTCCCCAGCAGCACATCTGTCTGTTCAGTTAGAATGAAAAAAAAATTGAATCTATACAACACTGCGCATACTAATTTAGGTACAGACGCCAGCAGGTCAACCTACCCGAAACTGTCAGATTTTCCCAATCAACTTTGAACCTAATGCTTTAGCAATAAAGTCGAAAATCTAATAAAGAAATCTGACAGATTATACTAGCTTGATGTGCTGGCGTCTGTACATTACGCAACACAAAACATTAAATTAAATAATTTGCTATAAGTAAGCTAGCACACGCCAATATACCAAAAAAATAATAATAATAATAATAATCGAAAACTATACTCAAGCAGAAATAAAAATACAAAACTAAAAACGTAAGCAGAAGTTTATACCTAAATAAAGGCCTCCAGTAGTAAAGGATGTGCCCACTTACATATATGAAGATTGTATATGAAGCTGAAACTCGAAGTCACAAATGATAAACTAGGACCATCGAAGTAATATAAACAAAGTTAATCAGTAATAACAATACAAAACCAAGGACAGCAAGACGACCAGTCGCCACAAGCAGCACCCGTTCACGAGCATAACGCAGAGTTCAGCCATCACCCCCCTCGCCATATTTGAGGGAAGGAGGCAATCCGACCCCCGACGCAACCGCAAGCAGTGACATCTAAGGGAGCATGACGAACTTGCTGCCGGTTGCTCAGACAAGAAAAATATGATCAATTGTCGAGGTCACTAGCTAACCACATATTGCAATATCACTCATAAAAAAAACAAACATTGTAATGAGTAGATTAGGTCAATGAGAAATAAAGTTATAATAAATTGACTTTTACAGTCAAAGAAAATAAATAATGAACTCATATAACCTGTCAGAAGATAAGCACCTTTTCTCCTTTAACGTTTATATTGCTCGTCCCTGTGAGCTGTGTCTTATATGACCCCATAATTCTTCGGTCAGTGAGTCCTTATTTTACTAGACTATGTTCATGCCCAATTAGGATAAAATCGTATCTAATACGTTAGGGACCCCAACAAAATCACCACACTTTACTACTAGATATCCTCTGTTATGTTAAATTACTGTATTAGTGCAAATTAATGTTAAAACTAGTTTTACAGTCACTTAAAAATAGTAGTACCCCCAACTATTTTTGCAAAATTAATTTAGTTGTATTTCCCGATTATTTAAAAAAATATTAGTTCCTCATTTAAGACATACCAGTTAATAGTGACATTATCATCATCCCAATAGGACCTTCATCCTAGTAGATACATACAATCCACATCTTATTCCGCTCTCTTACTCCTTTTACCCACTTAGCATTCTCTTCTCTCATTCCAGGGTGCCTCTAGGGTTTGCTTATCAATATGTTGACCCGTAGAACTGCATCCTTGGAGGAACAACTGAGGGCTGCATTAAAAGAGTTGGAATACAGTAAAAAGCAGTGCGACCAGCTGGTACAGGAATGGGAAGACAGCGAGGTGGAAGTACAGTACATAAATAATAAGAACACTGAGCTTAAGAACCAGTTGGCGGAATTACATACACAGCATATGGACACACTAGACCAGCATCAACATCTCCTTCAACTCGTGTCAAATTTCCAGCAATATAGTGACACCCACAAACTGGCTTTGAGACGGATATCTGAATTGGAACTGGAATTAAGCAGGGCCCACAACACAATAACCCATTTAGAATCTCTCAAAGCCGGTGAAGAGTCTGCGATCACATGCAAACTTTATGATGAGTTGGTTGGAAGCGGGTCCGGATCCACATGTGTTGAGCCAATAGTAACAATAGACTTAACTGATGATACTATCACTGAAGGCAAACTGTTTACTAGCCATAACAAGATAAAAAATATATTAAAATTAATAGATTAATTAGAAAAATCCATAAGTCATTAAAACGCCATTAAGTTAATAAATTAAATACAAAACTTAGGCAAAAAAATCTAAATTTAATTCAAGAATTAAAGAAGTGTAATAGTGAATTACAATTATCTAATACTATGTATGACACTGATACTCAGCACCTTCAGGATGAATTGTTGGTTAAGGAATATGCTCTAAAGGATATCTTTAGTAAATATGAGGCTTCTCAACAAGACCTGAGTAAGCGCTTGCAGGAGGTCAATGAGTTGGCAGACTTAGTCAAGTACAATTCAGAGTTGTATGAGTCTCTGACAAATAACCTCTGTTTTAGCTGTGCCTGCTCCCAGGAGCCCCAGCCTCAACTTGTTACAGCCACACCTTCAGTGGCTCAGCCAAAAGGTAGCTGTATGTATGATGATAAAAATAGTATGAATAATTTGATTAACACAACATATCTATTTTCTGAGAAATTTGGTCAAGAGTTTGGTAGTTTATTTAATCAGTGTTCACAACAATATGTAATTAATAATTGTTCTCCCGGTGGCAGTATTAGCCAATTAATTAGTAAAATTAAATTGACAAAAATAAACCCCAGTTCCACAGTTATTTTATTATATGGGGATAGTTTAAGTGTAAGAAAAAAGGACATAATTGAATGTGTCCATTTGATGTTACATCTCAATGAGACCAATAACTGTAAATTTTATTTTCTGTGCCTTACCTTATTCGCGATATTTGTCTGATGAGTAAAATAGGCACATTTATAATTTAAATATGTTAATTTATAATAGGACTTGTCATCACAGTGATGCTATTTTATATTTCGACTGTAATCAATTTATTACTGATTACAAACTGACAAATAATACAATGTACTTGCCACCTAGTTCTAGAAGACATATTGCTAAGCTTTAGCATTCAATATACACAGTGACACCGGTACCTGTAGTGTACCATCGAATACTGTTAGTAGTGGTACTAAGACCACTTTTGATACGTCTTGTAGTTTAAACTACTAGGTGCGACAACGGGGCAGCCGCATATGTTAAATGTTTGTACATCAAAACAGGCAGGGTCTGTCCGGCAAAGAGCTAGAGTTAAGTTACTTTTTTTTTATGTTCAGGTGTTATGTTTGACTGAACACTGGTTGAAAGAACATGAAGTGGTGCTTATGAATGATGATTATTTTAGAGTACAAAGTGCATTTGTAAGAAAAACTGCTATTCGCGGTGGGTCTTTAGTTCTTGTTTCAAACAAGTTGAAATGTAAACAACGTTTAGATTTAGTTAATCTTTCTATCGAGCGCACTATTAAGTTGTCTTGTGTTGAACTCGAGCGATACGTTATAATTTGCGTCTATCGACCCCCCTCTGGGGATTTAATTCGTTTTGAATCGGTAATGGAGGATTCACTCAATAGGTTAAAATCTAGTAATAAAAATATAATTTTATGTTGAGAGTTTAATATTAATATTTTAGATGTTACTCCATTAAGTATTAGACTTCTCAATCTGTTAAGGTCTTATAATTTAATTAACTTGTTTTTTGAACCTACTAGGATCACGGCGTCTTCGTCAACATGTCTTGATAATATATTTAGTGATTGTGATGCCATAAATAAATTAGTGCTAAGTGATCTAACTTCTGACCACTGTGGTTTATTACCTAGCTTCACTATGCCATTACATAAAATAGAATGCAGGCCCTATACAGCTAGCCGTTGCAACAAGTTTAAAAATAATATAGCCCATAGAATTAGACCATCTATAGTAGAATACGATAACCCAAATGAAATCTATGGAGCCCTTTTTGATGTTGTAGAAATAGAGTACCAAACTACTTTCAAGACCAAAACCATTAACATTAATCGCACCTCCGTTGGCTTTAACCAATGGGCTACTTCAGGTATTTATAAAAGTAGAGCGAGACTATACGAGTTATATGGTTTGAAAAAGTACAGGTTTGATAGTGCTTTCCTAGAATATGTCAAAAATTATTCAAAATTATTTAAGAATATTTGTGTTGTTGCTAAATCAAAATTTTTAAGCGATACAATTAAAAATTCCAATAATAAAGTAAAAACCACTTTCAAAAATATTAACAATGAGACGGGTAAGTTACGGTTAAACAAGAAATACAGCTTGAAGTTATGGTAGACAACAAATTAGTTAATAATGCAGCTGACGTAGCTCAGGCATTTAATGAGTTTTCTGCCAACATACCTATAATTACGACTCGCTCCTTAAATTCATCCCCGTCTAAAGCTGAAAACCTTTTGCATAGTAGTGTGCCCAAATGTAGTCGTTTATTTAGCTTCGAACATGTAACAACTCGTGATGTAGTTAACGTTTTTAACACACTGAAGTCCAAAAACACTGGTGATCACTGGGGCATCTCCATAAAACTATTAAGTAATATAATAGACATTGTGGCCCCCTATCTAGCTGTTACTTTTAATAAATGTGTTGATTTAGGAACTTTTCCTGACCTCATGAAAAGTAGTAAAGTCATACCATTATTTAAACCAGGTAACAAAAATGACGTTGGCAATTTTAGGCCTACTTCTATCTTACCTGCATTTAGTAAAATATTTGAAAAGTTAATATTCAAGCAGTTGCTAAGACATTTTAATTTAAATGGCCTCCTTCATGATGAACAATATGGCTTTACAAAAGGTCGTTCGCCTACAGATGCGGGTGTTGCTCTGCCGAAACACTTATTTAACGCATGGGAGAACTAGCAAAATGCTATTGGAGTTTTCTGTGATCTTTCCAAAGCCTTTGATTGCGTGCACCATGCTTTTGCGTAAACTACATCATTACGGTGTCCAAAACGAAGCTCTTAAAGTAACAAATTCATATTTACATAATAGGTTTCAATGTGTAGATGTTAATGATGTGAAATCTTCCGGGTTACCAGTTCAGTGAGGTGTACCTCAAGGCTCAATACTGGGCCCATTCTTATTCTTAGTGTATATCAATGACTTACCATTCTATTTAAAGGGTATGTGTGACGTTGTACTGTTTGCAGATGACACCTCTCTTATTTTTAAAGTAGACAGGAACAGACAAGATTTTGACGACGTAAACAGTGCACGCTCAGTGGTTACGGATTGGTTTACGACGAATAACTTAGTTCTCAATGCCAAGAAAACACAAATATTCTTAAATAATTTTGAATAATTTTTGACATATTCTAGGAAAGAACCATCAAACCTGTACTTTTTCAAACCATATAACTCGTATAGTCTCGCTCTACTTTTATAAATACCTGAAGTAGCCCATTGGTTAAAGCCAACGGAGGTGCGATTAATGTTAATGGTTTTGGTCTTGAAAGTAGTTTGGTACTCTTTTTCTACAACATCAAAAAGGGCTCCATAGATTTCATTTGGGTTATCGTATTCTACTATAGATGGTCTAATTCTATGGACTATATTATTTTTAAACTTGTTGCAACGGCTAGCTGTATAGGGCTTGCATTCTATTTTATGCGGATTTTTATGTAATGGCATAGGGAAGCTAGCTAATAAACCACAGTGGTCAGAAGTTAGATCACTTAGCACTAATTTATTTATGGCATCACAATCACTAATTATATTATCAAGACATGTTGAAGAACGCGGCATAATATGCGCTCTTTAAGCAAAAAAGGTACCTATTATAAATCACAATACTTAGGTAATATTCTTTAACCAACTTATTGGCACGGTAGACAGCCATTCTCTTTTCGGCTTATTTTTTTTTTTTACTTTGACTTTCAAAGGTATCGAATCAATCCAAAATCATTAGGACTGAATATCGCAATAAAATTTTTACCGAAAAATAACAGCAACAATGTTGTGAAGGTACGTTTTCACGAAGTGATCCCTATTTGTTAGTTTTTAGCTTAGCGAGCCATAAGCCAAAAATTACAGACACGGAAATGTCGAAAAGGAAACGCTCTGAAACCGGAACAAACAAATCAGGGACGGAATTAATTTCGAGTGTAGACAGAAACAACAAACGCCAAACTTTGATTTTCAATTAATTTCGTTTTATTTTGGAAATGTAGCATAATATGCTAGACATTTTTCTTATCGTAGAAGTAGGCAACGAGTTAGGAGACCTGTGGCTAAATAACAACAGCCGCACGGGTCAGTCAATCAGGTTAAGCTACGCTTGCCGCGGTTGGTCCGTGGATGGGTGACCATCTTTACATACCAAGCCGAAAGCACGTTAAACCGTTGGTCCCGGTTGTCATTCGTGGATCTTTAACAGTCTTTACGGGTCGTCAGAATCCCGAAAGTCTGACAACCAGTCTTACCAAGGGGTATCGTATTACCCAGTTACTGCGTTGTTGAGGTCAGATAGGCAGTCACTCCATGTAAAATACATGTATTCAGCTGCATCTAGTTAGACTGGAAGCCGACCCCAACATAGTTGGGAAAAGGCTAGGCAGATGATGAGAAGTAGGTAACAAGTTATTAAAGATACAATTTTGTAGCTTTCGACAATTATTTATAATGTTAGATGTCGCGTTATGGGTATGTACCTACATTTTTTTAACATATGCTTAAGTAATTATTTCATCGTTTTACAAAATTTATTTACATACTTATAACTAGATCAAAATATTGGCAATGTGAGTTGAAATGAGACATTGATGAACTCTAGCAAATGTCGATATTTTAGGAAATATATCCTTAAGACCGGCTTAAAATCTAGAGACATAGGTGACAAATTACGGTGATGACTTAAAACCAAAATCTTCAAAAAATTCAAGGTGATTTCAATAGCCTTTGATCCCAACCCTCTCTTTCAATAAACTTCAGTCTAATTCCCCCAATTGGCTGTGTCACTATGGCTCTGGGCTCGAACGTCAGGTGTTTCTTCATGCCTGCAGCCAGCTCCACGCGGTACTTCTTCAGTAACGTTATCAGACCGGCCGCCATTTGCATTCTTGCGAATCGCATACCTGAAAAAGACAACGATTGTAAATTATTTGAATCAATATCGATATTTTGCCTAACTTTGGACGTACGACGTCAAACAGTGGAATAAGTAGTCTAAACACGTTCGTATTTGGGCTGCGAATTCAAAAACCTGGCAAGCAAAGATGCTTCTTTTGTTTCCTATTTGCGAACACTATTAGCAACTAAAACGATAAATTATATTAATAGTAATTTATTCCAAAGTTTAGCATACGTTGAAACAACGAGGTCTCGACCCTTGAACTAGAACATCCTGTATGACAGGGGTCGAGGTTTCTCCAGTTACATGGATCAGTATGGTTTAGACTAAATACAATTTACACTTACTTTTTATAATATTTTTAAAAGAAAATTGAAATAATATAGGAATTAAAAAAAAATGGCAAATGTTTAATGAACTAAAACAAAAAAATTAAAATGTTAAATTAGTAATCATTCTAAAACATATTCAGTTTTAGATTAGAATGGGGGTAGCATGTCGTGGTGAGATGAGTGAGTGTGTAGTTAAATCTCTGGTCTCACTGAATCACAGTATTTCGTTAGGAATCTTAAAGTAGCGTGTTGATAGCTTGCTAATTCTACATAAATTACAGTATATTACTTATTTGCTTTTAGTTAAAACAATCTGGCAATCATTTAACGTGTAACTGTCAGTGTCTCGTAGGAGCTTGTCATGAGCTCACCAAATGTTTTCAAACTGCGCCGCCACCTAAACGTGACGCTGGCAGAATAGTCGACATCGGCTCAATTGCCAAAAGAAAAAAAAAAAAGATTTTCCCTGTTTGAAAATCACACCTTCATAATGATGACGGGAGTCATTATTATCAAAAAGTGTTGTAAATATTTATAGGTACCAATCAAAATACAATAAAAAACATGTTTTGAATACTAGCAGGGCCCCAAGTCTGCTATTTTTTATTAATTCGTCATTCCAACACGATCCCATTGTCATTTTGCTAAAAGTTCGTAATCTGCTAAATTCATAATGGTCGATCATTGGTAGGTCAGTGGTCTCGTAATAGAATCGTGGTACTGATCAAAGGAACTGTCAAAATTTTAGCAGATTACCGCATACGTCAGTCTTTCATTTGTCATTATAGAATAGAATAGAATAGAATAAACTTTATTTCGAGCCAACTCATATATGTTTAGTAACATTGTTTTTAACATTATGTAAGAGATTACCATTTTAAGCCATTTCTTTCAATGGAGTGTCAGTGGTTGACAATTGGAAAGTCATAATGACGCCATTATATTAGTAGATTACAAAACTTGTCAAAATCAACAATTATGAAATCAATGACAGACCATTCTGACACTATTGCAATAGCAGACTTGAGGCCCAGGTCCAATGTCAGTGCCAACCAAAATAGCTTCTATATTATCTTATAATTTTTATTTAACTAAGCGAGTTTGGATATAGTCAATCACGCCTTGCATGCATTTGGATGAGATAAACATGCTGTGAAGCAGAATTATAGTTACTTGGTATAGCACCCCATACTTAGCTAAGTGATCTCTATTTTTTGACGTCATAAATGGGAAAATACATTAAGCGCGAAGCGTCAGGGTAGCCCGCGAAATTCAAATTTTCTTACGTTTTTTGCAATTTGCAACTCAGTATTAAGTTGTATGTTAAATAAAGAATGATTCGCGGTCTTAATAAATATATATTTACAGAATTATAATCACTAGAATCAGTACCTAATGCAACTCCATAATCCTCAAATGTCAAGATTTCATGAAATAGGAATAGTCATTCATTAGGATTACCTGACATAAAAGAGTTGATCACTTTAATAAGATCACTTTAATGATTATAATTATGTATAGGTACTTGTTACGACCGCGAATTATATTTTGATCAACGTACAACTAAATACCTACTATAAATATATACTTGTAAATTGCAAAAACGTCAGAAAATTTGAATTCGGCGGGCTATCCTGACGCTTTCGCCTTAAACAAAACTTTACCTGTAGTGAGTACATTGAAGAACCTCGTCTCTCTTATGCCGCGGTCCCACGGCCCACTTCCTCACAGGGCAGACCGCGCCAGGCCAGGCCGACAGGCCGTGGAAACAGTTGACCTGCGGTTGCCGTCGCCCGTCCGATCGAATGTATGGGATGATTCGTGGAATGCTCGGCGCGGGTCACGACGGGCCTCGAGGGGCCGTAGGAACGCGGCATTACAGACTAAATACAACCTTTTTCTAAACGTGACCAAAACAAAGAGATGCATCGTAGTACATTTAAATGACTTTGCCGAAAAATAATAATAACTAGTTTTGCGCGCGCGGCGTCGCCCGGGTGAATTTCATGTCTCTATCTCCAGTGGTTTAAGCTGTGCGTTGTCTATTTTCATACAAAAATACCATCCAAATTTCCGACATTTCCGATGAATTTTCAAAAAAAAAACTATAATACAAACCTTGTCCTGACACTTACAAAACAGAAAAAGAGTTAGCCAAATAGGTGCAATCGTTCTGAAGTGATGCGCTTACATACATTCGACAATTGATTTTTATTTATAAGTAGGTGAATTTTTTAAGTGGGCGTGGATGGCGAAATCCGTAACTATGAGGAATAGCGAAAAGTACGCAAAGGAGTCCGGGCTCGATTTTGATGAAAACTAAAACTGCATCATTGGAATTTTGAAAAATCAGTATTTCTAGCCAGGAATCGAACCCGTTGATTTTGAAAAAAAAAATACACACTGTATTATTACACCATTCGATAGGGTTGCTAATAAGGGTCGAATGCTGCGAAGTAATGACATATGTCAAACTAAAAGAAAGAGCTCATTTTTAACAAAATACTTTTTATTTTATTTTTCTTATATTACCTACCTATTAAACCTTGATATTGATTTTTCAAAAATCCAATGATGCGTTTTAGTTTTCATCAAAATCGAGTCCCAGACTCCTTTGAGTACTTTTGGCTATTCCTCATAGTTTCGGATTTGGCCATCCACGCCCACTTGAAAAATTCACCCTGTATATAGATATACCACTTACCGATACAGATTCTGGGACCATCACCAAATGGCATGTACGTGTACGGCCTGATGTTTTGCTTCTCTTCAGCCAGGAACCGCTCAGGACGGTACTGTTCCGGTTCCGGGAAGAACTCTGGGTTATGTTGCAAATGGTACACCGGCAGATGCACACGGAGACCCTTCTCTAGCTTCAGTCCTGATGGGAACGTATAGTCTTCTATAACCTCGCGAGTTAGCACTCCTAGCACCGGGTACAGACGAAGAGCTTCATCAATACACGCTTCCAAGTAAGGTGTCTCTGCAACGCACTCATACTTCAGCACGTTGTTATGACGACGCAGGTAATCGTCCACCTCTTCTAACAGCCGCACTTGAGTTTCAGGATGTTTCGCCAACTCAAACAAAGCGAAACTCAAAGTGGTTGCCGAAGTCTCGTATCCCGCTGCGAAAAACAAGAAACACTGCGCCACCAATAGATCGTCGTCCACATCTAAATTAACTTTCTTTCCTGAATCAGCTTTCATATTCTTCAAACTGTCGCCTGTCATCGAATGGTTGGTCTTCAATTTCAGCACGAGATCAACAAAGTCGTTTCTCGACGACGGCGCATAATTACGGCCTTTGAAAATTCCTGTCAACAAATTATTGAAGAAATGGTCAATTTCTGTCGGCATCCATTTGAATCCCAGTGCGTAGAAGATGGCCGGCCAAATAGCTCGTGCAACAGTCTTGAATGCTCTAAGCCTGTGAGTGGCAAAGATAACATCACCAATGTTTCTGAATGGATTGTTTTCTTTCTTTTCCATCGTGTTTGTGTCAACGCCAAACGCGCAGGATCCAATGCAGTCCATCGTGTACCTCGCTACGAGCATCCTCGCTTCAATCTCATTGCATTTCTGCACTTCTTCGTCGAGTATCTTCTCAAACACGTGAGAACACTTCTCGATCAAATGGAACATGTTCTTCATCTTGGCCGTGGAGAACAGTGGAGTCAGGTTCTGACGTAGCACTTTCCACCTGTCGCCGTAGGTGAAGAATAGGTTTTGTGTGAACAGCTCCCTGTGGGAGTAGTTGGAGACTTCACGGCCGCTGAAGAAATAGAAATCCTTCGTCATAACGAGTTTGATGAGTTCTGGATCTTGTATGATAAGGGTGGGTTCCGTGCCGTAGTAGGCGCCAAAGTACGGCACGTTCGGGAATTTCCGGCATAATTTTTGTGTGAGCTGTCCTAAGTACGTCTTCTGTAAAATATATTCGGAGAAATTCCCAAAAAACGCGACAGGTGGTGAATGTGGCACTTTCTTATCCTCCCAATATCGGAACTTTCGCTTAGAGGTCAGGTATACCGCGTAGAAGACCAGAGGTAGCGTGACGAGCAATAGTAACACGAGCATGTTGAAGTTTCGACGAATTTGATTATGTTGAAATGTGTTTGGGTATATATAGTTTTATAGATAACGAGCTCGTCTTACTTGAGGTAGACAATGAATTCAGAAATTTCAAGGAATTTCCCGTTAGTGATTGCTATATAAAATGTTGCTAGGTGTCGATTGCAATTGATAACAATTAAGTGATACTGCAACCTCAAAGTGTAACGAAATACAAGTGTTTTCCTGAAATGCCTCTAGTTGCCCTTTATTGCAGATGTCAATTGGCTGCGGTACCCTTTTACCATCAGTTGATTCGTCGTTGTTTTCCATCCTATTGGATTTTGTGTTATTACACAAACTAAAAGTTCTTCGATATTGGAAGGGTTATTGCGGTTGTTTGTACGTAACTTATGGAGGCTCTCTGCTATTACAAACTAAACTTAAACTTAAAGTATATAAACATTATGGCTATACAATAAATAGACATTAATAATTATTCAACAATCGAGAATAATAACTTCTTTACATAAAATACAGGTTTTACCATGTTTAAAAACCGACCGTTTCTTAAACATAATCTATTCTCCATTTGAAATAAGATTAGACATTTAAATAAATCTTTTAACAGTCCGTTCAACCCATTTTGACTTCTATTCCGTAGGTCTAAGGATGGCATTAAAATAACGTGGTTACAATACCAACTGTTTACTGCAGCTGCCATTTGTCATGCTACCAACGCAATAGAAGTAAAAATCAGTTGAACGGACTATAAAAATGGTTTATTTAAATGTGTAATCTTATTTCAAATGGAGTAGAAGTTCTGAAATTAATATCAAGTTAATAGTAAATTATGTTTTATTTATTTATTTATTGGATCTCCACCCGAGGCTACACAATTTCATGGATGTTAACATAAACAGGGAGAAATACAAGTGTACGTTTGCAATTAAAGGCGAGCACATCATTCCTTTAAATATTTAGGTAGATACAACAAATTTGACAAGGACAAAAACATTATAAAAATAGTACAGAAAAAAATATAGTACACGAAAATCATACAAAGGAAAACAAAATGAAAAGCGAAACAGTAAGGGTACAAAATACAGTGGAATCCGTTTATTATAACTCCGCCTATATTGACCAACCGCTTATTATGAAGTAATAGCAGTGCGAAGTTTGGTTTTCATACAAAATTCTTTATAACAAAGTTCAGATATCACTACGCTTAAATTATGAACAAAAGCAGACAAAAATTGTTAAAATTTTTATTCTATGTTTTTAATGCGTTTGTTTTGTGTCAGCAAAAAAAAAAAAAAAACGGTCAAGAGCGAGTCGGACTCGCGCACCGTGGGTTCCATACTACTGGGACTACTTCCTACTATAATATTATAAATGCGAAAGTTTGTAAGAATGGATGGATATTTGTTACTCTTTCACGCACAAACTATTGAACGGATATTCAAACCAAAAAATGGCCATTAATGTTTTTCGAATTTGCAAACGCGTCCTTAAACTAAATACCTCCTGCCTCCCTGCTTTTTTGCTTAGTTTGATGATAAGATTAGCTTTGATAGATTTTTTATTATTTTGTACTACATCTAAGCGAAGTGACAAACACGTCATACTAAGCGGACATCATACAAAGCATAGTCTAAATAAATAAATAACTTCCTAACAAAAATAGGAAGTTATTTATTTATTTAGACTATGCTTTGTATGATGTCCAGGGAGGCTTTTGCCTGGCAGTGTGATAGTACAGACTCTTTTTTCCACACAATTCTGCCTTTCGCTAGTACTTGACTCCTACCGAAAAGACTGTCGGCCAGTCCTTCAAGGAGTTCAGAAGTCCAGCTCGTACTGCCATCTTCGTCTCGGCCTGCCGGGGTGTCGTCGTGCGTTTAGTGGGACTCAATCCGTGGTTCTCTTAGTCTAATTGTCATCTGACATGCGGTAGACATATCCGGCCCAGTCCTACTTGAGCTTTAAGTTTTGGCGCGCAGTGTTGTGTTCCTTATACGGTCCGAAATTCGAACCCCCAGGATACTGCGCTCCATGGTTCGCTGGCAAACCTCGAGCTTGAACCTCTGCTGAAGTGTCAATGACCAGGTTTGAGCACCATATGTGAGAATGGGGAGAACACACGTCCATAATTCTCCGTTTGAGACATAGTGGTTGTTCTTCTTAAGTTCTGAGTTGAGCTGCGCGATTACTGACAAATGCGTACACTGACTGGACAGGTCCTCTCAATCTGTGTGGTTCTTTCCTCAAAAGACCATTTCAGACACCAATCTACATGGTCTTCATATGAAATGACCAAGATTATGTCTGGACTTTATAAGAGACTGTGACCTCTGAGTTTGTTTCGGCCTTTCTTCTCAGAGTAGTCAGATAGGAAACGCCGATCTCATCTACTTTAAAAAAAAAAAAACATGATTGACTTGTAAAAGTGTTTGTACAAACCTACTTACAGAAATAATAATAATAGTTTATTTATCACTCCTGAAATTACAAATTTCTCTAAATCTATGTACAAAATCATGGCAATAAATACATATTTATAAGAGATTACGTTGAGTATAAACTGTGTCACAGTTTGTCAGCGTCTTCCACACTTATTTATTAAAACCACAATTCATTGCTAAAAAAAAAATAAAAAACATTTATCATTTTATCATTTAGAAGATCTTCTATCATTGACGCTCTCGGTCCATCGAGCAACTTCTGTGTCTTGTCGCGCCTGAAAGGAGACTATATAAGTAGTTATCCCAGATAGATATAGACTTGGACATAATGCAATCTCCTCACCCCCAATGTATAGTTTCATTTTGATGCTGTGTGTAATGAGTTTGGTCTTTGACATATTCATCTTAAGCCCAATCTCGAGGCTTGCCTTGTTCAAGTCTGCGAGCATGTTACCCAACTCGACCACTGATGTAAATAGTACAATGTCATCGACGAAGCGGAGGTTTGATAATAAAAAATAATGAAAATTAATTTTAAACGAATTCAGATAAAATAATACTTAATTAAAGAAACCATAGAAATCACAGAATTAAAACAAAAAAATATTACGACTTGGATATTATGACCGTTAATTAAACATACCTACAAATTTAAATAGGTATTATAATTTAATTTTATACGATAGTTATATATACCTATATATTGCAAACATTGGATAAACTTTTTATTACTAAATAAACTAAAACTTAAATAATTATAAATAAAACATAATAATATAATTTCATTTTACACGTATGTCATGTTTATGTTACATTTGTTTTTCTAAAGAATTGATATAATCATTAAGTACCTTTACTACGATACAGGTACATAAAATTCTAAAACATTGAAATGGGATGTCTTTTATTTTCAGGAATGTCTCCAAAAGTGCTCTAAGTGTGGTGTCTTTGGCGCGTGTCCTATGACGTTGCACTTTGCTTGGCTCATATGTAATTATCAACAATTAGCTTATTATCGACGCTTAAACTGAATAACAAAACAATGTATACAGCAGTGCTATTCTGTACAAATCTCACCGTGAAAACTTGGGTGAGTTGAGCATGGAGTGAGTTGTCAATAGTGTGTCACCTACGTTTTCACGGTGAGATATTAACAGAATAGACCAGCAGGTTGACTTATAAGAGGGACGTATTGAAGGATATACGAGTTGGTACACGATATTCCATTCTCGTTCCAAATAATTATATGAAAAATAATCCTATAAAAACATCAGGGCTGGTTCCCCCAGCTTATGTGTTGACCAGAGCCTTGCTTTTGTACTTGCTAAATTTCCTACAGTACACAAAGCTCAACAATCCTCCATGTGTGTGCGCAGTTTTGTTTGAGATTTGTAAACATGTTTTTTTTTTAAGAGTATTGTGAAGCTGTAAATTTTCATACAAAAAGAGATAACGTTTTTCTCCCCGTAAACATAGTCTAATTTTCATAATTTTTGGAAATTGTAGGTATCATGAAAAACTAGGTCCGTACGTTTTTATTATAAAGAAATATTGCACACGATATAAGTTATTAGCATCTAAATATCTATATTTTTGACATAAAAACATCCTCGAGCATTTTTTTAAAAATTAAATTAAATTGAATTACTAAAAACGAAAAACGTACAGACCTAGATTAAAGTGTACTGAATGTAATGAGACCACAATTGTCTCATTTCGTAAAGGTTTAGCGGAGTAAAAACGTTATCGCCCGAAACAATATTTACGTAAATAATTGTATGAAATTGCCTCCAAATATCGCGCCGCGTATTGGCACTTCACAATCCTCTTAAGTTTTAGGTCACAGTTATACTTTGAAGGACACTATACGGCCATAGTAAAACTTCTAATGTGTCTCGTTCGTGTCCTTCAAAGCATTAAACAACTTTTGACTACCGTGTGTTTTAATTTTAGTCAATTCCGAAAGCCGGTCTATTCTGTCAAAATGCCACCATGATAACTTTGAAGTGAGCCGTCAATATTGTCAATTCCTTGTATGTACCTATCAGGTGGAATGACAACTCACTTCACCTAAGTTAGAATGGTGACATTTTGACAGTAGCTATAGAGTATTTTTATGAAAGAAACAGAACACACAGAGATTTTGTATATGAATACATAAAGGGGAAGACAACCGTCAAAATGGAGCTGTCATAGCTAACATAAGCTAATATACAAGGAGGTAGTTTTATTTATTTTTTGTGAAAATAACGCTTTGTTGTGTTCCTAAATAACACGCAGCACGCTCTGAATTTGGAGTCCACGATTTCCCAAGAGATTCTAAAATTAGAAGATGGTGCCTTAAAGCTATTAGTACAGACTAAAAAAAATAAATAGAGTCAGAAACATTTTGAAGAAAGTGATTAGAAGGTATTATTTAAGGTTTTAAATTCTGAAGCGTTCCATGTCAATTATTTGGCTTAAAATATTGAAATCACCGAAAATAACGAAATAGTGAAAGAAAACCAAACTCATGAATGAACACGAAATAAAATGGATGAACGAAATGACCAATTTAGGGACCTAGCTATGATCACGTCATCTACGATTAGCTTTGCCCGACCTTCCCGATTGCAGACGAAAAATGTCTTCTAAATTATTACACACCCTTTAACTTAATTAAGAAAATAAATACGTTATCTAGGTATGCCAGATTTCTTCACGGTCTAAAAATGAATAGTCATTCTGAGTGTTCATATTTTTAGCAATGAATGTCAACAAACAATATTTTTCAAACAAACGTAATACATAGTCATAGCGACTGTTACTTTATTACTTTGTCTAACTTAGGGCCGGTTTTTTGATCCGTAGTTAACTCAACCAATGGTTAAACATAGAAACTAATGGTTGAATTTTGGCTAAGAGTGGTTGCCAAAATGCCATTAGTTACTTTTTTTAAAAGTTAGTATTCGTCATTAGTTTTTTTTTTTTAGCCGTGATATACTTTATATCCCAGGGATGTCTAGGGATAATAACTATGTACCGTAATACAGTCGGTTAATAACTATCTTACTAGGAATATAACTATGATACGAGCATGATCATGTAATACAAATATTAGAGCACGCCAACTAATTAGGTTAGGTTAGGTTAGAACTGTGATCAAATACGTGCGAGTCGAGCAAGCGAAGCGAGCGGTGCCGCGGCAGGCGGTCGGCGAGCGATACGTCGAAATTGGTTGCAGTAACCAAATTGCCCTAATTTGACAATTTTCATGTAACTATTACGGTATATAATAAAGCTATATCCCTAGGTATATAGCTTTATTACGGCTACAGCCATCTTACTGCAACATCTAAGCTATCTAAATGTAAATATTATAAAGGAAAAAGATATGATTTTGTTGTATGTGTGTAATGGATAAACTCAAAAATACTTAACCGATTTCAAAAATTCTTTTTGCATCTTTTTGAATATTTTTTGAAAGCCTAAATTTTTGAGGTAGGCTATATGCTATTTGACATCACGCTATGACCCGAAAAAAATATATAAAAAAGCTCGAAAGAGAAGACGAAGTAGCACACGGGCGAGGGAATTTTATAAAAATGTGGCTGTTTGGTATATTGTGTATCATACGACTTCCATTCTAAATTTTTAACTATAAAAAATATCCAATAAATATTTACCAAATCTATTCTTCCAGACTGTCTTCTTCGTTTTAATTCCTATGTTTAAGTTAACTATAACACTAACAAATTAACCTAAGTTAATGTCGTCAATTAAATGGCAAATAAAACCGGTCAAGAGCGAGTAGGACTCGCGCACCGAGGGTTCCGTACCATCCTAGTTCCTACATATCCTACTTCCTATCCTACTAATATTATAAATCCGAAAGTTTGTGAGGATGGATGGATGTTTGTTACTCTTTCACGCAAAAACTATTGAACGGATATTCATGGAATTTGGCACACATATATTCTATAAACTGGATTAACACAAAGGATACTTTTTATTCCGATATTTTTACGGGTTCGAGACTTACGCGGGTGAAACTGTGGGTGAAACCGTGGGGTGCTGCTAGTCATATATAAAAAAGTGTGCTATTTACAGACATCGTTTTATAATGTAATTTTTACATAAATTTCTATCACACAGAATAATTTTAGATATTTTTCTATGCAAACTTCGGAGATAAAGTGGGAATGGTATTTTTATTTACATTTTTCATCAAAAGCCGAAAACTGTCCGGCCTAAAAAAAAAGAAAAAATGTTTGAGAATGTGCAAACAACGCTCTTTCATATGATACCCCACATGTTCTAGTAGCCCTACTTCGAATTTTTAAGACCCCCTTTCAGTCCCTGTTGCAAAAAAATATACATTTTTATTTCTTTCTTATTTGCAAAATAGTTGGGCAAACGTGATCTAAAACTATTCTAAAATTCAAGTTGATAGCATTAGTAGTTCTTGAGATATCTAGCTGTGACAGACAGACATACAGACTGAGTGGCACCATAAGGGTTCCTTTTTTACCATTTTGCTACGGAACCCTAAAAAGGCAAACATGAGGATTTTAATTTTTTTTTATTGTAAGGATAAAAAGTTATAATATCTGTGTTTCCGCTATTGACACGAATCACACAATCACAGCGATTTGGCAAGCTTGAAATCAGTTCATCTAAATCATTTAGAGGAATAGCCGCCCACGTTCTTTCTAACAAGTCAAAAAGTTGTGGGATATGTACGGCATCCATATTCGGCAGAGTTCTTCTTTGGAGCATATCCCATGCGTGCTGCGTGGGTTGAGGTCTGGTGATTGAGCAGGCAGAACGTTGATGTGAGCATCGGCAAGAGTGAGTGCGTGTTACGACTCTAGCCTTATGTGGACGTGCATTGTGTTGCCGTGTGTGGGCTCGTTCGAATGGCATCCTAAGTATGGTGGTACACAAGTATGGCGCACCCTGGTGTTCTCACGCTATGGCGGTGTTAGTCAAAAAACTCTAGACTTTAGGTTGTACTTGTTGGTTTATCTTCTATTTAAAAAAGAAAAAAACATCTTTTTGAGTATTCGTACTAACATAGTTTTTAAGAACACTGTTAATAATAATTCGGGCCCAGTTGCCATCAGTAAATAAATATTTTTATTATTATTAGTGGAAACGAATCACCCAACCGGTTTCGCAAAGAGATGATCACGTCTGAAGCAATCCTATCCGCATAAATCTGAGCATTGAGGTTGCCCCTGATCCAAATGAGATCGGGTCTTCCACCGATCCAAATACCGGCCCAAACCATTATTGTTCCCCCTTCACACGAATGAACTTCCTGACAAAATTTCAAACGTCCTCCGAACTAGAGTACGTCTTAGTATCCGGCCTCATACCGAAACGAGATTCATCGGAAAAGCAAACACAACGCCAGTCTTCATCCTCCCCCAATTTCTGTGTTCGCGAGCCCATTCTAAACGGGCCCTACGATTGCTATGGGGTGCTATAGGTGGAACTCTAAGCGGCCTTCCGAAGCGCAGACTCACATCACGTAAAAGATTTCGGATGGTTTGGTCGCTTATCTGCCTGAAGAGCTGTGAAGCCTCGTAGCCAACATCATGGCGGTCATGGTACGGTTCCGTCGAGCAGTTTTTTGGATGTACCGGTCCTGTCTACAAGTGGTGATTCGAGATCATTTTCCATGTCGCTCAGCCACGCTGCACGTGACACGACAGCGTGTCGAGAGGTGGCTTATGACGTCGACGATAGTACGTTGCTTGGAACCAGCTTGCCACATTCCGACGGCTCTCATCATCTCTGCTCGTGTCAAATGAGGTCGATGCAATTTTTTTTCATTTCAGATGCAGAAATTGTAGGTAAGGGTTTGTAACGCACACACTTTTATAGGAACCCTGATTAACAGTTGATTTTATTTTATATTTAATTTTTATTTATTTAAAATTCTTTATTCAAATATGAAATTCACTAAAAAGAATCAATAACGATGCAAAAAACTTAAAATAATCATTCTCAATTGCGGCGATACTCTAAACGTACTCGATCCCTAGCAAAGGTGACTAGGGATCAAGTACGTTTTAGAGTATCGCCGCAATTGAGAATGATTATTTTAAGTTTTTTGCATCGTTATTGATTCTTTTTAGTGAATTTCATATTTGAATAAAGAATTTTAAATAAATAAAAATTAAATATAAAATAAAATCAACTGTTAATCAGGGTTCCTATGTCCATATCGAAAAATTTTGGCGCAGTTCAAGTCTGCGCTGTTTATTGTCGTGAAAACAGATTGAAATTTGACTATGCTTTCCGATGCTGCCGTAGCCATTGTATTCGATACTAGACCTAGGGCCGGTTGTTTCAAACGGTTGGTTAATGTAACATACGTACGTCAAATAATAACGATTACGTAAGATGCTTAACGTTCGTTAAATGTAAAGAACGACTCAACTCAGCTCACTCCATCCGTCGACTCTGTCTCTGTCGCCTCCGACCTAGACTAGAGTCAAGAGCAAACCCATCTTAAATAAAAAAAAAGACGTTTGTGAAACAACGCTTTTTTTGGTTTGACAATAATTAGCGCCATATTTGACGTATATACGACTCGTGCGTTAAGTGGACGTGAAACAACCCGTCCTTAGTAGGTTCATTGCATTCTTTAAAAAATAAGCTTTCACCGATTATGATATTTTTCAGCTTTGAGCAGATTATACGGCCGATATGAGAACTTTTTGCTATTTGCAACAGATTTTCTTACAGTTTCTGACACTACCGTAGCTATTGTATTTGCTCGGCACTAGACTTTTTAGGCTCATTGCATTCCCTTTGATGCAATCATTTTTCGATTGTTTTTTTTTTAATTTCTGAGCAGATTTACGGCCGATATAAGACGACATCTGACATTATTTTGCTATTGTCAATTTCATATTAATTTTTAACCCTATTGTCGCCAATATTTCTGTTGTTTCTCTTTAGGTCCTGGTAGTGCTTTGTCAATTCTTGACAAGGACTCTAGACTAACTGATCTAGCTAAACACGTTTGTGTGCTTCGACACAAACTGAAAAGTAGAGAGTCGCGCGCAAGCGCGTGTACTCGCAGTGTGACGTCATACGCAAATTATATCCAGCCTTAAAATTGTTATAAATATGACCTATCTTTTGAATGTTCAACCATTCAAAAAGTCGCGTAGTTATTAGCGGTTGAAAGCGTACAGGTTTTGTCGGTCAGAAATATTGAACTTTTTACCATTACACCGTGTCTTCTGAAAAAGAAAATAAATACCATATCTATGACAGATTTCTTCATGATTTAAAAAGTATCTATAAATAGTCATTCTGACACTGTTTGTCCAGCACACCGGGAATGGGACGTCAAAGAGAAAACAGATGACTGCGTCAAAGTAGCGGCAGTTCATTTACTCTGGACGAATAATCTCGTTTCTCGTTGACGCCCCGTTCCCGATGCGGTGGATAAACAGTCTGAGTGCTCATATTTTTAACAATGAATGGTAAACAAACGATATTTTTCATATCTTTGTTTTTAATATTATTATCTGATGTTTACGTTCTTGCAGTTGCTAAGGTCAAAGAGATAATAAAATAGCGAGCTGAGGCTTTTTTTTAATGCTAATTTATTTTGTTATTTTCACACGTATTCTCCACAACTAAAAAACCCGACTGTCTGGCACGAAGGCCTGTTATACAAGCTCATCAGTTACGGCATTCCATTTGAGCTAGTAAAACTTAGCCAATCTTACCTTAATAACCGCAAGTTTATGGTCCATATTGGTACTGATAAGTCTTCGCCCCGGACGGTATCGGCAGGAGTTCCTCAAGGTTCGGTACTCGGTCCCTATCTCTACATTTTATACGTGAATGACATTCTTGCGCAGATCCGTACTCATCTGGCCTGTTTTGCCGACGATACAGCATCGTAAACAAGCGATGATGACAACGACATTATCATAAGTAGACTTCAGTTGGCACTGATGGGAGCTGAAGTTGAACGAATCCAAGACTGAGGCGATACTTTTCACACGCCAAAAAGAAAATTAAAAATTGGACTACGGAAGTTTGCTATCTTGGCGTTACGTTAGATAAAAGGCTCAACTGGACAAAGCATGTTAATAAATTACGCGTTAAAGGAGCTCAAGCACTCGGTTCTCTCAGTCCTATACTCAACCGAAAA
Source organism: Dicycla oo (assembly GCA_948252095.1). Classification (NCBI taxonomy): domain Eukaryota; kingdom Metazoa; phylum Arthropoda; class Insecta; order Lepidoptera; family Noctuidae; genus Dicycla; species Dicycla oo. The sequence continues at coordinate 25,152,040 of OX411729.1, read as the reverse complement.
ATTAAGCTCAGCGCTAACACCAAACATAGGTTATACACCACTCTAATTAGACCTTGCATCACCTATTCGTGTCCGGTATAGAGTAGCACTTGCCAATCTAATTATAACCTGTTACAAATAATTCATAATAAAGCAGTTAAAAACTGCCTATAATACTCCGTTTAAAAATAACCTTAAAGCACTATACACACAAAAATAAAGTTACCTAACATTACAAAATTCATATTAAAATTAACTCGTAAATTTTACAATAAAAATAAATTTCATCAAAATACACTGATTGCTAACATAGCTCAAATTAAGTTGAAAGACTTGCGACACGTCGATAGGTACGGTACATACAAGCTTACTGCCGAGTGGCAATACGTAGTGACGTATTGTCACAGTATAAATATCTACCAGTAGCGTGACTCGGCCCCTGGCCTTGAAATATGTACCTACAGCGGCGCGGTACGTAAACACGCGATAGGGCTGCCCGCCTACAGTATTCTAATTTCATCCTACCTACCACCATCACCTACTTGAGTTTCTGGTTTTGTGATTGTAAATATTATACCTATATTTTATTTAAAAAAAAAACCAACTCCAATCTTTACAAACTTCAACACATACCCACTTAAACAAAATGCAAGAAACAGATGACGAGTAATTATAATATATTTTTTCAGAATATTAACGTCCCCATTACCTACAGCACGGAGCAACTCGAAATAACAATTCTTTTGGTCACCCATCCAATGTCGAACCGCTCTTCAAACGTTACTTAATTAAAACTAAATTTAAATTCAGTGCATCTTTTTCTTTCTATTTCATTGAGAAAAGGGCGGACGATAAATATTAGTTTAGTCCTATCAAATTAAGATACTCCATAGACAAGTTTAGACGTGATTAAAACGCGTCTAGTAAAAATACGTTAATTTACGTCAGACGCAGACTAATTTGACAGGATTAAATTAATTTTTTAGTCTCCTTTATTTATTAACATGTATGTCTCGCTGAGCGCGTATAGACCCTAGTCAACACTGTGTTGTCGCGAGCTGTAGGCACTTATCTCGAGCGGAATGTACCAGTGCAATGGCACTGCTTACACTGCTACCCCCTCATTTTATAAATGAAAATATTACAATAATTTCACTATAATGTTAATGTTTAAGTAATAAATACCTCATGTTGTAAAAAGTTTGTGATCATTATTATTGTATACTTTGCAAGGTGCTCACAGCCTGTAAAAGTGTAATAAAATCGCGTTCAATTCTGGCTCATGCCAGAATGGTAGAAAATATTATTGCTATTATTGTTTAAAAATGAGCGAACGAAACAAGACGTTCAAATGAAATATTTGGCAGCGCAAATACGGGTAATACTTGATTCAATTGTAAAAGGACGTGCAACTCTGTATTTAGACGATACAAGTGCATGCAATAATCGCCTGGCAATTTTATTGCCTTGTTGTAAGTTGCATACGATTTTATTGAATGGCAAAACTTGCATTCAATTATTGTACGCTATTTTATGGAAATCGCACTCGTGTAAACTCTTGCATGCAATTCTTGAGTGGCAATAAAATTGAATGTGCTTATTGTTGCGTGCTTATATCCGATTATTGCTCTTGAACTTTCCAGAAACTTGCACCGTGCAAATGAAGCTAAATGGAACCCAAAAAAATTAAGTCTTTAGAATCTAATAGCTACCACTTAAAAAAAATAAAGGAGCAATTTTATCATTATTTGTAATACACATTACAAATAATGATAAAATTGCTCCTTCCTTTTGTATGTAATATAAAACGTTTACGAGTTAGATTGCAGAAACTATTAGCAGGTGGAATATACATAAGTGGACATTATCTTCAGATTTAGCAAAGTCATTGTTTGCATTCATCGGTATTCCCACGTCACATACTAAGGCTGCCCGCCCACGTCCTATAATAGGTGACGGATTTTTGTCTTATCTCCCTTTCGCACAGTGTACGGATGGTAGCGGGATCTCACACGAAGTCTGGAACTACACAGCATAGCAGTCACGTGGAAAATGTTGGGAATGCAGCTTAATCCTGCCTAAGGATTCACTGGTGAAACTGAACTTGAAGGAGAATGGCAGAGACGTCGTAAAAAGAGCCCATCCATAATTATATCACCCATCTCTCCACAATTCCAATGCTTATTTAACGGTGCATACCGGGTAGGTGATAATCCCTATCCATATCCAAAGGGCCGGTCTTCCCTACCATTATCGTGCCCCCCGGTCTACTCTTTGATATGCAATGATCCCTGTTGCACCATGTAACACGAGGCAACAGGGGCTAGTGTGAATCTTTGGGTTCATTCGAATAATCGAGTCTGGTCAAACCACGCTGGGGTCGGTGCATTTCATTCATTCATTCATTCATATCTCCCTTTCGCACAGTGTGTCTTTATAATGTGCACATATCAAAATGAGGGGAACTATGATCTACGAAGTTTATATAGACAGAAACACTTATCTGTATGTTAAACAATCCATTAAGTTTACGTTTTCTACAACTAAAGTTAAGGCGAAAGCGTCAGGGTAGCCTGCGAATTAAAAATTTTCTTACGTTTTTTGCATTATTAAAATTTTAGTCAGTATTAGGTTGTACGTTGATCAAAATGTAATTTGCGGCCGTAACAAGTACGTATTATATAATTATAATCATTAAAGTGATCAATACAACTCTTTAAGACCAGGTATCCTAACTTAAGGAGTTGTATTACTGATTCTAATGATTATAATTCTGTAAACACATATTTGTTACGGCCGCGGATCATACTTTATTTAACATACAACTTAATACTGACTTACAAATTGCAAAAAATGTAAGAAAATTTGAATTTCGCGGGCAACTCTGACGTTTCCCCCTTAAGACATAGATTGTACTGGATTTTACAGAATGTTGCCATCTTTTCTTACACCGCCATGAGGCACAGAAAAGTGTGGACCCACCACACTTTTCTGTGCTTCATGGCGGCGTAGAAATAGAAAAACACGTGGAAGTGCCCACGTAGCTACCTGGCGTGAGTCACAATTATGCGGAAAAAATGTAAAATAATAATAACCTTCGCCAGTTGAAATAAGTCTTAATTTTGTATGAACAACAAATAAGCTCTCCGTCAAAGATGAATTTGTTGTTCATACAAAATTAAGACTTATTACAACTGGCGAAGGTTGTTATTATTTTACATTTTTTCCGCATAATTGCGACACGCCGGATAGCCACGTAGGCACTTTGTTTTTTCTATTCCGTGGATGGGTTTATCTAAAAAACCGGCCAAGTGCGAATCAGACTCGCACATCTGGTAAAAAAAAATTACTTCAGTTAAAACAAAATACGTTTCTTGTATTCATTTTTAACTTTATTTAAAATAAATATATCTTGTATTTTATTTTTGTTATTATAGCGAGGTGGCTTGTCGCTAAGTAATAACAGCCGCACGGGTCGATCAATCAGGCTAAGCTGCGCTTGCTTGGTTCGTGAATCATCTTTACATACCAAGACCCCTCCGTGCCTCGGAAAGCACGTTACGTCGTTGGTCCCGGCTGTCATTCGTGCATCTTTGACAGTCGCAGTCGTTACGGGTCGTTAAAAGCCCGTAAGTCTGATAACCAGTCATAACAAGGGTGTGCGGGACAGTAAATAAACAGTGCAACAATTAACAAGTATTTAGTGATTAGGACAGTTATAAGCATTAAGCACCGATAGATTGTACATAGTATATAAGGTTAATCGTCATTATGTTCATTGTTTGATAGTTTTATAGTACAATTCATAGTTTTTAGTAAGAGATAGTTTAACATTTTATGTCTAGTTCGTGTTATGTAAAAACATACAATTTTTAATATTGTGTAAATATAGAAAATTATCGAATGACTCTCGTTACGGTAAAGTAACGTCGTAGCTAAGCTAACTGCACCGATACCGACTTCGCGCTCATTGGTTGAAAAGTCCTGCGCTCTGATTGGCTGACCAATCACAGGGCTTACATTTTGTTAGCCGATTTTGTATAAATTCCGTGCCATTTGGCGTATCGGTACCCCGACCGATCACCATGTTCGGCAAGCCGATCCCTTGGGAGACGCGAGCCAAATACCTCGGTGTGACCCTCGACCACCACCTCTCCTTCGCTGAGCACATAAAGCAGGTGCGTTCGCGCGCCGCTTTCGCTCTCGGTAGACTCCACTCCGTTCTGAATGCACGTAGCAAATTGTCACTTAGGTGCAAATTGCGCATTTATACAGCGTGCATTCGCCCCATCATGACCTATGCGGGTTCAGTGTTTGCGCACGCAAAACCCCACCTCATTCATAGGATGCAGGCCCTCCAAAACCGTTTCCTCCGAAAGGCAACGGGAGCCCCTTGGTTCGTTCGGAACGAAATCCTCCACGTGGATCTCGATATTCCCACCATCTCCCAGTTCTTGAAACGCAATTCCAAGCGTTTCTTCGACTCAGCCACCAACCATCGCAACCCTCTGGTTGTCGAGGCGGCTAGCTATGTCCCCTCTCGTATTAGTAAGGTCCGCCGCCCCAGGCTTGTCCTCTCAGATCCCGACGACCCCATAACTCTTCTCCAGGAGAGCAGTAGGGACCGTAGGAACAAAAACAAATCGACATTCCGACCTCGCCGCCGAGGTCCCTCGCGACGACCCCGTAGTAATCGTCCTCCCCCCCGTCCCTTGCTCGCGTATGATAGTAGCTTTAACTTTGCTGTAGCTTTAAACTCCCCTGACAATAATAAGTCTAATCTGATCCAGCCTGTCCCATCTTGCTGTCCTCCCCCCAGCGACGCCCTAAGCCGAGGCCCGTTCCCCACAGGGGGAGCCCTTAGCATGTAGTCGCTTAGTCTGTAAGTTTTTGCCCCTGGCTGGAGGCTTTAAGTTTTCTTAAGGCAGCCACAGGATAGTCCGGTTAAGTAGTCTCGACCTCTCTAGGTCAACTACGAGATGCCACTCACAAAAAAAAAAAAAAAAAAGCGTATCGGTACACATAGTCCGGTTAAGTAGTCTCGACCTCTCTAGGTCAACTACGAGATGCCATTCAAAAAAAAAAAAAACGTCTCGGTACAGTTGGCGAGCAACAGTAATACGAAGAAGAACACTCCGAAATAAAGAAGATCTACAAGGAAGAAACTCTCCTGGTTTTATTCTTCACCAACCCAGCACACAAATGCGCCTATAGGGCACAAAGGGGTATCGTATTAGTAACTAGGTTGTGGAGGTCAGATAGACAGTCGCTTCATGTAAAATACTGGTATTCAGCTGCATCCGGATAGACTGGAAACCGAACCCAACATGGTTGGGAAAAGGCTAGGCAGATAATAATTTGTTGTTATAGTGGCAATAGAAATACACACTCGGGGAATTTTTTTGTAGTGGCTATAACCTATTACGGGTTCATGAGACACACCAGCTGACAGCGGAGGGTTAGTAATAGAGTTCCGTTCGGCACGGAACCCTAAAAATAGTTTTGGTTTTTGTGCACTCGAAATTGAAGACTTTTTATCCAAAATTGCTTTATTTGTTAGGTTTTCCTGTGTCCTCGATTTGCTTTGATCGTTATGTTACCAAATTAGCATCAATATACCAATTTGGATATAATATTGGAGGAGCTTGTGGCTAAGTAATAACAGCCGCACGGGTCGATCCATCAGGTTAAGCTACGCCTGCCGGGGTGGGTCCGTAGATGGGTGATCATCTTTACATACCGAGACTCCTCCGTGCCTCGGAAAGCACTTTAAACCGTTGATCCCGGCTGTCATTCGTGGATCTTTGGCAGTTGTTACGGGTCGTCAGAAGCCTGAAAGTCTGACAATCAGTCTTACCAAGGGGTATCGTATTACCCAATAACTGGGTTGTGGAGGTCAGATAGGCAGTCGCTCCTTGTAAAATACTGGTATTCAGCTGCATCCGGTTAGACTGGAAGCCGACCCCAACATAGTTGGGAAAAGGCTAGGCAAATTGATACCAATTTGGATATCATCATGCTCCTGGCCTTATCCCGATTTATTTGGGGTCGGCGCCACATGTCTAATTCTTTTATACTTCTCATATCTCTCTTATCGTTTCTTTGGTCTTCCCCTAATTGCATAGTCATCCATATTCGTACTCAAAACATTCCTACGACATTTTCCTTATACTTCAGCATCACATGACCATACCATTTCTACACAACTTTTCAGTCACCGGTGTCACTTTCAGGCTTCCTAGTCTTATCCATCCATCATCATCATCTTCATCATTTCTTTTTCTATCTATTTACGTAAAACCACACATCCTTGTTAGCATTCTCATCTCAACTGCATGCGATTGCCTTTCTTTCATTCTATTTGTGGCCCAATATTCTGATCCATACAAGACAGCAGGTCTAACCATTGTTTTATTAATCTTCCCATTAAGTTTAAGGAGAATGCGGGAGTTGCAGATTATTCCCGTGTCCTGCCGCCATTTCATCCATCCATTGCTAATTCTGTGCTTAACAGGTCTACTCCGCCATTGCTTTGCACGAGTGAACCGAGATACCGAAAGTCGGAGCAAAACGGGAGATGCGCACCATCAAACGCTGTGGCCCCAGAACTGGAGAGACTGCCAAAATCGCAGAACATTATTCAGTTTTAGTTCTGCTGATTTTCAAGCCAACATTCTCCAGCTTCCGTTGCCATTTATCCGATATGGTCTGGATCTCAGGTCGTTCTTCACCGACAAGAACGATGTCGTCGGCAAATAGCATGCACCAGAGTGCCTCTTCATGAAAATCAAACGTCAGTGCGTCCATAATCAATAAGAAGAGGTAAGGACTTAAAGCCACTCGATGCTGTCAGCAGCCGACTGAACGTAGTTGCGAGACTGACTACATAGCACGAATTAACTCTGCATGCTTTCCGGGTAAATCTTTCTCTTTTAAGACATCCCGAGGTATCATATCATATAGGACATATCATATGCTTTCTCCAGATAAATGAACACCATGTGTAAGTTCTTGTGTGCACGTCTGTACTTCTCGCACAATTTTGGCGTCAATTTGGATATATTTACAATAGTGTTACAGAATCAAACTACCTACAATATTAAAACATGACCAAAGGAACAAAATCTTTACACAAAAATAAAACCAGAAAAAGCATTGATATTTATTGCAAATGTTACTAAGTAAAACTACTTAAATCTTAATAAGTCCTCTCAAGGTTAATTATATCCTTGTTAGTTTTTATTCTAAGTTTTTATATTTATTGTTAAGTTGTTTGTTGTAAAACTGTTATTTGTGTTTTTATTAAAGGAAATAAACAAATGATTCCATTGTTTATTTTTACACTATTCCTGAATGCCCACTTGACACTTGTACATTCATAAAAACTGAACAATTACGTTCAATTTTAAGTTAAGGCAAAAAAACATGGTGGGCCCTATTTAGTTTTGAGTAGTTTATAATTATTCTATACACAAGTTCAATGTAATAACCGCTGCTCACATGTTTACTGGTAAACTGGAGTGCGTGGCGTGTAGTTGGGAATGTTTTATTGGGCTATAAAATATAGAATTGTTCCCGTAAAACTGCGACATTTTATTTTTGTTGCTGTTGTAACATCCGATAGCTTTTTGTTGCAGGATATGACATACATTCTGCGATCACCAATCCGTGTACCAAAAACTGCGATAAGTAACTGATAAAATCGGTTATACCAACGCTCTATAATCTGTAATCATATTATTTTAATGATTAAACTAACTTTCCTGTACGCAAAGTTCTATCTTAATTTTATTCGAAGCGCCTCATTCAAAGAGGTTAGTAATATATTATACAATACATATGTATAACAGATGTAGGTAGACACATAGGTAGCTAGCTCCACATGTACTAAGGCCCACTTGCACGTTTAGTCGGGTTAATTAAATAAATGTAAGTTTGTAAACTCGGAGGTACTGAAGGAATTAACAGTTTTACACCCGTATTTAATAAAAAAGTAAAAATGATTACTTCAGTAAAAGTAATTACTCAAGTAACGATTTTCATTGCATAGTTTAGTAATTGCTTGAAGTTAGAACTGTCAAAGTTTAAAATTCTTAGCCAAGTAAAATTCACCCTTTTCTTTACTTAAGAATTGAGAACTCGACCATTTTGAACGTTGGTTCTTACTTAGGCATTAACTCAAATAAGTAACGTGTACATTACTCGCCTATAGAATAAGATTTTATAATGAAAAATTCTACCCTCAAGTAATGACTTCACTAAGAAATTACTTAGCAGCAAGTTATTGCTAGTTTATAAATACGGGTGTAAGTCTTAGGGCCGGTTTTTTGATTAGTAGTTAACTCAACCAATGGTTAAACATAGTAACTAATGGTGGAATTTGGGCTAAATGTGAAAGACTAAACATGAATGTATTTATGTTAACTCATTCATCTCAGAAAATAGTAAGTAATGGCACTTTGGTTAACACATTTAGCCAAAATTCAACCGTTAGTACTAGTAAGACCATGTCAGACCTGTGTTCACTAAAATAGTTGATTTATGTCAAATTTGGAAGGGAATTTGACATAAATCAACTGTTTAAATACAGTAATTGCTGTAGTAATTGGCCACGCTTTAGTAACTGGCCACTCATAAAATAAGAGGCAGAAACGTAATGCAAGGAAGCTCATAAATGAAAAGGACGAAAAATATTTTTTTTTGTCCTTTTCATTCATGAGCTTGCTTCTTCTCCTTGTTTATACCTCTTTTTTATGAGTGGCCAGTTACTAAAGCGTGGCCTATTACTACAGCAATTACCCTAGCTAACCAGTGGTTTGAGTGTTGGTGAACACAGCCCTAAGTAGTATTAGGGCCGGTTTTTTGATCCATAGTTAACTCAACCAATGGTTAAACATATTAAGTAATTGTTGAATTTTGGCTAAATGTGAAAGGCTAAACATATTTTTTTAACATGAATGTATTCATGTTAACTCATTCATGTTAAAAACAGTAACTAATGGCATTTTGACAAACACATTTAACCAAAATTCAACCATTAGTTACTATGTCTAACCATTTGTTGAGTTAACTACGGATCAAAGAGCCGGCCCTAATAACGCGTTGCGCCATTAAAAAGTAACACCGAATTAGTTAACCTGATATTAGTGATTATTAACTTGGGAACATTGCAGTTCAATCGACGAAACATTAAATTAGAATTGCAATGTCTGTGCCCTATTTAAGTAATCCGACCAAACGAATGAATGGAAATTGTATACTCATCTCTTTTACACTACATTACGATACGTAATACTTTATTGTCTTTGAATTTTATAGCATGACATTTCATTTTAATCGTATTGTATGTGGTTTCCATGGAGATATATATTTATTTATAGGAGAACCAACAGCTATGACAGATGGATAACAATTGTATACAGGATGTCCCTGGAAGTATGGATCAAATCGAATAGGAGTGTAGGCAAGGTCATTTCCAAACTTTTTAACCCTGAGAATGTTGGTGCAATTTTTTACGGTTCAAAAGTTATGACCAATTTTTGTTTTTTTCAATCACTTCGCATAGTGCTCAAGGAAAATATCATAAAAAAAAAACTAGAAAAGCTATCAATTACTTTTTTTTTCAAAACGTTGTCGAAAAGTGGGCCTTTCTTTTGGTAATACTTATACGTATCTAGAAAACATGTGTTCAATAATAAAAAAAAACAGTTACTGCAAAGTCTTCGGTCCGGCAGAAGTTTTACTCAATTTTCGAGTGATTTTTAACCGACTTCCAAAAGTAGGAGGTTCTCAATTCGTCTGTATTTTTTTTTGTTTTTGTTTTTTGTATGTTTGTTACGCGATTACTCAAAGATGGATGGACCGATTTAGAAAATTCTTTTTTTGTTTGAAAGGGTATACCTCCGAGGTGGTCCCATATAAATTTTATTAACTTTGCTTGGGGAGTTTTTGAGTTAGCTTCACTAATGCGTATATTTCCCACTTATTTTATATGGATGATGTGATGATGTTTTAATAACTTCCTATCACTGTTATTTACATGGCTATAACTACAATTATTGAGCTCAATTATGTATTCGAATTTGTGTGGGGTTAGGTTCCACAACTAAAAAGTGAAAAATAAAAACTTTTTAGCAAAAAATAAAACCAACTTCTAAAACAAAACACTACAAAGTGAAAAATAACTTTAATTTCGGAAGTCGGTGGCAAAAAACGAAAGACACCGACTTCCGAAATTAAAGTTACTTTTCACTTTGTAGTGTTTTGTTTTAGAAGTCGGTTTTATTTTTTGTTAAAAAGTTTTTTATGGGAAAAAGTTACACTAGCGAAAGTTGACCACGTATTACAAAAACTGGTCCAAGTCATAGAGATTCTTTGGAGGTATGAATCACTGGAACATTCTTAATAGCTTAAAAGTTAGAGATTTTTATTAACAAGGAGGTCGTATTTTTACAATTTTCTATGTTTCAAATTTTCATTTTGTTCAGCTTAACTAACGATTTAATTTCAGTCCCTAGGCATTTGTTACCTATCTGAACACTACTGTTTGATGTGGTTTAGGTTTAAATAAAAAATAAAAATAATTTCAGTAAACTTATTGTTATCTCATCAGTCATGTTATTTGCCCTAGCTACAAACCGGAAAAAACCGTGCACCTGCTGTCAATGACGTCATATCGGCGCTCTGGTACAATATGTATGGCGACGGGGCGAGCGCGGCGAGGTGAAAGAGGAAGTGCGAGGGGCATTGCATTCCAACGAGGTGCTAGGAATGTGCGGGGGAAGGGAAACAAAAGAACCAGTGCCGGCGCACGTTCGCACTCAGGTAGATGTTTTAGTAACTCGCTACCAGCTTGTGACTCCGCATTTACTTAATTCTGTGTTCATCAATAATTATTCTTTAACGTTATTTGGACTGTGTAACTTGGACTTTGTTTTTGCCTGTGATTTGGACACTGTTTGACTTGAGTATGGCTACGTACAACAGCCATGAATATGCTGATATGCATTTCATTTACGGATTTTGTGATGGAAATGCACGCCAAGCTGCAAGAGTGTATCGAGAGCGATATCCTAATCGGGACCGCTATCCGGATTACCGAGTATTCCAACGTGTACACTCCGCTTACGCAGATGGTAGAAATCCAGGAGCTAGGGAAGGTCGACGTAGCGTTCCAGACCTTGGAGTCGAAGATGTGGTGCTTCAGATGCTACGTGAGAATCCAATGACAAGTATTCGTCGCATGTCAAGAATGTCAGGGATTCCGAGATCTGTGGTACATCGTACTGTGAGACGACACATAATTCATCCCTTTCACGTTCAACGTGTGCAAGCCCTTTTACCGAGTGATCATGGCCCGAAGGGCTTTTTGTAGGGAAATGTTACGTCGCCATCGTGAAGATTCTCAATTTTAAAGGAAATTTTATGGAGCGATGAAACAAGTTTCCGAAGGGTGGGGATATTTAACATGCATAATCTGCATTTTTATGCGCGCTTTAACCCACACATTGTACGAAGTGACCATTTCCAGCATCAGCTCGGAGTAAACATGTGGGCTGGAATAGTAGAAGGACAGCTAATAGGTCCTCATGAGTTACCTGCTAGACTCGATGGCCCCTCATACTTGAGATTTCTACAGCATGACCTAAATGGTTTACTTGGGGAAGTATCACTTAAAACCCGTCGAGACATGTGGTTGCAGCAAGACGGCGCTCCCCCACATTACGCAAGAGTCGTAAGAGACCATCTAGACTTAACTTTCTCTAGTCGTTGGTTCGGAAGAGGGGGGCACATTCGATGGCCAGCACGTTCCCCTGACCTGAACCCCATAGATTTCTTTCTATGGGGTTATTACAAAGAGATGGTGTACGAGATAGAGAGCGGAACCGAGGAACAACTCCGTCAGAAAATCACATCTGCAACCTTATACATAAAAAATAATTCCCGTGCATTTAGACGAATAATACCAAATTTCATTCGGCGATGCCAGGTGTGTTTGAGAGTAAGAGGAAGGAACTTTTGAACATCTATTGTAATTTCAATTTAATAATACATTTACATATTAATTTCATTGTTTTATTTTATTTTGCCACGTAGTTAGAAAATTTTAAAAATACGACCTCCTTGTTAATAAAAACATCTAACTTTTAAACTATTAAGAATATTCCAGTGATTCATACCTCCAAAGAATCTCTATGACTTGGACCAATTTTTGTAACACGTGGTCAACTTACGCTAGTGTAACTTTTTCCCATGAAAATCGCTCGAAAGTTGAGTAAAATTTTTGCCAGAACGAAGCCTTTGCTGTAAATGTTTTTTCTTATTGAACGTATGTTTTCTAGCTGCGTAAAAGTATTACCACAGGAAAGGCCCACCTTTCTACAAAGTTCTGAAAAAAAAAGTAATTGATAGCTTTGCTAGTTTTTTTTTTTATGATTTTTTTCATTGAGCACTATGCGAAGTGATTGAAAAAAACAAAAATTGGTCATAACTTTTTGGAACCGTAAAAAATTGCACCATCATTCTCAGGGTTAAAAAGTTTGCAAATGACCTTGCCCACGCCCCTATTCGATTTGATCCATACTTCCAGGGACACCCTGTATAAAACAAAAAGCCAATTACAGGTTCTCACGGGTAGAAACAGAAAAAGTCATAGAAATCTTAGGATCACTAACAAGCACCATAGAAAAGAATATACATTTAAATAATACACAATAAGCACTATGCACTTTTAAAGAAGTCAGCGTTCAGCCGACTGCGTGCGGAATAGGCTTTGGTGGTAAATGGGTCAAATGAACACTCTTTATAAAGAATATTGAAATCCTTACTCGCTCGCACTATATATGAGTTTCGCCTGTAGTTAGAAGAGGAAAAAGGGATGGAGAGCGGATTAAATCTAACTGATATCTGGGGGACATTGAAACGCAGTTTCTGCAGAAGATCAGGATAATCAATCACGTTCGAAATAATTTTTAAAAGAAAAGTGAAATCTGCTAGTTGACGACGATTTATTAGTGGCTGTATGTGAAATTTCTTGCAAAGATTTATGTAATCATAAGAATAGTATGGTATACGTAGCCGGAAACATTGAAAACGAACAAATCTTTTTTGTATATTCTCAATACGATCGATGTATTTACCATAACACGGGTTCCAAATTTGTGACGCATATTCAAGATGACTTCTCACAAAAGAGCTATATAGAATCTTAAGGGTTTTGGCCTTCTTGAAACACCTTACGAGTCTCATGACAAAACCCAGTGACTTCGAAGCTTTGGCCACTATTTGCTCAATGTTACGTTAAATAAAAGTTTAGAGTCATGAAAAACACCTAGGTCACGTACACTGTCGCGCCTCTGTAATAGCTGCCCTTTAAGTTTATAGATTGTAGGGTGAGGGACACGTTTTCTGCTAAAGGAGATTACTGAACATTTAACAGGGTTCAAATCTAGTTTATTAATCAAGCAATAATCGTCTAATCGCACCATGTTGATATTGCAGAGAATATCTTCATATCATCGGCAAAACAGAGTAAATTAGAATTGTGGAAACATGAGTCGATGTCGCTCACATAAATTATAAAAAGTAACGGACCCATCAAGGAACCTTGAGAAACACCACTAGGAACTTTAAACCCAGCTGGACATGTAGTTACTGATAACGACAGCTTGTGATCTGTTTTCAAGGTATGAAGTAAACCAGTGAAGTAGATCTCCTAATACCATTGTTAAAAAGCTTTGTTTTAAGAATATTGTGGTCAATTCTATCATAGGCCTTACAGTAATCCGTGTAAACGACGTCAACCTGAGCCCCGTTTTCGTTAGGAAGTCATTAAGCAAAGCCAGGTTATATACAGTTGAACGTCCCTTAAGAAATCCTTGCTGAGAAGGGCTAAAAGACTGACTGAGCGCTGCGTAAACTTGTTTGTAAACAACCCTTTCAAAAACTTTTGCTATTATGCATAGTTTAGAAATAGGCCTGTAATTAACTATTTCATTTTTGTGCCCTTTTTTATGCACTGGAGTTATAAACGCAGATTTCCAAATTTGGGGAACAGAACATGAAGAGAGCGATTTTTTAAACAATAGAGATATTGGTAAGGCAATAGTTTTAGCACACCCAATCAGCAATCTAGGTGATAAGTGGCCCGGACCAGCAGATTTAAATGGATCAATATTACTAATTAGCTCAACTACAACATTTAGGTCAATCTCAATTGAGTGAATATTTGAGGGTAAATTGGAATTTACGGCAGTTTGGGGAGAACAATAATTAGTAGACACATCATTGGTAGGATCCAGAAAAGTGGAATAAAAGTGGGAAGAAAATGCATTACAAATAGACTCGAGGGAAGAAATTGTCACATCACCATACTTGAGGGAACTGGGTATTGCATTTGATTTAGATCGCTGCTTCACAAAGCTCCAAAACCGTTTAGGATTCTTTTCGATGGACGCTTCTGTATCAGCTAAGTAGTTGGTGTAACAATCTACTTCAAGTTTATTAACCAGCTCACGTAAATGTTTAAAGGTCGCCCCGTCTTAAATTTACGGAGATATTTAAACTTCTCTTTAGAGTACCAAATAGGGTATGAGCTGTGATAAGCTGTCTTAGTAGGAACAAACTTATTTTGAATATCCGCTATAGTAGCATAAAAGTAGGTTACGGCATCGTTAAGCGACATGTCAAAAAATACGTTCGTCCAGTCAATAGCTGCTATTTCCCTGTTAATGGCCGCAAATTCAGCTTTGCCGTAAAGGTAACGAGTAAAAGGAGCGGGAGTTAAATACTCGTAGGTGTACTCAGCAAAGTTCACATCAATGCAGAGGGCCGGATAATATTTGTCAACAGGTGATAAAGGTACCAAACATTCACACACTGAAAATATACTTTATTAATTGACGAAAACATCAGATAGGGAAAAATCTCTTCAAAAACATACATGTGAAAATGGGAGCCAAGTTCAATATCAAGAATTTGTGTGGTTGTCGACTTGGCCGACAAAAGAATTGAGATCTAAATGGGTGTCAAGTTCTGTAGATAAACCTTCAACGTTTACACAGCAGATAACCTAGGATAAATTGAAGCTCAAGATTTGATTTGGCTAGTTTTTACCAACAGACTATACAGCGTGTCCGGACATGGACTAGTGATATTCTAAATGCTTAAATATAAACTATATTTTAAAGTAAAATTACACTGTATTGGACCCAAGCCCTTCCCCGCTATGTGGCAGCCATTTTTTTTTTTTTTTTGTTGAATGCGAGTACAAAAAAATCATATCTCTCAAAGTTTTAGTCGTACTGAGATACAAATAGGCTTATTCGAAAGGCAATAATATTGTCTACCGTCTGCGTTACAAAGCAGTCTTCTCAATTCCATAACTTTTGAAAAAAAAATCTGAAAGTCGAAAAAAAAAAACGAAAAATTATGCATTTCAACCAATACTTATTAATTACTACAAAAACACCCCCGAAAACTTTTTATTTTTTTATACTAGATCGACAGATTTTGAGCTAAGCTACAATACAACATAAGATTCACAACTGTATGTCTAATAGTTTAAAAGTTATTGTTGTTTGAACATAGCGTATGCGCAAGCACAAAAGGCTTTTGTTAACCGCTACAGTGACATTTATGGCATTTACTGCATTCTATCCGAGAACAGGCCAGAAATACTGTTCGTTACTACCGTGAGTGAGCGAGATGGAACGTATTAGTCTACTACGTGGAACAAAATCACAGTTTTAAGGACAAATTAAAGATTACTTGGGTAGCTAGAGATTAGCGCGTTCAATGAAACAAACAAAAAACAATCTCTTCAGCGTTACAGTATAGTATAGATTACTCGTATATTAGGTCATTCGGATCAAACCCGCCCACACTAAAATTCAAATAAAACAAAAACTGTTTTGTTTCATTTTATATTTATAGCAACATAAGCTAGAGGTAATCGCCATTATAATTTATAACTGCTTGCCAGCGCTCAGGTAATTTTCTATCGGACTGGTATCTTCCATCTTCGTTGGCAGCCTTTATCTCCATGTCTAGGGCAGCGCGTAAGGATACAGGATACAAGGTTGCGTTTTAAGGGCCCCTTTTTCGAAATTTACGTTTCTAGATCGAGTTGTTTTCAGAGAAATCATCATATTTAAATCCGTAAAAAAATATATAGTACAGATACATCTTTGATCTAGTGACTTTTTTGGTTAAAAACACATTATTTAACATTTCGCTTGATAAAAAAAAAATCTGAAGTAAAGTCGATTTTGAAAGTATTTTAAGTTTTATGAGACTTGGGAGAACGCAACTTTTATGAAAATTTAACATTTCATTTACTAATCGGGTTTGACAGGGATATTTTTGGATAAATTTAAAATACGGCACTTTTTTTTTTTTAAATTAAATAAATACGTGAAAAACGGCTCGCGCGCACCGCGCCAGTGTCCTGCCGGACGTCATCGAGGGAGGACCTATGCAATTTTTGCTCGCGACCACATTATCGTCGCCGAAAGAAAAAAAGTGTATCTGTAATGACTAATCTACACAGAGTAGCCAAGTCAGTATGACTGAAATTCTACATAGTCATACTGACTTTAATGGAAACATTCACCTTTACAAGGTGCATTCAAGGAGGTGTACCTATTAAAATTTGTGTTTTGTTTTTATTATTACATTTTATTATATAATATTTTAGAGGAGACTCGCGCCCAGGATTGAGGAATATATCGGTCGATGAAAATGAACCTGCATCTAGCACACGACCACTTTTTATTGAATTTAAATTTTTATGCTAGTGCTAGTATATTTTATTTTTTAACCGACTCCAAAAAGGTGGAGGTTCTCAATTCGTCTGTATTTTTTAACGACTTCAAAAAAAGGAGTTACTCGTATCAATTCGATACGTACGTATGTAATATTACTGGATCTGCGATCACATAAATATGATGATCTATTAGGGCTTCCAAGCAAATATACAAAATTTTATAGATGTATGTTTGTATGTATGTACTACATGATTCTACTACATGATTCTTTCTAAAGGTCTGATGATAACCAGGTAAGTGCTTATTGGTCCTTAGTAATGGAAATAGTTAAGATGACCTGGCTTTCAAAATTTATCTAATTGAGCACGGATGCTATACATGATACTTTCTGAAGGTCTGATAATGACAAGGTAAGTGCTTATTGGTCCTCAGTAATGGAAATAGTTAGGATGACCTAGCTTTCAACATTTATCTAATTGAGCATGGGTGCTACTACACGATACTTTCTGAAGGTCTGATGATGACCAGGTAAGTGCTTATTGGTCCTCAGTAATGGAAATAGTTAGGATAGCCTAGCTTTCAACATTTGTCTAATTGAACACGGGTGCTACTACATGATACTTTCTGAAGGTCTGATGATGACCAGGTAAGTACTTATCGGTTCTCCATAACGAAAGTAGTTAGGATGACCCAGCTTTCAACATTTATCTAATTGAGTACGGATGCTACTACTAGATACTTTCTGAAGGTCTGATGATGACCAGGTAAGTACTTATCGGTTCTCAGGAACGGAAATAGTTAGGATGACCGAGCTTTCAACATTTATCTAATTGAGCACGGGTGCTACTACATGATACTTTCTGAAGGTCTGATGATGACCAGGTGAGTGCTTTTTGGTCCTCGGTAATGGAAATAGTTATGATGGCCTAGCTTTCAACATTTGTCTAATTGAGCACGGGTGCTACTACAAGATACTTTCTAAAGGTTTGATGATGACCAGGTAAGTGCTTATTGGTCCTCAGTAATGGAAATAGTTAGGATGGCCTAGCTTTCAACATTTGTCTAATTAAGCACGGGTGCTACTACAAGATATTTTCTAAAGGTCTGATGATGACCAGGTCAGTGCTTATTGGTCCTCAGTAATGGAAATAGTTAGGATAGCCTAGCTTTCAACATTTGTCTAATTGAACACGGGTGCTACTACATGATACTTTCTGAAGGTCTGATGATGACCAGGTAAGTGCTTATTGGTCCTCAGTAATGGAAATAGTTAGGATGGCCTAGCTTTCAACATTTGTCTAATTAAGCACGGGTGTTACTACAAGATATTTTCTAAAGGTCTGATGATGACCAGGTCAGTGCTTATTGGTCCTCAGTAATGGAAATAGTTAGGATAGCCTAGCTTTCAACATTTGTCTAATTGAACACGGGTGCTACTACATGATACTTTCTGAAGGTCTGATGATGACCAGGTAAGTACTTATCGGTTCTCAATAACGAAAGTAGTTAGGATGACCCAGCTTTCAACATTTATCTAATATCTACCTGGTCATCATCAGACCTTCAGAAAGTATCATGTAGTAGCACCCATGCTCAATTAGACACATTTTGAAAGCTAGGTCATCCAACTATTTCCATTACTGAGGACTAATAAGCACTTACCTGGTGATCTTCCATTATCTTGAATACTATGAAACTCACACTGTGCCCTAAGTTGGAGTAAATGTAAGCCAACAAAAAAAGAATGGTCACGATCCGATTAATAGTTTCGGAGATATGCGTGGACAAACATACATACATACAAACATACATCTATAAAATTTTGTATATTTGCTTGGAAGCCCTATTAGATCATCATATGTGAATATCTCGCAAATCCAATAATATTACATACATACGTATCGAATTGATAACTCCTTTTTTTGATGTCGTTAAAAATAACTTTAATTTCGGAAGTCGGTGGCATAACACGAAAATACAAAACCAAAGACACCGAGTTCCGAAATTAAAGTTATTTTTCACTTTGTAGTGTTTTGTTTTGGAAGTCGGTTTTAATTTTGCTAAAAAAAAATATTATTTTATTATATTATAATAAATCATATTTGTTTTTCATTATAGTACTCACCAAATCTTCTAAAACCATTCTTTAAATTCTATAGAATGATCATCGCCTGCCAGTCATGCATTCATAACAATATAAGTGTATTAGTGTTTACAGTCAATAGTGCAGTGGACAGTACATCAAGCTATACGTTTTTGTTGCAAACTAGCTCTTATCACCAGCACGCCAATAATATTTGAATTACTGATTTATTTATACTGTGGCGTGCTCGCCCGCCGCCATAGGTCACCGGAGTTCATATCGCGACGGCTCCTGTGCAACGCGGACGCAAGCCGTCTCGGTGCGTAAAATGCCTAAACTTTCGGAATAAGGGGCCCTTAACTGATGGAAGCACCCATAGTCACACGGACTGATGTCGGGAGAATAGGGCGACAGAACCCAACGCTCAGTGTGGCGTGCACTCATCCACTCGTCCACAGCGGAGTGACGACGGTGAGGCCGACCATTGTCATCCAACAGCCACACTGAGTGCTTACGGTTCAGAGCCCAACTGTTCATCAAATTGTTTAAAAATTGAATATAGCGTTGGTGTTTAATTTTTTCGTTGTGACCCAATATTTCATAATAGCAGATGCCGTTGTAGTCCAACGCTAGCACCAACAGGAACTTAGGTCCAAACTTTTCTGCTCGTGCCTCTGTTGGTTGTGTTTCGCCCTGGTAAAGCCATTGTTTGGCTTGGTCCTTCTCAGGTTGTCGGTATAGGCTGATCCAGGTTTCGTCAATAGTCAATGTATGCTTTAAACGGCTTGGTTGTTGATTATATGCACGTAAATTAATTTTTGCGTAGTCCACACGCAGATCCATCTGGTCATGAACCAATTCGCGCGGTACCGACTTTGTGTAAATTTTGCGCATTTTGAGTATTTTCGTCATAATTTCATAACAAGTGGTTCTAGGTATGCCAGTGTGAGCCGACAGCGAGGTAATTGACCAAGCTCTAGACTCCTGGAAAACATTTTGGATTACCTTCAAGCATTCCTCAGTTTAAGGTCCAGATTTATGGTCACCTCCACGATGTTCCGAAACATCATAGTTCCCAGCCCTGAAGCGCCGGTACCACTCTTTTACTGTAGTTGGAGAGACGTCAGAGACGACATTAGACGTCATCACTGTGATCAATCTTCGATGGGCTTCGGCCGCTGTGAGTCCCTCCAGAAACATAAACTTCACAATTTGACGCTGCGCGACGATGTCGATGGAGTTTCTTCCTTCTGTATTTACGTTCGAAGCCATAACAACAGTGATCACTACAAATTATGAACAACAAATGACCACGCTACTAGCCGAACAAATAATTATGACGCAATAATTACTAACAATTGCATAATATATTTTTTTGAGCGGGCGGGTTTGATCCGAATGACATAATAGTTATTAACTGAACGCCTCTTCAAGGCTTGAAATTATTTAACAAACACTACTCATTTTTGAAACTATCGGTCACTAGTTATTTGAAACATTTTGTTGCTTGATATCTAACTTGCTGATTATTATTTCCGATAGATAACTTGCAGCGTATTAGCGGTGGTGGCCTCGAGTTGAACTCAATAAAATCCTTGACTACATAAAATATCGTGTCCTCATGATTTGCTAAAATTATTAATTATTAGCCAGTCAACATATTAGTAGCGGCGCCGACCACCCAGGATGCATCGGATGAACATATTAGTAGCGGTACCGACCGCCCAGGATGCGTCGGATGAACATATTAGTAGCGGTGCCGACCACCCAGGATACGTCGGATGAACATATTAGTAGCGGTGCCGACCACCCAGGATACGTCGGATGAACATATTAGTAGCGGTACCGACCACCCAGGATGCGTCGGATGAACATATTAGTAGCGGTGCCGACCACCCAGGATACGTCGGATGAACATATTAGTAGCGGTGCCGACCACCCAGGATACGTCGGATGAACATATTAGTAGCGGTGCCGACCACCCAGGATACGTCGGATGAACATATTAGTAGCGGTACCGACCACCCAGGATGCGTCGGATGAACATATTAGTAGCGGTGCCGACCACCCAGGATACGTCGGATGAACATATTAGTAGCGGTGCCGACCACCCAGGATACGTCGGATGAACATATTAGTAGCGGTACCGACCACCCAGGATGCGTCGGATGAACATATTAGTAGCGGTGCCGACCACCCAGGATACGTCGGATGAACATATTAGTAGCGGTGCCGACCACCCAGGATACGTCGGATGAACATATTAGTAGCGGTGCCGACCACCCAGGATACATCGGATGAACATATTAGTATCGCCAATCGTGCTCGTGGAAGCTATTCAAATAGACCTCTGTATGCCGAAGGGATGATCCGGGGAAATGAATTCCAATGTTGATGTCCCTTCCTTGAGGGATTTGTCCTAAGCCACTGTAAGCGCCCGACTCATTGATCTTCATTTCTATCCATAATTATAAGTGATAGGGGTTGATTTCACCCCGGGTTACTTAAACTTATGTTTGTGGGTTGACCTCACTCGTCGCGGGTTGAGTGATGACTGAGTGTTTGATTTTTTAAACATACCAAAACACCACGACTGTAATACCCGAAAGGTTAGGCAGACGTGTATCTTTAGCTCACCCACATTTCGCCAGTTATGTTTAAGTTCCATGTAATATAATAGGGGGCGAGACTATTGCCATCAACCGGGTACATATCCACCCAAATAACAATTGCCGGACCCGGGAATCGAACCCAGACGCTCATGCAGTAGCACTTAAACTATTATACAAATAGGTAGGCAACATTACCCAGGTGTGCATAAGGTAGGTACGTGTAACTTTAGACAGGGACTTACACTCAGGCAAGAGTATGCCACCGACGATGCTCTTCGGTGCTTTGTGAAACTCGGAGTGGCGATCGGCCGCTGTACATACAGGTGTGACAAGGCCCATCACTTAACCGATATCTACGCATTTTGTTCAACAAACTAAGTGACATTGAGCTAAAATGATTGCTAGGAAACGACATAATATGTCGTTGTGATGTATGAGAGAGGGTGTTTTGTGGAGGTGTGTTACACTTACGCATGGACGTACGTGCCTGGATCACATAATGCTTAAAACAAAATTATGCGAGTCATCAATTACAGTACGTGATCTGGAATTTTGGAAAAAAATAAATAAATTTGGACCTGGATGCTCGCCCGGATTACTGCAATAAAACGGCATATTTAATTGATTTTGAATCTCTCGATGTCACTGTACTGAATACTACTTTTCAGGCCATTCTTGAAAGTATTGATACTAACACCGTAACCTTTTGTCGTACCTTTCCACCTGATGGTAAGATCTATGCATATGCTACATGGGACGTTGTGCAAACTAGGGCTGAATCTGGCTTAATATGAACCTGCTGACGCTAAACCTGGATAAAACCTATTATATGCCCTTTGCGACAGTCGTAACCCCTGAATACTTTTTCGATTACAGCTCACTCATGCCAAAATCGGCTGATGTCGTGCTCTTGTGTTGCCATTGGTAGAACTAATAACGTAAAGTATCTGGGAGTGCATGTAGACGAAGGATTGAGATGGGACAAACAGCTTGATGCTCTTACTACCGATACACATCTTTAAATCTCTGTGAGAATCGGCTGATTTTAACATTCTCAGGATGGTTTACCTCACCTTGTGCTAGTCAATCCTCGGATACTGCAGAACAGTGTGGGGTGGAGCAGCGAAGACCTTCATTCTGAAAGCAGAGAGAGCTCAAAGAGCTGTACTTAAGGTATGACCAGGAAACCCTTTAGATACCCCACAGTACAACTCTATTCTGACTACAAAGTTCTGATGGTACGTCAACTGTTTGTCCTTCGATCTGTCCTCAGAGTACATGGCTGCCTACCCCTGCCTGACCCAAGGAAGCGAACATATGTCCCCTCTGGTGTACAGCATAAAACTTCGTTTGCTGAAGTAGAAAGAAAGAAATTTTATTTGCTCAATCATGTATACAGAATTAAAATAATACATGCATGCAAGATCTTAAAATAAAAGTGGCTTACGACGTGTTTGCCATTTCTCATGGCGTGCCAATATCTAGGTACAATTATTATTGAATCAATGATTTTGCACTTTTACACTTATTAAGTAAATACATTTAATATCACAGTTAACAAATTTCTTATATTCAATCATTTACATTATCCAATTAAATTATCAAAATGACGATTTACATTACTTTTAATAGGCATTCAATTATTTATAATATAGGCATATTTAAGTTCTCTACTACCACACAAACATAATTACTACAATGTTAGTTATATTTATTTGATAATCACCATTAGTCGTCGTAATACTATAATATGCTTTTCGTGCCAAATACAATTTCATTGTTTGTTTAAGTTTAAGTATAGTTTGCTGTTTCCAATTTGTTGTAGATAATTGATGCCATGCATAAAACACTTTTACGCATAAGTGCAGTTTTTGATGTATGTACACATATACGTAGTATGCTATCATCACGTCTATTTCTTGGAAATTTGTCTGCCATACGAGGAAACAAATGTGAATTTGTTTTTACGAACATTGCTATTTCTAATATATAAAGTGAAGGTAATGTTAACGGTAGTATTGACATTAAACATAGACCTTTACGCAGCACTTTTGTCTTTTAAAGATGATATCCCTATCTGTTGTTTTACCCCAGCAGATAACACCATATCTAATGACGGATTCAACTAAACCATAGTAGGCCTTTAATAGCGCTTCTATATTAAGAATACGTGATAATTTACATAACGCATATGCACCACTACGTATTCTTTTGGCTAGAGCCTCAATATGTGCTTTCCAATTTAAGTTTCAGTCGATTGTTATGCCTAAAATTTTTGTAGTATTAGCTGTCTGTATTTTATTATTATTATATTCGATGTCAAGACTAGAGAATAATGTTGATCGTTGGCAAAAGTGCATAATCAAAATTTTATTTATATCAATTTTTAAATTATTATTATTCAGCCACGTTACCGCTTTAACTAATGTATTTTTTATGCCCGTTTCATATGTGTATGTTATTATGGCATGGTATATTAGGTTGGGGAAAAAGTCTTTTCGCATTATAGTATGTATGAACTTGTAATAAAATCTCTTTGGCTATATTATTTGTATCTGGCTGGTTTTGGTATCATTGAAAGTTTAAATTTTAAAGAACATAATTCCAAATTCAAATTAGGAAAATGTGTGATTTTCATTTGTTTTTCGTACCGTCAAGATGAGTGAATCTAAGAAATTCGATACATTTTAAAATTTTACTACAAAAAAGGTAAAAATGCAACGCAAGCCGCGAAAAAAATTTGCGATGTTTATGGACCTAGTGTAGTGTCTGTGAGAGTAGCACAAATTTGGTTTAAGCGTTTTCAATCCGGAAATTTTGATGTCAAAGATGCACGTCGCTCTGGTCGCCCTATTACGGATAAAATGGACGCCATTTTTGAAAAAGTGGAGCAAGATCGGCATATCAGTAGTTACGACGTAGCTGAAGAACTGGAAATTGACCACAAAACAGTTTTGGCGCATTTGAAAAAACTGGGTACACAAAAAAGTTCGACATTTGGGTACCTCACGAGCTCACTGAAAGAAACCTAATGAACCGTGTACTCATTTGTGATTCTTTATTACGACGTAATGAAACCGAACCATTTTTGAAGAAGCTGATAACTGGTGATGAAAAGTGGATCACATATGACAAGAACGTGCGAAAAAGGTCGTGGTCAAAGGCCGGTCAAGCTTCACAGACTGTGGCGAAACCCGGGTTAACTCGCAACAAGGTGATGCTGTGTGTGTGGTGGGATTGGAAGGGCATTATTCATTATGAGCTGTTACCACCAGGTAGGACCATCGATTCTGAACTCTACTGCGAACAACTGATGAGATTAAAGCAAGAAGTTGAGAGAAAGCGGCCGGAATTAATGAACAGAAGGGGTGTGGTTTTTCATCATGATAACACTAGACCTCACACATCTTTAGCCACTCAGCAAAAATTAAGAGAGTTTGGCTGGGAGGTGTTAATGCATCCGCCGTATAGTCCTGACCTTGCACCTTCAGATTTCTACCTGTTTCGGTCTCTTCAGAATTGCAGATTTGCACTGCCTAAAGAGGCAGTGTCAGGTTAACATCACGAGAGGACTGCCAAAACCACTTGTCGCGGTATTTTGACCAGAAGTCCCAAAATTTCTATAGCAATGGGATCATGTCCCTACCTACAAGATGGCAAAAAATTATCGAACAAAATGGTACATACATACTTTAGTTAAATGTACATAAACTATATTAAAAAATGTTTTGAATTTTCTTAAAAAATGCGAAGAAACTTTTTCCCCAACCTATTAGTTATCGTACTGTCATCCGCAAACAGTGTCATGGGATGTAAAATAGATTTAGGGAAGTCATTAATATAGAGTGTAAACAGAGGTGGTCCGAGTACACTGCCTTGCGGAACTCCATGAGGGACGGTGCGCTCGCATGACGTGAAAATCTCTTCACGTTTGGAGCTCATATTTATTCTACTGATTTGCGTTACTTGTTTTCTCTCTTGTAGGTATGATTGTATTAGATTAAATATGTTTCCTGTTTGATGAAATATTGTTTGATTAAATATGGTTAATGAAAATAACATTTTGTTTATAAAACGAAGAAATGAAATGAAATGATTGATTGATTGATGATGAATGAATGAAATGATTGAAATGTTATTTTCATTACACATTATTGTCTGTTTTTCTTAGAGAATTGCTCCTAAACATATGCGTTAGCAACTTTGTACAAATATTAAGAAATATCTGTAATACAGATATTAAGTTATCTAGCTCAGACACAGATGTTCACTGAATTGTATTTATTGTTAAGCTGTATCTAAAAGTGTTTGTAACCTAGAAATTAAGATATTCTTTGCTTGGTTGAAAATAAATTATTATTATTATTATTATTAATAAGCAGACATACTATTTCAGTCCTACAGGCGCTTAGTGCAAATTTTTATTTGAAATCATTTTTCTAAGTGTTACTCTTCGCATATTTCATTGAAAAAAATAAAGAATATAAAAAGGAACATTTATTTGGTTTATATGTATTTTAGAATGTTCTGAGCCTACCAGAAAATATACACGTGGCCGGGCTGCAACGTATACGGTACAGCCCGGCCACAAACAAGTGCTTTTTTAACTAGACATATTTGAGGTATGTTGTACATTTAATCTATTCACTGGTACTGCAAGAACAAATTAGGAACATTTAATTGATATGTCTATAAATTACGAAATCGACTGTGGCCGGGTTGCCTCGGAACACGTCAAATAAATCTAAAATAACTTACTCAGCTAACTTACATTTTTGTTTTTATGGTAGATTAAAGGCCTATTCAAACCTAAGCGGTATTCGCTACCGTCTGCGGTAGAGAAAACCGAGTGGGTATGCGGTAATATTACTGTTCATTCATCTGTACCGCTTTTGCCGCGAAACATAATACTAAATACCTAAGCGAAACCCGCGCGGTATGTACCTCTACCCATAGCGGCAGCGAATACCGCTTAGGTTTGAATAGGCCTTAACATCGACACTTGAAACCTAAGGTCCAACATTAATTTACTGTTCAGCTCGGTCGAATCACTGTCTCCTAAAATACACGCCATCCCTAGTTTAGGAGACAGCATTTATTTTTTTGTTAATATAGACTATAATTTTTTCCCCCTTGTGTCCATTGTTAGTTGATTAAGTCTTAGCATGTAACTACATAGTATTCAACTCTATCTTAGGATCAATAAATTATTTATTATTTCTTTTTTTTCATATCTCGGGACCCTGGGATCCCAGACCTTTGGAAGGCGTATGAGGGACCGAAGCAGTTGGCTTCGGCCCCTCATACGCCTACGCAGAGGCCCCTTAGACAATTTTAAATGATGATATGATATATGATATGGCACCAACCGACGATTATCCCTATATGCGCTTTGCAATTGCACCCAAGGACAGCCCCCGGTTGGTGCAGGACTATTGCAGAATATGGTAACAAAACATATTGGGCTGTGGGTTTGGGTGGCTAAAGTGGATTGGGTAACTTGAACTATGGAAGAAGTATGTCCACTGCCTGACCAATGTTTTAAAACATATAGACAGATAAAATATCAGGGGGTGACTTGCACACTCAATAATGGGCCGCCGGAAACGGTCGTTAGCACATAGTGACGTAGCTCCAAGGGGGCAACACTTCCTGAGGTGCTTGAGGAGTGAAGAGGTATTCCACGGCTATCACGACATTCCCGGAATTACGGTCAAGATCCCTACCCGCACCTTACTGGAATACTTCCATCCTCCGAGCACGTTTGCTCTCGCGAATCTCTACTCCAGCCGGCCAATAAAGGCAAGCCAGGGGTGAAAAATAAGACTTCTCCCGGGAGATAGTGCCCGTGGGGTCGCTACTGCCCAACAGCTCGCCACATGCTGCCCTGCGGGTTTCTATACTCGTATCTCTCTTGGTCTGGCTCGTCATCCTAGACCTGTTCCGGCTAAGTAAACCCTACCGGCACAGACCTAAAGTACGGAGCACGCAAGCCTCACCACGACGTCAACGTAGACATACAGCGGTGGGGACGTAGAGATACAGCGGTATTATTATTATTTCCTTTATTCAATTGGAATACATATATAAATTATATTTTTAAATATTAGAATAAAAAAAAAATATAAAAACATTTAAAAATATAAAAAAAATAGTAGCCCACCGGTATCGGGAACAGGGTCCAAGCCACCGGCGGTCAGGGCTCCAGAGAGAGGAACCTCCTAACAATGCGAGCCGTGTCCAGAAGTACCGCTTTCTGAATCAAGCCCTTGATCCAGCTGCCCAACGAGAGCCTCCTTAGGTGTTGGTCGAGGCTCTTGGCAATTAAGCCATTGGCTGATACGACTCTCGGCACAATGATCGCTGAGTCCACATCCCACATGTCGACAACCTCGCGAGCCAAGTCAAGATACTTGATTTGTTTATCTGTCTCGGCTTTCACGAGGTTCCCGTCATGCGGGACCGTTATGTCAATAATCATTGCGCGCTGCTCTATTCGATCCACCACCACTATATCAGGCTAAGTGATTTCCATTTTCGAGAACTGGGTCGGGCACATACCTGTAGTACTGCACTTTCGATTCTACAAGGCTGTATTTCAGAGCAAGTTGCTGATGGATAATCCTGGCTACAAGGTTGTGTCTATGCAAATACTCTTCGTTAGCTAGACGAGAACACCCGGAGATAATGTGTCGGATTGATTCTCCTGTACGGTGGCATGCCCGACAGATGTCAACCGTTCCGTCCTTCACAATAAATCTCCGGTAATTGTTCGTCATGATAACTTCGTCCATAATTGCACAGACAAAACCTTCGGTTTCCCCAAAGAGGTCACCGGAACGCAACCAGGCTACGGACGCTAGTAGATCTACATCGGGTCCATGCAGGGCCCGGAAAAAGCGTCCGTGAAGCTCCTTACTCTGCCATACCTCCCTGCGATCGTTAGTGTCAAGCACTACAGGCTTGCGCCAGTTCTCTTTAGCCAAGGAGAA
Source organism: Dicycla oo (assembly GCA_948252095.1). Classification (NCBI taxonomy): domain Eukaryota; kingdom Metazoa; phylum Arthropoda; class Insecta; order Lepidoptera; family Noctuidae; genus Dicycla; species Dicycla oo. The sequence continues at coordinate 25,123,608 of OX411729.1, read as the reverse complement.
TGGGGTGAGGCCCTTGTCTATCGCGACCACATCTCGATGCATCCCCACGTCGGTTTCTAGGAAATATTCCCGGAGACTGCATATCTCACGATTGTGGAGGGTCTTAGCGTTTAAAAAGCCTCGACCTCCACACTTTCGCGGGATATACAGTCTCATTACCGATGATCGTGGGTGGTGCATTCGATATGCAGTCAGCAGCGTACGGACCCTCCTATCCAGGGCATCTAGTTCAGTCTGAGTCCATTTGAGTACGCCGAAAGAGTACATCAGAACCGGCATGACCCAACCGTTGAAGGCACGCACCTTGTTACCGCCTGATAAAAGACTATTGAATACTTTCTTCAGGCGGCCAAAGAAGCGCTCCTTCAACAATTGCTTCATGTCAGTAACATTGATGCCCAAGGCTTCCGACATACCCAAATACTTATAGGTTTCGGATGCGGAGAGGGCTCTGAGGTTTATGGAATCCGAGAGTTGGGTTCCCACGGATTCCACAATCTCCCCACGCTTTACATGCATGACCGCACATTTGTCCACACCAAATTCCATCCTGATGGCGCTACTAAAAGTTTCGGTTACTTTCATTAGCTCCATCAGTTGCAAATTGTTGGGGGCAAAGAGTTTTAGGTCATCCATGTAAAGGAGGTGAGATATAACCTGACCACCTCTCCTCAGCCGATAGCCTAGACCTGAATCCTCTAGCAGTGTGCTTAGAGGATTCAAAGCTAAGCAGAACCAAAGTGGACTCAAACTATCGTCCTGAAATATGCCTCGCTCGATCCTTATCGGTTCGTTATTCCTCTGGATATTTCGACATCCTGGATAGCGAAGGATCGTCCTCCACTGCCCCATACACGACATCAGGAAGGTTCGTAGAGTTGCATCTACTTTATACAACTCCAGCACCCTCATGAGCCATGTATGTGGTACTGAGTCATAGGCCTTCTTATAATCTATCCAACATGTCGACAGATCCTTTCGGGAACGACGAACCTGTTGGCTAATGGCCATATCAATGAGGAGTAGCTCCTTAGTACCGCGGGACCCATTCCTACATCCATTTTGAGAGGCAGACATAATGGAGTTGGTGTCTATATGTTTATTAATTTTAGCTCTCAAAATGGATGTAAGAACTTTGTAGACCGTCGGTAAACACGTGATCGGCCTATAATTTTTGGGTTCCACGATGCTACCTGATTTATGGAGCAGGTGGGTAACTCCTGTCGTTAGGAACTGGGGTAGCGAACCAGACTCTAAGGCTGATTGGAACTGGGATGCCAAGCGGGCGTGCGACCTATGGAACCACTTTATCCAAAAGTTATGCAGCCCGTCCGGCCCTGGAGATTTCCAGTTAGGCAACGGACGGACTGCACAGGTTACATCTTGGGGGCTGATGGTAAGTGCCCCCATTTCTGGTATTTGATCGCACGTTCGCTCGATCTCTCTAGTCCAATCACCCTCGGTGTGATTGACAGGCACCGACCAGATGCTTCGCCAGTACGAACACATGGCGTCATCATCCGGCAGGCGCGTGTCAGCCACACCATGGTCCGGTTGCTCCCAAGCCCTGTAGACCCACCTTTCATCGCTCTGGAAGGTGCGATTCTGTGTGTATCGGTTTACTCGTCGCTTATACCTACGAATACGGTTCGCCCATGCATACACTTTCTGCTTCAGGAAGTCGATGTGCTCTGTGGCACGGGACATATAGTCCTGAGGGCTGACATCAGTCCCTGAGAACGCCCGCCTCACAAAGCGCATCACTCTGGGGCGAGTATTGCCCTCCCTGAAGCAGATTAGTTTGCCTATGAGTGCTCTGGCCCCACCAATACGTTGCTCAATTCTGTACTGCCAAGCTGGTATGGCTGGTTTCGGTCGTGTAGCTCTAGAGTCATTAGCAAATTTGACGCGAGCTACACGACATGCCGCTACAGCCGCGCAGTACAGAATCGAATGAGTATCGGTGAGGTCTTCGCAGCCATTAAAATAGCTTGACAACTGCGAATCCAAAGCCGCCACCAGTGCCCTATTTTTGGTATGCATGGGCAAACGAGGTAAGCGTGGCCTAAGTTCGGGTGACATAAACCGATATTCCCGAATCGCATCCTCCAAAACACTCCTCAATTCTTCATTGTATTGGGTACTTACGTTTATAGCTCTGTCATCGCTCCCCACGTCAGCTTGACTTGTGTCGCATTGTGGTGGTACAACAACAGTCTGCGACAGGGGGGCAATGACATGGCTACTCTGCATTTCACTTCGCAGGCGATCAAGTACAGTGTCATCCAACATATGATTACGCTGGATGACTGACTGATGACTCACACCTGATCCGATAGTCGCTGTGCTGAAACGTTGACAGCTGGCTCAAGCACCTGAAACAGAGAGAGCATCCGAACACGGTACGCGGTCAGATTGTTTCCTCCCTCTGTAGCCCCATAGTATGAGCGCATGACGTTCTCATTTATGGATCGTGTCCATCTCATGCGCTGCACACTTCCGCCGGGAGCTGGGACCCTATCAGAGGCCGGTGGGCCTCGAGGTGCTAAGCCGTCCGGCGGCCGGCGTCCTCCCCGTCGACAAGCAGGTGGTGGTGAAGTCGGCGGGGAAAAATATTCGTCGCTCGAGCTCGACGCAACTGCCACGGTCGGTGTCACAGCACTCTCGATGGGGCTGGGTACCGACGGCGGCGGGGCGGAGCTGAGCGACGAGTCCGGAGGTAGTTGACGTGCGCGGCGAGCTGCTGATCTAGTCAACATTATTTTTCATGTCCTCAATTTGGTTTCATATTACAGATTGCGTAGTGGTATCAATTGATGTTTTGTACGAGTTTGACAGCCGTCATTCTTGTTCTCTAAAATATTAATAGCTTTTCCCATTTTGTTCTTGCTTCTTGTTTATTGTCTATTTAATTTATTTTTAGAGGTTTTATAATGTATACTTTCTGCGGCTAAATTTGATGTGATTGATTTAATAAATAAATATGGAAATATGAGAAATGAAAAGACAGACTTTGTTGACTTGTCAGTGTTGCCATTCTTTAGTATTATTATTATTATTAATGGGCTGTAACAGGCTGCATTGAGATATTATGGCTGATCATAATGGATCAGCTATAGCTCAAACGAAGCATTGCGTAGTAATAAATACAACAAAAACAAAACATTAGGCTCTACCATCGTCTTCGCTGGTCCAAGGCTTGCCTCAGGATTTGTAGAATATATATTTACTTACTTACTTACTTTATATATATATATATATATATATATATATAAAGGAGCAGTTGCTATATTAGATCTGTAATTTTTTTTCTTTTTGTGTTACCAACTGTATTTGACCGTTGTGTCTAGGGTAACTGCTGTAGTACCCTACTCGCCCCCCCCCCCCCATCCTTCGTGGGTTCCTGCATTATCGAGGCGTGGGGGCTCAGTAGCCGTGGCTTGGTCACGCATGGTGAAGTGAAGAGAAACCCGAGGAGAGGCCGATCGTCAGTGCTGTTCCCAGGCAGCCGATGACGTAGCGGCCAACAAGTAGGTTGCGGTGCCGCTTGGGCGTCATCGCAACTGAGGCGGGCCGCGATGTCGTATGGGAGGCATCGCGGCTGAGGGTTGGAGGCCGCGGCGGGAGAGGAGTGCCGGTATTGCGGTGCGCCACTCTCCCTACCTTCCGCGGCCTTGACGTTGTCGCCACAGTCTGATGGCAAAAGCGGTGGGGCTACAGGGGAGGAGGAGTGTCGGTATTACGTTGGCCGCTCTCCCTATCCTCTGCGGCCGAAAAGTGGTAAGCAGCCGGGCCACTGACCTGACCGGTCCACCGGTACGTCACCGGACCCCAGAGGAGGGTCCGGTGACGTACAGCCGCGGCGGGTTCGCGGTGAGCGGCAGAGGAGGACACCGTGGAGTTTTAGTGGGTTGGAGTCCCACATAACCGCACTATGTCCCCGTGGTAGTGCAGTATGCATGAGCATTTCTCCACGCAAGAAAAACCCTACTCAAATGTGTACACCACTCTAGAGTGGTGCAGAATTATTTTCCCACTTTTTCTTACTTTTATATTTATTTGGTTAGTGTATTATATAAAAAAAGAATTTCGTAAATAAAACACATTTACATACTTTCCAGTAACCGTCCCTGAGTAACGTGGTGAAATAAAATAATACTTTGTTAACAACTAAAAAAATAATAATAATAAAAAAAAAACAACAAACAAAACCAAATATTACGTTGCATAATATATTCAACTAGCTGACCCGACAAACGTTGTCCTGTCGAAGCAATAATTAATACAAAATTCTCATAGAAAATGCACTTCCAGTTTTCCCGAGTTTTCCAATTTTCCCGATAATTTTTAAAACATTTTCTTTCATACAAACCTTGTACTGACAATTACAAATACAAAAAAAAAGAATTAGCCAAATAGGTGCAACCGTTCTGGGCCTCAAGTCTGCTATTACAATAGTGTCAGAATGGTCTGTCATTGATTTCATAGTTGTTGATTTTGACAAGTTTTGTAATCTACTAATATAATGGCGTCATTATGACTTTCCAATGGTCAACCACTGACACTCCATTGAAAGAAATGGCTTATCTAGCTAAGAAATGGTAATCTCTTACACAATGTTAAAAACAATGTTACTAACAATTTATGAGTTGGCTCGAAATAAGTTTATTCTATTCTATAATGACAAATGAAAGACTGACGTATGCGGTAATCTGCTAAAATTTTGACAGTTCCTTTGATCAGTACCACGATTCTATTACGAGACCACTGACCTACCAATGATCAACCATTATGAATTTAGCAGATTACGAACTTTTAGCAAAATGACAATAGGATCGTGTTGGAATGACGAATTAATAAAAAATAGCAGACTTGGGACCCTGAAGTGATGCGCGTACATATACGTACATTCGGCAATTGATTTTTATTTATATGTAGAATTAGTAGGTAACCTAAATGTGACACTCCGCAAGAAAAAGTACCTTATGGTCATCGGCGCTTAAGCCGTTCAGAAATACAAATCGTACAGTTTACTTAGCTTGTAATAAGCACAATGTCGTAAGTGCCAACGACCATAAGGTACCTTTTCTCGTGGACAGTCACAAATGCATGCACGGCTTACGTGACCGAGACGGTCTGTCTTTGTAAGTAAATAAAGTATTAAAATACAAATGACATGCTGGCACAAATTAACATGATGACGATAGATATGCTGAGAACGTCGAGAAGACTAGACTGTCGTTTCGGCTTGTAACCAACGAGGAGAGTAGAGATAAAAGGCCTACAATGACCAATTTAACATTAATAATAATAATTTATATATTTTTTATTAACCTGTATATTTTCGATGACATATTGGGAAATTATTTTGCCATATATAATTTAAGCAACTTCTAAAACCCCAAGATATCTTACGGTAAGAAGAACCCATTTTTAACCCCCGACGCAAAAAGAGGGGTATTATAAGTTTGACCGCTATGTGTGTCTTTGTGTCTGTCTGTGGCACCGTAGCTCTTAAACGGGTGAACCGATTTGGACGCGGTTTTTTTTTATTTATTTGAAAACAGGTTTTCTAGCGGTCGTTCTTATACATGTTTCGGAATCGGTTCAGCCAATTCAAGGTCATCCGCTCTTTTCTAGTTGATAAATGGATGTGAGCATCTTCTACAGGTCTGATCGAGTCGAAATTTAGTATTCTGTTACTTCAATGATATTAGAATAACATAGTAACCTTGAACTAACGCTGCAGCATTACCTGGAATTTGCAGGATACCCAACTTCCTCACCAACTTACAGCAGAGGTATCGTGTTTGGGCTCATTGCAATGGTCTCAATGAATAGGTTATAGATAGATGGCAATCAGAGTCTGATGATGGAGTAGAAAAAAAATGAGGGTAAATCGGTGTCGGGGGTTTTTTTTTTTACTTTTAACTTGTTTCTCGTTGTTTTTCTGTAAAAAGACAATATGGTAGTGCATGCTTATTCATGGTTTTATCATTTTATGAAAACAAAACTTTGAATTAACAACAGGTTTATTCATGTTCCTTATTGATAAACAAAATAATTTTATATAAGTATTTGTTAACTAATTTAATTTTACGAATTTTACATAAACATTAATTTTGAAACCTAAATCTATATACTTTGGTCATGGCCACGTACCACACATTAACCATTAGTTTTACAGTAATTAATTCTTTCAGCCGTTACCAGACAAGACGGAAATTATAATTATATATATATATATATATATATATGTATATTATATATATATGTAAGTGGATTAAAACAAGTTTTTAGCAAAAAATAAAATCGACTTCAAAAACAAAAAACACTACAAAGTGAAAAATAATTTTAATTTCGGTAATCGGTGTCTGCTTTTGTTTTCAATCGTAGTGTTTTGTTTTTGAAGACGGTTTTATTTTTTGCTAAAAAGTTTTTATTTTTTCACTTTTTAGTTGTGGTACCTACCCCACACAAATTCGAATTAATACCTGGTATGTAAATAACAGTGATAAGAAGTTATTAAAACATCATCCACATATACCAAGTGGGAAAAAACGCATTATTGAAGCTAACTCAAAACCTACCCAAGCAAAGTTAATAAAATTTATATGGGACCATCTAGAAAGTATACCCTTTCAAACAAAAAAGAATTTTCCAAATCGGTCTATCCGTCTTTGAGTAATCGAGTAACTCCTTCTTTTTGAAGTCGGTTAAAAAAAGAAGTTTCAAAGCTCTACGCTTGAACAACCCAAAGGGAAGGTTTGCGAATCGTATACGAACAAGATGGTATAAGGTCCAGAGTTTTATAGGGGGGCACATATTGTTAGGCCCTGAGTCCTAAATAATATGACGTGTAGAGCCATCGCTGTTCCAGTACGAGAGAGAGATGGATCTATACGAAACTCTTTATAGCAACAGTGATTACCATAACACTCCATAGTACCCCAGGACGGTTAGTACTTTCTAATACAGAGTCAACTAGAAAGGTGTGGTCGAAAAGGGTGTGGTACATACCATCAAACTGAACAACTTTCTCCATGGGACCAACATCGTAATAGCGAAAAAATAATCAGCTGTCCCATATATTTGGGTCGAGTAGGTATTGAAGTTCTCTATGGGACAGTTGATTTTTTTCGCGATTACTATGTTGGTCCAAAGGAAAAAGTTGTGCGGTTTGATAGTCTGCACCACACCCATAAATTTGACCACACCCTTCTGGTACACCCTGTATAATGCTTATGCCACGTTTTACGGCCGAACGAAGTTCCTCCTCTCCCAGCCATTGCGTTTGACCACCTTCAACATGATACCCTGGTCCTTCGGCTGCGTGAGGAAGGTTCTTGCATCTAAGGTCAAAGTCTCCGGCATGCCATCAGCCAGTTCCACTCTGTACTTCTTCAGGAACGTGATGAGACCAGACATTACTTGCATCTTTGCGAAACGCATTCCTGAAATTTAAAAAAATACAATTAATTAGTATTTTATGGCTCAACCATAGCGTTGTAGATCTAAGTTATATATATATATATGGTACACATTAAAATGGCATAGATAGAACAGTCGGCTCCAAAAAAATGATAGTTTTGTTATAATTTTTTATACATAAAATAATGGTCCCAATCATTATAATAGGTTCAATAACTTTGGAAATAACGAACATAAAAAAATCCATTTAAGCAGAATCTGTTTTACATGTCCGAATACCTACTACTCACGCAATAAAATAAACATGAACAGAGTTTGTATGAAATAAACTGCCAAGTAAATGAACGGGAATTTAAACGTATGTGGTAAAACAGACCCTTAATCTTTTCTGACGCATGTAATGGTCCCTACGAAGGCCTCTCGCGCCCTTGCGCAGTTCTCTGATAACTTTTATTATATGCTTATTTAGAAACAAAAATCTTTATTGGAACGAGAAAAAGAGAATTTGAATTACCATTATTGATAAAAAAATAAAATTTTGTAAGAAATTATAATTACCTATACACAACCTAGGACCCGATCCGAACGGGAAGAACGTGTAAGGCTTAACATCGCCTTTATTCTCAGACAAGAACCGTTCAGGCTTGAACTTCTCTGGTTCCGAGAAGTATTCAGGATTGTGGTGCATGTGGTAGACTGGGATATGGACTTTGACACCTACGTCTAGTTTCAGTCCCGTAGGGAGGACGTAGTCGTCCATGACCTCGCGAGCGAGATTGCCCAGTATGGGATACTTGCGGAGGGTCTCATACATACAGGCCTCCAAGTAGGGCAACTCATGCACACACTCGTAGTCCAGTTTGTTCCCGTGACGACGTAGGAACTCGTTCACCTCATCGGCCACTCGTTGCTGCACCTCCTCGTGCTTCGCGAGCTCATACAGAATGAAACTCATGGTGCTCGCGGATGTCTCGAAACCCGCCGCGAAGAACACGATGCACTGCGCCACCAACAACTCATCGTCCACCTTCAAATGTACCTTCTTGTCAGCGCCAGTCTTTGCGTTACTTATACTGTCTCCAGTTATGTATTCCTGTGTCTTTATAGTCAGGACCAGGTCGACGAAGTCGTTCCTCAAAGATGGCTTGTAGTCTCGGTTCTCGAATACTTCTTTCAACAATTTTGAGAAGAATTGGTGTATCGTTGGAGGGAATAGTTGGAGTCCCACTCGGTAAAAAATGGCAGGCCATATGGCTCTGAACATGATTTTGAAACCACGATAGTTTGAAGCCTCGAATATTTCGTTTGCCATGAATTTGAAAGGGTTGTTATCTTCTTTGGCCATTGTGTTGGACTCCACTCCGAAAGCAGCGGAGCATATGCAGTCCATGGTGTACCTTGCAGTAGTCTGTCTTATTTCGATGACGTCAGACATTCCAATTTCATATTCCAGCATATCTTCGAAGGCGACGCTACACTTTTCAATCAAATGGTACATGTTCTTTATTTTTGCGGAAGAAAAGAGAGGAGTAAGGTTTTGTCGGACTATCTTCCATCTGTCACCCGCGTTGAAGAACAGGTTTTGTGTGACAACTTCTCTTGCAGAGTAATTGGATGATTCCCTGCCGTTGACATAGTAGAAATCTTTTGTCAACACATGTTTGATAATCTCGGGGCTGTGCACCACGAGAACAGGCTCCGTGCCGTAGAAAGCTCCGAAGTAAGGTTGATCGATGAACTTTTGGCAAAGTTTCTGTATCATCTTGCCGGGATACTCTCGTTGCAAAATATATAGACCGTAGTTGCCCAGAAGAGGCACTGGTTCAACGTAAGGCACATTCTTTTTTTTCCAATAACCGAACTTTCTTTTAGATAATAAATATAATAAATAAAAGATTACAGTTAATATGGTCGCGAGAACAAGAAGGACGTTCATTTCGATAACCGCGTTGCCGACAACTGCGCGCGTACCGCGTTGTAACAAACGCATACAGACTCCAGCCACTCTAATAATCACAATGAAATGACCTTAGCAACTGAACTGACGAGATTACCAGTTATGCAATGCCAAAAATTTTAAATTTAAACTGGTTTTTTTTTGTCCGAAACAAGAAGCATGACTGATAATCAAGTAATTGATAACGCTGATAAGAATTACATGGGTCGTAAATCGTATCGTATTACTCGCACGCAAATATCGTTTGTCTGATTGTTGTGTGACGTTAAGTAGAATAAAGATACCTACGTAATATAATTTAAATTAACTCTGATAAGTAACAAAAACTTGTGATAGCGTAGTGTAGGGATCCGTCCGTACCACGCCCATATAACGCTTTTTGGTAGCCGTGACGAAACAATTCGACACTATCAAGTCGACACTGATTTATTCTAGAAACATTTTTTGGTCGGTGAGTCGACTTAGTTCCGTCGCTACGACTAAAAATGGGGAACAGTCGACACAGTAACATTTGGTTTTAAAGTTACGTTGCTGCGTGGTAACGTTGTTCTTAGTCTGCAACCACTTCTCAGAAATCATTCGTTCGTTCATTTGATCGCTTTTTGTTCTGCGACGTGAAGTTTCAAAATAAAAAATAATAATGAGAAGAAAACATCAGCCATCACTGTTTTGTCAACGTATTAAGTTTTTATTTCTATATTTTCTTTTGTTGTTCAAATATAAATGGGAAAAGAATTTCATCGTGTAATTTGTTTAAATATTGGGTTGGCTAATAAGTAATGAGCGACATACAACTATTTTATTTGTATTTATTTATTAAATGAATAATTGTTATTTAATATATTCACCGTCGTTTGCTACTACCATTCGCCATCGATCTGGCAAAGAGTGAATGGCGTCCGCATAGAACTTCGTTGGTTTTGAATTGAAGAAGTCATATATGTATTGTTTCAAGTGTGGTTCATCGTCAAAGCTTTTTTCCCGTAAATTATTACTAAGTGATCGGAACAAGCTGAAATCAGCTGGTGCTAAGTCCGGCGAATATGGAGGGTGGGGTATTATTTCCCAATTAAGCTCCAATAGTTTTAGCCTGGTACTCTTAGCAATATGCGGCCGGGCATTGTCGTGCAGGAAAAATATTTGTCGTGTTGTGGACGTTTGCGATGGATGTCAAGCTTCAGTTTTTCGAGTTGATCACAATATACTGTTGCTGTAATTGTAGTATTAGTAGGAAGGAATTCCCAGCTTATTACTCCATGTATATCCCACCACACAGAAAGCATTCCCTTGCGAGGATGAAGATCATCTTTTGACGTTGGTTTTCCCTGTTCTTTACATCGCAGCCACTGGCGCTTGCGTGATTAACATAGAGAACCCACTTTTCATCTCCAGTGACAAGATGATCTAACCAATTAAATGTGCGGCGGAAAGATAAAAGTTGTACACAAATCTCAGCTCGGTAGGTCAGCTGATCTTTACTTAATTGATGGGGTACCCAAACACTATATTTGTAAGTCTTTCCCAAACCATGTAAATGATTTTCTATGGTGCCATGAGAGCACTCGAGCTGAACAGCCAAATCGCGTGTAGTTCTTCGAGGATCTTCTTCGATTAATAGTTTGAATTTATCGATCTATTTCCACGGCGCGCCCACATCTTGGTTGATCGGTTAAGGAAAAATCGTTATTGCGGAACCGTTGGAACCAGCGCTTTGCTGTTGCTTCGGAGACTGCATCATGAGCTATCCTTTGACATACATTACGTGTAGCTTCTGCAGCAGAATGCCCAGATTGAAACTCATATAATAAACAATGTCGTACGTGGGTTTTAATATCACTCATTTCTTTGTGAACTTTAACGCACTAACAGCCAAACTATCAATAACGCGCATGAGCGCGACTCGCTCTTTATATACCCTCTGCTACAGAACCTTCTCGAAACTTTCCGAAAATTCTAGAAATTATAAACTAAAACGCTCATTACTTATTAGCCAACCCGATTGTTTGAAATTTATCAATGCGCCACCATATAATTGTAATTTAACCTGTGTAAACCAATGTAAACGTTAGTTTTTATTAACAAGTCTTTACATTCCCAGAGCATGGAAGCTTTTGTTGTAATAGATTTAATACTAATTATATGTTATGGAACTAAAAATAAACCATAAAATTGGTAAATTATTAAAAAAATGTATTTTTATTTAAAGAAAATATTCTAGTCACAACTGGTCAGGAAGTTACTAGATTGTTTCGAGATATGTCGACGTGAAACCAGAAGTACCTAGTTATAAAGTTACCGAATTCACAAAATGGTTTATTGTTTCCAGCAATTCTCCAACGTTCGGACTCGGAGGCCTTAGATCAAAATGTTTTCTATAGTACTAAGAAGCCTCGTCCTACCTTATTTCAGTTGTGCCTAGTACATGGGTCAACAAAGAGACTATCCTGTTTTGGCCAAGGACGAGGAAAAACAGCGAATTTGGTTGCGAAGCTGAATATGGTCTCTTATATTTAGAATCAGAATCAGACGATTCGTAGCCAAGTTTATCTGCGTCACACTCTTCAGCTTCTGCTGCGAAACTGCTGGTATCCAGCCCCTCACTGACATCACATATTAGGAGAAGTCACAACTGCATCTAATTGCACGTTTGACACTTCGGAACTTGGTCCACCGGCACCAGACATTTCAGAACTCTTCTTCTCGATGTATTTGGTGTGTGGCCTTTTTTTTTTTTTTTGTGGATGGGAAATCATCAAATAACTTCTCCCGCTCTGGGTGGAGCGGAAGGGCGTGTCAGACTTTTACTGACTAAAACCTACCCGTGTTACTTCAGTTGCCTATGCCAGGGCCACGGTATCTTTTTCAAACAACCCGCGACCCCAGCGGCATCGGCCCTATTGGACCCCATCTTTTGCTGACATCTCTTTGAGGCGCGCGTGGAACACAACGCGCCGTCGACCCGGGCCTGGTCCTCACCGGACGGCGAGCTACCCACTACTCACCGTCCGCAAGCCCGCGCCTACGGTGGCCGGGAATCGGCTACCGATTCCCGCCGCCCAGGGCGTCTCCTGCGGCTTGGTGTGTGGCCTGGACGATATAAATTCTGATTTTAATGCTTAACTAAACATAAGTTATTAATGACCTTAAGCTTTGTCTCCCAGTGGGGTAATGATAATCTGGTCTCTTTTAACGCCACCAAAACACAGGCGTGTCTTTTTACCGCTAAAAAGAGTCGTTTCGCCCAAACTCCTACTTTTCGGGGTACACCTGTTCCTGTAACTGATCGACTTGAGCTCCTAGGCATGGAGTTGACATCTGGTCTCAACTTCAGCGCCTCCATCGAGTACAAGGCCCAAATTGCGGCCAAGAAACTGGGCATCCTAAATAAGGTGAAGCGATACTTTACGCCTGGACAGCTTTTAACCCTTTACAAAGCGCAAGTCCGATTCTGCATGGAGTATTGCAGTCACCTTTGGGATGGATCAGCCAAGTACCAACTAGCTGCGCTTGACTTGGTAGAACGCAGAGCTAAGAGGCTCATTGGCGACGTAAAACTGGTGGATGCCAAGCTTCATAGCTTGGCTCATCGCCGCAAGGTTGCCTGCTTGTCGGTCGTCTACAGATTGTACTTCGGAGAGTGTGCCCGAGAACTCCATGACCTCATTCCACCGGCCCCCTTCTACCATCGGACATCTAGACGCACTGCCAGTTACCAACCCTACCTGGTTGCTATTCCACCAATTCGCACTAAGCGCTTTTATAATGCGCACAGCAAAGGAGTGGAACTCACTACCTGCGTCTGTGTTTCCGAACGCATACAACACTAATCGTTTCAAAGTAAGAGTAAACAGGCTTCTTCTGGGTAAGCTCACTCCATCGTCAACTTTGTCTCTGTCACCTCTGACCTAGAGTCAAGAGCAAACCCATCACAAATAAAATAAAAAAATACCCACCAAAATTTAATTTCAAACAATTTAATTTTAAAACAAATTATAAAATGCTTGTGTACGTGCGATCTATTAATTGGCTTCTATTATTTTTGTATAATGATTATAATAATATGATCATTAGACAAACATATACCTCTAGGAAAATACCTATTTTTGATAATAGAGGCTGCGATTAAAAATTTATTTCAGGTGGATAACTACTCAGTTTAGCACTTTCTTACATAAACATAATGGAAATAGTTAATTTTAAGAAAATTTTAGGTAAACAATATAAGATTTCGTATATCAATTACAATTTATACTGAATAAATTTAAATTCTGTTAATTATCTGAAAAATTATGTACTTGGAGATAGATTTTGTGAAACCTTAAAATAATTTGTTTACTTTTCTGTAGAAAGTCGATGTGAGACGGAAACTTTTCTTTGATCACTTGTCGAAACAGTTTGAGAAACAGTGTCTTATGATGACTTTTTATTCACATTTTAGCAATATATTGTTCAGTAACAATATGACGTAACAGTACGACATCGCGTGTAAATATAAATCTTAAGTTATTATTCTAGTAACATGGTGACCACACCGCTACTTTACTACACATTTTTATTCGATTGTACGAATCAAACAAACTGAACACTAAGTGTTTAAAAATAAGTCTACACAAATGATTACGTATCGTGTGAACACAAATACTACATAGTTTTATAAAATATAAATCTATATAAATCTATGTGACCTAAGTATCGATGTTAATGCAACTTTAATTGATACTCAGTTTAGTTTTCAGTTTTAATATTCCTGACATGTTCTTTTACAATAATATCTTAAATTAAATGTATATAATTGGTTATCATTGACTTTTCGATAAAATAAATTAGTTCTTTTTTTAAAAAGCATACCGTCGGTGCGCTTGCCAAATCTGTTAAGTGCATTTGAAGAACTTTTCAGGACAACAAAAAAACTGTTTTTTTCGTAATTTATTATCTTCTGAAAATATAAAAATACAACAAAATATGGCAAAAAATATCTAATTTAGTCTAAGATAATAAAAAAGGTATTACAATTCGTGTATGACAGCAAAATATTTTTTTTTTTGTTGTTTTTCATGCACATGTCAAGTTTTGTTTGCTGGCTAATATAATGATATGTGCACAAGTAGCACATGTAAGGTAATCTTTGAGGTTTGTTTTTAAAATTATGCATGCTATGTGCTTAAACATTGGAACTTTGTTTTTTGTTATTTAGTTTATAATAATATATAGATTCATAATGACATGTTATAATAAACATATTACGGAATAAAACTCTGCGCTAATTAAAAGATCTTTATTTTGCTACAAAATAGAAGAAATCAACATCAAAAAAAAAAATCAAATAAAAAAATACTTTCGAAATTATTTCTATGCGACGTTATGATAAGCTTTAAATACGAAGGTATTTAAAATACCTCAATTGAAAATTTGAATCTGCACCAAAACAGTACCTACGAGAAAAAATTTAAACTTATTATCTATTACAATGTAACCTCAACTTCTTAACTATTAGGTAATAAATAATATAAAAATATAGCCAAATTTGAGGCGTTATTATTAAATAGTTTTATTAAATTATGTAAGGCACAAGATCAGTGTTTATGTAATCATTCGGGGAATAAATAGGCGGTCTAAAAAGACATTCTAATGTGGAATGGACACTATCCACCTCCATCATTGTGTGCCCCTTTTCCAAAATAATTTGTTCTATTTGAATTGAATTGTTTTCTTTAGTAAGATGTAGTAAAGCTGAGGATAGTACCTTGTTTCTATTTTGATAGCCACATCCATCTGATATGAGTATTATTTTTTTATAGTTTTGATTAATTTTTGTATTTAAGAAACCTATCAAACAAGTTGTAAATTCATTGGCAGTTACTCCGCCAGGCGGAGTAACTGCCAATGAATTTACAACTTGTATGTGTGGCATGAGGGTGATGGCGGAGTCCGCCATCACCCTCATGCCTAGTGATGGGTAATTTTCGGAAATTTTTCAAAACTTGGAAATTTTTCCGTTTATTTTTCCGAAAAATTTCAATATGGAAAAATAATGGAAAAATATTGTTTACTGTAAAATGTTGACTACAGGAATTAAAATAACATATGAATTAAAGGGTTTTATTTATACTGAACATATTTACTGACTGACTGAATGAATGACTGACTGATTGATTGAATAAAATGACTGACCGACTGACAAATCAACGCACGGCCGAAACTACTGGGTCTAGGAACGTGAAATTTTGCACACGGCTTCCTTTTATAATTTAGGGGAGCACTAAGAAGGGGTTATTGGAAATTCAATCTTATAGGGGGTGAAAAGGGGGGCTTTTGTTTGTATGAAAAATCTTATTCCTTGAGTTAATAAACTTGAACTTGGCACGAATACATATTTATGTTAATTATGAACATTTTAATTTTCGTTTTTCTAAACTACCCATTTTGACACACCGAATTCCCCTTTAGGGGGCTATAGGGGAATTGGGTGTGTCAAAATTTTAACGCGCTGACCAATTAACTCTAAACTCACTATTTATACATAAGACTAAAAATAAAGAATACTTACGGGGTGAAAATGGGCAGTAAATTTTGCAGGGGAGGATACTACTACGTGGCTTGATTAACTCGAAAAGAACAATGGCGAATTCTTATTTGAACGTCTAAAAGTGACATTTATACAAAATAAATTCAATTAATTATCTATGTTCTTTTATGCTATCATATTATCTAATTAAGGCCAAATAAAAAAATATGTTCAATGAAAATTTTTACTACTTCGTTCTAAAAGGTTAGGAAATTGTTGGTTGGATTGGCAATACTAAACTAAAATTGTCATTTTATGTTTATTTTCCTATACAGGTACAGCATAATTGTCCTGGTGTTGTTATCATTTTTAGTTTGTTGTTTTATTTACATGAGGTAAATAATATGTCGGCGCCTCCGGTTTTCTAGACTGTCAATTGTCATGTTGTACAAATGGCAACGTCAAAAACGAACACCGAGCACTCTGGTAAGGCGGCCATCTAGTAAAATGAGCAGGTAGGTAACTTCGGATTTTTGGTAAGGTGTCCATGTGGTCGGTGGACGTTATATTTTAATCGCATCCCTCTTAATCTAAGCGATCTATTATTATTTTGTGTAGTGTTTGATTGAATTATCGAGAATTAGAAGTGGAGTGATTGTGATAGGTGTTATTTTTTGAAATACTGCCTTTCTACCCGATAATTCACGCCTACCTGAACATGGTCGGCGCCTCCGCTTTTCTAGACTTAATTGACCTCAAAAACGAACATCGAGAACTGGTGAGGCGGCCATCTTGTGAAACGAGCAGTGAACTCGTGGTCGGTGGACGTTTTATTCTAATCGCATCCCTCTTAATCTAAGCGATCTATAATTAATTTGCGAAGTGTTTGATTGAATTGTGGAGAACTAGAAGTGGAGTGATTGTGATAGGTGTTATTTTTTTAAATACTGCCTTTCTACCCGATAGTCCACGCCTACCTGAACATGGTAGGCGCCTCCGCTTTTCTAGACTTAATAGACTTGTTGTACAAATGTCAACCTCAAAAACGAACATCGAAGATTCGAGAACTAGTGAGGCAGCCATCTTGTAAAACGAGCAGTGAACTCGTGGTCGGTGGTCGTTTTATTTTAATCGCATCCCTCTTAATCTAAGCGATCTATAATTAATTTGCGAAGTGTTTGATTGAATTGTGGAGAACTAGAAGTGGAGTGATTGTGATAGGTGTTATTTTTTTAAATACTGCCTTTCTACCCGATAATCCACGCCTACCTGAACATGGTCGGCGCCTCCGCTTTTCTAGACTTAATTGACTTGTTGTACAAATGTCAACCTCAAAAACGAACATCGAGAACTAGTGAGGCGGCCATCTTGTAAAACGAGCAGTGAACTCGTGGTCGGTGGACGTTTTATTTTAATCACAATCCTCTTAATCTAAGCGATCTATTATTATTTTGCGAAGCGTTTGATTGAATTGTGGAGAACTAGAAGTGGAGTGATTGTGATATGTGTTTTTTTATTGTTTACTGTAAAATTTTGACTTCAGGAAGTAAAATAACACAGAGTTTAAAGGGTTTTATTTACATTCAAAGGGTTTTATTGCATTAACACATCTATTCTGTTGAAGAATCCGAATCATCACTGGCGAAAAGTATCATGATCAATATTTTCTACTGCATCTACACAAACAATAAATCTTCAGTTGGTGGGTTTTATATCACCAACAAGTTTCAGAGAAAAACCGATCTAGTTATACAAACCCGAAAATCAACCAAACCCAGGAAAAGAACCCGCCAAAATTAAGTCAGCTGTAGAAGAACAGCGCAATACAAGCAAAATTAATCATACCTCTAAAATGAAAGAGTATGAAATTCATACACTTTCATTTTAGAGGTATGATTAATTATGCCCTGATTTTTGTGCCAAGAAACAAGAAAATATTGACAAATGAATATGATTTTTGCTTTTTAATGTTAGAATAATTGCAATATGTACTACCGTACATGAGAAACTTACTATCTTTTAAAACTTGTAGACGGTTATAAAGGAAAACATGTGAATGTGGACCAAGTAACAGTTCAGTATAATGTTCCGCCTGGACGTGATTAAGTACAGTAGTCCAATTAGTTTCCAATCTTTTTGGCCAGCACCCTAATTGCGTTACAACCTATCAATCAAATCTGAATCATTTTGAAGCAAATTGCTAATCCATTGCATCGCATGTTCGAAATATTATCTGCTCGACAACGTAAATAATGCAGTGAATGTTTTTGAACTGTCAAAAAGAAACTGATTCCAATGACGCAATTTGCTCCGCGGGTTGAAATGAGCGCAACCGCCATCTTGCGCCATCTGCACATGGTATTTTCCCAATTGTGCATTCTGCGCATCGTCGTCGGCTCACGTCTACCCGGCCAAAAAGAACTACTTGTGTACATACTTATAGTGCACATTGTAATTTCTTTCTTATTTATGTATATAATTTCCAATAAGAGAACATTATGGCAAAAAAAAAATAAAAAATTAAAGATTAGATATTTATAATTCTTCAGTAAAGAAAAAAAAGAAAAGAAAGAAAAACTGTTTATTCTGCACAAACAAAACGCACGTTACAAAAAAAAAGACCTAAAGTAATGACACACATGCAAAGCAGGCAAAAGACCTTAGAATAATAACTGCAGCAAAAAGTCTCGTAGATATTCAAGCAGTCTATTCATTGCTTGATGTCATTCATTGATTGTCAGTTCATTGCTTGATGTCAGAGTACACATTAATAGTCTTATTTTTTTCTAATCTTTAATCACAGTCAGCTTTTTGATTTGGAAAAATATCGGAAAAGTATTGGAAAAATATTGGAAAAATTTCGGAAAAATATTTTTTTTCTTTTCTTTTCCTTCCGAAATTTTTCCATTCATCACCATTCATTCCATCAGTACTCATGCCACACATATAAATGTACCTCCTTATCATTGTTTACATAAAGGGTATAATTATGAATTTGAAGTTTTTGTTTGTAGTATTGAACAGAAACCTGCAATTTAGGTAACAAAACACTTTGCACGTCCATAGTCACTACTAGTACAGTAAACGCTCAAAAGTCCATAAGCATGCTAAGGATTACATTGCTATGAACTGTGTGAGCACGAACTAGTACGTGTGCGTGTATGAGCCAACATTCCGCAGATAACACACACTAATGAATTGTCGCATGTCATCGTACTACGCGAAATAACATATTTCTGTTGAATTTAGAATAATCATCATAGTGGCGACCTGTTCTTACCATTGTATTGCTAAAATTCGCATAAAAATAACATGTGGTGGTAGCTGATTGGGCTAAGCAATGGTTTCACGATCAATGAAGTCTGAGTTCGAATCTTAATCACAATGTTGAACTGTTTTTTGTTTCTTTGGAACCATAATAATATATTCCTATTTTAAGCAAAAACTTGTTAGATGTTTACCTATGTTCATTTATTATTTATTTTTATAAGAAGTTAAATATTAGTTATTGTATTATTATTTAACTATTTTTGTGATTTTTAATTTATCTTTTCGGTGTTGGAAGGTTGAAATAAAAACAGTTGTGCTGAATGGTAACAAAAATGTTTATTCGTTTTATTTAGTTATTTATAAAATTAACAAACTTAAGAGAATTGTGACGTTACATTCCTACTAGAAAAAAGAACTTTTTTTTTAACCGTTCATAGGATTTTTTGTTGTATACCCACTTAGTCAATTCATAATAACATAACAAAGAAATGATATTCTAATGACACATATATAATTGTCAATACCTATTTAGTTTTCTATGATCTACCTTTCTAACTTTACGAAATGAGTGACCAAGCGAGCAAGATAAAGAATATTATATTTCTGTCCCATTACTTCCAATCAAGTAAAAACTTACAAAAAGTCAAGTACTGCGTGAGATTTGAACTCACGGCTCACTGATTCACGCATCTATCTGCACGCGCTTAACCGCTAGGTCATCTTTACACATGTTATAACTTTGAAATTATGAACTACATTCAGTTGTTGACGACGCATGTTTATGTTCTTAGAAATAGAAGGTCTTAAGTCAAACTAAACGCCAAGCTATTGCTTTGTGAGTTTGCTTATCGACTTTTGGTCGCGACTGTACATCGGAGGAACACATTGATTTAGCGTATTCTTTAGCGAGGTAAGCTTCTTGTTTCATCTGGGTGTGGTGTTCATATTCTTCTGGTGTACAATTGCCTTCCTTGAAAGCAGTACAAGTGTCGCATTGATCTTTTCTGGGTTTGAATATAGATATTTTCTCATTTTTTAATACTGAACAGAAGAGTTTGCGTTGTGCTGCTAGAATATTCTTACTGGAACACCATTTTTTATATTCTGTAAACATGTGAGTTTTGTTTCTGAATGTATCCCCTACATACACTCTATTTGAACTGGATCTGCAATAGTGGCTGGGTACCTTTGGCAATAAACCCAACCATTCCTTTACATTATCTGATTTAATTGTTACAGGTACTCTTGATTTCTTGTTAGATTTTGTATCAGTATTTTCATTTGATGCTGGTTTCTCATGAATCGATTTTACCCATTCACACAGTGTTTCATTATTCATGTCTATTGTCTTTAATAAAAAATGTTTACATACTCTAACAGGTTCATTACCATCATTAGGTAAAAAGCAGTCAAATCCCATATGTTTAGTTAGCTGTTGAGACGTAGAACTTTTACGCCTTCTCATAATCGGCCGAATGCGAACAATATTTTTTAAATAAGCCTTTTTAGCGACCCACGAATCTAAACTCCAAAAGTATTTAAAAATATTATCCCTTTGATCTTCGTTTATGGTCGCACAAAGAAAAGTCCTAGGTGTTTTTGCTTCAAGTGTATTGTGACTACACAATTTAGCTTTCTTAGTCTTTCCTAACTTAATAACAAAATTGGTATGCTGCTTATCATCTTGACTTTTCTCTATTTGTCTGCCAACGTATAGTTTCCCCTTTACTCTCTGATCTCTATTAAATGCTCTGTCCTTTTTTTATCGAAAATATCCATATCAAAGTTCTCTTCAGATTCATTTACATTATTATCCAACTCAATCATTTCACCTGTTTGATCATCCAATATAAAGTCAGAACAAGAACTGTGTGTTTGTGTGTCGACAAAATTTACTTTAGTCACAAATAATCCAGTAGTTTCATCTAAAAAGTGATTATTTTCATTATATTTCATCTGGCTAACTGTTGCGTAAGTTTGTTTTGTTCTTTCTATGTTGAATTGTGACGAACTGGGAGAAAAAATATCAATTTGTTTTGGGCTACATTGAATACCAGAAAGACCAGGCTGAATTGGTGGTGGTATATTATAGTCCTCATTATATGATTCATTATAAAAATGCGTTAAATCCAAATCCGGTAATGGTAAATCTGTTGACAAAATTTCACTGTCTGTGGAACTGCATGCAACCATAGGATTCGGCTGAATTGGTGGCAACGGTGTACTCATTTCCATTGAACATGACTCTGGAGAATTTGAAGAATAGCCCTGTCCCGGATGTTCATTTCTTGTTGGATCATATGCGTTCGAAATAAATATATCTGAACTACCCTCCTCAGGTTTTTCAATAACAACATGTCCAGTGCATAAGTTCACTAACAATTTTCCTCTATGAGAAGTCATTTTATTAATGATATTAATTTAGAGTAATCAGTCTGAAAACAAAACACAAATAGCAAGCTTAAGCAGTGCATAGTGTAAAAAATATTAAATTTTATATTATTGTTTTAGGTTAAGCCACAAAACACGTGCAACAAAGTCATAAATACGTTCAGTCAGTTTCCGTGAGTCAGAAAATATGCGGAATATAAATTAAATCCACTCACCTGTAAATATTTTTATGAATTTTAAACAGTTAACTATCATTTCTTAAAAAACTAACTACATTTAACCTCAAACTTGTTAGTGGCACGCCATTGTCCACGTGGTGTCACATTCTGATATGTGCATAACAAACCTGACATGTGCAAAAAAATTCATCGACAAACTTGTTATGTGCAAATTGAGCACATGACAGTTTTTTCTGACTTAATAAAGACACATATAAGATATTGCAAATTTTGTTCCAGTTATAATTTGCACATATCAGGTTTGGCAAGCGCACCGACGATAGTACTATATAATTTGACTAATGTATAAATATTTTTAATATTTAGGTTGGGGAAAAGTCTTTTCGCATTATAGTATGTATGAACTTGTAATAAAATCTCTTTGGCTATACTATTTGTATCTGGCTGGTTTTGGTATCATTGAAAGTTTAAATTTTAAAGAACATAATTCCTAATTCAAATTAGGAAAATGTGTGATTTTCATTTGTTTTTCGTACCGTCAAGGTGAGTGAATCTAATGAAGAAATTAGATACATTTTAAAAATTTTACTACAAAAAAGGTAAAAATGCAACGCAAGCCGCGAAAAAAATTTGCGATGTTTATGGACCTATTGTAGTGTCTGTGAGAGTAGCACAAATTTGGTTTAAGCGTTTTCAATCCGGAAGTTTTGATGTCAAAGATGCACGTCGCTCTGGTCGCCCTATTACGGATAAAATGGATGCCATTTTTGAAAAAGTGGAGCAAGATGCCGATTGACCACAAAACACTTTTGGCGCATTTGAAAAAAACTGGGTACACAAAAAAGCTCGACATTTGGGTACCTCACGAGCTCACTGAAAGAAACCTAATGAACCGTGTACTCATTTGTGATTCTTTATTACGACGTAATGAAACCGAACCATTTTTGAAGAAGCTGATAACTGGTGATGAAAAGTGGATCACGTATGACAAGAACGTGCGAAAAAGGTCGTGGTCAAAGGCCGGTCAGGCTTCACAGACTGTGGCGAAACCTGGGTTAACTCGCAACAAGGTGATGCTGTGTGTGTGGTGGGATTGGAAGGGCATTATTCATTATGAGCTGTTACCACCAGGCAGGACCATCGATTCTGAACTCTACTGCGAACAACTGATCAGATTAAAGCAAGAAGTTCAGAGAAAGCGGCCGGAATTAATCAACAGAAGGGGTGTGGTTTTTCATCATGATAACGCTAGACCTCACACATCTTTAGCCACTCAGCAAAAATTAAGAGAGTTTGGGTGGGAGGTGTTAATGCATCCGCCGTATAGTCCTGACCTTGCACCTTCAGATTTCCATCTGTTTCGGTCTCTTCAGAATTCTTTAGACAGTGTCAGGTTAACATCACGAGAGGACTGCCAAAACCACTTGTCGCGGTATTTTGACCAGAAGTCCCAAAATTTCTATAGCAATGGAATCATGTCCCTACCTACAAGATGGCAAAAAGTTATCGAACAAAATGGTACCTACATACTTTAGTTAAATGTAAATAAACTATATTAAAAAATGTTTTGAATTTTCTTAAAAAATGCGAAGAAACTTTTTCCCCAACCTATTATAATATGACCAAAGCTTATTAATTTTTATAATAATATTTTTAAACGTATAATTTGAATAATGCAAATAGGGACTAAAGTAAGAATGTTTACAATAATAATAATAATGTAATAGAATATTGTACACCTTATAGGTATGTTAAAGTGCTACTATCATTATAACTATAAGATCTTTTTTTAAACAATAAACGTAGGTATTTAAATTTGAATTTAGTAAAATGATTTCCGGTTAAATTGTGTGCAAACTATTACCACACATAGAGACCAAACCCCACACAGTCACCGTGTTTCGTTGCAGTTTCGAAACTGCGACAACTTGTAACTGCTTGAAGATTCTGTGACTGACAAGTGCTGTGCTTAGATATTAAAACATTTACACAACAACCAAGTATGTGTCGGAGTACGCACAATGAAGGGTTCTGTAGTTGGAACGAATCATCCCAAGAACAAACTTAACATTGTAGTTGAAAAACATGTTCTTCCATACATTCTAACAGCAAATGTATGTTTGTACGCACAATATTGAGAGAATTACCATGTTATTTTAAGACCATAGACTTCTCATAAGTTTTCCTGTAATCTATAAGAATTAAACTATTTTCTGTACTTTTCACGTTAGTGAAATAATCATCAAAATTGGTTCTTTAGTTTTTGAGAACATGCTAGACATACAAACATACATACAATACGGGTCGAATAGAGAACCTCCTTTTTGAAGTCGGTTAAAAAAATGAATAGTCTTTATTCAGCCGTAGATTTTGACGGCCAAATGTCCCCATTTGGCCGTCAAAATCTACGGCGTGGGCGATACCTACCACATGAATGCCACGTCGCAGCCACAACGTAAACACAACGATATGTCTGTCCCAAACACTACCACATCGCAACTACTAGCGACAACCACAACGCAAATGCAAGGAGCTGCAGCGACACTATTAACACGTAACCATTGCTTGCCCACATTTTGGCGCTGTGAAGTGGCATGGTTGTGATACGTGTGAGCAAGCCCTAACTTACGCTACTCTTGTGTAGACACGAATAATGGCAATGCAAAAAGAGAAGCTCATGCCTTTTAACACTATTAGCTAGTAAGGTGGTAGTGATGCTGTCCAGGATGCACCGGACGTACATTTTGATGCACTGTTGTAACTTGGTATGTACCTACCTACTTATCGAAGCATGATTGTAACCACAAAATCTATCAATCTGGTATCTATCGTGTTTAGAAATAGCGAAAAGTGGTTTATTTGATATCTCTTAAATCTAAAAATAGATAAAATAAACAATTATCATAAAGTCTAATCGTATCTAATCTTCAAAATCTGTACACTTTTCGGTCACTTGTTAAGGTTACCTTTTTATTATATTTTTCTACGATCGCGATACGGAAGATACCACCCGCCCGCAGTTAACAGCAACGCTGGTACTGAAATGAACGCTCTTCTCGTTCTCGGGTCCTTATTATCTGTTATCTTTTATTTATTATATTTAATATCTACCAGGAAGTTCGGTTACTGGAGAAAAAAAAACGTGCCCCACGTTAAACCAGCGCCCCTTTTGGGCAACTATGGAAGATATATTTTGCAACGAGAGTATCCTGGTCAGGTCATACAAAAACTTTGTCAAAAGTTCATTGATCAACCTTACTTCGGAGCTTTCTATGGCACGGAGCCTGTTCTCGTGGTGCACAGCCCCGAGATCATCAAACATGTGTTAACTAAAGACTTCTACTACGTCAACGGCAGGGAATCATCAGACTACGCTGCAAGTGAAGCTGCCACCCAGAATCTATTCTTCAGTGGCGGTGAGAGATGGAAAATAGTTCGACAAAATGTAACTCCACTCTTTTCTTCCGCAAAAATGAAGAGCATGTACTATTTGATCGAGAAGTGTGGTTTCAGCTTGAAAGAAATGCTCGACTATGAAATTGGCATGTCTGACGTCATCGATGTGAGACGGACTTGTGAGAGATACACCATGGACTGCATATGCTCATGCGTTTTTGGAGTGGAATCCAACACCATGGCACCAGAAGAGAACAACCCCTTCAGATTTATAGCTAGCAAAATATTCGAGGCTTCAAACTATCGTGGTTTTAAAATAACTTTTAGAGCCCTATGGCCTGCCATTTTCTACGGTGTGGGACTCCAACTATTCCCTCCAACGATAGACCAATTCTTTTCAAAATTATTAAAAGGAGTGTTCGAAAGTCGAGACTATAAACCATCACCGAGGAATGACTTCGTGGACCTGGTCCTCAATTTAAATAAAGAGGATTACATAACTGGGGACAGTATAAGCAACGCAAATACTGGTGGTGATAAGAAAATACAATTGAAGGTGGATGATGAATTGTTAGTGGGGTTGTGTGTCGAGTTCTTCGCAGCGGGTTTCGAAACGTCAGCGACCACCATGAGCTTCACATTGTACGAGCTTGCAAAGCACCAAGAGGTGCAGCAACGAGCGGCCAGGGAGGTGGACGAGTTCCTGCGACGTCACGGGAACAAACTGAACTACGAGTGTGTGCATGATCTACCTTACTTGGAGGCTTGCATGCACGAGACACTCCGCAAGTACCCTGTTCTGGGGAACCTTACCCGCGAGGTCATGGACGACTACGTGCTCCCTACGGGTCTGAAACTAGACGTAGGTGTTAAAGTCCATATCCCAGTCTACCACATGCACCACAATCCTGAATACTTCCCGGAGCCGCAGAAGTACAAGCCGGAACGATTCCTGCCTGAAAATAAAGACGATGTTAAACCTTACACGTACCTAGCGTTTGGAGCGGGTCCTAGGTTATGCATAGGTAATTAATTATGTCATTCGAACAAATAAGTTTTACCTGTGCTTCTATCAAGCCTGTCCTATAAATGAATCTATTCTTTTTCAGGAACGCGTTTCGCAAAGATGCAAATAATGTCTGGCCTCATCACCTTCCTCAAGAAGTATAGAGTGGAACTGGCTGATGGCATGCCGGAGACCATCACGTTCGACGCAAGAACCATACTGATACAGCCTAAGGAACAGGGTATCATGCTTAAAATGATTGAGCGCGATGGCTGGCAAGAGAGGTCATTCGTTCGAGCAGAAAACTAGATATAAGCATTAAACAACTTCAAGTTTTAGTACCGCAATACCCGCAAAGGAGTCATAACCGTTATGAGCAACGTTTACTTTGAAACCACCGATGATATCACGAAACAAAATCTGCCGTTTCGTACATTAGTGTTCACATAAAGCGAAACATGTACTTACGAACGTAGAATACTTTTAAACTTAATTGGTCGCAAATTAAAACAATCTTGATTCAAAAATATCTTGATAATTATTAGGTTAGCAGAAAAATATTGCACAAGAAATTGTAAATTACTAGAATTTTCCGGAATATTTAGTATTGATCTTGGATACGTAAGAATATTGTAGAAGGTTCTCGAAGCTAATTTCTAATTTCAGTTCTCACATCAAGGTATATAAAGGCGCGCTGGTGAGGATTTGGTTACTTTGTGAAAATGATTAGTGAACATCAACTTCGAACGATCATCTTTTACGAGTGGCGTCAGGGACACAACGTGAGTGTGGCTACCGCTAACATGATATTTTCAAGAAAGATCACGATCATTGATTTTGATCATAAGTAGATAGTGATCAAGACTGATTGTGAACGGATTACAATTTAGAAAGGAATGTGACTAACTTCGACACCGAACTATTTATTGCAGTGTAAGCACCCTGATTTAAAGACTGTAATAGATGGTTGTTAGCTTGCAGGTTAATAACGATCAGTTGACCAGATATTCAGATGTCAAGGATCTTCTTGAAAATTATGGAATGATAGGGCTACTAGTGCGATAATTTACAATATCAATAGTCATACGAATGTAATCCTCATACACAAGAGAGATACAAATTCCTATGGAGATGGGTAGCATTCAAATAGCAAAAAAGATTAGGTAAAGCTCAAACCCGTTTTAATTGTGTTGAACAAATAGCACATAGAACAAGATAGCACGAAGTGATTTGGTTGTTATATCATCTTCATTGTATATACTTTATGCTTTTGAGATCATGGTGCAATTTTAAGCCAGTTATTATTAGGATCACATCAAGACATGAGCTATCTTAACCGTGACTTTGGGAGTTTATATCTTTGCCAACGCTGTTGCTACCTTTTACATGAGCATGAGCATGGCTGCTAAAGCAGAGGTAGCAATAATACTTAAAAAATGAACTATTAAAGAAGTGGTTTAAGCTAAATGGACTGACAATAGAGAGACAATAAGTTCTAATCAAACCTCTGTTTATTTATGATCAATAATCCTAGAACAAGCACATAATTAATAGATATGGAAATGCGTAAACATTAAGCAGTTATGTAGTGCAAAAAAAAAACATTTCATTAACCACTAGTGATGGAAAATAAAATTTCGACACCGCCAATGCCTAATGTTCAGGAAACTCTTATAGGTTGCAAGAGGTTTCTTACAATGTTGGCAGACACCACACTTGCCTTAAGAAACCGGCCAAGTGACTCAAACTCAAAACTCTTTATTGCATTCATGTGTACATTTAGTTGATACAATATAAGTAAGTTCCAACATGAAACCCGGTTAGGGCACGGCAACATAATAATAATTTTAAAATAATAATAACATAATATTAAAAGTATGTGTGTGCATTCTTTTTTGTGTATTATTATTACACGACTATAATATAATATGTAATTACTTATCTAGTAGATATTT
Organism: Dicycla oo; assembly: GCA_948252095.1. NCBI lineage: Eukaryota > Metazoa > Arthropoda > Insecta > Lepidoptera > Noctuidae > Dicycla > Dicycla oo. Next base: position 25,095,518 of record OX411729.1, on the reverse strand, counting down.
ATTAAATACATTGTGACCGAGTAAAAGCATTTTTGTGTTAGATATTCTTTTAATTTTCTGTTAAATTTATTGAATTTGGTTTCTTCTTTTGTTTTTGTTTGTTCCGGTAATTTGTTGAAAATTTTTACTGGCATGTAGTATAGGCTATGGTAAAGCATTTTGATCCGTGAGGGTGGAAGGTGTAATCTATTTTTATGGCGTGTGTTTAAGTTATGAATATCTTTTGTTTATGGAAAAATGTTGCTATTTTTAAATACAAATATGCACAGGTCGTGTATATACATAGAAGGTAAAGTTAGGAGTTTTAATTTAACAAAGTATGGCTTACAGCTTTGGGTCTTGTCAATATGGGCCAGTATTCTAACACATTTTTTTTGGATTATAAATACTTCACTTGCGTTGACGCTGTTTCTCCCGTAACATCACTCCATATCTGAGCCACGAGTTTGCGTAGGCGTAGTATGCCGATAGTGCTGTCTCTGTATTTGTGCTGAAACAAGGCGTAGGTAAATTTAGATAATTTAGATTTAATTGTTTAAGTATATGTGCTTTTCCCAATTAAGATGGCTGTCTATGTTTATACCGAGTAAGTTAAATGTAGTTACTGATTCTATAGGGGCGTCATTAAAAATAACGTTTGCACTTAGGAGGGGGGGGGGGGGGTATAGGATCTAAATTGCGTCATTTTAGTTTTATTACAGTTAATTTCTAAATTGCGATCTTGTAGCCAAAATGTTACTGTCTGGAGAGTATTTTGTAAGATTGTATTTGAATCACAAAAATAGTACTGGTAATGTAGTTTGTTTATTTAGAATTTTTGGGAGGTCATTGATATACAATATTAAGAATAGTATGCAGCCTAGAACGCCTGCCTGCCTTGACGGATGGAGCATTGGGCAGAGCATGGAGCAACATAATTATAGGCTTAGTACTTTCGACGATAAGGGGGAATGGTCAATTTTCATCTATTTTGTTAAATAACTTTAAAATGATATGAAGGTCTTCCATTTGATATGTCACACAGTACAGTTTGCAAAACTATTTTTTAATTTTATTATTTGCTCCCAAAATTGACCCCGATACTCAAAATTCATTTATTTACGTTACACGTCCGTGTTTGGGTCACAAAAATACATACGTGTACCAAATTTCAACTTAATCAGTCTATTAGATTCTGAGCAAATTGACTGTGACAGACGGACAGACAGACAGAGACACGAGTGATCCTATAAGGGTTCCGTTTTTTCCTTTAGAGATACGGAACCCTAAAAACCACAGACATGTGACAAAAATATAAATTTCGAAGCTACGTTTTGCATATCTAGAGATGAATGGTGAAAGAAGATGATGAATGAATGGTGAAACGTACGGTGTTAGCTTTAGAGTTACTAAAATCTTACATCAGTAATAGAACTCAGATTACGAGTATTGACAAAATCTGTCCTAATACGAAATATGAAATAAATAAAGTCCAGGAGTAGAAAATTTAAATATGGGGTTCCTCAAGGTAGTGTTTTGGGCCCACTACTTTTTATTATCTATATCAAAGGCCTGCCGAAATGTACTATAGACCGTATGATACTATTTGCTGATGACTGCACTGTTGTATACAATGATGAAAATTTTACAAATAACTAGTAGTTTAAATTCAAATTTATATTTGATCCTCTATGGACTTTATATCAAACCATTAGTATTTTGTAATCATATTTTCATTATATTATTTAATAATTTATATGCCTAAGTAGATGATTATAGAATGAACATTATTAAGTATATAATTATGTAATGAACACCTGTATGTAACCCATGCATCACAGATAAATGATTTGATACGAAAAAGTTGCTAAGGCTTAACAGCTCTTCTTAATAAATTCTATATTTAAAACTTGGACAACATGGTTTCTGCATATGAACAACACTTTGAAGCCTTACAGCAGGTAATGAGTGACCCTAGTGTTGACTGTTTCTACATATTAGGCGATTATAATCTCCCAGAAATAACTTGGATTACACTGGGACCAGATGGACCTCTTATTTCGGGCAGTGGGCTGGGTACGGGTGCTTCCATAACTTGTAGCCAGTTAAATAACTTAATGTCATTACTAGATGCTACACAATATAATGTAGTGGCAAACACTAATGGCAAAATTCTTGACCTACTTATATCCAACCACCCATGTAAGGTATCGGCTGCATCGTTTCCTCTGCTTCCAATTGACACGTATCACCCACCTTTAAGTCTAAATGTAGATGTTAAACCTATGAAAAAGCGACTGCTACAAAAATACAACTTTTATAAATCTGATTACGAGCACATTAACCGTAAAATTCAGGATATTGACTGGGCGGACCTTCTTGCCCCTTTGGGATCCGAAGAGGCACTAAGCACATTTTACAATAAGATTGATGACACAATTAAACAGCATACACCACTATCAGCATCTAGGACGGCTGGTTATCCGGTCTGGTTTTCTAAAACATTAATTAGTACACTCAATAAAAAACAAAAAGCATGGGTTAAATTGAAGAAATATGGCAACATTGTAGACTATGAAAAATTTTCATAGCATAGAGCCTTCTTTAAGGAAAATTGTAATAAATGTTTCTCTAAATACATTCAGTCGATTGAGGATAGTATACATAAAAACATTAAGGATTTCTGGATCTACATTTCCAACCGCAAAGAAAAACCCGGTATACCGGCGAAAGTTCATTATAAGGACGATGTATCCAACGACCCTCAATCGATATGCAACCTGTTCTCTGATTTCTTTTCTTCCGTATATGAACCTGCTTCATCTGCACTCTCTCAATGGGAGTTACCTTCTAAAACAGTGTAACGATATTGTTGTTTCTAACCTACACTTTAAGGAAGAATCGATTTTGGCTGAACTGAAATCTCTTGATCCATCTAAGGGACCAGGTCCTGATGGGCTGTCTGCGTTCTTTCTTAAAAATACTGCTGCCTTTATTTGTAGACCCCTAGCTATAATCTACAATAAATGTATCACAGAAGGTGTTATGCCAACGGTGTGGAAGCAGGCTAATATCACACATGTACACAAGGGTGGATCAAAACGTAGTGTTGAGCAATACCGACCTATTTCTATTTTGTCTACCTTGTCGAAGCTTTTTGAAAAACTGGTACATAAAGAAGTGTACCCTATCCTACATAACACTATTATACAGCAACAGCACGGTTTTGTGAAAAAGCGATCCACGACAACAAATTTATTGGTATTTTCTAGTGACCTATTTGATAACATTGACAATCGTATACAGGTTGATGCAGTGTACACAGACTTTCAAAAAGCTTTTGACAAGGTGGACCATGAATTGCTGCTGAACCGAATAGCTTTCAACGGTATTCGTGGTAACTTTGCGATGGTTCATTTCGTACATCACTAACCGTTGTCAGCGGGTTGTCATTAACGGACACCACTCTCATGCTACTCGGGTTACATCTGGTGTCCCACAAGGCTCTATTCTCAGTCCCCTTTTATTCATTATCTTTATAAATAACATAAGTAAGTGTTTTCATCATTCCAAATTTTTGTTATAATTATGCTGATGATCTCAAAGTATACAGACCTATTCGTAGCATTCAGGATTGTTATCTTCTCCAAGAGGACCTGGATAGACTGACGGACTATTGTTACATTAGTAAACTCCATCTGAGCATTCCCAAGTGCAACTACCTAAATTTTACCAAAAATAAAAATTTTATAAGGTTTTCATACTCATTGTGTAATGTTTTATTGAATAAAGTAAACTCCGTTCATAATCTTGGCGTATTGCTTGACTCAAAACTCTGCTTGGATCTGCATATCGAACAAATTGTAAATAAAGCATATAAGATGTATGGATTTATAATGAGATCTACTCATGATTTTAATCGAACTTCATCGTACCTCTGCCTGTACAAAACCCTAGTACGTTCCCAGCTCGAATATGCCGTATCCATCTGGAACCCGTACTATCACAAATACATTGATATGATAGAAAACGTTCAACGTAGATTTCTTCGTGCAATGCATTACAGGTGTCACAAAAGTTATCTAAAGTATAGCCAGTTGCTCAGTAAATACAAGCTTTTGACGCTCAGCTCTAGACGAAAACAATTAGAAGCAATGACATTGTATAATATAGTTAATGGCAATTTTGATTGTATACCTAGATTTAAATAATGTATTGTGCTATGCAGTTCCCAGAACTATCCATAGACGGCGGGTGCGTGCAGGCAAACTCTTTGCAGTAGGCACCTGCCAATCTAATACTGGTCTACGATCGCCAGTTCGTCGAATGACAGCAACTTACAATGAAATATTCGAACACATAGATATATTTGCATGCTCTTTGAAAAGGTTTCGTAGCCTTTTGTATGAGAAACTTGAAGCCTTGGACTAATTGTTTTTAATTATTCTTTGCTGTTGTTTCTAAAATACTAATATTTTTAACTATTTTTTTTTTCTTATTGTTTTTATAATATAAGTGTAACTGTCATGCATGAAACAGTTCACCTCCTAGTGACTTTAAGGTTTGTTTATGTATGGTAATCTGTGAACAGCGTTGTGGGCTACATTATTACTTATGTGATTTATGTTTTTCTGTTTGTAACATTGCATAATGTACCTGTTTGTTGTTCCTATATTAAAAATAAAAATAAAGAGAAAACCATCCACCACTGCTGGGACACAGGCCTCTTCTTTTCGAGAAGGAGTGGGCTATAATCTTCTACGCGGGCCCAGTGCGGGTTGGTAGATGTCTTCGAATTTTTGGTTTTAGGACATGCCGGTTTCCTCACAAAGTTTTCCTTCACCAAATTATTTATACAAACTAAAGCGCCTGCCTGGGTTCGAACACACGACCTCCCGACTCATAAGTGGGGGCTGCTACCACTGGGCAACCACTGCTCTACTACACTAGCCGCCTACTAATAAAAAGCGTTTCAGAAAACATGATAAAGGAATTATCACCTGCGCAGTGTTCTTCGACATGAGCAAAGTGTTTAACTTTTTATTACTCCAAAAAGCAGAATTATGGAAAAAGCAAAGTTACCTCACAAAAATAGGCAACGTGATTTCCACATGGAAATCACTAATATGAATGATGAGAATATAGAAATCGCATATAAATAAAACTTAACTACAATAAATAGAGACGGAGTCCTACAAGGTAGTATAATGCCGGAGGGATGGTGGCCATAAGTGTGTGTAGGACATCATCACGTTGCCGACCATCACGAGCACCGACCCGGACGACGTGCCCGCTTTTGTGGCGAAGGAGCTACATAAGTTGCCCCCAGTCACGTTTGACCACGTCGACGTCACCAGGTTGCTGAAGGACATTACAACTCTCAAGGCGAGCCTGGCCGATGTACAGTGCAAGTTGGAGGTGTCTAATAACACCATTGGTGAACTACGTGCCGAAGTAGAGTTGTTGCGCAACGCTGTTAAGGTAAATAGGTCGCCTGATGCCTGCAATGTGAACACACGTCGCGGAGCGGGAAACGCTAGCATCGGCAGTTTTGAGTCGGCGAGCTCCACTGCGTCACCCGCTGCTGATATTGCACGCGTTGCAACTTGCGCCGCCGCCGTCGCTGACTCGTTGCCGGTCGAGGTAGTGACTCGTGTAGGTTCGTTGACCCCTAAACGTGCCTACGCTACTATCGTCGCCACACACAAACCTATGTCTCAAGCCAAGAAGGGGGATAAGAAGAGCTGCTGTGAACATGCCGACAGGGGTTCGAAACAGCAAGTCCCGGCTGCGGGCACGTGTGACAAGGATGGCTTCGTGAAGGTGGAGAGGAAGAAGGGGAAGAAGCCTCCTAGTCGGAACCAGTGAGGGACCGCGCTGGCAGGACCCAATATGCTGCGTCCGGCAATACCTACGACGCAGCTCTATGTCTCTCGGATACATCAAACCACGAAGGTTGAGGAGGTCGTGGAGTATGTTCGAGCGAAGACCAACTGGATCTTAAGGGTCGAGAAGTTGGCGTCGCGCCACAACACGAATTTCAAGTCGTTCGTGGTGCGAGTTCCGACTCAATTTATCGAGTTTGGCTGAAGGGTGTCGTGTATCGGCGGTTCCGCGAAGGCTACGCGACACCACGCAGCGCAATACGACGCCGTCCCTTCGTGTACAATAACATTACTGTGGTTTTTATATAATATGTATGATAGTCTGTAAGGTATATATGTATGGGTCTTTGTTACCCGAAATAAATGATTTATTATTATTATATTTTTTTTACATTTCTCGTGACCCTGGGGTCCCGGACCTTTGGAAGGCGTACAAGGAGCCGAAGCCAACTCCCAGAGGCCCCTTAAATAATTTTAAATGATAAGGAGGCGCCAACCGACGATTATCCCTGTATGCACTATGCAAGTGCACCCAAGGACAACCCCCGGTTGGTACAGGACTATTGTTGTGCGTGGAAACGAAACATATTGGGCTATGGGTCTGGGTGGCTAATGTGGATTGGGTTACTTGAACTATGGAAGAACTATGTCCCCTGCCTGACCAATGTTATATATTATACACGGATAAAATGGCAGGGGGTGACTTGCATACTCAATAACGGGCCCCCAGAAACGGCCGCTAGCACTTAGTGTTATTATTATTTTTATTTACATTTCTCGGAACCCTGGGGTCCCGGACCTTTGGAAGCCGTACGAGGAGCCGAGGCCAACTCGCAGAGGCCTCTTAAATAATTTTAAATGATAAGGAGGCACCACATTTTATTTTTATTATTATTATTATAATGGGCCAGCTTCTATTTCTACTCTACATAAACGATTTGCTTTATGTTATAAATCACTGTACCCATTTAGTAGGTGAGATATCTCTGGTAAATCCAGAAAAACGTAATACTACGTTTAAAAATTACAACGAGGAAGTTGAAGCGGTACGAAATTCATCAGATGAGTAATAATAATTTGAAAGTAAATAATATATTAGACAATACAAGAATACTTAATTACGTTTTACAACGGAGAACAATATAATTAACAATTAATTACTTCATAGAATACTCAATCCGAATGCATAATTCCTTGGGAGGTCTTTAAATAGTCAGATCTCATGGAAATCACACGTAGATAAAAATATGTGGCAAAACAAAATTACTTATAGCACCTTCCAAGAATATATACAGCCAAAAAAAGGCATGACAGGCCTATCATGGATACGTAGCTTCCAACCTACGATATGGTATTCTATTATGGGTAGGTCAGCTCAGTTGAATTTAATATAGTATTTCTGGCTAATATGCAGTGCACGCGTGCAATTTTGTAACGTGGCTGAATTCGTTAACTTCATGCAAACCATGCTAAGTTCGACGTCGGTAACTGTTCGGGGTTGGGTTAAGATAGAGATAAAGGATGAGATAAGAGATGAAAGTCAGTTTAAGGTTAATAAATTCACTGTATTGTCTGTTTCCACAATTATAAGATTAAGATTAATTTATACTAGGATGAATGGTGGACGATATGGGATTATGAGTCACGCGCACGGTATGTCGCCGAATTACGTACTGAACTATTGCGGTGTAAGTGCAATAATATAAATGATGGAAACATACTGAACGGGTGGCGCAATAATGATGACCCAGGTAAACGTACTGTACGGTGTTGACCCGTACATGCTCCCGGGGGCAAAGATAGAGGTTAGTAGGATAAAGATGGAGATGAGATTTACAAGATGATAAACAATATTCAACTTATCAACTATATGACAGGGATAAGGATTAGTAGTGAGTGATTAACAATTTTTCGAACAATTACAAGTAGTCTAGCAACTACTTATCTTAGATCGGGAAGGGAAAATACGCGAAAAATAGGGGACGAGGCCCTATCTATGGTTTGTAAACACTCGTTAGATTTAGTAAGATTTTTCGGATCACTTTTCACGGATTGACTAAATTGACCTTTTTCCCTAAGATCACAACACTCACTCACTGCACTTTTCACTTTGATTAAAGATTGCCTTTTTTCCCTAACCGCACTACATTCACTTATAACACTCTCATTTCCGGGATGTGAAGAGATCGCAGTAGATGCCTCTCCAGCAGGCACCGAGGGTTCTCGACGTGTTGTCCGCCTGTGACGCCGCCAACAGTATACCGCCGCAGTTATCAGGATTCCAAAGATTAGAGCATACAAGACGCTATAAAGATGTACGTCGTGATAGGATATTTTATCACTCCATGGTTCAGTTTGTTTCATGATCTCAATCTTTTTCTTTATATCTTCAAATTGTCGCAATATTTCAGAATTATTAGGATTAATTTCAGGAGATTCAGGGATAGATATGTTGAATATATGATTAATAGGTGATATTTGTGGCGCAATAATTCTTGCACCAATACTCATTTTGCTAGACAGCTTTTTATTCGAATGGGCAACGAAATTGTCCGTCCTTATCATACAGCCTTCCTCCACATTCAACAGACCTGCATTCATCAACTTAACGGCGGTAATTTCGCTGTCACAGAGAAGTTTAAAGTTGCATTCATTGCAACAAAAATAATAATATTTATTATCCGCTGTTAATTCCTTCCAACTGTTTTTACAATGTGTTCTAATAGTTTCACAGGTTCTTGTGTTTGGGATCGTTTCACACAAGCTGTGATCATCTTTTAAGATATTTATAGGGTTTTTTGTATGACATAAAATCATCCCAGGATTTTGTCTTATACAAGACTGGAGATCAGCATCAGTAAGGGTTAGGTATGAGTCTTTTCTGAGGTTAATGGCAGCAAAACTTGAGATTACTTTCACATGTATCATGTCGTTGTTCAATAATCGTGGGACTGGAATGAGGTTAAAGATTTCATAAAGGTCTCTTTCAATGAGGGGTATTCTTATTTCAATGATCAAGTACTTACTATAGTACTTAGTCCGCACATTTATCAAGTTGTAGAGATCCTTGAGATTCAAATGGTTGACAGGAAGTGCCATGTCTTTGGGGATATGTGCTGATATAGAACTTAATTCCGTTCTCAGCTGTTTAGGAGATATCAGATGGAAGTCCAATTTTCCATTGTAAATATTAGTTACCGTATCAAGAATGGAGTCTTGTATTTTCCTGAGGCTATACAGTAAGTTATTCGCCGTCATAGCAGATGCTAAGAAATCGGTAACTAAAGTCATGTTCTGTACATGGCGTTGAAGATCTTGATAGGATTCTTTAAGATAATTAAGCCTTTGATTTATCGATTTATGATGTTTGCTCGCAGCTTTCTCCATTCTTTTCATGAGATTAAATTCGGCTTCTACTATTGAGGTTTGGTTTTTCCAGAGGTTATACAAATGCTTATCATTTTCTTTCAAAAGGTCGATGTCTTGTGCGTATTTCTCCGCAAAACGCTGATCTAGCACGCCAAACAAGCTGTTTGCGACGTAGCCTATTCCGTCTATTAGACCACGACGCCGGCGCCGCCGCTCGTCTCCGGTTACAAATGATTCATTCATTGTCAACATACTATCATAATGTTTGATTTCTTCGAACTCGTGCCCGAGTTGTAAGATGATACCGTTGCAAGGTGTGTGTTCTTAAATAGTGGAGCATAATGTTTCAAGATAATTGATATACTTTTCGAGTGCCGACGTGCCTTCTTTGTAGGGATATGTGTCATAATAAACAATTAAACGCCAATCGTCTCTAATAAGATGCATGTTGGAGATTTTATCGAAATAAACGCTGTTGTTGCTCAAAGAGGTAAAACTATAAGATGCTTGAGATAAGTTTATTAGTGACAATAAGAATAGCGTTACCGACAGAGCTATAGTCGAGAAGGAGATACGCTTGGGATTTTTCTTCCTTGATGCTTCATCCTTAACCTTCGCGTCACTAGGAGGATTATTGTCTCTGTCCGCTGGTAATAGAGATAGCTTAACAACAGGCCGTTTTAGGAAACCATTTTTGGTTTTAAGGGTAACGACTCTGACGTGTCCGTCAGAACCAGGATGCAGTTCTACTACACGCCCTAGAGCCCACTTCCCAGGCGGGAGGTTTTCATCTTTGATGATAACAATATCGTTGAGACTGAGATTCCTTTGGGATTGTCTCCATTTAGCTCTAATGGATAACTGTGAGAGATATTCATTTTTCCACTGGGCCCAAATATCTCTATAGATTTTTTGTACCAAGTGCCACCGAGTCCTAAGATCATTTTCTGTTTCAAAGATCGTTAAGGTAGGCCCACTTGCAAGAAAGTGTGCCGGGGTTAAAAAGTCTATGTCCTCGGGATCTTCCTTCAAAGAACAAAGTGGTCGAGAGTTTAAGCAACCCTCGAGTTGAGACAGGAGGGTGCTATATTCTTCGTAGGTGAGTTTTTGCTCACCAACAACACGCCTAAGATGATGTTTTAAACTTTTCACCGCAGCTTCCCAAAGTCCGCCAGCAGAAGGCCATGACGGAGCATTAAAATGCCACTCGATGTTCATTTCTGCGACATTAGATAATGTTTCTTGGGTTGATAAGATTTCTGAGATTTCTAAAAATTCTTGTTTTAGGATCTTGTTAGCTCCAATGAAGTTAGTTCCTTGATCACTGTAGATGTGCCCGGGAACTCCTCTTCTGGCCGACATACGTCTGAGCGCTGCAATAAAAGCCGACGCTGTGAGATCAGATACGAGTTCTAAATGTATGGCCTTTGTAACCATACATATGAATACTGCAACGTATCCTTTATCAGTTTTGATGCCGCGACCTTTGTTCGCTTTCACCAAAATATGTCCAGTGTAGTCAATACCGGTATGATAAAAGGGTCGACTAGGATTTAATCTGGATGAAGGCAAGTCACCCATGAGTTGATGTTTTAGAATGGGATCGTGTCTCCTACACTTTACGCACGTCCTTAATCGTTTTTTTGTAGCGCGGTTTCCTCCAATTATCCAATATTTTTGTCGTATAAATCCACTCGTCATTTTCACTCCACCATGGAATACTAAGTTGTGGGATTCGTCTATTATAAGATCAGCTAATTTAGTTTGATTTGGGATGATAATGGGATGCTTCATTTCGGGGTCTAAACTTGAATGTTTTAGCCGTCCACCGACACGGAGTACTCCGTGGCTGTCTAAGATAGGATTGAGATTCAAGATCTGGCTTTTTTTGCTTAAAGATTCACCTTTTTCAAGTTGAGATATTTCCTTGAAAAAGTATTCTTGTTGCACATGTTTTATTAGTATTTCTGTCGCTCGTTTGAGGTCATGCAGAGTAAGATAGTTTTCACGCTTCTTTTTGTAAATCAAGATGTCGTTGAATTTGTTTACATAGGCTAATACTCGAATGATTTTCTTGTAACTGCTGTATCTCTCCAATAATTGTTTTATAACGGAATTGCTAGAGTCAGCAGTAATAGTGTTTACTAGCTTTTTCTTTCTGAGATCTTCAGTTGTTTTATATAAGATGGGTTCAGGATTCTTTTCAGGATTGTATTGAGGTAACCAATCGGGTCCGTGCCACCAAAGTGAATGATTTGCTAAATGGGATGCAGTTAGACTTCGGCTAGCGCAATCTGCGGGGTTTTCTTGAGATTTCACATACCGCCACCTATTTTTTGGGATAATTTCGCAAATCATTTTTACTCAATTGGCAACAAAGGGTTTCCATTTTTCTGGTTCACCATTTATCCATCCTAGTACTGCCATGGAATCTACCCAGCCATAAGCTTGGATTTTGAGATCAGATAGGGATGAGATTATTTTGGCCATAAGTTTTGATAATAAAAGAGCACCACTAAGCTCCAAGCGAGGTATAGATTGAGATTTTTTCAGAGGTACCACTTTAGATTTTCCAGCAACAAGGGTTACGTATGTCTTGTGGTTTCTTGTAATTTTACAATAAACGACACAAGCGTAGGCCTTGGTACTGGCATCACAAAACCCATGAAGCTCAATTATATCATTCTCCATGGTTTGTATCCATCGAGGTATTTTAAATTGGGATATATAAGGTAAGTCGGCTTTAATTTTATTCCATTCCAGGGCAATATTATGAGGAATCGGTTGATCCCAACCTAATTCCGTTTTCCATGTCTCTTGAAATAATATTTTTAGTTTTATTGTGACTGGAGACACCCAGCCCAAGGGGTCAAAGATCTTTGAGATTTCAGACAAGAATTGTCGTTTTGTTGGGATGCCTTCTGTGGTAATTTCTATTGGATGAAAGATAAAATAGTCTTCTTTTGGATTCCAGCGAAGACCTAAAGCCTTTGTAGATTCTGGCTGTTTAAAATGAAATTCTTCATCTTGAGGATTAATATGATGATCTAAAAGTTCCGGCAAGTTCGAGCGCCATTTTCTGAGATTGAGGCCGCCTGACTTAAGAAGGTTTGTCATCTCTGCTTTGAGATGTTTAGCAGCTGCCGCGGTATGAGCACCATGCATGAGATCATCCATATAAAAAGAGGTTTCTAAGATATCAGGAGCGCTGCTATTGGGATAATTTGGCCTTTCATCGATGGCAAGTTGTTTTAGTGTCATCATGGCCAGGAAAGGTGCGGCCTTTGTACCGTAGGTGACAGTCGCTAGCTGATATACTTGCAAAGGTTGGGATTGATGATTTCTCCAAATAATTTTCTGGAACTTTTGATGATCAGGATGTAGCCAAATGTTACGGAACATATTTTCAATATCAGCCGTGAATGCGTATTTAAACTGTCTCCATTTTAGGATGAGACTTAAGAGATCCTGCTGCAGGTTCGGCCCCCTGCACATAAGATCGTTGAGGCTGTGACCTGTTGAGGTTTTTGCAGAGGCATTAAAGACTACTCGTAGTTTTGTGGTTAATGACTCAGCTCGAAGTACGCCATGATGCGAAAGATAGCAGTCTGGGGTTACGTTGACATGTGTCGCAACGCGGATCATATGTCCGAGCTCTATATACTCGGACATAAACAATTTATAATCACGTGCCAAGTCTGGTTGTTTAATTAATTTTCTTTCTATTTGAAAGAATTGCGCAAGGGATTTATTTTTAGATTCACCCAACTTTTCTTCAAAATTTTCTTTAAAAGGTATTTTCACGACATAGCTGCCGTCTTCGCGCCTTGAGGTTGAGGATTGAAAAAAGTCAATGCAAGCTTGATCTTCTTGAGATATTGATAAGGGTTCGCGAATATCCTCCATTTCCCAGAACTGTTGGATATCGGTGAGATTGTTTAGGATCACATTGCACTGAAATGTTTTACAGTTACCGCTTAGGATCCATCCCAGCTGTGTCTGCTGGGCAATGGGTATCATTCCCTCGGAACGGCAGATACCATCCAATAGGATTTGGGAATAAACGTCAGCGCCGAATAAGATATCAACTGGCCTACTTTTGTAGAATTCAGGATCAGCAAGGGTTATTTGGTTAAGAGTTGGCCAGTTAGGTTTAATGAAGGTATGACTAGGCAAATTCTTGACTAATCTTTTCATTACAAATACGTCGGATTCGAAAGTGAAGTCATTAATTAGCGACATACACTTAATAGAGATCATGCCCTTACAGCTATTTTCATTGTTTCCGATTCCAGAGATACGTCCAGTGCATTTTTGCCGACGCAGGTTTAGGAGCTGTGCAGCTCGTTCAGTAATGATTGAGGTCTGAGATCCCTGATCTAGAAGAGCTCTCATTCTTTCGTAAGATCCGTCAGCTGCTTGAACCTTGATAATTGCTGTCGCGAGGAGTATTTCTGTAGGATTATTTTGCATAGATACTAAGGTGTTCATATCTTGCTGAGGTAGAGATTTTGTAATAGTGGGCGTGTTCGGCCCCGATCGCGACGCATCCGAATTAGCATTTTTTGACGTAAAACATTCATGTAGAATCGTATTGTGGTCTTTATTGCACTCTTTACACTTTACTTCCGAAAGGCATTTTTTACCTTCGTGATAGTGCAAATAGTTGACACAAAGGTTCAAATTTGCGATTGCGTTTCTACGAGCCGATGGATGCATTTTTGCCAGCTTTTGACAATTTTGTATGCGATGATCGCTTGCATTGCAAATACCACATTGTTTTCGTCTTTCGTTATTTTTCCAATTGGACTTTGACGATTGCGAAATGACCTGGTTTGTCGAATAGGTATGATTTGAGGTATTGTTATTTTGTTTGAAACGAGAATTAAATCCTTTTGAATGAGATTGTTGGTTATTAAGATAGCCTTTAGATGATGAAGATGCGTGTTGGGATTGAGATGACTTTTGAATGAAGGGTTCTTGTTTCCTTCGTGAAGTTTCCAGTGACGTAAACTTATTCTCCAGAAACCGAAGAAATTCTTCCAATACTGGCAACTCCTTAGGAGATTTCAACGAATCTGTATAGTCATCGTTGGTTTCAGAGTCTAATTTCTCCGCTAGGATACATACGAGGAAGGGATCCCAAGTAGATACATCGATTCCGAGATTTTTTATAGCGTTCACGCTTTCGTACGTTGTATCGTGGATCCGTTTGAGGTGACTCGCTGATTTTTGCTGAGATGTCGGGATATTTAGGAGGTTTTTGAGATGAGATATAAAAATACGACGCTTATTGTCATAGCGATGCGTAAGGATATTCCAACAAATGGGGTAGTTGTCTGAACTTATTTGAAGATGTTGGATTAATTTTTCCGGCTCGCCCTTGACCTTACTTTTCAGAAACTGCATTTTTTGGGCGTTCGATAAAGATGGATTACTGTGTACAGTTTCTGTAAAAAGATCTTTGAAAGATATCCAGGACGTATAACTTCCTTCAAAGGTAGCTATTTCCATTTGTGGGGTCGATTTCTCAACATGAGCTACCGACCACATCTTTCGGTTAATATCCCTTTTCAGAGTTTTATAATATTTCTCGTAGTTTGAGAATTGCTCGTCGTACTGGGCGTTGGAGCCGTTGAGCTCGTTATCCAGTTCCCAGTGTAGGGTGTCAATAGCGGCCCAACGAGTTTTTAAAGTTTTTAGGATGTCTTCGAACTCCCACTTTTCAGAGATTAGATTGAGATCAATGTCAGCAGCTTCTCTTGAAAATGCCCTAAAATTAGTAGCTTGCTTCTTCAAGAGGTCTTCTATATTTACGCTATCCTTAGGAGGATTATTTTGAGATGAGAGGTTCGGGGTTTGAGATATTGAAGATGGTTGAAAAGTAGGGGGTTTCAAAACAGGGGTTTGTGGTCTGTCTGCGGAAGGCTTATAATTCTGAATGGCTGTTTTAATATTGCTATGTTTCACCTTCATTTGATCATACTGATCGGTAGTGAAATACGCATGAGATCGATCTCCAAAGGATAACAAATTCATATGATTGTTATGAAACTCCGTAAAATATTGCTCTAGGCTTTCTAATCGTCGACGTAGGTAGTCGGGGGTCTTCCGTTCTGCTCCATCTTTCTTGAAGTTGGAGTAAAGTCTATCTATGCCTTCAATGATTTGCTGTTGAGTAGCTAAAATGTCTTCCATTGTAGTCATAGTAAAAGTGAGAAGAAAGATACCTTACTTCTTCGGGGTCGAACAGGATCGCAAGATGAGATGAGTGGCGCCCTCCTAGGCACTAGGATCGAATAAAGTCGCGAGATGAGATAAAGTGGCGCCTTCCTAGGCACCGGGATTGACCAGGATCACGAGATGAGATAAAGTGGCGCCTTCCTAGGCACCGGGATTGACCAGGATCACGAGATGAGATAAAGTGGCGCCTTCCTAGGCACCGGGGTTGAACAGGATCACGAGATAACACACACTGTATTTCCCAAGGTTTCTAATTGCGTATAACGAAACCGCTAAAACGCACACACAAAAGTACAAAGCACAAAGTTTTGCACACGCGTTTCGGTCCCGCTAACGTGCTCGAAGGACCAATGTTCGGGGTTGGGTTAAGATAGAGATAAAGGATGAGATAAGAGATGAAAGTCAGTTTAAGGTTAATAAATTCACTGTATTGTCTGTTTCCACAATTATAAGATTAAGATTAATTTATACTAGGATGAATGGTGGACGATATGGGATTATGAGTCACGCGCACGGTATGTCGCCGAATTACGTACTGAACTATTGCGGTGTAAGTGCAATAATATAAATGATGGAAACATACTGAACGGGTGGCGCAATAATGATGACCCAGGTAAACGTACTGTACGGTGTTGACCCGTACAGTAACCCTGGCAACGTAAACAATAGCTCCTTAAAAGGGTAAAAGAAAATGGAATGTATAAAATCGGGTTAATGTGCCATTATCAACAGCAAACCCTCCTCAGATTCAATTTACTAATATTACCCCTAAAGATGGAATAGCTGATAAAAGGTTTGTAATAACTGTTGCTCCTCAAAATGATATTTGTCCTCATGGAAGAACATAACCTATAAATGCTGTTGCTATAAGTAAAAATAAAATAAAAATTAATTATTGATTTAAATTTATTTACTGAGTTCTTACCTATGAAAATAATGTGATTTACGTCCAAATAATACATATAACCAGTGACAACGTTTTTTCTAATTAGTATCAAGTTCGGGGACAGTTAAAGGAAAAATAAGTGAATGCAGTGAATGTGATTCAAAACAAACTTTAAACTATGTGAAAGTGACATTATTCGACTATTTCAATATCAATGTTTATGATGTGTTATTGATCAAGCATCTAAAGTGTGCTAAACGTCGGCATTATCAATGTAAGACTGAATTATTTTTTTGGTCGTTAATTTTATTTAAAAACAATAACAACATACTACTACTGCCAAGACGTTATAGATTTACTGCTCTAGTGGCGAGAGGAAGAACTAATTGACGTCTATACAAAGTTTCCAGTACTAGCAACATAAGGACACTTAACAGTGACAACTAACACCATAGTTCATACAAAACGGCTTAACAAGAAACTAAAAGTTACCGCTACTCCCAGCTAGACGGCGTTTAGTCGTGATTGGGGTTACCAGTGTATAAAATAAATTTGCGAATGGTAGAATACTGAACTGAACATTGAAGTCGATATAAAATTTGCAGTTTGACAATAATATTTAATAGAAATCGCTGTAGTTGACTAACATACTAGAAGGACTACGAGTTTACTTACAGAGAATACGAGATGGCGTTGGTATGTGCAGGTTGCAACCAAGATATACCAAAGAGCGAAATTTTAAAATGTGTACTATGCCAATGTTCATACGATCTAGCTTGTGCAAATATTTCGAAAGTCCAGTTTAGAAAAATGACACAAGAAAAGAGAAAAACATATAAATGTCAAACTTGCTGTTGTAAGATCCATAAGAAAGATAACTCAAACACACCTATACGTCCACGTAATGGCGATGTCACAGACATCCCTGTAACTTTATCGCCGGAACAGTCGAATGTCACTCATAGGACAAGAACATCCTATCCAAGCAGCGGAACCTTTGAAGATCTTAGTATACTCGGTGACATAATTTGCACAGATAACAATCAATCGCGACTGAACCCTGAAGTAACATTGCAAAGTATATGCGAAATTATAGTACAGAAGCTGCAGGAAAATAACATAACAATAATATCGCAAATCAAGAGTACAATAGAACTTGAAATTAATAAAGCGATTTCTAATTTGAAAAAAGACATAGAACCCGAAATACATACCTTACGCATTCAAAATGAAGAAAGAAAATTAGAAATTGAGAAATTAACTACAAAAATAAAGAATTTAGCTATTGAACATGAAAAACTAAAAAAAAGAAATATCAGAGAAGTTTAGTCAAAGGGAACTCTGCCGCAAATTGAAGCTGTTTTCACAAAACATTTTGACTACTGTCATTATTTATTACCAGATATTTTCAATGAAGAATCTATAAACAGTGCAGAAAATAAATTACGAGATTTCACATTGAACGACTATTGCCTTATATTTATTGGAGAGAATGACTTGAAACATGGATACTACATAAATATCTTAGAAAAATTAAAGAAACTGCTGAAAAACACTTCTCACACGAATAGCGTTATCTGTGCTCCAACCTATATAAAAGGTGCAATAATATTTAATTATAAAGTCGAGTTATTTAACAACCTTCTCTATATGGATATAAGAGATAATGAATATGCATACTTCTTTGACAGTAACTCTTACCTGAAACATGAGATGTTTTCGCACATCACAGGAAGAATAAACAAAAACGGATGGAGTAGCCTATATGAACATATCCTGGCTAATATAATAGTGGACTATGAATTATTTAATAATCTAGACAATCCACAAGAAAGTTCCATGGCACATAGAATTAATGATACTGATATTAGTCGTATAAATAGTAATAATTTATTACGTCTATAACTATATACATGTGTTACATCAGAATATTGCAGGTTTAATTGGTAAATCAGATATGTTAACAGTCTGTTTGAACGTTTTTACTTCTAAAACTATAGACGTATTGTGCATTACTGAACACAATATGATTAAAGATGACATCCCACGACTTTGTGTACCATCATATAAACTAGCTTCAACATTTTGTAGGAATAACAGAAGTGGAGGTTCTTGCATTTTGGTCAAAAATATTCATTCATATAAAGTACTTGATGATGTAGTACTTTCAGTGCCTTTTTTTTTTTTTTGTGGATGGGAAATCATCAAATAACTTCTCCCGCTCTGGGTGGAGCGGAAGGGCGTGTCAGACTTTTACTGACTAAAACCCACCCGTGTTCCCTTCAGTTGCCTATGCCAGGGCCACGGTATCTTTTTCAAACAACCCGCGACCCCAGCGGCATCGGCCCTATTGGACCCCATCTTTTGCTGACATCTCTTTGAGGCGCGCGTGAAACACAACGCGCCGTCGACCCGGGCCTGGTCCTCACCGGACGGCGAGCTACCCACTACTGGCTGGGAATCGGCTATCGATTCCCGCCGCCCAGGGCGTCTCCTGCGGCGACTGAGGGCGTGAGGCTGCCTCTCCCTCACGCGTTCCGCCTCCTCCTTCGCCGAGCATTACCGCTTCGCAGAAGGAGGTGACGGCCTCCCATGCACTCTCGCTCCGCACCATGGCCTGAACCAGGCTCGGACGCGAGAGATCGCCGCCGCCGATCGCCTCCGTGAGAACACGGCGGTGCTCTGCCCAAGCCGGGCAGACCTCCACTGTATGCTCCACCGTGTCCTCTGGGCGATCCACACAATGGTGACACCCGGGCGTTTCCTCCCGCCTTATGCGAAACAGGAACCTCCCGAAACAACCGTGTCCGGTGAGGACCTGCGTCAGGCGGAAGGTGAGGACGCCGTGGCGCCTCTCTAACCACTCCTCAAAGAGGGGACTTATCGCCGCAATTGTGGCGTGCCCAGCGCTGGGCTGCGACAGTCGCACTCTCCATGTCGCCATGAGATCCCGCCGGAGCTCTGTCCGCTGTACCGTGATTTCTCGCGGCAGCGGAGTTACGCCCCGGCGTTTCGCCTCCTCGCGCCACTCCCACACGTGCGCGAGGACTTTCGCCTCCAGATCCCACGGCGGCAATCCGGCAAGGAGGCTCGCCGCCTCACCGGAGACCGTGCGGTAACCCCGGACTAGCCGAATGGCCATGACCCTCTGGGACGCGTTCAACCGACGGACTGGCCGCAGCCTCAGGGAACGCGCCCACACCGGTGCCCCGTAAAGGGCCATGGACCGCACGACCCCCGCGTAAAGCCTCCGGCAGGAGGCGTATCACTTTCAGTGCCTAACGTAGTTGAATGTTCAGGAATTGAAATATTACAACATAAAATAATTATCATATGCCTATACAGAATTCCAAAAAAAAAATACTTCTAAAGACTTTGACACTTTCTTTAGGATTTTACACCAAATTCTTAATAAATATAGATCTAAAGATAAGAAAATTATAATTGCAGGAGACCTAAACATTGATATTCTCAAGACTAATAAAATAACAGCCGAGCTCATTCACTTACTCGCATCCTACAATTTGTGACTTCAGTTTGACACTCCAACACGATTGGTTAGTGGCACGTGCCTGGATAACATAGCTCACAACTTCAAAGGCTGCAAAGGCGAATTGGTTGAGTTGGCCTTATCAGATCATGTGGCCCAAATACTTGCCCCCGTAAAAAAGAGTTGTTCCATTAAGTACTGGTACGTCCAACGGCGAGACTATTCAAATGAAAACAGAGATAAATTTATAGAATGTCTTAGTAGCCTAAGTTTTAGTGAAGTTTATGAAACAGATGACCCTAATAATGCCTTCTATCAGTTTCATAATACGTTCACATTGTTTTATAATTTGTGTTTTCCTTATATTAAAGTTAAAGTTATGGTAGACAAAAGGCCAAAATGGATCTCAAAAGGCATTAGTTTGTGCAGCAAACGTAGACGAGAACTCTTATGGATGAACAGAAAATCCCCAACTAGCAAAAACAAAAGTAATTTTAAATCTTACTCAAAAAGATATAAATCTGTTCTCAATCTTACCCAAAAATCACAAAATAGCCATTATATTAAAACTTCTATTATCAAAAGTAAAACTACATGGCAAGTTATAAACAAAAACAAAAATAATGTACTCAAGGAGAACATAAATAAAATGAAAAATGATAATGGTAATACTATTTCAAATCCGAAAGAGATAGCTCAATTATTTAACGATTTCTTTTTAAACGTAGCTAACTGTGAACGAGAAAACACAATACCACATTTAACGGGTAAGAGTCAACCTAACTCTATTTTTATGAAACCTGTAACTCCTAATGATATCTTTAAAATAATTAATTCTTTAAAAAATGTATGCAGCACTGGTTACGATGAGGTTACAGTTAGAGTTGTGAAAGATGTAGCTCATATAATTTCTACTGTTTTAGGCTATACTATTAACTTGAGTATAGAACACGGAGTTTTCCCAGATAAACTTAAGTATACCATTATAAAACCAATATTTAAGAAGGGTGATGTTGAAGATCTAAATTGTTACAGACCTATAGCGTTAATACCCATCTTCTCGAAAATTTATGAAAAAGTTATATATACATCGTTGTACACTTTTCTTGAAACCAATAACGTTCTTGCCAGCGAACAATACGGCTTTCGTAAAAGTCAATCAATAAATAATGCGATTTATAATTTCATATATACAGTAATGACCAATTTAGATAATAGAAAACCAGCTGTAGTCATGTACTTAGACATCTCAAAAGCTTTCGACCACGTTCGTCATGACATTTTGCTCCAAAAATTAAATGACTATGGTATATATGGGTATGGTATGGGTAATGTTAATAATCTAATAAAATCCTATTTAAGCAATAGACACCAAGCTACTCAAATAAATAGAGTATGCCCAATATCGAAAGAAGAAAAAGTTTATGAATCTCAGTTCACTAATGTCCGTTTTGGGGTACCACAAGGTAGCGTATTAGGCCCACTACTCTTTATTGTATATATTAATGATTTACCATCCATGACACACCATCAAATGACGCTTTTTGCTGACGACAGCACAGTTTTGTTTGGTAGTGACAATTTGCATTCTAGCATTAATGTGGAGATTGATATGTTTTTAACTAATGCAATTGAATGGCTTTTTTTTTAATAATTTAAACTTAAATCTGTCAAAAACAAAAATTATGAAATTTAGACAAAATTTTCTAGCATCCCCAAATTTAAATATAACATTCAAAGATACAAATATTGAAGAAATAGATGAAATTAAGTTTTTGGGGCTATATATTGACAGAAGACTTAACTGGAAAAATCACATAGATTATGTCTGTAAACGCTTGAATCAACAGTCATATGCCCTTTACAAATTAAGTAAAATAGCAGATAAATCTGCTGTTCTTAGTGCGTATCATGGTTATGTCTCTTCCATTTTAAGGTACGGTCTTATGTTCTGGGGCAATTCAACCAACAAAAACCTAGCTTTTAAGGCGCAAAAGCGGTGTAGGTATCCGATCAATCATAAACATTGATTCAACGGACTCCTGTGTTCCACATTTTAAGAAACTAAAAATACTACCACTTCCCTGTATGTTTATTTACGAATGTGCCATTTTCGCAAAATTAAATATGCATCGTTTCAAATTTAGTAATAGAGCCAGACATAAAGACAAAATGACACCTGAACCCCACAAAACTGCTCTTTTCCACAAAAGTGTTTTTTATCCAATACCTGACATATATAATAAATTGCCAAAGACAATTAGAGATTTAGATTTGCATAATTATAAAAAGAAATTATTTCAATTGCTGTTAGACAAATGTTACTATACTTTAAAAGATTATCTCGATGATGTTATTTAATTTTGATTGTTCCCCTGATAAGTAAAATGTGTATATTTCTTAATTTGTATTATTTAATTCTAACTGAATTTATAATTTATGTCTCGTTATTTTAATTGTTGCCTTGACATGTAAAAATATTCGTTAATTCTAAAGTGCTGCATATTTAAATTGTTATTATTTTAATTTTCTATTTGATTATGCTGTTAAAATGTTACCTACTTTAAAATTATTGTATGCCATTATGGCGGGTCATAGCTGTGTACAATTTCGGAAACATGTAACAACTTATTGCTTACCTATGTACCACAATAAAGAATATTTGAATTTGAATTTGAATGCTGTTTCTAGACGACTCAAGAATAATACCTTACAGAAGAATAGAAAACTATTCTAATTTATTATACGTTCCTGTATTAGACAGATAATTAAAAATAACGATAGCAAAAAAGTATAGTAGGTAAAAAATTTTACTAATATAATGTTAGATAAGTTTCGCATATCAGAAAAGATATGGTTATTTTTAACCCTTCATAACACAGGGTAAAACCAGGAACCAATCAGAATAAGATTAGGTCAGTAAGCAAAAATCTAGCCAATCAGAGTTAAGGATATTCAATTTTACAGAGCAACTCGTGTTTTTGCAAAAACCCTATCTTTTTCCAGTAAGATTGAGAAATGTTTTCACCATTGTCTAATAATACGTGCTTTCGCAATATTCCTAGGGTTTTCGCAAAAATTCGAATTATCAAATCAACCTACGAAATATATAAAACAAAGTCGGATTTGTTCGAACACTTATAACTCGGGAACGGCTGGACCGATTTTCATGGTTTTTGATTTGTTGTATTTGACTCCATCTCGAATAGCAAAATTACTATTCAAACTTCGGAAAAATACACGAAAAAAAATTATGAAGAAAATTAATTTTCTCATACATCAAATTTGGACAGGACTACGTCTGTCGGGTCAGCTAATAACCTAGTGGAAACTATCAAGACTAGAGTTGGCACGTTTTGACTGATTTGCCAAGGCTTGTTTATCCTGGTGATGGAGCAGTGAAGACGCTTCGGACTGTCCTACGCAGTCCTACCTTTTGTTAACAGACTTCAAAAAAAAGGAGAAGGTTATAAATTCGGTTGTATGTCATCCCATTGTTATCCAAATCCAGTTCTGCTGATGGGATCTGTGAGGAATTGAGGGCATTCCTCAAATATTATTGCTATACATTAATGGTTCTGATCAAAATGGTACCATCGAACCGATCTGATGATGAAGCCGGAAGGTAGGCACCTGAACTCCTTAACAGAACAATGTATCCTAGGCGTGTTTGGGCTTGTTGAAATTGTCATGTGCACTCTGGCTTTAGATGATTATAATGGTAATATAACAATAATAATAATAACCCCACCGCTATATCTCTACGTTGACGTCGTGGTGGGGCTTGCGTGCTCCAAACTTTAGGTCTGTGCGGGTAGAGTTTGCCGGAACGGGTCTAGGATGAGGAGCCAGACTAAGAGAGATACATGGAGAGCATGTGGCGAGCTGTTGGGCAGTAGCGACCCCATGGACCCTATCTCCCGGGAGAAATCTTGTCCTCATCTCTGGCTTGCCTTTATTGGCCGGCTGGAGTGAACACTGACGAGGAACAGAGCTCCCACCTCTTTCTTGCCTTTATTGGCCAGCTTAAGTGGAGATTCGCAAGAGCGAACGTGCTCGGAGGAAGGAAGTATTCCAGTAAAGTGCTGGTAGGGATCTTGACCGTACTTCCGGGATTGTCCTGATAGCCATGGAATACCCCTCCACTCCTCAGGCATCTCAGGAAGTGTTGCCCCGTTGTCGCTACGTCACTATGTGCTAGCGGCCGTTTCTGGGGGCCCATTATTGAGTGTGCAAATCACCCCCTGCCATTTTATCCGTGTATAATATATAACATTGGTCAGGCAGGGGACATAGTTCTTCCATAGTTCAAGTTACCCAATCCACTTTAGCCACCCAAACCCATAGCCCAATATGTTTTGTTTCCACGTACAACAATAGTCCTGTACCAACCGGAGGTTGTCCTTGGGTGCACTTGCATAGTGCATACAGGGATAATCGCCTCCTCATCATTTAAAATTATCTAAGGCCTCTGCGAGTTGGCTTCGGCTCCTGGTACGCCTTCCAAAGGTCCGGGACCCCAGGGTCCCGAGAAATATCAAAAAATCAATAAATAATAATAATAATTTATTTCATAAAAAGTGGTACAGTCTGTTACAAAGTGGGATGACATCTTCGGAATAGTTTACATCTGAGATGAGTAGGTAACAATACAAATTTACGATCTGATGTCCTAGCTAGGTTACTAAGTAACCTGTATTAAGGACAATATAATATAATATAATATCCACGTAATATCAAATTGCGCTACTTGAGTCGTATGTTAAGTGTGGCTTTGGTTGTCACGTCGTAGTGTGTTCAAATCTGACAAAGCTATCAAAATTCCAAACTTCTGAGACGACTTAGCGCGACGAATATTTGCCCTTTTGCAAAGTTTTTTTTTTACCAAGGTCGATCATAACTCGTTCTGTAACTTATGGACTGTGGCCGCCCAGCTTAATGTGTTTGAGTTAGCTTTAATAATACGTATTATTTCCACTTAGTCACTTAGTGTATGTTGATGTTATAGCAACTTCCTGTCACTGTTGTTTACTTAGTATCTAGCAAGTAGTAGTACCAGAACTAAAAAGTAAAAAATAAAAACTTTTTGACAAAAAAAAACAAAAAAAAAAAACTACACTCTTCCAACAAAAAACACTACAAAGTGAAAAATAACTTTAATTTCGGAAGGCGGTGGCAAAAAGCAAAGACACCAACTTCCGAAATTAAAGTTATTTTTCACTTTATTTTGTTGGAAGTCGGTTGTTTTTTATTTTTTATTTATTTTTTCGAAAAGTTTTTTGAACCATCACAATTATACCAGCTAATCACTGCAGGGCAAAGGCCATATTAGTAGTTGATTGTAAAAGGTTGTTAAAGTGATTATTTTGTAGAAGTGATTGTTATTTATTTGCAATATACCCACATAAACCCGCCTGATGGCTGATCATAGCTCGAACCATCCTGATGATCCGTCATGTATTAAAATCAATTGCCGTGCATTACACTCGCAAAAACTCAAAAATGGCTCGACCGATTTGATTTCTTTTTGTTTTTGTTTTGTTCACGTCATTACTGGGGTGGTTTAGGAAAAAATAAAATTGGGAAAAATCCCAACGGAACAGCCGAAAAATAGAAATTGAAATTTTGACAGGACAACGTCTGATGGATCAACAAGTCAACACAAAATAAAGGCCACTAAGTATTTAAGGTGTACCATGAAAATGATTACATTAATTAATTGTTTAGTTTTTGAGATCGTGGCTAAGTAATAACAGCCGCACGGGTCGATCCATCAGGTTAAGCTACGCTTGCCGATGTTGATCCGTGGATGGGTGACTATCTTTACATACCGAGACTCCTCCGTGCCTCGGAAAGCACTTTAAGCCGTTGGTCCCGGCTGTCATTCGTGGATCTTTGACAGTCGGTACGGGACGTCAGAAGCCCGAAAGTCTGACAACCAGTCTTACCAAGGGGTATCGCATTGCCCAATGGGTTGTGGAGGTCAGATAGGCAGTCGCTCCATGTAAAATACTGGTATTCAGCTGCATCCGGTTAGACTGGAAGCCAACCCCGGGCAACATAGTTGGGAAAAGGCTAGGAGCCGATTGATTGAATTGCTTAGTTTTAGTAAACATAAAACAATGTTAATGTGTCTGTTTAAATTAATTATTATCAATAAACATGTTTATTTAACTTTAAATAAAAAATCACAATTTAAGAGTCCCTACCAATTCGACGCGCTGCTAGTTTAGGTAACTATTGGAGCCCAGTGTGTCTGTGTGTGTAATAAATCGTAGTGTGCGTTGTCGTACGGTACAGCGCGAACAAATAATCTTGGTCCGTAACCGCTATTATCAGCACTCCATCGTTTTTACTTACTAGGTTCCGCATAATACTAGATGAATTTTATTGTCAAAAATCAGCTGCTTTAGCTGGAGAGAAGAAGTGGCGCAACAAACTCCCCAGCAGCACAGCTACCTGTTCAGTTAAAAAAATGATAAAAATAATTATCAAAATAATTTAAGTATTACGCAACAAAACATGAGATTAAATAAAATTCATTGCCATAAGTCAGCTAGCACACGCCAATATACCAAAAAAAAAGAAAAAAAATCGAAAGCTATACTCAAGCAGAAATAAAAATACAAAACTGAAAACGTAAACAGAACTTTATAACTAAATAATAAAAAGCCTCCAGGCATAAAGGGCATAAAAGGCATTGTGATTATGACGTGTTAAGTTTAGGTACCCTATAAAAATAACGTTACCTAGTACGGCATTCACTATAGTAAAATCAAACTATAAAGTATGACCAGCATAAATACACTCGCGAGCAATAAACTGGAATCACTTCATCGCATGTTGCTCAAAACATTTTTTAGGCTCGTCTTTTTTATACGAGATGTAAAAAAGATAATATAATAGATAATACTTTATGCTTTTTTATGCTAAGTACTTATTATTTTGAACAATCCTA
Organism: Dicycla oo; assembly: GCA_948252095.1. Lineage (NCBI taxonomy): Eukaryota > Metazoa > Arthropoda > Insecta > Lepidoptera > Noctuidae > Dicycla > Dicycla oo. The sequence goes on along the minus strand of OX411729.1, from coordinate 25,068,708 downwards.
CGATGTTTCAAGTCTAGGAAATAAATACTTTCGGAAATATAAAATATCAAACTTTGATAAAATAACCTCAAATTTTGCAGTATTTTGTTGTTTTTGAAGTAATTTTGACAGCAAGTGTTGCTATTTTATGGAGTTTTAATAATGCGTTTTGATTTTGCAAATAATAAGTTGATGCACATTTTTTTTTTGTTTTTTGAAAATTAGAATTATATTTCGTTGTTTATTTGGGTTTAACTATTTCACAGTGGTTTGATTTTTTTTGGGTGTATTCACCCAAAAGTTATTACTTTGAAAATTTTGATTTTGTGACAATCTAAAGTTATTAATTTTATCCTGATAGTATCTGCTAAATGTGAAACGTAACACAAAATTATTTGCAGCCATTTTTCATGGTTCAAATAGGTCGAATGTGTTCCAAAACCGAGTCAGGGCACCCCGACTGCACGTAGTCTTTTGGCTGTTACCCCTAGAGTGTATACAGAGTGTCCCTGGAAGTATGGATCAAATCAAATAGGGGCGTGGGCAAGGTCATTTCCAAACTTTTTAACCCTGAGAATGTTGGTGCAATTTTTTACGGTTCAAAAGTTATGACCAATTTTTGTTTTTTTCAATCACTTCGCATAGTGCTCAATGAAAAAAATCATTAAAAAAAACTAGCCAAGCTATCAATTACTTTTTTTTTTCAGAACTTTGTAGAAAAATGGGTCTTTCCTGTGGTAATACTTATACGCAGCTAGAAAACATACGTTCAATAAGAAAAAACATTTACAGCAAAGGCTTCGTTCTGGCAAAAATTTTACTCAACTTTCGAGCGATTTTTATGGGAAAAAGTTACACTAGCGAAAGTTGGCCACGTATTATAAAAACTGGTCCAAGTCATAGAGATTTTTTTGAGGTATATTGGTAGGGTTCACTGGAATATTCTTAATAGTTTAAAAGTTAGAGAATTCTATTAACAAGGAGGTCGTATTTTTAAAATTTTCTAACTACGTGCCAAAATAAAATAAAACAATGAAATTAATATGTAAATGTATTATTAAATTGAAATTACAATAGATGTTCAAAATTCCTTCCTCTTACTCTCAAACACAACTGGCATCGCCGAATGAAATTTAGTACCTATTATTCGTCTAAATGCACGGGAATTATTTTTTATGTATAAGGTTGCAGATGTGATTTTCTGACGGAGTTGTTCCTCGGTTCCGCTCTCTGTCTCGTATACCATCTCTTTGTAATAACCCCATAGAAAGAAATCTATGGGGTTCAGGTCAGGGGAACGTGCTGGCCATCGAATGTGCCCCCCTCTTCCGAGCCAACGACTAGGGAAAGTTAAGTCTAGATGGTCTCTTACGACTCTTGCGTAATATGGGGGAGCGCGAGATGAAATCCTGTAGGATTTTCTGCCACTCTTCGACTAAAGCAGTTTTCAGGTCTTCTATCGACGCCGGAGCTGGACATCTTCCTCGTACCCTCCTTCAGCTCGTCTCACATATGTTAAATCGGATTCAAGTCAGGACTGAGGGCTGGCCAGTCTCGTCTGACTTCTTCCAGGTACTTTATAGTCACTACAGCGGTGCGGCAGGGGGCATTATAGTGCATCAGCAGGAAATCTTCGCCAATAAACTCGGCGTAGCAAAATGTCTGTCAAGGTCAATTTATTTTAATTTTATTTTTATTGACATAATCTACTCATTTCAATGTTTATTTTTTTATGAGTGGTATTGCAATATGTAGTTAGCTAGAGACCTCGACAATTGATCATAGTTTTCTTGTCTGAGCAACCGGCAGCAAGTTCGTCATGCTCCCTTAGATGTCACTGCTTGCGGTAGCGTCGGGGGTCGGGTTGTCTTCTTCCCTCAAATATGGCGAGGGAGGTAATGGCTGATCTTTGCGTTATGCTCGTGAACGGGTGCTGCTTGTGGTGACTGATCGTCTTGCTGACCTTGGTTTTATTTTTTTTATTAGTAATTTAACTCGTTGGTTACTTTTTACGTCGGTTTACTTCGATGGTCCTAGTTTACCTTTTGTGACTTACTATATGTAAGTGGGCACGCCTTTATTACTGGAGGGTTTTAATATAGGTATAAAGTTCTGCTTACGTTTTAAGTTTTGTATTTTTGTTTCTGCTTGAGTATAGTTTTCGATTTTTTTTTTTGGTATATTGGCGGGTGCTAGCTTACTTATAGCAAATAATTTCATTTAATGTTTTGTGTTGCGTAATGTACCTAAATTATTATGCGCAGTGTTATATAGATTCATTTTTTTTTAACTGAACAGACAGCTGTGCTGCTGGGGATTTTGTTGCGCCACTTCTTCTCCTCGGCTAAAGCACTAGGAAGTGGTGAAGGGCGGGCGTTTTGGGGTCTGTCTTATGTAATTTTGACGTTCGAAAAGTGCTGATTCTCGGCCTAGTTTGAATAAATGACTTTTGATTTTGATTTTGAAAAAAAATCAGTTCTCAACTGTCCAATTTCTTTAAAATGGCTTTGTTTGCTGGTAAACCGCAATTAATTACACTTGAAATTGCAACACACAACAAAAACCCGTCATGGCGGTAAGCTGTCATTTTGATTGATTAATGATGTTTGACATGTTTAACACTCAAGAAGAGGACTGAAATGATACTGTTGTGACCGCTGACAGTCCTTTTTTTATGATCAGTGGTTGATCTATGGTTTACTGTCATTGTTTATATGCACAGAGTAACTGAATCGGCAAGACGCCATGTTGAAAGTCAATAAAAATATTTGATAAATATCAATTCCCTACCACAACAGTATACATTTAAATGAATTATCTGTATTTTTCCCGAATTCTAGGAATTTTTGTCTTTTTTTTTGAGGTGGTGTACACAGACCTGGCCCATTTTGAAACATCTCGTTTGATTCTGCAGACTTACTAGATAAATAGATGATGAATAACTGTGCTTTAAAAGAAAAAACTTATATCTTAAGATTATTGAGAAAACGGCCAAGAGCGAGTTGGACTCGCGCACCAAGGGTTCCGTACCATAAAAAAGTGTGCTATTTAGAGACATCGTTTTGTTTTTTCTGTAATCTTTACATAAACTTCTATCACATAGAATAATTTCAGACTTTTCTCTATGCAAACTTCGGAGAAAAGGGGGGGGGGGGCGGTATTTTTTTTACATTTTTCATCAAAAGTCGAAAATATTCGGCTTAAAAAAAGGTTTGAAAATGTGCAAACAGCGTTGTTTCATATTTATGATACCTCACTTGCCCTAGTGCCCTACTTCGAAATTTTAAGACCCCCTTTCAGTCCCACATTATAAAACTATTCCAAAATTCAAGTTGATAGCATTAGGTTCTTGAGATATCCAGCTGTGACAGACAAACAGACAGACTGATTCACACCATAAGGGTTCCTTTTTTACTATTTTAGTACGGAACCCTAAAAAGGTTATCTCCATTGAAGTAGTCGTTATCTCATATTTTGATTGTCAGGTTCAATAGAGTAAAGACAAAAGTCTGAAGATATCAATTTCTGTTAGTAAATAAATTTGACACCTCTCCTGATACCCTTTGACCGTAAACTCAGGAAAAGTTGCTGTTAAACAAATTGACGATAAATACATAGTGAATACATAGTGTACAAAGAGACATCTTTAATTCGGAATATAATGTTTACATAATATAAACTAACAGGCTCAACATTTATATAAAAAAAAAACCGGTCAAGAGTGAGTCCGAGGGTTCCGTACCATCATACATTTAAAAAAAGTGTGCTATTTAGAGACATCGTTATATTTTTCCTGTAATATTTACATAAACTTCTATCTCATAGAATAATTTCAGATTTTTCTCTATGCAAACTTCGTAGATAAGAGGGGAGGGGGGCGGGGGGCTGGCGGTATTCTTTTTACGTTTTTCACCAAAAGTAGAAAAAATGTGGCCTAAAAAAAAATGTTTGAGAATGTGCAAACGGCGCTCTTTCATGTGATACCTCATATGCCCTAGTAGCTCCACTGCGAACTATTAAGACCCCCTTTCAATCCCTGTTGCAAAAAAAAAATCTGTATTGGGGTTCCGTATCAAAATGGTAAAAAGGAACACCTATGGTGCAACTCAGTCTGTCTATCTGTCACAGCTGGATATATCAAGAACTACGAATGCTATCAACTTGAATTTCGGAATAGTTTTAGATGACGTTTGTCCAACTTTTTTACAAATAAGACAGAAATAAAAAAAATAAACCGGTCAAGAGCGAGTCGGACTCGCGCACCGAGGGTTCCGTACCTATGTACGGAAACCTCTCTCTGAAAACTACGTACGAAACCTATCAATAATTTTCGTAAAAACGACACTGAATACATTTGGCCGAAAGTGTACATGCGCAAGCTTGCGCCGGCCCACTACTGCCCATGTGTGCTCCCGCCTCGTGCCGGTTATTATACTTACATAATCACTATTCCGGTCGGTTCGGGTGCATTACTGTGTGTGTACAAAAAAAACGGGCACTTTAGATTTTTTCTCTACTGAAGTGAAGAACAAGAAGAGGTTTTATTACTTTGACGATGTATTAGCATGTTATTTGAAGCATTCTGGCATGATTATTTACGTTCCAAATGTAAATTTTGAAATTAGCAAAAGAAAAATCATTATTTTTGTGGATTATTGTAAAATTGCTTTACTAATGGCGCAAATTTCTGAAACGATTTTTTACTGATAACTAACATTTTAAAACTTTTTGGATATTTTCTGCAAATTAAACAGTTTAATCTTTCTTTTTACATTAAATACCACTTTTTGATATGAGTGATAAAGCGATAAGGGCCGGTAAAATTATTGCCCTACTTGAAGAAAGTTGTTCGCAAACTTACGTGTCTCAGCGGCTAAATGTGAGTCAACTGTCCAGAGAACTTGGCAACGGTATCAAGAGACCGGTTCGGTAAAAAGAAGACCCGCTTCGGAAGGAAACGATGCACAGAACCAAGAGATGACCACTTTTTGGTGAGTCAGTCGTTGCGGAATCGTAAGGCGTCAAATGTGGACCTGAAGAAGAGCTTTGAAGAAGTAAGAGGAGTAGAAGTTAGCGTGTGGACGGTCAGGAGGTGGCTTTTGGCTGCCAATATCAGGAGTTACCGCCCGGCTCGGCTCCCTAAATTACTCCGTGAGCACCGTGTTGCTCGATTTCAGTTTGCTCAAAACTGTGCTTCATGGACTCTGGAGGACTAGGAGGGAAAGCTAGAATCTCTTTGTGTGGAGAGTACCGACGCCAGCGAGTGCTGCGAAGACCACGGGAACGCTATGCGGAAGTGTGTTTCGAAGAAATCACTCCTTATGGCGGAGGCTCCGTTATGTTTTGGGCAGCAATTATACATAATGGAAGTCCTAATTCCATATGCACAACCCGCATTGACAGCACTTGAGGAAGATTCCATTTTTATGGACGACAATGCTCGCCCGCACCGTTCTGGCGACGAGGAAGCGTACATGCAAGAAGTTGGGGTCCGTCGTTTAGATTGGCCAGCTCAAAGTCCTGACCTCAATCCAATTGAGCATGTCTGGGATGTTCTAAAGAGACAGGTAAGATCAGTGCAACATGCTCCACAAAACATCAGGGAGCTAAAAAGACTCATGGCAGAAGAGTGGGAACGTATTCCTCAAAACGTTATTAAAAACATCGTGGAAAGCATGCCCAGAAGGATTCCAGCTGTGATTTTGGCAAGAGGAGGTCACACTCGTTATTAGGTTTTTACATTTGTAACTTTATTTAATAAAAAAAAGTAAAAAAATCTTCTTGTCATTATTGCCGACCACTTCTTATTCTTATCGGTTTTAAAGAATTCATCGAAAATTATTTTAAAAAAAATTGCCAGAATTCACTTCACGCGTATTAATTTACTCGATTACGAGTATGCAGACTACTTCAAACAATTAAATTTCATTTAATTAACTCAAATCGACTTTAGAACGTAAATTTCCTTAGGTGCCCGTTTTTCTGCAAAAGAGTGTACTATGTATGAGTTTATCTTTATTATTATCTCGTGTAAGGTGCAGTTCCGTGCAGTTATCAGCAACGTAGTAGCCAACATGTGCGCTATTCTCGTGGTCGTCTCCTTATTAACTTTAATCTTTTATTTATTATATTTACTATCTAAACGGAAATTCGGTTATTGGAAAAAAAAGAATGTGCCTTACGTTGAACCAGTGCCTCTTCTGGGCAACTACGGAAGGTATATTTTGCAACAAGAGTACCCTGGTCACGTGATACAGAAACTTTGCCAAAAGTTCAACGATCAACCTTACTTCGGAGCTTTCTACGGCACGGAGCCTGTTCTCGTGGTGCACAGCCCCGAGATCATCAAACATGTGACGACTAAAGATTTCTACTACGTCAACGGCAGGGAATCATCCGACTACTCAGAAAGTGAACTTGTCACGAAAACTTTATTCTTTAGTGCCGGTGACAGATGGAAAATAATTCGACAAAATCTAACTCCACTCTTTTCTTCTGCAAAGATGAAGAATATGTACCATTTGATAGAAAAGTGTAACATCGTCTTCGAAGATATGCTCGAATATGAAATCGGCATGTCTGACGTCATCGAAATAAGAGATATCAGCGCGCGGTACACCATGGACTGCATATGCTCCGCAGCTTTTGGAGTGGACTCCAACACCATGGCAAAAGAAGATAACAACCCCTTCAGTTTCATGGGAAATGAAATATTCGAGGCTTCAACCTATCGTGGCTTCAAACTTATTTGCAGGGCCATATGGCCTGCCATTTTCTACCGAGTGGGACTTCGAGTTTTTCCTCCAACAATAGACCAATTCTTCTCAAAATTGTTGAAAGGAGTGTTCGAGAGCCGAAACTACAAGCCATCACCGAGGAACGACTTCGTGGACCTGGTCCTGACTTTAAATAATGAGGATTACATTACTGGGGACAGTATAAGTAACGCCAAGACTGGCGCTGAAAATAAGGTACGTTTGAAGGTGGATGATGAGTTGTTGGTGGCCCAGTGTATCCAGTTCTTCGCAGCGGGTTTTGAGACATCGGCGTCTACCTTGGGCTTCATTATGTTTGAGCTCGCAAAGCACCAGGAGGTGCAGCAACGAGCAGCCGAGGAGGTGGACGAGTTCCTGCGGCGTCACGGGAACAAAGTGAACTACGAGTGTGTGCATGAGCTACCTTACTTGGAGGCCTGTATGTACGAGACCCTCCGCAAGTATCCCGTACTGGGCAACCTCGCTCGCGAGGTCATGGACGACTACGTCCTCCCTACGGGCCTGAAACTAGACGTAGGTGTTAAAGTCCATATCCCAGTCTACACCATGCACCACAATCCTGAATACTTCCCGGAGCCGCAGAAGTACAACCCGGAACGATTCCTGCCTGAAAGTAAAGATGATGTTAAACCTTACACGTTCTTCCCTTTCGGATCTGGTCCCAGGCTATGTATAGGTAATTCTTCTTCCTTCCTTATGTTTTTTTATTTTTATTTTATTGTATGGTCGGTACCGTTCGTGGGTGCGTTCAGGTTACGGAGATATTGAAGGCCAAACTTCAAATTTTGTTTGATATTACTTTACGAAAACTTTTAAATGATAACCTGTTTGCACATTGCGAGCTATCGGAAACAAAGAGTTTTCACACAAAAAAAAGTCGTTTCTCAGCAATTATTTTTGTAGGTATTGTGGCTAAGCTACAATGATAATTCACGTTTATCAGTTTTTGTCAAGAAAATATGCATATTTCGACTCATCTTTTCTTCAGAACAAAATCAATAGTTAACCTTCAAAATCAATAGTGGTTGAACACTTGATTGCATGTTCAAATGTAACCATAGATATTTTCACCGTTACCTACCGGTAGTGTTTTTTCTATAGTCAAATATTTCAAGTAGATATGTACATATGATTTATAGCTCAGTAGTGCCGACTACCGGCTGAAGCCTACGGAACGGAATGTTGCCATTTTAAATATCATATTTATATAAACATTTAGAATGTATTGTGTATTCATTTATTTTTAACCGACGTCAAAAAAAGGAGGAGGTTCTCAGTTCGTCGCAATCTTTTTTGTTATTTTTTTTTAATGTATGTTCAACGATTACTCAAAGACGGCTGAACTGATTTGGAAAATTGTTTTTTTGTTTGAAAGGGTATTTTTCTTTCTACTTGGTCCCATTTTCATCAGGTCAGGATCTGATGATGGTATCCTGGAGAAATCGACGAAACTCACACCTATAGCGATTTGGGTATTTTTTATAGTAACTCGTGCATTTTTTCTTGGAAAGCATCATTTTGTTGGAAAGCAACATCAGCTATTTGCCAGTGAAAGTCCCGTCAAAATCAGTCCAGCCGTTTCGGAGATAATCCGGAGCAAACAGATAGACAGACTGACCAACAGACAGACAAAAATTTTAAAAACAGTATATACATATACATTTAGTAAAAACCTGTTATTTTGACATTACAAACAGACACTTAAATTTTATTTATTTGTATTATAGTATGTATGTATGTATATGTATGTATAGAATATTTATATTTCATTGCATGCTGAAAATCAGCGCTGGGGCACTGTCTCATATAGGGTCGCAGCATTATGCTGAGCGATGGCCGTTTTGCGTGAATAACAATGTGTTATTTTTTTGTGTTAGTTATTTTTCTTTGCGTCATGTTTACCGCAAATAAACGTATTTTTTCTTTCTTTTCTTTCTTTCCACCTACAAATTTACTTAGTAAGATGTGCAAAATGCGTAGATAACGGCTTTTTGACGGGCCTTTTTACACCCTGTACGAAGAGGACTACCAACGTTGTAAGTTAAGTTGGTAGGAGGCATCAACTCTCTATCATATTCCGTATGATACATAGTTACAAAATCTATTGCTTTTTCAGGAATGCGTTTCGCAAAGATGCAAGTAATGTCTGGTCTTATCAGCATCCTGAAGAAGTACAAAGTGGAACTGGCTGATGGCATGCCGGAGACTTTGACTTTAGATTCAAGAACCATCCTCACGCAACCTAAGAACCAGGGTATCATGTTGAAGATGATTGAACGAGATGGTTGGGAAGGGAGGAGATTCGTTCGAGCGGAAAAGAAGACATACGCATAAAAAGTAAACGCTATGAGGACATCTTTTAAAGTATTAATGTATCATACGTTCTCTATAGCTCCATCTCTTTGAACTGGAACAGTGACATAAGCCCCCTGAAAAATATGAGAATGATATCCATGACGAATTTGCATTTTTATGGCCGCCATCTTGGGCACCATTATTAATTAAACGTTGCAATCCCTTTCAATAATACTAAGAGTTCCGGAAAGGTCAGGTTAAACTTGATGACTTTATTACGCACTTTTTTTCTTATAACAAGTTTTATTGATGATGATTGTGATGTTATCGATTTTAAAATTGAGGTGTTTACGTGAAAATAAATACATTGCTTATTATGTAATAAAAAGATTATCTCTCTATATCTTTAGTATTTTTAATTCCTTATCTAAATTATAATATTTTTGTTAATGCAAGATTAGATAACACAATAGGTGCTCCTAAACGGGCGATACTTTCACGGAAATATGTGCCTGGCAACATTTCCAGCAATATTAGCCATACTATTCAATACACGACAATGTTTTATGTGTGTAACACAATATCAATCGGAATCGGTTTCATTTTGACAGCTCAATTACATTCATTGCATTGACATTGACATTGCATTGACAGGCCAGATGGCGTGGTTGGTTAAGATACCACCTATCATGCCGCAGTGCGTGGGATCGACTCCCATCCAGGACAAACATTTGTGTGCATGAAAATGTCTGTTTGTTCTAAGTCTGGGTGTAATTATCTATATAAGTATGTATATATTAAAAAAAAAAAATTATATGTAATATATCAGTTAGCTGGTTTCCATAGTACAAGCTCTGCTTAGTTTGGGATCAGATGACCGTGTGTGAAAATGTCCCAGGATATTATTATTTACGGTGTTGAGAAGACAATTTTATCGAACATATGAAGCAATGGATTAGCAATTTGCTTCAAAATGATTCTGATTCCGATCAATAGTGTGTCATGTAATTAAGGTGCTGCTCATTATAGCTACATATTTTTGGTATGTTCAAAGCATTTTCATATGTAGCCTGTATATGGCCAAACAATCGCTTCACAATCGAAAATACCGGGGCGGGGCAATTGCGTAACACACTATCAATCGGAATCGGTTTCATTTTGACAGTTCAACAACATTCATTGCGTTATTGAGCATAAATTTTTTTCGAACATATGAAGCATATGAACAATGGATTAGCAATGTGCTGCAAAATGATTCAGATTCCAAATAATTGTGTGTTACGCAATTCGGGTACGGGTCTGCTATATTGTTGTTTCGGTTTCTGGTATAAGTGCATCCCTTTCTGAGGCAACGTGAAGTTTGCCATCGCAATTAGTTGCTATATTCTGTGCTTTCTTTGTTTGTTTGTTTTAAAACTATATCCGTACAAGGCGTGAATAAGTTGATAAGTCGACTTGCAAGTAATTTTTAATTATATAACAATGACATGGAATGCCTAATTTATATGGTGAATAAAAATGAGTAAGTCGATAAGTTCATAATTCTCGGCAAACTGCACTTGTGTATGTTAATATGAATTAGATTCCAGATGCCGTTTTCATACAATTCAAAATTTCGTGAAGTCGACTTATCAACTTATTCACGCCTTGAACGGATATAAACTTTGTGAAATCGAAATCGCTCCTAAATATTATGAAAGTTTTGAAATCAATATTTATCAAGTGCTAGGCCGCGGCTTCGCCTGCGTGGTAGTCGGAAATTAATCCACAAAACATACTACCGGGATAAAAGTATCTTACGAGTATGTCATGGTCTACCCATGTGCCAAATTTCATCCATATCTGTTCAGCCGTTTTAGCATGAAAGCGTAACAAACAAACAAACAAACCAACTCACTTTCGCATCTATGATTTTTTTTTTATTTGTGATGGGTTTGCTCTTGACTCTAGTCTAGGTCAGAGGTGACAGAGACAAAGTCGACGATGGAGTGAGCTTACCCAGAAGAAGCCTGTTCACTCTCACTTTGAAGAGATTAGGGTTGTATACGTTCGGAAACACAGACGGAGGTAGTGAGTTCCACTCTTTTGCTGTGCGCATTATAAAAGACATTTGGAAGCGCTTAGTGCGAATTGGTGGAATAGCAACCAGGTAGGGATGGTAACTGGCAGTGCGTCTAGATGTCCGGTGGTAGAAGGGGGCCGGTGGAATGAGGTCGTGGAGTTCTCGGGCACACTCTCCGAAGTACAATCTGTAGAAGACCGACAAGCAGGCAACCTTGCGGCGATGAGCCAAGCTATGAAGCTTGGCATCCACCAGTTTATAATAATAGTTAATATTAGTTAGGATTAATTCTTGGTTTAAGTCATGCCTATTGAAGTAAGGTCGAATCCATATTCGCTCCATTTTTGATGTTTTAGTTTTTCATTTAATACAATGTAAGCGGCTGCGATGAGACTGGCTACATCAGCCATGGTTGCGCGATTGTGTAGCCCGTTTACGAGTGTGAATCATGGGTCATACAGCTGCAGATATATTGCAACACATGGCCCAGCCGTAGATTGCTCAGCCAAAGTGTAGTAAAATGTTTTTGTGATGGCCGATTAGTACATTTGGATGTTTGTTACTCAATCACGCAAAAACGGCTGAACTGATTTGGATGAACATTTGGCAAACAGATAGTTTATAATCTAGATTGATATATAGGATATTTTTTATCCTAATATTCCCACGGGATTGAGACTTATGCGGGTGAAACCGCGAGGCACTGCTAGTGTAAAGTAAAAATAAATAAATTACACAACAAAAACCGATGACGATGGCGTTTATCTACAGAAAATGTAAAGTGTATTCGTCCACTTACGTGTCATTAACTTACGAGTACATGACGTTGATTGTAATCAACTTCATGTACTCGTAAGTTAATGACAACTCACCCACTTAGCGTACTTACTTAATAATCATCGTGACTGTCATATGTTGTATTACTACATATTAACCATAAATATGTATTGTATATTAAATGGTAGTCCTAACTAATATTATAAATGCGAAAGTAAGTTTGTTTGTTTGTTTGTTACCTTTTCACGCCTAAACCACTGAACCGATCATCCTAAAATTTTTCATATACGTTGTCAGGTGTTCAGAAGCGGACATAGGGTACCTTTCATCCCGAAAAAAATACTGTTCCCGAGGAAAACAACAATAACGTTCTTATGATAATAGATGGCGCCACGTGTCTTTCGAATCATGATTAAATTATATTATATAGGAACTTTTTGCGGAAACGGCTGAACGGATTTGGATGAAATTTGGCACATGGGTAGACCATAACCTGGTGTAGGCCATAGGCTTTCATCCTGGATCGCAGTCGAAGTCGCAGGCAACAGCTAGTAATTTATAAAAAACGACGTGTGTATGTATTTTCCCTGTGGACTCCAAAACGCCGCGAGCGATTTTGATAAAATTTTCAAGTAATCTTCAGATTAGCCCAGCGGGTGATCCTGTGAAGTTTGGTAGCGATTGGGTTACCCGTGAAAAACCGGGGCGAGTCGCTAGTGTTCTAATAAAACCTTCATTCATTAAAAAAATCATTATCCGGATATATTAATGTTTGTTCGGGCATAATTCCGTCATTTATGGATGAATTTTGATGTTTTTGATGAAAAAAGGAGGAGGTTCTCAATTCAGATGCTGAAGTCAGAGATAGACAACGGAACTTTTCAATAAGTGGAAGGCAGATGACCTCGTGAATGCAGCGGGAATTCGTTGGATGCGAGACGCGCGGCAGTGAGTTTCGTTTGACGGAAATGATCATCATGATGATGAAGACGACGATTATACCTAACCTTCTTGACTTTCCTTATCCAACCTACGTAACACGTAGGTCCTCTGCTTTGACAGTCTGTTTTCGCGCTGGTCAGGGCTGTCATTCGAAATGCGTTGAGCATTTCTTTCCCTAATTTCTTTTAATCGTTTTCTTTTTTCATTCTCAGTTTCAGTTCGAGGCCGTTTTCTCATACGAGAAGCATCTTTACTAGGCCTACCCATATTTTATTAGTCGACGCCAAGCTAAGTAATGAAACGACAGGTACAGTTCGATTCAAACTTGTACTCGTATATTGCTTGGCACCGACTCCAAAAAATTGTTAAATTTTAGTATAGATTAATTGTAGGTTAGGTTAGGTTTATTAATATAGATAGTGTAGGCGACGCATATTAAAAATGTTTTTTAGTATTGTTTTGAGACAATAAATAGTGTGCGCGCGAGCGGGAGCAGCGGAGCTACCATCCACGGAGGGGAGCGTGAGGTACGCGGGCAGCGGAGTAGCGCCGCGCCGGCCGCGATCGCTTGGTGAAGGGAGTCGCCCGAAACCTACGTGCATAAAGGGACGCACGCTGTTCTCGCTCCGCTAACTCTTGAAACTTTACCTACTTGTTTTACTTGTCCATCGTTAACATCACGCTGGTCCTTCGAGCCGGACAAGTAATCAGCAGCACTAACCAAGCTTCAAGCAAGTGCATTTTCAAGCTTTGCAAGCTAGTTCGCAACCGCATGTTTCGCACGCCGCCCGCACAAAACAAAATGGTGGGCACACGTAGCACCGTACGACGCGAACGCGAAGAGAAAATAGCAATGGCGAGCCCGAGTGAGGAAATAAAATCTGTCCCTGTAGCAAAACCTCCTCCTACTTCAAGCATAAAAACCGAAGGCAGCAGAAACTCCAAGGTCAAATCTCCTTCTGCAACGTCATCGGTCAAGGCGAGGAAAGCGCAGTTAGTTCTTGATGCTGCAAAACAAAAGGCGCAGTTACAAATGGAACTCATTGATAAGAAGCTAGCCGTCGATCTGGCTGAGCTGGAGAGTCACAGCTCTCACACACACTCACAGTCAGGAGGTGAATTGGTTCACCGAGTGGAAGAATGGCTACAGACAAGCCAGGAGGTGGAAAACAAGCAGTGTGTCACTAGTGGCAATAAGGACGATGCACTGTGTCCGGCACATCGGCAAGATAACTTGCAGCACATGGGGGACGCCGGCCCACTACCGCCCGACCTGGAACCCGCACTCAACCAGCTACGCACACCGCTGCCGGCGACAACTCGCGGCGGCACTGAAGATACCATGCACATGCTGGCGAGCGCACTTAAGGACCTAGCCGCCGCTGCCACTACTAAAAGTGCCAATCAACCTGGTACCGACGTTAAGTTGCTCAACCGATTGTGTACGCCAAAGGATTTACCTAAATATGACGGTGATCCTCTAGAGTGGGTACAGTTCAAACGAGCATACGAAGAATCATCGCAGGTCTGCAATTTCACAGATCGTGAAAACTTATGGCGACTTAGGAAAAGTCTCCATGGACCAGCTAAAGAAGCAGTCATATCACTGCTGATCGGCGTCACATCTCCCGACGTCGTGATGTCAACCTTGGAATTACAATTTGGAAACCAAGACGTTATTGTGTCAAGAATACTTCGTGATATCAGTAAATTACGACCGATGTCACAGGAATATCAGAAAGATATTGTTCCCTTCTCAGTCAAAGTGAAGAACTGCGTGGCAGCAGTCGCAGCAATCGGTTGCGAAGATTATTTGAAGGGAATGAACATAGTGTCGGGAATATTATGTAAATTCCGACAGTCCTTATCTCTAAATGGACTGACTACAGTTACCCACTACTCGACGAGAAAACGAAACCGAAACTCGTCATCCTTTCCGAGTTCTTGAGCATAGAAGCCGAAAAAGTAACAAGGTGCTCAGTGAACTTGTCTTGTGCGTCTAGCTCCAAGTATAGTTACAGTGATAACAAAAACCGCTCGCAATCACAAACACTTCTAGTGAACAATAACAAAGACCACAGTGAAAGTGAGAACAATAGTGACAAGTGTCGGTTCTGTCGTATATCAACACACCCACTACCAGACTGTAAAAAGTTTCGGAAAGCGTTACGCAAAGACCGGTGGACGTATGTCAAACGTCACGGTATCTGTTTTAAGTGTCTGACGTCACGACACAAGAAAGACTCTTGTAATGCCACCGCGTGTGATATCGATAACTGTGGACAATGTCATCATCGCCTGTTACACTTTAATATTAATAAAAACAATAACGGTTCAGTGCCGTTGCAAAGTGAAAATGATAAAAAAACTGAATCGGAAAATATTACGCCTGTAGAATCAATAACTCACTTAAATATGGACAGCTCCTGTAAAGTGTTATTAAAAACTGTGCCTATCTTCATACACGGTACTAACGGAACGGTGCGTAGTGTTGCGCTGCTAGACGACGGGTCAACTGTGACACTGATAAGCGATGAGCTTGCGGCGCGCGCCGGTTTACGCGGCAATAAACAATCTATGCGCGTGTGTGGGGCGTGGGACAGTATGGAAGTAGTATGCGATAGTGAGATCTTGGACATAAAGCTATCTAGCGGTCGAGGAAATAACTTTACTATTAGGGCACGTAGTGTTAAAAATATGAACTTACCTGTGCAAAACTTAGCTGCAGTTAACCTCAGTGATTATAGACTGAAACCTGAAATAAAAAGTTTAATTAGTGATGGCCAATGCAAACCTGAAATATTGATAGGCCAAGACAATTACAATTTGCTTTTACCGTTGGAAATAATAAAAGGCAAACCAAACGAGCCGTACTTCACCCGTACTCCATTAGGGTGGTGCATACATGGTCGTGTGCGCACGTCGCTAGATGTAAGTGCGACGCACGAATCTACTTTCTTTTTGAATGAAGAACATGAGATTATGAACCTGGAATCTGAGCGTATTCTGCGAGATATACATGAGACAATACGCCAGTCATATGCGATCGAGTCTGCAGGCATTACTACAAAGCCCAGACAAAATATAGAAGATACACAAGCGTGGGAGCACCTTGAACGTACCTGTACACTGAGAGATGGCAGATGGTATGTTGGCCTGCCATGGAAACACCCACACTGTGTGATGCCTGACACGTACTCTAGTGCTGTAACAAGACTCAGAGGTGTCGAGAAGAAAATGAAGGCAAGCGAAGGTTACGCTTTAAGATATAAAGAAAGAATCGAACACCTATTAAGTAACGATTACGCTTCACAAATTGATGATACAACGGGTTCTTCGCAAACATGGCATCTTCCTCATTTTGGTGTAGATAACCCCAACAAACAAAAGTTACGACTGGTATTTGATGCTGCCGCCAAAACTAACGGCATGTGTCTGAACGATTATTTACTGAAGGGACCCGATCTACTCGTGTCACTATACGGGATTATGTTAAGATTCAGAGAAAACAGTATCGCCGTCACTGGAGACATAAGAGATATGTTTCTTCGAATAAAGATTATAAAAGAAGACAGAGATGCTTTACGCTTCCTATGGAGAGAAACACCAAACGAGCCAGTGAAAACCTACGCTATGAGTTCGCTAATATTTGGTGCTAACTGCTCACCCTTCATAGCACAATTTATAAAGAACAAGAATGCCGAACGATATGCGTCAGCCATGCCGGCCGCCATGCACGCTATAAGTAAGCAACATTACATGGACGATTACATAGACAGTATCGAAGACGAGCAGACAGCAATTAAGATGGTAAATGATATAACTTACATACATAAACAAGGTGGATTTGAAATAAGAAACTGGACCTGCAACAATCAGTCTGTATTGAAAAGTTTACCGCGCGAAAGTCAAAGATGCACAGCCGTACCGTTCAAGCATAGCGAACAATATGATGGTGAGCGCACACTGGGCCTACTCTGGTCATCACCAATCGATGACACGTTGGGATTCGATATATCATTTAAGCGGATTCCTTCGTCAATCATCAACGGACAAAAGAAACCCACAAAAAGGGAAATGTTACGAGTAAACATGTCGATATTTGATGTATACGGATTCTTGTCACCTATCACTATCATAGGCAAGATAATGTTACAAGAAACTTGGAAAAGTGGAATCAGCTGGGATGCCGAAGTACCAGACGATATTTTTATTAAATGGTTAGAATGGTTGAATACACTGCAAAGTATCAATAACATACGGCTGCCAAGACATTACGCATCTGCTACGCTGAGGTCTGCTACGAATGTATCAGCTACGGCTACGAGTCGATCGGCTACGAGCATAACATCTGCTACGACAAGTACACCACGCGCTGACAAGGTGACCACGAGAACGAGCGAGACGCACGATGATCGTATCGTAAGTGCAAGCGCACCGAATAGTATGAACGGCGGACGCTATATAAACCTACAGCTACATGTGTTTTGCGAGCTCCCCCCCCGACCGATCACCATGTTCGGCAAGCCGATCCCTTGGGAGACGCGAGCCAAATACCTCGGTGTGACCCTCGACCACCACCTCTCCTTCGCTGAGCACATAAAGCAGGTGCGTTCGCGCGCCGCTTTCGCTCTCGGTAGGCTCCACTCCGTTCTGAATGCACGTAGCAAATTGTCACTTAGGTGCAAATTGCGCATTTATACAGCGTGCATTCGCCCCATCATGACCTATGCGGGTTCAGTGTTTGCGCACGCAAAACCTCACCTCATTCATAGGATGCAGGCCCTCCAAAACCGTTTCCTCCGAAAGGCAACGGGAGCCCCTTGGTTCGTTCGGAACGAAATCCTCCATGTCGATCTCGACATTCCCACCATCTCCCAGTTCTTGAAACGCAATTCCAAGCGTTTCTTCGACTCAGCCACCAACCATCGCAACCCTCTGGTTGTCGAGGCGGCTAGCTATGTCCCCTCTCGAATTAGTAAGGTCCGCCGCCCCAGGCTTGTCCTCTCAGATCCCGACGACCCCATAACTCTTCTCCAGGAGAGCAGTAGGGACCGTAGGAACAAAAACAAATCGACATTCCGACCTCGCCGCCGAGGTCCCTCGCGACGACCCCGTAATAATGGTCCTCCCCCCCGTCCCTTGCTCGGGTATGATGTGCCAGCTGGTGGCGTAGCTGAGCCTGTAGCTTTAAACTCCCCTGATAATAATAATTCAAATCTGATCCAGCCTGTCCCATCTTGCTGTCCTCCCCCCAGCGACGCCCTAAGCCGAGGCCCGTTCCCCACAGGGGGAGCCCTTAGCGTGTAGTCGCTTAGTCTGTAAGTTTTTGCCCCTGGCTGGAGGCTTTGAGTTCTCTTAAGGCAGCCACAGGATAGTCCGGTTAAGTAGTCTCGACCTCTCTAGGTCAACTACGAGATGCCATTCATAAAAAAAAAAAAAAAAAAAAAAGTGTTTTGCGACGCGTCGACGCAAGCTATGTGCGCGACTGCGTATTGGCGTTGGAATGAACGTAATCAAGTACAAGTTGCATTCATCTCTAGTAAATGTCGTGTTGCGCCCGTAAAGTATGTGTCCATGCCGCGCCTAGAACTTCAAGCTGCATTGATTGGTGCACGGTTGGCTGATACGCTAATAAAAGAACACAAAATAAAACCAGACAAGAAGTACATGTGGTGTGATTCAAGTACTGTACTACATTGGATACGCAACGATAAGCGTACTTATAAAGCTTATGTAGCTCATCGACTCGGTGAGATCGACGAATATACACGCATGGAAGAATGGAGATACATACCTACGAAGATGAACATCGCTGATCTAGCCACTCGTGAATCCTGTGACATAAAAACACTACAGAATGAGTGGTTATACGGCCCGGCATTTCTACATGAAGATGAGAGTTTATGGCTTAGAGAATCGGATATACAGCCACCTGATGTTTGTGATGTGGACCTAGAATGCATTAATACTCTTCACGTCACACCAGTATACTTACCAGCTGTCCCCGAACCAGAAAGGTTCTCCTCCTGGCTCCGACTTCTTCGGTCTACGTGTGTAGTCTTATCCTTCGTAGAAAAGTGTAGAAAACGTACCTGTGATATCGACGGTGCGATGATGCAACGGGCTGAGAGACTGTTGATAAAGTCCGCGCAAGCGAAGTCCTTTCCTGAAGAGCTTAAAGACCTAAAAATAAAAAAAGGGTTAAATAGAAAAAGTAAACTTCTGACCTTAACTCCGATTATTGATAACGACGGTATCCTCCGTGTGGGCGGCCGCATTGATGCTGCTCCTGAAATATCAGATGAGGTGAAGCAACCTGTGATACTCGATGGGCGTAGTCATATTACCCATCTGATCGTTAAACATTTCCATGAAAAAGCCTTTCATGGGAACCAAGAGATGGTCGTGAACGAATTGAAACAGATATACTGGATTATACGCATTAGACCTACTGTGAAGTACATAACATCAAAATGTATGTTGTGCAGAATAAAAAGGGCACAACCTTATCCGCCCAGAATGGGTGACTTACCTGAGGCGCGAATGGCCCACCATCAGCGTCCATTCACCTTCACTGGCGTCGATCTCTTTGGCCCCATGGAGGTAACTGTTGGCCGGCGACGGGAGAAGAGGTATGGTGTTATATTTACATGCCTAACAGTAAGAGCCGTACACGTCGAGATTGTCAGTAACTTAACTACTGATGCCCTGATCATGGCTCTTCGGCGGATGGCGGCAAGGCGAGGCTGGCCACGATGCCTGTTTTCTGACAACGGTACGAATTTGCGAGGCGCAGACAAAGAACTTAAGAAATGTATCCTTGAGCTAGATGAGGAGCAACTGGCCAAAGATGTTGTGAATTTCAGTATGGCGACCACATGGACGTTCATCCCCCCCGCTAGTCCTCACTGGGGAGGGGCGTGGGAACGCCTTATCAGGAGCATCAAAAGTTCACTGAAAGTGATATTGAAGGAACGTGCACCACGTGACGAAACTCTCCACACTCTGATGGCTGAAGTGGAACAGATGGTGAACAGTCGGCCTCTTACCCACGTGACAGTTGAGCCCAACACTCAAGAGTCATTGACCCCGAATCATTTTCTTTTGGGTTCATCATCTAACCTACCTGTCCTTGGTACCTACGACGACTCCGAGATGTACCTACGGAAACAGTGGCGCATATCACAGAGGCTGGCTGATATGTTTTGGACACGCTGGGTGCGAGAAGTCCTTCCCGAATTGAGACCCAGAACCAAGTGGACCGCGGAACAGAGGCCCTTACAAGTAGGAGACCTCGTCATGATCGTCGACCCTACCATGCCCAGAAACGTGTGGCCGAGAGGCATAATAAAGGATGTATTGCCGGGCAAAGACGGCCGGGTTAGGGTAGTCGATATAAAAACCAAGACTGGTGTTTTGCGTCGAACCGCGGCACGCGTCGCGCGTATTCCCACTGAGAATGAGTGCTGTACCAGCACTGGGGAGGGGAATGTAGGCGACGCATATTAAAAATGTTTTTTAGTATTGTTTTGAGACAATAAATAGTGTGCGCGCGAGCGGGAGCAGCGGAGCTACCATCCACGGAGGGGAGCGTGAGGTACGCGGGCAGCGGAGTAGCGCCGCGCCGGCCGCGATCGCTTGGTGAAGGGAGTCGCCCGAAACCTACGTGCATAAAGGGACGCACGCTGTTCTCGCTCCGCTAACTCTTGAAACTTTACCTACTTGTTTTACTTGTCCATCGTTAACATCACGCTGGTCCTTCGAGCCGGATGGAGGTGTTCAGAAGCGGACATAGGGTACCTTTCATCCCGAAAAAAATACTGTTCCCGAGGAAAACAACAATAACGTTCTTATGATAATAGATGGCGCCACGTGTCTTTCGAATCATGATTAAATTATATTATATAGGAACTTTTTGCGGAAACGGCTGAACGGATTTGGATGAAATTTGGCACATGGGTAGACCATAACCTGGTGTAGGCCATAGGCTTTCATCCTGGATCGCAGACGAAGTCGCAGGCAACAGCTAGTAATTTATAAAAAACGACGTGTGTATGTATTTTCCCTGTGGACTCCAAAACGCCGCGAGCGATTTTGATAAAATTTTCAAGTAATCTTCAGATTAGCCCAGCGGGTGATCCTGTGAAGTTTGGTAGCGATTGGGTTACCCGTGAAAAACCGGGGCGAGTCGCTAGTGTTCTAATAAAACCTTCATTCATTAAAAAAATCATTATCCGGATATATGAATGTTTGTTCGGGCATAATTCCGTCATTTATGGATGAATTTTGATGTTTTTGATGAAAAAAGGAGGAGGTTCTCAATTCAGATGCTGAAGTCAGAGATAGACAACGGAACTTTTCAATAAGTGGAAGGCAGATGACCTCGTGAATGCAGCGGGAATTCGTTGGATGCGAGACGCGCGGCAGTGAGTTTCGTTTGACGGAAATGATCATCATGATGATGAAGACGACGATTATACCTAACCTTCTTGACTTTCCTTATCCAACCTACGTAACACGTAGGTCCTCTGCTTTGACAGTCTGTTTTCGCGCTGGTCAGGGCTGTCATTCGAAATGCGTTGAGCATTTCTTTCCCTAATTTCTTTTAATCGTTTTCTTTTTTCATTCTCAGTTTCAGTTCGAGGCCGTTTTCTCATACGAGAAGCATCTTTACTAGGCCTACCCATATTTTATTAGTCGACGCCAAGCTAAGTAATGAAACGACAGGTACAGTTCGATTCAAACTTGTACTCGTATATTGCTTGGCACCGACTCCAAAAAATTGTTAAATTTTAGTATAGATTAATTGTAGGTTAGGTTAGGTTTATTAATATAGATAGGTTATAGTATTATTTTTAACTTTAGTTGAATTAAGATTATTTCTGTAAGATTGTTGCTGTGCTTTTTTTTAATAAATGAATAAACTATGGTACACCAATAACATGGTAACAATTTGACACTGACAAGAGTGATTCTCGCAGCTCAAGACAGTGTTGCCACTGACGTCTGTAATTATTATACTTACTCTGTGCGGTTGTCTGTAGGAACGTAATGTTAGTAAGATGAGTAATTTTTTTCTCCGTTCGAATATTATCTTGATCACGAGAAGCTCATCTAATATAAAAGAGCCGTACAATATTATGAAACTTGTCTGTCAAAACTGGTTTCGTTACAAAAAGGCAGAAAAGCTGTTTGATATTTCCGTAATTTAGATACCTAGTGTCATAGAATGCACACGTCATAATTTAATATGATAAACTAGGATACCTACATATCTGTATATAATCTGCATTCTTGTCAGTCCGGAGGTTATTATTATTTATGTACCTATATGTTACGGGAAATGTATAAAACCTAGGAAATATGTACAACTAAATACCGAGCGTACTTAAATAATGTTTCAAAGATTCTGATTTCCTGTGAAATATATGTATTGCCAAGATGATACTAGGAAATATATAAAAAAGAATTATCTCTATGACTAAAATAAATAAAACACGTTTGTAAACTGAAATCAGAATTTTTATTAAGACATAATTAGCTGTAACAATCACATTGTAAAATATAAAACCTTCATATGTCTTAGGACTAATAAATTAAACATCAAAAACTATTTTTCCTTTTTAAGGCCCATCTAGCATACATAAAAAAACTTCTTATAAATTTCTTATAAAGCTCACACTTTAATCTATTACGTAATCAGTCTGCCATTTGACTGTAGAAATCAGCTGATGATGAAATATAAGGTGTACTACGAACATCAAGAATGTAATACATTTCTGATTACTATTTAGGAAATGTATAGATTTCCTAGGACAAAGCATATTACATTTTAGTTTAAAAAAGTAAAAACCGACTTCAAAAACCTAAAACGAATAAAATAACTTTCATAAAATAAAATAAAAATATAACAGCTTCTGAAGTCGGTGTCTTCAATTCTTCTATACACCTTAGCTTGGTTTTTTATGAAAGTTATATTGTTGAGTTGAAAGTGTTGAGTATGAACGTGGAGGGCTATACGAGTAAGGGAAGAAGAAAGAAACGATGGATGGACTGTGTGAAAGATGATATCACCAGAAAGGGAGTGACTACCGAGATGACGACTAATAGAGAAGTATGGAAGAAAAATACATGTTGCGCCGACCCCAAATAAATTGGGACAAGGGCAGGAGAATGATGATATTAATTACTAGCGACCCGCCCCTACTTCGCACTTTGTACGACTTGACAAAACATCGAGATTTATTTTATTATTGTATCAAGGTCAGGAAATGAGAATACAGTTTTCAGTACATTATTATGCTCTTTTATTCACTCTTGTATAACACTTTAAAATCCACCTTCCTCAACTAGACACCAATAACTAGAATGCCCGTGTTCACGTGTGCAACCCTTCTAACTGCCTGATAACTTCTATCTATGGCACGAACGAACGACCGAACGTCAGAGTGAAGTATTGGAGGGAATGACAGATTAGTCAATACACCATTTAAATCACGCGACACGCACATTGAATAATTCAATGTGCGTGTATAATTATTATAACGTAAAAATATAATGAATGACGATATACTGAATATACTATATGATATATACTGCAGAAATACAAATCCTTAATTATACAAAAAATGCTAACAATTATAAGTAAGTTTAATATTAATCTATAATACACATAAACCTTTCGGAATTTAAAATTCGCTAGTCTAAATGATGGTGAAACACGCTTCAATATCTATTGCGTAGTTTAGAAGAACTACGCGGTCACACAGACACTAAAAGCGACATCAATCTATAATAATATGTGTATACGTATTATCTATATTATAAAATATCGAATTTTATTGAAATGACGCAATGCTCACAGATTAAAAGTTAATTGCCTTGCACGGAACTTTACGCAAAAGTGATTAACATATCAGTCTTTTATATCGATAAATAAACAAAATTGTTTACATTAGCCAACTTCGAATCTTTGTGACTCGTGACTTCTTGAATGACATTGCAAGTTCACATATAAGTGACTCGTGTATGTTTCGCTGGTGCACTTAACCACAGAATAAATGGGTAGCTACAGAAGGAAAGAAGATCAACTCAAAACAACGAGGCAGAAATGCACGCACGCTTAGGGCGGGTTGCAAGGCAATAATGGCGCTAACTATAGGCAACCAAAGAAAGCAATGTTTAACATAATTATGGCCTGAATAATATAATAAATATAATATAATAAATATTTATTCAGTTTTAAAAATTGGTAAAATGTTATCATAAAATCTTAGAAATAATTTACAAAGGTAATATAATGTTAGGTGCCTGTACTAGGATAAACCTGTATCACAGGCGGCATGAGCATATATTTTTATGGTAATTAGAGGAATATAAAATTCTTAACAATATTAAACATTAGAAGTCTTGAAATAATGACAAAATTGAATTAATTAATAATTTTATACCTAGTTTACTTATATACTATTTACCTTAAAGATAAAAATAACAAAAGTCTAATATACGTAATTTCTTAAAATAGTTTCTTGCACTTTATAACCTTGTTAAACACATTACATAATTATGACACTGCGTCAGCAGAATTAGTAAGTGGATTAAAGTCGATGTTGCACAAAATTAATCGATTTTTGTAGCGGGTGACTAATGTGTTTAGACATCAACAAAATCGAGGGTTTGTAGGCCAGTGCAGTGTTTTGTTGAGTCGGCAGCAGGCATTCAACACGGAAATCTGGCCTTATGACGCTCTAGGTGCCCTCGTAGTCGATAGAGTTGATATACCTGTATTCCGCTATTTTCCTAGCAGGGCACTCGGCATCTCCCGTTTTGTGGTTATTGGGCTTCTTAAAGCGCGAGCAAGTTGCACATTTCGGTGTATCAGCTTTCTTCGCGCACTCTGACATCGAGTGTCCTTCTTCACCGCAGTGACCACACGTAGATTTCAGCTCTCTGCATGTTTTTGCTGCATGACCATATTGTTGGCATTTGTAGCATCTGGTAACCAGGGTAAAGTCCCTGACAGGGCAGGACGTCCAATTTATAAAAAGTCTCGGTTGGGATAATAGGGCTTTACGTATATTGGCTGTAACTTCAATGACGTAGTTACAGGTCGATGCATCTCTTTTTCCCGATTTGTGGCTTAATTTAATTAAGCTCAAAAAGGACTCCATAGGCATTTCTGGAAACTTGTCGGCTACATTTTGTTCGTAAATGCACCTGAAGACTTCAGTTTCAGCCAAAGTAGTCGGCACACCTACAACCACGATCCGAGGTTTGCGCTTGTTGGGTTCATCGGCAGTAAGTCCGGATGTAGAGAGCTGGACTGCGTGCTTCAGTTTATCAGCGTCATGTTTCGTCTCGGTACTAATAATAACGCCTCCATTTTTGGTCTTGCGGACACCACGTACTTGCAGCTTCATTTGATCCGGGCGAATGATTTTTTTCACGAGGTCTTTTGTTTCGTCACTCGACTTTAATTTATCGTTGGGATAAATAGCTACAGAGCTTAAATTTTGCGGTCGAATGAAATCATTTGCTCCCTTCTTCACCATATCGGAAAACGAAACATTTCCCGCAGAACCAGAGTCCTTAATCGTCTGCTTGAGCTCCGAAATATGTTCCGTCAGGTCGCGCTTTTCTTGAAGGGCATCAACCATGTTATACGCGTGAATTGCTTTCTGCTTGAGCGACTGATAAAGGACTGCCATTTGTGATGTTCCAGATCCTACTTTACGGCATAGGGTAGAAATTTTCATTTTCTGCTCCGAGTTGAGTTTACCTTCCGCCGCAATAGAGCAAACTTCATTTAAGTGCCCTTCGATGGCTGACATCCATTTTTGAATTTCGGGTGTTGTGACCGATTCCAGGGCTGGGATTTGCGTTATCGTCTTTGACGGTGAGGCGGAGGGGTGCACTGGCCCCCTTGGATTAAAGGGGCTGCTATCCATTTAGTATTTTGACGAGTTCACTATTTCGAGTCCATTATTTACTGAAACTACACACTAAGCAAAATTACAGTTGCATTACGTTAGTAATGCACTAAAGGAGGTCACTATTATTAAAGAAATAATTAAATATTGCTAACGGACACGTCTGTACTCTGCGAATCTCTAGTGTATGTCTAGAATGTCTCTGTATTTAATGAACGTTAAACATCTTATTATTTGACGTACGAGCATGTCCGTGACTACCACCGGAGCACCAACGCCAATCGCTTCCAAATTTGGTAAATAATTGGTACTCACTTGGTATCAATTAGTAATCGAACAACAGAATTGGCAACTTAGTAGTTTTCGAGAAAATCGACTTTGAAGAATCCGGCGGTAGTCAAGCTCCCTTCAGCAGGACCACCATGACCGCCGGGTAAAAAGGGGGCATGCTCCAGCTATTTTAAGTATACAAATACCCATAGATATGTGATTAATTTCTTAAAAAAAAAACAGAACTGAAACTTTTGTGTTTACCGAGAAATCAACCATGATAACTTTCGCGCGCTCGTTCAGCAGGACCACGACTTTTAATGTTGATTCTAAGTTTGAGAAGCTTGTCGCTTTCCTCAAACCTACATAGAAAATTAGGTACCCTGCAAGATAAAATTAGTACCCAAAATTCAAAATTAGTACTCCAGAAGTTTACGAGATATACCATGCCATTGATAGTCACGGTGTTAAATTTTCATTTCAAGATTTCCCTATTAAAAACTCTGTGATTTCGTCCCAAATTTATACAAAAATAGTACTCCTAAAGAAGTTATACTCGTAGTAACCAAAAATTCTGATTCCTAAGTGTTGTATTTTAAGTGAAATTAGCTTTCAGTACTTTTCCACGAATAAGTTGTCAATGGTATTACGCTGTTTAGGAGATGTACACTTATGCACATCAATTTATGGATGTCGGAGGAAAGCGACAAGCTCCTCAAACTTGGAATCAACATTTAAAGTTGTGGTGAGAACCACAACTTTGAATGTTGATTCCAAGTTACGATGATAAAATAATAGTTATCATCGTTGATTTTTCGGTAAATACAAATGTTTCAGTTCTGTTTTTTTTTTACGAAATAAATCGCGTTTCTATGGGTACTAATTATTTGTATACTTAGAATAGCTGTGGCATGCTCCTTTATTCGGCGTTCATGGTAGTCCTGCTGAAGAGAGCGTGACTACCGCCGGCTGGACTACCTTCAAAGTCGATTTTTGAGTACTAATTAGTACCGATTGAGTATCAATTATTTACAAAATAAGGAAGCGTTTGGCGTTGGTGGTCCGGCGGTAGTCACGGACATAGTGCAAGCGCATTTACGTGACTAGCGCGGCGTTCGTTTGAGATCGCCGACTCGTATATGCGGTTATGTGGCGTTCCCTGTTTCCACTCTTTGCATGGAGCCAGCCTTCTGTACCTATCTATTCTGTGCCTTAACCACGAGGTATTCTTGCGAGGTCGCGGTCCGAATCTCTTTGACTAAATACGGCAAGGTTGCGAAGTTTGTAAGAGTGTCCCGTGTCACTTGGACGAGTAGAAGTGTGGCCCGCCATGACAGGTGTCTGGTGAGATAGTGAGACCCTCGTGTCGGTTACGGCTGTTCTACAAACCGACATATTCTGGTGAAATAGAGAACTAACGTGAAATGTACTGGATTTGACAAATTCAAATTATTTTATTTTACATAAACCCACATGGTATAGGCCCCTAAAACACAGGCTTTTGGCCTAGTTTAGATAGAAGGCATCAGGAGCTAGACCACCACGTCTTAAAGCAGTATTACTTTAATCTTATTTAAGTGTGGGAAAGAGATGAAGCTAGACGTCATGTATAGCTATACATGACGTCTAGCTTCATCTCTTTCCCAACTCTTTCTCACACTGAAGTATCGTAACATTAAAATAATACTGCTTTAAGACGTGGTGGTTGGCCCTTTGATGTGACTCTTTTGTACAACATTTATAATCCTTGTGTAGTTATACACACATCTACAATCTAGGGATATTGAACATTTCATTGATTATCTCGAAAACTATAAAAAATTTGTTATGACTGTAAATGAAAGAATTAAAGATAATTTCATGGCCGATACTGAAATATTATGAACACGATGCGATTTTGTTTTTCTTATTAATAAAAGTGTTCAATTAATTAAGCCATAGAAAATTACTGAGTGAACAAAAAACTTTTTATTCTTATAAAATTATTAAATCGAATGGGGATTAGTCTAAAATTTTTAACCATTAGATTTTATTTTATTTTTTGAAAATTTAGAGCATTTTGAGAAATTGATTTGAATATTTTGATGATTGGATCAATAGTTATTAAAAAACAAAAAATATACAATATATATAATTATATACCTATATATTATATTTTTAAGGTAGGTGGCATTATCAGTAGCACTAAGATTGTGCCGTTGCCTCGCTAGTACATAATTTAAAATTGTCACATCATCTCACATCTGTCAAAGTGTCAATAGACGACATACGTAATCGAATCTATCTTATTCATCGACATCTTATTTCATGAATTTATCTTATCGACAGGTCAGTTGGCGTGGTTGGTTAAAATACCACTTATCATGCCGCAGGTCGTGGGTTCGATTCCCATCCAGGACCTACATTTGTGTGCATGAACATGTCTGTTTGTTCTGAGTCTGGGTGTAATTATCTATATAAGTATGTATTTACAAAAAAAAAAAAAAGTAGTAAATGTAGTACCTATATCAGTTATCTGCTCTCCATAGTACAAGCTCTGCTTAGTTTGGGTTCAGATGACCGTGAGTGAATAATGTCCCAGGTTATTATTATTATTATTATGTCTTATCTTACTTAAAAATAGAATCTTATTTTTCGAAATTTCGACCGAAACAGTAGAAAATAAACGGAAAGTGGTTTATGAAGATGTAAATCTTCGCAACAATGCATTGTATAAACCTTGTAATATTCCACACCTACATCACGACACCACTTTTCTCGCAAGTCTTCTCTAATACGAACAAAAATTTTGTTTGGTCTATTATTACTGTTATTGCTGCAAGTTGGAACAAAGCACTTCCTGTATTCCATAACTCGTCCAATATTTAAATATTGTCGAGTGTTGAGATAATACGAGATTATCAGGCAAGTCGCAAGAATAATAATATAGTAAAAATTTATACTGTACACTCCTACCAACTTATCTGTGAAATGGCGAAAATTGGAACTACGGCCGTCATGTTGAAATGTCATTCGATTGTCAGTGTCTACCACATTCGGGTTCTCTGGTTGTTTTGTCGTGATATTGCTGAATTTATAAAGTTAAATATGCCGAAAACTATTAAAAGTGATGCCCGAAACATTATTCTAAAGGTTAAAACCTTTTTTGAAGAAGAAGCTCGGGTGGGGTCTCCGATTATTCCATTTAATCAAATATACAAACGAATTTCGGCAGCGACAGGTTAGTGTTGTCAGCTTTCTTGTTATAAATTACCCGATACTTAACTAATTATTTAAGTCCACCAAATATTTGTTTCTATTCTTGCTGCAGGTTAGCGTAACGGTAACGTACTAGATGTACGTTACCGTTACCGTATAGGTAACCTGCTAAGTGAGTGAGCAAACTAACCTGCCAGATTTCAAATTTCTCCTAACATTTATTTTATTATCTTATATTTCAGGTGTGAGTCAAGGACTAATTTCAAAAATAGTTAAGAAAGGGCACGCAGCAGAAGAAACTGGTACAAAAATTTGGACACCAGGCAAGGAGAGAAAACGTAAAAGTGGATTTGTGCATGTTGATGATTTTGACATGGGAGTTATACGGAGGAAAGTACATGAATTTTATTCTGCTAAAAAGAGGTCCCTACTGTTAAAAAGCTTCTAGAGGTCTTAAAGACAGAAATAAATTACACAGAACAGCGAGAGAGTCTGCGAAAGCTTCTTCACAAGGTGGGATTTCGTTTTAAAAATCTCAATCCAATCGGAAGGTTCTTATGGAGCGTGATGAAATATCAGCTTGGAGAACTAAGTACTTGCATGCAGTGGATAAAAATAATAAATCTCCCCAGCCCCGGCCCATAATTTATTTAGATGAGACCAATATTCCACTCTTCGCATACATCGGATAGCAAGGAGAGGGTCAAGACGGAGTATTGGAGCCTGTATCGAAAGGGCAAAGATATATTATTGTTTATGCGGGAGGAGCTACTGGATTTGTTACAATGCGCTACTTGTGTTTAAATCAAACACAAAAGTGGTGATTATCATGACGAGATGAATAGTACCAACTTTAAAAAGTGGGTTATTGAAAAATTTGTGTCTAATTTACGAGAGCCATCCATAATAGTGATGGATAATGCTCCTTATCACCGTATTTGTGTGAATAAAGTCCCAAATACGAATTCCTATTGACTACGGAGAGAATTTGACTAAACCTCAGCTTTTAGAAATAATTAAGAGAAACAAGCCTGAACCCGTATATGAGATTGAAAAAAATTTAGAAGACAATAATACACAAATGCTTATATTTACCACTGTGATCTCAATCCCATTTTGAACTCATATGGAGCACAATGAAAAGAAAAGTTGCTGATGTAAATATTGAGCACAAAAATGCTGAAATTCCCCGCTTAGTTAGAGAAGCTTTTGACGCTATTACTGTTCATGACTGGGCACAGCATTGTAAACACGTTCGCAGGTTAGAAGGAGAATACTTAAAACATGATTTGTATATTTAGATAAACCTTTTATTATAGAAGTGGAAAGTGACACTGAAACCGAAAGCGATAGTGATAATGATGATAGTGGTACGGAAATAAGTGGAGTATGGCCTCACAACCAGGATGAAGTTGTGTATGCAGGTTCATCTAAAGATCACAATTACTGTAAACCTGGTTTTCAATAAATCATTGTAAAGCAATTAGTTTTTTTTTATTACACTACACTACCACTAGGTACCACTGCTAATTATAATTAGTCAAATCTGGTGTTAGGAGTTAGGTACGGTCATAACTAAATGCTAGACATCCAGGTACCTCTTGCAGGGTAGGTACCTACTTAACTTCGCATTAAATGAATGTTGTATCCCCACCGTGTAACATTTTATCTGCTGAATTTCCACTTCATTGGATTACTTTTTAGATAAAGCCATTGTTTATTGCTGAGAGACTAAACTATTAGCGTACCTACGTAACTGTAAATTATCAAAATCTTTTTATTTATTTTATTATTTTTATATAGGTATCATTGTTTTAAAATTGTTAAAACTGTAATTCTTGAAAACTGAACTTGAAACTTGAAATTTCCTTCTTGAAAACTTACTCAATTTTGGGCACCTTATATTAATTAGCAACACTGAATTGACGGTGCCGTCCTCTTTCAGTTCACAGATAAGTTGGTAGGACTGTAAATAATATGTTTATATTTTTCACATTGACACTTGAAACAGATTGTAGACAATACTTGCCAATTATTTTTTTTTTCTGAGGCAATGATACAAAACTGTACGGCCAAAGCTAACGCAATTTGAAGGGCAAACAAGGTCAATCGTATTTTATCGAAAATATCAATGAAATATGAATATTTCATTATAAATATGAATATTCATGATTAATTAGTCCGTAATAGTTAGTAACGAAAATGGTGACGACGATGGTTAGTAAAAAAAACATTTCGAGGAATACCTCGAAATGGTTTTTCAATTACAACATATAAAAAAATATTAACAATGCCCATTAAATAAATAAAAATCTTATCAAGTCCGATAGTCAGTAATCAGTGTTGCCTCTTATAACATTAATCACACAGCTGCAACGATTTTCCATACTTAAAATTAGGATGTCAATGTCTTGCTGGGGTATACTGTCTCAAGTTCTTTATAAATGTTCGAAAATTGGCGCTTCTGTTGTCAAGTTGGGAGGAAAATCCCTCATAGCTCTTCACTGTAACATGCCCCAAGCGTGTTCAATTTGGTTTAAGTCTGGCGACTGTGCAGTTCAATCTAATACCTGAACAACGTGGTCTTGAAGGGCGGCCGTCACCAGCCAGCGTATGAGAAGGTGCATTGTCATGCATCATATTTTGATATTCGCAAATAAATCAAAACTTATTATCTCCCGTTGACCTAGAATCATGCAGCAAAATCAAAAGTCATTTATTCAAACTAGGCTGAGAATCAGCACTTTTTGAACGTCAAAATTACATAAGACAGTCCCCCAAAACGCCCGCCCTTCACCACTTCCTAGTGCTTTAGCTGGGGAGAAGAAGTGGCGCAACAAACTCCCCAGCAGCACAGCTGTCTGTTCAGTTAAAAAAAAAAAAAATGATTCTGTATAACACTGCGCATAATAATTTAGGTACATTACGCAATACAAAACATTAAATTAAATTATTTGCTATAAAAGCAAGGTCTCACAGCACAAGTAAAGCAAAAAGTCGAAAAATCGTTAATGTGTAGTAACTTACATTTGCAGTTGGAGAATTGACTGTGACGTATATTATAGAGAGAGTGTTTTTCAACTACAATGTTAAGTTTGTTCTTGGGATAAACTTCATCCCAACTAGGAACCCTTCATTGTGCGTGGTCCGACACGCACTTGGCCGGTTTTTTTTTTTAATGTCTTCCCTTTACCAGCAACTTCACCATTATACAAGACATTTGTCGGTCTATAGAAAAAGCAAATACAATCGAAACGCCGTGTATAAAACCGGCCAAGTGCGTGTCGGTCTACGCACAATGAAGGGTTCCGTTGTTGGGATGAATCCCAAGATCAAACTGAACACTGTAGTTGATAAACATGTTCTCCCATACATTCCAACTGCAAATGTAAGTTTGTACGCACAATATTGAGAGAATTACCATGGTATTTTAAGACCATAGACTTCTTATAAGTTTTCCTCTAATCTATAGGTACTATTTTCTGTACTTTTTTCAAATTTTACGCTCAGTACCTTCGGAGACGGATGGGGGGTAAGAAAGTAGACTAAAATTGACCATTCCTGGAATGGTCAATTTTCGTCTACTTTCCTTCAAAATGATTTATTTTAAAATTATAAAAAAAAATTGAGACCCTCACAGTAAGCCCTTTCATTTGATATATCACACGGTACAGTTTGCAAAACTTTTTTTTATTTTCTTATTCAAAGTTCATTTATTTACGTTACACGTCCGTGTTTGGGTCGCTGAAATACATATGTGTTAAGCACAGCACACGAAACATATATCAGACAACCTGCATGCTGTGCTTAAGGGGATGGTTAGACTCTGATAGGCGGGGGTTATCGTCGTCTTTATGCGAATTAAACCAGTACAAGTATTCACAAATATAATAAAAAGGCACGTAAACACAATTCAGAAACACAAAATACACATAAAACACAATGATAATACTTACGGCAATAATCTTACCTTCGTAACACTAATTATTGCAATAATACAGACACTTACAGACACTACAGACACGCGACTATACAGGGCTCTATTGAGCATGTCACTAGATCATTAGATGCTTTGACTAACTTGCTCGATACAATTTTGGAACTAACTCACAATCCTAGGGGACGCATATATATTACTTTTTCTCTATAGCTAACGTAGCGGGTACACCTCACCCAAGTAAGACTACGACACCAATATATGTGGTTTAAACAGTAACCACGCCCCTATTTTCTCGTGCAAGTCACGACCTGTCGACTTTTCTGTGCCAGGGATAAACCCGTACGCAGTTTTGTGTTGATTGTCTGCGTTCAAGTCACAACGTGTTTATTTCCGACGGACAAGCATAGTCTTGTGGAATATTTATTATTTAGATGATGTTAAGTACTTTCTTATGCTACTAGTACATTCTTAAGCTACTTATAACTAATAGCAAACGGAGCTAGGAGTATGGTGCTTCTCCTACATTCCACCCCCTGTAAGAGGGTTCAACCGCTTTACATCCATTTCTGTGGGAAGCACAATAATCTTTGCTACTGGTCGACGCAGGACCCCGTTTGCTGTCTTAACATCTACAACACGGACGATTCCGTCATTACCTTGATACACAGATTGTATCACACCTTTTGTCCACGCACTTCGTTCTCTATTGTTGTCAACGATCACTA
Source organism: Dicycla oo (assembly GCA_948252095.1). Classification (NCBI taxonomy): domain Eukaryota; kingdom Metazoa; phylum Arthropoda; class Insecta; order Lepidoptera; family Noctuidae; genus Dicycla; species Dicycla oo. The sequence goes on along the minus strand of OX411729.1, from coordinate 25,034,812 downwards.
CCACATCACTAACGCGCACATTGGGTCCACTACTTGTCCACTTCTCACGACGTTGCAGAGTCGGGAGATACTCCCGCAGCCAGCGGCGCCAGAACATGTCGGCGAGCGCATTCACCCGCCGCCACTGCCGGCGGGAATCGACGTCCTCGTAGCTGCTCGGCGCAAACGGTGTACTCCCGGACGCCGTGCCCAGGAGCAGATGGTTCGGCGTCAGGACCTCAGGCTGCTCGTGATCGTCGTACACATAGCTCAGCGGGCGGCTGTTTACTATCAGCTCTGCCTCGGTGAGGAGGGTATAAAGGACCTCCTCACGAGGGGCCCGCTCCTTGAGCGTGCTTTTCAGTGCATTCTTCACAGACCTGACCAGGCGTTCCCAGCAGCCGCCCATGTGTGGCGCTGAGGGGGGATTAAAGTGCCACTCAATGCCTCGGTTGGTGGCCTCGTCCCTCAGTGTATCCTGATCCAGGTCTTTCAAGGCTGCTCGTAACTCGGTGTTGGCCCCGATGAAGTTGGTTCCCTGGTCGGAATACAGGTGTGCAGGTTGCCCCCGGCGCGCTATCAGGCGCCTCAGGGCCAGTATCGCCGAATCGGCGCTTAGTGTGGCGGCTAACTCTAGGTGGACGGCGCGCGTAGCGATACAGGTAAAGAGTGCTCCCCACCTCTTTTCGCGGCGCCGCCCTATCGCCACCTCCATTGGGCCGTAGTACAAAGGCTCTTCTTGTGGTTTCTACCCTGGCGAGTGGAAGATCACCCATCTTTGGTGGTATGGGTTTGGCTCTGGTGATGCGACAATGTTGGCAATTCGCGACCACGGTCTTTACGGATGTTCTTACCTTTATGATCCAGTACGTCTCTCGTAGATTGTTGACTACGGTCTCGTGGTTCGCGTGCAGAGCCATCGCGTGATAGTGTGCGATTAGCTTCCTTACCAGAGGGTGACGCCCGTCGAGAATAATCGGGTGTTTTTCTCCGAATGTGAGCTCCTCGCATGCAGTCAGACGTCCTCGTACTCGTAGCAGTCCGTCGTCGGTGAACATCGGGTCCAATGACTTTATGCGGCTGTCGACAGGTGCGGGCAACCCTTTCAGGATGGCGGCCCGTTCTCGATGAAAGCTGTCGTTTTGGCACAACCTCATCAGGTGGAGGTGCGCTTTTTCCAAGTCATGTGGACGCAGCTCCGACGTCGCTCTTCGTTTGCGACATCGCTCGATGAAAATCAGCGTGCGCGCCATAACGCGCTGCACGCGCTGCCATGTTGAGTAGCGCTCGTATTCCAGGAAGGGCCCGGCAGGGGCCGCCGCAGTGTGGACTCGTTGGATGCGCTCGAGGTCTGCCTCTGCCGCCTCAGGTTCGCGACATGCTGGCCACTGCTCCTGAGAATCATACAAAAACGAGGGGCCCGACAACCACGCTGCATGGTCATCAGGCCAAGACAATCTGGTAGCCTTATCTGCTGGGTTGTCCGCCGTGGGGACCCAGCGCCAGTTGCCTCTGACTGATAATCTATCTATTTCGGCTAATCTATGCGATATAAATTTTTGGAAGTCTTGTGCCTCCGAATTTATCCACTTAAGTACAGTTTCACTGTCTGTCCAGTAAAATTTCTCCCTGATTGGTAGCCCTAACTCTTTTTCAGCGGTGTCCGCTATTCGACACGCTAGCACCGCTGCCTGAAGCTCTAACCTAGGAATGGATATGACTTTCTGAGGGGCCACCCGCGCTTTTCCCAATAGCATGGCGACCTCTCGATGCCCATCAGGGTTATGACCCACAAGGTAGGCGACCGCGGCGTAGGCCAGCTCGCTGGCGTCCCCGAACACATTTAATTCTAGATTGTTGAGGTTCAGCCCGTACCGGTCAAAATGCTTAGATGCTTGAGCCAGGCAAACCACATTTTGGCCTCTCGGTCCTTGAGAGGTTCATCCCACTGGATCCCCGACTTCCATATCCTCTGCATCAATATTCGCGTCTGGATGACGCAGGGATAGAGGAAGCCGAGGGGATCGTAGATTGACATAATCGCGCTCAAAAACTGACGCTTGGTGGGTACTAGGTCGCCACTTATTATTTCAGGTGGTAACCGTTTGAACGACAAGTCAAATCCCAGTTCGTCTCGTTTGGGCGACCATGTCAACCCTAATGTCCGCTCCACCATCCCGATTCCCTTCTCGAGCGGGACTTAATCGGGCATATCTACTTTTAGTTTTTCCCTTAACTCTGTCGAGTTGGTTACCCACCCCCGTATGATAAAACCCCCGGAGGCGTGTATTCTGGCTACCTGCTCGATCAGGCTGTTGGCCTGCTCTACGGACCACGTGCTATCTAAATAGTCGTCCATATAGTGTTTATCTCTTATGGCCTCAACAGCTTCGGGGTGAACGTTAACCCACTCATTGGAGTTTTTATTGAGTATATATATCGCCGTGGTTGGTGAAGAGGCGGCGCCAAATATCATCGATGTCATGGCGTAGGTATCAGGTTCCCTACCATCGTTCGCGCCTCTCCACAAAAACAGCTGTGCGCCCTGATCTTGTGCCCTAATCTTAACTCGCAAAAACATATCAGCTATATCGCCTGAGAACGCTATGGGACCTACTCTAAATTTAATTAAAATACCTAGTAAAGAATTAATAGATCGGGTCCGGTCAGTAGGTTATCATTCAAACACGTACCTTGGGACGTAGCAGCCGCGTCGAAGACTAGGCGAAGCTTCCCTGGTTTGTTCGGGTTTACAACACCGAAATGTGGTAGGTACCAAACCGGTGAGCTATCTACCGCGCCTTCTACCTTCCGTGCATACCCTTCAGCTACTAGACGCTCTATCTGGTTCGCGTACGTCTCTGCGAAACGAGCGTCCTTACGCATCCGCCTCTCGATACCATATAACCTCTGCCGGGCCTGTCTGTAACTATCAGGCAACAGAATGTTGTCCTGCTTCCATAAAAGACCTACTTCCCATTGCGTCTTATCAGGGGTGCGTTGACTCGTACTGTCTAACACCTGTACAGCCCGTTCTACATCCTTATGTTTGCGGGTTACTTGAGAAATGCCTATCGATTCTAACTCAAACTGTGACTTTACTAAATCATGCAAATCTGGGAGGGAAACTGTTGTGCAGTTCACTGCTTCGGTACTACTGGCGTTATTAAATGGTCCATGTATGACCCAACCTAACTTAGTAAGTGAGGCAACTGGCTTACCGGATCGTCCACGGCGGGTGTCCCCGCCAACGAGCAGCTCCCAATTGTCCTGCCCGATCAGCAGCAGCGGCTTGGCTCCCCTCATCTCTGCGCAACCCAAGTCGCGCAGGTGCGCGTTATCGTTGATCACTGAAGAGGTCACTGTTTGTGTAGGCAAGTTCAAGTTCACTAATGTCCGGCACTTGATATTATGGCACTGTCCATTGGGGCCCTTCACACATACTTGTACCACTCGCGAGGTAAGGTCCGACACAGCATGACCGCCCGCGGTCTTTAACATTAGTGGCACACGCGGACCCGATAGGTTTGTAGCGAGCGAACTGTCTATTAGCGATACTGTTGCCCCGTCGTCCAACAACGCATAACACTCGTTGTCGCTATCTTCGTTACACACTGACACTGGCACTATCTTCAATAACGCTGTGGCTCGCCACTCTCCTATGTTTGTTACACATTCTGGTTTTGACCTGTCCTCGTGTAACAACACATGATGTTTGTAGTCGCACTTTTTGCACTTTTTCGCGCGACAAAACTGTTTCGTGTGTTTTGCTTTTAAGCAATTAAAGCACACTTTTTTCTTCTTGATCAGTTCCCAGCGTTCTTGGATATTCAGCTTCTTGAACTGGTCGCAATCTTCTATGACATGCTTGTCGTGGCACATCACGCATTCCTTCTGTGTGATACTCGTAGCTTCGTCGCTCTGTGTATTCACACGATGTGTCATTTGCGGCTTGTTGGCGACTGGGCGTGCCGCGTTTCCAGGTCGAGTCCGTCTGCTGGTCTGCTGCAGCTTCACAGGGAGTTTAGCCTGTTCTGGCTCATACACAGTCGGTTGTAGGTAGTATGAAGTAGAACGCGTCACGTGTATGAGAAACCGTGACAGCATTTCCAAGCTGGGTGAGATCCTCAAGTCCACCTCCTGTGAGTTATCCAGGCCCATCGCGAAGTCACCATACTGTGCTCGTTGAACTGGTGTCAGCTTGCTTAGCAGCTCGCTCACTAGTTGAGGGTTATTCAGGTACCCATCTGCTCTGACGTTCTTTAGCAGTGACACACAGTTCCTTACCGTCGATGAGAATTTCCTTAATTCCTGGCCACTTTCAGACACTTTAGGTAAATTTCTCACCTTCTTTAGAGCATATTGAAGTATGACGGTTGGATGTCCGTACTCTTCTTCTAATGCACGCATTATTTCAGTGGGGTCTCTCGCTGACCGTAACAAGTCCTCCACTGCGATCTTCGCCTCCCCATGTAAAGAGGACTTCAGACGCGCTATATTCTCATGCGGCCTAAAGTTATATAATTCCGTAGTGTCCTAGTACATATTTCTATATGATATCCAATCAGCTGGGTCACCGCTAAAATGTGGCAATTCGTAAGCCTGTCTGGGTACCGGGTGCGGGCGTGCCATGTTAGTGATCGCCTCCGCCAGCTTATCGATTTTCCTATCTCTATCGCTCGACGATAGTCGCCGCCTTTCTACAGCGCCCACTCCGCTATTTCCCTGTCGCTGTGTGACCGACTCGAGTGTCGATACTCGAGGTACACTTGCGACCGGAGTGGTGAAGGCGGAATAATCGTCGGGCAAACGGAATCTAACCGCTTCAGTATGGGCTGGCGTATGCATAGGCCCCGCATTGCTCACGGGGTTCCTATACGGATGCGACACATTACTCTCGCTTAACGTAGCCGGCACACGGTACATATTAGGTTCAAGATTCACTCTACTTACATTTTGATCTTGAATCGTAGGTGCTTCATACGGCGCGGTGCCCTCAAGCGGTACGTGCGACGTAGACGGCGCGCAAGACGCAGCCGCCGTAAACATCGCCGTTTCTGGTTGCATCGCTTGGGGCGTTGTATTTACCCATTCTTCAACTCGGTGCGTCGTATCCACCTCTGAGGTTGAGTCCTCACTTTCTGCATTCGCCTCGATCTCTGCTATTTCCACCTCCATCCTTTTCTTCACCAGATTCTCCCTGATGTGCACCAAATCACGCTCAGCTTCGTATTCGGCCTTTTTCCTCAAGAATTCGACGCCCTTGCGACTACTCTTGGACGAAACTCTGCTGCTCCGCGGCGACCTTGCGACTGTCTGCCTTAATACGCCCTCTGCCGGCTTTTCACTGTAGTCGATTACTCGACCCCCGGTCAGCGGAATAATGGGGGCAGCCGCTGATCTTACCGTTGGCGCTATTGATGGTGAACCTGGTGGTACTTCCGACAGTAAGCCTGAGTCCGAGGCGATGGCGGCTTCCCTGCGCCGCGTGTCTGCTTCTTCAGTCATTTTGCGTAGTTTGCTTCGCGTGGTTACGGCACTTTTTTCACTCATTCTCACTGGTTAATTCGCCTATAAGCGTAATCCGATTCCGAACGCTAGTTTGTAAGACTACGCCCGGACAATCGTTTATCCGACTCGCAAGGACCAATGTTAAGCACAGCACACGAAACATATATCAGACAACCTGCATGCTGTGCTTTAGGGGATGGTTAGACTCTGATAGGCGGGGGTTATCGTCGTCTTTATGCGAATTAAACCAGTACAAGTATTCACAAATATAATAAAAAGGCACGTAAACACAATTCAGAAACACAAAATACACATAAAACACAATGATAATACTTACGGCAATAATCTTACCTTCGTAACACTAATTATTGCAATAATACAGACACTTACAGACACTACAGACACGCGACTATACAGGGCTCTATTGAGCATGTCACTAGATCATTAGATGCTTTGACTAACTTGCTCGATACAATTTTGGAACTAACTCACAATCCTAGGGGACGCATATATATTACTTTTTCTCTATAGCTAACGTAGCGGGTACACCTCACCCAAGTAAGACTACGACACCAATATATGTGGTTTAAACAGTAACCACGCCCCTATTTTCTCGTGCAAGTCACGACCTGTCGACTTTTCTGTGCCAGGGATAAACCCGTACGCAGTTTTGTGTTGATTCTCTGCGTTCAAGTCACAACGTGTTTATTTCCGACGGACAAGCATAGTCTTGTGGAATATTTATTATTTAGATGATGTTAAGTACTTTCTTATGCTACTAGTACATTCTTAAGCTACTTATAACTAATAGCAAACGGAGCTAGGAGTATGGTGCTTCTCCTACAATATGTGTACCAAACAACTTAATAGGTCCATTAGATTCTGAGCAATTTGGCTGTGACAGACGGACAGACAGACAGACAAGAGAGATAAGGGTTCCGTTTCTTCCTTTTGAGGTACGGAACCCTAAAAACCATCATTAATATTATTTTATCACATTATCACTCACCGACTACCGATTGTGTAGGTATCAAAATATGTACCTATGCAGGTACATCAGGTATTAAATAGTAAAGTAAATAGGGACTTTGTACCTAATACTTAGAGCTAATGAAGTAAGTATTTATGTAACTTGCATAGTACAGGTAGGTACCTAATAGCGGCGGACGAATCATCGCGATGACTAGCAGCAACGTGCCACAAGTAAACCTGTGGTACCTACAACATCATCACGTAACAGATTAAAGGCTCCTACAGACAGGCGCGACGCGATTCTGGTAAGTAAAACAATTTTCATGAACTTTTCATAGAAAATAATGTTCTACTAGACTCGATTTGCTCTGTCACAATAAATATATGGATAGGAAACTACATACGAACGGTCAAACCGGCACACTCACACAGACGCGCGCACCAACGAGGCCCCAAGCGATAGTTGCGGTGCTCTCAGTATATTTATTCAGGCATAGAGGTCTCGTCGATGCGTGCGTCTGTGTGTGTGCGGTTTCATATGTTTGTTCATAGTTTCCCTACTGTCCATATTTGTGGTGTTGTTCCTCTCTGCGGCCCGCACTGTATACAATTAGTGTGCAGTGGTAAAGTGTACTGGAGGAGCTCGTGGCTAAGTAATAACAGCCGCACGGGTCGATCCATCAGGTTAAGCTACGTTTGCCGCGGTTGGTCCGTGGATGGGTGACCATCTTTACATACCGAGATTCTTCCATGCCTCGGAAAGCACGTTAAGCCGTTAGTCCCGGCTGTCATTCGTGGATCTTTGACAGTCGTTACGGATCGTCAGAAGCTCGAAAGTCTGACAACCAGTAATACCAAGAGGTATCGTATTACCCAGTAACTGGGTTGTGGAGGTCAGATAGGCAGTCGCTTCATGTAAAATACTGGTATTCAGCTGCATCCGGTTAGACTGGAAGCCGAACCCAACAGTTGGGAAAAGGCTAGGCAGATTGATTGATACAATTAGTGTGTCCGGGCGTTGATATGGCATAACTAGTTTAAGAAAGATACTGCCACAAATTCAAATTCAAAATATTTTATTTTACATAAAACCTACATTGGCACTTATACCTACTAAACGTCAATTTTGTCGTTTCCTAAGGCATTAAACTGGAGACGCGTCTATGGCAGAGAGAGAGAGACTTTGGTTGTGCGCATAGTACCTATGTGGAGGAGAATCGCTGAGTACTACGACTAGTCGGTATATCGACCAAGTGCGGATAGTAAAAAGAAAGAAAGAAAAAAAGAATAACATTTATTTGACACAGTTCGTGAAACACAAAATACAAATAAGAAATAAAAAAATGTTTAATCACCGGTAGTGTCATATTCTTTTTTTACGCACTTACTCACGCACTAACTTTTTGATGCAGCCGTGAGGCACACACTACTAGTGTGTGCCTCACGGCTGCGTCAAAAAGTTTACTTCAGCATTAACGCCAGACAGATGCTGTCTGACGCTGGTTGTCTAATGTTTCAGCATACCTAATACATAATATTTGTTAACACGCTAGATTCGCGCATTGACGTGTTTGCGGATACCAGCCCGTATTACCTATTACCTACATAATATTTATACTTAAATAAATAAACTAAGTGGGGTGTTTGAAATAAAAAAAAATGTAATAGTAAAAATGCAATACTTATAATAATTTGATAATAAAAACTAAGATACAAAACAATAATAAATACTTTAGTTTTGGTGTCCTGTAATACAGGCCTAGAGCTTAGTTTAGACACCAGTCTGCCACAATATTACATGTTAATTTAAGTGATACATTAAGGGCGACCATATCAAGTTTCTGTTGTGAATCTATTAGATACTGCCGTAAACGTGTTCTGAATGTGTGCATAGTGCCCAGTGCCCTTAATGGTGGTGGGATATTATTCCACACCTTAGATGCAGCGTATCGGAAAGTGCCTCTGAAAGCCGCTGTCCTATGAGACGGTGTTGCCAGTTGTTGTGCACATTGCCTTGGCGCGCAATCTCGTCTACTAACCATCCAACTAAGCTTATCGTACAAATACTTCGGTTTTTTGGACTTGACGACACCAAAAAGCAGGCACGCTAGGTGTAACTTTCGTCTCGACTTCATCTTGAGAATAAAGTGTTTGTTAAGAAAGGGGGTGACATGACTTCTAGGAGGAACTGAGTAACAGAAGCGCGCACATGTATTTTGTAGTCTTTGTATTAGCATTAGTACCCTGCAGTACGTCTGGTAGCCCGGAAGTGGAAGGAAGATGGTGGAACATGTGGTAAGGCTTCTGCGCGCACACTCTTCCAAATCGATCTATCTTCACTGATAGAATTATAATTGATTGGTGAAAATAAAGAGTGAAGTATTAATTATTGATATCACGGTACCGCATAATGAAGTACAGTAACCGAATGAGTAAACTCTCGAGGAAACCGTGAAAGATAAGGAATCCAAGATCCTATCTTGACTATACGTGGAAATCAATCACAATTAGGTACCTTAGTTTTTTGAGTTCTTTAATCAAATGGCAAAATGGAACCCTTATAATTTCACAATATTTGTCTGTCCGTTCACCATAGATTATACACTTATTGTAACACAGCCATTTTACTTGGAGACTATTTGTACGATATCGATGAAAATTTGAAAGAAGGTTTATTCTGTGCACCGCTAAACAATGGTGCAGTGAAGTTACGAAGAACTTGGCCGGTATTTTTAATACCTATCTACTAATTCGTAAGTGGGATACATTTTGAATATGATTGTATTTTATTGTTGCACCTTTTCGGCTCGCTCCCTTGAAAAGCTCTGGTGAAAAGCCAACCTAAAATTGAGTTTTTAAATCTCCGAAAATACCACATCGCACTGACTACACATAGATCACAAAGCCCCTTATTGAGAACGATCCTAAAGGACGTACATTCTCATCTATAAGGCAATAGACACACGTGCCCACATTGTCTGTACTACGTCGCTGCACAGACATTTCCCTGAGAGTTGCTAGTTTCCTGTAGCGGCAACGGAAGCGGACGACAGGTTCTTTGATAGTAATGTCTCGTGTGCCCCACTCCTAGCAATGTTTAGTGTAGTACCTACTTAGGTTGGTATAGACATGGTACAGTGGTATAGATGATTGTTTATCTTTTGTCAACTAATAACAAGAACGCAGAATGCTTAGGAAATGTGTAGGTAATAATAAGAAAATGCTTTGGAAAACATTGTGCTGCTGCCATACTTTTATGAACGAAATAAAACCACATTGACCACTGATAACATACGGTTTGCGAGTTTTTCCACAACAAAGTTTATATAAAATAATTGGAAGGACACAATTCACAAAGTTACTTCACTCTTTCAAATATTTAAAGCACCTAATAATTGCCCAATTTCCAAAGCGTCAGTCAAACGGAATGTGCTCTAAAAATTCAATCAGGCGCGCGGAGGCCAGTTCAAAGGTATCGCCTGGACATTAGCATTTTAAACAAAAACAGCGGGAACAAGGGGTTCTGGGAGCAGTGGGAATACTTAGCATTTGTAAACAAACAATGTATTTAGTTTCCCGGGGTCGGAAGTGAAGACCAACTTAGAACAAATGGGAAAATGAAACAAAACAGGCTGCGGATTTAAATTACAATAAGTACAGACGCCAGCAGGTCAAGCTACCCGAAACTGTCAAATTTTTCCAATCAACCTTGAACCTAATACTGTAGCGATAAAGTTGAAAATTTATTAAAGAAATTTGACAGATTGTAGTGGCTTGATGTGCTGGCGTCTGTACATTACGTTGAAAATTAAATCTCAAATAAATAATTGTTATTTAAAACGGATGAATGCTTGTACAGTTCAAACTCTTGATTAAAGATTTCTGAATTAATTCAAGTTGCCTTTTTCACCAAAAACAAAAATACAGGTAGGTAGGTAATACCTTATCTGCTTGAGAAGGTATACCAAACAAATTTTGTAACAACAAAATAATCTCGTAGAAACATCAGAAAGTGAAAACTCAAACGTGTAAAAGTTGTAAGCTAACAGGGGTGGCAAACATTCGAAACTTTACCGAAACCCTCAAGTTGTGAAGTAACGGAGGTCGACACAGTTTGATGTTCCACACGAGTGTGTTTCTATCAGATGAAAGATAAAACTTATGTTTAGAGGAAGTAAAAGTACCCTTTCCGCAGTTTTATTTTACTACCAATATTTTGATTGATGTTTTTATGACTGCGTTACGCGGTCGTAAGCTTATTTACTGAGCGATAAATTGCAGCTAAAAGATTTTGAAGTGAAAATTACTTGAGGCGCGTTGTGCGATTTTTGGTAGGGAATATCTCATGGGTTCGCGTCACCGACATGCATGTTAACAGTATATCTGCAGCTATGAGTGTGACGTGTTGCGCATTGCCAGCAGAGAAAACATAATATTTTTATTTATTTTTTTGACATTTCTCGTGACCCTGGGGTCCCGGACCTTTGGAAGGCGTACGAGGAGCCGAAGCAAACTCGCAGAGGCCCCTCAGATAATTTAAAATAATGAGGAGGCACCAACCGACGATTATCCCTGTATGCACTATGCAAGTGCACCCAAGGACAACCCCCGGTTGGTGCAGGACTATTGCAGGACATAGAAACAAAACATATTGGGCTATTGGTTTGGGTGGCTATAGTGGATTGGTTACCCAGAATTATTGAAAGACTATTACATATTCCATGTAATACATGGATAAAATGGCAGTGGGTGACTTGCACACTCCAATAATGGGCCCCCGAAAACGGACACTAGCACATAGTGACGTAGCGACAAGGGGTGCTTGAGGAGTGGAGAGGCATTCCACGGCTATCAGGACCATCCCGAAAGTAATGTCAAGATCCCTACCAGCACCTTAGTGGAATACTTCCTTCCTCCGAGCACGTTTGCTCTCTTGCGAACGTCCACTCAAGCCGGCCAATAAAGGCAAGAAAGATCTGGGAGCTCTGTTCCTCGTCAGTGTTCACTCCAGCCGGCCAATAAAAGCAAGCCAGGGGTGAAGAACAAGACATATTATTATTATTGCAGTTTCGTTATTCATAGTTTTAAGTTAGTGGGAGTGGGCCATAAGTCACCACGCGGACCCAGTGCGGGTTGGTAGATGTCACATGTCTTCGAATTATGACTGGCAATGGAGGAAAATTTTTGAAATATTATAGCAATTTCTTCTAACGATAAATTGATATTTACTTTTAAAAAATCTGTACCAAGGAAGTATCACGTAAATAGTAAATACTGTGTGAATAACAAACTTACCGAGACAACCATCTATTTATAAGCCTGCAGAATATTCCCGTTCTAACATGGTTCTCGCCGCAAGTTTGTAACTTATCTTGGACTAGAAACACACCTGCGCAGTTTGTAAGTTTTCTACTTCCCGGGTCTTCATGTGATAAATATCTAGTGGGACTGTGGACCTTTGGGTTTAAGGGACTAGGGACTGATATAATACTTCTAGGAGAATACATAAGACTTTATGCCAAACTAGCTTTTGCCCGCGACTTCGTTACATAATTTTTACATATATATATGTATATATATATATATATATTTTTTTTTATTATCGTGAATTCATGCAAGCCTAGTACTTTTTGTTAGGTTTACTGCTCAGAAATTCTGCAGAACGTGTTGTGTCATGAACAGATACCGTACCGTTACCGTTACCAACCGTTACCGTCTTGTATGCATGCAACGTACTACCGGGATAAAAAATACCTAGGTATCCTATATTGTGTTAAATATATCCTTGCAGACGATCGACTATTTTTAAACGACGATGATAGTAAAAGGAACTGGAACGAGTAAAAAAAAATTCAATGAGGTGAAATTCTGTACCGAAAAAAGTACCTAATACGTACCTAACCGAACGGTTTTTACTTTTTTTTTAATGAATTTTATTGTGATAGTGTTACCTCGGCTAATACAAACAAATTTTACCTGTTTATAATATTATGTCAAACAGGCTGAATTTCTCAGTAGCGGCCCAGAGTCTGGACTTGTGCTCGGTTGACGGCTCGCCCCCTATTACCTACATGGGACTTAAACATAACTTGCGAAATGTAGGCGGACTATACGAGTAAGTGCACTTCTGCCTAACCGTTGGACGAATACAGGTGTGTTGTTATGTTACGTTAAACTTAGATAATTTAATACTCGACATGTAAAATGGAGATTGTCTAATATTTTTAACCATTAATTTTTTTTTTTAATTTAGTGCATTTTGAGAAACTAATTTGAATATGTTGATGATTTGCTCAATAGTTATTAAAAAATATATATATATATATATTTATTTTTAAGGTAGGTGGCGTTATCAGTGGCACAAAGATCGTGCCGTTGCCTCGCTAGTATACATAATTAAACATTTAAATCTGTCAACACAACATCATCCATCTCACATCTGTCAAAGTGTCAATAGACGTCATATATAATCAAATCTATCTTATCTTATTTACAAATACAATCTTATTTTTCGAAATTTCGACAGAAACAGTAGCAAATAAACGGAAAGTGGTTTTAGAAAGATGTAAATCTTCGCAAAAATACATTGTATAAACCTAAAATATTCCACACCTACATCACGACACCACTTTTCTCGCAAGTCTTCTCTAATACGAATATAAATTTTGTTTGTACAATTATTACTATTATTGCTGCAAGTTGGAGCAAAGCACTTCCTGTATTCCATGACTTTTTCAATATATTAAATATTTTCGTACGAGAATACGAGATTATGAGGTAAGTCGCAAGAATAATAATATTGTAAAAAATTTATACTGTAAAAAATATGTTTATATTTTTGACATTGACACTTGACAGACTGTAGACAATACTTGCCACTTACATTTTTTTATTTTCTGAGGCAACGATACAAAACTACACGGCCAAAGCTAACGCAATTTGAAGGGCAAACAAGGTTAATCGTATTTTATCTAAAATATCAATAAAATATGAATATTTTTCATGACTAATTAATCCGTAATGATCAGTAACGCTCGAAATGGTTTTTCAATTACAACATATAAAAAATATGAACTATGCTCATTGCCTGAAATTGCCAACACACAAAAGTGTGGGAATCCCCACACGCTCGTATGTTTTTTGAAAGCATTTTCCCAGCAGTAGCAGAGTTTCATACAGTATTTTTTTCTATCTTATTCTATAAGTATATATTTATCTTTATTATAGAAACTTATAATCGTAGCTTTTGGCTTCAATAAACATCAGTGTTGAACTTTGTCAGAGATATATGACGAAATCAATAAAATTGTTGTAAATACTTACGAGTAAAAATATAATCCACGGCTCGCTCAATTTCAGAGGTAAAATCATTATAATTCCAGGTTTCCAGGCAATATTTCCATGAGTATAATCCTTTTAATTACTAACATTAGCTTATAGTCCCAAAAAGGTTATTATGGCATTCAACCCTCGCCTACTCGTCCGTCAAATGCAATTGAAGAAGCTTCGTAAATGTCAGTATGTCATAAATTTAGGTCGTTTGCGCGGGAATTGGGTCAAGACTCGCGCTCGTGTTGACCTGCACAGTCATTTTAAGTTCACGGTTATAATATTGTTTTTGTGGTATGAGTGGGTTTTTGTGTTCTTTGCCGTTTTATTATAGCGCCTTGAGAAAATGTTGCTGCAAATGTATTTGTTCTTGCGTAATGTAGCGTGAGTTCTTTCAAGATGATTTTTTTTGTACCTTGGGTCTGATGAAAGGTGTTACGTATGTGATATGCAATTAATACTTTGGTACCTACGAAGTTGAAGAATCACAGTGAGATTTTGTTCTACTTTGTTATACGTAACTCGTATTAGAATCACACAAAATTAAGAATTAGTTTTAATTGATTTTAAGTTACCTACAATGGCGTCGATTTCCTTGTTCACAAACTAAACTAATTTTAAGTTCAGTGCATCGTTTGCTTTCTTTTTCATTAAAAAAAGGACAGAAGATAAATATTTATTTATTTATTTATTGGCCTATCTACAATATTGTTACACCGTTTATTCTAATAATAGAAGCAACATGATACAAGCATAGTGTACAATATGGTGCGATAGACACAGCAAGAAAAAAAAAACTAATTATAACATAACAAAAATTACAATAACAGTGCTTAAATAACACTCAACAACAGTGGGTGGCTTTAGAAACACAATAAATACAAAGATGACAGAAAAAAAAAACAATATGGTGGTTAGTTTTGACAGACTTAGCGCTTGAATTTTTGAAGTGTTGTGGAAAAAATATCTATTGATTCATCGCAATTATTAAGAAGCCTGCAGATTCTGGGGATAGGGGAGTTGGATCCTGATACAGTTTTTCGGAATGGGGGACGTAAAAGTTTTATAGGGTGACGTGGATAGTTGTGGGGTACGTAAAAATTAAACTTTCGTAACAACGGGGGCAGTCTATTTTACTCTGAAGTATTTTAAAAAGAAAAATTAAATCAATATTATTTCTTCGTTTTTCGAGTGAAATCATGCCAAATTTTTGAAGACGTTTTGCGTAGCTCCGAATATTTTTGTCTAATCCCGCAGAATAGGCAAGATGGGATAAAAATCTCTTCTGGATCCTCTCTAACCTAAGACTATGAGTTGCATAGTGAGGACGCCATGCAACTGCGCAGTATTCCAATATAGTACGAACGAGACAGTTAAAAAGATAAATCTTAGTTTTAGGCTTGCGAAAACATTTAGCGTTGCGTAACACAAAACCGAGTGTCTTTGAAGCTTTTTTAATAATGTTGTCCATGTGCGGAATAAATGCTAATTTACGATATTAGTTTAGTCCTGTCAAATTAGTCAGCGCCTGACGTAAATTGACGTAATTTTACTAGTAAATTTTTTAATCACGTCTAAACTTGTCTACGAAGTATCTTAATTTGACAGGACTACACTAATATTTATCGTCTGTCCTTTTCTCAATGATATAGAAAGAAAAAGTTGCACTGAACTTAAATTTAGTTTAGTTTGTGAACGTGATGACTACTAAGCTAAGCTAAACACGGCTGAAACGCCTCCTGAACACGGTGCGGTAACAACATCTGTCTCTGCCATTAAAAAACGTAACTAATCGCTTACAATAGCACATCCTCACTCTTGCTATAAGTAAAATACTAGGCGCTTATCATGACGCTTACATTTCATACAGAGCTTTGCACTTACTACAAGAGCCGCTCAATTCACTGCATTCACCACCCCGGCATTATCCATACGGTCCGAATTCATATAAAAGACTGAAAATAAAGAATGGCGAACAATAAAAGGCCGTCGGCAACCCGCGGTAATGAGAAATACGAAAACATCCGGGAAAATGTCGAGTACCCCTGGATTTGATGAATAAAAAAAAATGGTAGTAAAGCAGTTCATTACAAGCTTTTATTTAGTTTCATCTGTCCCGTGTCTGTCTGTCTGTCTGTAATCGAATCTTGCAAGTTAAGTTTGACTTCCCGGTTTCCGATTGAGCTGAAATTTTACATGCCTAGGTAAATCGGATGACAACGCAATGTGACATGGAGCTGATCCCAGCTGATGGGGCCGGAACGTGGCTATGGGAACTCAGTAATAAAACGACGCAACCCTATCGAGTTTGGGCTCGTTTGATTTGTCTTGACAAGGACTTTGTCCTAGATGATGTCCAGGTTAGTAAAAGCTTGTTTAAAAATATATATAATACACTTGTTTTGGCCTTAAACTATATTCTTTCTGTAAAGCAGTTGTGAACAAAACTACACTTTCTCACTGCTTCTATATTTAGTTTCTAGTGTCTTTTCATTCCTGTTTACACATATCGCACATCTGGAGTAACATTGACACTACTGTTTTATACATTTATTTGGTATAATAATTAAGGGCTGATTTTTCAATCGTCAGATAAGCTTTATCGGAGGAATAAATATGGCAGTTTGTCAGATTTTGCATAAAAAATAATTATGTCAAACCGCCATTTTTGTTCTACAGATAAGTTATCAGGCGATTGAAAAATCGGCCTATATTCTGTTTAACATTTGTTTGCAATTGTGTCAATGTTGCTCCAGATGTGCGATGTAGTAACTGGTAGCTTAGGCCAGGAAATGTGTTAGCCAAGACGATAGTTTTAGGAGAAGATGACCTTATTGGTGATGTCTTCAGGGCGGTCAGGAGCGTTGAATCGCAACCAGCGTGCGTGACCAGATTGTATGAACGAAAACGAAGCAACAGGAGTATATGGCGTCACGTATTGTGCATTTGTGAATGCACTTTAGAATACGTGGCGTCGCCTGTTTATGTTTAGATACAATAATTATTTATAATTTAGTCAGGAAGGCGTTTTTTACCGCCTCGTTCGATTTGAAATTTTTCCCGGGACTCATTGTTGTGATCAAAATTTCCAGAACGGAAACGATGAAACCAAAACGCACCGTGCGTTCACTTGCGGTCCTTGTTCATACATGTCGTTAATATTGCGTGCTGTCTGTGTTGCGTTGGTGCCACGACGGAGATCGTATTCTAAAATAGCGTGAATTTGGTTTTTCCATGGTTACAGAAACATCGATATCAAAGAAAAATCGAACGGCGGGAAAACAAATGAACAACTGTTTTTGTTTTCAATTGTCATGCTATATTATAAAATTAATTTGAATTTGGAATTGTATTTAGTATGAAAGATATTGATCACTAGCCGTATCAAAAATAAGCAATTGCATAGATAAATACCTATTATTAACTGCAAGTTGGAGTTTCCTTCCACTCTTCGATCACAAGTTCACCTCTAATTCGCGTAAGAGGAGGCAGGTGGTATACCTACCACCTATGTCCCCAAAAGTATGGAAAAAAATGGTAAAGGATCGTAGCAGGTGGCGTTCTGTAGTTACTGCCAACCCCCGTAAAAAAAGGTATGAGTTTATATACGTAGGTATGTCTGTATGTGTTGTATACCTAAATAGCAGACAGGAGAACTACTTGCAATACACTTCTGATTGATTGTACTGCTAAGAGTCCATTTTAGAGTGTTTATTGCGAGGTCTATATTCCTCAGTGAATGTTCCAGGCCTGATGAGGTACCGAAAGATATCCAAATAACTCCTCAACAAACGCGATATGTTTTAATAAAGAAGACACTTAATTATCCAAAGGGCTTCATAAAAACCATGTTTACTCGAAAATTTTAATGTTCTCATCAAGAAACCCTTCAAGTTGATTAGCGTTTTAGAGATAAACTCGACGAATCAGGATATTTTTTTCAACGCTTTTTTTTTGCGTAATTAACTTCAGAGTTATAAACGTAGAAGTTTTTCATTCTTAATTAAATATTTTTAGCTTCTTGCAAATTCTAAATTAAAGAAAAAGGAAATAAAGATTATATTATCGTGGTTAACAGGTCGTATATTATCGTGGGCTATTATCGTGGTCCGTGGTGAGGTGGTGGTATTCGAGAGACTAAGAGCAGTGATGGCCCAGTGGTGACGGCAGCGACTTACGAGTTGTACAGACACCAGCAGGTCAAGCTTCCAGAAACTGTCAAATTTTCCCAATCAACCTTGAACCTAATGCTTTAGCGATAAAGTTGAAAATCTATTAAAGAAATTTGACAGATTGTAGTAGCTTGATGTGCTGGCGTCTGTACGTCGTAGGTTCGAACCATGACAGGCGCTTTACTTTGTGTAAATTATTTTATCAGCTCTGCTCTCGAAACGGTGAAGGAAATCATCGTGAGGAAACCGGCATGTCCTAGAATCAAAAATTCGAAGACATGTGACATCTACCAACTCGAACTGGGCCCCCGTGGTGGATTAAAGCCCACTCCCTCTCACAGAGAGGAGGCCAGCAAGGGGAATATTATAGGCTGATTTTGTAAACTATCATCATTTTCATATAATTGACTCGTCATGGTCATATTGCTGTTGTCATGCAGAGGAATGTCGTGAGAAAAGTTATCAGCTTGAATGTGTATGGCTTTATGTACAGAGGAACGATGGATAGAAGTGTCAACGATAATGGGGCAAGAATAACGGCTGCTAGAGATAAATATTTAAGGCGAAAGTGCTAGGGTAGCCCGTGAAATTCCAATTTTCTTACATTTTTAGGGTTCCGTACCAAAACGGTAAAAAGGAACCCTTATGGTGCGACTCAGTCTGTCTGTCACAGCTGGATATCTCAAGAACCACGTAGATCACGTTTGCGCAACTATTTTGCAAATAAGATTTTTTTTGCAGCAGGGACTGAAAGGGTGTCTTAAAAATTCGAAGTGGGGCTACTAGAGCATGTGGGGTATCATATAAAAGAGCTGTTTGCACATTTTCAAAAAAAAAATCTTTTTTTTTAGGCCGCATAATTAAAAAACAATACCGTCCCCCCCCCCCCCTTCCTTATTTGTTGTTTACATTTAATTGCCTAGCTTTAAGCAATTAAATGTAAACAACTAAAAACATTTTGGAATGCAATAAATGATATGATATGAGTATGAGTATTTTCGAAGTTTGCATAGAGAAAAATCTGAAATTATCCTGTTTGATAGAAGTTTTTTTTTTTAATATTAAATAAATTTATTGAAACGAAAAACTCAGTTTACAAAAACTCTATGTTCGATAACAACTGCATTAGTATAATACTGTGTCGCAGTCATTAACGCCTACCTCCAAAACGTCTAGACAAAATCCAAAACAAAAATACTAAAAACTAAAACTAAAGAAAACAATAAAAATCAACAATTAGAACTTAAAATTTAATAAAGTTTAGTTTAATAAAGTTTATGTAAAGATTACAGGAAAAATAAAACTATGTCTCTAAATAGCACAGTTTTATTATATATGATGATACGGAACCCTCTGTGCGCGAGTCCGACTCGCTCTTGGCCGGTTTTATTTGCAATTTACAAGTCAGTACTAGGGGTTGTATGTTGATTAAAATGTCATTCGCAACCGTAACAAGTATGTATTTACAAGCAAATAAATGATTTGATTTGATTTGATAGTGATCAATACAACTCTTTAAAACGAGGTAATCCTAATGAATGACTATTTCATGAAATCCTCACATTTGAGGATTATAGGTTGGTTGGTATTACTGATTCTTATGATTATAATTCTGTAAATACATATTTATTACGGTCGCGAATCATACATTACCTATTCAATATACAACCTTTATATAACATGAGTTGCAAATTGCAAAAAAAATATTATTATTATTTTAAAACTGTTAGCTTTTAAATTATGTAAATATATGTCAAAAAGTAATGTAATTATAAATAATAAATACTAATGCCATATTAGTTTACTTAGAAGTTTAGATTTATGAATTACTGTGTCTGGTCAGCTTGTTAAAGAGTCAAATAAAGCTTCATCATGATTTACGCCCAGCTGAATGGAAGGTAAATGGACATAATTGTCGCGCCGGTGACGCGGCTAGGGCGGCATGGCTCAGTAGCCACCCTTCCGAGCCACTGCGTCCGCCGCATGTAGCCACTGCGGGGGCTATTTGTGTGTTTATAGGTTAGCGTCGGACTGCTCTATTACACTATTTAATTAAGAGGATTACAGGACCTAAACGCAAATAACGCAAGTTTTATAATGCCTAAAAGTATATGATCTACTGTAGTAAGCAAAATCAGAAAAATATATTATATTCTTCAGGATATATGCTATAAGATAGTGTGTTGAAAACATAATACAATTAATTTGATACGATAGAAAAAAATCACGAAGATACGGGTACCTCTAAAAATTTATTTTAACGATTAAAAACCATACTAATATACATACTATCATCCAGATTTTTTGTCAGATTATTCTACAAGCAACATATTAACGTGATAGTGTTTTAATTTTTTAGTCCAATCAATAGATTTTTTGTAAATCGATAATTGCTTCATATTTTGCAATAAATTACCAGCGTTGTGTCATCGCGCTTCTCTTTCTTTTCTATGCAGTCAGACAGTGACCGCGCTTTAGGTCATGTAGTCCCCTTAAGGCGCTACCCTGACCAAATCCTTGCGATAGTGCGTTATTCAATGGCTATTACTTATTAATGAAGAATAATAAAATACATCTAAAAGCATATTATTAATGTTTGATATCTTGGTATCATCACATTGCACGTTCTTATTTTTTTTTTTTAATGTGTTATAAATACATTTAAAATCTCCTTGTAAAAAAGTCACTAAAATTATTGATTGCATGCATCTTTTGCTAAAGGTGACGTTCTAATTAATTTGAGGATTACACTAATGATTACTTAAATACACGTTTTATTTTATTTAAAAATATCGCTATTATGTATTTCTTTTAAAATTTTGTGAATACTATGATAAAGAGAAGGGACAGAGAAGGACCGAACGCTCAAGGTCGTTTGTTGGGGGTAGTGCCTTAATTGTTGGCAGCAAATGTTAGTATATACCATGGTGATTTTTAAAAGATGTCCTTTTAAAAATCACCATGGTATATACCAACCAACCAAGATTTTTGCAAAGCTTTGCAGTTTGAATATTTTTCATGTCTTATCATGTGCGTTGATGATGAGTCATTGTTAACAGCCGTTTGTATCCCACTGTAGGGCAAAGGTCTCCCTTCCCACCTTGCACTTACTCTACTGCTGGCCGTTTGTGGCCAATCTTTATGAAAAAGGTTCGTCGTGCCATCGCCATCTCCTACGCCTGCCACGTTGTCATTTACTTGTGTTTGGGACCCACTGTGTGGTTATTTTAGCACATAGCTCCTCTGGCAGGTGACAGATGTGGCCAGCACAGTTCAATGTTCTGTTCTGAGCTCACGCAGCGCGTCGTACCTAGTAATAGGACTCGCTCATCAAGGAGCGCTGTCCCAAATCAGACGTATTATTAATTTATTATAAATAAAACATAAGGTATTATATTAAAACACGTACTTAGTCTGGCCATAAATACTGTTACAATTAAAAATAAGAAAGATATTACATTTGAATTTGGAATCTGTCATTTTTAGACGATTGTTCATTGAGTTTTCTAATTTTGGCGCCAATACATTATACAATATTTTGCGATATTAAAATGGAGTCGGGTGATAAAGAGAACCGAATCGCTGTGATTGCATTACACAAAGTTGGTATGGAGCCAAATGCAATTTTTAAAACTCTCCATACGCTTGGTATTAGTCATATGCTTGTGTACCGGGCTTTTAATAGGTACAATGAGACCTCCTCTGTTTGTGACAGAAAAAGATCTGGCCGTCCACGTAGTGTTCGTACGAAAAAGGTGGTCAAAGCAGTAAGGGAAATAATTCGAAAAAATCCTGTCCGAAAGCAAAAGATTTTATCTCGGGAGATGAAGATAGCACCCAGAACCATGTCGCGTATTTTAAAAGATGACTTAGGACTTGCAGCCTATAAGAGACGCACTGGTTATTTTTTAACTGATAATTTAAAAAAGAATAGGGTGGTAAAATCGAAACAACTACTGAAGCGGTACGCAAAGGGAGGTCACAGAAAAATTTTGTTTACGGATGAGAAAATCTTTACAATTGAGCAACATTTTAACAAACAAAATGACCGTACTTATGCTCAACGCTCTAAGGAAGCTTCCCAATTAGTCGACAGAGTGCAACGTGGGCATTATCCGACTTCAGTGATGGTTTGGTGGGGAGTTAGCTATGAAGGAGTGACTGAGCCATATTATTGTGAAAAATGTATTAACACATCGGCTCAAATGTATCAAGATACCATTCTTGAGAAGGTAGTTAAGCCCCTTAACAACACCATGTTCAATAACCAAGTATGGTCCTTCCAACAAGACTCCGCGCCTGGTCATAAAGCTCGGTCCACGCAGGTCTTGGTTGAAAGTGAACGTTTCGGACTTCATCAGAGCTCAAGACTGGCCGTCGTCTAGTCCCGATCTTAATCCGCTGGATTATGATTTATGGTCAGTTTTAGAGAGTACGGCTTGCTCTAAACGCCATGATAATTTGAAGTCCCTAAAACAATCCATACGATTGGCAGTGAAGAATCTTCCCATGGAAAGAGTGCGTGCTTCTATTGATAACTGGCCTTAACGTTTAAAGGACTGTATTGCAGCCAATGGAGACCGCTTCGAATAAGCTTTTTATATTTCAAATTATTTTATATTTATGTATTAAACTAACACACTGTAAAAGTAAAAAATATTATTTGCAATAAAAATTTTTTTTTTCTTCGTGACAATATTTATGGCAAGACTAAGTATACTTAAAGATAAATAATTAAATTATGATTAAAATGGTGAAGGTTTCATAAAAATATGCTTGATATTTTTTGCGTGATTCTCAGTATTTTACAGCGATAGACCCATTTTTTGCGTGGAGAAATGCTCATGCATAGTGCACTACCACGGGGAGATAGTTCAGTTATGGACTCCAACCCACTAAAATTCCACGGTGTCCTCCTCTGCCGCTTGTGGCGGGAACACGGGCACGCGTTAGCACTCACCGCCAACCCGCCGCGGCTGTCCGTCACCGGACCCTTCTCTGGGGAGTACCCCCATTACCGGCGCACCAGAACGCCGTGACCACCCTAGGGACCAAACCAGCACATGGGCGCTAGACGACTCCGTGTCTAGGCACCCTTGGTCCCCCTGCGATTGGTCAGGTCAGTGGCCCGGCCGCCTACCACTCTTCTGTCGGAGAGGATAGGGAGAGCGGCCAATGCCATAACGACACTCCTCCTCCCGTGCGGCCCCACTGCGTCCGCCATCAGACTGTGGCGACCCCGTCAAGGCCGCGGAAGGTAGGGAGAGCGGTCGCGATGCCTCCCATACGACATCGCGATCCGCCTCAGTTGCGATGTCGCCCAAGCGGCACCGCAACCTACTTGTTGGCCGCTACGTCGTCGGCTTCCTGGGAAAATCCCTGACGAGCGGCCCCTCCTCGGGTTCCTCTTTATCGTGGGTGACCAAGCCACGGCTACTGGGATCCCCCCTCGACAGTGCGGAAACATACCGAGGGGACCGCGTTAGACCTAACTTTACAAACTAATTACACTATGTAATATAAATATAATGTAAAATATTCACATATTAATTAAGAAAATGCTCTAATTGAACATATTTTTTTTTCCAATTCGCTCATTCGCGCAATTAACACTACTCGTTCAGACTTGATGTTCAGTTTAAAATCATTAGAAGTCGGTTATCGTGGCCTTAACATTAGCATGTAGGTGACGCGAACCCATAAGATTTTCCCCTTAAGCTTGGGAGCCGTACCAACACCTACATCAGCAATTACAGTTTTGGAATGAGTTAACCTGGAATATTACCTACTGGCTAATACACAGAACTTAAAAACACAGGGCTAAAAATAGCTCATTTTAAGACAAAAAATTAAAAGGAAGAATGTTTCGTCACTTGATCACTAATTACCAGTCACCCTATACGTAATAATTATGTCAAAACAGAGTTTATTTAAAGTCTATGTCAAAGGATTTTTTTTAATGGAAAGCCCACACTACGGTCAAGAAACTGGGTGAAAAAGGGTGAAGCGATACTTTACGCCTGAACAGCTTTTAACAAAGCGCAAGTCCGATCCTGCATGGAGTATTGCAGACACCTTTGGGATGGATCAGCAAAGTACCAACTTGCCGCGCTTGACTCGGTGGAACGCAGAGCTAAGAGGCTCATTGGCGACGTAAAACTGGTGGATGCCAAGCTTCACAGTTTAGCTCATCGCCGCAAGGTTGCCTGCTTGTCGGTCTTCTACAGATTGTACTTCGGTGAGTGTGCTCAAGAACTCCACGACCTCATTCCACCGGTTAGTATCGGACGTCTAGACGCACTGCTAGTTACCATCCCTACCTCGTTGCTATTCCACCAATTCGCACTTAGCGTTTCCAAATGTCATGTTTAATGCGCACTCCAAAAGAGTGGAACTCTCTACCTGCGTCTGTTTCCGAACGCATACAACCCTAATCTTTTCAAAGTGAGAGTGAACAGGCTTCTTCTGGGTAAGCTCACTCCATCGTCGACTTTGCCTCCAAGTCCGACCTAGACTAGAGTCAAGAGCAAACCCATCTCAAATTAAAAAAAAAATAGATTATACATACATCAATTCACGACTTCTCCCTATTGGAGTAGGCCGAAACTGCTCAACACCACCTGTATCCTTACATACTCCTTTTGCTTCGTTACATCTGGTCATACCAGCACGACGGCAATTATGTACCGTGAAAAGTCCCTTTTCAGATTTTTGTTTTGTAAGCGTCGTTATTAATCCACATAATATACATATTTTATCATCCGTCACTGTATACCAAAACTCAAAGTATTGATATTGTAGGGTAAAAGCGGGATAGTTGCCTTAGAAGGATAGACGCCCCATAATTCAAATTATGACTTGTAAACGTACTATCGTCGCAGTTACTATTAATACTTATAAGCAAAGAACACGCCCCACCGTTAGTACCCCCCTTAACTGCGATAATAGTACGTTTACAAGTCATAATTTGAATTATGGGGCGTCTATCCTTCTAAGGCAACTATCCCGCTTTTACCCTATTACAAATTCAAAAGGTCGCAGGCAAAGCCGCAGGGCAAAGAGTGTCGGCAATAAATCACAAGTGGTAGGCTTAGCAGGGATCGTCAACTTTTGCACAGGTACTTACTTGCTTGAAAGGGTCCTTTGATACATACACGTACGTACTTATGTACCCTAAATAGATGGCTCGAGTGTCCTTAACGACGTACTTTACGTATGAAAGGTATATTATGGCAGATTTAATGTATTGTTATTTAAATATCTAGGTTGAATAGGGTTGCCAAACTTTTTAGAAGAATGTATAGAGTTATGAGAAGAGCTCGTGGCTAAGTAATAACAGCCGCAAGGGTCGATCCATCAGGTTAAGCTACGCTTGCCGAGATTGGTCTGTGGATGGGTGACCATCTTTTCATACCGAGACTCCTCCGTGCCTCGGAAAGCACGTTAAGCCGTTGGTCCCGGCTGTCATTCGTGGATCTTTGACAGTCGTTACGGGTCGTCAGAAGCCCGAAAGTCTTACCCAGTAACTGGGTTGTGGAGGTCTGATAGGCAGTCGCTCCATGTAAAATACTGGTATTCAGCTGCATCCGGTTAGACTGGAAGCCGACCCCAACTTAATTGGGAAAAGGCTAGGCAGATTGATTGTATAGAGGTATGAGGAACAGGGTGTAAAGTTCACTCATCCTCCATAGACTGGCCTGTTGGTCTAGTGGTTAGTGGCCCTGACTGCTATGCCGGAGGTCGTGGGTTCGATTCCCACCCAGGACAAATGTTTGTGTGATGAGCATGATCATTTGTTCTGTGTCTGGGTGTAATTTATCTATAGATGTATGGATTTAGAAATATATAAGTATGTTTATCAGTTGTCTAGTACTCATAACACAAGCTCTGCTTAGCTTGAGGCTAGACGGCGTTGTGTGATAGTTGTGGAATATTATTATTATTATATTATAGAGGCGGGAGGATCCTCCGACCAGACGGGTGTTGTGTCTGGTGGGCTACTGCCCCACGATTGATGTCGGGACGTCGTTGTTGCAAGTCACGCGGTAAACTCTCGTGACGTCATTGTGATGCGTAGTTCGCATGAAGCGATGTAGATGCCGCCACAAATGCTATATGTAGTATTTTTGGTGTTCCGTACCTAAAAAGTAAAAACGGAACCCTTATAGGATCACTCGTGTGTCTTTCTGTCTGTCCGTCTGTCACAGCCAATTTGCTCCGAATCTAATGGACCGATTAAGTTGAAATTTGGTACACGTATGAATTTCTGTGACCCAAACACGTACGTGTAAAGTAAATAAATGAATTTTGAATATGAGGGTCAATTTTGGGGCGCAAATAAGAAAAAAAACAAACAGTTTTTCAGACTGTACCGTGTGACATATCAAATAAAAGGGCTTACTGTGAGGGTCTAAAATATATTTTTTGTATAATTTTAAAATAAATTGTTTTAAAGTTATTTAAGAAAATAGATCATTCCCACCTCTATCTCCGAAACTACTGCACCTAAAATTTTGAAAAAAAAATGAAGAAAATAGTTCGATGCCTATAGATTACAGGAAAACTTATAAGAAGTCATAACATGGTAAATCTCTCAATATTGTGCGTACAAACTTACATTTGAAGTTGGAATGTATGGGAGAATATGTTTTTCAACTACAATATTATGTTTGTTCTTGGGATAAATTCATCCCAACTACGGAACCCTTTATTGAGCGTGGTCCGACACGTACTTGACGATTTTTCATTTATTTTTTGACAACTTCATCAGCAGCTCATAAAATTAAAGATAAGAGCGTTTTACAACGCTGCGCATCGACGGCGTAGTACGCACTATGCTACGACGTTATACGCAATGTGCTTCTATCGCGTAATGTTAGTTATTCCAAGCTTTTTCTTTATATTTAACGGGTACTTACTCGTATATTAATTGCTAGTAATAAAAAAATATATAAAACTACACCTTGTTCATCAGTGCTAACCCTACATATTTTACAAAAGAAAATCGTGTAGTTATCTAGTTCTTCTTTGTAATCACTTCCATTTCCGAGATCGGAACACAAAACAGGGTTAACCTCAAATACGTTGTAGCAAGTGTACGTAGAAATGTGGGCGATTGTACTTAATACGTAGAAAAGTGGGCGAGTGTGTTAGGAATAACATGTGGGCGGGTGTACTAAATAGGAATAACATGTGAGCGGGTGTACTAAATAGGAATAACATGTGAGCGGATGTAAAAAAGTGTATTAATGTGTGAGTAGTTTAATGAAAAATTCTAGTTTTACATTAACTTTTTAGAAATTTTACAATGTATTTCAGGTCATGGTCTACCCATGTGCCCAATTTCATCCAAATCCGTTCGGCCGTTTTAGCGTGAATGTGTAACAAACAAACAAACTCACTTTCGCGTTTATAGATAGTATTTAATAGAAAAGATTTTAAATATGTATTTAATTTAGGACTAACATAATGCTAAGCACTGCCTACTTACACATAACCTGGACCAAAAAGTTGTCTTTTGAATTATTGTACAATGTACAATAATTCAAATGCTTCTAGGAAATAAAATTAAAATTAATGAAATATCTGTGACTCCTGGTTTTGATACGCCGGCGTAACGTTTTAATTTTTCTGTCTGCGAAAAAGAAATAATAGGTATCTAACAATTTATTGATTGAACAATTCCGCAGTACCTACGCAAGTCATTGACCTCTAAATATTCAGTTATTTTACATCTCATGTCAGTAATAATATCGTAAGAAATCTAATAAATTAAACATTGATAAGATCTCAAGGAAAGAGCTATTTAATTTAAATAAAATTAATTAATTACTGACGTTGAAATATATTTCACAATAATAATTCTTGTCGAAAAACATGCACAAAAAAAATTAGTGCAATAAAGATTAGCCATGGCATTGTCACACACGTCATACGTGATAATAATCGAATATTATTTTATTTTCATAATCCATATTTACATATTTATAAAAACTTTTTAGCAAAAAATAAAACCGACTTCTAAAACAAAACACTACAAAGTGAAAAATAACTTTAATTTCGGAAGTCGGTGTCTTTGGTTTTGTATTTTCGTTTTTTGCCACCGACTTCCGAAATTAAAGTTATTTTTCACTTTGTAGTGTTTTGTTTTAGAAGTCGGTCTTATTTTTTGCTAAAAAGTTTTTATTTTTCACTTTTTAGTTGTGGAACCTACCCCACACAAATTCGAATACATAATTGAGCACAATAATTGTAGATATAGCCATGTAAATAACAGTGATAGGAAGTTATTAAAACACCATCACAACATCCATATAAAATAAGTGGGAAATATACGCATTATTGAAGCTAACTCAAAAACTCCTCGAGCAAAGTTAATAAAATTTATATGGGACCACCTCGGAAGTATACCCTTTCAAACAAAAAAAGAATTTTCCAAATCGGTCCATCCGTCTTTGAGTAATCGCGTAACAAACATACAAAAAAAAAAAACATACAGACGAATTGATAACCTCCTCCTTTTGGAAGTCGGTTAAAAATGAGAATTTTTTTTTGTAGCGATCGCATTTTGTTTCCTGCTTAACTTATATTATAAACTTATATTATAACTTATATTGATTCTCCTGCCCTTATCTATTTATTTGGGGTCGATGCAACATGTCTTAATGTGTGTGTCAGATAGATATCGATGTTTCATATTTCCTTAAAGCAAAACTACCTACAACAAATAATTGTAGACCATACGAGCTTTGATTAGATTCCGTGCCTCGGAAAGCACGTTAAGCCGTTGGTCCCGGCTGTCATTCGTGGATCTTCGACAGTCGTTACGGATCGTCAGAAGCCCGAAAGTCTGACAACCAATCTTACCAAGGGGTTTCGTATTACCCAGTAACCGGGTTTTGGAGGTCAGATAGGCAGTCGCTCCATGAAAAATACTGGTATTCAGATGCATCCAGTTAGACTGGCAGCCCACCCCGACACAGTTGGGCTAGGCAGATGAAGATAATGATAAGCTGTGATTAGACTTCTGCATAATGCATCGCCTTATGAAAGATTCTGCGCAAAAAAATTAAAACAGATCGTCTGACGTAGGTTAAGTTCAAAATCTACGTATTTTGCAGTTCCTCAATAATAATTTATGAAAGTCACAAAAATTGCAAAATTGCGGATGACCATCAGATGACAGATTCTGCGCAAATAAATTTAAAACAGATCGTCTGACGTAGGTGTTAAGTTCAAAATCTACGTATTTTGCAGTTACTCAATAATAATAAATTAGCAGACTAAATTCGCTTTAAGACCCCTAATACATTTCGACTGTGATTTCTGCGTTAGACGGCCAACTTTGGCGTTCTTATTCTGAGAAACTGAAAGACTTCTATAACTTTGACTTACTGAGTGGCAGATAATAGTTACTAGTATAGTTTATAGTGGCCTCGCTTTTAGCAATTTTTTCTTATCTATGTATATAAAGCCAAAATTCTGAAGCAAGTTTTCCATAAAATGCGCGACTGCATTTTTGTAAGCTCTGGATTGAACTACTTAAATTACATAAGAAAATGAAATGAAAATATATATAATAACATCTCTTTTTAGTTCAATAGCGGCCTCAGAATTTTGAAACATGTATGGAATATCTATTTGAAAAATCCCATTTAAAACCATAGCATCATCGTTATCATCATTCTCCTGCCCTTGTCCCAATTTATTTGGGATCGGCGCAACATGTCTTTTTCTTCCATACTTCTCTAGCCATATCATCTTTCACACAGTCCATCCATCCTTACCTTATACGTATAGTCATCCACATTAATGCTCAAAACTTTCCTCATAACATTTTCCTCATTCCTCCGCATCACATGCCCATACCATATCAACCGATTCCAGCTCGCGCATCTCAATCTAACTTCTCTCACACTCCGAGCCTGCGTTTTACGTCGCAGCCGCCCGTTCTGAAGTCACCCAAGCGGCACCGCAACCTACTTGTTGGCCGCTACGTCGTCGGCTTCCTGGGAAAAGCCCCAACGAGCGGCCCCTTTTCGGGTTCCTCTTCACTTCACCGTGGGTGACCAATGCTTTTGTTGGTGGTTTACCCGCCACCGCGCGGGTGACCCAAGGTGCTAAAATTGTATGCACTAGGTCTCAAGCTCTTTCAGCCCCCTTTTACGACTTCTACGGGAAGAAATGGGATGGTGATATTCTTTACATCCGGCACTACCCATTTAAAACCATAAAAGTACTAAAAACGCACATAATTAACTGTAAAATTCTCCTACATTAATATTAATGCGTAAAATTTATACCAGAATAAACGTTAGTTGAACAAAAATATATACTCGTATTATAAGACTCAAAATGAGCTTAATTACAACTGCCAAATTACTACATAATTTTTATGCGTCGCCGTGCTTCAATATATCTTATTTGTCTAAACGCAATTTTGTGACAGGCCTCTTAAGGAAGCGATAAAAAATAAAACCGGATACTTAGCTACGACCAAAACTAAATACCTTCGAATTCATACACAGTAGTTCACATATTATGGATATGGTTATATTATACGACCTACGTCAATATGGAGCCGATGATATCATTCTAACATTTTAATGCGGGACTTAATTACGTATTTCGTGTGGATATTTTATTAGAATAATTAACATGTTTTTACATTCGAAAGGACCAGTGACGCGGGCGAGTTTAGTTTAATTACTTCCTATGCTTTGGTTCGCTGTTTTTATTATTATGAATCATGGCATTTTTACTTTCTAAGACCTAGAATTGATGTAATATACACATCAATTCAAAGGGAATATATATGTAGATGATTAATTTATCAGAGATCAGCACCCTAATTGCGTAACACACTATCAATCGGAGTCTGAATTATTTTGAAGCAAAATGCTAATCCATTGCTTCATATGTTCGAAAAATTTGTCTGCTCAATAACGTAAATAACGCAATGATTTTGCTGAACTATCAAAATGAAACGGACTCCGACTGATAGTGTTACACAATTGCTCCGCGGAATAGGTAGAGTAGAATAGAATTGTGAATGATTAATTGTAACAAATTAAATATTTATAATAAAATACTAAATAATTCGCAATTTCTAAATCCCGGGAAGGTCCCGGGAAATAAGCAATTGCGAATTATTTATTTCACTTTGAATACTTTCGTAACAAATTAAATATTTATAGTAAATAATAAATAATTCGCAATTTCTTAAATCCCGAGATTTAATCGTCACGTTTATCATTCCGGGATTTTATAGGAGGTATTATACACTCTTGTTACTTCTTTCTTAGAAGTTTCGGTATCTCTGCTTATAATACAATGTTAATGGATGGAGTGGGAGAGGAAGGCCAAAGAAAAGATGGATGGATTGTGTGAGGAATGATATGAAAGAGAAGGGAGTGAATGATAGCGTGACGGTTGACAGGGGAGATCAATCTGCCTAGCCTTTTCCCAACTATGTTGGGGTCGGTTTCCAGTCTAACCGGATGCAGCTGAATACAAGTATTTTACATGGAGCGACTGCCTATCTGACCTCCACAACCCAGTTATTGGGTAATACGATACCCCTTGGTAAGACTGATTGTCAGACTTTCAGGCTTCTGATGACCCGTAACGACTGTCAAAGATCCACGAATGACAGCCGGGACCAACGGCTTAACGTGCTTTCCGAGACACAGAGGAGTCTCGGTATGTAAAGATGGTCACCCATCTACGGACCAACCCCGGCAAGCGTAGCTTAACCTGATGGATCGACCCGTGCGGCTGTTATTACTTAGCCATAAGCTCCTCCAAGGTTGACACGGGAGAATGGTCGAAGAAAACGTGTTGCGCCGACCCAAAGTAACATGGGACAAGGGCAGTCTACCTCACCTTCACGAGGTATATCAACAAAGGGACTGGTTACCTACCACCAGCTTTCCCAAAATCCTTAAGCATATGAATTAAGTTGCCTTTCAAGATACAGGATTTTCCTAGTTTGGGGCAGGGTACCTATTCTTATTGGACTTTCGACCTCACTACCTACCTCTCGTATCCAATCTTTGTTTAATTCTACTTACTTATAGGTATAAGTTTATTTACCTTTCTGTATTCTTATTGTCAAACTTTATGCTTGTTTGTGAATAAAAAATATTATTTAAATTGTATTGACATATCTGATGATGATGTTGATGCCTAGCCGTTTCCAGTCCAGCAGGGCTATTGCGTATCTCGGTTGACAGTTCATAGTGATGATCACTTGGCAAAGTGTGTAACGATTAATTGTCAAACAGTTAGTTTCGTATTGACTATCTTCAGTGGTTAACTAGGATGACGTCATAGGCACCGACTATCGCGGATAGCCACCGTAACACATTTTGACAGATGTTTTTGTATCGATACCTAAAGGATAGCGATTGTCTAACCATAGTGGACATCAAATTGTGTCAAATTGATAGTCATTGTAGGTTGTCGTGGCTTTCGTGAAATACACTACTCAAAGGTAGTGTTTTATAGAAGTTCCAGTGATTAACACCGAAGCCAGTATTGAGTGAAGCGTGTAAACATTACCTTATTTTGTTCGTGGCAGAAGTATGGCACGGCTTATATTGCTGGGGTTTGCTGAAGAACAGCGAAAACAAAGTCTTGAAGACATCCTCCATTGCCGCGGTAAACATTTTCGGAGAGATAACGTCTCCCTGTCTCACACCTCGCTGCAGAAGAATAAGTTTCGAGGTCTGGTCCTAGAATCTGACTGACAGAGTGACGTTTTCGTACAGACACTTCAGCACCTCAATGTACCGATAGTTGACCTGGCACCGTTGAAGAAACTGCAGTACAGCCCATGTCTCGATCGAATCGAAGGCTTTCTCGTAGTCCACAAACGCTAAGCAGAAAGGCAGGTTATACTCTTCGGTCTTCTGTATAATCTACCGCAGCATATGGATGTGGTCTACGGTGCTAAAGCCTTTACGGAATCCGGCTAGTTCGGGAGGCTGGAAGTCGTCAAACCTGCGTGCGAGACGGTTCGTTATGACTCTTGAAAACAGCTTATAGACATGGCTCAAAAGTAAGATGGGCCTATAATTCTTAAGAAGGGCATTATCGAGGGGTGATAATGCCCTTCGCATTATCCCTTCTCTTAAAGAAAAGTATCGCCACACCTGTATTCCATGCCTGCGGCGTTTTTCCCTCGAGTATGACGGAATCATACCGCTTCTGAAGGGCGTTAAGAACGGGTTTTCTTCCGGCCTTCAAGAGTTTGGCGATAATTCCGTCATCACCCGGTGCCAATTTGTTTTTGAGCTGCTTCAGAGCCATCCTAATCTAGTACATGCTGACGTCCGGGATATCTTGGGTATAGTGTCGGGTCAATCTAGCTCTTGGGTAGTTTGCTATTGGGCCACAGAACTTCTAGATCTCCCCTAACAGCTCAGGTTTGGCGGATACGATCCTGCCGTCATCGGTCTTCAGTTTCGTAAGCTGGCTCTGCCCAATAGACAGATTCTTCTCTATCGCGACCTCAATGCGGTCTGTGTTAAAGCGGCGAAGGTCATTAAGGACGGATCTCTAAAGATCCGTCTATTGATCCGCTGGTACTTAAGCACATCGTCTGAAGACTGCAGGATAATCTCGCGCCTCTCCTCCATGAACTGTAAAGTAATGATCACAATATGATTCGCGACTATAACAAATAGTGTATGTATTTACATAATTATAACCATAATAATAATCATCAACACATCGCTCTAAGCTAGATTTGTTCTCTATAAGTTTGACTTCGGAAATCATGACATTATGGATTTTTTTTTTTATAATTATGTAAATTCATGTTTATTATGGTCTCGAATCATATTTTGATCACATACAACCTGGAACTGACCTGCAAATTGCAAAAAAACATAAGAAAATTAGATTTTCGCGAACGCATTCACCTTAGAACGCCATACTCATTCATGCTTTAAGATTTGCCAAGTTACTGCTGAGGTAATGTAGCCTCTAATAAGGTCGATTCAAAGGCCTGTCTGTGCAGTCCCACAAAATATATTTTATGTTATTTTGTTATGTGACATTTCCGTAATCTGATATTTATCAATATATTCTTCTATTACGTAGGGTGTTAAGAAATTCTGGAGATTAAACTTTATTTTTCACAGTTTTTCAAAATAATTGCCACCACAATTAATACACTTCTGCAGCCTTATAAACCAATGACTAAAAATGTCTTTCCATTTCTGTTCAGGAATTTCCGCACATTATATTGTCCCAGGCCGAAAGTAAAGCTTCTTCGTCCCGAAATCTTTGCGCTTTCAATTTACTTTTCACGAAAGGAAAGAGTCCAAAGTCACATGGCGCCAAGTCTGGGCTGTAAGGCGGATGTTCAAGAAGTTTTAAGTAAGCATCTCGCAAAAAATGGCATGTAACGTCAGCACGATGTGTCGGAGCATTATCATGATGAAGATACCAGGTGCAGAGTTGTGAATTTGGACGAAGCTTCTTGAACTCCTGAATAAGTTGAGGAAGGCAGACAGTGGTGTACCAAGCAGCGTTTACAGTCTTCTGCTCACGGAGAACTACTTGTTCATTAATGGGCATTGTTCATATTTTTTATTTGTTGTAACTGAAAAATCATTTCAAGGAATAGCGTTACTGATCATTACGGACTAATTCATCATGAAAAATAATCATATTTTATTGATATTTTCGATAAAATACGATTGAGCTTGTTTGCCCTTTAACTTGCGTTAGCTTCGGCCGTACAGTTTTGTATCGTTGCCTCAGAAAGTAAAAAAGTAAGTGGCAAGTATTGTCTACAATCTGTTAAGTGTCAATGTCAAAAATATAAACTATACATTTTTTAGATTTAGATTCGATTATGTATGACGTCTATTGACACTTTGACAGATGTGAGATGGATGATGTTGTGTTACTGATTAAAAATTTTAATTTACTAGCGAGGCAACGGCACAATCTTTTATGCCACTGATAACGCCATCTACCTATCTTAAAAATATAAAATATTTAAATATTAAAAAAAACTATTGAGCCAATCATCAAAATATTCAAATTAGTTTCTCAAAATGCTGTAAATTTTCAAAAAATAAAATAAAATCTAATGGTTAAAAATTTTAGGCAATCCCCATTCTCCGAATACCAACAAAAACAACGATACATTTTCTTTTTTATCGACTTAGATTTTTTAAAATTAAGTTTGTTCTCCTTCTATCACCCATATTTTATTTTGCTGCTTTGTGGGCACGTCCGCACGTCGTAATAATAAAGCCATGTTTCATTGCCCGTGACGATTGAAATGATGTCTTTAGATTTTCCGTTTTCAAACTTAGTAATCATTTTTTACACCATTTAACTCGCTGTTCCTTCTGTTCATCGGTAAGTTTATGTGGAATCCAAAGAGTACAAGCTTTCTATAGCCTAAATGATGGTGAATAATTGAATGTAACGCTGCTGAACCAATCTGCAGTAAGGACTTTATTTGCCGGTAGGTTATTCACCGGTCAGTTTCAATTAAATTTTTAACTGTGGAAATATTTTCTGGAGTGGGTCGTCTTCTAGGTTAAAACAGCCGCGCTCAAACTGTTTGTACCATCTCTACATGGTTGCACGAGAGGGACAGTCATCACCAAGTATAGGCTTAATTTCTTCTGAACAGTTTTCTGGACTTAATCCACGTAAAAAGTTAAAACGCAAAATTGCGCGATATTCAACAGTCGTCCACGAAGCCATTATAATGCACTTGTTCGAACACGATCTGCGGCAATACTGAATGCAATCAAATGACAACGGACACTAAGGGCCGCCATACACGGACTGCTTGAAGCAGTCAGGAAGGACTGCTTCAAGCTGCGACTGCATAGTGAACTACAGTCTTCTACGTACACACATACACGAAACCGCTCGAGCAGTTGCAACTGCTTCGGGCGGTCGTGCGGTCAAGCAGTCGCCAGGCATACACTGACTGCTCAAGCTGTCGACTGCTCTCGCGCAGTTACCTCCGCCCGCGCTCTTCATTCCACATCGCACGCACATCCCGCCCGCACGCTTCTTGCTTTGTTTCTTGAGCAAAATGGACGACGTAAATTGTGACGCGCTAATCAGTAGTGATTTGAATGACGAGTAGTTGGTATCAACTGCTCCAACAGTTATCATTGGCAGCTTCAAGCTGTTGCCTATGACTGCAAGAGCAGTCCGTGTATGTTGATCAATGGCTAACTGCTCGAGCAGTCCGTGTATGGCGGCCCTAACGTATACCATAACATAAACAATCAAACTACGTGCTCGTGTCGGTCATCCGCCGTATTATTAAGTATGTCAAGACTTTCAGAACACCCTACGTTTTTTTTATATAAAACTTACACAATCCTGTTTATGTAAGTAACAGTTGCTTTTACTTTGCAAAGGAGTCCAGGTTACAATTTTGTTTCTTTGTAAAGTACTTCTGAAGGAGCGTGTAGCAGAACTTCGTAACAAGTTTCCAGATCCTTTTTACACTGTCATTGGTAGATCGTTTCAGGAAACATCTCATTATTATTATTTCCTCTCAAAGGAAGTTATTTTACGTTGACCTTGTTAGAAAGTTCTGTAACTTTTGCATACCTTTATTTGCTCCCAATTTTTGATTAGCAGTTTAATTTTAAGGGAGTAGGCAGGTAATACTTCTGTTTTCCTGACTTACTTTTGAATTTGGTCAGACTCGAGGCATGTTGCATATTCTCAGAAACAGCCTTAGGTATTAAAACTGCCTTCATAATTGTGGAGGCTATCATGAGGCTCGTGGTGGTTCGTCATTGATGTTACACCACACGTCCGTCTCTATGAAATGTTGTACGTTAAGTCCAGCGCAACTGGGCAATCATCTAAGTAAAGGCTTATGGCTTATGGTTTTACCACAGCATAAGCTATTCTCATGTAGTACAGGCCGATACAGAAGAACGTATCATCTGACTGATATAAGTGACAGAAACTTTTTCTTGTACCATGAAAAGAGTTGTAAGATTTCATGTTTGAAAAAGTAGTAAAAGTTTGATATTTATACCACCAAAATAATAACCAACCAACCAGGAAACAACCAACCAACTAGTAGCCAACCAAGCAACCAACTATTAGCCAACCATCAAACAACCACCTAGTAGGTAACCAACAAACAACCAACTAGTAGCCAACCAACAACCAAAGAACTAGTAGCCAACCACGGCTAGATACAGAAATGAGGTAAATAAATATTATGCAATAACTGCTCATCGATTTATAACTGATCTAGCCAATAAACTGCACGCCTCATAAATTGAATCAATATTAATAATATGATCAAGGATATGATGCTGCGTAACCGTTAAATTACATTAACTCATACACAGTTAGGTACCTGTCCCACCGCCGGCGACTGAGGAGAAGCCAGTAGAGATAGCAAGTAAAAATCCCAAAATTATATTGTAGGCAGCTTCATGAAAGCATATCTATCACAGGTTACCGTGGTTTAGAGACAAACGCGATTTGTGTGTGTAAATGATAAATGATAAATGATTTTTATTTCTGTAAGTAGGTTTGTACAAACACTTTTACAAGTCAATCATGTTTTTTTTTTAAACTAGATGAGGTCGGCGTTTCCTATCTGACTACTCTGAGAAGAAAGTCCGAAACAAACTCAGAGGTCACAGTCTCTTATAAAGTCCAGACATAATCTTGGTCACTTCATGTGAAGACCATGTAGATTGGTGTCTGAAATGGTCTTTTGAGGAAAGAACCACACAGATTGAGAGGACCTGTCCAGTCAGTGCACGCATTTGTCAGTAATCGCGCAGCTCAACTCAGAACTTAAGGAGCTCAACGATTCGACGAACAATACCAAAGAAAGGACATTGGGGTAGGCCGCATAAATTACTCAAACTGCCAGACGATGATTAAAACTAACTGAGAGAAAAAAATAAAACAAACAAAAAAGCAATGACCTACATAGTCTTCACATTCACAATAAATTAAAATAATATAATGTAGAAGGCATATATATTATTCGGTACTCCCTTTCTTCTCCTAAAATTGTATGTCCGAAAATCATTATTCGTAACACGTTTGCTATAAACTTCAGTAACTATATTTTTCTTAATTATATTATCTTTACTTCCAAAACTATTCTGTCATAATATCGAATACTATAATAATTGAATCTCCTAGGATTCTTTAGGACTCCTTGAATTTAGACTTTATAACTTTTATTGAAGACGGTTGTGAGTCTTTTGTATATTATTGAATGTAATATTTATGACAAACTTTGGCATATTCTATTTAGGGATTTCAATTTTATGGCATGTATTTTATGCACTTGACATTAAGTTCGGGCAAGTTATCATTCGGACAAACGATGATTAGGTCAAATAAATAATTATGGCAGTTTATATTATGGATAAAAAAGTTAGGCATCACAATAGAGAACCATATTATTCAGTTATTGAATACCTGGACGATAATGCAAATTATCAGCATAATATGTGCATTAACAGTTAGAGGTAGTTAAATGCTGTGACTATATGCACTCTTTTACAAGAAAAACGGGCACCTAAGGAAATTTTCGTTCTAAGGTCGATTTGAGAAAATTAAATGAAATTTAATTGTTTGACGTAGTTCACTTATAATCGTGTAAATTAATACGCGTGAAGTAAAATCTGGCAATTTTTTTTTAATTTTCGATGATTTTTTTACAACCGATGTACACGGCCAAATAATAAGTGGTCGGCAATAAAGACAAGAAGATTTTTTTACTTTTTTTAATTAAATTAAGTTACAAATGTAAAAACCTAATAAAGAGTGTGACCTCTTCTTGCCAAAATCAGAGCTTGAATTCTTCTGGGCATGCTTTCCACGAAGTTTTTAATAACGTTTTGAGGAATACGTTCCCACTCTTCTGCAATGACTCTTTTTAGCTCCCTGATGTTTTGTGGAGCAGATTGCACTGATCTTACCCATCTCTTTAGAACATCCCAGACATGCTCAATTGGATTGAGGTCAGGATTTCGAGCTGGCCAATCTAAACGACGGATCCAAACTTCTTGCATGTACGCTTCGACGTCGCCAGAACGGTGCGGGCGAGCTTTGTCGTCCATAAAAATAGAATCTTCCGCAAGTGCAGTCAATGCAGGTTATGAATATGGAATTAGGACTTCCATTATGTACCGGTGTGCATTTAATGTTCCATTTTCTATGAAAACTAAATCTCACTTGACCGGTTTTTGTATTTTTTCTAAATAATAATATGTACTTTCTTTTCCCGATGTCACTTCGTGGACAACAGTGTGGGTTATACGTTTTTTCGACTCTCTCCCACCCCTACCTCCACGTCACCTACGCGCGCAATATGTATCTCTTACTTACACGGTATCTTTTCTACGTGTCTTGAGCGAGAAAATCGTTGATAGGTGGGACAGATGCCTTAATAAATAGCTTAAATCATGACGTTCATCAATTTGAAATGCAAATGCACTATTAACATAACAACGTATATAAAATTAAGCTACTTA
Organism: Dicycla oo; assembly: GCA_948252095.1. Taxonomy (NCBI): domain Eukaryota; kingdom Metazoa; phylum Arthropoda; class Insecta; order Lepidoptera; family Noctuidae; genus Dicycla; species Dicycla oo. The sequence goes on along the minus strand of OX411729.1, from coordinate 24,995,328 downwards.
TAACCGGTCAAGCCGAGTCAAGAGTTGAAAGGATTTAATTAAGCCTTCAAAACCAGTATCGATTAGTTTTTTTTTTTTTAATAATGTTGAAAATGTATATAGCAGAGTTAAATCATTGTATGTTAAAAAACCACAGAAGCCTTTGATGGCTTATATTAGGTTGGGGAAAAAGTCTTTTCGCATTATAGTATGTATGAACTTGTAATAAAATCTCTTTGGCTATACTATTTGTATCTGGCTGGTTTTGGTATCATTGAAAGTTTAAATTTTAAAGAACATAATTCCAAATTCAAATTAGGAAAATGTGTGATTTTCATTTGTTTTTCGTACCGTCAAGATGAGTGAATCTAATGAAGAAATTCGATACATTTTAAAATTTTACTACAAAAAAGGTAAAAATGTAACGCAAGCCGCGAAAAAAATTTGCGATGCTTATGGACCTTGTGTAGTGTCTGTGAGAGTAGCACAAATTTGGTTTAAGCGCTTTCAATCCGGAAATTTTGATGTCAAAGATGCACGTCGCTCTGGTCGCCCTATTACGGATAAAATGGGTGCCATTTTTGAAAAAGTGGAGCAAGATCGGCATATCAGTAGTTACGACGTAGCTGAAGAACTGGAAATTGACCACAAAACAGTTTTGGCGCATTTGAAAAAAACTGGGTACACAAAAAAGCTCGACATTTGGGTACCTCACGAGCAGCTCACTGAAAGAAACCTAATGAACCGTGTACTCATTTGTGATTCTTTATTACGACATAATGAAACCGAACCATTTTTGATGAAGCTGATAACTGGTGATGAAAAGTGGATCACGTATGACAAGAACGTGCGAAAAAGTTCGTGGTCAAAGGCCGGTCAGGCTTCACAGACTGTGGCGAAACCCGGGTTAACTCGCAACAAGGTGATGCGTGTGTGGTGGGATTGCAAGGGCATTATTCATTATGAGCTGTTACCACCAGGCAGGACCATCGATTCTGAACTCTACTGCGAACAACTGATGAGATTAAAGCAAGAAGTTGAGAGAAAGCGGCCGGAATTAATCAACAGAAGGGGTGTGGTTTTTCATCATGATAACGCTAGACCTCACACATCTTTAGCCACTCAGCAAAAATTAAGAGAGTTTGGCTGGGAGGTGTTAATACATCCGCCGTATAGTCCTGACCTTGCACCTTCAGATTTCCACCTGTTTCGGTCTCTTCAGAATTCTTTAGGCAGTGTCAGGTTAACATCACGAGAGGACTGCCAAAACCACTTGTCGCGGTATTTTGACCAGAAGTCCCAAAATTTCTATAGCAATGGGATCATGACCCTACCTACAAGATGGCAAAATGGTACCTACATACTTTAGTTAAATTTAAATAAACTATATTAAAAAATGTTTTGAATTTTCTTAAAAAATGCGAAGGAAATTTTTCCCCAACCTATTATATGGCTAGTGAGTTCGGAAAATATATATCTAATATGCTACTAGAAACAATTCTATGTGTTTTTAAGTTTTACTTTAAAAAAATCAAAATAGTCTTACTTATTATAGTTCGAAACATAATTTGATAACGCAGATTAGTGTATTTTATGAGTGGTGTTGAATGACTCATCTTTAACTCTTTTATCTGTTCTGTGCATCTTTTCGATAATTTACGATGTGTATAAAACTAGATAGTAATCTGATATTGAATGATAAGCATCTGAATTACCTAATCATGTTCATAATTCCATATCAATCTACCTAGACTTTTCCCAACTATATTGGGGTCGGCTTCCAGTCTAACGGGATGCAGCTGAATACCAGTAAAAACAATGAGCGACTGCCTATCTGACCTCCACAACCCAGTTACTGGGTTATACGATACCCCTTGGTAAGACTGGCTGTCAGACTTTCGGGCTTCTGACGACCCGTATATAATGACTGTCAAAGATCCACGAATGACAGCCGGGACCAACGGCTTAACGTGCTTTCCTAGGTAGGGAAGTGTCTCGCTATGTAAAGATTGTCACCTCGTGATCATCAACTCTTATGACTGTTATTACTTAGCCACGAGCTCCTCATTGTTCATAATTCTATATATCAGCAGCAATTGACAAAATTCCTAACACAATTAATTAATACTTATTTATAATATATCTTATTTAAACGCCGACTGATCGCTAATTAGGTCCGGATACATACTCGTATATTACTTGATACACATATTCCTTTACGAGCATTCAATTGAAACCGACAAGTATTATTGATATCGAAGGCAGCGGAAAGGATAGGTTCTTTTATTAGTCGAGTCTAGATATATGACTATTTTTATTTATGATTAATTTATCTTATCGTACTTCGATTCTATTACTTTTCTTAATATTTAGTTTCAGTATGTTTTTTATATGATTGGGTTGGCACACACAAGCAGGCATTGATATCTGCAATACCAGACCATCGTTGCTCAATCAATCTGCCTAGCCTTTTCCCAACTATGTTGGGGTCGGCTTCCAGTCTAATCGGATGCAGCTGAATACCAATATTTTACATGGAGCGACTGCCTATCTGACCTCCACAACACAGTTACTGGGTAATATGATACCCCTTGGTAAGACTGGTTGCCGGACTTTCGGGCTTCTGAAGACTGTTAAAGATCCACGAATGACAGCCGAGACCAACGACTTAACGTGCTTTCCGAGGCACGGAGGAGTCTCGGTATATAAAGATGATACCCATCCACGGACCAACCACTAACCTAATCGACCCGTGCGGCTTTTATTACTTATCCACGAGCTCTTTGCCAGACCATCGTTGCTATGAAATGTAAAACCTCACTACGACTAATAGGTACTACGAGTACCTTTCTGACTAGCAAAGTCATGATCATCGCAATTCTGCCGTCATAAGGAAAAAAGACGTAGGTATCTGACATTTTTTTTCGAAATACAGTTATTTACATATTCGGAATCAGCAAAAAAAGACGCATCTACCAGTTTTTTTTTTTTTTATATTGGCGTAAACTTAACGAAAACATAATAATTCTTACTATTAAAAGTCGCATCTGCCTTTGTACTTATAGTTTAAACAGGACAAAATATTTGTTTCTTCTTTTCAATATTTCTTTAAATACGTCGTTTTTCCTTTCGGCGGCAAAATATACTTACACCAATGGCACTGCTGCATGACGACTGTAACAACTTACAAATGATGTAAATATAGCTCAACGATTCGAAATACACGTCATTATTGTAACCCAGATAAATTGGGATAAGGGCAGGAGAATGACGATGATTGCAGCCTGTACACCTCTACCCGAATTGCGTAACACACTATCAATCGAAATCGGTTTCATTTTCACAGTTCAACAACATTCATTGCGTTATATACGTTGTTGAACAGACAACATTTCCGAACATATGAAGCAATGAATTAGCAATTTACTTCAAAATGAATCAGGTTCCGATCGATAGTGTGTTACGCAATTAAGGTGCTGTTGGTCCACCGCACCGGGAACGAGATATCAACGAGAAAAAACAGCTGGCGCAAAATTAATCACGCCATCGGATGATGTTATAATTCTTGCAAATGGCGTCGTACGCCAATCATATTTGACGTTTGTGAACCAGTCAGCTGAAGTATACAAACAGACAAGCAATACTTCGCAAGAGCGTGAAGGAAGCGTTTCCTGATCGCGTAATCTCCCATTTTGGGGATTTGGCATGGCCAGCAAGATCACCCGATTTAACCATCCCAGACTTCTTTCTTTGGGGTTACTTGAAATCTCGGGTTTATGCCAACAATCGCCAACAATCCTCAGACAATCGCAGCCCTTAAGGAGAATATTCCACAGGAATGCGAACATCTATCACTGAAAATCTTGCGGAGAGTCATGGATAATGCGATAAAACGGGTACACATGTGTATCAACACTGGCGGCAGCCAGTTGACAGATATCATCGTTTCCACATAACAGAAAAAAATGTAAAGGTCCAAATAAAGATTTGTGTCACTAAAAATCATTGTTTTTTATTTAGTAAAAAAGTTATTCAAAAACAAAATTGGATGATTAATTTTACGCCACCTTGTAGATGACGGCGCCGTACCAGAGACATTCATTTACTATGGCTGAATAATCTCGTTTCTCAATAAATGACTATCGACCAATAGAAATTGATTTATACGAGTATTCCCACCTAAATTATTATAGTAAAGCGATACTTTACGCCTGGACAGCTTTTAACCCTTTACAAAGCGCAAGTCCGATCCTGCATGGAGTATTGCAGCCACCTTTGGGATGGATCAGCTAAATACCAACTAGCTGCGCTTGACTCGGTGGAACGCTGAGCTAAGAGACTCATTGGCGACGTATAACTGGTGGATGCCAAGCTTCACAGCTTGGCTCATCGCCGCAAGGTTGCCTGCTTGTCGGTCTTCTACAGATTGTACTTCGGTGAGTGTGCCCAAGAACTCCACGACCTGATTCCACCGACCCCCTTCTAACATCGGACATCTAGACGCACTGCCAGTTATCATCCCTACCTGGTTGATATTCCACCAATTCGCACTAAGCGCTTCAAAATGTCTTTTATAATGCGCACTGCAAAAGAGTGGAACTCACTACCTTCGTCTGTGTTTCCGAGCGCATACAACCGTAATCTCTTCAAAGTAAGAGTGAAAAGGCTTCTTCTGGGTAAGCTCTCTCCAACGTCGACTTTGTCTCTGTCACCTCTGACCTAGACTAGAGTCAAGAGCAAACCCATCTCAAATAAAAAAATATAGATTGACGCACTAATTTCGTTACTCCCTTATGGGACCAGTCACATTTAAGAGGATTGTGAAGTGCCGATACGCGGCGTGAGTCTTCGAGGCAATTACCTACATTTCATACAATTATTTGCATAAACATTGTTTCGGGCGAAAACGTTTTCACCCCCCTAAACCTTTACGAAATGAAACAATTTCGGTCTCATTACATTCAGTACACCTTAGTCTAGGTCTGTACGTTTTTCTTTTTTAGTAATTCAATTTAATTTCATTTAATTAAAAAAAAAAAACGATCGAGTAAGTTTTTATGCCAAAAATATAGATATTTAGATGCTAATTAATAACTTATATCGTATGCAATATTTCTTAATAATAAAAACAAACAGACCTAGTTTTTCATTATACCTACAACATTTCTAATAATTATGAAAATTAGACTATGTTTACGGGGAGAAAAACGTTATCGCTTTTTGTATGAAAATTTACAACTTCATCAATCTGCCTAGCCTTTTCCCAACTATGTTGGGGTCGGCTTCCAGTCTAACCGGATGCAGCTGAATACCAGTATTTTACATGGAGCGACTGCCTATCTGACCTCCACAACCCAGTTATTGGGTAATATGATACCCCTTGGTAAGACTGGTTGTCAGACTTTCGGGCTTCTCCACGAATGACAGCCGGGACCAACGGCTTAACGTGCTTTCCGAGGCACGGAGGAGTCTCGGTATGAAAAGATGGTCACCCATCCACAGACCAACCCCGGCAAGCGTAGCTTAACCTGATGGATCGACCCGAGCGGCTGTTATTACTTAGCCACGAGCTCCTCGATACAAAATTTACAACTTCATAATCCTCTTAATTCAACAAAGTTCGATTTTTCCAAAATAAACGATGGAACCTTTGAAAGTTGTCGTATAGTACAGTAAGTATATCACAGGCTATCATTGAGTGCCGCCAGTTTAGTGATAGTTCGTTCTGATCCGATACAAGAAGAAGAAGCTTGGCCACAAATATCGAAATGTAGACCAGTTGTTGGTCATAAAATAACGTTTATTTTTCACCCAAGAAACTTGCACACAACTCCTGGCGCACAGAACTAATCTAGTCGTCTTTATGACCATTTTCCTTTACGTAAACTTTGTGTCGTTATGGTCAACGTCCTGTACATACACGTAAACGATACCCCTGGCACCCACTAAACCCTTTACCACGGAGTACGTCATGTTATTAGCCCCAGGTTGGCTATCTCTGCTACTAAAGGAAACTTCTAAAAGGTTCCTCAAAGTACAGTCTCATGTACGTGCTTACATAACGCGAAAGCTCCAGGTAGCCCGCGAAATTCAAATTTTCTTACGTTTTTTTTTTTTTGGCAATTTGCAGGTGCTACACAGTTTTTTTTTTTTTATTCTGGTATAGTAATTTTATTCTAGATACATTTTCTCCACATATAATTAGTTATCATATATCATCATATATATAATTAATTATCACACGAGTGTTTTAATACCTAGTTATGTGCAGTTTCATACACTACTTTATCTCCACTCATGTAATAGGTAGTTACTATTCAAACAAAAAAAAACAAAGTTAGCAAAAGGTAAACAAACACTATAATGGCTTTGAAACCATAGGAACGTGGATTACGTTACTATCAACCGCGCATGCGCCCTAGCGCGGTCCCATATACTCGTACAATGATGAAAATCGAATTGAAAACTCCTTGGTCGATACGAAGTGTACTTTCATAGAAAAAAAGTTATTTTATCAAATAACTTTAGCATTATGTTGTAAAGAAATCTGTATCATAATAAAACTTTTTAATTTTGTTTAAGTTGTACATGCATAAAGTCAGCCATTATGGTACTATTTTTGAATTAATAATCAGAACGTTATTTGATTCTAAGAGCTGCAATACTTATTACTTTGAGAAGAACTTCGTCACGACACGACACCGCGAAATTATAAACCGTTGTGCTTCTACTATTGAACGATATGTCAATGATTTAATCTAAGCTCTATAACACATTTGCGCGTCATTAAGTAACTATCTATTCATCTATAATTGTATCAGGATCTAAATGTATTAATTACACTTCTTGATATTATTACAAGCGAATTGCTAATATCCTGTCAACAATAAACATTAATAATATAATGTAATCTAATTTAAGATACCAATCTAGAAAGCCTCAGGCCCGTCATAAAAATGTAGTTTATTCATGGAGCCCTGGAGGCCTAGGTCGGAAGTGACAAATACATGAACATGTCACAGTCTCATTTCTCTACCAAGGTCAGTTTCTATGTAGTCTGAAATAACCGTCACTAAATAGATAGGTACAGTAGTGCTATTCTGTAATAATTTAGGTGAAGTGGGTTTGAAGTGAGCTGTCAATCCCTAGCGTCCGGTGGGATGACCGCCAAAGGTAAGAATGTAGTTGTTGGAAAAACTTCTTCAGCCCCAGGAGCACCTGCCGTACTCCTGGGGCTGAATATGTTGATTTTGAGATGTTGGACGTGACCTGAGTGGCCTCTAAAAGCAATCAATCGATTGTGGACCCAAGGAAATAGCGGATTATTGCCCCATCTGAGGACCTAAAGAACGCCACTGATGCCGCGATTGGCATGGCCACTTACTGGGCCCAACTCATTTAAGATACTATTATTTACAATATTTTTACCTTTGTCGTCGGCTTCAAAAGAAGATGAAGAAGATGGGATGGAAGTTCACTGCAAGCTCACTTTACCTAAATTTTCACAGTTAATTTTTTATAGAATAGACCGACAGAAGGTCTGCTCCATAATATACAATGAGCGAAAACGCACGCACACATAGACACGATTCACGCACAGCGAGTGCAAGCACACTCGCGACTGGCATTTGTTTGAGATCGCCGCCGCGCCCGCGCGGTACGTACGCATCTATGACGTGTGTGCGCCTTTTTACGCTCTGTGTATGGAGCGGACCTTCTGTATTCTTCTGTGTACAATCGTGACGGCCTGCCTCAACGACCATATAGCCTTGTCGTTGGCCTGCCCAGACGTGGTATGGCTCAGCAAAACTTGTAGCTAATCTATCAATCAAGTCAATGTCAATGTCAAAAGTGAAATATGTCTGGCTGTTTGTGGTTTGACATTCGTCTAATGCCATTGGCTAATTATGCTGTTATTGTAGTTATAATTATAAATTATAAGTTCATATGTTGACTGCCACGTTGACCTAGTGGTGTGAATTCTACGAGTGTTTCTGAGTCATCAATCCCTAGCTTTATACTTTCAGAGCAGCCGATCTATTCGGTAACCGTGAAAACTTTTTTTTTTTGTTTGAGATGGGTTTGCTCTTGACTCCAGTCTAGGTCAGAGGTGACAGAGACAAAGTCTACGATGGAGTGAGCTTACCGAGAAGAAGCCTGTTTAATCTCACTTTGAAGAGATTTGGGTTGTATGCGTTCGGAAACACAGATGCAGGTAGTGATATCCACTCTTTTGCCGTGCGCATTATGAAGGATTTTTGGAAGCCGCTTCTCCTACGCCCTTCCTTTTGATGTGCCTTGCAGGTCGCATCTACAGGACCTAAACGCAATTAAACGCATGTTTTATAATGCCTAAAAGTATATGATCTACTGCTGTAAACAAAATCATAAAAATATGTGATATTCTTCAGGATATATGCTAGTTAGATAGTGTGTTGAAAACATAATACAACTAATTTGATACGATAGAAAAAAATCACAAAGATACCTCTAAAAATGTCTTCTAACGATTAAAAACTATACAATTTTTGTCAGATTATTCTACAAGCAACCTATTTTTTTTTTTGGATGGGAAATCATCAAATAACTTCTCCCGCTCTGGGTGGAGCGGGAGGGCGTGTCAGACTTCCACTGACTAAAACCCACCCGTGTTCCTTCAGTTGCCTGTGCCAGGGCCACGGTAACCGAGGAGGCGAAACGCCGGGGCGTAACTCCGCTGCCGCGAGAAATCACGGTATAGCGGACAGAGCTCCGGCGGGATCTCATGGCGACATGGAGAGTGCGACTGTCGCAGCCCAGCGCTGGGCACGCCACAATTGCGGCGATAAGTCCCCTCTTTGAGGAGTGGTTAGAGAGGCGCCACGGCGTCCTCACCTTCCACCTGACGCAGGTCCTCACCGGACACGGTTGTTTCGGGAGGTTCCTGTTTCGCAAAAGGCGGGAGGAAACGCCCCGGTGTCACCATTGTGTGGATCGCCCAGAGGACACGGTGGAGCATACAGTGGAGGTCTGCCCGGCTTGGGCAGAGCACCGCCGTGTTCTCACGGAGGCGATCGGCGGCGGCGATCTCTCGCGTCCGAGCCTAGTCCAGGCCATGGTGCGGAGCGAGAGTGCATGGGAGGCCGTCACCTCCTTCTGCGAAGCGGTAATGCTCGCGAAGGAGGAGGCGGAACGCGTGAGGGAGAGGCAGCCTCACGCCCTCAGTCGCCGCAGGAGACGCCCTGGGCGGCGGGAATCGATAGCCGATTCCCGGCCACCGTAGGCGCGGGCTTGCGGACGGTGAGTAGTGGGTAGCTCGCCGTCCGGTAAGGACCAGGTCCGGGTCGACGGCGCGTTGTGTTCCACGCGCGCCTCAAAGAGATGTCAGCAAAAGATGGGGTCCAATAGGGCCAATGCCGCTGGGGTCGCGGGTTGTTTGAAAAAGATACCGTGGCCCTGGCATAGGCAACTGAAGGAACACGGGTGGGTTTTAGTCAGTAAAAGTCTGACACGCCCTTCCGCTCCACCCAGAGCGGGAGAAGTTATTTGATGATTTCCCAGCCACAAAAAAAAAAGGGCCACGGTAACTCTTTCGAACAACCCGCAACCCTGGCGGGCATCGGCCCTAGCGGCTTTAGCTAGTGCTGACATCTCTTTGATTCTACAAGCAACCTAATAACGTAATAGTGTTTTAATTTTTTAGTCCAATCAATAGACAGTTTGTAAATAGATAATTGCTTCATATTTTGCAATAAATTACCAGTGTTTTGTCTTCGCACTTCTCTATCTTTTGTATGCAGTCCGACAGTGACCGCGCTTTAGCTCCTGTAGTCCCCTTTTCTTTTCTTTTTTTTTTTATTTTAGCGATATTTATTTTAGAAGTATGTATAATATTTACGAAATTGCCAAGTTTGTGAAGTCCAATCTTGAACTATTTGAACGGAAAGATAACACAAATAAAAGGAAAATTACACATTTAGATTTTGAAATGCCTGTTCCAAAGCTAGAACTTTTTCGGCGTAGCTGCGTTTACATGGCTCCCCTAATTTACAATGCTTTGCCTAGGTCAATTACTCAACTACCCTTCAATAAAAATGTGTTGCGTTGCGGAAGTGGTTGTTACAAGAATGTTTTTATTCATTAGATTCACTCATCTTGACGGTACGAAAAACAAATGAAAATCACACATTTTCCTAATTTGAATTTGGAATTATGTTCTTTAAAATTTAAACTTTCAATGATACTAAAACCAGCCAGTTACAAATAGTATAGACAAAGAGATTTTATTACAAGTTGATACATACTATAATGCGAAAAGACTTTTTCCCCAACCTAATATGTATAAGTATACACAGTCTGGCCATAAATACTGTTATAATTAAAAATAAGAAATCTCTAAATAAGGAATCTGTCATTTTTATACGATTGTTCATTGAGTTTTCTAATTTTGGCGCCAATACATTGTACAATATTTTGCGATATTAAAATGGAGTGGGGTGATAAAGAGAACCGAATCGCTGTGATTGCATTACACAAAGTTGGTATGGAGCCAAATGCTATTTTTAAAACTCTCCATACGCTTGGTAATAGGCAAATGTTTGTGTACCGGGCTATTAATAGGCACAATGAGACCTCCTCTATTTGTGACAGAAAAAGATCTGGCCGTCCACGTAGTGTTCGTACGAAAAAGGTGGTCAAAGCAGTAAGGGAAAGAATTCGAAGAAATCCTGTCCGAAAGCAAAAGATTTTATCTCGGGAGATGAATATAGCACCCACAACCATGTCGCGTATTTTAAAAGATGACTTAGAACTTGCAGCCTATAAGAGACGCACTGGTCCATTTTAAATGATAATTTAAAAAAGAATAGGGTGGTATTATCGAAACTACTACTGAAGCGGTACGCAAAGGGAGGTCACAGAAAAATTTTGTTTACGGATGAGAAAATCTTTACAATTGAGCAACATTTTAACAAACAAAATGACCGTATTTATGCTCAAAGCTCTAAGGAAGCTTCCCAATTAGTCGACAGAGTGCAACGTGGGCATTATCCGACTTCAGTGACGGTTTGGTGGGGTGTTAGCTATGAAGGAGTGACTGAGCTATATCTTTGTGAAAAAGGTATCAAAACACCGGCACAAGTGTATCAAGATACCATTCTTGAGAAGGTAGTTAAGCCCCTTAACAACACCATGTTCAATGACCAAGTATGGTCCTTCCAACAAGACTCGGCGCCGGGTCATAAAGCTCAGTCCACGCAGTCTTGGTTGGAAGTGAACGTTTCTGACTTCATCAGAGCTGAAGACTGGCCGTCGTCTAGTCCCGATCTTAATCCGCTGGATTATGATTTATGGTCAGTTTTAGAGAGTACGGCTTGCTCTAAACGCCATGATAATTTGGAGTCCCTAAAACAATCCAGTAGTGGCAATGAAGAATTTTCCCATGGAAAGAGTGCGTGCTTCTATTGATAACTGGCCTCAAAGTTTAAAGGACTGTATGAGACCACTACGAATAAGCTATTTATATTTTAAATTGTTTTATATGTATGTATTAAACTAACACACTGTAAAAGTAATAAATATTATTTGCAATAAAAAAATTTTTTTTCTTCGTGACAATATTTATGGCAAGACTAGGTTTATTATATGTTTTATTTATAAGTGATTTTTTATATTTTACGTATTTTATTAGCTTTTCCGTTCTTACACACGGTGTCTACATCTCTTTTTATCCTCTGTCGCGGGTATGCTGGAAGAGATTTCTTTAGAAATAAGTTCACCTCTGTACGTATTTTTCTGTTCCTTTCTTCTTGTCTGTTTATTTGTGTGTACGTAAATAATTACATAAATAAAATAAATACAATGATGAATGATGAATTTTAGAAGAAGGCAGATAGATAGATTTATTTATTTGCATAGAATGTAGGTAATTAATACAATAGGGATGAAGACTAAAAATGATTTTTTGTCCGTCATGTAGATTATTAAAATATATTGGACACGTATTTTTTTCTGTTTCTACGTAATCAAAAGATTACGGCGATACATTGAGTTCAAATGTGGCATGACGTCACGTCTTTGTAGATTTTATACGTAGAAGTGACGTAGCAAGCCCCCACTCCCGAACTTTAATGCGAGTTATATAAGTCATTTTTAGGGTTCCGTAGTCAACTAGGAACCCTTATAGTTTCGCCATGTCTGTCTGTCCGTCCGTCTGTCCGTCCTCGCTTAATCTCTGTGACCGTTAGCACTAGAAAGCTGAAATTTGGTACCAATATAATATGTATATCAATCACGCCGACAAAGTGGTAAAATAAAAATTGGAAAAAAATGTTTTATTAGGGTAGCCCCCCTATATGTAAAGTGGGAAGTGATTCTTTTTTAATTTCAACCCTAACGTGTGATATCGCACCTTGATAACAAAAGTGGTATTATCAAAACTATGTTTTCTAAATAACTCCATAATTTATTGGCATATTTTCAGTATATACAAAACATGAAGTAAGAAAGTCAAATTGTAGTCTTTTATTTCAGTTATTTGCTAAGATATTGACCAAAATGCTGCGTCAAAAAAGCTTTAAATGGGCATCTGAAAAATTTTAATTTTTGTATAACGCCACTTTTGTTTTCAAGGTGCGACATGTTGTTGCAAAGGTATTTAAAAATGAATAGGGGTTTACTAAAACCATTTTTTGATAATGTTAATAATTTCGGAAATAATCGCTCCAAAAGTAAAAAACAATGTGTCCCCCCCCCTCTAACCTTTGAACCATAAGTTTAGAAAATATGAAAAATTCTGAAAAGTAGAACTTTATAAGGACTTTCTAGGAAAATCATTTTGAACTTGATGGAAACAACAGTTTTTGTACAAAAAAGACAAAAAGTTGTACAAAATAATTTTTGGACTAAGTTTGTAGTATAATCGTATATGCAAGCATTTTTTTTAACTTCGTTTAAATATTTTATTATCCTGAACGTATCTTTTTTCAAACCAAAAAGAATTATTAAAATCGGTTCTCGCAGTCCAAAATTACCACCGAAAACTTCTGGCACGTCTATGTATTAATTAGTAACCCAATTCCCCGAGAGATGGCGCTGTAGGTACTTATTACATTGGGTCGGGTATTATCGAATTGTTCGGTTGGTCTCTCCTTGGCATTGGCGGTATCTTATAACTACATAAAACTTCTATCAGGAACATGCTAAGGCAATTTAGAACAAAACTAAAATTCATTTTTTTAACGCCATCAAAATGTTAAGGTAAAAACCAGTTCATAAATGGTTCATAAATGCAATGTTGCACGCTCCGTGTTCGCGCACGTACCCACTACCGGGAGCAGTTGCAGGAGCGCGGAGCGCTGCTGGAGCGCGAACATAATGGATACCCACCTTTAAACTCATAAGAGTGGGAACACTTATTGTGACGGACGGGAAACTACGGAACCCTACACTGAGCGTGGCCCGACACGCTCTTGGCCGGTTTTTTTATTAATATGATAAAGCAAAAAATACGTATCTAATATTTTTTTATTATCTAACTGACGGACTAAATAGAATTTCTTTATTTTTACCCAGGCATCACCCCTATTAGGTGTTACAGTATTTAAGAATCCTTATACATTCTGCCTCATGGCATGCAAAAATGTTATTAACTTTTACTGCAATTATTCTATTTACTTAAAGCTATTTAATGACTTAATATATGAACATTGTAAATTAAATAGTCTTGTCATTTAAAAAATCTGATACAGAGTAATAGCATTTTTGAACTAGTATTTTTTTAAGGTACTTTTTAAATCTTCTTAAAGGCTGCTCTTTAATCATTTTCGGTACATGGTTATAAATAAGAGGGGCCACGCACATAACACTCTTTCTCAATAATGCAATTATATATCCTATGCATAACTTGTCTTCATATTAAGTTCTTAAAGTTGTAGTCTAATACATCACACGGTCTCCACTCAAGAACACGTCTACCCCAACGGTCATCGGTTCTACGGCTAATATGGCCGGCCCATCGCCACTTCATGTTAGGTACTTATTCTGTGAGCTATGTCGACAAGTTTGCTTCTCTGCCGGATCACCTCGTTGCGGATTTCATCCGTCAGAGAGACTCCAAGCGTAGCCCTTTCCATAGCTCGCTGAGCGACCTTGTATTTATGGACCAGCCGTAACGTGAGCGAACACTTTCCGGCTCCGTAAGTCATAACAGGCAGGACACATAGTATTTATGTGTCATGTATTGCGTAAATCTATCGTTGGAGATCCTTTTTAGGGTTCTGAACCAAAATGGTAAAAAGGAACCCTTATGGTGCGACTCAGTCTGTCTGTCTGTCACAGCTGGATATTTCAAGAACTTTAGTAGTTCTATCAACTTGAATTTTGAATTAGTTTTAGATGACGTTTGCCCAACTATTTTACAAATAAGAAAGAAATAAAAATACAGATTTTTTTTTTTTGCAACAGGCACTGGAGGGGGGTCTTAAAAATTCGAAGTGAGACTACTAGAACATGTGGGGTATCATATGAAAGAGCGCTATTTGCACATTCTCAACCGCATAGTTTATGACTTTGATGAAAAACGTAAAAAAAATACGCCCTTATGTCCGAAGTTTGCATAGAGAAAAACTTAAAATTATTCTATGTGATAGAAGTTTATGTAAAGATTACAGGAAAAATAAAACGAAGTCTCTAAGTAGCACGCTTTGTTTTAATATGTGATGGTACGGAACTCTCGGTGAGCGAGTCCGACTCGCTTTTGACGATTTGTTTTTTTCCTTGGGGAAATCTTGATGGATACCCTTCGTCTGGGGAGAACGGAGGGTTATGTTGGACTCCTACCGACTAAAACCCCACTGTTCCTGCTAGTACCATAAGATACAGGGCCCGGGAGATTCGCCGCACCCCTCATTGGAGGTCCTCCTAAATTATTAAATAAATAGTACATACCTACACCCATTCAAGTTTCGTCAGTTATACGTTCCATGTTGCAGAAGGCAATACAGCATAAAGTTGCATAAGATATAAAGATTCCACTATGGGATATAATATAACTTATATTACATCTCGAGATATAGATTCATATCGCTCACCGTACTTTTAAATGGAACCATTTCCACAGAGATGTACTATTACATCTCAAACTATAAATATTTTTTCGACCGACCGAGCGATACTTTCATAATTATTGTCCGTATGCTCATTCGCAAACCTATTGTATTAGGTCATTTCATTCAAACTTGCGCGTACTTTTTTCGTTCCTGTCGCGACATGTTCAGTGGATAGTTCAAGTTTATGCTTGATTATTATTTAGTGTTCTCTAGTGCATCTAGCAGTCAACACGTTTTTCGATATGTTTAAAAATGAATCGAAACGACCTAATAAATTCAATTAGTGAGATTGACCAACGGAATTTCATTTAGTTTGAAGTTTTTTTGGGAAAATGTGCAACCGATATTCATAAAGATCTTATGAAAGCAATAGGCGGTGCTGTGTACTCTCTGCGAACGGGGCAGTTTAGGGTGAAATCTTTTCACAGTGGCAGAATTTCTACGGAAGAGGACCGAGGTGGGTCTGACAATCGGGCTCCTGAATATGAAGAGCGCGTCGCTGCCGTGCAAGACAAACTGAGCGAAAGGAGAGATTGGACTGCCGCCGACCTTTCCCATGAACTTCAGATACCAGAAGAGAGCGCATACCGTATATTGACAAAAACATTGAATATGCACAAGATGCTTTGGCAAGTGGATACCCCACGTTCCCACATAAAAAAATATCGAGGCGCGATGTAATGCAGCTTCTCAAAGCCTACTACTGCTAAGATAACAACCTATCAACCTACGCGGGACATTGGCGGTAGATGAAAGTTGGATGTACCTGTACCGAGCCCCTGAACGTGATAAGTGTCGATTTTGGGTTTAGGTTGGAGAAGAGCCCCCTCAAGTACCACATCAACAAAAAGCTGAACATAGGCGTATGCTGATAGTAGCCATGGATTATAATGGTATTGGCTTTTGGCACTTGTATGTAGTGACAGCAGAGCGGTATATCAGTTTCCTGGAAGGTGTGGTAAAAGAGTTTAGGGAAGAAAATAAAATAAAAAATGTTGTATGATAATGCCAGACCCCACAAGGCTCGTATTGTTTCGGAGTTTTTCTTGGCCAACCACATACTGACATGGAACCAACCCCCTTATTCTCCTGATCTGATGCCTCTGGATTATAATAATAATAATAATAATAATAATATTCCACAACTATCACACAACGCCGTCTAGCCTCAAGCTAAGCAGAGCTTGTGTTATGAGTACTAGACAACTGATAAACATACTTATATATTTCTAAATACATACATATATAGATAAATTACACCCAGACACAGAACAAATGATCATGCTCATCACACAAACATTTGACCTGGGTGGGAATCGAACCCACGACCTCCGGCATAGCAGTCAGGGCCACTAACCACTAGACCAACAGGCCAGTCAGTTTTTATGGTTGTTTTCATTATTTAAAACGAGCATTGTGCAGCCGTCACTTCGGTGAGTGGTTAAACCTGTACGGGGCATTGGAGGTAGAAATCCAAGAGGGTAACCAAAAAGACAAATTCCAAGGTGTGTATAAACTAGAAGAGAGATGGGCTGCTGTCATTGAAAAGCATGGACTGTATTTATAGTTATTAATGTTATATTGTTTTATTTTAATTATATTTAAAAATAAAACTTGAATAAATAATTGCGCAAGCTTAAATGAAATGACCTAATATGTGTTTGTACTGTCGAGGCTACCTAGCAAAACAATACTTATCCATTTATGTTGTTTGAAGATCGATTTTGTTTGTGATCGACGCGTGCGGCATGATCCAATGACGAACGCAAACTGGCGAAAGATATATATCTCACAGTGTGAAGGCCAATCGCGGGATATAATATATATCTCGGTGTGAAAAGTGAAAAGCGGGCTTAAACCTCCTAAACTACGGGGAATTGCGTAAAACACTATCAATCGAAATCGGTTTCATTTTGACAGTTCAACAACATTCATTGCGTTATTTACGTTGTCGAGCAGACAAATTTTTCGAATATAGGAAGCAATTTGCTTCAAAATGATTCAGATTCCGATTGACAGTGTGTTACGAAATTAGGATGCCGGTTAGTATCACCCGGTAAATGTAGCTGCTTGGTCTCTTTCAAAATCTTCTTTGTATAGGTTTTCCGGTATTTTTTTTTTTATTTATTTTTTTTTATTTAATATGGGTTTGCTCTTGACTCTAGTCTAGGTCGGAGGCGACAGAGTATCACATCATTACCTGTCTAGCCTTTTCACTACTATGTTGAGGTCGGCTTCCAGTCTAACCGGATGCAACTGAATACGAGTATTTTACATGGGGCGACCGCCTATCTGACCTTCACAATCCAGTTACTGGGTAATACAATACCCCTTGGTAAGACTGGTTGTCAGACTTACGGGCTTCTGACTACCCGTAGCTACTGTCAAAGATCCACGAATGACAGCCGGGGTCCGAGATACGGAGGGGTCTTGGCATCTGAAAATGATCATTCATCCATGGGCCAACCACGACAAGCGTAGCTTAACCTGATCGATCGACCCGTGCGGTTGATATTATTAGCCACGAGCCTATCCTAAAGTATTGATAATTATTTTATGGTATTACGAACATAATATATGAGGTCTATCTATTCGTACACGAAATCCTCTATTACCAAAATTATACAGGGTGTAATTTGAATAGCCGTTATCCTCTTAAGGGGTCATTGTACTCATCATTATGAACACTATAGGACCAACACTCAAATCGAAAAAAAAATCAGCTGTTCTATACATTTTGACGAGTTATGTGAATATAATTGTATATCATGATTTTTTTTTCGTGATTTCAGGTTTGGCCCCTGTACAATGACCCCTTAAGAGATTTCATATGCGAATAGATAGACCTTATATTAGAATTATGAAATTGGTCTTTTCCTAAAGTTGCAATTATTGTAATTTTAAACACGAGAAAAACGCTTTTGAATTTAGCGCAACTGTTAGGTACAATATTTATTAAATAACTGTACGTTCCTACTTACACCAATCCGTATACCCAGTAGAAATTGATAGCAAATAGCGAAACCCAACATTTCATCTGTGTGTTGCGGCTAGTCTAATAATATCAGTTTCATTTCATTTCCCATTACCAGAAAAATGATGACGCCCGAAATTGATATTATTTTCCAGCTGAGATACTCTTACATGTTGTTGGGATCCTGTTATGCATGGCCCATGTTATTATTATTTACGTAATTCTATGTACAGGGTGTCCGGTAAAGAAACCTTGATATAGCATATAATGCCCAAAAAAAAATACAATATATATACACATATATAATAGTACCTAAACCTAAGATACGATTTAAAAAAAAAATGTGCAATTTCTAGTGACACTATTTACTGCAGCCTCCTGTCAGCATAGTCACCGTTACATTATTATAACAAGAATTATCTGATGGAATTCATTCATTTTTTGACCGACTTCAAAAAAGGAGGAGGTTCTCAGTTTGTTGGTATATTTTTTTTTATGTATGTTCCCCGATTACTCGAAGACGGCTGAACCGATTTGAAAGGGTATACTTTCTAGTTGGTCTCATTGTCATCAGGTCAGGATCCCACTAAAAAGTGAAAAATAAAAACTTTTTCCAAAAGAATCAACCGACTTCCAAAAAAACCCACACAGTGAAAAATAACTTTAATTTCGGAAGTCGGTGGCAATAAAAGTAAAATACAGATCCAAAGACACCGACTTCCGAAATTAAAGTTAGTTATCACTGTGTGGGTTTTTTTGGAAGTCGGTTGATTTTTTTGGTAAATGTTTTTATTTTGAACCTCAAATAATACCTATTTTGGGGTAACAAAAATCCTAAATAGCCCTGCAACCAAAATAAGCGCTCGCTCGGCTCGCGCGTGTATGGTAACCTAACCCGTTTGGTCGGGATACCCTAGCTAAGTTACTGCTGTGATAAAAGGCCAGAAAGTTAAAAAGAGGCACATTTATTAAAACGTGTGCAGCCCAAAAATTTTTTTAGAGGTACATTATTTAAAAAATCGTACATCATTAGAAGTTCAATAAGTTTTTAGAGGATCAGTTAAATATTTCTTCTGAGAAACTCCTGATGGAAATACTATAATAATAATAATAATAATATCCTGGGACATTTTCACACACGGTCATCTGGTCCCAAACTAAGCAGAGCTTGTACTATGGAAACCAAATAACTGATATACTACATATACTACTTTTTTTTTTTGTAAATACATACTTATATAGATAATTACACCCAGACTCAGGACAAACAGACATGTTCATGCACACAAATGTTTGTCCTGGATGGGAATCGAACCCACGACCAGCGACATGATAGGCGGTATCTTAACCAACCACGCCAACTGGCCTGTCAATACTATCTATATCCCAGGCCGTGATGATCAGCAAACGCTGCAAACATACGACCAGCGTCTTAAAAACATCAAACATTTTCATTTAAACTCTTCAAGGTCGGAACTAATGGCGAAACAATCAAAATATCTTTCTCCATCCTTACTACCTTCAAATACCACACACTTTTTCACTACATTACCATGCGTAACATTTTTTCCTTCCTAATTGAACTTATTTATTTTAATGATAGTAGAAACAAAAACTTCAGGAAGTAAGTAGGCCTCGTGAAAGTTCGTTACATTGTGGCGTGGCCTTCAAATAGTAGGAACATGACTTGATTGTTGCTACTGCTCATAGATACTGTGGTTCATTAGTTTTAATCTCGTACGGAGTGATATTGTTCTAAAGACATTAAAGTAAAATTATGAGATTGAGCTTTCAGAACCAAAAAAGGTAGTAAATATATTCTTGTATTATAAAAATAAAATAGAAAAGCTATTAAGAATACAGGCTGTAATTTTAATCACCATTATCCTCTTAAGGAGCTCGTGGCTAAGTAATAACAGCCGCACGGGTCGATCCATCAGGTTAAGCTACGCTTGCCGGGGTTGATCTGTGGATGGGTGACCATCTTTACATACCGAGACTCCTCCGTGCCTCGGAAAGCACGTTAAGCCGCTGGTCCCGGCTGTCATTCATGGATCTTTGACAGTCGTTACGGGTCGTCAGAAGCCCAAAAGTCTGACAACCAGTCTTACCAAGGGGTATCGTATTACCCAGTAACTGGGTTGTGGAGATCAGTTAGGCAGTCGCTCCATGTAAAATACTGGTATTCAGCTGCATCCGGTTAGACTGGAAGCAGAACCTGAGGTACTGAAATACCGTACCAGACCCCAACATAGTTGGGAAAAGGCTAGGCAGATGATGATCCTCTTAAGGGGTCATTGTATTCATCATTATGAACAACTTTTACTATGAGACCAACACTGAAATCGCGAAAAAATCTGCTGTTACCTGTATTTTGACGAGTTATGTGAACATAAACGTTCCCTACGTTTATGTTCACATAACTCGTGCTGCCGTTTTGTTTTTCACGATAATAAGTTTGGTCCCATAGTAAAAGTTGTTTATAATGAAGAGTACAATGACCCCTTAAATAAAAATCATATATTTCAGTCCATTTGGGTTAGTATACAAACAACTTATAAACTAATGTTAGTACTTAAATCTACCAGAAGATAATTACAAAAATATATTATTACATATTACATTGCACTCAGTGGCGTATAGGCGTATCCAATGTTGGAGTATGGGGCTATCCCACCTGTCCGCTATAACCCTCAGAATGTTGTTTGGGCTGGCGCGAATCCGGTGCGTGATGGATGCGCAGCGCTTACTAGGGGAAACGTCAGGGTAGCCCACGTAATTCAAATTTTCTTACGTTTTGTTCAATTTACAGGTCGGTATTATATTTTACATTGATCAAATTATAATTTGCGGTCGTAACAAGTGTCTATTTACATAATTAGAATCATTAAAGTGATCAATACAACCCTTTAGGACCAGGTCATCCCAAAAATGACTATTTTATGAAATTTTGACATTTTAGGATTATACTAACTTAAGGAGTTGTATTGTTGATTCTATTGTATATAATTATGTAAAAACATATTTGTTACGGCCGCAACTCATACTTTATTTAACATACAACTTAATACTGACTTGCAAATTGCAAAAAACGTAAGAAATTTTGATTTTCGCGGGCTACCCTGACGCTTTCTCCTTAAGAGGATAACTTCGACTAAAATTACAAATTTAATAAAATACTACTACTACTAAATCCAGATGTTCACTAAGATATAATATATAATATGTACCTACATATGTACGGAGCTGTTTAGTAGAAAATCCTACTAAATATATACGTATAAACCAATATTCTACATTTAAGAATCAGTATTTTAAAAGATATAAATTAATAAAAGCCCATAAGTTAGATCGTGATTCAGCGTTTAAAAATAGATGACCTTTTTACACCATTTTCGTCAACCGCACACCAGCTGCAGTAACTAAACGCTAACTTGAAATACGAAACCCACCCTTATCGTTACGTACTAAGTATAAAAGAATAAGAATAAAATTTTATTTTAGTATAGCGGGTGGATTGCCTATGAAAAACACCAACACACCAATGAAACTGAACGTGTTCAGCACATCACCGCGTCAAGAGCTGTCAGTGTCAAAATTGTTATGGAATATTGACACTGACAGCTCTTGAACGCGGTTTAGATGTGCTGATCGCGTTCAGGTTTCATTATTTATGAAATTCACACTTACACCCGTATTTATATACAAACAATTATTTGCTGCTAAGTAATTTCTTAGTGAAGTCATTACTTGAGGATATAATTCATCATTATAAAATCTTATTTTATAGTCGAGTAATGTACGTCACTTACTTGAGTAAATGCTTGAATTAGAATCAACGTTCCTTTGCAAAATCAAACGCAAAATGGTCGAGTTCTCAATTCTTAACGAAAATGTTGACTATTACTTGGCTAAGAATTTTCCTTTGACAGTTCTAACTTCAAGCAAATACTAAAGTATAAAATAAAAATCGTTACTTGAGTAATTACTTTTACTGAAGTTATCGCTTTTACTTGTTTATACAAGGTGTAACTTAAATAAAGCACAACCTCTCAAGGGGTCACTGTACTCATCATTATGAACAACTTTTACTGTGGGACCATAATGAAGAGTACAATGACCATTTAAGAGGTTGTGCATCATTTGAGTTACACCTTGTATACACGGGTGTTAAACCTACAGTGGACCTCAACAGAATAAAAATCCAAATTGTTAAAGACTTAGTTGGTTGTACAACAACTAAATAGAAAATTCTCATATTCATCATTCTCCTGGCCTTATTCCACTTTATATGGGCTCGGCGCAACATGTCTTTTTCATACTTCTCTATTGGTCGTCATCGCGGTAGTCACTCCCTTTCTAGCCATATCATACGAGTATTTCACACAGTCTATCCATCGTTGCTTTGGTCTTCCCCTACACACTCTCACTTAAGAAAAGAAAGACTAGAACAGCAACAATATATAGAAAGCCTGGAACAAAAAATAACAGATCTCCAACACAAATCCCGTTCTTCTGGTGTTGAACTGAGAAATGTACCACAAGAAAATACGGAAACCCATAGCAGTCTCATAAAAACAGTATGCAGTTTAGGCAAAGCTGTTGGAGTGCAATTTCCCGAATCCGAGCTGCGCGACATCTATCGTCTGCCAGGGAAGTCTGCCACTTCTGATACCCCACGCCCAATAATTGCAGAATTTTCTAGAGTGCAGACAAAACAGACACTCCTGTCTGCAGTGCGGTCGTTTAACAAGGATAAGGGAAGAGATGAAAAACTTAACACCAGCCTGATTGGATTACCAGGGAAACACCAACCGGTGTATGTTGCTGAACAACTTCCAGCCAGTACCAAGAAGTTATTTTATCAATCCCGTGAATTCGCCAAAAAATACAAATACACATACTGCTGGATATCAAATGGTAACATTTTCCTGCGGAAGCAAGAGGGTGATAAACAGATTTTAATCAGCACCGAAAAACACCTACAAGATCTTGGAAACAAAAATGTGTGACTATGCCTTGAATTCACTGTAAATCGTCTTTATTTTAATTTATTTTACTTTAATTTATTTAGAATAGTTAGATCACTTTTTATTAATATTGTCATCTTCTTATATTATTATCAAAACAACCAGTCACTAACTAACACATCCATACTCTCACAAACACTACACAGTTCAGTAAACCCTAATTACAAACATATTCACATCACTTACACATACCTACATAACAATACTCCACAATATCATAAAATACACATATATGTGCGATGCACTTGCCATTCTAACTTTACGTACAAAATAATACTTGCTTATACAACTGGATCACACTCTGACATTTATTTCCCAATTAAAAATGACTAATTTAATTAATATTAATAACGACCTTGATAAATTTACCGTAGGCAACTCCTTTATATGTAACCCAGAAGACTGTTTAAAATATGTCAATGTTTCTGGTAGCGATATTAAATTACTGCATTTAAATATTCGTAGTGTAAATAAAAACTTCGATCAACTTCTAGTACTATTGCGACTAACTAAAATTAACTTTGACATCATAGTTCTCACCGAATGTTGGCTGAGTAAAGCTAACAATTTACCTATATTGGAAGGTTTTCAGTCTCACTCAACTGAAATAAATCTCAACCAAAATGATGGAGTTATAATCTATACTAAACTGGGACTGCAAACTAATGTATGGGAACCCACCTTTAAGGGCGGAACTTGCCTCATGTGTCAAATAGAAAACAAGCTAGCAGTTGTGGCAATCTACCGCTCTCCATCATTTAAATCCAACGATGACTTTGATAACTTCAAGACTAGCTTATCTAATGTCCTCGACACCGTATCCGCCTGTCCTAATATAGTATTAGTGGGCGATTTAAACATGGATATAATCAAACGTAATGAGGACAACAAATGTCTTGACTATCTCATCTTAAATGCTTCTCAAGGGTTATTGCCCACTCACGAATTTCCTACTCGCCTTGATAAAAGTCTAGACCACATACTTCTAAAGACCAAACTATTGTCGACCACACTGGTTTTAGAGTCCCATATTACTGACCACAAGCCGATTCTCCTCGACATCACAGACGCAAACCCTGCGCGGAGAACATGTTATCTTTCCACCCGCCTCAACCATGAAGCAATCAAGCTGGAACTGGAAAATACCGACTTTTCAAGTATATACACTGAGGAGAATGCTAATATTTCTATGAACAAATTTATAGGCATCGTAACAATGGTCATATCCAAACACACAATTCAAGCTAAAATCCCTAGACACAAAAGAACTCTAAAACCCTGGATAACTACTGGTCTCCTAAAATGCATTAGACACCGGGATAAGTTACACATGCAGTCCAAGAAAGCACCAGACAACCGTATACTTAAAATTACTTATAATCGTTACCGGAACTTTTGCAATGACCTACTCCGAAAATTAAAGAGATCATATGAAAGGAGTGAGCTTGAGAAAGCAAGTAATAAACCAAAGTTTTTATGGAAAGCAATAAAGGAAATAACCAATACCACGAAAATGTGTTCAAGCCCCGTAGAGCTACTAAAAATACGCAATGATCCTAAGTCTTCAGTAAATGAGGTCTGCAATTTTTTCAGTAACGTAGGAAAAAAGTTGGCTGACAACATTATATCACAACTCAACACCCCACCACCTCCGACTAACGATCAGTCTCGTCTTGATAGTACAAACCCCTCACCTGTAAACTCGCTTGGGCTCTTGGAAGTAGATGAGGCTGAAACAGAGTCGCTTATACTACAGTTACGCAATGATTGTGCTATTGGGTGGGACGGTATATCGCCTCTTTTATTGAAGAACTGTCGCCACGTACTGACACCGCCACTTACCTTCATATACAACCGCTGTCTACAATCGGGCGTGTTCCCGGATGCTCTTAAAAAGGCGATAGTCCATCCTATACACAAAGGAGGGAACAGAAGCTGTGTCAATAATTATAGGCCTATATCTGTTTTGCCAACACTCTCTAAGATCCTTGAGAGGATCTTAAACAATCGACTCAGGACCTTTTTAGTAAAATACAACATTATAGCAGACAACCAGTATGGCTTCCGAGCTGGTGTTTCAACGGAGGATGCTGTACTGGGATTGACACAAGAGGTGGCTAAAAATCTGGACAAGAAGACAAAATGTCTGGGTATATTTCTGGACCTTTCTAAGGCATTTGACACGGTTTCTGTTCCCATCCTTATCTCAAAATTAGAACACTTAGGTGTACGTGGTGTGGCACTTGAAATATTTAAAAATTATCTCATGAATCGCACCCAGAGAGTTAAAATTGACACCCACCTCAGTGAGGAGGAGGTTGTTACTTTCGGCGTCCCCCAAGGCAGCGTATTGGGACCCACATTATTTCTTATTTACATTAACGACCTTTGCAAAATGAACCTCCCAAATACTAAGATATATACATACGCTGATGACACCGCGATCTTAGTTCATGGACCTACTTGGGACGTTATCAAATCTTCAGCAGAGTCTGCAGTGGCGGAAATAATGAAATGGCTCAATATTAACCTTCTTACCTTAAACATAAGCAAATCCTGCTATATTCCATTTGCAATTAGGCGAAAGACCGCTCCGTCACGCAGTTTTTCAATTACTGCCCATTCCTGCTACAACCGATCAGCACCTTGCCGTTGTCCAGCACTAACTAGAAGTGACAGCGTAAAGTACCTAGGAGTCCACATAGATGATGAACTTACATGGAAAAACCAACTTGGCGCTGTCACAACTAGAACCTTGCGTCTTATACACATGTTTAAATCCCTCCGCAACTCTGCAAATGCCGATATATTGAAAATGGTGTACTATGCACTTTGCCAATCGGTCATAGGATACTGCATCTCTGTATGGGGTGCTGCATCGAAAGGTGGCCTCCTGAGGGCGGAGAGAGCACAAAGAGCCGTACTAAAAGTAATGACTAGGAAGCCCCAAAGATACCCAACAACTCAACTGTACGCAGACTGTAAGGTTCTTACAGTCCGTCAGCTCTTTGTGCTTCAATCCGTTCTTAGGAAACATAGCAGCATTCCCCCATCAAACCCTAAAAAGCGCACAAACCTCCCTTCAGGCACCCAACATAGGACCACGTTCGCAAGGCATCAGTTTTATGTAATTAGCGCTTACATTTACAAAAAGATTACTAAAAAACTGAATATCTTAGACCTCAACAAACACAACCTAAAATTAAAAGTGACAGAATGGCTACTTACACTGGACTATGCCGAAACGGAGACTTTACTTACCTACATCACCTAATAAGCACACACTCATCTCCTTGCTTCCAAAAACACTCTTATCCTCGGATCCATACACACTCGCACATATCACTCTATCACTCTCTTACACACAATCACCACATCACCTACGTATACACACTCACACACAAACATAAACACACCTATAATCACATTCACTCACCTTCACCATCGCACTCACCTATGCATGCATAATTTAAAAACTAAAGTAACTTATATTTTTCTTTTTCATAACTTATAACTTTTTTCCCTACTTAAGTTAAATCGACACAGTCCACTCATACATTTCAATTGGAAAGCCATTGCGAAGCACTGTCTCTTAAGATACAGGATACCCCTAGTTTAAGAGACAGAGTTTATTCTACAGTGTACAGATTTCTGCAGCGTCCAAATGTTTTATGTAATGTACTCTACAGTGTTTTCAAAATTGTAAACTTAATGTACAATTATCTGTATTTTCGGGAAATAAAGATATTTATTTATTTATTTATTTATTTATTTTACTCTTATAGCTATCCACATTTTTATACTCGTAACATTCCTCACTCTCGGCCTAATATTAAAAAAAAAAATGTTTATTTAATTTACATAAAGCTTTAACATTTCACCTTTTAAGCAAGAAAATGCTTGTGTTAGGTGACTCTGCTCTCCACTTATCATTATACAGACAGAGTATGCAATTGGAAACAGAATAAGATGAAAGAAAGAATAAAATGAAAGAAGAGAAAATACAGAATTCAAAAAATTCAAAAAAGAACAGTACCTACTTGTATAATTTATGCGTGTGGGTTTAGTGTTGTGAGTGCGTGAGTGTTTGTAGTAGTGTGAATATTGTGTATGAGATAAACTCGTTTGCCTGCATATTAAAAGTTTAGATTTCAGTTAGGTTAAGTCTGAGTATTGCTTTGGATTGGTTTTTGGGTATATTCCTTTAAAAAAATACAGCTGTTTTTGACGCAGTTCTCGCGATGTTGTTATTAGTAACATTACTGGAGATGTCGAGTGTAGATACGTAGTCAGGTCACGTCTTTACTTATCGAGCGCCATATTATTCCGATCCCATGTTGGAAGATGAGAGTAAAAGGGAATCTGTAATAATATCTTAAGACATTGTTCACACACGGTCATCTGATCCCAAACTAAGCAAAGCTTGTACTATGGAAACCAGATAACTGATATACTACATACACTACTTTTTTTTTGTAAATACATACTTACATATATAGATAATTACACCCAGACTCAAGACAAACAGACATGTTCATGCACACAAATGTTTGTCCTGGATGGGAATCGAACCCATGACCTGCGGCATGATAGGTGGTATCTTAACCAACCACGCCAGCTGGCCTGTCAAAACGAAATATTGACTATATAGTCTTTAAATCAAATGATATCAAGCCTTTAATTGCGTGTCAAGCTTTCAAACCACCAAAAGGAAAACTTTTTTCTGAATAGGTATGTATGTTAGTTTGTGTTTATGTGCTTTTTTATATTTACGTCACATTTAGTGCAAATAAATGTATTCGTTCTTTCTATTTTCCTTTTGCGCATCTTTCAATTCCTCTATTGATAGTAACATAGATAATATTTTTGCTAAGGTGTAAATAGTTTTGATAGGTAAGTTATAAACACGTTTATATATCATATCATATATTATCATTTATTTATTCTCTCTTCACTAAGCAGACTTAAAGTTAGTGTGCACAAAAATGTCTCAGCTGCATTCCACCTTTGTGAGAGACTGGTGCCTGATTTATAGGTTTTTGGCGAAACCGGTGTTACAGGTCACCAGGCCCCATCCACGGCTAGAATTAGCTGTTACAGAGATACCGTGCACGAGTCCAGGTTAAACAATATGATTATCAAAAATAAAAGATGAAGTAATAACTATAACAAAAAAAAAAAATAATACCATATCGCAGCCTACTAGTTAAATAATTGTGTAATAAACAGCCTAGCCTTTGAAAGTAGTGCTCGCCGGCCGCTGCCGCGGCACCGCTCGCTTAGCTCACACTCGCACGCGGATGGTCACAATGCCAATCTTTTTTTTTTGTCGGTGTGGAAATCCTCATGGATATCCTCCACCCTCGGATGAGCAGAGGGGTCGATCAGACTCTTACTGACTAAAACCACCCCGGTGTTCCCTCGTACACTTGCCTCGTACACGCGTCGGGGACTGCGGGTGCGAATGTGAGTTCCACTGCCGCGGACTGGTGATGGCCACGCTATGCAGGCCACGACCCATACATACGGGGGAGTGAGGTGTTGAACTCCCCCGTTACGTCTTAGAAAGGTGCGCGTGGAACACTACACGCCACTCTACATCGCCGCAGATGGGGGGTGATGGATGTCCCCGAAACCATTGCCCCTGGACCTATTTAGGGGGCTGCTTGAGGGCATTATCTGCCCTCCGCCGACGCCCAGTGCATCAGCTGCGGGACGGGAGAGCAATCGCGATCTGCTTTTCCCTTTCTGCAGCATCCTTATGCCAGAGCACAGTTCTAACCTAACCTAACCATTTGGTCGGGGTGCCCTAGCTTAGTTACAGCGACCAATTCGGCTCGCGCGTGTTTGGTCAGAGTACCAACCTAACCTATAATTGAATATCATTCATGGGTAGCTCGCCGTCTGGTAAGGACCAGGCCCGGGGTCGACGGCGCGTTGTGTTCCACGCGCGCTTCAAAGAGATGTCAGCACTAGCTGAAGGGGTCCGCTAGGGCCGATGCCCGCCAGGGTTGCGGGTTGTTCGAAAGAGTTACCTTGGCCCTGGCACAGGTAACTTGAGTTTTAGTCAGTAGAAGCCTGACACGCCCTTTCGTTCCGCCCAGAGCGGGAGAAGTTATTTGATTTCCCATCCAAAAAAAAAGGCCGCTATTTGAACGGCGCCATTTAATGAAAAGGCTAGGCTGACTGCAAGACTAATTAAGTTAGCTGCGACAAATACCTCAGATGTATAAACGTGTATATAACTTACCGATCAAAACTATCTATGCTAGTAGATTCCACTAGCATTCAAAATAATATTAGGAATAACCTTGACCTTACCGTACTAGAAAACTTTGATTGCGTCAGCGAATTCTATATTATTACCTGTGTTTTCTGGTAGCTGGTAGCCTTTTTGACACAGCCGTGAGGCACACACTGGTGATTAAACATTTTTTTTATTTCTTATTTGTATTTTGTGTTTCACGAACTGTGTCAAATAAATGTTATTCTTTCTTTCTTTATTTCTGTAACCGGGAAGACTATAGGCCACAACTGAATAAGTTACTTCTGGTCAAGCGTGCATCAACGTCGACCTCATCACCACTGACGTGCTATAGTCAGTTGACAAAACACGAAATATAAACTTGAAGGAACGCGAGGAACTTCGGCTCTTTACATTGCCGCGGAACAGAATGGAAGCATTTTTTTATAAAGAAATTGTATAAAGCATAATGAAACTAGATCAATCTGCCTAGCCTTTACCCAACTAAGTTGGGGTCGGCTTCTACTCTAACTGGATGCAGCTGAATACCAGTATTTTACATAGCGCGACTGCCTATCTGACCTCCACAACCCAGTTACTGGGTAAAACGATACCCGTTGGTAAGACTGGTTGTTAGACTTTCGGTCTTCTGACGACCCGTAACGACTGTCAAAGATCCACGAATGACAGCCGGGACCAACGGCTTAACGTGCTTTCCGAGGCACGGAGGAGTCACGGTATGAAAATATGGTCACCCATCCACAGACCAACCCCGGCATCGACCCTTGCGGCTGTTATTACTTAGCCACGAATGAGCCAAAAACAGGTCGCGTGTCTTCCGGAGAATTCTCGCGTATTCTCGGGAATTCCTGCGCCTAGCAGCTCGTATCTAGTTTATACGTTACACAATTGACATAAAGTTCATTATGCTTTGCACAATTTCGTTGCAAAAATTCTCCTCCATTTCGTTCCGTGGCAATGTAAATTAGCCTTACGCTTTAGAAAGGGCAATTAAAGCTGTACGATATTTTGGCGCGTGGCCAAACACGAAACCAACGCTGCCATCTTGCTTTTTCAATGCATTTCAAAAAACATTGCATAAATCATTACCAACATGCCCTTGTCGACGTCATACGAGCAGGGCTTGTTAACGTTACCAAATTGTGTTATTTGGTAACGTTAATAAGCCCTGCTTGTTTATAACCGTTACGTAACGTTATTTCAATTGTGATACTATAGTAACGTTACAAAAATTTACCGTTACTTGATAACATTACCAGTAATATACCGTTATTTAACATTAACGTAAAATACGAGAAATGTCGTTTTAACTGTAAAATTATTAGTGGTACCTAGCCCGCGAGTTTTCTTGTGTGTTTTGCAATTTGCCGGTCAGTGTCAGGTTGTAATTTGATCAAAATATGATGGGCGACCATAACAAATAAATATGTATTTACGTACTGTTATAACCATAAGAATCATTTACTCATCATCATCAATCAACTTAGATTTGATGTATTAACTAGGTTTCCGAAATCGAGCTAAGAGAAAAAAAGTGCAATTATGGTACATATTTTTTATTTTCGTGAATCACCCAATAAACCGTTAAAAAATAACGTTAAAATACATGTATCGTTAATAAAGAATAACGTTAAAATGAAGCATAAATAACGTAAACATTATTACCGTTATTTTAATATTAACGGTAACTCTCTCAAAGAAAGTTAACGTCATAAAATTTTACCTTTATTTAAAGCCCTGCATACGAGCTCCAAACGAGCCTTGTAGCAGTGTAACTTCAATTTTCTGACTGACCAAAAATCAATCTGCCTAGCCTTTTCCCAACTATGTTGGGGTCGGCTTCCAGTCTAACCGGATGCAGCTGAATACCAGTATTTTACATGGAGCGACTGCCTATCTGACCTCCACAACCCAGTTACTGGGTAATACGATACCCCTTGGTAAGACTGGTTGTCAGATTTTCGGGCTTCTGACGACCCGTAACGACTGTCAAAGATCCACAAATGACAGCCGGGACCAACGGCTTAACGTGCTTTCCGAGGCACAGGGGAGTCTCGGTATGTAAAGATGGTCACCCATCCACAGACCAACCCCGGCAAGCGTAGCTTAACCTAATGGATCGACCCGTGCGGCTGTAGTTACTTAGCCACGAGCTCCTCATCTTTCTGACTGATCAATTCCTTGCTAAATCAAAAGTGTTTTTTTTTAAATAAATGCTTTGAATACATATGCATAATCAGTCTATAATATTCCCACTGATACAGGCTTCCTCTCTGTGAGATGGAGTGGGCTGTAATCCACCACGCGTGCGCAGTGCGGGCAGGTAGATGTCACATGTCTTCGAATTTTTGGTTCTAGGACATGCCGGTTTCCTCACGATGTTTCCCTTCACCGTTTTGAGAGTATAATTGAGAGAAATAATTTACACAAAGTAAAGCGCCTGTCTGGGTTAGAACCTACGACCTACAACTCATAAGACGCGGCAGTTACCACTGGGCCACCACTGCTCTAACAAACAATATGGCGAAAGGTCAATCCTATTCTTATTCCGATCGTAAGTTCCTATGTAAAAGTGGACGACATTCAGGTGTCCTAGTCACGACCCGCGCGGGCGCACAGCAGCGTTCTAAATGTAGTACAACTAGCAATAAACGGACAGCAATCTACGTAGTTAATTATATTCTTATCAATCTTATATTGGCATTTCGCTATGATATCACGGAATATGGACAAGCTTTGAATCAGAAAACGGTAATTTGAATAGATTCTGTGGGTTCTTTTATGTGTGACGCTTCTAAATAATAAAAATATGATGAGCTTTGAAAACCATTCTTCTTTATTGACCAAGATATTATGAGTATTAGTTTTGATCAATAACAGTAGTACGGATACATCCATCATATTAGGTTGGGGAAAAAGTCTTTTCGCATTATAGTATGTATGAACTTGTAATAAAATCTCTTTGGCTATACTATTTGTATCTAGCTGGTTTTGGTATCATTGAAAGTTTAAATTTTAAAGAACATAATTCCAAATTCAAATTAGGAAAATGTGTGATTTTCATTTGTTTTTCGTACCGTCAAGATGAGTGAATCTAATGAAGAAATTCGATACATTTTAAAATTTTACTACAAAAAAGGTAAAAATGTAACGCAAGCCGCGAAAAAAATTTGCGATGTTTATGGACCTAGTGTAGTGTCTGTGAGAGTAGCACAAATTTGGTTTAAGCGCTTTCAATCCGGAAATTTTGATGTCAAAGATGCACGTCGCTCTGGTCGCCCTATTACGGATAAAATGGATGCCATTTTTGAAAAAGTGGAGCAAGATCGGCATATCAGTAGTTACGACGTAGCTGAAGAACTGAAAATTGACCACAAAACAGTTTTGGCGCATTTGAAAAAAACTGGGTACACAAAAAAGCTCGACATTTGGGTACCTCACGAGCTCACTGAAAGAAACTTAATGAACCGTGTACTCATTTGTGATTCTTTATTACGACGTAATGAAACCGAACCATTTTTGAAGAAGCTGATAACTGGTGATGAAAAGTGGATCACGTATGACAAGAACGTGCGAAAAAGGTCGTGGTCAAAGGCCGGTCAGGCTTCACAGACTGTGGCGAAACCCGGGTTAACTCGCAACAAGGTGATGCTGTGTGTGTGGTGGGATTATCGATTCTGAACTCTACAACTGATGAGATTAAGGCAAGAAGTTGAGAGAAAGCGGCCGGAATTAATCAACAGATGGGGTGTGGTTTTTCATCATGATAACGCTAGACCTCACACATCTTTAGCCACTCAGCAAAAATTAAGAGAGTTTGGCTGGGAGGTGTTAATGCATCCGCCGTATAGTCCTGACCTTGCACCTTCAGATTTCCACCTGTTTTGGTCACTTCAGAATTCTTTAGGCAGTGTCAGGTGAACATCACGAGAGGACTGCCAAAACCACTTGTCGCGGTATTTTGACCAGAAGTTCCAAAATTTCTATAGCAATGGGATCATGTCCCTACCTACAAGATGGCAAAAAGTTATCGAACAAAATGGTACCTACATACCTACTTTAGTTAAATGTAAATAAACAATATTAAAAAATGTTTTGAATTTTCTTAAAAAATGCGAAGAAACTTTTTCCCCAACCTATTATATTGTACATTAGGATTCGACACATACTAACTAGAAACTCAATGAGAATTGTGGAGTTTGTATCGTGGATAGGCACTTATCAGCGCAGCTCACGCCCCTAGTCGCCGCAGGAGACGCCCTGGGCGTTCGGAATTGAGAGCCGATTCCCGGCCACCATAGGCGTGGACTTGCGGATGGCGAGCAATGGGTAGCTCGCCGTCTGGTAAGGACCAGGCCCGGGTCGACGGCGCGTTGTGTTCTACGCGCGCCTCAAAGAGATGTCAGCACTAACTGATGGGGTCCGCTAGGACCGATGTCGGCCAGGGTTGCGGATTGTTTGAAAGAGTTACAGTGTCCCTGCACAGGCAACTGAAGGAACACGGGTGGATTTTAGTCAGTTAAAGTCCCACACGCCCTCTGAGCCGTTCTGGCTCAGTGGCTTGGCAAAAATGGGCAAAAGATTGCTTGTAGACATTTTGTTTGAATTTGACGATTGACAGACCGGAACACGAATCTTGAGAATGGACCCCAAATCCCGGAAAACTGCAACTTTTTGGATCGAGCTACTACAATAGATATTTCCAAATAAAGACAGAACGTCCATACATTGATATCGTTGCTATTCTGGATACAAGGAACTAATTCAGATTACCATTTAAGTTGGCGATTAGAATACTTGTTTGTTTATGAGTAAATATCAATATGCAAGTGCAAGTCAGCTTGTAACAGGAACTAGATATTTAAGCGCGATGTCTAAGTTTGATTGCGCAGTATCAAATACTTGCTAGAGAAAATGGTAATTTAGTAGGGACTGTTTGTAAAGGCAAACATGGAAATAAAAATGGCAATAGAAATTAGCAATACAGAACTAGGCGAGCAATCTAGCTGTCATCCTACAAACTAGCCAATCCAATGAGACTTTTTCGTGAAATGCCGAAGTATCTATTGGACGAAGCACGCATGTCACGTAGTGGATGCAATTGCTAAGGCTATTTAAATGCGCCTACAGAAATAAACATGATCAAGCACCTATCTTCAGCATCCAAGCCTTACCTAAAGCGCAAGCCACACGAAACGACGCGCGTTTCGCTTCGTTCCGCGTCTCAGTAACCCAAGTATGAAAAGACTCGGAACGAACTTAGCTTCGTTTAGTTTCGCTGCCAGTGTGCCTGCACTTTGGCATATCGAATTTAAGAACATAGCGTAGCATGACCACTTCTATTGCTACTCTTGAAGATACAGTGGCATTTCTTTTTGACGTCACGCTGTAATAATCAATCTTTCTACAATCTATCATTTTGTTCGTTGTTTCTACGGCGCCGCGGTCTGAAGCCGTAGCACGAACGCGTCACGTAACTTATAACGTAAATTCGAACGACTCCTGTAAGAAAAATACTGATAGTGTGACATATCAAATGAAAGGGATTAAGGCCATACATAAACCCTGAAACATAACAATCCTTTTTGGGGCACTTGTGTAATGAATTAAATCCAATTTGCGAAATATAATGGTCTATTAGAATACATAAAAACAAAACTGAAATCATGCTATTGTAATTATTATACCGACAATAATACTAATAATAGCCCCATCGCCGTATCATCATTTCACATTGACGTCGTGGTGAGGCTTGCGCGCTCCTGAACCCTAAGTCCGTAAATAGGTCTAGGGTGAGGAGCCCGACCAAGAGAGATACAGAAATCCACAGGGCAGCATGTGGCGATCTGTCGGGCAGTAGCGACCCCAGCAGAAGTCTTGTTCCTCATCTCTGTCTTGGCCGGCTTAAGTGGAGATTCACAAGAGCAAACGTGTTCGGGGGAAGGAAGTTTTCCAGTGAGATGCATGTAAGGATCTTACCCGTACTTCTGGGATTATCCTGATAACCTCAGGATATATTGCCCTCTTGTCGCTACGACCGTTTTCGCGAGCCCATTATTCAATATACATGTTTATATAAGACATAGGTCAGGCAGAGGCCATAGTCTTTCCATATTCCTAGATAACCAGTTCACTTTTGCCACCCAAACCCATAATCCTATATGTTTGTTTTCATATCCTGCAATATCACACCAACCGAGGTTTGTCCTTGGGTGCACTTGCATAGTGCTAACAGAGATAATCGTTGGTTGGTGCCTCCTTTAATTAAAAACGTGTAACGGTCCTCTGCGAGTTGGCTTCGGCCCCTCGTACGCCTTCCAAAGGTCCAGGACCCCAGAGTCCCTAGAAATGTCCAAAGACGTAAAAAATAATAATAAACGTAAATACCGTTCGAGACTAGTTACACTTACAACCCTAATCTCTTCAAAGTGAGAGTGAACTCTTCTGGGTAAGCTCACTCCATCGTCGACTCTGTCTCTGTCGCCTTCGATCTAGACTAGAGTCAAGAGCAGACCCATCCTAAATAAAAAAAAAAAATTAAAAAATAAACTTAAAACAAAACGAATGAGACGTGTATATATTTTATGCTAGAAAGAGAACGCCATTCGCGAACACCACTTCAGCATATGTTTTGCTCGGTATATGCGCGCTTAGAACCTTATGGTAGGGGAGCCCAGCAGGGGATTTTGGGATTTACTCGAGCGTCGTGGGGATTGGATTGGATTTTGAAAATTAGATGGTAGAAAGCAAAAAAGGTTCCCGTCACCGGTGGGGGCAGCAGCTACAGGTTTTCAAAAATGCAAAAAAAACTGTCACATGGACTTACTCAAGCGCGTCAGATATTTATAGTGTATATGCCCCACGTGTTTCTTATAACGGAGGAATATTAATCTGCCGGTTTGCATGGTGACCCCCACCATGCACGTACGGAGGGGATGAAAATGGAAAAAAAAAGAAATTTATTCGAGCGCTTCAGATATTCAGAAGGGATGATAAGTAAACCCTAAAGGAACTTCTATTCAAAAGACTGACGATATAGACGCGACCCAAACTCATAGCCGGTTTTTGGAAAAGCAAAAAAAAAATCGTGACACCGGTGAAGGGGAACCTTTTTTGCTTTCTACCATCTAATCTTCAAAATCCAATAGATCCCCATGACGCTCGAGTATATCCCGAAATTACTGGGCTCCTCTACTATTATGAAACGCGTTTGTTCTGTTTTCAAAGAGTATAAAACGATGAATCAAACAAGCAAAGTTCCCGAATACATTCTGCCTCTCGTACAACCTAAAGATATGCCTACATACTTTTAACACGTTAACAGAATGTAATAAAAATTACAGTGTTATAATAATAAGTAGTTGATATTAATATTTGTTGTAAATAATTGTTCAAATGTAATATCAATCATTGGATGCGTAATTTACTTACTTTGCGTAAGTCAAGAATATTTTATTGTTGACATACTCTTTGAATGGCATGCCAATGACGTGACAAATCTTGCGTGAAAAAAGCTATGTATGGGTAAAATACGAAATCAAAATAAACACTAATAAGTAATTTTGTTTATTTTTTTATGCTAAGAATTATTTAAAAACAGGAATTATCAACATTATAAACTTAAGTCACCACAGAACAAATAGCGGTACCAGGTCTGGTCAATCTCCTTTAAAAACTGCTCGAGCATCCGTGAGGATTTTTCCATTTGGTGGAAAGCGACCCTTAAAACTAAGTAAAGATTATGGGCAAATATTTAACGCGGTGACAAATTAATCTGAATTTGAGATTAAAAAATAATTAAAGCCGTTAGCAAAAATAGTACGTTGGCAGCTACAACCGGCGGATAAAAAGTAGAAAATGGGCATTATTAAATGAGGCAATGTGGTTGTATATAAAGTCAACCAAGAAGAGAAGTAAATATGAACAATGTCACTAAACCTAACTTCGGGGTGCCCTTCACTCGTTCTTGCATCCTATGTCGCCGAAGCCCCGGTTAGCGGGGCTCCTATTTCTGTGTAAAGGGTTTATAGTAACCTAACCAAACCTAACCTCGGGGTGCCCTTCGCTCGCTCCTGCATCCTATGTCGACGGAAAATTTTCGTTGCCAGTTATTCTTTTAGTAGCAAATAGTTAGTCGCCCGGAAAATAATTTCCCAATATAAAATGCGAAACGATTATTTTCAATTTTAAAATCGTTTCAATTTACGTAAGCTCCGCCCGTTCGGGCAAGGCTCTCTGGTCACATACTACGCGTGTGGTTTCAGTGTCAAAAGCTCAATGTGCCATACGAACGACCGGGTCCTACTGTAACATAGTCGTAACTTATCAATGACCTCCCCCTGTCTTATCACACATGATTACTAGAGGTCAGAGCAAGGTACATGAATGACACAATCAGATAACAATCATAAAGCTAATAAATACAATATCATTGCCAATATGGGACATATTCGCATGTTTCCTGTCTCAGACGTGACTTACGTGACCAGGCGGTACATAGATTTATGATATCATGTAGTCATTTTAATTGATATGGCTGGTTTATGATGTTGGACTATTTTTATAAGTACTTATAGTGCCCTCCAAAAGTTAGTTGACATTTTTCCACTTTAGCTGTCTGTGCATGTGAGTGGGTGTGAGTGTATGTGTGTGTGTGTGTGTGTGTGTGTGTGTGTAATCCTAAGGGTTTCCTGAATATTTTTTTTTTATGATAAGTCATAGGTAGTTGAATCACTACATATTGTAAAACAGTCCCCTGCCGCGTCTGTCTGTCTGTATGTTCGGAATGATCTCAAAAACTGTTGAACGGATTTTAATGCGGTTATAACAAACAACTTTTACTATGGGAACAAACATGAAATCGCGGAATAAAATCAGCTGCTCCCAACATTTTGAGGTAGTTATGCGAACATAAATGTATGGGACAGCAGATTTTTTTTCGCGATTTCAGGTTTGGTCCCATAGTAAAAGTTGTTTGTTACTTTTACAATGGGATGGATGGCGTGGTTGGTTAAGATACCACCTATCATGCCGCAGCTCGTGGGTTCGATTCCCATCCAGGACTAACATTTGTGTACATGAACATGTCTGTTTGTCCTGAGTCTGGGTGTAATTATCTATATAAGTATGTATTTACGAAAAAAAAAGTATTGTATGTAGTATATCAGTTATCTGGTTTCCATAGTACAAGCTCTGCTTAGTTTGGGATCAGATGACCATGTGTGAAATGTCCCAGGATATTATTATCATGAGTACAATCATATGTTTATCGGTCACTAATTACCAGTCACCCTACGTATGAAATAGAGCTCTTTGCATTTCACTTGTTTCACTTTCTCAATAGCCCCGACATGGCTTTCCCACAGCCAAGATTTAACTGGAGTTCCTAATTCTTTAATTAAGGTTTACGGTAGGTTAAATCCTAAGTGCCTACCTACTTATGACGATATTTTTAGCAATTAAAATCGTCCCTTTGAACATTGTAAAGAACGAGGATTAATTAGGAACAAAACTGTGAAAAAACTGTTATCAAAAGAAATAAGTAGATATGGGCACAAAATAATATAATATAATAATAACATCCTGGGACATTTCACACACGATCATCTGATGCCAAACTAAGCAGAGCTTGTACTATGGAAACCAGATAACTGATATACTACATACAATACTTTTTTTTTCGTAAATACATACTTATATAGATAATTACACCCAGACTCAGGACAAACAGACATGTTCATGTACACAAATGTTTGTCCTGGATGGGAATCGAACCCACGACCTGCGGCATGATAGGCGGTATCTTAACCAACCACGCCAGCTGGCCTGTTAAAATATCACCGGGCAGTAAATAAAAAAATGAAATGGATCATGAAGTTAACGAAATGGAAAAATAATGAAGCTCTACTGAATGGCTTTTAACTATGGTCGCAAATTAAGGCGAAAGCTCCATGTAGCCCGCGAAATTCAAATTTTCTTACGTTTTTTGCAATTTGTAGGGCAGTATCAAGTTTCGCGGCAGCGGCCCGCGAGCGCAACTTCTCAAAATAAAACAGATTTGTACGCAAATGAAAAAAATCATTTTATTGTAATAAATATCAATGCACGACATGATAATATTCGCTAAACCAGGGTTACTCAAAGTGGGGTACGCGAACCCTTAGGGGTTCGCCATTTGACGGTAATGGCGGCTGGATGGCTGGCAAGCGAGCCTAGTCGGAAATGACCAAAATTACTCCTAAAATCGACTCAAATAGTGACAAGAAACAAGCCCACCCATCACATTAATTTTCATTTTGACACTGTATTTGATCTTTTCTTAAAATAAAAACTGTATTTTCTACTAGCTACAACTAGATATTCTTGACAGGGTGGGGGGAGGGGGTTTAGGGGTTCGCTATCGTCTGGGAACTTTAACAAGGGTACGTGGGGCCATAAGTAT
Organism: Dicycla oo; assembly: GCA_948252095.1. Lineage (NCBI taxonomy): Eukaryota > Metazoa > Arthropoda > Insecta > Lepidoptera > Noctuidae > Dicycla > Dicycla oo. The sequence goes on along the minus strand of OX411729.1, from coordinate 24,955,553 downwards.
GAGGAACCTTGCGCTAAACCATACGTTAAATTTAAATATTTGCAGTTAAGGACAGATTAATGACTAATAGCAATGCGTTGGCAGAGTGTGATAATATCAAATCTACCTACATTTTTTCCACTCATAATACCACATCATCAAAATTTGTTTGATATTTTAACGAGTAGGTATTTTTGACGTAAATATGTATAATGAACTTAGGTGTATTAAATGTTGACATTTTGAACTTATAGGTATAATGACTATCGACATTTTTAATCAGTCGATATTTTAATTTAATTACTCGGCATTTAAATCTTAGACAGTTTAAGCTAAGATATAACAATTTTCGATATTTCGATACAATCCGTATTTAAATTTTCGATGTTTTGAACATTGACATTTTACCCGTAGGTATTTTAATTACCGACGTTCAAATATGTACCCATTCAGTGCATTACATCTAATGCACGGACGTATAGGACCTCGTCTTCAGTGCATTTCATGTAATGCATAGACTGTGAATATGTATACAACCATTTTATAAAAATGAAGCCGTGTGCCCGATGGAATCAGCAAAAATGACAAACGTCCTTGCATACTTTCATCCCCTATTTAACCCCTTTAGGGGATGAATTCTCGAAAACCCTGCCTTCGTTATATAAGATGACTGGTAATTAGTGACCGATATTTAAACACATGATTGTACTCATGATAACAAACAACTTTTACTATGTGACCATACCTGAAATTGCGAAAAAAAATCTGCTGCTCCCTACATTTTGAGGACTTATGCGAACATTAATGTACGACAGCAGATTTTTTTTTTCGCGAATTCTGATTTGGTCCCATAGTGAAAGTTGTATGTTATCATGTGTACAATCATGTATCGGTCACTAATTACCAGTCACCCTATATCTACATATAGAACTCTTGTGCAAAATCTCATGCTGCTTGATTGCCAATTACAGGCAATTTACAGTAAAATTGACAGAGTCGGCCAGTCAGTCAAAAGGTTGAACAAGTTGCCCATTCCAAAACGTAGATCTCTATGGAGAAGAATGGACAAGAAACTCCACGAACACTCTTTTAAATCAAGATATACTACAAAACCCTGGGTACCTACATTATTCTTGTTGCTTGTAGTGAGAACAATGTAATAATTATATATGTATATACATATACAAAAATCACTGACAGAAAACACACAGCCTAAACTAAGAAGTAATAACTTATGTATATTTAAGTTATTACTTCTTTTATTTGTAAGTAAACTAGCACACTTTGGCTTGCACTTTCTCTGTAGGTATCTTAAGATAACAAATTACAAAAATCTTAGTTTAGTTATTTAGATATGATAGCGTACGAAAAGAAGATTTATTCTATAAAAATCTCAACTTAGGTCAAGTGAGCTTGAAGTTAAGTGAAGTAAGCTGTCATTATGATGCTAGAGATTGACACTAGTGACATCTCACTTCACCTAAGTTTTCAAGATGAGATTTTTACAAAAAAGATCGGCTGTTTTTGCAGTTCAATAAACATGCATATGTGTTCGTCTGTCTATATCTATATTCTATAATACTAATAATAAAGTTGAAGAGTTTGTTGTTTTGTTTGTTTGTAATAGCCCAATTTTGAAGGCTATAGGCTATTTAACTGCCCGCTAGGACCCTTATGAGCCAAGCAAAACCCAAAAAAACAGAAAGAACGCTAAGCAAAAACGAAGTAATAGAAAAACACTCTATACTAATATATATTCATCCGACAGAGCCCCGCACATCGCACCTCTGCCGGCACACCCGCACTCTCCAGCTCGATCCATAACCTATCATATAAAACAGTATCGAAAGCCCTGGATAAATCCAGCAAGCACGCGTATACCGGCGTGCTCTCTCAGTGTAGTGTCTGACAGCTTGCTTAAAACATAGCACGGCACTCTCCGTTGAAAGCCCACTTCTAAAACCAAATTGAGCATCGTGCAAGCATACATGGGTTACATGTAAGTTATTAAGCAAGCTGTCAAACACCTTATGTTTACCCTATAATCTCAGCAAAGACTTAATTCCCAAAAACTAGAAAAATATGAAATTCCGGCTCAATGAGTTCGTGTAACTCAATATTACTCGTAATTTCGACGGCACATTCTTAAAACTTACGTGTTTGACATATTTGTTTATCAATCTCTTTTTTCGAACCTCTACGACAGATTTAGAATAAACCATTCTATTCATTACCATAAATACAGGGCTAAGCTACTGCATTTATTTATAAAACCCACTAAATTATTTAAAATAGTTTTAGGCAATAAAATCTAGTTATGAGCGCGACCTCGGCTAGCTCGTATTCTGAATGAGATTGGTCAGCGGCCTCTATTTTATTGTAATTCGTATTATAATCTTAATATTTTAGGAAAGACCCTTCGCGATCGTAAACCAGAATCAGTCTGCCGAGCCTTTCCCCAACTATGTCGGGGTCGGCTTCCAATCTAACCTGGTGCAGCTGAATACCAGTATTTTACATGGAACGATTGCCTATCTGGCCTGCACAACACAGTTACTAGGTAACACGACACCCTTGTAAATTAAAACATCAAAGTATGTAAATCTACCTTTCATCACAATTGGTTCGACAGTTTAGGGATTTAAACAGACTGAAAGATACACAGAATAAACGTCGCATTTATATTTTGACTAGCGGTTGTCCGCGAGTTCGACTGAGATATAGGAATAAAAGAATTCTATGTCCTTCTCCGGGTCCCAGGGTAACCATCTGTCAAATTTCATAACGGTTCAGTGGTTTAGGCGTGAAAATGTAACAGATAGACAGACAGACTTAACTCTCTTATTTTTATTGACCTAATAACCGGCTCCGGCTCGAAGGACCAAAATGTACATCCACCCTTAACAAACGTCACGTAAGGCCGCAATATTGTCAAGGGTGTGACGGTACATGGAAATATATGATAAGTTAAGGAACCTACAAAGACCTACAAGCCTAACAGTCCCTAGCCTACCATATACTTAGTGTGTGATAAATAAATACATAGATAAGTACAGGATGTCTGCACCATGCGACCTAAGGTAACAGACGGATAGTAGACAGGAATACCAGGTTCGGGAAGGGTACACTCACTGCCAGTCACGCAGACTCACGAGACTGATCGGAGATGGCTAAAGGTGTCTTGGCCACAGTGAGGGGTAATGAGACAAGAATATAAAATTCAAATCTGATTTATTTACAAAATGTTCTGCTTATATACTAGTTTCTCTTAACACACACTATTATACTTAATTCTATGTGTCCTATGCGTGTAATATGCAACCAAGTCAATATTTTAACTGGACCGCATGAGGCAGGCAGAGTGCTGAGTCAATGTCCAAAGGTAACATTGAACATATCGGAACTAACAATATGATACGATATCCTGTATCTGTTGGTTAAGTAAAACGTCTAGGTTCCCTATATGCAATGGTATTGTATTATATTATGTACTTAATCGGACAATTAATAACTTATTATATCAGTTATTCCATGATTGTTACTTTTAAAGGTAGGACAAGAAATAGGAATTACGTGGAGTAGTCTTTACACCTTCTTTTGTTTTTAATTCTTTACCAATATTGTGTATTTAAAAAAAACTCGTGAAGGGGCTCGCGGGTAAATCATAACAGCCGCACAAGTCGATTAACCTTCACTTGCCGCGGCTGGTTCGTGGATGGGTGACCATCCATTACATATCGAGACCCATTCATGCCTCGGCTAGCACGTTAAGCCGTTGATCCCGGCTGTCATTCGTAGATTATGACAGTCGCTACGGGTAGTCAGAAGCCTGAAAGTCTGACAACCAGTCTTACCAAAGCGTTATCTTGATACTGGTATTCAGCTGCATCTAGATAAACTGGAAGCGAACCCTAAAATAGTTCAGAACTAAAAGGATTGGCAGATCGATTGTGTTCTTTAGTTTTGAACCAATTGTCACAACAAAGTCGTAATATAAAGTTTATCAATAATGTAGATGTGTTATTTATAATTTATTTGCTACGGACTTACGAACCCATAAAAAATTGCCATCGGCAAAAAAAATCTACAATCCACGGTGTTTTTGTAAGAACTATAAATAAAAGGAGGTAGGTACGAGTACTATGGTCTGTGAAGTTTTTGAACCGGAACTCACTAATTAGAATAATGGGATTAAATAAAAAACAATCATGGATACAAATTACACAATTATCTCTCGAATAAACACAAACTAGACCACAGATTATCCACAATGATAATAATATTATAATCAGTATAACAATAGGTGGTGGTCACTAACTATCCCAAAATAAATGCCTTATGTCTAACAAGGCTGTACTGAAAGAGTAAATAAATAAATGAATAAATCGTTCTGCCTTGGCAAAGAGATGGTTCTGAAAATCTGAGTTTAAAAAAATACCTTAACTGATTAACGTTAAAGTCCAATGTTGTTATCTGCTTTTTATGTACTTAATAAAGGCCGAAAAGAACGAGCAATTCCAATAAAAAAATTGTACTACCAACATTCTCTATACATTTCTGTGTGCCACAGGGCGTTGTCAATTCCGGTATTGTGTCGACAACTCAACGGTGGTTCCAATGATTCTGAGAATGTGTGCTTATCGATGATTGATTCTGACACCCGAGGTGAAGCCACCGGGTTTCCCTATACTATGTCACATATAAGTAACAAGCCTATGTAGGCGTCACTCCGATTGGGTCGGTGGAATAATTCCGAATCGTCTGTGCATAATTTGTTCTGGGACTTTTGCGGTTTCTTTTAGCTTTTAATTAATTTAAAAGGAAAATAGAGTTGAATAATTCGACCGTCCCTATTAACAATGTCGGATATACATTTTTACCAATATTCACTTTTTTACATAAATTAAATTACATTTTTTTTTTAAATCTTCACTGTCAAAACAAACTTTGAACTGCAGGCAGTTCAAAGTTTGCCCTAACGATAAAAAATAATCTTTATGATATTAACAATGTCAGTTCTGCGAAAAAGACCACTGTTCAGTAGGGACTAAACAGTAGTCACCCTGCAGAACCGACATTGTTAATAGAGACGGTTGAATTGAATGTGTTTTGCACAAGGAAATGAGACAAACATAGTTTGATTTTATTTTAAAATTAATTAATAAGCTGATGGATTTAAAAATAGGCGAAGTGCGTATCGGACCACGCGCAATGAAGGGTTCCGTAGTTGGGATGAATTTATCCCGAGAACAAACTTAACATTGAAGTTGAAAAACATGTTCTCCCATATATTTCAACTGCAAATGTATGTTTGTACGCACAATATTGAGAGATTTGCCATGTTATTTTAAGACCATAGACCCCAGCATAGTTGGGAAAAGGCTAGGCAGGTTGAATGGTTGCTAACTAACTTTAAAACGTTATAAATCCTAAATGGTCATTCAAAATGAAACATGATTGGAGAAACCTAATTATGATGTTCAAAGACCTATTCAATAATATCTCACTTGACATAGTTCGTTGACTTTCATTTTCTTTTTCACAATATGGCGTCTGGTTGTCGCCATATTGAATTTTTATTACTGTCATGTCTTTAGTAACACTCATAAGAATATGTAAAATCGATGAACGTAAGAATCATCAAAATCGGCCCACGCGTTTGGTCTCTACAGCGCCATAAAGGAACAAACATACATACATATTATATAGGCTGATAAAAATCATAATACCCGCCTTTGCGTCACGCAATCAGGTAAAAACAGGAGTGATGTCATTGTATGTATAATTAGGAAATAATTTGAACCTGCATACAAAGACAAATCCCTTGGTGGCCCTGGGGGCCTAGACAAAATCCCTTTTCTGTAAGCGTTAACGCCAACGGATAGATCAAATTGTATGGAGTTGACATTAGCTTTAGAGAAGTCACGTGACTGCTGCTAAATTGATAGAGAAGATATAAGATCCACTCCTAAAAACATTAAGACTCTAATACAAACGTGGTAAATTCCATATACGTCCCAGATTAAATAAAAAAAAAAAAGAAAATGATCACGAGGAAACCAACAAGAAAGCGAACAAGGAACATCTTAGTTTTAAGAAAGGACATTTGCCCTGCAGTGATATTAATACAGAAGCATTTTTTTGTTTCGTGAGGAAACCGGCTTAACCTCGATACAGACATTTCTCACAACCGCACAGTCTCACAGCGAGGAGGTCTGACTTCCAGCAACATGGGAACATTATAGCCTGATTATAATGATGATTATTTCTTGCTCGCGTAGCTGCGTAGGTGTAAATTGTAGGGTATAGTAAACGCGGATCTTAAGCCTTATATTACAAGCTATGCCTGCGGCTGTGCCTAGTTAATAGGTAAGGAACCATCCATAAATTACGTCACACGATTTTCTTGATTTTTGGAGCTCCCCTGGCTGTCCTTGTTACAGGTGTTCATATTTGTGTGACAGGGGTTTCACCCCTGATGTGTGTGTGAATATTTACAGAGTTGGTAATATTTTAAAGATTTTCGTTTTTAGGGTTCCGTACCTCAAAAGGGAAAAACGAAACCCTTATAGGATCACTCGTGTGTCCGTCTGTCACAGCCAATTTGCTCCGAATCTAATCAAATGGACCAATTAAGTTGAAATTTGGTATGTATTTCTGAGACCCAAACATGGACGTGTATCGTATCTAAACGAATTTTGAATATTTTATTTTGGGGAGCAAATAGGAAAATTCAAAAAAAAAGTTTTTCAAACTGTATCGTGTGACATATCAAATGAAAGGGCTTACTATGAGGATAATTTTAAAATAAATGATTTTAAAGTTATTTAAGAAAATAGACGAACATTGACCATTCCCCCCTTTATCTCCGAAAGAACTTAACCTAAAATTTTGAAAAAAAATACAAAAAATAGTTCAATGCCTATAGATTACAGGAAAACCTATAATAAGTCTATGGTCTTAAAACAACATGCTAAATCTCCCAATATTGTGCATACAAACTTACATTTGCAGTTGGAATGTATGGGAGAACATGTTTTTCAACTACAATGTTAGGTTTGTTCTTGAGATTCATCCCAAATACGGAACGCTTCATTGTGCGTAGTCCGCAAATGGCCGGTTTTTCGAGTTGAAGTTTAGAGTTTTACTTTTTATACATGTGACGTCACGAAGCTTATAACTTGGCCTGACACATGATGTCACACTTTGTTTACCCCTCCCTCATAACCTGTGTCGTAATTTATGGATGTAAGTTATGTTCAGGTATATTAGTGCATATACCCAAGGTGTTGGCCCTGGGTTTCCCAATGCTGTATATTGATTGTCGCACTGAATAACCGGTTGACACATCGCTGCTTTGCATGAATACCCGCACAAACCAAAATTTTGTAATTACTAATTTATAACACAACTAAATGCAAAATAGTCCTTATTTCATGGAAGTAAGACTCACATTCATAACGGCAAAACCGCCGATTATGCCGTTATGAATGTGAGTCTTACTGACCATGAAATAAGGACTATTTTGCATTTCACTGTGTTATAAACCAGTAATTTCAAAATTTTGGTTTCATGCAAAGCAGCGACATTTCAAACGATCGGTACGGATTCGTTCAGGTCGTAGAGACGTCATTGCAGTTTGTGCGTTTGTTTATACTAAATAGTTAGTATGGCTATAATAAGTTTAACGTGTATTAAAAAATGAATTGCCATACGACGCGACGTGGCAATGCCGCCAGTCTCTTGGGTACATTACCAGTCAACAGCTAATCCGGAGGAATTTTTCGACGCCATATTTTAGTTTGTGAATAATTTCACATACTTAGTTGTCAGGATATGTTTATTTTATTATTATTTTTTTTATTTATTTATTTAACCATTTATGTACACACAAATAAACAGACAAGAAAAAAGGAACAGAAAATTACGTACAGACGCCAGCAGGTCAACCTACCCGAAACTGTCAGATTGTCCCAATCAACCTTGAACCTAATGCCTTAGCTATAAAGTCGAAAATCTATTAAAGAAATCTGACAGATTGTAGTAGCTTGATGTGCTGGCGTCTGTACAAAGGTGATGCTTATTTCTAAAGAAATCTCTTCCAGCATACCTGCGATAGGACAGAGGATAAAAAGAGATGTAGACACCGTGTGTAAGAAAAAGAGAGAAAATAAAAATACATAAAATCTAAAAAAACAATTCACTAAGCTAAAAAACCATATAATAAATACTTAAATACATACATACTTCTAGAATAAATATCACTAAAATAACTATGACGCAATGGAAAGATAGTGTTCTTTCACTCTTCTTTTAAATACTGCAACAGTTTGGCAGTCCTTAATGTCAGGTGGTAGTGAATTCCACAACCGAACCGCGTGCACAGTGAAGGAGTAGGAGTAGAAGTCGGTGGAATGGGAAGGAAATTTTAGGAGGTTTCTAAGATGCGACCTGCAAAGCACATCAAAAGGACGGGCATAAAAAAAGCGTTCCCGCAAATAGGAAGGTGTTTAAAAAATGTTTAAATAATAAATAATAATAATAATATTCCACAACTATCACACAACGCCGTCTAGCCTCAAGCTAAGCAGAGCTTGTGTTATGAGTACTAGACAACTGATAAACATACTTATATATTTCTAAATACATACATATATAGATAAATTACACCCAGACACAGAACAAATGATCATGCTCATCACACAAACATTTGTCCTGGGTGAGAATCGAACCCACGACCTCCGGCATAGCAGTCAGGGCCACTAACCACTAGACCAACAGGACAGCAAATTATTAATATATATGTTTAATTTTTTTATTAACTAGCTATTTTTGCCCGGTGTCGCCCGGATGTTTCCGGTGGATTTTTCGCATTTCTTTCATACAAACCTTGTCTTGACAATTACGAACACTACAAAAAAAAACAGCTGAATAGGGATGATGACTAAAAAATGTTTTTTTGTCCGTCATGTAGATTATTAAAATATATTGGACACGTATTTTTTCTTTTTCTACGTAATCAAAAGATTACGGCGATACATTGAGTTAAAATGTGGCATGACGTCACGTCTTGGTAGATATTATACGTAGAAGTGACGTAGCAAGCCCCGACTCCCGAACTTTAATGCGAGTTATCTAAGTCATTTTTTATTAATATGATAAAGCAAAAAATACGTATCTAATATTTTATTATTATCTGACTGACGGACTAAATAGAATTTTTTTTTTTACCCAGGCATCATCCCTATTGTCCAGCCGTTCTCAAGTGATGCGCTTTATGTAAGCGCATTCGGCAACAGATTTTTATTTATTTAAGATTAGGTATAAATTTTTATTTATGTAAGTACAGTTCATTTTAATTCCTACCAAAGAAAAAAAAATTAATCAAACATTAAACCTGTGTGTGTGTGATTTTACAGGTAGTAAATTGTACAGTGTCGTCCTGATGCCACTACCTCAATCATCTGCCTATTCTCAACTTTGTTAGGGTCGGCTTCCAGTCTAACCAGATGCAGCTGAATACCAGTATTAGATGCTGGGAAAATAGGTTGCTTCTCTCCTTCGAGTTGGTATCTGGTGGCTTCTGTACATTAAGAGTCTCGATGTGTCATACAATGTTGATGACTAAGAAAGTCATCATCTGCGTAGCCTTTTCCTAACTATGTTGGGGTTGGCTTCCAGTAATACCAGTATTTAACATGGAGTGACTGCCTATCTGACCTCCACAACCCAGCTACTGGGTAATAAGTCCATGGTAAGACTGGTTGTCAGACTTTCGAGCTTCTGACGACCCGTAACAACAGTCAAAGATTCACGAATGACAGCTGGGACCAACGGCTTAACGTACTTTCCGAGGCATGGTAGTGTCTCGGTATGAAAAGATGGTCACCCATCCACAGACCAACCTGATGCCACTATCTATCAGATGAAAATGGAGCAGAATTCTTAATAAATTACCTTCCACACAATTTAACGAGAATTTTTCCGGTGGTAGTGACCATTAGTATTAGGCCATTAGTATTTTCTTTTATTAATAAAGTTCCGTTTAACAATACTCATTGAAGGAAGTACGAATATTGTCAAATCATAGTAAAAAAACAGGCCAAGAGCGAGTCCGACTCGCGCACCTAGGGTTCCGTACCGTCATATATAAAAAAGTGTGCTATTTAGAGACATCGTTTTATTTTTCCTGTAATCTTTGCATACACTTCCATCACATAGAATCATTTAAGATTTTTTTCTATGCAAACTTCGGAGATAACGTATTTTTACCATTTTGGTGCGGAACCCTAAAAGCGATAAATATTTTAAGGACTATTTAATTCCCTAATTTCAAACTACGGTAATGTAACGCCGGACGCAGAAATCGGAGCATCTTCTATTTCCTGAAGCCACAAAATTGTACGCTTTCCCGACCTACTAATATTTTACGAAGTATAAAAACGATGAGATAAAATATAATGCTTCATCTTTCTCATTAAACTTTGATGGCTTGCGGGTGAGATAAGTGGTCCGTAATACGTCACTTTTTTTCCTCATCAACGGCGAATGAAGAAACGTGGCTAATGCTGTCTTTACACAGTGGTCCACGCTGGATACACTTCATCGAACATTGCTCCTTTATCTACACTAATCTTAGGGTGAGTGGTAATTAGTAATACTAGTAACTATTTAGTAATCTGTGGTAATACTTACTACCGCGAAAAATAATCTGCTGCTCTCTACATTTATGTTCGCATATATGTCGTCAAAATGTAGTTAACAGCAGATTTTTTTCGCGAGCTGGTTACGTAGTAACTATTTAGTAATCTGTGGTAATACTTACTACCGCGAAAAATAATCTGCTGCTCTCTACATTTATGTTCGCATATATCGTCCAAATGTAGTTAACAGCAGATTTTTTTCGCGAGCTGGTATGGTCCCATAGTAAGAGTTGTTTGTTATCATGAGTACACGGTCACTAATTTTAAGCCGCTCTTTATCTATCTCTATAAAGGGCGACTGGTGATTAGAGATCGACGCGAAACTTACAAATAAAACTAATCATCCGATTTCAAAATTTCTTTCACTGGTTGGAAGCTATTCTATTGCCGAGTGCCACGGGATATAATATTTTATGGTATAAGTGGCTTTCACGCGGATGGAGTCACGGGCAGAAGCTCGTTAACGTGGTGAACCATGTTATCTACTTAATTACATAATTTACCTTTTATTTTGCGTATCTGACTTATTTGTGGGAATATGTAACTGAATCTTTTCCAAGTGTCCAGAAAATGTAGAAAGGGTAGAATAAGCAAATAGGTGGGTCCTTAGAGTATACAATTACAGTAGTATTTTTTTCTACATATGAAGGGGAAGGGGAAGAAAAATCTCAAAATGACCTTTTCACACCATCTAGTAGAGGTTGGCCAGGACTATAAACTTTCGTACTCAGAAAAATATTTTGTTTATTTATTCTAAACAAATAAATAAAATTGAAGTATCTGTTTGGTAATGTCAAAATAACTGCTATTTACTAAATGCATATGAAAGTACCTATATACGGTACTTATAACAAAAGAACATTTTTTAGTATTTTTCTGTCTGTCAGACAAACAGGCTTGTTCCGGCTAATCTCGGAAACGGTTAGATCTATTTTGACGAGAGGAGCTCGTGGCTATGTAATAACAGCCGCACGGGTAGATCCATCAGGTTAAGCTACGCTTGCCGGGGTTGGTCTGTGGATGGGTGACCATCTTTTCATACCGAGTCTCCTCCGTGCCTCGGAAAGCACGATAAGCCGTTGGTCCCGGCTGTAATTCGTGGATCTTTGACAGTCGTTACGGGTCGTCAGAAACCCGAAAGTCTGACAACCAGTCTCACCAAGGGGTATTGTATTACCTAGTAACTGGGTCGTGGAGGTCAGATAGGCAGTCGCTCCATGTAAAATACTGGTATTCAGCTGCATCCGGTTAGACTGGAAGCCGACCCCAACATAGTTGGGAAAAGGCTAGGCAGATTGATTGGTTAGATCTATTTTGACGAGACTTTCACTGGAAGATAGCCGATGTTATAAGAAGCTACTTTCATTTTGGAAAAATAATTAGGGTTCCGCGCAAAAAAAGTAAACATCCGATTTAAATAGGGAAGTATTGACATCCACGCGGGCGAAGCCGCGAGCAACAACAAGTTGTTAAATAAAATTCATTGTCCCAGTAGAGGCCATTGGAAATATTAATCGAAAATGGAAACAAAATTCAATGTCCCTCGTATTTGGCGAAAAAAGATCGCTGTCCTCAAAAAGTCCTCTGGTGTTAAGATTTATTCCCATGCCAAGACACTGAGTTTACTGCCCAATTGTCTGTGTTTCCGAACGCATACAACCCTAATCTCTTCAAAGTGAGAGTGAACAGGCTTGTTCTGGGTAAGCTCACTCCATCGTCGACTGTCTCTGTCACCTCCGACCTAGACTAGAGGCAAGAGCAAATCCACCACACATGAAAAAAAAACCGGGTTACTCTCACAATGCTCCCCAGCATGACAGTTTGATTCCATGGTGATTTTTTTTAGTATATTTTGTTTAAATTCGACAAAAAAAAAAAAAACACTAAAATACACAGCATAAAATGTTCTGCCGACCGTTACAGCACGCTTCTGATTGGTCGATGCCCTAACATGGCCGTCTTTGATTTTTGATGAAGAGGGATGTGTGGTGTTACAAGAATGGAGAGAATAAGAAATGAGTACATAAAAGGAAGTTTGAAAATAGAACCGGTGACTGAAAAGTTGTGCGGAAATTGGTTGTCATGGTATGGGCATGAACGAAACGATGCGGAGGAATGAGGAAAATGTCGTGAGGAAAGTTTTGAGTATGAATGATCGATGGCTATAAGAGTAGGGGAAGACCAAAGAAACGATGGATGGACTGTGTGAAGGATGATATGGCTAGAAAGAGGGTGACTACCGAGATGACGACTAAAAGAGAAGTGTGGAAAAAGGGACATGTTGCGCCGACCCCAAATAGATTGGGATAAGGGCAGGAGAATAATGATGAAATTACCACCCATAACCTTATAAGCAGATACAGTAATATTATTTTATAAATGACTTACACCCGTATTTATAAACAAGCAATTACTTGCTGCTAAGTATTTTTTTAGTGAAGTCATTACTTGAGAAAAGATTCTCAATTATAAAACCTTATTCTATAGTCGAGTAATGTACGTTTCGTACTTGAGTAAATCCTTGAGTAAGAATCTACGTTCCATTATAAAATCCAACGCAAAAGGATCGAATTCTCAATTCCCCAAGTGTGCGTAAGAAAAATCTTTATATAATATGTATGTCAGAAGGGTCATGAGTACGGGATGTCAATTGACAACGAAACGCAAGTGTGAAGTTGGCGCGCTTCGACAGAGTCTAGCCTGACGTTCGTGAGAAAATTACTGACAACAGCTCGTCTCAACACGAGCTGTTGTCAGTAATTTTCATGATTCACTTGTCTACCTAGGTTATGATAAAACTTTAGAGAAACTTTATGATTTCTATTGGTTTGATGGTATGGCGCGCTTCGTTAAAAATTTCATAGATAATTGCGTACCTAACGTACAAAGTTTCTAAATCACACTCGGGCACAATACAGGCAGAATTACATCCTATCCCTAAAGTAAGCACACCATGGCACACTATACACATTGATGCCACTGGAAAATTATGCGGAAAGAATGACGTAAAGAAATACGTCTTTGTTTTAATAGACGCATTTACCAAATACGTTTTATTGTTTCACACGGTTAATATTGACACTATAAGTAGTATAGCAGCTGTAAAAGATAGCGTAGCACTATTTGGTGCGCCGACGCGCATAATCGCGGATCAGGGACGCTGTTTCGCGAGTAAAGAGTTCAGAGACTTTTGTAATTCTAGTAACATAAACTTACATTTGATTGCAACCGGCTCATCTCGAGCAAATGGGCAGGGAGCGAGCGTGTTATGTCTGTTCTAAAGTCTATGTTAACAGCAGTCGAAACGAGTGATAGTCGTTCATGGCAAGATGCATTAGGCGAAATCCAATTAGCCATTAACTGTTCAGTAAATCGTACTACAAAAGCAAGTCCATTAGAGCTTCTCATTGGCAAGGTAGCACGTCCATTGTCGTTGATGGCGAATGATGAGATAGAGACTGAGGTAGAATTAGAAACAGTTAGAGATGAGGCGGTTCGTAACATACAAAACGCAGCGTCTTATGAAAAGCAAAGATTCGACCGAACAAAAGCAAAACTCAATAAATTTTTAGTTGGGGACTTTGTCTTGATTCAAAATGAAGAGCGTAACCAGATGAAACTGGACCCTAAATACAAGGGCCCATTTCAGGTTGTACAGGTTCTAGAAGGAGACCGTTATACCCTAAAAGCTTTGAACTCAAGGCGCACTTACAAGTACGCTCATGATAGACTAAGGCGTATGCCAGGGGATCAGAGTATTACTGACGAATTTGAGGGAGAGTCGTGTGAAAGTCTTGTTGATGGAACAGAGTAGAGATTAAGTGATGTGTATTGTGTGTGTGTGTGTGTGATGATAGTTGTATCAGAGATTGATTTGTAGCCGTAGCTCAGTAGAAATCGGTGTCTGCTGGAGACAGTAGTCCGTGAGTAAGCGGTAGGCAGTCAACTCTGATAAATCTGGGGTTTCGAGAGAAACCATAAAGTCCGAGAGTGACTTGGCGATCCTAGGGAGATACGCAAATAAATGTTTGAGTAACTGGATGTTACTAGATTGTTTGAAACACATGCAGCTTAATTGCTTATTTAGTTTGTGAATTTGTGATCTTGAGATTTGGAAATCAAATAGTGAGTAATGCTCTGAAGTCTAAGTTTTCTTTCTTGTTTGTTCGAACTTAAGATTTAAGAAATAAAGATTTGAGATTCCAACAGAATTCTTTTATTGAGTTTTTGGCTTAAAGGTTTGGTCAGGAGTGACCGAGCTATGTGATACTTTGCGAATATGTTTCTTTACAGATTAACACACTGGGACGTGTGTACAGCAGGATGGCCGTGTCAGAAGGGTCATGAGTACGGGATGTCAATTGACAACGAAATGCAAGTGTGAAGTTGGCGCGCTTCGACAGAGTCTAGCCTGACGTTCGTGCGAGTCGACGAGAGCGCTACAGCGGGACGCGGAGCAGCTCTCTTTACCATCGGACATCGTGCGGACAACAAGTGCCTAGAAACTGTCTATCGTTTCGTTTTGTTAATTTTAATCACTTCTAATATACCTACTTAATCTAAAATCAACTTCAGACTATTTCTTCTCGCCCGCAAAACACATCTACGCCCAATAAAAATGCATAAAGATGAAGATTCCAACTCCAGTCGGCCCCCAGTCCCGATATGTATACATATAACCGTAGATCATAGATATACATATAAACGTAAAAAAAAAACATCATCCAATGACGAACTCGGGCTTACAGAAGTTGTGAACCTATGGGGTTCGCTTGACATTCGAGCACATATTGACATGAACTTATGGCGTTTCTTAAGTATATAGCCGACCCTTGAGGGGTTAAGTAAAGAAAATGGGGGCTATTACTTGGCTAAGAATTCTAACCTTTGACAATTCTAAATTCAAGCAAATACTAAACTACAGAATAGAAATCGTTACTTGATATAATCACTTTTACTTGTTTATAAATACGGGTGTAACACACTCTTTGAATTGAGAATTGGAAGTTGAGAACGTGTCAAGCTCTACTTTAGCATTACATAAGGTGACTCCTTCAATCAAAAATTCCTTACGATTTTTGCAAATAAATAAATTTCGCGGGCTTTCACCTTAACCATCTAACTACAAATTCTCAATTCAAAAACGGGTGTATCAGTTGCCTTGTGTTCTTGGTGAAGTCATCATCATCATTTCAGCCGAAAGACGTCTTCTGCTGGACTTAGGCCCAAGTATCGCCACTTTGACCGGTTCCTGCGGCCTTCACAAAGTCCACCTTGTGGGAGGCCTTCCAAGGCGGTACGCGGTCGCCACTACAGAACCTTTCGGCCCCATCGGCCATCTGTTCTGTGAGCAATGTGCCCTACCCACTGTCACTTAAGTTTGGCGGTTCTTAGGGCTATGTCGGTTACCTTGGTTTTCCTGCGGCTCCTCTTCATTTCTGATTCGATCACGTAGGGAAACTCTTGGTGAAGTAGTAAGCAAAAACGTAATATAATCAATGATCACATCACTTAGATATTACGTAATAAGATATATAAATTATTCTGTATGTAAGTACTTATTGCAGAACTTTAATTATTTATTATTATTTATTGTTAACGTTCTACAACACGCCCCGTGGTATCGGTCAGTCGATTTTAATTTAATTTTAAACGATCATGTGTGTGATTTTGATTAAGTTTTACTGTGGGCTTAGCATGACCACTTGTCTATCACTGTGAAGAGTAGACAACCTTTTCTATACAAAGTGACATTTCGTTTCTCCGTTTTTGACATCGCACCGTAGAAATACTTCTACAATTTGTCATTTTGTCTTTCGTTTCTAGCAATCTTTGGCTAGGTCCTTTTTTATGTAGACTATTTCGGAAGAAAGTTATCTAGGGTAGTGAAGATAACTTCATGTTGTAATCGCCATGCTAAATACAGTACAAAACTGTAGAGTAGAAAACTCGACAGCCGCAAAGTATACGGTTATCTACAAAATCATTTTTTTTCTCCTCTTCTTTTGCTTATATCTCGAAAACGAAGTGAGGTGTCCTATCGCAAAAATAACAAAAATTTTGCCCCCGTTTATAAAACCCTAAATGTAGATATTAATTTTTCATATTTTCCATACAAAAAGTGAAAAATTCCATTTATAAAACACGTTGAGAATCGCATCTCCGGCGCTACGGGCGCGAGTCCGCAGTTGTATTTATATGCGTGACTTAATATTTGTAAAAATTCAAAATTAAACAGAAAAAAAATCCTATGGAAAAACAAAAAATTCTGAGTCGAATTATATAAAAAAGTGAATTTTGTAAAGTGCAGTTGGCTCTTTCTACTCTGTTGCCGTCGTACTGTCTACACGGTGACGTCATTTTTGTCTACTCTTCCGTCGACAAGACGCTTCTCTACGGTTCTCGTGCTAAGCCTGCTGATAGTAAGTATACAGGGTGACTTTGAAAACATGCGACAAAATTTAAGGGGGTGTTCTACCCATCAATATGAATAACTTTTACTATGGGACCAACTCGGAATTCGCAAAAAAATTTCGACCTTTTTATACAAAATGGTCCAATCGGGTATGTACTTTTACATGGGAAGGTCGGTATTTTTTTACGAATTCTAATTTCCCATAGTAAAACTTATTCATATTGATGGGTAGAACACCCCCTTAAATTTTGTCGCATGTTTTAAAAATCACCCTGTATATTATTACAACAATCATCCAGGCAGCTAAGATATTTCGAAGTGTTTAACCTAGGCTTTAGCCTAATTGCATAATTAACTTCCCGACAGTGACTATAATTTGGACAATACAACGATGTTTATTAAATCAGAAGTCTGCTGAGCCGGCCATGTTAGCTGTAGAACCGATAACCTTCGGAGTAGATATTATGTTCTTGACTGGCAACCGAGAATGGGCCAACGTAGGGATGGACGTGACTAGGCTAGGAGCGGCGATCTTCGCAAGGTGGCAGCTAGATGAGAGTTGCAAAGTATCGGGTTACAAGGTGTGCGATTGGAAACACCTACCCACATATTTATATCCAGCAGTGGACTGCTATACGACTGGATGGTTATTATTATTGTACAGACGCCAGCACATCAAGCTACTACAATCTGTCAAATTTCTTTAATAGATTTTCAACTTTATCGCTAATGCATTAGGTTCAAGGTTGATTGGGAAAATTTGACAGTTTCGGGTAGCTTGACCTGCTGCCGTCTGTACGTGCCTAATATTCAATTAACATAGTTAGTAATACTAACACGTAAAATGCTATAAAATTAATGTATATCGATCTGCCTAGCCTTTTCCCAACTATTTTGGGGTCGGCTTCCAGTCTAACCGGATGCAGCTGAATACCAGTATTTTACATGAAGCGAATGCCTATCTGACCTCCACAACCCAGTTACTGGGTAATACGATACCCTTGGTAAGACTGGTTGTCAGACTTTCGGGCTTCTGACGACCCGTAACGACTGTCAAAAATCCACGAATAACAGCCGGGACCAACGGCTTAACGTGCTTTCCGGAGGAGTCTCGGTATGAAAATGTGGTCATCCATCCACGGACCGACCCCGGCAAGCGTAGCTTAACCTTATGGATCAACCCGTGTGGCTGTTATTACTTAGCCACGAGCTCCTCGATAATACATTAATTTTATAGCATTTAGCTACTGGTGTTGCCGTTTCCTAGATTCCAAAAAATAGGTCTTCAGCAAACGATTCAAATGGTAAAGTAAAATACTCATACAATTTAAATGCGTTTGTTGTGCAATATTGTGGTAAAAAAAAAACATAAAAAAATATTGAAAAATTTTGTCCTTTTTTTCTCAGTGATGTCATTTTCTGTTTTTCGATTTCGAAGGTTTCGATTTATTAAGATTTTGTGTATGAATAGATAGTTATTCATACACGAAATCTCTTAAGGGGTCATTGCACTCATTGTTATGAACAACTTTTTCTATGGGACCTATCCTGAAATCGCGAAGAAAAATTCAGCTGTTCTCTACATTTTGACGAGTTATGCGAACATAAATATAGGGTACACAACATAATATATTTTTTTTTTGCGGTTTCAGGTTTGGTCCATAGTAAAAGTTGTTCGTAACGATGAGTACAACGACCCCTAAAGAGATTTCGTGTATGAATAGATACACCTTATATAGGTATAATTTTATATGTATATGATAGGTTTTTGACCGCAACAAAAATGCCATAAAAAATATTGCCCTTGAACTTTATCTATGTGCCTATATTTCTTATTTCAATTTGAGATGTTTTTCATTTAACTGTTTAAAACTTTTTATTGCTTCTTGAAAGCTGTTGTGACAGTTACGGTATTTTATTTTACAGATATTAGGTCTTTTCCTAGTAATTATATTATATTGTTAGGATTTTGTTGAATGTTGGATACTTTCCGTGGACGTACGTGCCGCGATTCAGTCAGCACCGTCGTAAAATATCCGATTAAGTTTTTTGGCTTAAAAACTTTTTGCACTCAATATTGATGCAGGCAACTTTGAATAACAAAAAAAAATTTTTAAAAAGAAAAAATTGTCAACGGATTTGTGTGAGATTTTCTTGTTCAAAGAATGTCAAATGAAGCTGGATTGTTCGATTATAATCGATACAAAATGAATGCATTCACGATAGTGAAAAGTTATAGGTAGGCAAATGACTCGGGAAATGTGAATGTCAACTAGAAAAATTATTTATTTCCTGCCTTTTCCTACCCGTCTGGTTTAAAAGTAGGTAAATAGGTCAAGCAAAAGTAGTGATAGACAATCGATTTCCATGAATCTTTAATAATTACTACGTAGGAGGTCGTGAGTAAGTACTAATAACAGCTGCACGGGTTGATCCATCATATAAAGCTAAGCTTACCGGGGTTGGTCTATGGATGGGTGACCATCTTTACTTGCCGAGACTCCTGCGTGCCTCGAAAACCACGTTCCGGCTGTCATTCGTTGATCTTTGACACTCGTCACGGGTCGTCTGAAGCCCGAACGTCTGACAACCAGTCTTACCAAAGGGGGTATCGTATGGCCCAGTTACTGGGTTGTGGAGGTCAGATAGGCAGTCGCTCCATGTAGAATTTCCGGTTAGACTGGAAGCTGACCCCAACATAGTTGGGAAAAGCTAGGCAGATTGATATTGATATTGTAAGTACCTAGACATTACACTTTCACTGGTGGTGACTTCCAACTTTCCATTAGCACATAAATAAATAAAATAAATTCTTTATTGCCAAACATATTACAAGGCTTTTACTTTGGCCCCAAACCAGCCAAGCCTGTTCTTTGGGCACCAAAATAAAATACGGTAATGTTTTATTTAAAACACTACATTTCAGTACTATTGTGAGAACAGATTTCTATCATGTTACAGTTAATTATTCCATGAGTTCATACATTAATAACGATGTATCCACATCATCATTTCCATCGATGGTGGTTCTATTGCCTGCCTTTGACGTATTAGTCAAAGGCATGTTATGTATAATGATACTGTGGCTTCTAAAGTCTCATATATAGTCGGTAAACGAGGGAGGTATTTTTGCGAAAATATGGATCATCATCACCTTAAGCTCGGTTCCTATAAACAAAAACAAATCGTTTTGCTTACCAATGGCAGCATTTTTTATTGTCAAATCGGGCATATAGATTCGTAAGCTAATTTTACCTGTGATAGCTAATTCCATATGGGAGGGTCTACTATTCAAAGCTATGAGGTCTTTGCTTCATTATTGGTAAAGATATAAGAGTCTTAATTTTAAGCAATAACGGTGCGTTAGTTATTGGAATCGGCATTAGTACTTTTGCTAGCAAAGATGAGCCAGTCGGACAGTTTGGTAGCCGGGCTATATTTTAGTAAGCAAAATCAAGCTTTGGGATAGATTTTTTTAAACAATTAATTTGTTAACTACAGACTGCTATTAAGGTGCTCTTAACTGCATCGATATGCGTTATCAATAATACGAGTATAGGAAGTTATTTATTCTAGTGTATTTATATTGCAATAGATGCAAAAATCTATACTACCTGCATCGTATTCCTTTGTCTTAGATCTAGATTAATTAATTCAGTGTAGTACTTGCAGGTTTCC
Source organism: Dicycla oo (assembly GCA_948252095.1). Lineage (NCBI taxonomy): Eukaryota > Metazoa > Arthropoda > Insecta > Lepidoptera > Noctuidae > Dicycla > Dicycla oo. The sequence continues at coordinate 24,934,778 of OX411729.1, read as the reverse complement.
GGTAACGATGTTGCCAGCACTCGTTAACGACTCCCCATTGTTTAGTAAAACTAAGTATCTTATTATGTATCAGCCAATGAGTTTCCACGATCGATAGCATCATCAAACCCACTTAACATACTTCTGCGAAAACCAACCTTTTTGTCCTTTCTTCACAACCTTGCGAGAACTCTGACATCGATTCGTAATGGTCGACTACTGATTCTCATTGACGACCCTATTTTTTCATCTAGCTCGAACAAAGAGACACGAAGGAGTATATTAGTCGATCTAATTGAATTGCTACCAAGAATGCAAAGGCGGGCGGGGCTTTCAGTAGCTTTCAAGGTTCGAAAGGAAACCAGCCTGGTTAGTAGTCGACGCGCACCAAACCACGGCGCACGCGCCCATGTTACCGCTACAACCTATTTGGAATACATAGAGGTTGTATAGGAACATCTTAAATAAAATAAAAATCAATTTAAAAAAATAATCAAGCTGTCGAGTTCGATGTTCAAGAATCGAAGCGAACGTGTTTGAATTTATTTTCGAATTCCGCGCGCATATTTTTGGCGGGAACTCGTGGTGTTGCAAATTGAAAAATTTGAGGTGATATTTACGAAGTGCTTTGCATTCTTAGGTAAGTTTCTATTTTTGGTTTACTTAATAGTTATAAGTGTTATAATTACAACTGTCTTTTTTTGTGTTATATTACGTCATTGCCGTAAGTTGAGTAATCGGAAGGCAATTATTGTTTTTGTGCGAAATTCCAATGGGATGTTAAAAGGCGAAGATGATCACAATCATTAAAAAATAATACCAACAGCCATTCTTTGGCATAAAACCGGCTACATTTTTTTGTATTTTCGTTAAGAAATCTGTGACTTTTGTCACTTGTGTAGACTACTTTGAATTTCACGCGAAACTATGTGTATTCGCAAACTCTGCGTACATTATTTCTAACCAATAGCAAGAGATAGCAATTCGTTTTATAATAACACTTCCACAAACTAAAGCAATCTGTGTCTTTAAATATGACGCAAACGCTCTTATATATGCAAAATGTTTCATGCTTTTTAAACTTCTGGATGTTTTATTACAATAGTTACGAGTATTTGCAAAATGCATTGTTATGGCAAATACAAAGACATTGGATCATGCGGATGGATAATGGTTGTTAATTTATTCCACACGTAGTTTTTAACTCTTTTTTAGGGTTCCTTGCCTCATAAGGAAAAAACGGAACCCTTATAGGATCACTCATGTCTGTCTGTCAGTCAGACAGACAGTCTGTCTGTCAGTCAGTCTGTCAGTCAGTCTGTCAGTCAGTCTGTCAGTCAGTCTGTCAGTCAGTCTGTCAGTCAGTCTGTCAGTCAGTCTGTCAGTCAGTCTGTCAGTCCGTCTGTCAGTCAGTCTGTCTGTCTGTCTGTCAGTCTGTCTGTCAGTCAGTCTGTCTGTCTGTCTGTCAGTCTGTCAGTCCGTCTGTCACAGGCAATTTGCTCCGAATCTAATGGACCGATTAAGTTGAAATTTGGTACCCAAACATGGACGTGTAACGTAAATAAACGAATTTAGAATATGGGGGTCAATTTTGGGGGGCAAATAAGAAAATTTAAAAAGAAGATTGGCAAACTGTACCCTGTGAGATATCAAATGAAAAGGCTTACTGTGAGGGCCTCAAATATACTTATTTTTTTATAATTTTAAAATATATTGTTTTAAAGTTATCCAAGATAAATTTACTTTAAAAAAAGTGTAAACCGACTTCAAAAACCTAAAACGAATAAAATAACTTTCTGATAAAACTTAGCTTCAGCTTCTGAAGTCGGTGCCAAGCTATTAGTGCGTTGAAGAACTGAAGACACCGACTTCAGAAGCTGTTAAGTTTTTTATGTAAGTTGTTTTATTCGTTTTAGGTTTTTGAAGTAGGTTTTTTACTTTTCTTAAAGTAAATTTATTTTTCCATTTTTAGTTGAATATACAAAATACCATATGCTCAAGACGAACGAAAACAAAAGAAAAATCATCAAAATCCTCTTATAAATGCCGGAAATACAGTACATTTATGCATATAACTTCGTACTTAAGAATAATTACCTAATGTGTTATGTACTAAAACCTTCCTGAAAGTATGGAGATCACGTTAATAAAAGAATTATCAAAATTGGTTCATTCGTTTTTAAGAAAATCGTGGATACCTACATACATACATACGGGTCGAATAGAGAACCTCCTTTTTGATGTCGGTAAAAAAAGACGAAAATTTACCATTCGCCCCTTATCTCCGAAACTACTGAGCCTAAAATTGTGAAAATAATACAGAACTACCTATTACATGGGACTTAAACATAACTGGCGAATCGTGGGTGTACTATAGGAACATCTCTGCCTAACTCTTCGGGGATTGCAGGCGTGATGTTACGTTATGTTTAACTCTTCATTAAGACGCAATGGCCTTGAGTGCTTAGTTTGCGTGTTCTGTGCTAAGCTCACGCAACGCGTCGTACGTCCAGCCAGTAATAGGACTCGCCCATCAAGCAGCGCTGTCCCAAATTAGACGCATTATTGATTTATTATACATAAAACAAAAGGTATATTAAAACTATGTATAAGATTAATAATTAAATTATCTTTAAAATGGTTTCATAAAAATACACTTAATAGTTTTTGCGTGATTTTCAGTTTTTTATCTACGTTAGACTTAACTTAACAAATTAATTACACTATCCTAATTAATATTATAAATGCGAAAGTAAGTTTGTTTGTTTGTTTGTTACCTTTTCACGCCTAAACCACTGAACCGATCATCCTGAATTTTTGCATATACGTTGTCACGTGTACAGAAACGGACATAAGGTACTGAAGTCGACTAGCAATCTCACAAAACTATGGCATAGCAATATTAGTTGTACTTATGACCTTCTCCCATAAGAACGTTTGACAATACTACATATTGGCAACTTTGGCAGCCCGTATAGCGCAGGCGATAATGGTCACTGCGGTGTAAGTGGACTTCTAGACGTTGACTGTACCTTTCATCCCGAAAAAAAGTACTGTTCCCGAGGAAAACTACAAAAACGTTCTTATGATAATAGATGGCGCCACGTGTCTTGCGAATTATGATTGAATTATATTATTAAAGAAACTAATATTGTATTAGGAGTATTATTATTTTTTTTTTATTTAAGTATCTAATATATTTTGTGAGTAGATAGACCGATTTTTCATAACACTATAAATGCGAAAGTGAGTTTGTTTGTTTGTTACGCTTTCACGCTTAAACCGCTGAACGGATTTGGATGAAATTTGGACAAAGGATACTTTGATCCCGGTAGTGCGTTCCCGTGGAATAATTTCCTACAACCACGCGGGCGAAGCCAAGGGTAAAAGCTAGTATAATATAAACATGCTTAATTCACCGAGCGAGCAATTCTGGCAAAATTTGCTTTTCTCTGTCAGTGTTTAGTACCTATTCCTCTACCTACAGGTCGTATTTCACAACCGATCTGGACTAAAGTTGTAAAACCTGTATACCAAATACAGGTTTTACGACTTTATAGATTTTTTTGTCATCGCGGATTATTGTTTGGAGGGGTATTTCCTTCAAAAAGGGGCAAAAATGACTGGATACTGGATATCTCCGCCGTATAAGATCCGATTTCGATAGTTTTTTATTTTTTTTTATTTGAAAGGTGTGTCATAAATATTTGGTGAAGGTCTAATGAAAAAAAAAACATGGTAGGTAAATATTTCGTTTGAACTAACTTTAGTGGTATATTGATTGTTGCAAAAAAGTTTGTGCTCGCGAGCTCTACTGTTTGCTGAACTACTAGACTAAAATATTATACTTTTCATACAAACGCTCGTACATGATTATAGCGTTTAACATATCTTTCTAAGCAAATTTTGTACTAATAGGTATTTTGTGCACTGTACCTAGTTTCTATCAAAGCGAAAAATAAAAATTTGGAGAAACAAATTCAGTACAAGCCTCCAAAAATCTTTTTTTTGCACAATTAATACCTGAACTTTGGCCGTTCATAAAGTACTCATAAATTGTAAAATTAAAGAAAATATATCGATAGAAAACTCGCACATGTAATGGAGATTCTAAATGACAAACATTTATTTCACAAACTATTATTTTTCGTTCAATGTTATCGCGTTCTCACTTGCTCGTTAGTCAACTAATTTTACAAACGCTACAATAATTTTTTCGCACTTAGGTAGATAAGCAAAGGTCGTTCACACGTTCAGCGTAGGTACTTTATGTATTTTGATTACTATTTTTAAATCAAAACACAATTGCTGAAACTTTAACACGAGACGATATTACACAGTGAACGTAAGGTTTTGGCCTGAAATACGATCGCATACCTACGAGTACGTGAGCCTTTTTTATCGCCGGTTCGGCAGTGTAATAGTCTCGCCAAACTACGGCATCAATTTGTTTGTTTTATAGTAGCTAAGAAAAGTTGCCTAATTAGTATTATAAAACTACTAGTTCGTCGGTTCGTCAGTATGGTATGGCGATAAAAAGTAGCCTATGTCCTTTTCCAGGTCCCGGTCTACCCGTGTGCCAAATTTCATCCAAATACGTTCAGCCGTTTTAATAATAAAACGTTTAATTCAGATTCAATCCATAAAGTATAATAGTAATAAAATAGTCAGCAACACATATAAAAATTAACAAAATAAAATAATTCAATCAATAGCCAATACAATAGAAATGAAAATACATAGTCATTATATAGATTAAATTAAATATTCAATGTCAATATTATATATTAATAAGTCAATCAATTAATTAAATTAAATCGTACATACAAAAATTACAAAATTAAATTATGTCAGCATTGTCCGATGGATATACACATCCACTTACGTTGGAACGGACAGTCTGTGCAGAACGCAATCATACTACAAAAGCGTGAAAGCGTAACAAACCAAAAAACTCACTTACGCATTTATAATATAGTATTAGGATCTAATGACCCATAGTTTATTTACCTCATGCTTTAATTAAACAAAACTAAGGTATAGGCTAGACGATCGTGCAATGTAGGTAATTACAGTAGCAATACGATCACCAGGTGTTCTGCGATCTCCGGTAAACGTTTCGCGTCACCTTTACAATCTAGTATCTGTCTGTTTGTGCTCTAGTTTATCTTGTACGAAAATGATTTACTTTAGATACACGTAACCAAAGCGGTGTTCATAGTTTTGTGTAGGCTGTATTACTCGCCCTTTATATTGTAGAGGCTTTAACCTGGATGGCTTTATCGCCCAACCTCCTAATCGAATCCTACTAATATTATAAATTAATGTGAAAGTTTGGATGGATGGATGGGACGGATGTTTGTTGCTGAACGGATCTGGATAAAATTTGGTACAGAGATAAAGTATAGTCCGGAATAGCACATAGAATACTTTTTATCCCGGAAAAATGTACGGTTCCCGTGGGATAATTTCCAACATCACGCGGGCGAAGCCGCTCGCAAAAGCTAGTAATATTATAAATTCAAAAGTTTGTGAGGATGGATGGATGTTTGTTACTTTTCACGCAAAAACTACTAAACGGATATGGGTGAAATTTAGCACACAGACAGTTTATAACCTGGTTTAACACATGGGATACTTTTTATCCCGATATACTTACGCTTTCGAGACTTACGCGGGTGAAACCGCGGGGCGCTGCTAATAAGGTTTTGGAGATAAACACTATTTCATATTTAAGAATAATAAAAGTTGTCAGCTGGGATAGCTGCAGCCCGCCCCGTCTTGATGTATCTTAAAAAATACGTATTTCATTAGAGCATGAAACAAGCAAGCGCGCAAGGAAACTCCTGGAGTCTCCCACAGTACCTATACCAAATTAATTATTAAAGGCGCAAGTGCACTTTGGCCTGCTAGACTGAGGTTGCCCAGAAAGCTAATTAGCTACTTTTTGAGTACGCGAGTACCTAGGCTGTTCTGTATACACCTGAGAACAATGATGTCATACATACTTCATACTTGATATTCATACTTGATACAAAAACAATGTAGAAAAAAAATCTTACGTATACTTAATTGCAAATTCCCAGACTTTCAATATATAAGTAATATCTTGACTCTAACCATTTTATCAATTAACGTGTCCTACATAAGGCAGCCGAATAATCTGTAACTCAGGGCCCTTATGAGGGCGCCCAGAGCGGGAGAAGTTATTTGATAATTTCCCACCCAAAAAAAGGGCCCTCATACCTCAGTCACCTTTCTCTATTTAAGATTGCATTTATTGGAATTGGAATATGATGTCGAGATAAATATAGATTTATGATTATGATTATATTACGCTAATTCTTTATCGTGCTAAAATATGCGTGTGTGCGTATTACCTAAGTACATAAAGATATGTAGTATCTACGAGTAATAAAAAAGTTTTCAAGCATAAAGGACACGTACGAATGCCTTTGCTTTAAAAACTTACAAGGGTAAAAGGCTCGCTTGTCTTTGCTTGTTCGCAAACTGGCTGGACCAGTCGCTGGTCAATATCCGTAACAATGCGATTAGAGAGGACGGTATTATGTGAGAGCGAAGCAGGAACTTAATATATAGGGCCTTTTATTTTTGCTTTATATATCAATCAATCTGCCTAGCCGTTTCCCAACTATGTTGGGGTCGGCTTTCAGTCTAACTTCCACAACCCAGTTACTGGGTAATACGATACCCCTTGGCAAGGCTGGTTGTCAGAGTCTCGAGCTTCTGACGACCCGTAATGACTGTCAAAGGTCGACCCGTGCGGTTGTTATTACTTAGCCATGAGTTCCTCATATTTATGGTTGCTTTATATACTTAATAAAAATAATAGCAGCCTGTAAACTGTTTTATTGTAGTATAAAAGTTTATCAATTACCCATATAAAAGTTCGATACCTAAGTACTCGACCCAAATGTATGAGACCGCTGATTATTGAGAGCTATACTCCAAATATTAGGCATTTAATGCGGAGGTTACTCAGGTAGGAAACGTGTTTTCTTTTCTGGTCGTCCTCTGTATGGAGTGTGCATTATTTTAATTACCTATTTTATTTTTATTTTATACTACTAATACTAAAATATAAGTAGTTTTGTAATACTAACACAATATGGATCACTATAGTCCGAAATAAATGTTTTTCTTTAGCGATTTCTATGTTGGTCCATGCAGAAAGTGGTTCACCTATCTGACACATGTTGTAGAGAAGGAATCAGGCTTGTTCGCCTCGTGTTTAGCTACTATTCCAGACCCAGGTTTCCAAGTGATGTTTTCCTTCTCCATAAATTAGTGACATCAGACGTTTCGGCCAAGTGCATCGGCCTTGGATGTCTGATTTACGTATAAAGTTCTGCTTACGTTTTTAGTTTTGTATTTTTATTTCTGCTTGAGTGTAGTTTTCGTTAGTTTTTTTTTTTTGGTATATTGGCGTGTGCTGATTCATAGCAAATAATTTAATTTAATATTTTGTGTTGCGTAATGTACCTAAATTATTTTGCGCAGTGTTGTATTGAATCAAATTTTTTAACTGAACAGACAGCTGTGCTGCTGGGGAGTTTGTTGCGCCACTTCTTCTCCTCAGCTAAAGTACTAGGAAGTGGTGAAGAGCGGGCGTTTTAGGGGACTGTCTTATGTAATTTTGAAGTGCTGATTCTTAGCCTAGTTCGAATAAATGACTTTTGACTTTGATTTTGATGAAAAAAACGATTAGTCTTCTTGAGGGACATGAGGCTTACTCATATCAGGCGTCAACTTTTCTGACTCTTTGATAATTCAAAAGTTGTTTGAAATAAATGTTTTGAGTTTGAACAGTAGAATGATATTTAAAAGAGCGAGACATTGGAAAAAATAAAAAAGCCGGTCAAGTGCGTGTCGGACCACGCACGATGAAGGGTTCCGTAGTTAGGATGAATTTATCCCAAAACAAACTTAACATTGTAGTTGAAAAACAAGTTCCCATACATATAAACTGCAAATGTAAGTTTATACACACAATATTGAGAGCTTCGCCATCTTATTTTAATACCATAGACTTCTTATAAGTTTCCTGTAATCTATAGGTATTGAACTATTTTCTGTATATTTTTCAAAATGCTCAAATTTCGTCTATTTTCTTAAATAACTTTAAAATTATTTAATTTAAAATTATTAAAAAAAAATATATTTGAGACCCTCACAACAGCCCTTTCGTTTGATATGGCTCACAGTACAGTTTGAAAAACTTTTTTTTGTTTTCTTATTAGCCCCCAAAATTGACCCCTAATTCAAAATTCATTTATTTACGTTACACGTCCGTGTTTACGTCACAGAAATACATACGTGTACCAAATTTCAACTTAATCGGTCCATTATATTCGGTGCAAATTGGCTGCGACAGACGGACAGACAGACAGACAGCCAGACAGACAGACACACGAGTGATCCTATAAGGGTTCCGGTTTTTCCTTATGAGGTACGGAACCTTAAAAACTAAGTGAATAATTATTTAAGTATTCAAACATGTTTTTTTTTATGTTTTAATACAATTATTTTAATTGAGTGACTAGCAGTCATTAGAAGCTATACCTACATCAATAATTTATGAAAATGAAATACAGAAATATAAGTCCGGTATTCACCAACACGATATTAGCAATTACAATATCAGTATGCATAAAAAACGTGTTATTCGTGTAGATTATTTATTGCTCTATGCTAATTGTCGTCGACTTTACGAAGGTACAGGTAATGTTACTATGGGGAAATGTTAATAAACACTAACTAAACTACGATTTAATCATAACTAAAAGCTGACATCAGTAGTGGCCCTGTGGGGCATCGACTTACGCTTTGTGTAAATAATTTCATCATCACTGCTCTCAAAACGGTAAAGGAAAACATCGTTGAGGAATCCGGCATGTCCTTGAACCAAAAATTTAAAGATATGTGACATCTACCAACCAAACCGCGCGTGGACCCGCGTGTTGGATTACGCTTACGGCCCACAGAAAGGAGGCCTGTGTCCCAGCAATGGAAATATTATAGGCTGATCAATTACACAAGCTGACATGTAAATCTCTGGCTATTCAGCGAAGTTATTGCTTAACAGACTCACAATGGCAATGCCTTTTATTTTGACTGTTCAATAACATTCATTGTGTTGTTAAAGTTATTATGCAGACGAATTTTTCAAAAATATGAAGCAATGGAGTAGCAATTTTCTTTAAAATGCTACGGATTGTGATTGAAAATGTGTAACGAATTACTGTGCAGATCTTCTGAAAATTTTAAAAAACCTATCCATCCTTTACTGCTATTTCAGAGTTGGTCCCATATTAAATGTTGTCCATAATCATGAGTTGTTTCACCGCCTGGAAGATTGCCAATGAATTCCAAGTTATATAATCATTGGTTTGCGTTTTCTTGCATTTTATTAATTCTTGGCATGACTTAAATCATCACCAGTCTCCTGCCCTCATCACAATTTACTTGTGGTAGGTGTGGTAGGACGCAACATGACTTTCTCTTCCATACTTCTCGTCAATTGACATCCCGTACTCATGACCCTTCTGACATACATATTATATAAAGAGTTTTCTTACGCACACTTGGGGAATTGAGAATTCGATCCTTTTGCGTTGGATTTTATAATGGAACGTAGATTCTTACTCAAGGATTTACTCAAGTAGGTAAGAAACGTACATTACTCGACTATAGAATAAGGTTTTATAATTGAGAATCTTTTCTCAAGTAATGACTTCACTAAAAAAAATACTTAGCAGCAAGTAATTGCTTGTTTATAAATACGGGTGTAAGTCATTTATAAAATACTATTTCTGTATCTGCTTATAAGGTAATTGGTAATTTCATCATTATTCTCCTGCCCTTATCCCAATCTATTTGGGGTCAGCGCAACATGTCCCTTTTTCCATACTTCTCTATTAGTCGTCATCTCGGTAGTCACTCCCTTTCTAGCCATATCATCTTTCACACAGTCTATCCATCGTTTCTTTTGTCTCCCCTACTCGTATAGCCATCCACATGCAACAAAAATGAATATAAAATTAAACCTATGCTGTAAGTACTATTTAAACGAAAAGACCTATGATGACCTAAGAAATTCCACTAAACCAACTTCTTTTGCATACTTATAGACTCGTAATTATAATTACTTAATTAAAATAACTACTGTAGTGGAAGCAACTAAGCAGGCCTTATCCTCAGCTCCTAAGGGAAAAATAACTCAAACTCAACGCTCTCTGTAGTCTCCGTGTAAAATGATATCCACCAGCATGTAAATTGCCTCTAAAGCGAATCGAATTAAAATTAATTAAAGCTTAAACTAATTACGATAATTGCTTTACGGGTCTAGGCTGCAAAATACAATCAAACTTAAGATTAGATATTTTTATAACCTGTGACTAATGATGAATCGTTAATTAGAAATATTTAAAAAAAATAGAAATAATAGGTAAGGCGTTTGATCAGTTATGTTTTAATAAGTATCTATTCTAACCTTAGCCTTATTTCTACGATAATAATTGCCGCGTCTATGCGCCCTTAGCCTAAAAAGCGCGAATACATGACATGTTATGCCCACATTATCTTATTTGTTTTACCTTTAGTAATAAAGTAACCACTGTTTAAATATAATCACCACTTAATTATGACTTCTCTATTCACTACAAAAAAGGCAGTACATTAAAATATTATTCTGACAAATATAAATGGAAAAATAAAAGTCTCATTAGTATACCTAATTAAAACAAAAACTAAGTATCGATTTCCTTATTTAAATACCAACACTTCTATTTTCATACATAATTATTAACTACATCAACATGAATGAATTCAATTAAAATATCACTTATTCATTCATGCATAACGCCATCCAAACCTTTCACTGAATTGGGCATGTTTGTTTGAAGTTCAAGGTTGTACGCAATTTTATTGTTCGTGTAATAGCAGTCTTTATTGCATTTGCAAGCTATCTGCAATTGCCATTATGACGTGACAATTGACGCACGTTGTACAGAAACTTCCGTAAGTTTTTATTCAAATCGATCATTAAGATCAAATTAGTAGCTAGTTAAGACGGAGATATATGCAAATAGCCTTGAGTAGCTTGCGTGTCCTGTGCCGAGCTCACGCAACGTGTCGTACGTCCACTGTCCAGCCAGTAGTAGGACTCGCCCATCAAGAAGCGCTGTCCCAGGTTAAGACGCATTATTAGTTTATTATCCTACATAAAACAAAAGGTTTTATATTAAAACACGTAGGTATACTAAAAGATAAATAATCAAATTATCTTTAAAACGGTGAAGGTTTCAAAAAATACGCTCGATGGTTTATGCGTGACTCTCTGTTATTTTATCCGCGTTAGACATAAAAGAAATGAATTACACTATGTAATAGTATAAACGTAATCTAAAATATTCACATATTAATTTATTAAGAAAATGCTCTAATTTAACATATATTTTTTATTAATCATTAAAACTACTCGTTTAGACGTGATCTTCAGTTTAAAATCATTAAAAGTCGGTTATCGTCGCCTTAATTATAAATGAACACGTGGAAGTTAATAGCCTAGGCTTTGTAGCAGATTTATTGCAGAGATAATTGAACGGTTACAATTCTATGATTGTGCCTTTTAGTACTAAAGCTGTAAATAAATAGGTACTGAAATTAGCTTAATCTATGTATGTAAGAAATTTGAGACTTCTGGCGGAAGGTACTTACGACATGGTTCAAAATTCAACATTCAGTCAAAAAAATTTTGGTTGCATTTGCATGTAAATACTTAATAATTGCATGCAATAGGAAACCTAAAACATCTAAAATTAATTAAAACATAAGTAGTGGGTACAGTAGGACAAAATATATAGCGAGTACGGGTTTTTTCCCAATATCACAAGTACGCAATGCGTACCTATCTACATAGCTAGATGAAAGTACGAGTGATAACGTTGCGAAAAATTCAAAGTCCCCCAAAATTGCGTATTTTTTATTTATCTTAGATCGTATGTTACCCGCATACATACATTATTTAGCGTTAAAAATAGGTTACGGCTCTATCAGTTCGGTGTTACTGATGGTAGAAACGTGTTCCGCTTGAGAACCGAAGCACGTCACTTGAAGACAAATCCGGAGCCTGATGAGATGGATTTCCATAAGTATTGCAGCTATTACTGTATTTTATCAAAAGATTTAGGTCACATGAAATTATGCAATATTGATAAAGATGATAATAATACTGATACATGTGTTCGTACTGGGATCACCAATATTTTTGCCAGTTTCACCAACGAATCCTTGGTTAATAGTTTGGTAAATGATAAACGATGATGATAAATGATATTTATTTCTGTAAATTGGAAAAACAACACACTTATACGTAAAAGTTAAATTATGTTTTTAAAACTAGATGTGTTCGGTATTTCCTATCTGACTACTCTGACAAGAAATACCGAAACAAACTCAGAGGTCACAGTCCAGTGTGATTTTATTCGTAATGATAGAATTCTTGTGGTTGATTTTACTCTTACTTGGATTCAGTCATCGCTTTTTATCAGATAGACTTGACAGTCTTACATGCCTATTCTTAACGAATACATAATAAATCTTCATCAAGAAAATCCATGACCACAAAGTATCGCGTGTTAATGATAAAAAAATATGTAAATAATAATAAAAATAGTGTCAGTGCCATACATGTTGTTAACAAAGTACTTATTATATTTAGACGACATTATTCGCGTGCATCTGATTTGATGATTAGGGTATGATTACCATTATGACATAATGAATAGAAGCTTTGAAATCTGTTGTGAAGTCTTTCATTATGACCATTGAACTGCCTAAATAAAGAACATTTTAAATCATACATTACAAAATATACAAACATGAGCACATGACAAAGTATAAAATCGCGTAAATCAACACGCATCCACGCATCATTAAGGAACTGAATGCGGAAGCAATAACAGTTTACAACCAAATCTTATGACGCAACTAACGAACCTTAATTAACATAAAATATATAAATTTTTACATAATTTAGACTTGGTAGAAATGCGTGGGTCCTTGATCACGAGTGTAACCACAAGGTAACTGGTAAACTGGTTTATAAATAGTAAATAGCTGCATTTTATTGTTTGTCCAGTGAATAGGCTCGCTATTTTGTTTTTGTGCGATTCTAAATGGATCTTGGTGTCTTGTTTACATTGTAAGAATCTAGGTACCTACAATGTTCTTTTAATGCTTATTTGATTTTAATTAATATGTGACCTTTAAACGCACTTGTAAACTTTAATAGAGCTAGCCTATTATACCTGCTACTGTTTCCCAATATACCTGTTACCTGTTGTTTTATGAAAGATATTAAGTATATAAATAAATACATAGGTAAATATCTCAAACAAATTGTAGGGATCATCTAAACCTATGCAATGCTGTCATGATCAGAAATTAACGATGTCAGAAGTCACGTAACATCTGACCCGTTATTATATTCTCTCGTATTCAATACTCACACACGCTTCACCGCGCTTGACAGCTGAGGTAAACGAAAACACGTGATTACATCAGTAAAGAAGTAAGGCCAGCCATAACTAAGGGAAAAGTAATATGACTGAATAACCACATTATTACATAACGCTTTTTAAATATTTACCCACCTGATTTGAACCCACCTGCTAATAAATAACAACATACTTTTGTATCACTTTCAGAAAGTTGAATAGGTGAAATAAAAAAAAAATAGAATTTTGTAAAGAAGCTGCTGAATGATTCTGAAGGGCAAAAATACACATGCATGTAGCTGGTGGCTGGCTTGCCGTGTGCCATAACAACTTTTGATTGGTCAATGTCACAGTGGCATGCCAGCTACTTGCAGAGTTTTGTACCAGCTACAGGCATGTGTACTTTCGCCCTTATTTTTATCTTCCAAGCCCTTACTATATTTTCTAAATATTTAAGCTTATTTTATACTTTACATATTTCTCACTGCCATGTTTAGAACTTGAACCTCCTATCACTTCTAATCAATTTTCATATAACTGACTAGACGTGACCTTATTTGCCAGTGAGTCATATTGTAGACTGTAACAAAGATTTTTAAAGACAGCTGACAAATTTAATTGAATCCTCTATAGCGTCTGATGATATGACAAGATGAAAATGACTACCAGATAATCCAGGTCAAGTAACACTTACGCCTTGACGTTGTATTACGTGGTACTTGGTAGTGATCAAACCAAATCTTAGATAGTATACCTCCGTTGTATGAAAGGTCGATATTGCAGGCGTCTGCTATGACTATGCTATCGGCATTTGCTTCACAATCAAAATCAAAAATCATGTATTCAGACTAGGCTGAGAATCAGAACTTTTCGAACGTCAAAATTATATAAGATAGTCCGCCAAAACGCTCGCCCTTCACCACTTCCTAGTGCATGAGCTGGGAAGAAGAACTGGCGTAACAAACTCCCCAGCAGCACAGCTGTCTGTTCAATTAAAAAAATTAGATACATTACGCAACACAAAACATTAAATTAAATTATTTGCCATTAGTTAGTTAGCACACGTCAATATACCAGCAAAAAATAATCGCAAACTATACTCAAGCAGAAATAAAAATACAAAACTAAAAAAGTAAACAGAACTTTCTACTTAAATAAAAGCTTCCAGGCATATAGGGTATGCCACTTACACAACAGCAAGTTTATTACGCCCGTGACCCCATCGTGAGTTATGTGTATACCTAAGTAGAAACATAACATTAATTAGCAAGATCATAATAATTACTAGAACAACGAACATGGGAACCTTCACACGTACAATGGCCAGCATAACTTGGATGGTGGCGAAAACATCATCTGCTTAGTCTTTTCCCAACTATGTTGGGGTCGGCTTCCAGTCTTACCGGATGCAGCTGTATACTGGGTAATACGATACCGCTTGGTAAGACTGGTTGTCAGACATTCGGGCTTCTGACGAGCCGTAACGACTGTCAAAGATCCCCGAATGACAGCTGAGACCAACGGCTCAACGTGCTTTCAGAGACACGGAGTGGTCTTGGTATGTAAAGATCCGCCGCAACCTAACGATCGAAGCGTGTGGCTGGTATCACTTAGCCACAAGCCCCTTGGATCGTGGCAAAGGTGTCAAAACATATTGGTAACACCATAGACACGTAGTTCATAGTTTTGCAGTTACTTACTAATCATGCGGTCAAGATCGAGTGTCGACCTCGCAATCGATTGTCTTGGACGGAAGTCGATCGATTCTGATATATTGCATTGTTGTCATTATAGGGTATTGATTTATCTTTTAAGGTTGTTTAGCTACCGGTTTTTATTTCTGCTTACATAAGAGATCGCTCTTGTAGAAGTAATGCGTTACCGACAATACGATACAATAATATCGATCTCTGGTTTGTCAGATCTGCTATTGCCCCCTACTACATTATTTATTTATTAAAGAACACCGACAGCTTAAACATTCAACATTGATTTACAACAGTATTTTGGAAGGGTGTTATTACTAATCTATACACAAATTGGACCATGTTATGCAGAAGGCAGCCATGTCGGGAAAAGTACAAACAGAGTTATAAGCATTTTTCTGTCTATGATGGTATCAAGGATGCATGGACATAGCTGCATTTGACGGCTCATATCTCCGTGATAAATAGAGATATCGACACGGTTGTTTTTGCAAAAAATATTTGGAAAAGTGCCATATGGCTGCTTTCTGCATAACTAGGTCCAATTATTGGTGTGTACCCTCCACTATCTAACTATACCATCTTTTTACTATGATTGAGTAAAGCAATTCAAACAAAGAACATTTATCGCCCCTTTAATCAAAAAACGAAATAACTCAAAACAAACATATGTCGAGTTTTTACTATAAACTAAATTAATTTCGCATGGAGAATCGTTCAGTCCAACAGCCGACTCGATAACAATAAAAATGACAGAGATTTCTTTATTTTTTTGTGATAAATTGAAACCTTATGTCTTGAAGAATTATGTCAAACTTTTAATGCGTTTTCCCACAAAATAGAAATATTGAATTATTTCGGTTTTTGATTAAAGGTGCGATGATCATCAATGTCAATTGGAAAAAAAACAAAAATATTTAGGTAGGACAAATTGACCACTTTGAACCTCTCAACCAATTCGCATTGTTTAAGGGCCCGAATACATTTCGACCGTGATTTTTGCGTTAAATGGCCAACTTTAGCGTTCTTATTCTGAGAAACTGAAAAACTTCTATAACTTTGACTTATTGAGTGGTAGAGAATAGTTAGTATAGTTTACAGCGGCCTCACTTTTCGCATTATTTTCTTATCTATTAATATATATAAAGCCAAAATTCCGAAGCAAGTTTTTCATAAAATGCGCGACTGCTTTTTTTTAAGCTCGAATTCAACTACTTACATAGGAAAATGAAATGAAAAATATGTAATAATTTCTCTTAAAGTTACGTAAAATATATACCAGAATAAACTTTAGTTCATAAGGAATTAAAATTTCTTACTTAAAAATATATATATGTGTGTATATAAGACTCCAAATAAACGTAATTACAACTGCCAAATTGCTACATAATGTGATGCGTCGCCGAGATTGAATATACCTAATCTGTCAAAACGCAATTTTGTGATAGGCCTCTTAAGACCTCACAAAGTGACTCAAGAAATGCAACATGCAAACAAATAGGGAAACGATAAATTCGTGACCAGCCCCCAGCAGCACTGCCAAGCTGAGCCCAATATGGTAAATAGGTACAAGTTTATGAAGCCACGTCACGGTGGATTGTACTGCAGATAGTCAGATCGTGACAAAAACTCGGATATGGGCGGGAGATTGAATTTTAAATAAATCATTGTCATGTCTTAAGACTTGAAAACAATAAACTTAGAAACGGCACGCGTTAATTTTGAATATTGTGTCTGTAATGCTATATGTTGCATTTCTTACTGACATCTAAAAATGCCCCAATGATAAAAAAGTTCCTTCCATCATGACATTTGTAGTAGCACCCCATAATAAGGATTAAGGCCCACATTAATAATAATAATAATATCGTTTATTTATAAAAATGGTGCAGATTTACAATAACATAACTTAAAAATTATAGAGGGCACAGTTGCTCATTTGCCTGAACTAGGTAGAACCTGTGTTTCAGGCTAGAAAAGTGCTTAAAATTTTAAAAATATAAAATTAACTACAGAGAAGACTAAAAAATAGAAACTAATATTAACTTAAAAGACTAACATGTTTTATTTACATACAACAAGTAAATCCTCTGTCTCACTGTATGATATGCTAAGTAAAAATTGCAGAATAACCTTTTTGCAGTCGTAATTATGTAACTTATACATACTTAATTTCCTATTTAATTTGTTGTACAGAAATGGGCCTAAAAATGTATAAAATCTATTTACAAAAACATATTTAGAGGATGCGTTTGACTCACATACAATATCATTCCGTCTCTTATTAGTACTTTCAGTGTTATAGGAGAGCATGGTGTGCTGTTTTAATACCAATAAAAAGCTGGCGAACAGTCAGCACGTTACAGGATTTGTATAGCAGATCTGTAGGATAGAGAAAGGGATCGAAGTTTGCTACTTTTAAAATTGCTCTCTGTGCTCTTTCAAGAGGTAGTAAGTAAGATTTTGGTGCTCCACCCCATGAAGTAATACAGTACCGTATTACAGATTGACCTAGGGCCAAGTAACATTATTGGCAATGAACTGTGTTGAACATCTGAAGAATGGCAAACAAAATCGAAATGCATTAATAGTTCAACAAACTTCGATTCCCACACAACTGCTATCTCATGTTCACGAACGGTAGGTAGAAATAAGTAATCATGTCGACGTAT
This sequence comes from Dicycla oo, assembly GCA_948252095.1. Classification (NCBI taxonomy): domain Eukaryota; kingdom Metazoa; phylum Arthropoda; class Insecta; order Lepidoptera; family Noctuidae; genus Dicycla; species Dicycla oo. Next base: position 24,916,901 of record OX411729.1, on the reverse strand, counting down.
GATCATCCGTTATATCAGTCATCACTGAACGTAATATAACCTAATAATATTGCGAACCCATCAATTGTCTGCGGCGAAGGTCCTACGCACAGCATAGAAACATGTAGAAGGCTCACTGATAACAACAGGAACTGGAACTTACAAGAGAAAACCTGGCCTTACCCTAATTTATTTGGAGTCGGCGCAACATGTCTTCTGCTTCCATACTGTACTTCAGTGAGCCTGCTCAGGAACTCCACAACCTCATTCCACCGGTCCCCTTCTACCATCGAACATCGAGACGCACTGCAAGTTACCATCCATACCTAGTTGTCATTCCACCAATTCGCACTAAGCGCTTCCAAACATCATTCATAATGCGCACGGCAAAAGAGTGGAACTCACTACCTGCGTCTGTGTTCCCGAACGCATACAACCCGAATCTCTTCAAAGTTAGAGTGAACAGGCTTCTTCTGGGTAAGCTCACTCCATTGTAGACTTTGTCTCTGTCACCTCTGACCTAGACTAAAGTCAAGAGCAAACTCTCTCAAATAAAAAAAAAATTAAATCTCAGTTTTCACCCCCTTTTTAGCCATATCATTTATCAATCACACAATCAATCCAACGATTCTTATAACACCGCATTACATGCCTATACTCGTAGTGAGTACAATGACAACAGATTTCTTAAAACAAAATACTACATTGAATCGAAATAAGATTCTATCCGAGGATACAAAGGTAAAACCTTGTCAAAGATTATCTCCCACTTTCAAAAAGCCTGATGAAATCTTTGATCAAGAAAATTTACTGACGAATCTCATCTTAGCTGTTGTAATTTGACGACAAATTTTCAAGAATCTCGTGGATTAATAAGTCATTACGGAACAAAATCGAGATACCTAAGCTCATTTAAATAAATTAATAGTTATTTAGTTAGAGCTGTTAATTTAAAACGAGCTCGATGAATCGCATTACTTTTAAAGCGATTAAAACTTAACAGTTTAAATGATTAGTAACTAAATATCTCGATGGCTAGCACAGAGTAGCGCAGATTAGCCTTCATGGATGAGTAAGCCTACTGCATTGTTGTTCTTCTGTCCTTTGCTAGGCTGTGGCACCCAGTATGTGTGGTCCACGCCACGGTCATTATCAGAGAGATCGCCCTTGGCATAGTTGTGATAATACACGAATGATACTGTTTTATTGACAATTATGTCATATCTATGTGGTAATAATGGATTTTTCTTGCAAAAAATTGTTCTCTTCTTCATCTTTTTAATTATAGACATTAAGACGAGAATATTTGTATTTATTTTTTCTGAAAAATTATAGCTAGTAAGTTTTAAAGATCGAACTAGAATTTTATGTAGCTTTTTGCTTGTAACAATATTCCAGGTCAACCCCTAAAGTAGAAGGACGCAGTCTAACAAGTTCCTAGTAAAGCATCCAGCTAGGTATTTCAGTTTTTCCGGGAATTCATCGCAGTTATTCGTCTCGAATGAAATTTTCACATGCTACAATATTCGACGCTTCCCCGTATTGCATTGGAACGTTTCAGTTTTTATCATTTCAAAGGCACAGTAAACTTTTAACTAGACAAAAAAAACGGTGTACATTAAAGAGTATTTCTACGAGTATCGATCTATTTAGAACGCCACCAGCTGCATACATACTCTTTGTATGTAAATAAGGATCGTAGCTGGTGGCGTTTTGTAGGTACTGCCTTCGCCCATGGGAAGAAGGCGTGAGTTTATGTACGAGTATGTGTAGGTACCTATCTACATAACACAATATTACAATCAATTAGAGAGTTAAATTAGTTAGAGTTAGCTCATAGTTAAAGCCAATTATCACAGTTTAAAACAAACTGGTGGACTACGCACAATGAAGGATTCCGTAGTTGGAATGAATTTATCCCAAGAAGAAACTTAACATTGTAGTCGAAAAACATGCTTTCCCATATATTTCAACTGCAAATGTTAGTTTTTACGCACAATATTAAGAGATTTACTAGATTTACTTTTTTTTTCAAAATTTTACCGTAAGTTGTTTCGGAGACAAGGGGAATGATAAATTTTCTTTTACTTTTTCTTAAATAACTTTAAACTATTTATTTTATAATTATAAAAAAATCTATTTGAGACCCGCACAGTAATCCCTCTAGTTTGATATTTCACACGGTAAAATTAGTAAAACTTTTTTTTTATTTGTCCCCAAAAAGTGACCCCCATATTCAAAATTTATTTAAGTAAGTTACACGTCCGTGTTCGCGCCACAGAAACTCATATGTGTACTAACTTTCAGTTAAATCGGTCCCAGATTCGGGGCAAATTGGTTGTGACAGACGGACACACGAGTGATCCTATAAGGTTTCCGTTTTTCCTTTTGAGGTACTTACAGAACCCTAAAAAGCCAACAAAATAAATGAAAAAAAAAAAACAGTATTTTGTTTCTCTCATTCCAAGACAATTGCCGAAGGAAAGAAAAAAGCTCCGTAAATACAAACACGTACACGCTATTATCCTTTTTGTTTGTTTTTTGTCGTGAAAAGTATATTAGCTAACTGGTTTGTAGAGACCGATGTTAGTTCCGTAATAAATATCTGTTTGATTGATCTGTATTCTGAATTTTTGTGGTGGTGACAATACTAGTACCTAACCTATATGCCGGAAACTCAATCTTGGGCGACTTTCAGGCTTGATCGAATGATAGATTAGTGATTAGATTTTACATTGTTTGTTAGGGGCGGGTCGCATACAGTACTGTAATATTATAAAGTGAATTTAGGGGTAATCTTCGGAACTAGTGATCCGATTCCGAGAATTCTTTCATTATTGGAAAGCTACAGTATTGCCGAGTGTCATAGGACATTAGCTTAAAAGAGAGACGTAATCATTCTGACTTACTAGTGCTCCATAAAATTATAAACGATTCTATAGATACACAATTGGTAAACTATTTTAACTTTAGCTCTAGTCGACGTAGTAAGCGTCATCATCGTATTTTTGAATAGCCTACATCGACCCTAAATACCACATTTGATAGCCCACTCACACGTATGGCAAGGCAATATAACGAAAGGACCAACTCGACGGATTACCTTATTGATATTTTCTCCTAAGTTTTGCTTCATACAGACGTTCCCTATGTAAACAGAGCGAAGAGTGCACGTCAATATAGCTCTAATTTGAACGATTTGTAGTGTTCTAGATTTAAATTTGCTAGACACACGTTTTGTTGTTCGCCATTGTCTATTGTAAAATTCGTGCATACCTGTTACTCGTATTTGCATGGTTACTAAATATCAATCAATCTAATTCGTATTTTGAATGAGAATGAAAATTCGTCAGTGGCCTCTATTTTAGGAAAGGCCCTTAGCGATCGTAAACCAAAATCAGTCTGCCGAGCTTATTCCCAACTATGTCGGGGTCGGCTTCCAATCTAACTGGATGCAGCTGAGTACCAGTATTTTACATGGAGCGACTGCCTATCTGACCTCAACAACCCAGTTACTGGGTAATACGATACCCCTTGGTAAAACTGCTTGTCGGACTTTCGAGCTTCTGACAACCCGTAACGACTGTCAAAGATCCACGAATGACAGCCGGGACCAACGGCTTAACGTGCTTTCCAAGGCACGGAGGAGTCTTGGTATGAAAAGATGGTCACCCATCCACAGACCAACCCCGGCAAGCATAGCTTAACCTGATGGATCGACCCGTGTGACTGTTATTACTTAGCCATGAGCTCCTCGCATAGTTACTAAAATGCTATCATTTTATGTTATTTAATTTGAATTATAAGTGATTGTGCTGTTGGTGTGATAATTTTAAATAAATAAATAAAGAAGGAAGTCGCGGACAGAAACTAGTTTACTTATAATGAATTAATGTTGAAGTGTGATATTGTAGAACACTTGTCTAGTCACGTGACTGGAGCACATTCCGTATGTGCGGTGACCGATATAAGCACTGAAGGTTGTTAATTGGTGCAGGTTACTTGACCAGGCCTGGTTAATCAAAGTGACAGAGTTGCTGAGGTGGCGGATGGCTTGCTTTTAGGTATTTAAGACTATTATGAGATGCAGTGGTAACGGCCGCGACTACAAGTTGTAGGTCGTAGGTTCGAAGTCGAACACAGAAAGGCGCTTTACTTTGTGTGTAAATTATTTCATCATTTATACAAATAAAATATCGTGAGGAAACCGGCATGTTCTGGAAACAAAAATTCGAAGACATGTGACTTCTACCAATCCGCACTGAGAGGAGAGAGACTCACAGAGAGGAGGCCTGTGCCCAGCAATAGGTGAAGTCGGTCTGTGGATGATGATGGTGGCGAGCCTATTGCCATCAACAGGAGATAAATCCAGATTCCAGGCTGCTACTGAGAAATTCTAGATGAGACGAAAACCTAATAACACCTTGCCCGACCCGGGAATCAAACCCAGGACCTCACGTTCAGCAGTACCTCTTGCGAGCACTAGACCAATGAGGCCGTCAATAATACTTCATATATAACTTTTATTAAGTAGGTATTTAAAAGGGATTCCCCGACATTACCATGGAAGCTTATTTATTGTGAATAAGTACCTACATTCGGAAAATTAATTACTATAGTTTGACCAAGACCGCTATACCGCGCCGTAGGTATGTGCGCGGCGAGACGGGGGGCAGTGCAGGCCGCTCACGGCGTCCCACCGCTCATTCGCCAGCGCTGCACCCTGCCTCGCCGCGCATTCCTAAGGCGCGGTACAGCGGTCTTGGTCAAACTATACCTGGTACTTTATGACGCGTTTGTCCACAGTAACAATGGATTTAACTTTAGGTACAAGTAAATGAGTTTAATAGATTTCATCATTAAGTAAATAAATACAGTGTTATTTTTGTGGTCGTACTCAGTGGAAATTATTTACCTAGGTAAATAATGATTATCAGAATAAATTGTACTCCTGTCTAGGACGATGACTAATGATGCGTTTTTAACAAAAAAAAAAAAAAACGGCAAAGTGCGTGTCGGACTAAGCACAATGAAAGGCTCTGTCCGTAGTTGGGATGAATTATGCTAAGAACAAACTTAACATTGTAGTTGAAAAACATGTTCTCCCATAAATATTCCAAGACTTGCAACTGCAAATGTAAGTTTGTACGCACAATATTGAGAGATTTGCCAGGTTATTTTAAGACCACTGACTTCTTATAAGAAGTCTATAGTCTTAATTAGCAATTTGCTCGCCAACTCGTTTCTAGTTTCTAGCTCTACTCGCTTCACACTGAACGTTGGCGGTGCGACAAGTGCCTGAAGTCCTGCTTCGGGCTAAGTGTTATTGGATTTTTGCATCTGAAATTTTTCCGGAGTGTGGATTTGTACCCGGTATTATATGGGACTTAACCATAACTGGCGAAATGTGGGTGCACCTCTCCCTAACCCTTCGGGGATTACAGGCGTGATGATATGTAACTTCAATATGAAAATTGTGATGAGTAATAAATACTGAAAATACTGAAAATGAAACATGCTAAGTGGAAAATAAAAACCTTTTAACCAGTCTAAATCGTCTAAACAATGGCTAATGCTGTCATATTAGTTCAATCAACCAATCAATTAACAATCAATTAAACAAATCAAACAAAAATCAATTAGGTAATCAAAATTAATCAATCTATTTATGAACTAATATCTGCAAACGCGTCAACCTGAGGTGAACAGCGGCGAGCTACAGATCGAACATTGAATAAAAACAAAAATTACACTATTTCAAGTCGGAGCTGGACATAAGCGGGCCGACCGCGTCCTAGACATTCTGCTGCTGACAAGTCATCAGAACGGAGAAGAAAAGAGTGGAGAAAGCAGTTTAACCCCGCCAAAAGATTCACCAGTGAAGCTGGACCTGAGCTGAGCCAACCTGGCGGCGACGTCGTTAGATGATGCCCATCCATTGATAAATTTCACCCGTCTCTCCACAATTCCATTGCTTGATATAGGGTGCATACTCGGTACACTCTTTATCCCCTCCATATCGTAAGGGCACTTCTTCCCTACCATTATCGCGCCCCCCGGTCTACTCCTTCATATGCAATGGTCTCTGTTGCCCCATGTAACATGACGCAACAGGGGCTAGTGTGAATCAAATAGAGAAAAATAAAATAGTGGGGTCTGTGCATTTAATTCATTAATTTATTGGGGCAATTACGATAGTGGATATATTCCGCTTGATGATAATTTACGGCATTTTTATATAGCGAAAGTGAAAAACGGCGGCCGATAAAATGGCGTAGTGGCGTTTGGTAGTAATTATCATCAACCGGAATATACCCATCACCGTAATTGCCCCAATGCACTCTATTCCAAAATCAACATAAATAATGCAATTCATTGCTTCCACCACTTTCAAGAACAATAGAATTAAAAGAAGCTTAAGTCATGGACGGGCAATAAAAATAGCTTCTGAATCTGATAGTCAGTGCGACGAATCAGGACAACGTGCGACCTGATCCAAGGTCTGACTGTAATTGAGCAAGAGGATGACTTTCACTTCTTGGCATAATAGGCAAAAAACGCAAATTATATTGGTTTCTGCAAAAAATCTTAGTAGGCATTGCGCGCGCGTTCTTCTTGCTGAATTTTTCCGCTATCTTAAAATGCTCATAATACACATATAAGGAGTATATTCTAAGGAGTTTACTATGTGCAAAATTACTTTCTTTGTAGAAACTTTGGAATATTTTATTTCACTTTATAATTTCATTTAATATTGCCCACTCAATTAATCTGCCTAATCTTTTCCCAACTATGTTGGGGTCGGCATCCAGGCTAACCGGATGCATCTGAAAACCAGAATTTTACATGACGCGACTGCCTATCTGACGTCCACAACCCAGTAACTGGATAATACCTACGATACCGCTTGGTAAGACTGGTTGTCAGACTTCCGGGCTTCTGACGACCCGTAACGACTGTCAAAGATCCACGAATGACAGCCGGGACCAACGGCTTAATGTGCTTTCCGAGGCACGGAGGAGTCTCGGTATGTAAAGATGGTCACCCATCCACAGACCAACAAGCATGGCAAGCGTAGCTTAACCTGATGGATCAACTCAACTCAGCCATGAGCCTCTCCTCCTCCTTAATATTATCCACTATGCTATATGGAAAGTAGATGACGCTATGGTGGAAGTATATGTAGATTTCGGAGGTCAGTCCTTTTTGCTTGGTTCTGGCTTAATTAATAGCTAAGTTAAATAATAGCATAAACACCATTAAAATGTATTAAAATTACAACTATATGGAATCCGGACCTAGAATAAAGTACCTAAGCCATTGCGATTCGCGAGATGATTAGAAAATCATCGGACTTATATGTAAAAATTTCACAGTGAAACCTTGGATGAAGTGAGCTTGAATAGAGCTGCCAATAGTGTGGAATGCTCACTTCATTTAAGTTTTCACGGTGATATTTTACAATTTATAAACTGGCACTCTAGCAAGATTTTTGTCGTCATATTGCCTATCTGTATAAAAGTAAGTTTGCTCGATAAATCCTACTTTTCCTACTAATATTATAAATGCGAAAGTTTGTGAGGATGGATGTTTGTTACTCTTTCACGCAAAAACTACTGAACGGATTTTGAAGAAATTTGACACACAGATGATACTTTAATGAAGCTGGACCTGAGCTGAGCCAACCTGGCGGCTACGTCTTAGATGATGCCCATCCATTGATAAATTTCACCCGTCTTCACCTACCGAGTATGCACCCTATATTATAGGGTGCATACTCGGTAGGTATGATAATATGATACTTTTTATTTCCATATTCCTACGGGTTCGAATCTGGTATTTCATAATTCAGATCTCATTGTTGTATACTACGGGCCCCCGGATATTTGGTATCCGGTTATAGCCACGTTTAATATTTCATTGCTCTCACGGTGTCGTCGTGAGGGACGTGACAAGAATACGAATTCATCCGTTCATTCAATGACATTAGCGGACGAGATTTTCCGAAGTTACATCACTATACTATGTAGTTGTTATCTGGAATTGTAATCCGCATTCTTAAGGTGGAGACTGACTTGTAACGTTTGTTTGTAATATATCAAGTTTTTGTAACACGTTACACTAGTCGGCGCAGCGAGCCGAGTAGCTTGATGGGCCGGATCCTCCACTCGACTGTCGGCTGTTTCTTGAATTCCAAACAAACGTTACAAGTCAGTCAGTGCAAATATCTAGAAATGGAGCGCGTTTGAGCCATGTGCTCTATGCGAGCATTTGCCGCGGTTTATGTAACCAAGCTCGCCTCGATGTTACATTACCAAACAAATGATACAAGTCAGTCTCCGCCTTTATGGTTTCAATTACTTGGTATTTCTTGCCGGATCCCTAATTCCTAATGGTATATGTCCATAATACCTAATACATAAGTCCTGTGTCCGTTATAGTCCTTGAACTCAGCTTATTATCATTATGTAATGGGTAATATAGTCGGTAAGAAACTTGTTTACATGGACACATGCATTACGATGCATTCATACATCGTTTATTTTTACTATGTATGTAATTAGTTACCTTCTCGCTTATAGTTTCTCAATGTTTTTTTTTATATTTAATAGTGGTTAGGAGGTAACCCTGCAGGCTATTGCAGGTACCTGAAACTGTCCTAGCTCCTACCCAGTATCCTTTTTGCTCCTACTTATCATGTTAATTGTCTCATGATTGTAAAGCCTTACCGTCGTCGGTTAGACTTGCCAATCCTACTAATAATATAATATTATAAATGCGAAAGTTTGTGAGGATGGATGGATGTTTCTTACTCTTTCACGCAAAAACGACTTAACAAATTTTGATGAAATTTGGCACACAGGTAGTTTATAGCCTGGATTAACACATATATACGTTTTATCCTGATATTCTAACGGGTTCAAGGCTTATGCGGCTGAAACTGCGGGGCGCTGCTGTTATGAAATAATTATGATAATGGAGACAACTTGAAGACTTCCTCTCTATATTCTTCGTCGTTCCCTCAATGCTGAGGATCGCGACCACATACGACGCGTCTCCGAGACGTACCTACACATAATAAAAATCTAACGCTCGGCCTCACCAAATAACATCGTCTAGGAGACATTTTATTTGCTGAACATACTAACGTCCTTGTAGAGACTAGCGATATTAAGCTACAATGAAATATGATGGAGCAAACAAATACTTTATATTTAGGACTGATTTTTCAATCGTCAGATAAGTTTTATCGGAGGAATAAATATGACAGTTTGACAGCTTTTGCATAGAAAACATGTCAAACCACCATTTTTGTTCTACAGATAAAAGTTATAGGCTTCTTTCGAATAACAATTAAACTCGCAGTCCTTAAGTTTATCCTATGTAGAATCGACTTTTTCTTTTTCTTCCGAACAGAACGCTAACACTTCAGATTCAAATATAGTTTGACACTTACTCGAATGATCGATTACCAGCCTGCATCGCATAAGGTTTGCATGAAACCTTTATAATACTCAATACTCAATCATCTATTGTATTCCACAGACCACAATGTATTAGGTAGTAACTTAAAATTGAATAAGACCATTATCAATTATGGATCCTGTCAGGCACAGCAAAATAGGAGAGAGGAAAATAAGAGAGAGGGAAGTTTAAAACTTAACTTAAGACTAACGGTCTTCTTAGCTGAATCTAATATTATGTAAGGGCCGATTTTTTGATCCGTAGTTAACTCCACCAATGTTTAAACATAGTAACTAATGGTTGAATTTTGGTTAAATGTTAAATTTTGGCTAAACATATTTTTTTAACATGAATGTATTCATATTAACTCATTCATTATGGGAAACACATTTAGCCATTAGTTGAGTTAACTACGGATCAAAAACCGGCCCTTAAGCCTTTACAACAAAAACAATCTCTTCATTAAGGACACGCGATATTGCCAACTACCTCAACTTGTAAACTGGCATCAAAACAAACGTGCTTTAACGGAGCACTTTGTTTGTACCTTCATACGGAGTAATCCCGTTAGAGCACCTATGCATTTTGCACCAAAGCATTTGAGAATACTTTTAGTGCAAAATGTGCTCAAATGGGAATACTCCATTCGTACTTATGTTCTCACCTACCCATTAGCGCATTTATCTGTTCAACAATAGTATCGACTCGCAGAAACCCGATGCTATAATGCGGGGTGAGTGGCTAACAAGATAGAAATATAAAACATACAATAACGGTACCTTCATAAAAATTGATTTATTATGGCCAACAGTTGTTTTCAGATCGATGAAGTGTATCTACTGATTAGGTTTTCCGTAGGTAAGTTTAAAAATGCGACGTTCCTTTTCTGGCTTTTCTTTCCTACGAAAAATACGATTACAATTTTTTTTTATTTGTGATGGATTTGCTCTTGACTCTAGTCTAGGTCAGAGGTGACAGAGACAAAGTCGACGATGGAGTGAGCTCACCCAGAAGGCCTGTTCACTCTAACTTTGAAGAGATTAGGGTTATATGCGTTCGGAAAAACAGTCGCAGGTAGTGAGTTCCACTCTTTTGCTGTGCGCATTATAAAAGACTTTTGGAAGCGCTTAGTGCGAATTGGTGGAATAAAAAACTGAAATATTATGTCATCATTCGTTTTAAGCTGCCCACTGATAAATATAAAAGACTAGCTGTTGCTCCCGACTTCATCTGCGCTCCAGAATGAATCGTAGCCTTTGTCCTTCTCCAGGTCATGGTCTACCCATATGCCAAATTTCATTCAAATCCGTTCAGTCGTTTTAGCGTGAAAGCGTAATCAACAAACAAACAAACACACTTTCGCATTTGTAATATTAGCTAGGATAGTTAGGAGGATGAAAAACCAGTCTATCGACACTCTAGACTCCCAAAATGTATTAGGTACTTAAATTTTAAAGAAAAAACTCTAAACACACTAGGTACTAAAGTTTCTATAATAATATAATTCAATCACGATTCGAAGGCACGTGGCGCCATCTATTATCATAAGAACGTTATTGTTGTTTTCCTCGGGAACAATACTTTTTTTGGATGAAAGGTACCGGTACCCGTGTCTATACACCTGACAACGTATTATGTAAAATTTCAGAAAGTTCGGTTTAGTGGTTTATTAGTTAGAAAAACTAATAAACAAACAAACAAACTTACTTTCACATTTATAATATTAGTTAGGATAACAAAAACGTTCAGTAGCAACTTCCTTATTTAATATTATAGGAAGAATTAATATTGTATAAATAAAGCATTTAATAGCTTTAGTGTTTCTTGGCGCAGTATGCCGTTTACAAGTTCCATTACTTGGAAACATAAAGATGCCAAATGAGGCAGGCCAGAGCCGAAAAAATACAATCTGCTTTTTTTTTAATTTCCACCATCAATCTTAACCTAATCCTAACTAATATTATAAATGCGAAAGTGAGTTTGTTTGTTTGTTACGCTTTCACGCTAAAACTCCTGAACGGATTTGGATGAGACACGAGTATGTCTTTTATCCCGGTAGTACGTTCCCTTGGCGTAATTTTCGACATTCATGCACGATATCGCTGACAAAAGCTAAAGAATAATTTTAAGAAACTAGTTACCTACTTAAAGTATGAATCTCCGAATAGAATAATAGAACAACTGTCCAAAAAACAAGGTGCTTACAGTGTTTGAGTCACAAAAAATATGATATAATAAAAGCTAAGTTATAGAACGTGGAAGAATGAATTCCGTTTTCATAAGATGATAGATAACTAAGATATTCTGTCTAGATTCTAGAGCAAGGCCAAAGACTCGCTGAGTACCTACAACATTATTTTTTGCATAAACCGACAAACGTGAAGTAAACAAGATCATGGCAAAAATAAAGGACTAAGTAAATTATTTTACTTTGCTATAAGTACCTACATATTTGTAAGATGTACAAGAGGCTTGTGGCTAAGTAAAAATAGCCCCTCGGGTTGATCGATCAGGTTAAGGCTGCCATCAGACGGACTGCACCGCAAGAACCGGACGCAGTTGATATATTCAATTGCATGCAGTTGTACAGACGCCAGCAGGTCAACCTACCCGAAACTGTCAGATTTTCCCAATCAACCTTCAACCTAATGCTTTAGCAATAAAGTCGAAAATCTATTAAAGAAATCTGACAGATTGTAGTAGCTTGATGTGCTGGCGTCTGTACGTAGTTGTGACTTCACGCGGTTGATCGCTAACCTTATACAGTTAGTCAACGAACAGATAACTGTATGCGGGTAGGGATGGACAGCGTGTATCGATACTACGCGACTGTAGCCAACCGCATGAAGTTGATATCACGACTGTACGAAGTCGAACGTACAACTGCATGCAGTTGAATATATCGACTGCGTGCGGTTGTTGCGGTGTAGTCCGTCTGATGGATGCCTAAGCTACGCTTGACGCGGTTGTTCCGTAAATCGGTGACCATCTTTACGAAAGCACGTTAAGTCGTTGGTCCCGGCTGTCATTCGTGGATCTTTGACAGTCCTTACGGGTAGTCAGAAGCCTGAAAGTCTGACAACCAGTCTCACTAAGGGCTATCGTATTACCAAGTAATTGGGTTGTGGAGGTCAGATAATATACTGGTATTCAGCTGCATTCGATTAGACTGGAAGCCGACCTAACCATCGTTGGGAAAAGGCGGGCAGATTATGATAAATCTACATATTTGTCTTACAGAAGGTACCCATTTTCACGTTGTTATTTTGGCCGTATTTGACATAATACCAATTTTTTTCTGTAATGTAACAGCTTATTAGCAAATTTTCGTTAATTGTAGGCACACAGACGTTTAAATACATAAACACCAGTGTAGCATTAATGGTTAAGGTCAAATTACAAGTATAATCACGGCCACGGACTTTTCGGAAATTGCAAGTGTCGGAAGTTACCTATTCATGTGTTTGCATAAAAATTATACACCTTACACGAACTTGAATAATTAAATATTTATGATACGATATTAAATAAAATTAATCTATTACCCAAACTTTTTTAATATTATAAATGCGAAAGTAAGTTTGTTTGTTTGTTTGTTACCTTTTCACGCCTAAACCACTGAACCGATCATCCTGAAATTTTGCATATACGTTGTCACGTGTACAGAAACGGACATAGGGTACCTTTCATCCCGAAAAAAGTACTGTTCACGAACAAAACAACAGTAACGTTCTTATGATAATAGATGGCGCCACATGTCTTTCGAATCATGATTGAATTATATTATTAAAGAAACTTTAGTAGTGTTACGGTTATTTTTTAAATTAACAATAAAATAATTAATAATTAATAAGGTAATTAATATATTTTGTGAGTTTAGTGTCGATAACCGGTTTTTCATAATACTGTAAAATGCGAAAGTGAGTTTGTTTGTTTGTTAAGCTTTCACGCTAAAACCGCTGATCGGACTTGGATGAAATTTGCCACATGAGTAGACTATGACCTGAAGTAGGACAAAGGATACTTTTGATCCCGATAATGCGATCCCGTGGGATAATTTCCGATAACCACGCGAGCGAAGCCGCGGGCAAAAGCTAGTTAGGTATTTAATAAAAATAAAAATATTATAATTATTTTTACGTCTCTTGACATTTCTCGGGACCCGGTCCCGGACCTTTGGAAGACATACGAGGGTCCGAAGTAAACTCGCAGAGGCACGTTAGACGTTTTTAATTAAATGAGGCACCAACCGACGATTACCGCTGTTTGTACGAAGCAAGTGCAACATTATTATTATATGATGATGTCAAGATAGTAATCTATAAATACAGATTCTAATTATTAAAAAACGTGCTTGTTTTCGGCGCCAACGCCTCAATTTGCTCCCTGTATGTTTCCGCCTGGAGTTTCATCGCCTGCGGGAGGTCCTATAATTGCCACCCTTCAAATAACTTACTATTATATACCCTCTACAAGACAGAGCAGGCGCGGGAAAAGAGTTCCTAGGATTTGGGGAAGGCCTTTGTCCAGCAATGAGACAGTATAGAGTCACAAAATAATATGTATACATACATATATATGGATGATCAAACGAGCGTAATTTTTTGAGCTGTGAGTCGCGGAATTTACGCCTCATTCGGTTTCACTAAAGTCCTGTTTGTACGACACGGCGACGCAAAATGAGATGATACCCTCACGCGACCGAATTTCGGTCGCGGTGGCTAATCTCAACGGTTATTAGGCAAGTACGCAGGAGATATTATAGTGTACAAGTGTATGCGTAACTGCGTAAACACAGCGTACCTATGTTCCCGCCACAAGCGGCAGAGGAGGAAACCGTGGAGTTTTAGTTAGTTGGAGTCCCACATAACTGCACTATCTTCCCGTAGTAGCGCAATATGCATGAGCATAATTCTCCACGCAAAAAAAGGGTGCACTCCCTCGTCCCTCACTCTCATAATCCGATGGAACGGTACCATGCGTAGAACCATGGCTTTACGTGCTTTCCGAAACTTCCGAATTCCGAGTTGCTACTAAGAAATTCCAAATGGAAAACTCAATAACACTTTACCCGACATTGGAATCGAACCTAGGACCCCAAGCGCAGCCGCCACGCTTGCGAGACAACTTGTAGCCCTTTTTTTGCGTAGAGAAATGCTCATGTATACTGCACTACCACGGGGAGATAGTGCAGTTATGTGGGACTCCAACCCACTAAAACTCCACGGTGTCCTCCTCTGCCGCTTGTGGCGGGAACACGGGCACGCGCAAGCACTCACCACGAACCCGCCGCGGCTGTCCGTAACCGGACCCTCCTCTGGGGAGTACCCCCATCACCGGCGTACCTGAACACATTGCACACCTGACTGGTGGCAGAGGGACCAAGGGTGCCTAGACGTCCCCGTGTCTAGGCACCCTTAGTCTCCCTGCGACCGAACAGGTCAGTGGCCCGACCGCCTACCACTTTTCGGCCACAGAGGATAGGAAGAACGGCCAACGAAATACCGACACTCCTCCTCCTCTGCGACCTCACCGCGTCCGCCATCAGACGGTGGCGATCCCGTCAAGGCCCCGGAAGGTAGGGAGAACGGCGCACCGCAATACTGGCACTCCTCCGTCGCGGCCTCCAACCCTCAGCCGGGATGCCTCCAATATCGCGACCAACCTCAGTTGCGATGCGTGCGTTCCTCTTCACTTCACTGTGGGTGACCAAGCCACGGCTACTGAGCCCCCCAGCCTCGACAATGCGGGAACCCACCGGGGGAGACAACTCGTAACCCTGACACTGTTTGTCCACCGCACAACGTCAACGGCACGTCAACGAGAAACGAGATTATTCGAACCGAACGTGACGTCCCGGTGGTGGTTTGCGGTGGACACGCGTCCATAGCACAGATTAATACAGATGGAACACTCCGCAGTTTAGGTATGAAGCTACAAGTACGCGGCGGGCCTATCTCACTGGGGCAATTCAGTAGGACTGCCGCGGTCAGAAGGTATAAGAGTTACGCGTTAGAAAGAGAGGCAACTTGCAGGTGAATATAACATATAATATTACCTTCAAATAAGCGTTGTGCGACCTGAATTGCACTTTATTGTGTCGTAGCAAGAGTCGCTTTTTATTTAAATGATTTTGCGGAGTGTCCCATCTCTATTAATCTGTGGCCATAGTACATGTATGTATCGCTACTTCGGCGCCTTCATCTAGTTCTTATTGACGTCGCGTTGACGTCTCGTTACCGTCCCGTGCCCACGAACAATAACACTGGCTAGTTAATTTGTCGTTACCAGCCATTTAAGAGCATTATTCGAACGAATTTAAATATAAATCAGTCGTATAGAACCGTCCTTACGATTGTCTATTGTTTTTAATCATGAACAGATAATTTCTTTAACATAATCTACTGAATAATTAAAGAAAAATGTTAATTTGATTACCTTGTTTGGTATGACAAAGGATTAGGCGCAAATCAGTGAGGTATTTGCTTAATAAAGGATTAATTGAAGGCTTGGTTTTAATGAAAGGTGAACTAAGGGCAAACTGTTTAATCGTCAGATAACCTTTCCTTATCAAAATCAAGTTTTTTTTATTAGAAAGTCTTACGGAAAGCCCAAGTAATGACAGATACTATCAAAGGTAAATAATGCTGTTTCCGTATGACATGGTAATTGTACACGCATAATTTAATAGGCGTGGGAGAACGACCTTCTTAATTAAACCTTATGAATTTACGAATAATGTGACATAAATACTCGTATATAGGGTGACTGGTAATTAGTGACCGATACTTAAACACATGATTGTACTCATGATAACAAACAACTTTTACTATGGGACCAAACCAGAAATCACGAAAAAAAAATCAGCTGCTCCCTACATTTTGACGAGATATGCGAACATGAATGTATGGGACAGCTGATTTTTTTTCGCGAATTCAGTGTTGGTCCCATAATAAAAGTTGTTTGTACAATCATGTGTTTAAGTATCGGTCACTAATTACCAGTCACCCTACGCCGGTGCGCCTTGGAAGGTCAGTCTCGCTGCTAACCTAGCTCCAGCTGTCTCTCTACCACCAGCAGCAGTAGCAGTTACTATCTAACTCGTGCCGATATCAGAAAAGGTGAACATTAAAATGATTAGACGTCTGTGCTATCGTTGGTCAATGAATGTTTCTAAAATTCAAAATAAACTCAACATTAACTCATCAGAAACTTGAGGTGCTTTGAACGTAAGTAATCCTAAACCAGTTTGCCTCGAGAAAGTATTTACTTATTCCCTTTTTAATGAAGTTTGACTTCCTCGGAAAAAAAAGTTAATTAAAACTCAACTGGCACCCCTACTTAGTGGTTAGCCAAAGTTAATTGAATTAATCAAGCTACAGATTAAAAAGAAGAATTGTTGGTTAACACAGAAAAAGTTAAATATGTTTGAAATAATGATGAAAAAGGCTATTTAAACAATCAGCCAAACAAAATGGTGAGCGTCCAATACACTGCTTATGTTCTTTTTTTTTTTTTTTCACAAACTTTACAAAAGGTTTGGAAGCATAAGGTTACACAATACGCTCTGTCTGATCCATAATATAAACTAAAACCTTGATTACAAGCAAACAATGTCCGCAGACGACCCACTCAAAAGAAATATAAACAACAAATTCGCACTCCATTAAATTGTGAATGCGTGACATTTATCCATCCATGAAATTATGAATGATACACTTTAACTAACCATGCATTGTGCGAAGGACAGAGTATAAAACAGTTGTAGGAGTGTAGAACAATGTTGGAAAAAACGTTGAGGTCAACAATTACTGGGTTGATCACACAAATACAATGGAGATGCTAGTAGATGGTACTGAATACACTGGTAATGTTAAAGATTACACAAAAAAAGATATTGCAACAGTTGGGTGAGTAGTGATGTATAGACAGAATTATGCATTCTGTAATGCATCGATGCAAAACAAAAATACAATGGAGATGCTAGTAGATGGTACTGAATACACTGGTAATGTTAAAGATTACACAAAAAAAGATATTGCAACAGTTGGGTGAGTAGTGACGTATAGACAGAATTATGCATTCTGTAATGCATCGATGCAAAACAAAAAATATATTAAAACAGAAATCACAACAGAATATCTCACATTTCTATACATTTTCGTGTCACAACTGCGTGTCACTAATCGCACAATGGAACAAAAGCCACAGATTTAACCACGGAGCGAACACATCTCTTGTAACAGTAAATTTAAAAGGAATGTATTTATATAATAAAATTTTAGATAATCGTCCTTTAAGATCTTATCAAACTCAAAGTCATAAAACGACACGCGCCGGCTATATTGTATTTGTCAAAAAAAATGGTCCTGACCCAATTAAAGCATGCAATATTTATTTATTAAAACATGCATATACAAAACATGGCTCGGAAATAACTATAAAATACAAGAACAACGTCGCAGATCTTAGTAACACCATACCCGTGTTCATAGAATGTAGAAAATAATTAGTAACGAGACATACAATAAACTACATAACAGGAAAATAAATCATCTCAGCGTAACAGTAGGAAATAAGTGTGAAGAAATGTGGTGTGCACAAGAAAAGCACCAACGAACATGCTGGAGCCTCCCACCAGGAAGACTGTAAGGCATTGTAACCCATATTACATACTACTACATAGAAAAATGTAGATTTTACAATAGTTGACCTAGTAGAAGTATTACTAAGAAAATACAAAATGCTAATTTTGATTAAGAATTCTTCCGACGTATTTTTGCGATCACTTTGATGACATTCAACCGGCATTGTGATTCCAGTGAATTTCATCACCACACTTGATACTATTTCGTAATCGAGGTAGGCCGTTTTCAAGTAAACACAATCTACACGATGCAAGATGATTTTTGGAAACGTCATTTCGCATGCTTAATAATAAACTGATCGATTATGGTTCAGGTACAAAATGAGTTAAGCGTACAAATAAATTAGTTTTAACTAAATATCTTCAAAATATAATTTATGTATTCATAATCAGTTCATCAATCATTCCTACAATACATTGTTTCATTATTATTATGCTTTTTGACTATGTTATATGCCATTTGATAAGACAAGTCAGTGATTGCGGTTTTTTCAGTTAGGTCAGTCTATTATTAAGCATGCGATTTCTATTTTAGTGGAATGTTTCAAGAAAAGACAGCTGGCGTTTTTGAGCATCAACTTATTTCACAACGATGTTTTAATTAACATTGGGAATCTGACAAACCACATTAGTCACAGAACTGAATAATGGTAAAAATCAGTAGACACTAGTGCTAAGAGTTAAAATACTATTGAATATGATGATCAAATTAAACATAACTCCAAGCACAAGCATATATGCGAAGGCCTAAATGACGCTGTAATTACATATCTCAAAGACTAAAGACAAGTCGTACTGTCCAGTAAATATGTAGGCCAATTACAATAATAATTCTTACCTAATCCGTACAGATATTATTGACATTAGATCTAAAATGGGCACAATGACGCCCTCTATGTCATGTTGGTATGTTATGTATTAAAGGAGACAAAACTGAAATAAAATTCAATATCAATTAAAATAGCTACGATAACGACATACTTGTGCAAATGGTTCATGATCATTGATCAAACGTTTTATTGAACAATTTATTTTATAATATAATCTATCGCCAAGAGGATACTCGATATATAATTATAGAAATTTATCATAGGTTGAAGAAATAAAACTTTTTTTTTTTAGTTTAGTATTGTGTTTAAAGCATATTAAAATTCTATGCCTAAGAATCGACACTTGTGATGAAGTAAGGCTTGTAAGTTAGTTATACAGGCAACATCATTCAATAAATCAACCCTTCTATCGCAGTCCATTACTGCCAGTTTGTTATCTTAGGCCCCTTAGTTCTCCCCCCCGGGGGGTTCCCGCATTGTCGAGGCGGGGGGGCTCAGTAGCCGTGGCTTGGTCACCCACGGTGAAGCGAAGAGGAACCCAAGGAGGGGCCGCTCGTCAGGGCTTTTTCCAGGAAGTCGACGACGTAGCGGCCAACAGGTAGGTTGCGGTGCCGCTTGGGCGACATCGCAACTGAGGCGGGCCGCGATGTCGTATGGGAGGCATCGCGGCTGAGGGTTGGAGGCCGCGGCGGGAGAGGAGTGCCGGTATTGCGGTGCGCCGCTCTCCCTACCTTCCGCGGCCTTGACGGGGTCGCCACCGTCTGATGGCGGACGCGGTGGGGCCGCAGGGGAGGAGGAGTGTCGGTATTTCGTTGGCCGCTCTCCCTATCCTCTGCGGCCGAAAAGTGGTAGGCGGCCGGGCCACTGACCTGACCGGTCGCAGGGGGACCAAGGGTGACTAGACACGGGGTCGTCTGGCGCCCATGTGCTGGTTTGGTCCATGGTGTGGTCACGGTGCACAATGTGTTCTTGTGCGCCGGTGATGGGGGGTGCTCCCCAGAGGAGGGTCCGGTGACGGACAGTCGCGGCGGGTTCGCGGTAAGTGCTAACGCGTGCCCGTGTTCCCGCCACAAGCGGCAGAGGAGGACACCGTGGAGTTTTAGTGGGTTGGAGTCCCACATAACTGCACTATCTCCCCGTGGTAGTGCAGTATGCATGAGCATTTCTCCACGGAAAAAAAAAAAAAAAAAAAAAAGGCCCCTTAGTTCTCAGTTTCTTGTATCCAGATTACCCATTCTTCAAATTATCAATGCAATGTGCTATCGCCCCACTTGATTACAGACCTTCCAAATTTATCTTCACCCACAATCATCGGTATTTATCTAACATTTCAAAAGCAAAGAAAGTGTCTATATCAAGTCCAGTCTTATTATCTACTAAAATGTTATTACATGAATGTTTAAATCTTTGCACCATCCGGTATTACAAATATACCACTATCAAGAATATCAATATGCAAGGATGTTGCGTCGTGTAAACCTAGCTCGTTGTATATTCCCAGGTCTTATAATATGATTTCTTGAAAATGAAAACAAAAACTGACTACAATCAGAAGGTCACATTACTGATGCGTCTTCATCATAATTATGGGAGAGGGGCGGAAGACGACAGTGAGAAGAAAAACAATTTAAGTTCTAGTCTTTCTCATACCAGTGTGCTGTCAATGTTATTGATGCTTCCGTTACAAGTTCTGACTTACGTTACCACTCTTTGCAATAAGGATGTTTCTTTAGAAATCGAGAAATAATAAATAGTCACAATATTTGTGTTTGATGACCTTGTGAAGGCCGCAGGAATCAGCAGTCGAAGTGGCGATGCTTCAGGAAGGCATGTGTCTAGCTGAGGACGTCTTTTGGCTGTAATGATATGTGTGTCAAGCTATGGTTTCAAGAGTCAGATCTTATTAGATATCCACATAGTTCAGACATTGACAATGTAACAGTCAGCAATAATAGATCACATGACAGATGACCGTCACACACTTTCCCAAATTACTGGCATCGTAATATTTCTGCTGTGTCACGCGCCACGTGCATTTGTGTATGTATACAATCATACATAACCTCGCTAACTGAGGTATTACATAGACATTAGGTAACTTCTCTAACTTGTAAAACTGTGACATTATTAGCATTTGATGCGGAGGAATGAGGAAAATATCGTGAGGAAAGTTTTGAGTATGCATGTGGATGGCTATAAGAGTAGGGGAAGACCAAAGAAACGATGGATGGACTGTATGAAAGACGATATGGCTAGAAAGGGGGTGACTATCGAGGTGACGACTAATAGAGAAGTCTGGAAAAACATGTTGCGCCAACCTCAAATAAATTGGGAAAGAGAATGGTTAGTCCAAAATACGATCACTATTTTACCGAAGCTATCAAGACGCATCAGCCTGCGAAATCTCAATTGAATGTAAAACGCCGTGAAAATGAGGAAGTTTATTTATATTTTAATTAGTTAACGTTTTCGAAGAATACACGTTAAACTCAAGTGCAAGGTGAAGGTCGTCGGTAAGAATGACTGTTGTAAGAACACAACTTTCAATTAGCGAAATAAAAAGGCTTTATCATCGTTCGATTTAGAATTGGTTCATAGTTAATTCTTTTATCGATATACTTACCTAAGTTCTTGTTTATTTACATATGCCTAAAAGCAGTTTTGAGACAAGAGAATGCGTTCCTGATAACTGCCAGTTGGACTTGATTTCTAGTATAAGGATCAAATTCGCAAAACATATATTCTTTAGTATGAAATGACAGGTGTCAAGAACGCATTCTCTCGACGGCCGAACTGTATTATATGGCAAGTAAACGAATGCATCCAGAATCGAAACGTTTGCAAATGCATTGCGAAATAATCAGACGGCTTATTTTCTCGATATTTTAATATTTAGATAAATCAAATAAGCTTTCAAAGAAGTCACCCCAGGTAGGTAGGACCTTAGTCAGTTAAACGGGCAGAAGAGTTTCTAATTTAATAAAAATCCAAATTCAATGCAAATTAAACTAAAAGACAAATTTTCTCCCAGTATTATCTATAATTAGTTTCCGAGAGCTACCGCGCCGCTATCACAATGGAGAATACAGACACGCGACGTCAAATACTTTAATTAGGTACGTCATTGTTACCAACTAAGCAACTAGGTCATTGTTATGTTTTTATTATCCGAAAATAGGACTCCCTTGACAGGTTAATGGCGGTTTCCTAAAATATGACATTTGTTTTTGTGGTTATTTTTAAATTTGGAAACTCGCCGGTTATTTTTGAAAGCCTCCGTTCAGTTTTATCCATGGTATTTGTACCTATTTTTGCAATATGTGCTTGGTTGTTTTTATTTTAGAAAACTAAATCATAATACGTAGTCATGCGATTTGATAGCAGAATAACTAACAAGTACTTACAAATTCCATGACTACTATTCTTTTAGATAGGATGCTAGGGATTGACACTATTAAGTCATCACGGTGAGATTTTTACATACTAGACCGGACAAAATCAGTTCATGCACGAAGGCTCTATTCTAATCCGTAAGTCTATATTTTTTCGGGAAAAAACCATAAATAAACATAAACACAAAATATTCGTTTGTCTGCTAAATATACTCGTTGCACATAATTAAGCTAACATCAGACTGCATGTCACAACAGATAGTTTAAAAACGGAACACCTCTTAACTGTCAGTCGTTAGAGCGACCTCCATGTCTCCTTAACATGTCACATAATTCACACGTCGTTTCCGTTGACATGAGATTATGAACCCTTGGCTTTATGTAAGCGGAATAGTAGCGGAGCGGAAAGGCTCCAAGTAGGTAGGTAGTGCGTGGGTGGTGTACTACGTGACCAAAACAATTAGGCGCATGACAGCTATGAATTTATTGGAACTAGGGAGGGAACACCGGAACGGTGATTGATATTGTACGTATTATCATCACTGCCGAAAGCGAGTATACGACTGCGTGTCAACTACGGGAAGCGCAGGGATAGGTGCACCCTGTGAGCGCCGAAACCGAATTCCTGTCATGCGCCTAATTGTTTTGGTCAAGTAGTATCTGTGTCTATTAATGTCAGACATCAACGCAAAAACTACGTATAATTATATACTCTCTTTTGGCCCGCTCCGCTATTCGCTTTCTAACCAAAGAGTTTTACACATTATATTATACCTTCAGGTGCATTGGAATTTTTTTTTTTTTTCAAAATGAGATCAAACTATGTCACGAACGTGATACAGTTTAGGCCGTATAAGGCATAATTATTATAATTTGAGGCCATTTACACATGGTGGTGATTAAAATGTCTGCATTTGCGCGTTATTGATCTCATCCGGTGTTAAAGTTATCTATATATGCCCATGTAGGTTTATGTGAAATAAAATATTTTGATTTTAATTTTAAATGTTTTGATTATTGAGTAGGTATTTTATCTTGACGCTAATTGAACATGGTTTAAGACCCTAGTTAGTTAGTAAATGAATTAAATTCGGCTTAGTTATGAAATTCCTGAAATTCCTGGCCGAAACAAACTGAGGTCACAGTCTGTTATAAAGTCCAGACATAATCTTGGTCACTTCATGTGAAGACCATGTAGATTGGTGTATGAAATGGTCTTTTGAGGAAAGAACCACACAGATTGAGAGGACCTGTCCAGTCAGTGCACGCATTTGTCAGTAATCGCGCAGCTCAACTCAGAACTTAAGGAGCTCAACGATTCGACGAACAATACCAAAGAAAGGACACTGGGGTAGGCCGCATAGATTACTCAAACTGCCAGACCATGATTAAAAATAACTAAGAGAAAAATAAAACAAACAAAAAAAAAGCAATGACCTACATAGTCTTCACATTCACAATAAATTAAAATAATATAATACTTACAAAGTAAATATTCATGTCAACATTCAGTATGCAAAAATAAAAATAAAATAAAATTTGGAGCAGTTCAATCCCAAGCCTTTGAGTTCAAGTTTGACCGTGGGCTTACAGTAGTTGTGAACCTATGGGGTTCGGCTGACATTCGAGCACATATTGACATAACCTTGACATAATGTATGGGGTTAAGAACAGTAGTGTCTGTTGAGCCTGTGAGAAACGAGGAGGCTCTATTCCTAATGGTGACCGCAGCTACGTCGCGTTCCTATATTTAATCCATCAGTCATAGTTTAAAATACGATCCATATGCATTAGCCACAGAGAAGACTACAACAATTAAATACTTATTAAAAAGAAAGAAGAAAGTTACACAACCAACAAACACAAAAAAGAACAAGTTGGGGGAAAATATGCGTCACATCCACGCAAAACGGCCACCGCTCAGCATAATGCTGCGACCCTATGCGAGATAGAGCCCCAGCGCTGGTTTTCAGTGACAGCCGGCGTTGACGTGATGACGTTGACCGGTGTAATGAAATATTAATAAGAAATCAAAATAAAATAAATAGACAGTACTTAATTCTAAATGTTTAGTACTAACTTGTGTTTGGTTAAACGGCCACCGCTCAGCATAATGCGGCGACCCTATGCGAGATAGAGCCCCAGCGCTGGTTTTCAGTGACAGCCGGCGTTGACGTGATGACGTCGACCGGTGTAATGAAATATTAATAAGAAATAAAAATAAAATAAATAGACAGTACTTAATTCTAAATGTCTAGTACTAACTTGTGTTTGGTGCTAGCTTTTGCCCGCGGCTTCGCCTGTGTGGATGTCCCACGGGAACGTACTACCGGAATTAAAATTATAAACTATCTGTGTACCAAATTTCATCTGAATCCGTTCAGCCGATTTTGCGTCAATCAGAAACAAATTCAAAAAAATATATTTTCGGCATCAGTCTCTTTCCCACACTCCGTAGCAATTACTTTTTTCAAAATTATTTTATGTACAGTTTTGACTTCGTTACTATTTCATGTGTATGTAGCATCAGTAATATTAACATTCTTTTTTTTTTTTGTCCACAGAATAATACAAAATGTTTCACGGAGGCATTTGGACAAAGCTGCAAGGCTTCTACAAGTGGTATGTGCTGGGTCTGGTGTCCATCGGCTACATCCTAGGAGAACTCGGACATTATCTTATTGGTGAGTACAACAATCATACTAGCGTGATAGGACAAAACTCAAAAGAAACAGAAAAAGTGAAATCTTTAAACCTTCTTATTCACGCCAAAGTTATCAAAATACAGCAGTGCTTTTTGTGCGTTTTTAGTGATATTCTATTGTTTTTAGGTACCTCAAAAGGAAAAAAAGGAACCCTTATAGGATCACTCGTGTGTCTGTCTGTCTGTCACAGCCAATTTGCTCCGAATCTAATGGCCCGATTAGGTTGAAATTTAGTACAGATATGTATTTCTGTGAACCAAACACGGACGTGTAATGTAAATTAATGAATTTTCAATATGGAGGTCAATTTTGTGGGCAAATAAGAAAATTAAAAAAAAACTGAAACTACTGAGCTTAGAATTTTGGACAAATACAGAAAACATACCTATAGATTACAGGAAAATCTATAAGAAGTCTATGGTCTTTAAAATAACATGGTAAATCTCTCAATATTGTGCGTACAAACTTACATTTGCAGTTGGAATGTATGGAAGAACATGTTTTACAAGTACAATGTTAAGTTTGTTCTTGGGATAAATTCATCCCAACTACGGAACCCTTCATTGTGCGTGGTCCGACACGCACATGACCGGTTTGTTTTGGCAATCATCTGCAAGCTGTTTCCTCAATTCGATTTTTCACTGACTGGTGAATCTCTTGATCTAGTCAGACGTTTTTTTTTTCGTGGCAACTAGTTTAAGTTTTCTATATAAACTTATCCAAAACCCATAACACGATTTCAAAGTTCCTTAAAAGAACCATTAAAAGCCAACCTCACTTTCAAACATCAAGACCCTTCATCTGCAGACTGCCGCTGACTAAAAACTAAAAGACTGACTAAAACAACATAAAACTAAAGGGATAGTGATCATACACATCTTAAAAACTAGTACCTGCCATAAATGACGTGAATCATGGATGACGTGAATACGAGGTCAGGTTGACTAACAAATTGTAATGTTGAAGATGTGTATGTGTGTGATGTGTAATTGTAACGCTGTAATGTTGTTGTTGTGTGTGTAATGTTGATTGTTGTTGAATTGTGATGTTGTTGTTGTAAAGTGTTGTGTTATCTTTCAAATTGGTACTGCAGCAGTGCACGGTGAGATTTGTACAGAATAACACTGCTGTTGTGGGGTTTTTAACCGACTTCAAAAAGGAGGAAGGAGGTTCTCAATTCGACTGCATGTTTTTTTTTTTTTTTGTATGTTTGTTACGCGATTACTCAAAGACGGATAAACCGATTTGGAAAATTCTTTTTTTGTTTGAAAGGGTATACTCCCAAGGTGGTCCCATATAAATTTTATTAACTTTGTTTGCGTAGTTTTTGAGTTAGCTTCAATAATGCGTATATTCCGACTTAGTTTATGTGGATGATGTTTTACGTAATAACTTCCTATCACTGTTATTTACATAGCAGGTAGTGGTATTCGAATTTGTGTGGGGTAGGTACCACAACTAAAAAGTTAAAAATAAAAACTTTTTAGGAAAAAAAAAACCGACTTCAAAGTGACTACAAAGTGAAAAATAACTTTAATTTCGGAAGTCGGTCGCATAGAACGAAAATACAAAACCAAAGACACCGACTTCCAAAATTAAAGTTATTTTTCACATTGTAGTATTTTGTTTTGGAAGTCGGTTTTATTTTTTGCTAAAAAGTTTTTATTTTGTATTTTTCACCTTTCACCACCTTTCGGCAAGCGTAGCGTGGGACGCCCCCCAGTTAGCTGGACCAACCACCTTAAGATAGTGGCTGGGTCAGGCTGGATGCTGACAGGGTGTTGTGATGCAGCCTGGGAGAGACCTGTGTCCAGCTGTGGACTGAGATAGACTGAGTTGATTGACCACTTTATCTACAGACAGGCCAGTTGGCGTGATTGGTTAAGATACCACCTATCATGCCGCAGGTCGTGGGTTCGATTCCCATCCAGAACATACATTTGTGTGCATGAACATGTCTATTTGTTCTGAGTCTGGGTGTAATTATCTATATAAGTATGTATTTACAAAAAAAAAATAAAGTAGTATAATTATGTAGTATATCAGCTATCTATATCTTTCCATAGCTCTGCTTAGTTTGGGATCAGATGACCGTGTGTGAATAATGTCCTAGGTTATTACTGTTATTATTATCCCAATAACTGCCTTTATCAACAAGAATATCTGGATCATTATTAAAAGCAAATCCTATTCCCAGCTCATTTACTAAAACCCTCCACAAAGTATGAACCAAGCGACAAATAAACGGATACTAACAAGTATCAATCTCCTTGGCATCTCCATACAGAACGGTAAAAACAAATGTATGTATAAATACATATATTAACATACACTGTGTATGGAAAACAAAACCGTGAAGCGAATGAGGGAGGTGCACAAATACATATTTTATATCCCGAGGGACTCCATTCCGATACCCGTTGATCCGGCTGAATTAACATCTATACCTGGGAATGGAATACAGATATGATATTGGTATCGGTTTTGAACGTGTTTTCTGATAAAAAATAGGAAATTCTTTTTCTAGTGGCGTGAACGGTTCAAACCAACAGGTTTTTAAAAAGGAGAGAAGCTAATGCAACTACCGACCGTTATACAAATGACTCAAAAACTCGTGTTGATCATTCGTTTTTATTAAAAGGAGTCTTATTTTAGCGGAAAGTCGCAGTTTAAGTCATTTATTGAGTGTAAATGCGGTACAAAAAATGGTATATACTTGTTAGTGCAATGACACATTTTACCATAAATTTTGGCACGCAAACATAAAATAACAAGGTGCTAATTTCAATAAGCAATTTTCTAAACACAATTATTGAACATTGAATTATTTAAAGTAAATTTTAAACTTCATTAATTCAACATAAAATGTAATTAAAAGATACAAAGTAAAATAGGTATTGCCATTAAAAATACAACATATAATACATAGGTATATAGGTAAAATATGATTAAACTCGCCACTCTTTGTCCCGCTATATATGTTTCTCTCTCTTTGGCATATGAAACGATATGGGCTGTCAAAACGGACTTTTTACTTTATGGCGAGTTTACCTAATAACAGAAGCGTCATTGGCCTAGCCTTTTCCCAACATATTGGGGTCAGCTTCCGGTCTAAATGGATGCAGCTGAATAGGTACCAGTATTTTAAATGGAGCGACTGCCTATCTGACCTCCACAGCCCAGTAACTGGGTAATATACCCCTTGCTAAGACTGGTTGTCAAACTTTCGGGCTTCTGACGACCCGTAACGACTGTCAAAAATCCACGAACGACAGCCAGGAACCAACCACCAAGAACCAACGGCTTAACGTGCTTTCCTAGGCACGGTGGGATCTTGGTATATAAAGATGGTCACCCATCCACGTACCAACCCCGGCACGCGTAGCTTAACCTGAAAGATCGACTCGTGCGGCTGTTATTACTTAGCCACAATATGATGAACAGAAGCGTCTACTAGGCAGATATTTTTTGCCACTAAATCAAAAGGTCGCCGTAAATATGGACCACAAAATGGTTCTACGATCCATAGCTTGTCCTGAGTTGCAGAACCCAAATGTGAGCCAAGTAATAAAAACTTTTTTAGCAAATAATAAAACTGACTTCCAAAACAAAACACTACAAAGTGAAAAATAACTTTAATTTTGGAAGTCGTTGTCTTTGGTTTTGTATTTTCGTTTTTTGCCACCGACTTGAAGCTAACTCAAAAACTACCCAAGCAAATTTAATCAATTTATATCGGACCACCTAGGAACAAAAAAAGAGTTTTCCAAATCGGTTCATCCGTCTTTGAGTTAATCGCGTAACAAACATTAAAAAAAAAAACATACAGACGAATTGAGAACCTCCTCCCGTTTGAAGTCAGTTAAAAAGTCAGTCATAAATCTGTACCTATTAAAAAACAATAAATTAATATTTCATGGCAAAATAAAACAATGAATGAATGAATTTCTAGATTACTATGCCGTTACGTCTGTGGGAATAACAATCACTCGCATTTCATTCATGACATCATGATCATGATAGGTACTCTTAATAGCAGGCAGTCATGATATCTGGCATTCATAAAGCCCACTTTCCACTATGGGATATAATGTAAGTTATATTACATCTCGAGATATAGATACATATATAAAAATAGGTGGGTCATTCAGGTGTCAATGTATACGCTTTTATAATAAACTTCCAAGCCACGTTCAAGATCTGAGCCTTAATAAATTCAAATCATTCATTAAACGCAAGTTGTGTCAGAAAGCTTTTTATACCGTTAAAGATTATATTGAGGACATAAAGGCTTGGGATTGAACTACTCCAAATTTTATTTTATTTTTATTTTTGCATACTGAATGTTGACATGAATATTTACTTTGTAAAGTATTATATTATTTTAATTTATTGTGAATGTGAAGACTATATAGGTCATTGCTTTTTTTGTTTGTTTTATTTTTTCTCTCAGTTATTTTTAATCATGGTCTGGCAGTTTGAGTAATTTATGCGGCCTACCCCAATGTCCTTTCTTTGGTATTGTTCGTCGAATCGTTGAGCTCCTTAAGTTCTGAGTTGAGCTGCGCGATTACTGACAAATGCGTGCACTGACTGGACAGGTCCTCTCAATCTGTGTGGTTCTTTCCTCAAAAGACCATTTCAGACACCAATCTACATGGTCTTCACATGAAGTGACCAAGATTATGTCTGGACTTTATAAGAGACTGTAACCTCTGAGTTTGTTTCGGCCTTTCTTCTCAGAGTAGTAGAGATAGGAAACGCCGACCTCATCTAGTTAAAAAAAAAAAACATGATTGACTTGTAAAAGTGTTTGTACAAACCTACTTACAGAAATAAAAATCATTTATCATTTATCATATCGCTCACCGTACTTTTAAATGGAACCGTTTCCACTGAGATGTAACACATATACAGTATGTTAACCAACAGAGGGCGTTCCCGTTAACCCGCAATAGTATAGCATCCATACATGCAAAAAAAAATATTACCATTCAAAAACAAAATGGTTTTTATTTTTTTTAATATTAAAATATTCACTAAAAATGCTAAAAATATTCACTAAAATATTCAAAAAAATATAAAAATATTCACTAAAAATAAAAACTAAATTGCGATGTTTCCGTCCTTCAAGTACGCGTGTACAGAGTGTTTCTTTTACGTATCAATTTAATATTTTTAGTGAATATTTTAATATTAAAAAAAATAAAAACCATTTTGTTTTCGAATGGTAATATTTTTTTTAGCATGTATGGATGCTATACTATTGCGGGTTAACGGGAACGCCCTCTGTTGGTTAACATACTGTATATTACATCTCAAACTATAAATATTTTTTCGACCGACTGGCGATACTTTCACCGCGCGCTGTCGCTACCCTCAGTTCGTGTCTATCATTACCTGAGTGACCTTGTCCGTAATTCCGTATGCTCATTCGCAAACCTATTGTATTTGTTTGTACTGTCGAGGCTACCTAGCAAAACAATACTTATCCATTTTGTTTGTGAACGACGCGTGCGGCGTGATCCAATGACGAACGCAATCTGGAGAAAGATATAGGTATATCTCACAGTGGAAAGGCCAATCGCGGGATATAATATATATTATATCCCATAGTAGAAAGTGGGCTTAAGGGAAAAGTCTCATCAATACCTACGTTGTGATTTTCTTATACGAATTGTTTTATTTGCAAAGAATGTAGGTATTACAAATCAGATGTTACAAATGATGGTAGAGTCCTTTTACATTCTGCCTTTAAGGCATGCAAAAATATTATAGGCTATACAAATATTAAAAAAAAAACCTAACTGACAAGGTCTAATTCTAAATAAATTATTTAATTATGGTAAATTATCGGCTAAAACATCAGCTGCGGAGTAATAACATTTATGTAATAGTAATTTTGTAAGATTTTTTTTTTAAAGATTCTGAATCAACCATTTAAGTCTTTATTATTGTTCGGTATTTTATTATACACAGCAGATACCATACAGATTTCAGACATTTTTTTTAATGTGCAGTCTTATATGCACCTGTATACAATAATTTATGGTACTGCGATCTCATGCTTGTATTTCTTTTTCTAATGTCGTTCAGAGATAGTTAATTAATACTTCTTCGTTCTGTATGTTCAGTACGGCAAACATGGCTAATTCTAGTATACCTGTGTACAGAGACATAGAAACGTTAAAAGGAAAAGGAATAGGTACACCACACTGAGATAACGGCTGTCAGAGATGTAGGTACCTAGAAGGAATAAATGAAAAGTCTTGAGGCCAAATAAGTCTGATAAGTCAGACTTACGTATCAGACTGATTTGGCGCCTACCTACATATTTGACAGTCGTTATGTTATTGTGAGTGTTCCCTCTCCTAGTTTTTTAGGAAGTCTATGACTCAAACTTGATCTGAGTTTGAGTCACAGTTTTTAAACTTCATTTATCTTCACGGAAAAACTAACATATTGCCGTCAATCAATATCATTCTATTGGACCAACTTCTTATCATTTTGATATCTTTCACAATACAATCACATTTCCCTTCCCTTGTCCGATCGCTTTTGTTACACACACGAGTAGGTAAAGGGTCCCTTTACTTATTCACGACCAGTTATAAATATGTGTACTTCTGTTATCAGAAATCCTTTATTATTATCAGAACACTTTGCCCGACTTTGCAATCGATCCCAAGACCTCATGGTGCAGTAGAGCTTGCGACCGCTAGACCAATGAGGCAGACTAAGTCTGATATAAAGTTTATTGTGACAATTACGATAGTGGGTTGGGTATATCCCGTTTGATAATAATTTCTACCAAACGCAGCGGCATTTTAAATTGGCAACATTATAATTAGACGCCATTTTATCGGTCGCCGTCTTTTGCTGTGGCTGCATAAATATGCCAGATACTGCGTTTGGTAAAAAATATCAGCAAACGGAATATACTTACCCACTATCGTAATTGCGCCAGTAAACTGTAAGGGCCGGTTTTTTGATCCGTAGTTAACTCAACCAATGGTTAAACAGTAACTAATGGTTGAATTTCAGCAAAATGTGTTTGCCAAAATGCCATTAGATAGTTACTATTTTTTAACATGAATGATAACATGATTACATTCTAGATAGTTACTATCTGTTTTAATACATTCATGTTAACTCGTTCGTGTTTAGCCTTTCACATTTAGCCAAATTTCAACCATTAGTTACTACGTTTACCCATTGGTTGAGTTAACTACGGATCAAAAAACCGGCCCTAATGCTCGGTTCCTTCCTATAAACAAAAACGAATCGTTTTGCTCACCAATGGTAGCATTTTTTATTGCCAAAATGGGCATATGAATAGATTCGTAAGCTAATTTTACCAGTGATAAATACTTCCTTAGGATAGGGCCTACTATGTAAAGTTAATAGGACTTTGCTGCATAATTGGTAAAGATACAAGAGTCTTTATTTTAACCAATAACGGTCCCTGGATTATAGTAATCGACCATTAGTCTTTCTTAAATCGTGTTTGAGTCACAGCTTTAAACTTCCGTTCTCTACGAGGAAAAATTATCCTGTTGCCTTCAATCTATATCCAGGACCAAATTCTTATCATTGTTAGGTATATCTTTCACAATAATACAATCATATTTCGCATCCTATAGTCTGGTTCCTTGTGTAACACACAATCAATCTGCCTAGCCTTTTCCCAACTACGTTGGGGTCGGCTTCCGTTCTAACTGGATGCATCTGAATACCAGTATTTTACATGGAGCGACTGCCTATCTGACATCCACAACCCAGTTACAGGGTAATACGATACCCCTTGGTAAGACTGGTTGTCAGACTATCGGGCTTCTGACAACCGTAACGACTGTCAATGATCCACGAATGACAGCCAGGACCAACGGCTTAACGTTCTTTCCGAGGCACGGAGGAGTCTCGGTATGTAAAGATGGTCACCCATCGACGGACCAACCCCGGCAAGCGTAGCTTAACATGATGGATTGAACCGTGCGGCTGTTATTACTTAGCCACGAGCTCCTCTCCTTGTGTTACACACACGGGTAAGTAAAGGCCCTTTACTTATTCATGACCAGATAAATACTTCTGTATCGAACCTGCATGGATCTGGTGTCCCAGTAACCTAGCCTTCTAACAAGTACAAGTTAAATGTCAGGCGAGTCTACAGTTACTTTATATTTAGGACTATCGGATGAATAGAGTTTTGATTGGACGGTTTGGCTCACGTAATTTTTTGATGAAGAGAATGTTGTAGAGGAAGATATTTGTAGTTTTATGAACTTAATCTGATGAAAAACTTTACAGTAAAAACCTTTACAAACATTAGCTACCATGTATCGGTAGGTGTTTGATCAAGTAAGTATATTATAATATCTCCTTGTATTAGATAATTAACAATCTTTAAAAGAACGTAAATTAATACAAGGTACTTAAGGCATAAAACAATCCCTTCGAGACATCGCCAAGCGGTTGGTCGACTCTACACTTTTGACCAAAGAATAAGCATTGCCATACAACGTTGCCAGCCTTTTGGGCACCTTTCCTGTTGACAGCGATGCGGACTTTTTTGATGCCCTATGATTATTTTCCCTCCTTTTTTATATCCTTGTACATATTATTATTACTTTAAGACTGTTAGCTTTTAAATTATGTAAATATAGTAGCAATAAAAACTCCATAATAAAAAATATATTAAAACACATATCAAATCGAGTCAAGTATAATTAAGGTATTTTAATACTTGATCGGAATGCTTAACATTGCGCAATATTACAACATGTAAAAAAACTATCAACGTCCTTTAAATAAAATTTAATCGCTATGCCAATGATCAGACGCAAACCGACAAAAAACTGCGTTTCGAATCAGTCAATAAATGTAAATTAATCGTATCGTAAGTCATTACCGAGGCCGTTCAAAGTCATTATCATTGACACAGCGTACGGCCTAGTTCACATGATGCTAGTGATTCGGTCAAGTGGTCAGTAGTTTATGACAGTATTACGCAGCATTTGAACGCTCCATAGAATGAACAAAACTTTTTTCGTACAAACTCATCATCTGCCTAGCCTCTTGCCAACTATTTTAGAGTCGGCTTCCAGTCTAACCGGATGCAGCTGAATAGCAGTGTTTTACATAGAGCGACTACCTATCTGACCTCTAGTCCCTTAAACCCTATTACTGGGGAATACGATACCCCTTGGTAAGACTGGTTGTCAAACTGTCGGGCTTTCTAACTACCTGTAACGAATGAACTACAAATAACTACAAATGGCAGACGGAACCGGCTTAACGTGCTTGCAGAGGCACTGAAGGGTTTTGACATTTAATGGATGGTCATCTATCTGGATACTGACCTCGGCAAGTTTACCTTAACCTTTGATCGACTCGTGCTGCAGTGGCAGGTATACTTAATTGAAGAGATAAATTTCGCGTGGTTAGAATTGATTAGATAAAATAGTTTTTTTTTCTGATTTAGTGGCGTATTATGCAGGCATTTGCATATTTATTAAATTACTGACGCAGTTACTACAGACGTTTGAACACGACAATAGATCACTGACATTGTTTCGTACTAAGTGAGCGTTTGAAATGAACATCAGCAGCCGGTCTATTCTGTAAAAATCTTACCGTAAAAACTTTGATTTACAAAGTATGTAGTAAAGTAAACCAATTTTCTCATGCGCTGCGTATGCTAAGTAAAACGGCAAATCGAAAGAACGTACTAACTGCATATCATGGTCTACATTATGTTTTGGGGAAACGCCTCGGATAAAGATATGGTGTTTAAGTGTCAGAAAAGGTGTATTAGAGCGATCTGTAACATGCAAACCACTGACAGCTGTAAACAATATTTTAAAAGTATGAAAATTTTAACAGTGCCCTCATTGTACATATACCAGACATCTATGTTCATCAAAAATAATATGTATAAATTTGACTGAGTAGGTAGTCAGCGTCGAGCTGAGCGGCTACAAACTGTTGGATCTAAAACTGCTTTATACAAGAACAGTATTTTCGTAATGGCTCCAAAATTATACAATAAATTGCCAAAGTGTATCAGAAGTGAGAAAAATGTCAGCCATTTTAAAAAACAAAGTTGTTCCTGTTTCTAGTTGAAAAGACGTATTACTCGATTGAAGACTTTTTAAATGACAAATTATGACTAAATTTAATTTTCTTTGACATTCTAAATAATTAATAATATAAGTCAATTACTTTATTTTATGCGGCTCATGACATTTTTCAATTGCTTCATTTCTTTTATCCTAGACTTTATTAATTATGATAGTAAAAATAACCTGCTTACTAATATTATATTTGTATGCCGATTATTGGCCGAACATACAGATCAGCTAAAATGTATAAATAACACCTTTTTGTACTTATGTTCACAAATAAACATTGATTTGATTTGATTTGATTTGAAAACTTAGGTGAAGTGAGCTGACATTCCATCTGATGCTAGGGATTGCTACTATTGACAGGTCACTTCATGCTAACTTCACCTTAGTTTTCACAGTGATATTTCTACAGAATAGGTTCGCAGGTCTATTCTGTAAAATTCACACCACAAAAAAAAAAAGAAAAAATCTGTAAAATTCTCATTGTAGAATTCTGACAGCGGTCATTTTTGGACACTTCAGATATCATAAACCTTTTTTGTCTTGACGTTTTTATAAGTTATTTATATGACTACAAAAAGCGAAGATTTTACAAACAAAAAGGTTTTTCTAAAAAATGTTTGTAACCTATGGATTAGTGGACCGGGATACCTGTGAAAGAAAAAACCTAATCCTAATCTTAAACTTTACTGTAACTTCAATAATGTGATAATAAAAAATCTGATTACCATTTTAAAATTATCAGTCAAGAATTATTATTTTTTTATTTTGCTTAAATGCGTTCCGTTTTTAGTAGGACCGTTTAAATTATTGGCTACACTACTGAAATGTCAGAATTCCGTCGAATTAAAAATCAGACGGTAGGTGCAGTGAGCTGTCATTATCCCTAGCATCAGGTGGCATATATGACAGCTCATAGTAAGCTCACTTACGTCTGTGCAATATTTAGTGCTAGACTACTGGTAGAATCTAAGCATAATTTCAGCATTACTAAATAAACGGCTATAGTATTTTAATTGTCCATATCCACATTATACACCTAATGTGTTTTGGACCCTTTCCGTTTAACTATGGACAATTATGACTACAAAACAAATAGAAACCGAGATCTGATTTCATACCTTAGGTATGCCGAGTTTGAGAAATACGGGAATAGATATTCTGTATTAATAAATACACCTACCTACTTACAATCTCTAAACTAATGGAGTGACACTTTAATTCACAAAAGGGACTAAGCTACCGAGCCGTAAAGCTGTTGATTTCTCAATCAAATATTGCTCAACTGGACCAAACCACTGTGTATTCTGAACAAGGCTGTATATCTCACTAATATGAGATCATTCTTCATTGCGTGATTAATAGATCTGCTGACCTATCATTAACAATATCACGTAACGCACTAATGCTCGGTTCCTATAAACAAAAGATGGCCCAAGTGCGTGTCGGACCACGCACAATGAAGGGTTCCGTGGTTGGGATGAATTTATCCCAAGAACAAACTTAACATTGTAATTGAAAACATGTTCTCCCATACATTCCAACTGCAAATGTAAGTTTGTACGCATAATATTGAGAGACTTGCCATGTTTTTTTAAGACCATAGACTTCTTATAAGTTTTCCTGTAATCTATAGGTATTGAACTA
The DNA here is from genome assembly GCA_948252095.1 of Dicycla oo. Lineage (NCBI taxonomy): Eukaryota > Metazoa > Arthropoda > Insecta > Lepidoptera > Noctuidae > Dicycla > Dicycla oo. Next base: position 24,880,109 of record OX411729.1, on the reverse strand, counting down.
TTTTTTGTATTTTTTTCAAAATTTTAGGCTCTGTACTTTTGGAGATAAAGGGGGGAATGGTCAATTTTCTTAAATAACTTTAAAATGGTTTATTTTAAAATTATAAAAAATACATTTGAGGCTCTTACAATACCTAAGCCCTTTCATTTGATATGTCACACGGTACAGTTTGCAAAACTTTATTTTTTAATTTTCTTATTTTCCCCCCAAAGTTGACCCCCATATTCAAAATTACATTACGTTACACGTCGGTGTTTGGGTCACAGAAATTCATACGTGTACCAAATTTCAACTTAATCGGTTCATTAGATTCGGAGCAAATTGGCTGTGACGGACGGACAAACAGACAGACACACGAGTGGTCCTATAAGGCTTCCGTTTTTTCCTTTTGAGGTACAGAACCCTAAAAAGGTCCTACTAGTAGATAATAAAAACAAAACACTGACTATCCCACTGTTTGTCCCTCAGGTACAACGTCGAAAGTAACGGCTGACGACCTTCACTATGGAGACAAATCCTGCATGCTGAACCTGACACATGTCTCGCTGAGTGACTTGCCTGTCGTCTGCGAGAAGGTCAACTCGAGCGATATGTAAGTACTTTTGATTCAATTCTTCTATCATTTGTCGGTATTATGCTGTCAAACGGACCGGCAGCGCTTGCAGCGATAAGTGAGTTCAATCATCCGTCACTGCACGGGTTGATACAAAAAATGTGTTATGCCTGGGCTGCGAAACTTTCAGCTGCTATTCGCTACAAGTGTCAAAAACAAGGTCACGAAACTCAGATGTTCGCTTGGAACGTCTAGGCTAGCGGAGTGTGGGACAAGAGAGACACAGCCAACAGTACAGTATCGCGCAACTGATAAGTCGCGAGCAGATGCTAGTTGTATGGTATAACAGAGACTGTCTAAGACCCTAAAGCAAATTTGTAAAAACTTCTACATCCCTATACACAAAACGTCTAATAAATACGATAGCCGTGGTCTGCCATAACTATAACCTGTGAGATAAATCTAATTATGACAAGATAACTCAAGTCATTATTCATTAATATCACTCTAATGTCGCGGTCCCCCGGCCCTGCTTTCTCACAGGCAAGGCCGCGCCAGGCCCGGCCGACAAGCCGTGAAAACAATCGGCCTGCGGTAGCCTGTCGTCGCCTGTCCGATCGAATTTATGGGATAATACGTGAAATGCTCGGCACGAGCCTCAACAGGCCTCGAAGGGTCGTGGCATCAGAAGAGCGATCGTAATCACTGTTCAATAGGGATATTTCGAAAAGTAATTTATTTTGCTCCTTTAATTGAAGTAACTTTAAGGAGCTCGTGGCTAAGTAATAACAGCCACACGGGTCGATCCATCAGGTTAAGCTACGCTTGCCGGGGTTGGTCTGTCGATGGGTGACCATCTTTTCATACCGAGACTCCTCCGTGCCTCGGAAAGCACGTTAAGCCGTTGGTCCCGGCTGTCATTCGTGGATCTTTGACAGTCGTTACGGGTTGTCAGAAGCCTGAAAGTCTGACCCAGTCTTACCAAGGGGTATCGTATTACCCAGTAACTGAGTTGTGGAGGTCAGATAGGCAGTCGCTCCATGTAAAATACTGGTATTCAGCTGCATCCGGTTAGACTGGTAGCCGACCCCAACTTAGTTGGGAAAAGGCTAGGCAGATTGATTGAATTGAAGTAACTTTCGTGATCCTTTACTGCAGTTAGGACCCAAAGTTTGGTTCTCTACTTCATTAACTTATAGTTAATCCTACCTCTACTCATTATAGTACGATACATTACATGACGCCTCGTATCCCAGAAGGGTTGGGCAGAGGTGTAAGGCGTAGGCATCTACATATAGTACACCCACATTTCGCATTTCTTTCTTTGTGTGGGTTTTGTTTTTGATGACTAATAATATATACTATTAATTTACTTAACTTAATTGATGACCACAATATTTGTTTGAAGGAAAGGGAGGAAAAGGCAAAAAGTCACCACGACTAAAGCTACATTGAATTAAAAATGTAAATGAAAAATCAAAACAAATAATAACATATGAAAAACCGCTGAGGAAGTAATAACTGCTTATAAATCTCGAACTGCGCGCCTACTTGTGGTATTAAATAACATAAAAATATTTTATGAGTCACAAAGTATGTTATAATTACGAAGGCCACTTATTAGGTGCTGGGAGAATTAATTACCTATATGACAAAGTATCGCTGTATACAGGTGGGCAGGAAGCTAGTACATACACCTACGTACATAATATACCTATCAGGTCGTAAACTTCCACTGTTCTCATTTAGGTATACATATTTACGTAATCACCATGATTGGCCAATTGTTTGATAAACTGGCTCCTATGAACTGCCATATTAAGAGGCCCACGAAGCATACGTAGTTCATACAAACGAAATACCAAAATAATTTGTAAATTAAACATATTTTTAAGGTACCTAGTGTGTATTTATTCCGATTGGATTACAGAATATGTAGGTTCCCAAACATATATTTTGAAAGGACACTGATTTGAATTTAAAAGCATAAATAGCGCAAACTTATTTAAAAACAAATTGAAGACATATTTATTGAGGAAGGGCTATTACAGCGTCGATGAGTACCTAGATGATAAGCGACAACCTTTCTAGATTGGAATTCATTTTAAATGATATGTTGACTATTCTTGCTTTAAATTTTTTATATGTTTTATTTTTGTATTACTCATAGATTATTAAATGACATATCATCTTTAGTATACTTATAAATTTTATCTTTGACATTTTATTTTACAATTAGATGGCACATTATTACGGACCTTTGTATTTATTTTATTTTTATTTATATATTTGACATTATATTTGTATTATTGATTATTCACAGAAAATTAGATGACATATTATTAATCTTTTTTTTTACACTATTTATTTTATTACAATATTCTTAGAAAATTGGATGTCATAAATCACGGATCTTATCTTTTTATACTAATTTGATTGTCGTTTTTCCTTTTAATTTGACTACTTACTTGTTTTATTGTAGTATTCATTATTTTAGAATGAACTGTTTTATTTTACAAAATTTCTACACAATGTATATTGTTCCGAAATAAATGACTTTGACTTTGACTTTTGACTTTGAAGACAAGATATGAGGAATTTAAAATTTGTATAGAAAACTTTTTTTTTCTCATATTTCCTGTTTAAATCAATGTTCTTATTTAATATATATTTGGGAACCTAGATACACTGTAATCCAATTGGAATAAATACACACTACCTTTAGAATATGTTTGCTGTACTTCGTTTGTATGAACTACGTATGCTCTGGGGGCGTCTTAAGAGGATACATCGCACCGACTGGTTTAGCTGGGTGTGTGAAGTGGCGTTTTAATGGCTGTCCAGTTTGACCAGCAAGATAGAAGACTCTCAAGCGCACCAGAACTAAACGCGCTTCGTTTAAATGTAGATTTGTGACAAAATGCTGTACTTACATCAATTTGTAGGTTAGTAAGTTTTAAAATATTTAAATACCTTCGATTTAAAGCAAAACCTAGAGCATACTAAGGAACTGTTTACGTATAATCGTATAAAACAGAAAATAGACGGTGTTGCTTTGGATTTTTTTTCCTATCGAAAATATTTCAAGTAATCATGTTTAGGTTTTAGTACAGCAGCAGAAATTATATAGAAAGTCAAATAACCAGTGATTGGATAATCGGGCGCTTATATACCTAAACTTCTTCCCACGCAATAATAATATGAACATTCCTTTCTGAATAATTAAGTAATCTCGGGTTCCCGGGCTTGAACAATTTTGTAAAAACAACTATAAGAAACTTAATAAATTTATAGCAGTGGTTATTTTGATTTAGTATCTTTATTTTATTCAAAATAAATTGAATATTAATAAAAAATGATAATGTGGTCAAGTAGTGGAAATTGATTTATCTATCTAACAGATTAGTGATCGAACCGACTAATTTATTGTATTTTATAACAACAGAAGGGATTCTGAAAGGCATGTCCGTATTATTCTTTCGTGGGAATAAAAATTAAGTTTAGGTATATTAGCGCCTGATTATCCGATCACTGCAAATAACACATGGAAAATCCAAATGATTTAACCATATACATTTGGTTTTATTGGAATTTTAAAACACAAAATTTTTCGATGTGTTGGGACATATCGAAAAATTTTGTGTTTTTAAAATTCCTAAAAGATGCCATCGTAATGTAGAACGATGCTAAAAGAGGATGCTATGTAGAAGGGACGCACGATTATGAACCAAAGGACTCCCAAAAATATCAAAACACGGTCGACTTTGCGGTAGAGTGCGTTTCATCAAATAGTTCCTATGCTGTAATGTTGGCTCCACTGTTATAGGACGTACACGATACGTTACCGTTGTTATAGCTTGGACCTAATAGGTCCATGTGTTAAAGTTTAACAGCAGAGCCAACATTACGGCATAGGAACTATTTGATGAAACGCACTCTAGCTCGAACAACGCAAAAAGTTCATTCAATACTTGTGATTTTTTTTTCACGCCACACAAACCCTCCGAAACTGTAGTAACTAAGTCATACCCGCAATAAAAACAGCAGAACTGTGAACATTAAGAATTTTCGCAAAATTGACCTACCCCAACATTATCTTCTGTGTGCACTGATTCATCTAGGTATCTATATAATCTAGGCTTATCTATCGGTTATCAACTTCGGTCCATCATGTAGATAAAATCTAAATTATTTTAATTCATTCACAAAGTAAAATAGCTTTACTAAGTTCCTGTAATTACATATTTTAAAAGCTAACAGTCATAAAGTAATAATATGTACAAATATATAAAAAAGGAGGGCAAATAATCATAGGGCATCAAAAACCTCGTCCGCATTGATGTCAACAGGAAAAGTGCCCAAAAGGCTGGCAGTATAGCCACGTTGTATGGCAATGCTAATTCTTTGGCCAAATAAGTAGGCCAGCCCTCTGGTTACATGTAGAGTCGGCCAACCGCTTGGCTATGTAAAAAATGACTTGATTTACAAAGTTATATGTCATTTTTTACCTCCATGAGTGTGATCACATAATATAATCAAGCTATTTTATAGTAAAAAAAAAAACCGGCCAACTGCGTGTCGGGCCACGCACAATGAAGGAATCCGTAGTTGGGATGAATTTATCCCAAGAACTAACTTAATATTGTAGTTGAAAAACATGTTCTCCCAATATTGAGAGATTTGCCATAACTTCTTATAGGGTTAAGACCGCAGAACAGATAAATATGTGTTCTGTGGTTAAGACTATAGACTTTTATACGTTTTTCTGTAATCTATAGGTATAGAACTATTTTCTTTATTTTGTTTTTCAAAATTTTAGGCTGAGTAGTTTCGGAGAGAAAGGGGGAATTGTAAATTATCGTCTATTTTCTTAAATAACTTTTAACACAATTTATTTTAAAATTTAAAAATATACACATATTTGAGACCCTTACAATAAGCCATTTCATTTGATATGTCACGTGGTTCAGTTTGCAAAACATTTCTTTTTATTTTCTTATTGACCCCCATATTCAAAATTAATTTATTTACATAACACACCCATGCTAGGGCCACATGGGTCCGTATTTGGGATATGTGTCCATTAAATTCGGAACAAATTGGCTGTGACAGACAGACAGACGGTACACACGAGTGATCCTCTAAGGGTTGCTGTTTTTCCTTTTGAGGTACGGAACGCTAAAAATTAACACGTTGAATAATAACATTATGCAATCAATGACAGAATTCACAATTAAATATTCTAATTCGATAACAAATGGGTCAAGACGAGCAAGAAGTAAATTATTCATTCCTATTTTAAATATCGATCGGGTCCGACTGTCAGACTAATGAAGATCGGTCGGATCCGACATCAGCCTTGGCACAATAATCTTTTATAAATCAACCCGTGCACAAAGCGTTCTGGACAATTTCACCGATCCTCCCCGTTGTGCGGTTTCGTATAGAAATTTAAGGTAACAATGAAGGTGAAAATTACAGGAGTTTTTTGATAATTTTCCTGGTAAAAACATTTGAGGAGAGGCCATGAGATTAATAAAGGAAATATTGCGTTAAAACGTGACGGACAGTCATTTTAGTACAAAAAAATATGTTGTAATAATATCCTACTATAATATTATAAATGTGAAAGTTTGTATGTTTGGATGTTTGTTACTCAATCACGCAAAAACGGCTGAGCGGATTTGGATGAAATTTGGTATACAGATAGTTTATAACCTGGATTAAGACATAGGATAGTTTTCATCCCGGTAAAAGGTTTCCGTGGGATAATTTCCGAAACTCTCAGCAACAGCTAGTTATTATATAATTGTGTGTTTGGAATCAAGGAGGAGGAGCTCATGGCTAAGTAATAACAGCCGCACGGGTCAATCCATCGGGTTAAGCCACGCTTGCCGGGGTTGGTCTGTGGATAGGTGACCATCTTTTCATACCGAGACTCCTCCGTGCCTCGGAAAGCACGTCAAGCCGTTGGTCTCGGCTGTTATTCGTGGTTCTATGACATTAACTGAGTTGTGGAGGTTAGATAGGCAGTCGTTCCATGTAAAATAGTGGTATTCAGCTGCATCCGGTTAGACTGGAAGCTGGCCGCAACATAGCTGGGAAAAGGCTACGCAGATGATTAATAACCATTTAATTTTAGCATGTTTTATATCAATCACTATACAATCAAGGCCCGGTTCACACTAGGTCGGACTGACGGTTTATCGGAACGACAAAAGTGTCGGATGCATATTGGCATAATTATGTTTTTCAATAGCGCTTTTCACATGAGGGCAGCCCGACAATACCTACAGTCGGCGACAACACATTTACCGGACGTTCAGCCACGATTTCGGTCGAGTCAGATATACGTATAATATTGGCAATTTGGCATACTGATTAGTATTGCGCGGGACAGCATATTTATTTATTGCATTCATATTGTTTACAAGATGTTACATGGCATAAGTTTCAAACATGAACCCTGCTAGGGCACAGCAACACATTTGTAGGTAGGCACAACTAGATTTATAACTATTTGTTTAAAGAAATTTATTCCTCAAGAACTTACAGTTCGCTTATAGTGAGATACAAAGTAGTCAATACAATTTCCTCCAGAGAATTAGAAGTTAACACAGACACACACACGCAGTTGACATTAAACATTAAATTAACTTACATTATTTATTTACTTTTAACATTAATGCATTATGAAATGGAAATTTTACATTGAGTCAGTACATTTTTACCTTTTATTTAATAAGTTTATAGCATTATAATATTATTAAATCAGTACATTATGTTCTTATTACATTGCTTATAGCGTGAACAGCAAGACCCGACACGACAGTCGGCCAACAGTAAAACTGTCAGTCCGACCTAATGTGAACCGGGCCTAACAGCCTCTGATGACAAGATGACTTGCAATTGCTAACGCAAGCTAGTTTAATACCAATAATATTGCATCGTACTCGTCAAGATGCATTTTATTACTGCTATCATAAAAACTATGATTCAAACAAAACTGCGTACAGCTTACCTCATAAAATAGGTTTAGTCAATTGATCTCAATTACACCAGTCTATTTAGATTGGTATCTGTTCATTGAAGCGTGACATCATTATTTTAACTAAGAATGATATTGAACAGATATTACGTAGGTACCTAATGTAAAATTGATACCTAAGTTTGTCCAATATCCGGTAATAAACTTAGTTGATTAATAATAAATTGATTGTTCATACAAATTAATAAGTTTTTGTTCGTCACTGCGTTGAATGGAACGATCGTAAGTAGGTAAGTTACATGATTGAGGCAAGTTCTGAGGGACCTCATATAGCAGTAATATTTTAATCTTACTTCAGTGTGTGTATCTCGTCCTGTATACTCCCCACACTGAAGTAAGATTAAAATAATACTGCTATAAGATGTCATAGCAATTTAGTAATTTATTTATATGTGAACTTACACTAAAAAAAAGATTCAAAAAATAAAAATAAAATAAAAGCCCGCAATAATGAGCTTCTTTTTATAATCAAAAGCTTCTGCCCTCTTGTAAGTAGCTTTGCGCAAAAATTATTGCTGAGAAACGACTTTTATTTTTATGTATAAAAAACAGCAATTTTTTATCGCACGCAATGTAACACGAACTCAGGCAAACGGCCCTCCGCTCTACGCGGTACGCGTATGTATGTACCCTGTCGGATACTTGCGGGTATGAACGAAATGGATTAAATGTTTCCGTGACAGATAACTAAATGACGAAATCTAGAAAAAAACTACAAGAAGTCTCCCAAGCTTCATTTGCAGTTATGTAATTATTGCCAGGCATAAACGGTTATTTACAATGAAAAAATACCGTATTGGCAGTATGGCTTCGTGTGAATAAAGTGGTATGAATTTAAACATGGTAAAGATAGAATGAAAATACATTTATTTAGCATAGACAAATGCATTTATGTAGTTTGATGCACTAATTAATTCCGAGCATTTTGAGGTTTTAAGAAAAATCTAAAATTTAGGTAATGTTTGTTTGGAAAAATGTTAAGTAATTAACACGATAACATAACATTTGAAATGGTTTTCGTAAAAAAGTTTAAAAAAAATTGCGAATTTGACCTTCAATATCTCCAGAACCAGTGGATTTTCAGATATGGTCTATTGGCAAAAGATTTTCCAAATAATTGGTAGAAAATGTGGCATTCGGCTTCGGAAAGTGTCTTTATACACCCCATATGTTAAATTAGAGCTTTTTCTTAATAACTTAACCTGTGAATATTTTAGATTATGTTATAGTGTAATTAATTTGTAAAGTTATGTCTAACGTGGATAAAAAACTGAGAATCACGCAAAAACTATCAAGCGTATTTTTAATGATTTATGTTTTAGTATACGTGTATATAATACCTTTTGTTTTATGTATAACATATTAATAATGCGTCAAATTGGAGACAGCGCTCCTTGATGAGCGAGTCCTATTACTGGATGGACGTACGACGCGTTGCGTGGGCTCGGCACAGAACACGCAAGCTATGCCCCAACCACTCAAGGCCATTGGCGTATCTCTGCGTCTTAATGTATTCAAATCTATGCTAAATTAAAATCAAACTTATCCTCACTACCTACATACATAAGCACTTATTCACTCCTAGATAACAGCCGATCTATTCTGTAAAAATGTCACTGAGAAAACTTAGGTGAAGACGGTGAAGTGAGCTTGGAGTGATCTGTCATTTCACCTGATGCTAGGGGATTGACACTATTGAAAATTCATTTCCAAGATTAATTCACCTTTTTTTTGGGTGGAATATCATCAATAATTTCTCCCACTTTGGGCGGAGCGGGAGGAATGATTCCAGATTTACATCAATCATCATGCCTAAGCTCGGGGCTAAGTAATAACAGCCGCACGGGTTGATCGATCAGGTTAAGCTACGCTTGCCGCGGTCAGTCCGAGGATGGGATCTTTAAAAACTCCTCATGCCTCGAAAGCACGTTAAGCCGTTGGCCCCGGCTGTCATTTTTGGGTCTTTGACAGTCGTTACGGATCGTCAGAAGCCCAAAAGTCTGACAACCAATCTTACCAAGGGGTATCGTATTACCCACTAAGTGGGTTGTGGAGGTCAGATAGGCAGTCGCTATTCAGCTGCCGGTTAGACCGACCGGTTAGCCAACCCCAACATCGTTGTGAAAAGGCAGATGATGATCATTCATTGAATGCCTACAAACATTTGAAATTCAAGACACCCATATTATAATGTGATTCATAGCAAGGTCTTAAGACTTGTAAACTTGAAAACTGGTTCTTAATGTCAACAAGTTTTAGGAAAGTCCCATGAATTCATTTGACATCGCGATATCTTTACCTCAGAATTTATTAAGGTTTAACAGCCAAAACCCAAAACCACAAAGTATCCAATCACTTGAAAATAAAAGAAAATCGATTGCAGCTTTAAAACGAGGTGAGAATGTTAATTTAAGAACTTAATATCAATTATTTTACCCGTAGGCACTTTAAATATACCTCACTTACACTGTTTTGTCCACGGTTCACTATGCATTTGCATAAAATTTTAAGCCATAATATAACATAGCATACTTTTGTTTATCCTAATTATATTTACGCATAACATTTTTTACGTATAACAGCTTACGCATAATATTATTTAAAGTATAAAAAGGAACCTTACCAAACTGAACTTCGGTATGCCTGACATCGACCGTCTAGACTCTAGGGTTAGGCTTTTCGAGTCAGGTAAATTAGCCTACAAGATAATTATGTCAACATAAATAAACTGTATGCCAAAAACAAATATGGCAAAGTATTATTAGGTCAAAAAAATTATACCAAAATAGTTATGCCAAAGATATTAAGAAAAAAAAACATTATGCGAAAAGAAAGGGTGCCTTTGGCTACTGCATCGGGAACGGAACGTCAACGTGAAAACAGATGACGGCGCCAAAGTAGCGGCAGTACATTTACTGTGGTCGCATAATCTCGTTGACGTCACGTTCTCGATGTGCTGGACAAACAGTGTCATTATGTGTTCACTTCAAACTAACACAGGGCAATTAAGAGGATTGTGAAGCTGTAAATTTTCATACAAAAAGAGATAACGTTTTTCTCCCCGTAAACATAGTCTAATTTTCATAATTTTTGGCAATGTTGTAGGTATAATAAAAAACTAGGTCCGCACCTTTTTATTATAAAGAAATATGGCATACGATATAAGTTATTAGCATCTAAATATCTATATTTTTGACATAAAAACATCCTCGAGCATTTTTATTTTTTTAAGTTAAATTAAATTGAATTACTAAAAACGAAAAACGTACAGACCTAGATTGAAGTGTACTGAATGTAATGAGACAAAAATTGTCTCATTTCGTAAAGGTTTAGGGGAGTGAAAACGTTATCGCCCGAAACAATATTTATGTAGATAATATAGATTATGTAGATAATATAGTATGAAATGTAGGTAATTGCCTCCAAAAATCGCGCCGCGTATCAGCACTTCACAATCCTCTTAAGGGTACAGGCCATCAAACTGAACAACTTTCTCCATGGGACCAACATCGTAATCGAGAAAAAATAATCAGTCGTCCCAGACGTTTGGTTCGAGTAGGTATTGAAGTTTGGTACCGGACAACCTCACACTTCGCCAGTTATGTTTAAATCCCCCAGCCTATTGCCATCAACAGGGCACGAATCTAGACTCCAGGCTGCTACCGAGAAATTCAAGTTAAAAAAAAACCAATAACACTGCCCGACCCGGGAATTGAACCCAGGACCTCATGCTCAGCGGTAAAGCTTGCAACCACTAGACCATCGAGGCAGACGAATTAGTGACGAATATTATTAAAAACATTATAATAATAATAATGACCCCACCGCTGTATCTCTACGTTGACGTCGTGGTGGGGCTTGCGCGCTCCGAACTTTAGGTCTGTGCCGGTAGAATTTACTTTGCCGGAACGGGTCTAGGATGAGGAGCCAGACCAAGAGAGTTACAGAAACCCGCAGGGCAGCATGTGGCGAGCTGTTGGGCAGTAGCGACCCCACGGACCCTATTTCCCGGGAGAAATCTTGTCCTCATCTCTGGCTTGCCTTAATTGGCCGGCTGTGAACACTGACGAGGAACAGAGCTCCCACCTCATTCTTGCCTTTATTGGCCGGCTTGAGTGGAGATTCGCAAGAGCAAACGTGCTCGGAGGAAGGAAGTATTCCAGTAAGGTGCTGGTAGGGATCTTGACCGTACTTCCGGGATTGTCCTGATAGCCGTGGAATACCTCTCCACTCCTCACGCACCTCAGGAAGTGTTGCCCCCTTGTCGCTACGTCACTATGTGCTAGCGGCCGTTTCCGGGGGCCCATTATTGAGTGTGCAAGTCACCTCCTGCCATTTTATCCGTGTATAATTGTATAACATTGGTCAGGCAGGGGACATAGTTATTCCATAGTTTAAATAACCCTATGCACTTTAGCAACTCGAACCCTTAGCCCAATATGTTTAGTTTTCACGTACAGCAATAGTCCTGCACCAACCGGGGGTTGTCCTTGGGTGCATTTGCATAGCGCATATAGGGATAATCGTCGGTTGGTGCCTCCTCATCATTTAAAATTTTGTAAGGGGCCTCTGCGAGTTGGCTTCAGCTCCTCGTACGCCTTCCAAAGGTCCGGGACCCCAGGGTCCCGAGAAATATGGAATAATAATGATACCTGAACTAGGACGTGTCCTGTATCTCAAGTGTCAACATTACCCTCCTTCTGGGGCAGTTGGGTAAGAACACGTACTTATTTCCTATAGCCGTGTCTCCTGCGCGTGTTTTTCGAAACATCCTAACAAAGAGGCGTGGCCATACACATTTGTGTATGCAAACACGATGTTTTTGTTTTCCAAGCTGTATGGAAAACATTCTCCGCGCGGGTGAAGAGGGGAAGGGATTGTTTCATTTTCAACCGCCCCCGCGCGCATAACTATCACTGTCATTCAACACAGGTTTTGAGGTTATATTGTCTTGTGAATAGTTGTGAACATTAATCCGTAGGCTGTTGGTAAATATCAAAATTTCGAAATCGTAAATACGGTCCGACTCGAAATCTGTGTCTTCTCCTCGATATTGAGTCTAGTTGCTAAAACTGATAGCACGTCTTCCTTGTTGGAACTTATTACGACATCTACACAAAATGTGTTATTAATCGAAAAATATTGTAAAAAGCAAGAGACAGCTTGTGTATGAAAACAAATGTTTATGTGTAAGGTTTCTTGTGTAATGTTTCGAAAAAACACGCGCAGGATACACGGCTTAACGAGAACGTGCCAATTACACGTAGGTTTAAGCCCTGTTTAGAGGAAACACCAGTAATTGGTCTCCTTACCGCAAATTATAATAGAGTAAATACAGCCGTTATGCCAAGCATGGTCAATAACTGCTTCAATAAGTCACTACGTGTGGGTACCTACCTAGTTAAGTGATGGATAAAGTTACTTTCACAATAAGTGTGATTCCGTTCTAGTTTATCCCTATCCCTATACCAATAGGGATACACTAACTAATGGGTACAAGGATTTAGGTATGCAGACACATTAGGATAAATACTTATTTATAAAAAGGAAAAAACATTTTGCATGTTTTAAGGAAAGGTTAAGATTAACATTTTAATCTTTGGAGCAGCATTCGAATAACCTAATAAGCCTGATTATGCAAATTGCATCTTTCAATAAAAAAAAATCGGCTGTTTCATACTAAAATTTAATACCTACTGAACTAAACTGTATAGGACAGCAGTTTTATTGAAGTTGGTCCCATAGTAAAAGTTATTCAGTTCGATGGTCTAAAGTACTTAAAAAACTTTAAGTAACTAATAACTTTACAAACGTAATGTTAAATTTTTAACACCTTATTATAATATAAAATATGCAATTAAGGAAACATTATTTCAATAAAAAATGAGAACCTATGTGCACGCGATGCAGATTGAATTGTGATAGCCTGTTGCAAAATAAATAAGTTTACTTATTTTAAAAGTTTGATTTAATGAATACCTACCTATTTTTTTTTTCAAAACATCCGACCAACAGTATTTTTAGGGTCCCGATCTTAAAAAATAAAACCAAACCAAAAACCATTTAGATTTTTGTTTTTTTTATCTGAATTTAATAATTACATGCAGTATTTAGCGTTTGTTGTTTGGTGTCGCTTTGTTTATTTTCCTGATCTTGAAAAAAAAATAAGCAGATGATACTGTTTGTATCAAACCTTATCAATCGATTTGAATATTGATCGATATTTATATCGATAAAAAAAACGCAAATTACGACTACCGTTCATGGGTAGATCGGACCTCTTAATTATATACCTACCATATAAATGATAATAAAATATGAGCCACGACTTACTATGTATAAGCCACTAGCCAGTGTTCGCCAGTTACAGTATTATATTATCTGTGGTCAAGGTCAGCTGAACATATCAATCTCCATATTAATCAGGAAACAATAAATTTTAATTAAACAAGTTCCTATTTATTTACCTTACCTAACTATATTGTTTTTAATAAATACGTAGGTATTTCATGACTGGACAATAGGTTGTTAAGAATTATGTTTTTTATTTTTTTATAATAGTCGGTAATGAAGATATCTTTTGAATTTACGTAGTAATTTAATAATTACAACGTAGCAGTTTTTAGTAAAAGGCAGGTATCACTTCAGCCGAAAAACGTCTACTGCTGGAAGTAGGCCTTCCCCAAGCGTCACGAGGTGCACCTACATTACCTATGGTGCATTTTTTAATCTCGGAGACTAAATTGACAAGTGCAAATGTCAAACTGGCTTTCATCATAAAGGTCATTTTCATTTGTCAATTTAGTCTCCGAGATTAAAATCAGACCATACTTAATCTTATCTCTTATCTTATTTTTTAATCTCTTTCTATGGACTCATTTAATCACACATAAGACATTAAAAAGTAGAATGAGCGTGATCAGTGTGTGTAGTTTATCCACACACAAATTCAAAGAAATTTAAGGCGACGATAAACGACTTTTAATGATTTTAAACTGAAGATCACGTCTAAACGAGTACCTAGTGTTAATGATTTGGTGAAAATATATGTTAAAGCAAAGCATTTTCTTAATAACTTAATCTGTGAATATTTTAGATTATGTTTATATTACATAGTGTAATTAATTTGTAAAGTTATATCTAACTCGGATAAAAAACTGTGAATCACGCAAAACTATCAAGCATATTTTTATAAAACCTTCACCATTTTAAAAATTATTTATTTATTTATCTTTTATTACACGTGTTTTACTCTACCAACACCTTCTGTTTTATGCATAATAAATTAATAAGCGTCTAATTTGCAAGTCCTATTGCTGGATGGACGTACAACGAGTTGCCTGAGCTCAGCACGCATTACGCAAGCTAAACACTCAAGGCCGTTGGCATATATCTGCGCCTTAAAGAGTCACGGAAAACTGCTCCACAACTTAATGAACCTTCCGTTTTGCATACTGTCCACAGAAGTCTAGATAAACTTGATCCTATGTACCACAAGGCCAAATAACCTAGGTTCTTATCATATCAACTATATTAATAAAATAAACTATTAAATGTTAAAGGCTCGCGTACATTAGGACGGGCCGCACTGTAAAAATCGTCCTGCTTCACTTTAGTAAAATTTGTATGAACCATCGCACACTACAGACGGGTCGCACCGGGCCGCAGCGCATCGCACTAGCAGATCGCTCGCCAGGCGTATTTAGACCCGCCTTTAGAGCGAAGCCACACTGCTCCATTGCGTTACGTTGTGCATTAAAAAGGTTTTTGAAAAAGAAGGTATTGATGGTATAACAACTGAATTGATTTGCCTGCCGACTGCAATTACCTGCAGGGCTATCTCACTTATAGGCCACAGGATTTAAATAAATTACGATTATTATTGCAATGCGACGACGCAACGCAACGAAGCAGTGTGGCTTCGCTCTTAGTGTGCGATCGTTCATACAAAATGTATTGTACCTATGGACATTTCAGACTATCTCCAAAATGGCCTCACACTGCACACAACACCGAGAGCGTCACGCCACTCACTGGTGTTGCTAGAAAATAAAAATGCCACCCCAGTGTTGCAATATTATATTTTTAGTACTGGCAGTTTTTTTTATTTTAATCAATGTCCAAAGGTAAAAGCGTCCATAGGTACAATGCATGACTATACGGAAGTGATCTAAGAAGATTTTTGCAGTGCGTTGCCACACGTGTGCGCTTAGCTTTAGTGTACCGGTCTACGCAACTTTTTGTATATACGCGGAAGTGGTGCAAAAAATTATTACAAAACATGGCGGCAGGATCTGTTTTGTGACACTTCTTATTGCTCCTGGGTTCTCGAGAAACGTTTTTTGTAATGTCCAGCCGAGTTTTTAACTAGTTTATTCGTAGATCGTGACTTGGCAAGCTGGGTTTTCGAAATTAAATGGCGGGATAAAAAGTTTGTCGCGTGCTTAGCTTGTTTGATATTAAATTGGTTTACTGGAATCTTTTAGAACTTTGCAGTGCTATAAACATGTTTATTATATTGATGTTTGCCGCAAGATCTACACTGTTCTATTATGTATGATAGGCCCATTGTCTCTGGCACAAAATGATAATACGAATCTTTATAAAAATAAAAGTGGATACGTAACTATGGCCAATAACATAATGAACATTAGTTTATTATTTTTTTAAATATTAAAATATGTGCATATATTATGTACGAGAGTATAAAGGTAAGAGCTCATTGGGCATGAAACAATTCGTCCGCGTTGCCACGTTGAATGTCAATGCTGCTTATTTGGTCTAAAAATAGGCCAACCCTCTGGTCATAAATGAACTTTGATAGGACAACTTAATATTGACGAAATGTTAACCAAGACGGGCGCATTTTTTCTTAAGAGGATTGTGAAGCTGTAAATGTTCATACAAAAAGAGATAACGTTTTTCTCCCCGTAAACATAGTCTAATTTTCATAATTTTTAGCAATGTTGTAGGTATAATAAAAAACTAGGTCCGTACGTTTTTATTATAAAGAAATATTGCATACGATATAAGTTATTAGCATCTAAATATCTATATTTTTGACATAAAAACATCCTCAAGCATTTTTATTTTTTTAACTTAAATTAAATTGAATTACTAAAAACTAAAAACGTACAGACCTAGAGTGAAGTGTACTAAATGTAATGAGATCAAAATTGTCTCATTTTGTAAAGGTTTAGGGGAGTGAAAACGTTATCGCCCGAAACAATATTTATGTAGATAATTGTATGAAATGTAGGAAATTGCCTCCAAAAATCGCGCCGCGTATCGACACTTCACAATCCTCTTAAACTCTGCCTGGAGTCTAAGCGTTTGTATTTCAACGTTTATATCTCGGATCACCATAATTAGTACCCAATTAATCAATACACTAACAATGTGGTTTTTGTTACAATATAACTGCTACAAAAACACGTACCTACGTTTATTAAATTCAAATAGTTTTTGCTTGACCACCAATACTGTACATGCTACCATGCTACCAATCACGTGCTATAATTTTTTGTCCTCGTAATCACATCAGAACCATAATACCGAGAAGAAGTGATCCTAGTTAATAGGTAAAATGGATAGGAAAGATAGATATGTATTGACCAAACTAGTAGGATTTTTGTCTATGATAAAAAAAAATTGCAAAAAATAAAACCGACTTCCAAAACAAAATACTACAAAGTGGAAAATAACTTTAATTGCGGTAGTCGGTGTCTTGGGTTTTGTGTTTTCGTTTTATGCGACCGACTTCCGAAATTAAAGTTATTTTTCACTTTGTAGTGTTTTGTTTTGGAAGTCGGTTTTACTTTTTGCTAAAAAGTTTTTATTTTTCACTTCTTACTTGTGGTACCTACCCCACACAAATTCGAATACCACTACCTGCTATGTAAATAACAGTGATAGGAAGTTATTACTTAAAACATCATCCGCGTAGATTAAAATATCATCCACATAAACTAAGCCGGAAATATACGCATTATTGATGCTAACTCAAAAACTACGCAAGCAAAGTTAATAATATTTATATGGGACCACCCAGGAATACCCTTTCAAACAAAAAAAGAATTTTCCAAATCGGTCCATCCGTCTTTAAGTAATCGCCTAACAAACATACAAAAAAAACATACGGACGAATTGAGAACCTCCTCCTTTTTGAAGTCGGTTAAAAATAGAGTGAAAGGCTTCTACTGGGTGCCATCATTCATCGCTTTACACCAGGCAAGATCAATGTCATGAACGATTAAATAGAACCTTGTATAATACTCAGGGTGACAACAGTCAATTTATATCTCTAACCTAGAACTCAGTTAAGTCTCTCATCCTTCAGCAAAGATAAAATTATTAATCAAACAAGTTATCTTCATCATCATCGGCAGCATCATTTGGCATAAAGGCCTCCTCCCTTTTGTGCCATGCTTCCCTGGTCCGTGCGAGTCTCATCCAGGTCTTCCCCGCGATCTTCTGTAGGTCGTTCACCCACTTTGCTATTGGACTGCCAACGCTCCTTCTACCGTTTCTCGGCAACCATTCCGTTAGGGCTCTGCTCCACCTGCTATCACTAAATCAAGCAAGTTATCTGTTATATACATTTAATAAAATAGTTACGAAGGCAAAACTTACATTGAATCAATCAATCAATCTGCCTAGCCTTTTCCCAACTACGAGTATGTTGGGGTCGGTTTCCAGTCTAACCGGATGCAGCTGAATACCAGTATTTCACATGGAGCGACTGCCTATCTGACCTCCACAACCCAGTTACTGGGTAATACGATACCCCTTGGTAAGACTGGTTGTCAGACTTTCGGGCTTCTGACGACCCGTCACGACTGTCAAAGATCTAAAAATGACCGCCGGGACCAACGGCTTTACGTGCTTTCCGAGGCACGGAGGAGTCTCGGTATGAAAAGATGGTCACCCATCCAAAGATTAACCCCGACAAGCGTAGCTTAACCTGATAGATCGACCCGTGTGGCTGTTATTATTTAGCCACGAGCTCCTCGCAAAACTTACATTGAATATTTCTGAAAAAAAAAAAAAGTAATAGCTAGGAAGTGTGGGTACGAGTCTGATGCCGAAGATATAGTTTTTAGAATGTTTGTCTGGATCTGAACGGATTTGGATGAAATTTGGCACTCAGGATTAACACATAGGGTACTTTTAATCCCGTTAGTACGTTCCTGTGGGATATTTTCCGACGTCTACGTGGACGAAGCCGCGAGCAAAAGCTAGTTAATTCACAATTCACCTCGAACCGTAATGCACTTGCATATTGTATAACATGAGACCAATAAAGCCAAATAAGTAACTAGTTATTACAACTTAGTTCAACTAAGTACAACTTTATTAGACAGCGCCCCTCCGACAGTGTTGCCATATTAAATTCATACTGTTTTGATAACTTGCACATTGCTTAAACTAAAGTCTGGGTCCAGACGACCGACTATTTCTTAACGACGATAATGGTAGTAAAAGAGGAACAGGAACGTGTTAAAGCTACTAAAAAAAATCAATGAGGTGAAGTTCTGTACCGAAAAAAGTAACAAAAGAAAAATTATTCAGTATAATAATTACTAGAGACCGGTAGGTACTCCAATTGCGTAACACTATATGAATCGGAATTGGTTTCATTTTGACAGTTCAACAAAATTCATTGCGTTATTTACATTGTTGATGAAGCAATGTTTTACCAATTTGCTTTTCAAAATGATTCAGACTCCGATCGAGTGTGTTGGATTTGTAATATGCATCATAAATGGTCGAAACATGCTAGTGTACTAGTGAGATACAGTTAAAATGTGGAATACATGCCCAAATGTGCACGAATTTAAAGTAAAATAAAATCTGGACTCTGATAATTACTTTCACCTTTCACCCTAAGATTGGGGAGCCACCTAGTGATGAGCCTCCACACTTTTCGTAGCTGATATGTCTACGCCCCGTAGCCATTTCTTTTTTGTAGCGATGCTTGTAGAAATGTAACGCTACGGCGTAGCACACACGTGCTACGAGCGCGTCCGCGTTGTGTCTACGAAGCTTTCTTTATTTGTGAAAATCAGGCGCATTAAGGCGCAGATCACATCTAAACGAGTAGTGTTAATGATTTGGAAAAAATATACGTTATATTACAGCATTTTCTTAATTATTTATCTGAATATTTTAGATTATGTTATATTACTTTAGATTATGTAATTAATTTGTAAAGTGATGTCTAACGCGAATAAAAAACTAAATCACGCAAAAACTAATCAAGCGTATTTTTCTAAAACCTTCACCATTTCAAAGATAATTTAATTATTTATCTTTAGTAAGTATACGTGTTTTAATATATGACCTTTGGTTTATATATAATAAATTAATAATGCGTCTAATTTGAGACAGCACTCCTTGAAGGTCGAGTTCCATTACTGGGTGGACGTCGCGTTGCGTGAGCTTAGCACTGAACACGCAAGCTATGCTGTTCTGTGTATGTTATTCTGTTAAAGATAAAGTCGATATAAACGCATATTGCACTTCAATTCATTGTAACTTCCCACAAAAAAAAAAGCGAAAGCTTATCAGGAATTTAAATCGATCCTCTGAATACGGCATTAGCCCCTTTCGTATTAAAATAAGGCGGTGAATGAACTTAGCGACGTTGTTATGACAATGCAGTATAGATTTTATGATCTTTCTCCTAAATTACAATTAGATAGCAGTTATACTTCTGTGTTAACAAATGATAACAAATCTAGAAAGTAGTAAACCGAATTCCATGTACAGGCTAAATCACGCAAGTTATGCAACGTAGTTTTTTTTTTTTAGATGGGTTTGCTCGTGACTCTAGTCTAGGTCGGAGGTGACAGAGACAAAGTCGACAATGGAGAGAGCTTACCCAGAAGAAGCCTGTTCACTTTCACGTTGAATGATTAGGCTCGTATGCGTTCGGAAACACAGACGCAGTTAGAGAGTTCCACTCTTTTGCTGTGCGCATTATAAATGACATTTGGAAACGCTTAATGCGAATTGGTGGAATAGCAACTAGGTAGGGATGGTAACTGGCAGTGCGTCTAGATGTCCGATGGTAGAAGGGGGCCGGTGGAATGAGGTCGTGGAGTTCTTGAGCACACTCACCGAAGTACAATCTGTAGAAGACCGACAAGCAGGCAATCTTGCGGCGATGCTTTAAGTTAGCTTTTCCTGTAGTCTTTGAAGAAGTTCTCTGAAACGACTCGGGACTTGGTTCTTGGTAAATTGCAATACAAGACACCCCGAATATTATGGTGCAAATATTTTATCATTGTTGTTCGTCATAACAACGAGTACGTTTTCTACACATAACCTTCAACTAGACTTCTGCTTATCCATTTGACAATATTGGAATTGTTGTATCGGTTCACTAATGAATTAATTTTTCTCTTGTGATTCATTTTGTGTTCAGACTTTTCACTTCGAATGAAAGACAAAATTGAACGAAAGAGGGCAAGCGTAAATCTATGTATATTAATAAGCAACTGTTTCCTCCCGCGTCTTTTATCACATAAAAAATGCAATATCAAGAGGGCCCATCCCTATCTTGTTAGAGTCTTCAATGGGAAACGAAATCAAAAATTAAACGTTTAATATTAAACATCTGTTTCCCACTCGTTAATCATTAACGGAATCTAATTGGATTCTAAATTTAAATTATGAAAACTTATCGGATCGGAATTATCGTTCAACCGTCAGCGTCTCCGTCGTCCTCGAATCTTCGATCAAATTCCACCCCTCGGCTTTATTCAGTGTTTGCTTTCTCACTTTCAAGAAGAATTTCTCGGAGGTATTTAAAATGGCGGTTATTATAACGGTGCCAGATTTGTGATTGAATTGGGACTGTTGTAACTGAATTTACATGTTTCCCGTTTATTCAAGGAATGGTTTAAATTGTTTTTGATACTTAGTAAGTTTAATATTGGACGATAATCCTACTATTATATACTAATCCTAACTAATATTATAAATACGAAAGTGAGTTTGTTTACTTGTTGGTTTGTTTGTTATGCTTTCACGCTAAAACGGCTGAACGGATTTGGATGAAATTTGGCACATGCGTAGACCATGATCTGGGTTAGGACATAGGATACTTTTATCCCGGATGTACTTCCCGTGCGATTATTACCGACATGCACGCGGGTGAAGCCGCCGGCAAAATCTAGTATTATGAATGTGATTTTTTGTGCGGAGGAGCGTCTCTGCTTCAAGTATGACAAAATTTGCTTTCGTCTGTCAGTTTGTTGGACGTATTTTACAACCGATCTGGACGAAACTTGGTATACAGGTTTTACGACTTCATAGATTTTTTCGTCATCGGGGATTTTTGATTGGAGGGGTACTTCCTCCAAAACGGGGCAAAAAGGGGACTACTGGATAGCTCCGCCTTATAAGATTCGATTGCATGTTATTGTTTTATTTGCAAGGTTACTTTAAGAGGATTGTGAAGCTGTAAATTTTCATACAAAAAGAGATAACGTTTTTCTCCCCGTAAACATAGTCTAATTTTCATAATTTTTGGAAATGTTGTTGGTATAATGAAAAACTAGGTCCGCACGTTTTTATTATAAAGAAATATTGTATATAATATAAGTTATTAGCATCTAAATATTTATATTTTTGACATAAAAACATCCTCGAGCATTTTTATTTTTTAAAATGAAATTAAATTGAAATACTAAAAACAAACAGACCTAGAATAAAGTGTACCAAATGTAATGAGATTAAAATTGTTTCATTTCGTAAAAGTTTAGGGGAGTAAAAACGTTATCGCCCGAAACAATATTTATGTAAATAATTGTATCAAATGTAGGCAATTGCCTCTAAAAATCGCGCCGCGTATCGGCGCTTCACAATCCTCTTAAGTTATTCTCATAAAAATTTGATGAAGATCTGATGAAAAATGCAACATGGTAAATATCTCGTTTTAAATAACTTTAGTGGTATATTAACTGTTGCAAAAAATTTGTGCTTCGCAGAACTGCTAGTGTATGTTTGGATGTTTTGATAATAGTTAGTCAATCACGCAAAAACGGCTGAACGGATTTAATGAAATTTGGCACACAGATAATTTATAACCTGGATAAACAAATAGGATACTTTTTATTCAGGTTTATCTGAAAGGCCACGCATACGAAGTCGCAGGCAGAAGCTAAATGAGAAATGAAAAGAAAATTTTGTAGTTTAAAAAAAAATTACCGTACCAAACCTACCGTAGATTGAACGACAAATTGTGGTTTTAACCAACCGTAGATTGAACGACAAAATTGTAGTTATAACCTACCGTAGATTGAACGACAAAATTGTAGTTTTAACTTACCGTAGATTGAACGACAAAATAGTAGTTTTAACCTGCCGTAGATTGAACGACAAAATTGTAGTTTTAACCTACCGTAGATTGAACGACAAAATAGTAGTTTTAACCTACCGTAGATTGAACGACAAAATTGTAGTTTTAACCTACCGTAGATTGAACGACAAAATAGTAGTTTTAACCTGCCGTAGATTGAATGACAAAATTGTAGTTTTAACCTACCGTAGATTGAACGACAAAATAGTAGTTTTAACCTACCGTAGATTGAACGACAAAATAGTAGTTTTAACCTGCCGTAGATTGAACGACAAAATTGTAGTTTTAACCTACCGTAGATTGAACGACAAAATTGTAGTTTTAACCTACCGTAGATTGAAAGACAAAATAGTAGTTTTAACCAACCGTAGATTGAACGACAAAATTGTAGTTTTAACCTACCGTAGATTGAATGATAAAATTGTACTTTTAACATGCCGTAGATTGAACGACAAAATTGTAGTTTTAACATGCCGTAGATTGAACGACAAAATTGTAGTTTTAACATGCCGTAGATTGAACGACAAAATTGTAGTTTAAACATGCCGTAGATTGAACGACAAAATTGTAGTTTTAACCTACCGTAGATTGAACGACAAAATTGTAGTTTTAACATGCCGTAGATTGAACGACAAAATTGTAGTTTAAACATGCCGTAGATTGAACGACAAAATTGTAGTTTTAACCTACCGTAGATTGAACGACAAAATTGTAGTTTTAACATGCCGTAGATTGAACGACAAAATTGTAGTTTAAACATGCCGTAGATTGAACGACAAAATTGTAGTTTTAACCTACCGTAGATTGAACGACAAAATTGTAGTTTTAACCTACCGTAGATTGAATGACAAAATTGTAGTTTTAACCTACCGTAGATTGAAAGACAAAATAGTAGTTTTAACCAACCGTAGATTGAACGACAAAATTGTAGTTTTAACCTACCGTAGATTGAATGATAAAATTGTACTTTTAACATGCCGTAGATTGAACGACAAAATTGTAGTTTTAACATGCCGTAGATTGAACGACAAAATTGTAGTTTTAACATGCCGTAGATTGAACGACAAAATTGTAGTTTAAACATGCCGTAGATTGAACGACAAAATTGTAGTTTTAACCTACCGTAGATTGAACGACAAAATTGTAGTTTTAACATGCCGTAGATTGAACGACAAAATTGTAGTTTAAACATGCCGTAGATTGAACGACAAAATTGTAGTTTTAACCTACCGTAGATTGAACGACAAAATTGTAGTTTTAACATGCCGTAGATTGAACGACAAAATTGTAGTTTAAACATGCCGTAGATTGAACAACAAAATTGTAGTTTTAACCTACCGTAGATTGAACGACAAAATTGTAGTTTTAACCTACCGTAGATTGAACGACAAAATTGTAGTTTTAACATGCCGTAGATTGAACGACAAAATTGTAGTTTAAACATGCCGTAGATTGAACGACAAAATTGTAGTTTTAACCTACCGTAGATTGAACGACAAAATTGTAGTTTTAACATGCCGTAGATTGAACGACAAAATTGTAGTTTTAACCTGCCGTAGATTGAACGATAAAATTGTAGTTTTAACATGCCGTAGATTTAACGACAAAATTGTGCTTACCTACCATGATTTTCATTTGTACTTTATAAAGACATCGCAATACGCACCATTATTTACGCGCACGTAAATAATGGTGGTAACAGCTTATAAAGTAGAACTTACCATGATTTATCTTCAATATAAACAGCGTTTCGTGACACCTGCCATGATTTACAGGGTATAACATAAGCAGATAAATTATAGGCGTTTTACTGAGAAGACATATCGCCTCCTTGCCCTTGGTCTAAATATTGGAGTAACGCCTTTACGCCTCCATACTTTCCATTGTGCAAGTTTTGTTGAGGGGCCCTTTATGAAACAAACAGACTTCTATTTCCATGGATATACTCGTAGGACACTATGTGGTACGATACGATCTTTTACACACCCCATCTGCTTTGACTACTCACATACCGACCGTCCCTATTAACAATGTCGGTTCTGCAGGGACATTGTTAATATCATAAAGATTCTTTTTTATCGTTAGGGCAAACTTTTGAAACTGTTTTGACAGTGAAGAATTTTTTTTAAATTGTAATTCGATTTATGTAAAAAAGTGAATATTGGTAAAAATGTATATCCGACATTGTTAATAGGGACGGTCGATACGGGTCACACACTCTAAAATTGCCTTAATGTTGAACTTATGCAAATCTATACCTACTTATACTAATATAATAAAGCTGAAGAGTATGTTTGTTTGAACGGGAACAACCAGTGCGGATTTGAAAAATTATGTTTGCATTTGATAGCCCAATTCTTGAGGAAGGCTTATAGGCTATTTAATATCACGCTAGGACTCTTAGGAGACGAGCAAAAGGAAAGAAAGTCAGAAAGTACGCTAAGCGAAAACGAAGTATTTCGAGCGGGCAGGCGATCCAATGCGACGGGGTGGTTCGAGGAGACAAATAAATCACGCGGACGAGGTCGCAATCAGAAGCTGGTGTATAATAACATATTACCTAACTTTGAATTTTTGTCCATTTGTCAGGATGTATCTAAAACGGCTGAACGGATTTGGATGAAATTTGGCACACATTAGTTTATTACCGGGATTAACCCACTTCATAATTAAATCCCACCCACAAATACCAGTTGTAATTTTATTCACATCCACGGGCCAAACATGGCAAATGTAGCGTAACCTTATGGATCGACCCGTGCGACTGGTATTACTTATACTGTAAGCCACGAGCTCATTGAAAGTGTGTTACGCTATTGGGATGCATGTCATAATTACTATACCTATCCACCCTGACAATAACCCACCTCAATTCTCTCCATAGGTGCGCGAGTCTCATGCTGAACGGCACACGGTACTGCGAGTGGGGCTACAATGGTCTGGGCATAGACTACCAGGTGCTGGCCGGACCCGCCTTTATGGCAGTCTTCACTGTCGTCGGAGTCATACTCGGCGTGGTCGCTGACAAGTAAGTTACAAGTTACAATGACTGTTTTTGAAAAATGTAATCTATTAGCGAACTAGTAAATAATATTAATTTAATAGTTAATTATTAAAAACGCAAATTTCTATTGTGCTGTCTAATGAAATCGGCTCAAAAAGTTTTTGAAATAAATGACGCATTAAAAATGTGTTTTTAATAATTACCTATTAAATTAATATTATTTAGATACTAGTTCGCTAATTGATTACATTTAAAAAAAAAGCATCTTTACATTTAACATTCTTAAAAAATTGGCCACGTGTGAGCGAGAGAAGTGACAAAACGAAACAATTTACTATAGTTCGCAAGTATGGCTACAGATCGAAAGATTATAAGTGGTATTCGAGAGATATGTGTCTCTCATCAAAGCCATATAAGATTTATTTTTATTATTCACAACAAGTGTAAATTACTGCCAGGGTTTCAGTGGGTGGTAGAACTCCCTGCATAACTAATCTGTCACCCGCTAGTTCTTATAATTAATCATCCATGTCCCAGTTAGCAAGTTATATGTCTACAATTAGCTGAGCCACCCTTGCCGAAAGCCTATCGTGATATCAAAACGTTATAGTTTCTACATCGCAAGATCTATCCCACATTGCAACTAATTATGATCCGCCGCATAATTTACTTATACCACTGTTCTTCCCTTAGATACAACAGAGCAAGAGTCCTCAAGTTTTGCACCCTAGTCTTCGTAATCGCCATCCTTCTGATGGGCACCGTCAAAGAGTACTGGCACCTCGTCGTTCTGCGTATGGTCATGGCGGCAGGAGAATCCGGCTGCAACCCTCTCGCCACAGGAATACTGACAGACCTCTTCCCTGAGAAACAGAGGGCCCTGGCGCTGTCCATCTTCAACTGGGGAATCTATGGAGGATACGGTATTGCCTTCCCTGTGGGACGGTATATCCCTGCTATTAACGCTTGGGGATTGGTGAGTTTCATTATTTTATACTTGATCAGCCAGCCAGATTCTAGCTAAATCTATAGCTGTATAGTATAAGCTATCCCAAAAAGGCATATGTGCGAAAACAATCCTAGTCAAAGTTCTCACTATTTTGATTTTGATGTGTACAGAAAGGGGTAAATTCTCTACCAAAATTATCTCCACAGAGCTGGCGTGTGTGCTACTTCGGAGCCGGTATCGTCGGTCTGATCATCACTGCGTTCACCTTCCTCACTCTTCGGGAACCTTCCAGAACTACTATTGGAGAAGAAGGTATGAACTAACAACAATAATACTTATTCTATTATTCGTTTATCAACAGTCTTATCAGCTTATCAGAGTCGAATTTAAGCATTTTCAATAATGAAAGATTTTGGCCAGTTCATTGGTGGATATACTCGTATTATGGTTTTGTTTATGACCGAACTCTGCGGGTCTCTCCGGGTGAAAATAGAGAAAAGGGTTTTCCCCAGAAGTTAGACCAAGCTAGATTAATTTTTCGCCCCCGTAAACCCCTATTGCAACTTTCACCGAAATCGGTAAAGCCGCTTTCGAGAACGTGATTACAAATATATCTACAAATATTGCTAATTTAATAGTACATACAAGATATGAAGAAAAAATATATAGGATGACTGATAATTAGTGACCGATACTTAAACACATGATTGTACTCATCATAACAAACAACTTTTACTATGGGACCAAACCTGATTTCGCGAAAAAAATCAGCTGCTCCCTACATTTTGACCAGTTATGCGAACATAAATCTAGGGAACAGCTGATTTTTTATTCGCGATTTCAGGTTTGCTCCCATAGTAAAAGTTGTTTGTAATCATGAGTACAGTCATGTGTTTACACTGTGTCACTATTTACCAATCAACTATATTTTTTATTTGTCGTTAGTTAAAAAGATCAGCTCCTCTTTCCTTTAATTTAATGGGTTGCTGGTTCGATTCTTGCTCGGTATGAATATTTTATATATCTAGTTATGTATGGACCATTCGTTTATTAAGTTTCTTCTCAAACGATGGATATATCAGAGCTTTAGGTAACATAAAATAAACCTACCTTAAAAACGAAATATTTACCTCCTCAACCATCTAAAACTCACCTTCATCTAATAGGAACCAACAAAGCAGGCGACAGTACCTTAGAGTCCGGTAAGAAGATGCCTCAGGTGACCATCTGGCACGTGATCGCGCAGCCCAGGATCATACTGCTGTGCCTCGCCGCCTCCATCAGACATTGTGGTGAGTCTAACTTGTTACTGTCAAGCTTCTGTCACACCTATGCCTTTGCGCGTAAATTAATGCGTGAAATAAAACAACGCAGATGTGGCCAATATTTAATACGTTAATTGATGTGTCATTGTTAATAACGCCTAGACCTTGAGCTCGGGTGGTGGCTTTTTCGAGATATCAAAGGTTTCAGCACGTAGAATAAAATATGAAACCCATCAAACGCTCTCTCATTCTATGCGCCGCACGCGCCGATTATGGTCTGTGTTAACCAACATTCAAACCACCGGTTAGGTATTTGTTTTATGTCGCAAGGAAGTTTTACATAACCCAACTATTTAAATATCTAACCGGCAAATTGCATGTTGATGAACACAGCCCTAAGGGTCACAAAGTACCGCCGCAGCTTCTACCTAAATTGCAGCTGAATACCACCATTTTACATAAAGCGACTGCCTATTTGACATCCACACCTAGTTACTGGGTAATACAATAGGTACCCCTTGGTAACACTGAGACTTTCGGGCTTCTGATGACTCGTAATGACAGTCAAAGAGCCAAGAAAGACAGCCGGGACGAACGCCGAGGCACAGAGGAGACTCGATATGTAAAAATGATCACCCATCCACGGACCAACCCCGGCAAGCGTAGGTAGCTTAACCTGATGGATCGACTCGTGCGGCTGTTATTACTTAGCCACGAGATGATCTAAATATCCAGTGTGCCTGCAGCCTCCTTTTAAAGACACTTTTAGTTAAGTAGATTATTCCGACCTTGGATTTCGCGACATGACAAGTCTATTGCCGTGACTGGCAGGATACTAATAACAAACTTATATTTGCGCTTAAAAAACTTCTACGTGCGATAAAAGCTTGGCATTTTAATCCTTATTGTAAGGAAATAAAGTGTTTGAATAAAAATAAGGGTGTTTGGTAAAAGAAAATTTTAATGTTGTTATAAAAAGCTCTTGTCGTGATGCCGTATAATGTAGGTAGGTGTAACTTGTCACGCCATGTACCTACATATACCTACAGGTATCAACATCACATATTCATAATATTAGTCGATTAGATAATATGTAAAATTAAATGTTTTATATTCTTGGATGATGAATAAAAGCTTTGGTCCCACTGACCCACTGTTGTGCACGTATACCCAGGGTTGTCCATTGTATGAAACCTTTACAGTACCTACATCTCTGCCTAACCCTTCGGGGAGATGTTATTGTATGCTATGACAAAAGGTGATGTTTCAAAATGGGCCAGGTCTGTGTACACTACCTCAAAAAAAAAGAGGAAAATCCGTAGAATTCGGGAAAAATACAGATAATTCATTTAAATGTATACTATTGTGGTAGGGAACGCAACTACGGTAGGCAAAAGAATTTCAATGAAGTTTTCATAGAAATTATTCCACCAGTCGTCGCGTCACGCTTGCACCTGTCTGCGAGAGCCTTAAAACGGGCCTATTAAGAGGATTGTGAAGTGCCGATACGCGGCGCGATTCTTGGAGGCAATTACCTACATTTCATACAATTATTTACTAAATATTGTTTCGGGCGATAACGTTTTCACTCCCCTAAACCTTTACAAAATGAGACAATTTTGGTCTCATTACATTCAGTACACTTTAATCTAGGTCTGTACGTTTTTCGTTTTTAGTAATTCAATTTAATATAACTTAAAAAAATAAAAATGTTCGAGGATGTTTCTATGTCAAAAATATAGATATTTAGATGGTAATAATTTATATCGTATGCAATATTTCTTTATAATAAAAACGTACGGACCTAGTTTTTCATTATACCTACAACATTTCCAAAAATTATGAAAATTAGACTATGTTTACGGGAAGAAAAACGTTATCTCTTTTTGTATGAAAATTTACAGCTTCACAATCCTCTTAAAAGCATTTGCAGATACATTGGAAAATTTATTTGATTGTCGTTGTTTATTCCGTAATACTATCTAAAATTAAAATTAACGTCTGTTTTCGACTTCCTATCGTTACGTCATGTTTATGTTGAGTTGCACGAAACCAACATTACTTTATCGGAGACTTTAAATTGATGCTGTCACTTTCTTTTTGATACAAAATGTAAGGGATGGCATGAATTTAAGTCTCCGTTAAACTAATGTTGGTTTCGTGCAACTCGATGTTAATGTTTTAAAAGCACAATGAATTAATCAAGAAAGTTGTACGCGAAACACTGTGACAAGGGGAAGCGTCACGGTAGCCCGCAAAATTCAAATTTTCTTACGTTTTTTGCAATTTGCAAGTCAGTATTAAATTTTATGTTAAATAAAGTACGATTCGCGGCCTTAACAAATATGTATTTACAGAATTATAATCATTAGAATCAGTAATACAACTTCTTAAGTTAGTATAATCCTCAAGTGTCAAGATTTCAAGAAATAGTCATTCATTAGGATTACCTGGTCTTAAAAGAGTTGTATTGCTCACTTTAATGATTAAAATTATGTAAATACATACTAGTTACGGCCGCGAATTACATTTTGATCAACGTACAACCTAATACTGACTTGTAAATTGCAAAAAACGTAAGAAAATTTTAATTTCCTGGGCTACCCTGACGCTTTCGATGGTAGCCTATTTACCTGCTGTAATTTATTAACCGCTATGAAAGTATTGTTTACCTCTAAGTAGAAGCCAATTAACTTTACGAAGTAAATAATTAATCATTATTTATTTATTTATATAGGTATGTATACTTTATTGTACACCAGAAAATACATAGGTAGCAAAATAATAAATTTAACACTACAAAACACACAATAGTCGGCGTTATCACTTTCTGCGATCTCTTCCAGGCAACCGTGGGATGGACAGTGATTGCGTAGACATAAAAATGGCGTTGTCATTAGCTAGATTTTATTAAATTAGACGCAAAGAGGTTATTAAGGCGATACCAAAATAAGTTGGGGGCTTTTTCGTAACCATTTATTTCACTATTACAGAATGTATGGATTTAATTTTTGAATACAGGTATGTTTATTGACTATTTGATCAATACTCTGAAGGAAAACACGATTGGGTTAAATTACCTCGATAGAATTTAATTCCGAAAATACCTCTACCTTTTTATATTTTTTTCTGTAATTCTAAAATCCAAAGTAATTTCATTGTAATATTGCATTCAAAATGTGCGTATTAGGTAATTGAAAACTCTGGCTGAACATATTTTTGATAGATAGCTTAATTTATTTTTAAACAATTGTTATTTGGTTTGGCGCTTTTATTTTGGTTCCAACGCAATGTTGCGCTCTCTTTTTTTCGCATGTGGATGTAATTGACTCTGTCACTTTCTTATTACCACTCAGTTAGCTTTTTACATATCGCCTTAATACCTACAGTTACTTAAATATTAGTATGTAACACAGAAAAGTACCATTAGTTACAAACAAAAAGTGAAAAAGTTTGCGTAGAACTGCTGTATTTAGGCCCGGAGACTCGAGGGACGCAAACCTCTTTGCGTAATAGTCTGTCACATCCAATCCGTTGTAGTTGTTTCAAGATGTCTTTGTTTGTTAGTTTATTCAACGTTAAAGTATCTTCTTTTTAGCCTAATTGTATTTGTTACGGCTGAAAAGGACAGGTTTCTTAACTTTAATAATTTTTTTGAAACATGAATATAATATTTATTTTATATAATATCGGTGGGTTCATAATAATAATGGATCGGCAGGAAAGGATAGGCATTGATGAGACGAATAGAAACATATCACCTCAAATCTTATTATATGCTGGAAGGATATTTAGTGTCAATTTCACCTATGAAACTGAACGCGATCAGCACGTCTAAATTGCGTTCAAGAGCTGTCAGTGTCACCACTGTTGTGGAATACTGACACTGACAGCTCTTAAACTGAGTTCAGATGTGCTAGGTAAACCGCTCTTAAGACTGACAGAAAAAGTCCATTTGGCACAACGAAGCCATTTTAAAAAGCAATATAAAAAAATAATTTTCACTTTTATTTCGTAACTACGTAAAAAAAATATTGACGAACGCAAATTAAAACGCATCCCTTATAAAAACTTTTTCCTCAAGTACTACACAATTTGTACACAGCAGTGAATCGGGATCTAATCATAATAATAACGCCAAGTCGTCTTTGAACAAGGAGCATGAATAAATAGAGTGCTGATGTTTTTACCTAAATATAATTCCATTTTGGCAACAGTGAAATACGTATCGTATTACCTTAGGCAAGAAACAAAGAAAAAAATATTTGTCACGGAAACACGTGCACGTTAGAAAAAAAACGACTAAGTATTAGAAGAACAAGAGCAGTCATCTAAATTTTTTTCTGAAGCTTTTCCAATAATAATTCCTAAAGATAAGCCATCACCTGATCACCTCTGAATATTTCTTCTTGTCCTTTGCGAAGTGACACAGCTCGGCAGCATTCATGACACGGGTCTACCCACAATTGTTCCGTGTTGGCAGAATTATTACGATTACCATGAGCCAGAGCGGCTCCATCTAGCAAAAACTCCATTTCTTCATTTTCCGTGTTCATGACACTGCTCATAGAAAAGCGGACTCTTGTAGACGGATAAGCCAGTCACTGAGACATTTATCTTCCTTTTGACCTTATCTAGGTCAGCAAGGAAACTCATTTAATAAAGCCATTGGAAAGAGCATTAGTTGCCAACATAGCTACTTATATCATTGTCTTTATCACGACGTCTGTTTCCATTTCTAATAAATAGGACAGTCTAACATTTACTTTTGCAATGCTAAGTGGAAAAGTGTTAGATTTTTCTCTGTTACTCAGGGGTTTTGTAGGTACTAAATAACGCGTGGATGCCCGAATGAATTTTGTGCCAGCTTCATTGCTTTAACTACCTTCTTAGTTCATGAGTTCATGACTAAGACTTAGGAGAATCTAATCGACTGCCTCGATAGGCCGGTAGATACAGGCACTGCGATGAATGATGATCTACGACGCCATATGCGAACTAGGTACGCTTTACACCTGACGTCACGCAAACAGAGTTATCCTTACGATTGCCATTTTAACATCCTGACATCAATATCCTCATACCCATATATATTTGACTCATACGTATAAGCATCGGTACAATTTTCCAAGAAAACAGCCCTGGGGGCAATTGCGTAACACACTATCAATCGGAATGGGTTTCATTTTGACAGTTCAACAACATTCATTGCGTTATTTACGTTGTAGAGCAGACAAATTTTTCGAACATATAAAGCAATGGATTAGCAATTTGCTTCAGATTCTGATCGATAGTGTGTTCCGCAATTAGGGTGCTGGTCAACCAAATCCCACTCCAAAGTCCACTAACTGAGCTCGATCCACCACTCTCATACATCCAGTTATCACTGTATCATAAGCACGCATTACTTTAATTTACAGGAGGCATGTGCTTCGCCTACAACGCGGACCTATACTACCGCGACTACTTCCCCGATGTGGATCTAGGCTGGTGGCTGTTCGCTGTGACCGTCGGTATCGGTTCTATTGGAGTAGTGGCTGGAGGAGTTATCTCGGACAAGTAAGAACTTATTTGAATACTTTATACGCTATTGGTTCGAGTGGCTGTAAAGGCTCTAAGATACCTATACAGGTTTATTGGTAAAACACCAATAACCTCTTAAGGGGTCATTGTACTCATCATTATGAACAACTTTTACTATGTGACCAAACCTGAAATCGCAAAAAGAAATCAGCTGTTCAGTACATTTTGACCAAATAAGCGAACATAAAAGTACTAAACAGCTGATTTTTTTTCGTGATTTCAGGTTTGGTCCCATAGTAAAAGTTGTTCACAATGATGAGTACAATGACCCCTTAAGAGGTTCTTGGTGTTTTACCAATAACCCTGTATAGGTACAATCTCGTATGTTAGATTGGAAAACTAGTATTTTACATAAGTTTTTTGTATCATGTTCAATTTTTTTTTTAAAAGCTTGTGGAATATGCAACAAAAATCCTACGTAAAAAAGCTACCTACGTATTTTTAGCTTTGGAAAGATTAAACAAAGTGGGCGAAACCTTGTTTATCTTCGTTAATTGGACCGCCCACAAAAAATGCAATCACATCGGCGCATACATTATGAATTTTCATTTTTTAAACGTCGGCATAAAAATTCAATCTGAATATTTTAACACTGCCATTTTTTATGACCAAATCTTATCTATTTTGTTTGTGCAGATACGTGGAGAAAATGGGCGTTCGCTCAAGAGTGTTGGTACTTGCATTATCTCAGCTGATTGCTACTCTGCCTGCGTTCGGATCCGTAGTGTTTGGACCTCTTTGGGCCATGATCACTCTTGCTATTTCATACTTCTTTGGTAAGCACACATACTATACGTATACAAGGTTATTGGTAAAACACCATTAACCTCTTAAGGAGTCATTGTACTCATCATTATGAACAACTTTTACTATGGGACTAAACCAGAAATCGCAAAAAAAAATCTGCTGTTCAGTACATTTTGACGAATTATGCGAACATAAATGTACTGAACATCTGATTTTTTTTCGCGATTTCAGGTTTGGTCCCATAGTAAAAGTAGTTCATAATGATGACTACAATGACCCCTTAAGAGGTTGTTGGTGTTTTACCAATAACCCTGTATAGCTGCTTAAGACGAAGCTTCAATTATCGCCAGTCAATGTTCTGTTTGATGAAATGCACGTTAATTCCCCCTATTTGACTTCTTTTTTAACCGACTTCCAAAAGGAGGAGGTTCTCAATTCGTCTGTATTTTTTTTTTTTTGTTTTTTTTTTTTTTTTTTGTATGTTTGTTACGCGATTACTCAAAGACGAATGGACCGATTTAGAAAATTCTTTTTTTGTTTGATAGGGTATACTTCCGAGGTGGTCCCATATAAATTTTATTAACTTAGCTTAGGGAGTTTTTGAATTAGCTTCAATAATGCGTATATTTCCCACTTATTTTATGTGGATGATGTGATGGTGTTTTAATAACTTCCTATCACTGTTATTTACATGGCTATATCTACAATTATTGTGCTCAATTATGTATTCGAATTTGTGTGGGGTAGGTTCCACAACTAAAAAGTGAAAAATAAAAACTTTTTAGCAAAAAATAAAACCGACTTCAAAAAAAAAAACACTACAAAGTGAAAAATAACTTTAATTTCGGAAGTCGGTGGCAAAAAACGAAAATACAAAACCCAAGACACCGACTACCGAAATTAAAGTTATTTTTCACTTTGTAGTGTTTTTTTTTTGGAAGTCGGTTTTATTTTTTGCTAAAAAGTTTTTATTTTATTTCTGATTATCTTCATGCTCCTATATCCAAGGGTTAAAAATAGGCTTCACCCCAAAAAGCCGAAAAGAACATAGTTTTACCATGTCTATCGTCTATACGACGTTCTTTACGACATGTTTTGTTCGAGCATAGGAGTATGAATATTAAGATATTAATTAAGTATACTCTGCTTTGAAGAAGAGTAGGTTTTGTTACTTGAGAAAAGCAAACAACTTCCCATTACCAGACCTGAACCAACACTAGGAAATTAAAATATAGTTCCACTTAACACACCAACATGTCTCTTTTAACACAAATGTTCTCCCTTCCAGCTGAGATGTGGTTCGGCATCGTATTCGCCATCCTCGTAGAGATAGTGCCCCTGTCCGTGCGCTCCACCACGGTGGGAGTGTTCCTGTTCGTCATGAACAACGTCGGCGGCAACCTGCCCATCCTCGTGGACCCCGTGTCTAAGATCATCGGATACAGGGAGGCCATTATGATCTTCTACGCTGGATTTTATGGCATAAGTAAGTTCGACCAGTTTAATTAAGAACTACGATTTTTGTCTAGGTTTTTTGCCTAATTTTGTAAGAAAAGTAGTTTTCTTTTATTGTGAATTGTACTAGGTACCTACAAAAAAGTGAATGCTAAACATTGAGATAACATGTACTGTAAGTTAGTTATCTTAATGTTCTCAAACGAAAATATCGTTACACTATTTCCCAAACATTGCAATGTAACTATTGAGGAGCTCGTGGCTAAATAATAACAGCTGCAAGGGTCGATCCATCAGGTTAAGCAACGCTTGCCGGGTTTGGTCTGCAGATGGGTGACCATCTGCATACCGAGACTCCTCCGTGCCTCGGAAAGCACGTTAAGCCGTTGGTCCCGGCTGTCATTCGTGGATCTTTGGCAGTCGTTACGGGTCGTCAGAAGCCTGAAAGTCTGACAACCAGTCTTACCAAGGGGTATCGTATTACCCAGTAACTGGGTTGTGGAGGTCAGATGGGCAGTCGCTCCATGTAAAATACTGGTATTCAGCTGCATCCGATTAGACTGGAAGCCGACCCCAACATAGTTGGGAAAAGGCTAGGCAGATTGATTGCAATGTAACTATTATTTACCTATTTGGAAAATAGAGAAACGATATTTTCATTTAGCATTCACATTTTGAGTAATATTTACCTTAGCCTTTTAAAGCAAGCTAGCTCTCTAACTCGAACCTTAATCATTTTTCTTCTACCCCACAGGCAGCATAATGTTCTTCCTAACGATGTTCCTAATGGACGGTCCTATTGAGAAGCCAGCAACCACGACAGAGGAGCCCGCGGTCAGACGCAACGGCCTCGACAACAGAGCCTTCACTCAAGACGAACTGCCCGCCAGACACGCAGGAAGAAGTCTACCTACCGCACCTAGCGAAAGACTGTAGATAATAAACAAATTGTTCGATCATCGAATTAAAAATATACCATAATCTCTACAGTCAAGAACTGCTAGCAAAAAGTACCAGAAATATTAGTTTGTGGAAAGCCCGCAGGGCCGTATTCAGGATGTCTATAATAATAATAATAATAATATTCCACAACTATCACACAACGCCGTCTAGCCTCAAGCTAAGCAGAGCTTGTGTTATGAGTACTAGACAACTGATAAACATACTTATATATTTCTAAATACATACATATATAGATAAATTACACCCAGACACAGAACAAATGATCATGCTCATCACACAAACATTTGTCCTGGGTGGGAATCGAACCCACGACCTCCGGCATAGCAGTCAGGGCCACTAACCACTAGACCAACAGGCCAGTCTATGGGTGCAATAAAAGTACAAATGGGTACATGACAGGATTTTGTGTGAGGCCTTTACGACACAGCTGCATTGATAAATTATGCGTTCTTTCCAAAGTTAATTATTATTTTTTATGTGATACAATGTTTTTTAAATGTCATTTGATAAAGCAATAAAATTCATCACAGTTCTCTTCACGAATCTCTTACTCTGAAAAATGAATCTCCAAAATCTACAGGAATTTTCAAAAAATAAGTAGGTATCTACGATTTTACTTACTTACAAAAAGTTCCGATATTTTGATCCGCCTAACAATGTCGCGAACAAAGTGTGTCGGTTGATAGAAAAGCCTAAACATGACTTTCAAACAATGCATGTTCCTTTAGGAGTAAGCAAAACAGTTCATTCATCTACCTACAGCACATAAAAGTCTCTGACTGAATTTGCATGTAGGTATGAAGATGGTTGATTGGTCAATTATAATATGCGTTGTCGTTAGTACCAGTAAGTTATGTCTGAATGTTAAGTTTTAGAATAAGTTATTTTAAGTTCAGTGTCATTGTGTTGAATAATTTTTATTTATTTTCATGAATATACAGTGTATTCGAATGGTTTGTTTGCAAATTAACTTTTCCTGTCAAATTGTATGAAAATATTGCAAAAATATTGCTTTTGCATCTTTCACTGATTCAATATAATTTTTGAATAGTCGTGGCTGTTCAAAAATTATTTTGAATCAGTGAAACAGTCAAATTAAATACCTACCTATCACATGTTCCGAAAAGTTGATTTTTTTAAACTGACTGTGCAATAAACTGTAATTCATTTACCCAAAAGTTGTTGCATCATTTTGAGTTTATATTTGCATTTACTTGACAAATCAATGAATTATGTTATGAAAAATGTACAACTTAATCTATTGGGAGAACAGATGACGTCTAGGATGTGTTAGTGAGTTTTGAAAAACTTAAAACTCATTTGACTACAGAAAATTCGCCAAAGTGAACTACAATACAAAAGACTTTTCATATTCTATGGAATAGGTACAGCTAAATGTATTTTTCAGGTCTATTCATTCTGGTTGTTCTATGGAAACTAAAAGAAAAATCCTTAGTGGAAGGCAGTTATTATGTGATAATGATCTTTTGTACATATTTATTTCGCAGTTATGTGATTATTGTAAATAAATGTTTACTGTTTTATAAGTGTTTTATTTTACCACAAGTACCATTTATTTGAATTGTTACTTTGACATATTGTAACTGTACGAAAACTTTTAAATTTAAGCCATTAGCAGTTTTCATATTGGCAGCAATAGGTCTATTATACCTTATATCTATATCACTTCTGTTAAAACCTTACTTTTCTTTTGACCTTTATATTTGAAAAGCTTTTCCTTTCTTCTAGACTTCCAAATTTTTGTTTCTTCTTTGGATAAAATAGATTCCCCACTGACCACCACAGCATTTAGTTTATCTACAAAGAAATACATTAATTCATTAATGGCTTCCAAGATCTGTCAAAGATACTTGAACTAATGGCAAAATAATAATTTAAGCAAGTCCATAACTATAAAAAGGAAGTTTTTTTTTTAATAATAACTAAAGACGAGTTAAAAAACTAGAGATATAATTAAACAGGTGCAGCTACATTAGGTACTTTAAAGTGTAGCCAGAAAAGAAGGAAGGGGATATATATACAATATGTAACAAAAACCCTGTTGTTCCTTTTACGGACGTATTTACCTACAAGCACAACATAGATGATTTTTTTTTTTTTTTAATTAAGCATTGGCAGAGAAGTCAAAGTCAAATAACTATTAAAATTAAAAAAAATGTTGAGTATCGGATTTTACAAGTACAGTCACGAACCGGGATTGTTGCACGAATGCCGCCCATTTTTCGTTATTTAAATGTCACATGTCAAATTTCACGGGTGGCATTCGTGTAACACAACCAAGTTAAGATGTTATGAGACCATGATAGCCAGGGAGGCCTAACTACATAATTACAGTAGTAAGGACGAACAGTTAAAATCAGTATTGAAAAAATTACAATTAGGCCACTCTGGCTTTCATGGCCTCATATGCAAGTGGCTCAACATTCCCAGTTCGTGACTGTACATCGGGGCGCTAACGCCCTCCGCACACGGATCGTAAGCGTAGTCGTATCGCAATACGCGCGTAGGACGAGAGCCATACGAGCACGTACATGTTCAAAGTTTTCCGCATACGAAGCGGTGCTGCAGCGAACCGTATGAGATTTATCGCGCCAATGCGGCATGACGATACGCTTACGAGACGACTACGCGTACGATCCGTGTGCGAAGGGCCTTAGTATCCCGCGCAGCTTAGGTACTTTCAAACGGATGTCGCGTCATCGCTTCATGCAGAATTGCAGAGGTAAGAAATCAGTTAAACATCTCATCAGTTAAATATTTATTTTAATTATTTTTGTTGAACAGTTTTTTATAAATTACTTGCTTTAT
The DNA here is from genome assembly GCA_948252095.1 of Dicycla oo. Lineage (NCBI taxonomy): Eukaryota > Metazoa > Arthropoda > Insecta > Lepidoptera > Noctuidae > Dicycla > Dicycla oo. Next base: position 24,840,346 of record OX411729.1, on the reverse strand, counting down.
TACATATGTATACCGATTCTTAAAACATATAGGTAGAAGGAACAGACTGTATAATGTTGCCACTTGATTAAATTAAACCATTCAGGATGCTTGGAAACATTGAGATTGTTACATTCGTTATTAATTAGATGTGTATTTTTTTTTTATTTTAAACTATAATTTTATTAGTGTGGTTGTGACGAAAAAAATTCTTACCATCTTCATTTATGCTGTCTCCTTCATCAATCTGTCTTCTTTTATTTTTGAGTTTTTTAGATTTAATATTGTGAGTATCAGTGTAGGTGTCCTTTAGCTCTTCACATGACAAAAATCCTTCAGAAGCCTTAAATAGTTTTACACCACCTTTGATCTTCCGTCTTCTAAATAGACAAAGATATTAATAATACTCATTAGTTAGTTTCTAGAACTGGATGTTCAATGAGTGAGTGATATAATTTTTAGTAGAAGCTTACTTAGTTTCATTTTGCAAGTCCACAAATTCTATTTGTTTCTGTATTATTGCAGATACTTTGGCACCAATTCTCTTTTGCATTTCTTGTGGTACTTTCACATCATTATAGTGGGATGATATTTCCAAATATCTTTCAGATTTAGGTTTTCCTTGTGCTAAAAGTTAAAAATAATATTCTTGTTTAATGCAACGGCAAGTTTTACATTGTCTGATGTGGAGGAGTCCATTTCTTTTTTTACAGAAAGTTATTATTATTATTATTAGAAGCCTTCATGTAAAGTTTTTAAGTTGAGGAAATAAATAGTTTATGAGAAAAAATAAACAAAATAGCAAAAATTTTGCAATATTTTGTCACTTTTTACATTTTGTCTCATCATTGAATGTTTTGTTTCATGTAAGGTACACACACTAAAATGTTTTAGCTCGTATTAATGGTGAATAAATATGTATGTTTAGTGATTTAGACAGTTTTTTATGCATATTTTAATAGATTACATATAATTCGCCGATTTAAATAAGTGTTTTTTAATTAATACTTATAACAATTTACCGACTATTGCCTATGTGAAACCATACATAAAACGATGCATTGTGTGTCCCACTTTTTGATTAAAATAGGCCGAATTTGTTCCATAACCGAATTGGAGCACCCTAACTCTACCTAGTCTTTTGGCTGCTACCCCTAAGAGTGTATATAAAAATCCGAAGGCGTGAAGAGAGGGCAACCGCCGTCCGCTGTAACAAAGCATAGGCACCCGTGCAAGGCTTAGCTCCGGCAGTGACCAGCAAGCCGAAGCTGCGGAGGTGAGCATGGGTGCGTATCCTTTGTTACGAAGGGCGAAGGGGATGAACATCCCGCAGCGCCGGAGCGTTGTAGATGCCACATTAAAATGTTTTGAGGTTAGTTTAGGATAAAAAAAAACTTAAAAAAGGGGGGTTTCCTAAAATTTTCCATCATAGGGGGCTTACACTTACCCTCCTCTCCCCCTCCCGCCCCTTAAATCGACGTCAGACAATGAAAACATAACCTTAAAATAAGATTTTTTTTAAATCATTAAAAAAGAGTAATTTACTCAACTTTTCCATGGTAGGGGGGGAGTTAACCTCAACCCCTTCACCCCCCACCCCACTCCCTAAATCCACGTCAGACAATACGAATTAATACCAGTTTTGGACAAGATTGTCAAAACCTAAATACAGCCCTGTACAAAAGTGAGGATATACCAATATAATCAATAAGAGAAAATAGTGGTATTAAACCGACAGCACTCATTGCATTGTAGTAAAATTACTTTTATCTATGCTAGCTGTTTAAACAATTTTCATTAATGTGATGGAAATTTACCGTTGTCACTGGCTTCTTGATGCGTCGTTTGCCCTCGCGATTCGTTTATCAACTTAGTAAAAGATGCGTCCACTAAATCCCTAAAACGTGAAAGATCCTCATCTTCGGAAGAATCAGACATTATATAAAAATAAAATGTACTGTAAATAGAAAAATTGAGAGTTCAACACAACCTCGAAACTTTTTGTTTACTGTTGTTCACGAAGCTTGTTGTGAAGCTGTCAAAACAACCCAAATAAAATCTAGTTTCACTGTAAGAAATCAAAATTTCAAAATAAGTAAATAAATAAAAATGAAACATTATATTTTATTCAGTTATCATGAATGACTGACCCATACAAAACAACGAGATTCATCAATCTCCTGCCCTTCTCCAAAGAGTATAATAATAATACGGGAGCCCTTGTCCCAATTTATTTGGGGTCGGTGCAAATGTCTTTTTTCTTCCATACTTCTTTAGTAGTCGTCATCATAATCACTCCCGTAATCACTCCCTTAAAGAGTAAAGTAAGTATAGAGAGACTCCCTTTCTAGCCATATCATCTTTCACACAGTCTATCCATCGTTTTTTTTGGTCTTCCCTACTCTTATATGCAAAATAACGAGATTATAACAAGACTAGAAGATTACAAAAATAAAATTACAAAAATATAGTCAACACAGCAAAAATAAGTTTAGTAATAGTTCTGGAGGTAAGGTTGCTCTTTTGCTTTTCTCTCATCTATACTGATACAACTCACTTCGTAAATATAAAAAAAAATGCTGTCAAAACCTAGAAGGTTAAAATAAGTTTCTGTCAGTGTCATTGCCGTGCCGTCATGCCGTGCAAACAATTGTCCAGTATTTCTTGACCCGCAGTAAAATTAGAAACTGAGCGGAAAGTACAGAATTTTACTACTTTGACTGCAAGCAGCGCCACCGCAGAAGTACCAAGTTAATACGTGGTAATAGTGTCACAAATTCACATTAGCAATGTCAAACTCACAATGTCTCAGAAGAAATAATGGATTTTAGTTTGATTTCATTAAATCATTACCTACTTCATCCAGTGTGAAGTAATTTAGGACTTCATCTAAGTACAATATCACCTGAATACTTTGTAGGTTAAAAATTCAATATCGATTTTTGTGCAAAAATAATTTTATAAGAATTATTAAATGTATAGAATCGAGCTTGTCTAATCAGTGATATAAAAGTACTCTTTGGTGTTCACAATGTCTATACTATTCCGACCACCTACAGACCCGAATTTAGCAAAATTTATGAAAGATAATGACTACGATTCACTTACGAGGTACCTCGTCGGCAACAACCACAGATTTCGCGAGAATATCATAATACCAAAGATCCTCGGGCCTGTTATCATCAAAACTAATGAGGAGAAGATGATAGAAGCTACTATTGAAAGCTGCCCCTTCAAATCGGTGACCAGTTGTGTTATTGGTAAGTTCACTGCTTGTTTATTTGTTTTTTATTTAATGTGTATTTATTTTTATTTATTTATTTAAAATAGATACGCTAACAGCATATACATTGTATTTTTAATACTAAAAGGTTATCTTTCTAAGGTATGGGTTCTTATGTATATTACAATTAAATAATAAATAAATCTTTATTCACATAAAAAGTGACAAATTCTTAAGAGTTCCCTGATTTCTGCGCTAGGTTCAGAGACCTGTATTACAGAACTCAGTTACCTCTCACATACATAAAGGACATAATTTTTTATGTAAATAAATGCAGTAGCCGGGACGTTTAAATGAGAAGGCAATTCTGGTAAGGGAGTATGATTTGGCGTCAGGGAGGGTGTGTATGTGGGAGTGTTTGTGGTGTTGTATGCGTGTGAATTGTGTGTGTTTATACTACGTATGTGTTTCACAAGATTTTATAGTAATAACAATTCAGTTTGTTCATAATCTAGTCCCTAATAACCAATTCGGCTGCCCCATTTCAAAACCTAGTAAGGGACACTTTTTACAAAAATCGTTTTATTGCATAATCTTGCTAACTAAGTCCCTACCAAATACAAAACACAGCGTTAAAAGTCACAAATAAGCAGATATTATGATGTATATTTAACCATTGAAACCTAGTAATTCCATTCACTGCCCCCTATCACTTTACGTCTTTGCGCTCTTCTGCAAAATTTTGGTTTACACCAAAATTTACTAGGTTTTGAAATGGGGCAGCCGAATTCTTAATAATAAATTTAGCCTTGCGATTCGTTAAAGGATGAATATTTTTCAATTTATTAATTTTATTGTACAAGAACACAATTACAGGTGTACGCAACATTCACATAAAACAAAGCAACCATCAAATTATATGGACTATAGAGTCAGGTTACTGTTGAACTCAGATTGAACCCTCTGACCAAAATAATTCCAATATTAAACAATGAGTACAAAAGTCATTAATTTCGTTATTAGCCTCTTGTACCCTATAAGTGTCTCAGGGAGCCTCCTCTCCTTCCATTGTTTCCGGTCAATACATCTGTTTCACCCAATAATTATCTTTTTTCAGGCTACGGTCTTGGATTGGCAGTGGGTCTCTTCACATCCTCATTAATGCCAAATGTAGCCGTAACAGATCCCATGAAAACACAAACAGCCAGAGAAATACTGCGTGAAATGAAAACGTCTATGTTCAGTTATGCAAAGAACTTTGCTATACTTGGTGCTGTATTTTCTGGTGTTGAATGCTGTATAGAGTCCGCTAGAGGGAAAACTGACTGGAAGAATGGTACTTATGCTGGTGGGGTCACAGGCGGCCTAATAGGGTTAAGAGGTATGATTCATTTGTTTATTATTTTGTAACTTAATTTTTATCAATAATATTAATAGAAACTCGTTATTTACTATGTGGATTGAAAAAAAAAAACAGTTTATGCACAATTTATGCAAGAATTCCAGATGAGAATAACAAGATCAGTCAAAACATGCTTAACACATTAACTGCTGAATTATTTGCGAATTTGTTCCAAAATGCTGCTTTATGATACAAACTTGTCCCAAGTGCGGCGAGACGCTTATGTGTGTTTGAAAATTTTCGAGTTTTATGAGTCATAAAACAATTACGCCAAGAACAATAGAGATGCACAAAAAACCCACAGGTGCGGCGCGCCGCACTCGAAGGAAATTGTATAGACGCGCATAAGCGCCGCTAGCACATGGTGAACGTTCGAAAATCGCGCATGCGCGTTGGCCGCACTTAACGTGTTAAATAATATGCTTGTGTTTTACTTTTTATATCATAAGCTACAGCATATCTTTGCACGATTTCCATGGTTGAGAGAATCGCGGCGATATCGAGCCCTGCCATCAAATTATCGCCGCGATGATTGTCGGCTTGTAGAGATTGATTCATAGTTTTTATTGAATTTGATGGCATGGTGATACTATCGCTGCGATAGCTAGCCCCATCTAGTGGAGATGGCACCTTCACATCCTATAGGTACTTAGTTAAAAAAAAAAACATAATATTTTCTGTATTGAAAATATTCCTTGTCATCAAAAAATTACATCCTCTGTTCAGTTCTTTCTGCCAGCGCAAAATAACCAACTTCTTTTCTTTCTTCTCAGGTGGCATGAAGGCGGGTTTGTTTGGCGCAGCAGGTTTCGCAGCATTTTCGACAGTCATTGATTATTACATGCATCAACGTGCATAAATATTCAAAAAATAAACTTACTATTATATTTAGTAATAAACAAAACACTTAGATAGTAACATGGACTTTCAATACTGCCGTCGTAAGAAAAAAGGGCACAACTAACATTTAAAAAAAAAATGAGTCACATACATATTTAGAATCAGAAAAAAAAGGCTAATCTGCTCAACTTTTTGTAGATTTTTTTTTTAAATGTTAGTTGTGCCCTTTTATCTTACGACGGCAGAAAATGCCACGGTTGCCTTATTGTTCTAAGTCTAAGGCGTGAACTACACAGAAACGGCGTAATGTGAAGGCGCGGCGCAGGCGCAGCGCAGGCGTGGAACTGATAAGGTAGGGACGCGATTAAAATTAGAAGAGGCGAAGAGACGTTACCAACGCGATGCGTCATTATACAGGCTGACTTTGTTGCGATAGCATGTCTTCCTCTTCAGAAGACGAAGATGCGCTTGCTTTATTACAAGTTATTAATATGCAGAGGCACAGAAGATATTGGGTGCACCCTGTGTGGAAATTGTCAGAAGAGCATAGATATTTTAAAATATAAGGGCAAAATTCAATCATCTCGCTGAACTGTACATTATATTCAATATCGTCACGCATTTTTTATGTTGATAAATACTGCTAATACCGTATAACAAGCGACGTGCCCCTTGCGCGCCGCTTGAGTGTAATTCACGTCACGTCGCCTTCGTACATTTTGTATGAAAACGTTTAAAAAAGCGTCATCATGCCGCCGCGCCTGCACCTTACGCCGTTTCTGTATAATTCACGCCTAAGGGGTATCATAGACGGTGAAACTGGCGTGCCTTATTGTTCTAAGTCTACGGGGTATCATAGACAATGAAACTGTCATCCGTTCATTCACGTCCTTAGATATAAAAATGCTCTCTGTGATCATTAAGACTCATTACAGGGGCAGTGGCGTTAAGTTTGAAAACTAATTTTATACCGGCCGAAAATCACCAAAAATAGATTTTTCTTAGAGCTTGAGATCTGAGCGTCAGCTGCTCCAGTAGCGGGAGAATCCAAAGTTGAGCATGTCAAAGTTGTAAAAAAAGTAAATCAAACCCGCGCCAAACCTTATGGAACGGTTTTTGGGATCATCTTCATCTTCAACTCAAAAAAAAAAAAGCATGGACGTGGGGGAATATTATGTATGAGTCCACTAATTTCAAAGATCCTGACTTTTCGTTTTTGGCAAATTAAAAATAACTGATTGTTTGTTTCCTATCCATATTATGTATGTACAAATTATTTTATCGCCAAGGAGACATGTGGCAGAATATATTTAAAAAAATGAAGTATGACAGAATGCCCGGTTTGATCCTAACTTCAGATTTTGATGAGTATTTTGTATGTCATACTCATCAGAACCGTCCGTTAGGTAGGAGTATAAGTATTTATGATTGTGCTCTGTGGGCAGAACGCCAGTTTTGTTACAAAATGAATAGTAATCACTACATACATATTATAAAACAAAGTCCCCCACCACATCTGTCTGTCTGCATGTTCGCGATGATCTCAAAAAGTAGGTACTGAATTTTCATGCGGTTTTCATATATCAACACCAATGAGAATGAGGCGATATAGTCATTGATCAACAGAGTGATTTTCGAGAAAGGTGTATAATTCGGTTATAAATTAGGGCGGTGGTAATGTAAATTATAAGCGACTTTCTTCAAGATCAAATGAGTGAACTTCTGTACGTTAGTACTATTATTTATTCTGTGCTAGCTGTAAGTGCAATAAAAAAGGGTGCTGTTTTTGTAATAAAACGGGTTCGATTCCTGGCTGAGGCGGAAGCTTTTTCGAAAAACAAAAATGCAGTTTTATTTTCCTTCAATATTGACATCATGGTTCGTTTGACCTCTTTGCCCTATTACCCATAGCACAGCTTCAAATTTAGCCTGATGTGCCATTGCAACAATTTAATTTACGCTACCGACATATTTCCCCCATTTCCATGCAGCTGACTATTTTTTTTTTTTTTTTTTTTTGAGTAGAAGATGATCCCATAACTTCCCACAAGGTTTTGGCGCGGTATAAAATTCCTTTTTTGTCAGTTAAATATTACAACTTTGACATGGTATAATTTGGATTACATACTTCTTGGGTACGGCGGCTGACTCTCACATTCATGATTATTGACTATTAGACGACTAAAAAATTCGGTATAAAATCGGACTAACTTATGGTATATTTTTAAATACAGTAAGTACTATAAATTAATAAAGGCTACGCGAAATGAAAATGAAAGAAAATATATTTATGTCCGGTAGAAAGACGAATCAGAGGACGGAGGATTTAAAAGACCGCCCAGATTAAGAGGGTACCGAGCGCGCAGTGGCGCCCTCATCGTTGATTGTTTATTTGTCTTAGAATAGAATGAAAATGCAGATAATAGGCACGTTAAGTTGTGGTCGTGTTAACGTGCTTATTTTCTGCATTTTCTTTCTAAAATAAAAGAAATAACCAAACAAATGATGAGGGCGGCACTGCGCGCTCGGTAGTCTCCAATCGCTTATCTTTACCTGTGAGAGCCAAAGCAAAAATAAAAGAAGGAAACCAACACTGTTTAGTTTTTTATAAATATAAAATTCATACGAAATAACTTGCTTAAGATGCACATGAAATACCAAGAATGAAAAATGCAAGCAATGTCAAAGGGCACACGCTTGAAAACAAAAAAATAAAAATACAACAAATCAACGGCAGGGTTGCCAACTTAGTGGATTTTCCATTAAAACTGGTGGTTTTGACCCCTCATTTAGTGGCGAGATATTATTGCTTTTAGTGGCTGGTAGATTTTGTAGTGGTTTAGTAGAATTCAGTTTCAGTTACTGAAAATTATATCACTCAACCACTAACATATACATTCACATGAAATATATTATTTATATCCTACTTCATTTAATTATCAGTTACTTTTTTTTGAAAGACTATTTAGCTGTATGAATGTAAAAAAAAAAACAAGCAGAGTAACAGAATGAAGTTAAATCTTTTAATACGCTGTGGTTTGAGATTACAAGGAAAATGCTGCAATGAATATGAAATTCCAATAAATGTTTTAAAACAAATCGGTACCAAAGAATCGTATCAATGTGAAACTGACGATAATGGTATAGACAAAAATTATTCAACTGAAGAAAACGAAATAATTTAAATTATAAGTTTTATGTCTTGACTTGCTGATTTACCTACTAATTGTATGTGGATTTTTTTATTGTTAACATTGTTTTTATTACGTAATAATAAAGAAACTTATTCATAGGTCGCACGCTCGCCTGGCGTCCCATTTCCAGTCAGCCTTAGAGTCTGGTTCGTTACCACAGTTCCTAACGACAGGAGCTACCCACCTGCTCCATAAATCAGGCAGCACCGCGGAACCCAAAAATTATAGGCCGATCACATGTTTACACGGTCTACAAAGTTCTTACATCAATTTTGAGAGCTAAAATTAACAAACATATAGACACCAACTCCATTATGCCTGCCTCTCAAAATGGATATAGGAATGGGTCCCGCGGTACTAAGGAGCTACTCCTCATTGATATGACCATTAGTCAACAGGTTCGTCGTTCCCGAAAGGATCTGTCGACATGTTGGATAGATTATAAGAAGGCCTATGACTCAGTACCACATACATGGCTCATGAGGGTGCTGGAGTTGTATAAAGTAGATGCAAATCTACGCACCTTCCTGATGTCGTGTATGAGGCAGTGGAGGACGGTCCTTCGCTATCCAGGATGTCGAAATATCCAGAGGAATAGCGAACCGATAAGGATCGAGCGAGGCATATTTCAGGGCGATAGTTTGAGTCCGCTTTGGTTCTGCTTAGCCTTGAATCCTCTAAGCACACTGCTGGAGGATTCAGGTCTAGGCTATCGGCTGAGGAGAGGTGGTCAGGTTATATCTCACCTCCTTTACATGGATGACTCTTTGCCCCCAACAATTTGCAACTGATGGAGCTAATGAAAGTAACCGAAACTTTTAGTAGCGCCATCAGGATGGAATTTGGTGTGGACAAATGTGCGGTCATGCATGTAAAGCGTGGAGAGATTGTGGAATCCGTGGGAACCCAACTCTCGGATTCCATAAACCTTAGAGCCCTCTCCGCATCCGAAACCTATAAGTATTTGGGTATATCGGAAGCGTTGGGCATCAATGTTACTGACATGAAGCAATCGTTGAAGGAGCGCTTCTTTGGCCGCCTGAAGAAAGTATTCAATAGTTTTTTATCAGGCGGTAACAAGGTGCGTGCCTTCAACAGTTGGGTCATGCCGGTTCTGATGTACTCTTTCGGCGTACTCAAATGGACTCAGACTGAACTAGACGCCCTGGATAGGAGGGTCCGTACGCTGCTGACTACATATCGAATGCATCACCCACGATCATCGGTAATGAGACTGTATATCCCGCGAAAGTGTGGAGGTCGAGGCTTTTTAAACGCTAAAACCCTCCACAATCGTGAGATATGCAGTCTCAGGGAATATTTCCTAGAAACCGACGTGGGCATGCATCGAGATGTGGTCGCGGTGGACAAGGGCCTCACCCCGCTCTCCTTGGCTAAAGAGAACTGGCGCAAGCCTGTAGTGCTTGGCACTAACGATCGCAGGGAGGTATGGCAGAGTAAGGAGCTTCACGGACGCTTTTTCCGGGCCCTGCATGGACCCGATGTAGATCTACTAGCGTCCGTAGCCTGGTTGCGTTCCGTCCGGTGACCTCTTTGGGGAAACCGAAGGTTTTGTCTGTGCAATTATGTACGAAGTTATCATGACGAACAATTACCGGAGATTTATTGTGAAGGACGGAACGGTTGACATCTGTCGGGCATGCCACCGTCCAGGAGAATCAATCCGACACATTATCTCCGGGTGTTCTCGTCTAGCTAACGAAGAGTATTTGCATAGACACAACCTTGTAGCCAGGATTATCCATCAGCAACTTGCTCTGAAATACAGCCTTGTAGAATCGGAAGTGCAGTACTACAGGTATGTGCCCGACCCAGTTCTCGAAAATGGAAATATCACATTGTACTGGGATCGATCCATCATCACTGACAGGACTATTGTTGCCAATAAGCCTGACATAGTGGTGGTGGATCGATAAAGCGGCGCGTAATGATTATTGACATAACGGTCCCGCATGACGGGAACCTCGTGAAAGCCGAGAAAGATAAACAAATCAAGTATCTTGACTTGGCTTGCGAGGTTGTCGACATGTGGGATGTAGACTCAGCGATCATTGTGCCGATAGTCGTATCAGCCAATGGCTTAATTGCCAAGAGCCTCGACCAACACCTGAGGAGGCTCTCGTTGGGCAGCTGGATCAAGGGTTTGATTCAGAGAGCGGTACTTCTGGACACGGCTCGCATTGTTAGAAGGTTCTCTTTGGAGCCCTGACCGCCGGTAGCTTGGACCCTGTTCCCGATACCGGTGGGCTACTATATATTTTTATATTTTTAAATGTTTTTATTCTAATATTTAAAAATATAATTTATATATGTATTAACTATTGAATAAAAGAAACTTAATTACGAATATACTTACTGTTTTCTTTCGTAACAACAAAAATTTTGTTTAGTAGAAATTTTAGCGATTATTAAAGTGCGGCCGGTTTTTATTAGTGATTTTCTGGTGGTTTTATAAGTGGAATCTGGTGGAGAGCTAGTGTAACTGTTGGCAACTTTGATCAACGGCAACTATCTATTATAGTAATCTGTGATCAACGGTCTTTGTAGTGTTCTGCTCGATTGATTTTATACACAAAAAATAACGAAAATGTGTATCGAAGTGTGAGTTTTCGATAAATTTTTAGCAAGAAATTAGTGGTGGTAGTCTGTTAGTGTATTTATATTAGTAGTGCGACGTACAAATTCTTTAAAATGAAAGATCCTTTTGTTAAGGATTCGGTTATCGATTCGCCGGCCAGGGAGAGCCTTAGAAATGTGGAAGGTTGCTACAACAAGAATATATTCAATACTAGTTCGTTCGCGAACTCCCGTCGTGCTTTGCAGTCGGGTGCTGATAAGATATCAAGAACGTTTCGAAGTGTTAGGAACACCTTCGGAAATCTGTCACAGGTAATTTCGCTGTGTCATAAATAAAGAAAGAATTATATAAACATAATATAATATAAGCTAAAACAACATAAAACCTTTACTTAAAATTACCATCACGGATATCTCTCTATCTCATAGATTATTCTTCTTCTTTTTATAAAAATACGATCGTAATATATGGCCGAAAATTCCATGGTAACGGTAATCGATTTTTTCCGGTAGGTACACTAAAAGTTCAACTAGCCTTATGTATTTCGGAAACTATACCATTTGCTAGCCCCTCTCCTAAGTAGTGGCCTGTCTTGTGTTGTAGCACATCAATACTGAAACAAACATCAAAATAAAATTCAAAAACTAACATGGATACTCAAATACATTTTATAAACATACATTCTTTTACCTTGTAAATTGATAAAAGCACTGTAATGATGAATTTTGCCTCACAGGTAGGCCATGACCTGGATTAGGACATGGATACTTTTTATCCCAGGTAGGCACCTTGGATAAAAAGACCTATGACCTATAACCTATGACAATTGCCAAATGTTTCCGAAACTTATCGGGAACGTTTCTAATATTCCATAGGTTTAGATTACATAGGTTTTTCAAATGTTTATGTTCTCATGGGGTTTTATGTATTTTTTAATTATATGTATTACTAGTAAGCCTTTTTAATAAATTGTTCATTATAATTAATTTAATCCATGCTTAAATGTGAAGATAAAGTTAACACATTCTCTGCTGAATTCTTTATGCCAACGCTTCTTTATGCTACACCCTTACTGACCCTTTTTTTTACGATGTTTTCGAAACAATAGAGATGCACTATGAACATACATGTGCGCCGCGCCGCACTCGAAGAAAGTTATGAAAACGCGCATGTGTGTCTGCCGCACCGAATGTGTTAAACTATGACACTGGTAAATTCATGATAGCTGACCCCACAGTTTTTTAAAAATTTCACTTACCTATAAATTTTATAAAAAAAGAACAGTTGTATGATTTATATTTATTTAATTTGGTATCAATACCAGAGGGTATTGATACGAAATACAAATGAAATAAATATAGCTATAAAGTAGCTTTTTGACAAAATTTCTGGTTTTATTGTTCTAGTTTACTTCAAATGTAGTGTTTATTGATAGAGCAATTTGAGTCTAGGCTATTGAAAAAAACAAAAAAAAAAGACTAGGTATGCCATAGGCTTCTACTCCATTCTCCTATTGTACCCAATAAAGACGGTAAAAGCAATCATCCAGTATAGCAAAAATCGTGCTGCCAAAAGAATTTTCAAAATTGGCTTAGTAGCTTTTGAGATAATCACGAACATACAAGCATACATGCATACATACATTCGGGTAGAATAAAGAACCCCCTTTTTGAAGTCTGTTAAAAACATCAACTTGTTGTTGCTGATCAATTTGTCTTGCAAGGTTTGACCCTTTTATACATATAGATGTATATACTTTCTTATATAAAAGTGAAGTTAAGTTATATGAACATAGAAAAAAAATTACAATATCTCTAAAATAGTTATGGTTTAATCAACAATGAACTAACATGAATAGCTTGCTTCTTTTCTTTAGATTATCAGTAAGAAAATAAATCTAAAAACTAAAATTTCGGTTGGATATTGTAAATAAGCATAAGCCACCCTGCAGACTGCAATTTTATCCTACTAAGCAGTTATCAGGTTGGCACAAAAGTAATGAGACACTTGATTTACGTTTTATATTTTTATTACTATTAAAATACAAAAAGCTTAGTTAATAATTACCATTAGTACAGATGAGTACAGATCCCACACTTTGCAAAATCATTTAAATAAAACCTGGTCAAGAGCGAGTCGGACTCTCGCACCGAGGGTTTCATACCATCATATATAAAAAAAACTGTGTTATTTAGAGACATCGTTTTATTTTTCCTGTAATCTTTACATAAACTTATTACATCCTACCTATTATATCACACAGAATTATTTCAGATTTTTCTCTATGCAATCTTCGGAGATAAGGGGCGGGGACCATATTTTTTTTTTACATTTTTCATCAAAAATCGAAAAATATGCGGCCTAAAAAGAAAAGAAGAAAATAATTGAGAATGTGCAAACAGCCCTCTTTCATATGATACCCCACATGCCCTAGTAGCCCCACTTCGAATTTTTAAGACCCTCATTCAATCCCTGTTGCAAAAAAAATATATATACATTTTTATTTCTTTCTTATTTGTAAAATAGTTGGGCAAACGTCATCTAAAACTATTCCAAATTTCAAGTGGATAGCATTAGTGGTTCTTGATATATCCAGCTGTGACAGACAGACAGAGCCGCACCATAAGGGTTTCTTTTTACCATTTTGGTACGGAACCCTAAAAAGCGACTCTTGCTTCGACACAATAAAGTGCAATTCAGGTCGCACAACGCTTATTACCTGCAAGTTATATTCACCTACAAGAAGTTGTCTCTCTTTTTATCGCATAACGTGGCGTAACTCTTATACCTTCTGACCACGTTAGGGCAGTTAGGGTTGCTGCTGTCGCCTGCCGACGGTACTTTAATTTTTTAGTCTCCATTATTTATTAATAAGTACCTACATAATTGGGCCAATAAAAAAGTATGTACCCTGTTGTCTACAACGCTACATAATCAAAATTTTACTACATACTCGTAATATTTAGCCATGGTTCTAGTTAGTCCGTGGTAGGTACCCACCAAAACAAAAATAATATTTAAGTAGGTACTTTCCTACCTATACTTATCAAAGCCTGAACTAACCTAACTATACTATAATAATAATAATAATTAATATTCTGACTACGGGGTGACATACTTAAATAAGATTAACAAATGTAAAAATTTAGTAGGTAGGTAAATGTACCGTACCTACTTTTTTTTTATCGTGTGGAAATCCTCATGGATGTCCTCCATCCTGGGGCGGGCGGAGCGGTCTGTCAGACTCTTACTGACTAAAACCACACGGTGTTCTACTGCTACCTTTTGGCCTTTTTACCTGCTACCTTACCTGCTGCAGTACTTGCGTATTTCATCACGCTCCCTCGGCTAGGTGTTACGACACCCTCAGCGGTCTTAAACGGCCGCAATTCCTCTAGAGAGAGGCGTGTGCGGAACACGGCGCACCGCCCGGCGGTGCGTGCGGGGGATGCACGAGGGCACGCGGGTGGTGCGGGCGGCGCGGTGGCGCGCGCGCTGCTGTGCGCACCAGCGCAGGTGAGCGCGCGGGTAGAGCGGCGGCGCGCGGCCTTTATTCGTGGCCTGAATCGGCACCGGGCGGACAGGCACCGCCTTCTGTCGGCTCGTCGATGGCGTCGGCGCAGCGCGTGCAAGCGCCGATGTCGCCGGTGGGCCAGCAGCTACAGCGGGTCTCGTATCCCCCCCTCTTCCTTCTTCTTTTCTTGACTGGGATGGTCCGGCCGGCGGTGCGCCGCGCGTCGCGTCACCGATGTTCGGCAGCGACGTCGCTCGGTCCATCGCCGGACGGGCTTCCGGGGACCCAGCATCGCGGCCCAGCGAGCTGCGTTTGCCGGGCTTCGGCATGGTGGCGGGCGTGGCCTCCGCGACCGCGGCGGTGAGCGGGCTCACTAAGCAGCACGGGGGCTCCCCCTGTGTCCGTACAAGTGCCGGCTAGGTGACTTGTACATACACACACACTCAGGGAAAACGGTTAAAAATTTGCGGTCCGCGCGAATAAACACTGTACTCTCTGCAGGACTAGTGTGGTCGACCACGGGCTAATCCTGACTAAACCGATCGCGAGGGCGGCTTTACATAACCCACATCACAAGTACCTAGAATGTTCTACAACATTCTAGAATATTATCGAAAACAATTAACTTGAAAAAGGAAATGTATAGAGTTTTGTAGAGTGTCTCATTACTTTTGTGCCAACCCAATATATTAGTAAAAGTTGTTTTCTATTTATATATTTATCTTGCCCAATGTTGCCGAGAAGTTTGGAAACATTTCCGGCAGTTTTGGCAACTTTGGCAATATTGCCGGTAATTTTCATGGCTAGCCATGACCTGGATTAGGACATAGGATACTTTTATCCCGGTTTGTTCCCGTGGGATAATCTAGTAGCTACTAAAGCCAATGCCCTGTTATGACCTTTTCATATTGTCCCTTTTTACAAATCAATGAGCTGAACACAAGCATTTCAAGTTTGTGACCGAACGAAATAGAAAAAAGGGTATTAAGAAAAGTTCGAAAATTCGGTCGATACTTCGAATTTTCGCTTCAGAGTAGGCCGCCAGAACTGTAATTGGTTGATCCCGGAATTTTAGAATTTTTTCGATACAAAAATAGCCCATTCCATAATTAACCAACACCTCAACTTTAGGTAAATAATTATGCATCAGTTTATCCTTGTATCTGATCTCTAATCATAAATCATGAATCTCTTAACAAAAAAAAAGTATATTTATTTTCTCAGTAAGTAAATAATAATGACCACATGAATATTTTAATTCAGCATTTCAGACTAGGAGGCAGGCGTCGTCACCGGCTGACTGAACCGGTGTCTCCGTGCAGGGCACCAACCACACCTGTCATGAAGAAGAAACAGGTATGAACCTGAATTTACATTAGAAATCTGAACTTAATCAGAGACTTGTATCTTAATAAAACCGGCTAAGTGCGAGTTGCACTCGCACACGAAGGTTTCCGTACCACCGCACAATATTGAAACATATCTATAAATAATAGGAAAAATGAGGGTGTATTCCCGTTCGGCCCCCTACCGTCGTTCCATAAGTGGCACGAACGGGAATTTAATAATTAATATTTAATTCATTCCCGTTCGTCCCACTGACGGGAATACACCAAAATGAGGGAATTTCAAAAGAAAAACCCGATTTATCAATATATTGGTATTTTCTAATAAAAGATACGAAATAATAAACATTATCACCAAATTTTAAGTTCAATTAAGTTCAATGGGAAGATAAAAATGCTTCGAAACAAATATTTAGAATGAAAACTGCTCTAGCAAGTCGTAGCTACTTGAATTTGAGTGGCCACCTTTATCCCATATGTGCTCACCGCCCCATTTTTAAAACGGCAAGTTATTTATTACCTGTGTCGACCATAAACTGAGATTTGATTTTTGAACGGTACTGTTCGCTTTTTTTACATTGCATCTTCATAAAAAAAAATAAACGTCAAAGTTTTGGCGCCATTCTACCCGACATTTTGAAAAGTAAAACGTGCAATTGTGGTGTACACGATGGCGGGGAGTAAAAAGTAAGTTTATTATTATTTTTTTTATAAATAAAACCGTGTAAAGCAGTATTTTATATGTATTAGTTTATATTAGTTTTGTGATAAAATTCGATTCTTTCTGTTGAGATTTAGTTTTTTAGAGGCATCATTTATAGCGCCCCATTATTGGGGCATTGAGCGCGTACTTGCATGTTGATTTCAAACTTCATAGTTATACAGCCTTGGCCAAAAGTATTGAGCACCCATGATATCTTTCAGTTTTATGCGGAGTATCAAATAGAAATAAAACAAAACGTTTTATATGGGTTTATTTTACTATTTATTAATAGAAAATTAATATTTTATGGGTCCACCCTTTGCCTTAATTACGGCAGAAATTCTTTTTGGTAAAGAGTTAACAAGTTTTTTACAGTCGTCAACAGTAATCGAGTTCCATTCTAGGCGCAGGCAGCGTTTTAAATCTTCTTTGTTGTTAATTTTGTGGCGCCTAACCCTGCGCTTTAATAAACCCCATAAATGTTCTATGGGGTTCAGATCTGGAGACTGAGCTGGCCAGTCAAGCAGTTCCGTGTTATTTTCCCGAAACCATCTCATAGTGCGTGCAGATTTGTGGCATGGCGCGTTATCCTGCTGGAATTTGACACCATCCATATTCGTGTCGCCAAAAAGTTTCGTGAATGAAGGCAGTAATGCAGTTTCTAGTACATTTATGTACTTAGTAGAGTCCATGCGACCCTCACACACGAACAATTCGCCAACTCCAGAATCGGTCATGCAACCCCAGACCATTATGCTGCCTCCACCGTGTTTAACGGTGGGGATCACACACTCTGGCTTAAATTCTTCGCCCACACGGCGACGCACAAAGGTCACACCAGGTGTACCAAAAATCTGCAATAAAGAGAAAAATATTGAGTTCCGTAAAACTAAAATAAATTCAATTATGCGTTTGGTTTTTAAAACATTTTATAAAATTGTATCAGGGCATTAAATTGACTTACTCACCTCAAAGTTTGATTCGTCTGACCAAACAACATTTGACCAATCTTCAGCGGTGAAAGTTCGGTGTTTTAAAGCCCATTTCAATCGAGCTTTTTTGTTGTTATCGGAGAGCCATGGCTTCTTCCTAGCTTTACAGCCTTTCAGACCAGCTTCTTGAAGTCTTCTGCGAGTAGTTCGAGCAGAAATTGGCTTCTTAATTTGTTCCGACAACTCAGCAGCGAGCTCTGAAGATGTTTTTTTCCTATTTCTTAACGACTCTCTCAGTAACTGACGATCTTGACGGTCTGTGGTGATGCGTTTGCGCCCGGTTCTCGGTCTATTTTCATGTGATCCGGTAGTAGAGAATCGCTGAATAGCATATTGCACGGATCGGCGCGAACATTTCACAGTTTTAGAAATCTCTACTTGTGATTTCAAGCTAGGAACCGAATGTATTGGGACACCGGAATCGATACTTATCACCCTGGCGTAGCTAATGCAATGTCTAGATCTCGATTTGAACAAATCCTTCGATTTATGCATGTTTCTGATAACGCAGCTTTAGATGTC
The DNA here is from genome assembly GCA_948252095.1 of Dicycla oo. Lineage (NCBI taxonomy): Eukaryota > Metazoa > Arthropoda > Insecta > Lepidoptera > Noctuidae > Dicycla > Dicycla oo. The sequence goes on along the minus strand of OX411729.1, from coordinate 24,822,032 downwards.
CAGGACAAGTTCACAAAAGTAAGACCTTTATGGGATAAACTAAACGAAAAATGGATGAAGTATTGGCCACAGTATAACGAAGTTAGCATCGACGAATCAATGATTCCGTACTATGGTCATCATAGTACAAAACAGCACATTCATGGAAAACCCATACGTTTCGGATTCAAATGCTGGTGCATGGCTACACGCCTAGGATATCTTATACAAGCCATACCTTATCAAGGGGCCAGTACAGGCAACACTAATCCCGATCTAGGTGTTGGAGGATCTGTCGTTACGAACTTAGTCGACAAATTGCCTACAGGTTTCCCAGTTCATGTTTACATAGACAATTTTTTTACATCTTATAGATTGCTCACCACTTTGAAGGATTTTGGTCATCAGGGGACAGGAACAATACGGGCCAATAGGATCGAAAATGCTCCGCTGGAATCAATCGCCAACATGAAGAAAAAACAGCGTGGGAGCTACGATCAAATCGTTGATGAAACATCAGGCGTATCTCTAGTACGATACAACGACAATAACGTCGTTACCGTAGCTTCGACCTGTGAAGGTGCTTCTCCAGTTGGATCCGCACAGAGATGGTCCAGTGCTGAAAAAAAGAAAAGCTCGATTCAACAGCCCTTTTGTGTTCAAATGTATAATAAATATATGGGCGGAGTAGATCGTCTAGATCAAAACATAGGCTGCTACCGTATTAGCATAAATAAGAAAAAATGGTATTGGCAACTTCTCATGTGGCCCTTGAACGCTTCCATGAATAATGCTTATCAGTTGTACAGGTTGTCATCAGCTGGACAAGAGAAGGGGTATCTTGATTTCCTAGCCTTTATCAGATCTGTGGTTACAACTTATCTAGGAAGATATGCGTCGGTTCGCTCTTTAGGCCGTCCTATGAAGCCGTCTAGGAAAAGGAGGGTGCCAGATGATGTACGTCTAGATGGGGCTGATCATATAATTATTTCCAGTGCAACTCAGATACGTTATTGTGCCCAATGCCACAAAAATACTACGAAGAAATGCCGAAAATGTGATGTCGGCTGTCATACTAATTGTTTTGAAATTTTCCACACCTAAATAAATGATAAATACTAACAGAATAAACACTAATATATAATAAATGTTCTTTAGATATAATTAAAATTTCTTTACAACTTCTATAACAGTTATTTTATTAATATTAACCCTCTAAATCAATCGAAATTTTAAAAAATATTAAAGTATGGGCGTGATCTGCCGTGCTCAGCGCCCCAAAATTGGAGCGGTCAAAATTTCTAAAATGGTATTTTTTTTTTATTATTAAGTTTTCTGAAAACCTCATTTTTATGCTTATTGGACTTAGAATAAAACAAAAAAATAACAGTTTTTACGAAAAAAAAAGTTGAGCGCATACGGGTTAAAATGCAATTAACAAAACTTGCAACATATATCCCCTTCCAAAATATAAGTGTAAGACCGTAGTAATTCAATACCTTCAGGGTCTTACTTATGACGACACTGAAATACTGTTTTTCAGGGAATCATAAATAATAAGCGCTTAAACACACACACACACACACACACGCTCGCACACACCCTCACTCGTATCCACACATTCACGTATTTCCTTGCATGCCTTAAAATTAAAATAAATATATTATTTTCTATGAATTAAGTATATTAAATTAAATTTTTCTTTTTAAATAACCTTAAATGAGCGTAATATAAGTTGTACTGTACCAGAACTATTTGTAACATTATAACATTACAATAGCAAATCATTGTGTCACGGTATAGCTTGTTAATTAAAGTGATTGTAGGAGGAAGGCGTCGGTGTCTGTCACACAGTTAATACTAGCACAGACATCGTCGTTTACTCTTATCTTTAAAATATCTACACAAAACTTTGTGCATTGTGTTTTTGATTAGGATAGATGAATTGTACCCACTTTTGTTAATAAAATGTTTATTATTTCGTTTATTCATATTTTCTTTTCTTATAAAATACATTTTTAAATATTTCTTAAAAAATATTAAAAAAAAACATTTAAAAATATATAAAATAGTAGTCCGCCGGTGTCGGGAGCAGGGTCCAAGCCACCGGTGGTTAGGGCTGCAGAGATAGGAACCTCCTCACGATGCGGGCCGTATCAAGGAGTACTGCCTTCTGAATCTGGCCTTTGATCCAACCGCCTAACGAGAGCCTTGAGAGATGGTGGTCGAGGCTTTCGGCCATCAGGCCATTGGCCGTTACGACAATACGGCCGAGCTCACATAACATATGTCAACAACCTCGTGTGCCAAGTCGAGATATTTTATTTGTTTCTCTTCCTCAGCTTTCACGAGGTTCTCGTCATGTGGAATGGTAACATCGACTATCATTGCGCGGCGCAATAATCTATATATCACTCATCAATCTATTATTATTATTTGTTCGGAACAGTCGGGCGGCAAAATCAAATGTCGTTTCTTTGGTATTGTTCGTCGAATCGTTGAGCTCCTTAAGTTCTGAGTTGAGCTGCACGATTAGTGACAAATGCGTGCACTGACAGGGCCGCTCAATCTGTGTGGTTCTTTCCTCAAAAGAATATTTCAGACACCAATCTACATGGTCTTCACAATGGCCAAGATTATGTCTGGACTTCAAAACAGACTGTGACCTCTGAGTTTGTTACAGCCTTTCTTCTCGAGGGTAGTCGTATAAGAAATGCCAACCTCATCCAGTTTTTTAAATATGATTGACCTGTAAAAGTGTTTTTAGAAACCTACTTACAGAAATAAAATCATTTACATTACTAATAACATTACTAACTTGAATAAAATGTTGTCTAATTAATTCCAGATACTTGGTAGGAGTCCCACTAAGCTGTACAGTCCTTTCGGCATAGAGACACCTCACAGCCGGGACTTTAGAATGTCGCCGTACATGCCCGATACACCGGACCATGGGTAAGTTACCAGTATTAGGTATATCATTTGACAGGCCAGATGGCGTGATTGGTTAAGATCTATCATGCCGCAGGTCATGGGTTCGATTCCCATCCAGGACAAACATTTGTGTGCATGACCATGTCTGTTTGTTCTGAGTCTGGGTGTAATTATCTATATAAGTATGTATTTACAAAAAAAAAAGTAGTGTATGTAGTAGGTATATCAGTTATCTGGTTTCCATAGTATAAGCTCTGCTTAGTTTGGGATCAGATGACCAATCAATCTGCCTAGCCTTTTCCCAACTATGTTGGGGTCGGCTTCTAGTCTAACCGGATGCAGCTGAATACCAGTATTTTACATGGAGCGACTGCCTATCTGACCTCCACAACCCAGTTACTGGGTAATACGATAACCCTTGGTAAGACTGGTTGTCAGACTTTCGGGCTTCTGACGACCCGTAACGACTGTCAAAGATCCTCGAATGACGGTCGGGACCAACGGCTTAACGTACTTTCCGAGGCACGGAGGAATCTCGGTATGAAAAGATGGTCACCCATCCACAGACCAACCTCGGCAAGCGTAGCTTAACCTGATGGATCGACCCGTGCGGCTGTTACTACTTAGCCACGCTAGCTTAGCTCATCAGATGACAGTGTGTGAATAATGTCCCAGGATATTATTATTATTACTTGTACTAACTTCCGTTTAAATCAGTGTCTTCATCTTATTGGTCTACTGGCGACTAAAAGATGGTGGGAAGAAGCAGTTTTTGTAGTCAACAGAATCCCGCCCTGCAGTAAATATATTCAGAGAAATAAATAAATGAGTGACACTATAAAAACTTTTTTCCAAAAAAATCAACCGTCTTCCAAAAAAACCCCACAAAGTGTATTAAATTTCGGTAGTCGGTGTCTTTGGATATGTATTTTACTTTTTGCCACCGACCTCCGAAATTAAAGTTATTTTTCACTTTGTGTTTTTGGAAGTTGATTTTTTTGGAAAAAAGTTTTTATTTTCACTTTTGTGGGTCTGTTTGTAATTTATCTATGTTACAATAGCCTAATGTCAACTGCTCATCACCTTTTACAAAATATTTCTTTTTCCGATGCAGGGAAGTTAATTGTTGATAGTATTATGGAAAATCATTAAAGCGCTCTTCCTCTCTTGCTGTTTCTATTTATTTTTACTTATTACCTGTATGTGTACATTATGGATTGCAATAAAGATTGATTGATTGATAAATTTATTAGCACATGCTCTCGTTGCTCACACTCACATTGGTCATCACGAGGCTCGTGATTTGACTGACATTTTTGCTTTCATGTGTACGCTCATGCACGTGCCTGCCTGAATCGAAACGTGAAAGCAAATGCGGTGTTCGGTACTTCGCCATAGATTTTAAACGCTGCCACCCGCACTCGGCTCTTATGCAATGGTTCATACAGAATGTACGAAAGTTACCTAGGAGGATTCCTGCAATGTTGCGGTGCGGCCAACCCTCATCTGCTCTAGCCTTAACAGTCCTTTTTTTCCGTGGAAAAATGCTGATGCATGGGACACCTGCCGCTTGTGGCGGGAACACGGGCACGCGTTAGCACTCACCGCGAACCTACCGCAAAAAGCCTTAACAGTCCTACCACTTTTATTTGTTGATATTGGTCTAGTTGAGAACTTTTCCAATTGCCTATGGCACTCAACGCAAGCTCATGAACATGTGTATTCTTCCCGTCTTAACCTATAGTGCACAGACTTGGTCTTTGAGTAAAATCCAGAAGTCCAAACTTAAGCTCTGCCAACGAGCAATGGAGCGCAGTAAGTAGGTGTTAAATTAACGGATCGTGTTCGCAACACAATACTGCACTCCAAAACAAAGATAGTTGATGTCGCTTAAAAGGCTGCCCAACTTAAATGAGATTGGGCAGGACATGTCTGTCATCAAATGATGACCCAGATAGCACTGAACTGGTGCCCTGAGACAGGGCCACGACAGGCCACGTAGGAGATGGCGGGATGAACTGAACAGATTCCGCCAAAACTGGAAAGAGGAAGTGCGGGCTCGTGAACTGTGGAAGGAGTGAGACAGCGCAGGCAAAAAAATAATAATTAAAAAACCGGCCAAGTGCGTGTCGGACCACGAATTTATCCTAAGAACCAACATTTTAGTTGAAAAACATGTTCGCCCATACGTACATTCAAATGTACGTTTGTATGCACAATATTGAGAGATTTACTATGTTATTTTAAGACCATAGACTTCTTATAGGTGTCCCTGTAATCAATAGGTATAAAACTATTTACTTTATTTATTTTCAAAATTTTAGGCTCTGTAGTTTCGGTGATAAAGCGGGAGAACGGGTGGTGGAATTTTCGTCTATTTTCTTAAATAACTTTAAAATAATATATTTTAAACTTATTTCCCGTATGTTACACGTCCATGTTTGTCACAGAAATTCATATGCATACCAACTTAATCTTAATCGGTCCATTAAATTCGAAGCAAATTGGCTGTGACAGAGGGACAGACAAACAGACACACAAGTGATCCTATAAGGGTTCTGTTTTTTCCTTTTGAGGTACGGAACCCTAAAAATAGTTCTGTTCACGTTCTTATATGGATATGACTATAATTTTAACTTTCCTGTTTCCAGTTTATCACCGAAGCGGCGCAAAGGCGTTATCCACTCATGGCATATCCTCGCCAAGAAGAGACCCCGAGCGCTCTTCCACTGAAGCTTCTATTACTACTCGTAATAACTCAACGCACAAATGTATCCCACCGCTTTATGTAAGACTAGCTTCAAAAGGCTGCAAGAGATTGTTAGACGCGAATGTCAGTCGTCAAGTGATGGTTTCTTTGGAACCAATTAATGATATATAATATGATGGTTTAAAGATAATGTAATTTCTGTACTTGACTACATGATGAAAAGGATTACTGAGTGTTTTTTTCAGATTAGTTTGTATGGATAATTAATCCGAACGATAAGAAATGGCGAAAAATGCTAAAAGGATCTTGAGAACCAAACTTTCATTGTTATAGTTTTTGAAAATCCAATAACTGACTGAGCTTTTATTTATTATAACTAGCTGACCCGTCAGACGTTGTCCTGTCAAAATTTCAATTTCGATTTTTCGGCTGCGCCTTTGGGTTTTTCTTAATTTGTTTTTTCCTAAACACCCCAATAATGAGGCTAACAAAAAATATTCAAATCGGTCGAGCCGTTTCCAAATTTTTGTGCGAGACTAAATTGATTTTTATATGTACGTCACGGGTAATGCTAGATGATTGAGTAAACCTAGGTTTACCCGGGTTTACTTAGTATCACCCAAAGTGTTTGGGTAATGTCCTAATAATAATTTTATTAAAATAAATTTTAATTCGCGATTTATACTCACCTAGGTCAACCCAATGCTTGCTGGGTAATGTTATAATGGTTAAACCTAGGTGAAGGCTCAAAGGTATGTTAGGTTAGAACTGAGACCAGACAACGCACGAGCCGAGCGAACGAAGCGATCGGTGCCGCGGGAGCGGCCGGCGAATGCCAGGGTCTGTTTGGGTACAAGAGAATGTAATTACCCAGCCAGTGTTGGGTAGACCTAGGTGTACGCGTAAATCCCGAATTAAAATGTATTTCAATTATTATTCGGGCTTTACCCAAAAAGCTTGGGTAATAACTAAGTAAACCCGGGCAAACCTAGGTTTACTCAATCTTCTAGCATTTCCCGTAACATATCTAAATAAAATAGATACAAACAAGTGACATGCGTATTGCATAGCATTATTTGCTACTTATATTTCGAGTTTATATAACTTTACAAACCTAGGTATTTGAATAAAATGTTCAGTCGGCTGATCAGTGACCTACTTGCAAATATAGGCACCGGTCTATTCAGCAAAAACCTATGAGCAGTGTCTACTGTGAAGCTTAGATTATTTAATTTTATTAAGCATAAACTGATTTGATAATCATTGACATTAGTGATTAACAATCTTGTCGCCAGTATTATCGATATTTTGTATGCAATTGGTGCTATACTCATAGTATATTCTTATTATTGTAATACATCCGCGATTGGCTTATTCCCGTCGAAAAGTAAATAACTAAAGATAGTGGAAAGTTAAAATTATTAGTACATAAAGTCACATTTATGCTCTGAGGCTGCAGTAATCACTTGCCATTTATAGGTAAACTAAGGTCTAACCTGCGTTATTTTAAAAATAATTCGAAGATCATACTGAAATCTAGAAAAGCATTCGATCTTTTGCGTCTATTATTATTATCTATTATCATTCTATCTTTTCCTAATAATATTTAACTTTCCCATAATGTATGTATTTTTAAGATAACTACAAAATTCCTTTGTATTAAGTTCTTGAATTGTATTAAGATAACATGGTATTATTGCATTCAGTATTATGACGCCAAATTGTATAGCTTTGAGTACAAATTGTATAAGTACAATGTCGGACAAAATGGAGTAGTAAAAATGCAGAAATACTTGAAAATGAATTACAGAAACGGGCGAGGCGTATAATCGTTAGCTCAGACAGACCTATCAGTTATTCTTTACAGTACTAACAAGTTTAGATATTAAAGAAGATATTTGATAGTATGCTGAATTGTTTATATAAATGTGTTACTATTACATAAGAAGGTTTATTGAAGTTCACTGCAGGATATAGGACTCAAAACCTTAGTACGGTTAGGAGCAACATTTTACGACAGGTACTCCATTTTTGTTCGACACGTACCTACCTGTAGATTTTTTTACATTAATACGCTTCGCTGTGACAATATTGTAGTCGCATTAATATTTATACTTACGTAGGTTAAGACCGTGTGATTTTTTTTTTCAGGAATCTCCGAAGTTTTTATTTTATTGTCGAATACAGTCCGCGTCATGAGAAAGTATAATAATTTTGGAAAATTATATGAAGATTTTTGTGGTTGGTAACTTTTTGAATAAGTGTAAAATGGCGTTGACTGTACTTTTAAGACTGATTGTCTTGTATTTGTATTTTTTTTTTTTTTACTTTTAATTTCTAAGTCGAGGAGGCTCAAATTAATAATGTACTTTTTACCCACCTATTTTTATTACGACGGTATGTCCTACCTATTATTATTTTAAATGTATTCTCATCGGTTGTATGTAATGCATTAGCTATGTGACACTGCGGTGTCATTTAATTATATTGGTTTTTTTACAAGCTGTTGTTTTATTGACTTAGCAACCATTTCAATATTGCTTGTGTACGTTTAGCACTATGGTATATCATGGCATCAGATGCCATTTGAATACACAACATTTTAAAATAAAGCTTCCTTTCATAAGTCTGAAATCGCCAATCTGTCTTGAGCAAACGTGGTGATCAATGCTCGTGCCTTCTCTGTATGAGAAGAGGCTTTTGCCCTGCGGTACGACAATAATAGGTAAGTATCCTTTTCCTACAGCGAAAAATTAAATAATTTTGCTAAACTCCGCAGACGTGATAAAAATAAAAAACGTCGACGTGGTGAAAATAAAATAAAAACCGGCCAAATGCGTGTCGGGCCCACGCACAATGAAGGGCTCCGTAGTTGGGATGAATTTATCCCAAGAAAAAACAACATTGTAAATGATAAATGATTTTTATTTCTGTAAGTAGGTTTGTACAAACACTTTTACAAGTCAATATTTTTTTTTTAAACTAGATGAGGTCGGCGTTTCCTATCTGACTACTCTGAGAAGAAAGGCCGAAACAAACTCAGAGGTCACAGTCTCTTATAAAGTCCAGACATAATCTTGGTCACTTCATGTGAAGACCATGTAGATTGGTGTCTGAAATGGTCTTTTGAGGAAAGAACCACACAGATTGAGGACCTGTCCAGTCAGTGCACGCATTTGTCAGTAATCGCGCAGCTCAACTCAGAACTTAAGGAGCTCAACGATTCGACGAACAATACCGAAGAAAGGACATTGGGGTAGGCCGCATAGATTACTCAAACTGCCAGACCATGATTAAAAATAACTGAGAGAAAAAATAAAACAAACAAAAAAAAAGCAATGACCTACATAGTCTTCACATTCACAATAAAGTAAAATAATATAATACTTACAAAGTAAATATTCATGTCAGTATGCAAAAATAAAAATAATATAAAATAAAATTGGAGCAGTTCAATCCCAAGCCTTTTTGTCCTCAATATAATCTTTAACGGTATAAAAAGCTTTCTGACACAACTTGCGTTTAATGAATAATTTGAATTTGTTAAGGCTCAGATCTTGAACGTGGCTTGGAAGTTTATTATAAAAGCGTATACATTGACACCTGAATGACCCACCTATTTTCTTGAGCCTTGTTGGAGGTACAACAAATTTGTTTTTGTTCCTAGTATTTATATTGTGGATATCACTGTATTTTTTAAACAATTTAATGTTTTTATGGGCATATAAAAGATTTTCAAAAATGTACTGAGAAGGCAAAGTCATTATATTAATCTCCTTAAATTTCTCTCTGAGAGATTGTCTCGGACTTAATTTATAAATGCATCGAACAGCTCTTTTCTGCAAAACAAAGATAGTCTGAATGTCGGCTGCATTTCCCCACAACAGAATACCGTACGACATTATACTATGAAAATAGCTAAAGTACACTAAACGGGCTGTCTCTATGTTGGTTAAATTACGAATTTTCCTAACAGCGTATGCTGCGGAGCTTAGCTTTTTTGACAATTTATCTATATGTGGGCCCCACTGAAGCTTAGCATCCAAAGTTAAGCCCAAGAATACCTACTGTGCTATCTTCAGGATTCAACTCTTCGCCCTTTATCAACACGTTAGTTTTCACCTGCCTAACGTGAGGTAGTGTAAACTTAATGCATTTGGTTTTTTTTTTTTTCATTAAGGAGTAAATTATTAACACTGAACCAGTGAACTACTTTTGAGATCGCTCTGTTTACATCGCCAGTAACCAGCTGCTGACGTTTAAGTTTAAACAAAAGTGAAGTATCATCCGCAAACAAAACTATTTGACTTCACATACTAATTACTCAATCTACTCAAATATTTGACTTCACACACAAACTCAATCTACTCAAATAGCTGACTTCACATACAAATTACTCATTCTACTCAAATAGCTGACTTCATATACAAATTACTCAATCTACTCAAAAAGCTGACTTCATATACAAATTACTCTATCTACTCAAATATCTGACTTCACATACAAATTACTCAATCTACACAAATAGCTGACTTCATATACAAATTACTCAATCTACTCAAATAGCTGACTTCATATACCTACAAATTACTCAATCTACTCAAATAGCTGACTTCACATACAAATTACTCCATCTACTCAAATAGCTGACTTCATATACAAATTACTCTATCTACTCAAATATCTGACTTCACATACAAATTACTCAATCTACACAAATAGCTGACTTCATATACAAATTACTCAATCTACTCAAATAGCTGACTTCACATACAAATTACTCCATCTACTCAAATAGCTGACTTCATATGCAAATTACTCGATCTATTCAAATAGCTGACTTCACATACAAATTACTCAATCTACTCAAATAGGTGACTTCACATACAAATTACCCTAACCCAACATTGATAAGTTTGTCGACTATTACTCCTAAACTTGTAAAGCCTACTTAACTGTGATAGTTTTACTTTTAATTTCGTTATATTGTACATTTATGTACTACTGCCATGAATTTTTTCACGTATCCAAAAACATTTAGCTGGCAAGGGGGGGGGGACGGAGACACTTGACTCAACAAAAAATAGCAATTTAAAGCTTAATTTTACGCAAACGGATCCCTGAATCCAAAAATGGTTTACACAGACCTCTAAATATTTTTGAATGGCCTATCCAACGGTACCCCACACCATGGGATAGACGAGATAAAAAAAACATTCCCACTTTACGTGTAGGTAGATACAGGAGGTACCTACCTACCCTAAAATGTTTGTTCATGTTTTTATTTTACCACTTTGTCGGCGTGATTAATATGCATATCTATGCCAAATTATAGTTTTCTAGTAAGTAATATGTCTCTGAGCTAAGCTGCGGATGCACGGACAGACGGACATAGTCAAACTATACTGCCGCCGCCGCCGTAAGGAAAAAGGACGTCGATACTTATCTACAGAAATGTTGAAATAAATTATTCTGTACAGGATATAAAGGCAGATGCGTCTTTTAATAGTAAGAATGATTAGGTTTTCGTTAAGTTTACGCCAATATAAAAATACTGTTCGATTCAAACTTAATGGCGGCTCGGAAGTTAGCAGGTGCGCGCAGGTACACTCCATTTAATTATTTTTATAACTCAAGTTGTGTGAATGTTTTAAGTGTTGTATAGTACCTACTTATTTGTCAGTTTGTCAAGTACCTACGGAGAGGGTTCAAGAAAAAATAAAATAGGTTTTTATGTATTTTTTTAAATTTTATATTAATGATACATGTTGAAAAATGTACGTAACTCTTTATTTCTTACCAAAAGCTTAAATTTGAATTTCCATATCCCTAACTTCAGAAATCATGGGTTTCCCATACAATCTTTCATAGCCTATAATGTCCGTTCAGCGATTTATGCGTGAAAAGGTAAAATACAGACAAACAGTTATTTTCGAATTTATAATATTAGTACAGATGTGCCCAAATTAAAGATTAATAAAATACATAAAATGAGCGGGGTAGAATAAAAATAAAGTTTTTATAGGATCATATTTTTATTATAAAGTTATCTTCACAGCTGAAACTTATCAAACAAACAGATTTAGAACCAGATAGGTACCCTACTCTACATAAAGTAAGTACTTAAAATATCTTTACAAGGATAGTAAAGTCCGCGTCATGTAAGTTTGCCGCTCTGAAGTAAGCTACCACCGACTGGCAGTAGTCAATGGTGCCGATTCCCTTGTTCACAAACTAATCAAAATTGTAAGTTCACTGCATCTTTTTCTTTCTATTTCATTAAGAAAAGCACAGACGATAAATATTAGTTTAGTCCTTTCAAATTAAGATATAGGCAAGTTTAGACTTGATTTAAAAAAAAATGGCTACTAAAAATACGTCAATTTACGTCAGGTGCTAATTTGATAGGACTAAACTAATATTTAACTTCTGTCCTTTTCATAGTGAGATAGAAAGAAAAAGATGCACTGAACTTTAATTTAGTTTGTGAACAAGGGAATTAGTGCCAATGTTTTAGTATAGACATACAGCAGCGCGCTATGCCAAGCGCATCGGAAAGCCTATGGTTTCAGAGCGGCAAACTTACGTGACGCGACTATACAGGGTGAATTTTTCAAGTGGTCGTGGATGGCCAAATCCGAAACTATGAGGAATAGCGAAAATTACTCAAAGTAGTCTCGGGCTCGATTTTGATGAAAACTAAAACGGCATCACTGTATTTTTGAAAAATCAATATCAAGGTTTAATATGTACCTAGGCAACATAAGAAAAATAAAAAAAAGTATTTTGTTAAAAATGAGCTCTTTCCTTTAGTTTGCAGTATGTCATTACTTCCCAGGATTCGATCCTTATTAGCGACACGATCGAATGGTGTAATAATACAGTGTGCGTTTTTTTTCCTTCAAAATCAACGGGATCTCGTCCTGGCTAGAAATATTAATTTATCATAAATCCAATGATGCTGTTTTAGTTTTCATCAAAATCATGCCCGAGACTCCTTCGAATACTTTTCGCTATTCCTAATAGTTTCGAATTTGGCCATGCACGCCCACTTGAAAAATTCACCTGTACCTATACTTCGATAAAAACATCGCTCAACATGTCAATCTAAAATAACAGAAGATATTTTTGTGACAAACTTTGAAAATCTTTGCTTTGTTTTTGGTAAATTACACAAAAAAAAGAAACAGTACTTTTCAACATTTTGGAAATAACAACTTATTACACTTACACTCGAAATCGTAAAATAGGTATCATAACAGCAGTAGGTACAGTGTAGACTTCTGTCTGGCTAGCTAGTGCGAATGAGAGGCAAACAGGTACTGGATGACTATTTTTACCGTCTTGAAAAAAAAAAATAGATTATAATAGGTAAACGGAGTAGAAGCCTACCTAGTTAGTAGTCGATGGCAATCCTAGTTTTTTAATTTTTTTTCTTGAAAAAGAAAAATAATATCTAAATTCAAACCATACGCACTACGCACCCTGAGTAGTTAGTGTACTCACTAACTACGCACGTACGTACTAATCATACGTGATTTGAATTTCGATATTTTTAACGATCTATAAAGTTTTTTTCAAAATTTTCTGTTTTTATTTTCTATTTGACTACAAATGTCTAGTGTTTATTGATAGAGCAATTTCTGTATAAGCTATTGAAAACACAAAAAAAAAAAAATAGGTATGCATAGGCTACTATTTTGTTCAAGACGGTAAAATAATCATCCAGTATGTATGTCATAGTGATGAGGGTCACTTACAAAAACTCAATAAACTTAAAATTAACGCGCGTTGTCACATAATTGCAAACCTGCTAGTCTTTAAAAAATAAAACGTGCTATCGACGTATATCTAAGTATTTACAGATCGAGAATATAAAACTAAGTGCCTATATTTATGTTTAGGTGGTTTGGACATAGCAGAAATGATCAACAACTTGAATGATTTATGTCAAGTAACATTTTGGGATCTTAAAACTTTATACAGTTAAAGTATGTCTTATCTAGGATCTATTTATAAGACTTCATCATCAACATGGACTTTTTGATAATTAGAGTAGGTACAAGTCTGCCTTCTCTTTTTAGGGTCAATAGAGGCCCCTTGGTGCAAGCAATAGTTGCGGCTCTTACACGTCAGCCCAACGCTGCTGGTGTCGGTTGGTCCAATGTGGAGATGATCATTATTTGAAGTTTGTTGGTCCACCTAAATCTTTAGGGATCCCTGCATAGGCGATTTCCCGCTGTAAGGCGTGCAATCATAAACTGCAGAATAAATATAAATGTTTTTAAAGTCCTATTATTCAAACAATGTCTTCGTTACTTAAAGCAGTTATGGATTTAAATTGTTTTACTAAATTAAATGGGATTACATTATATTATAATATTACGGTCAATTTCCTTACAATAAACTAGATATTTATTGTTAGCAAGAATTGTGTCTCATTTCCGCAAACATGTCAATATTTCTTATGAATAACGAGGTAATCGTAAATATTTACATTTTTACCTAAACTAAGAAAGAAATAACCAAAAAAAAAAACGAAACCTAAAAATTACTGGCACTTTTGAAGAGTCCGTCAACGAATTTTAAGACACAAACAGACATTTTGTATAAATTATATACATCAAAATCCGCCTAGCCCAACTCTGTTGGGGTCGGCTTCCAGACACTTCCAGTCTAACCAGATGCAGCTGAATACCAGTATTTTACATGGAGCAACTGCCTAACTGACCTCCACAACCCAGTTACTGGTAACACGACTTATAGACATACAAAATATAAATGTTTCTTTTCTTTTCCCTGAAAATATGCTGGCATATTACGACAATAATTTCGACCTCCTATTTTTTTTTTTTTTACCAAAAGAATTTTTTATCGCAAGTCGACGACAATAAACAGACCATCAGTTTGAAATTTTACGAGATTTTTATAGAAAATCTATCGAGACATCAAAATTAATCTTACTAATAGCTTGACGAAAAACCAAACAGCCCATTCGAATAGGATATGTAGAACACAGAAGGAAGACAATCGTTGAGACGCCTACACACCTAGTAAATATAGACTACTGGTAAGCTCATTTGCAAAGAAACTACAATTTCCTTAGACAAAAACCCATTGCAAAACAAAACTTATACTTTGTGCAATATATCGTCTTATCTCGAACTAGATCGATGTCCATCGGTATAAGGCACGGTGTTTCGAAACTAAAAATAGGTGTAGGTATTTAGTTTCTTTTTTTTTCCAATCCCGGAAGCAATCTGCATATATTTATTTATTAAAGAACACCAACAGAATATTACATACATTCAATATTGATTTAGGAAAGGTATTACTGTAATATTCATTATACAATGTATTACCTAGTACAACTATTGAACATTATATTCGTAAACTAGCCCTTATCGTTAAATATACTCTCTAACGAACAAAACCTAAAAAATGTTAAAACTTTTACGCAAAACGCAACGTTAGGAATTTGTTAAGAACGAGTAAATTCTCAAGATGCCATAAATCGACTAGATTTTTTTCAGTTTCAGCTTATAACGAACTGCATTTCGACTAAAAACCAATTACATAACATTTTATGTTGCCACGCCAGTATTCCTTGATGGGTTAGGAAGAGGCGTACCTATAATACAGTACATCCACATTTCGCCAATTACGTTTAACACCGAGCAAAAATCCAGACTCCGGGCTGGTATTGAGAAGTTCCAAATGGAAAAATCATGCTCAGCAGTAACGCTAGCAACCACTACACCAACGAGGCAGACACTGCAGTAAGTAGGCAGTTCCATTTTTTTTTTACAGAATTTGTGTTCAATAAGTATTCAATTAATAAAAAAGTGTATTATTAAACCTTTTTATTTTAAACAAGCTTTTATTAATCTGGATATCATCTAGGACAGAGTCCTTGTCAAGACAAATCAAACGAGCCCAAACTCGATAGGGTTGCGTCGTTTTATTACTGAGTTCCTATGGCCGCCTCCCGGCTCCATCATCAGATCAGCTCCATGTCATAATAATATTGCATTGTCATCCTATTTACATATGCATGTAAAATTTCAGCTCAATCGGAAACCGGGAAGTGTGTCAAATTTAACTTGCAAGATTCGATTACAGACAGACACACACCAGGGCAGGTGAAACTAAATAAAAGCTTGTAAAAGAAGGTAAAGTATTCGTTTTGTTAGTACGGAAGCGGAACCCTTATTTTATATTGCTTGCAACTAAAACTTGTAATCACAGGTGGCTGAATATAGCCTTTAACGTTCCAATGTTTAAGTGGCTATTCAAGCAACACAAACACAGTTGACAACCAGTTGTTTTTTTTTTTAATCCCAGTTTTATTATCAAGAACATTGGCACTATACTGTAAAGACAGTAGCTTCTGGAACTAGTCTCACAGTAACCTGTGTTCTCTTTTTACCCGACTGCGGAACAGCAAAGACAAGTTTATGTTTTTCATGCGTATCTACGAGTAAATACTTTGTATGTGAAATTCTATATACCCTCGAAGCATCGTAATGGCTGGACGGATTTTATAATTCATGAGGATTGAGGTGTCTATGGACATGTCTGGGTCTCACGATGGTTAAAGGATAGGTTTTGTTTTTATTATAAAATCAAAATGGCGGATTTTAGACGTCAATAAGTCAACAAAAATAAAATTAGTACCATGACCATGTGGGTATCAAAATCCAGGGTTTGAGGAGACGATTCCAATAACATAACAAACTAAAAGGTTTAATAATAATAAAAAAGAATCAATTCTGAGAATTGAACTATAATAACTGCCACCAACAGCGTCATACTGCTTGAAAAGTGAGCTTGTTTTTAACTTTTTTGTGGCAGTCGATTTTTTTTTTCAATTACTTTTTTTTAAATGCCATGTCCTTACATAATAATATGGTCAACCAAACTGGACATTTTGAAATTGAGCAGTGCAATGCATATGTCAACCAAAGAGTCCACTATTGATACAATAGTTTACAATCGTTTACATGTTCTGTTTCAGACCCGCTCAAGTTCAAAATGGCCTTACATTTTATTCACGGTAGTTTAATATAATTTATGTGTAACATTTATACAACTAGTCAACTATAAGTTTAGAATACCGTTAGGTAAAGCTAAAATACCGACAATTACAACATTGCAGGTTGTGAAAAATTAATTGTTAAGGCGAAAGCGCCAGGGTAGCCCGCGAATTCCAATTTTCTTACTTTTTTGCAATTTGTAAGTCAGTATTAGGTTGTATGTTGATCAAACTATGATTCGCGACCGTAACAGGTATGGATTTACAGAATTATAATCATTAAAGTCATCAATCTCTTTAAGACCAAGTAGTCCTATTGAATGACTATTTCATGAAATCTTGATATTTGAGGAAAATACTAACTTAAGGAGTTGTATTACTGATTCTAATGATTACAATTCTGTAAATACATATAGGTTACAGCCGCGAATCATACTTTAATCAACATACATGACTTGCATATTTAAAAATTTGAATTTCGCGGGCTACCCTGGCGCTAACCCCTTAAGGGGGAAGCGCTAAGGTTTGATTTCGGAAATCAGACCAATCCGGGGCAAATCTAAACTTAGAGATGTATTGTTGATTCTTATGGTTATAATAATTGTAATTGTCCGGAATCATATCGACGCTCCCAAGGAATAAACCTGTATTATACTATTACTGACTTTTTACTGTTATACCATTTACGGTATCTATGGGTCGGGATACACTTTTAACAAATTTTTTTTCAATTTTTTTCTGCGCTCATTTCAATTTCCTTATAACATTTTTGTTCTTTGGAAATTTTCCATTTTTTTATTTACTAGAAAAATAACGAAATTATTTTCTCCTGTAAAATTTTATTTTTGCGATTACCGGTTTATTCCCGGAGACGTCGATATTTTGATCCAAGATACAACCTGACACTGATTTGCAAATTGCGAGAAACAAAAGAAAATTTGAATTTCGCGGGCTACCTTAGCGCAGTCACCATAAGCAAATTAACTACCCACTAAAATTGTCAGTATATTTAAATCACATGGATGAAATGGCAATAACACGGCAAATTGACGTAGGGAACACCCTACGTCAAATTGCCATGTATACTGTCTACAGAATACAGTCTGGGGAACTGTTGTAATAGTAATTTGCTAGACTGTATTTGCAATGCTAACTTAGCAGTAACTTACTTAACGAAGTGAAGAGCTTCAGTACTTCGGACCAGGTTGTCTTTTTACGTAGTTCTGAAAGGAATGTTGAAAAGTATTAGTAATATAATAAAATATGTTAACTTCGAAGTGCCAGTCAATTTACAAGGAGCAATTTAGTTCTTATTGTTCGTCGTTACGATAGCACGACAGTCAATTAAATTTAGTTGGCCCAAAACTTCGCCACTTCCACGTTTCACGCCAATTTAGTTGTCAGTAATAATTGGAAACAATATTTTATGGATGGTACGTTTTATTACGTCTTCAAGTTACTGAATTCAAAGGGCAATCGCATTGCTCCTTGTAAATGAAGCTTAATATTAGGTACTTGTTAGAATATAGCGGGAAGACGAGAATATCACGGTTCAGTTCAGTAAAGTCAGCCTATCCCAGAACTCCCAGGGATGCACAGATTAAAATTAAGTTATTGTCGAAATTTTACAGACGTGAAGTTGCGCCAATGGGGAAGAAACTGTCAATTTAGTTTCGCGCAGATGGCACTCTGTGTTTATTACTTTCATTCTGCTGCCAATAGTTGCGTGCTGAATACTTTGCCGCGAGATAGTGCTAATTGTTTTTTTTTTTGTCGCGCCGATCGGTCGCTTTGTCTTCAAGATGACTTTGACAAGTGACAAACACACAGCGCTCTCTTGCGGCCATGCATCCGGGAAACAACCCCATTCATTTATGACCTTTTATAATTGATTGCGGTCATGTCTTTTAGGTAAAGTCCTAAATTATTTATGGTTTTTAAGACCAAAGATAAACGCAAACACACACAACCACTCGCTCATAATCTGTCAAGTTTATAAGCGAATAGATTCATTTTGAAAGTCTTCGATCGTCGATGTTGGGTTATCTAAAGAACACACAAAGAAAATTCACAATCTATCCTGCAGGAGTTATAAAATTAGGTATACATACAGAGGGGCTCTTGAACGTCACCTGCCGTTGATTATAGGGCGATCTTTGAGGCGGTCTCATTTGAGGCCGCATTGGAGGCCTCATGCTGACACGTGTATGTGAGCCGCGTGTTTGTGAGCCACGTGTAGGAGTACCGCGCTTGGGGGCTAGGTTGGCCATCGGAGGAGGGAATATATGGGGGAATATCGATCGATTCCGCCATTTCCTGATGTTTGAGTCATCGCTGGTATCCGATTCTCTGTTGTTGACGTGTGATCTCGAAGGGCCGGGGTTGACGTAAGATGTCGAGGGTCCAGGGTTGGCAAAAGATTTCGAGAGGCCAGGGCTCACGCGGGTTCGCGAGTCACCGGAACTCAACGCCGCTCGGTTGAAGATGATTGCCGGATTCATGCCTATAGTCCTAGTTATTACTGGCTTCGACGGCTCTTCTACCGCTTTGTTCTGTTGAAATCACATCATTATATCATTATAATTCAATTTCCAGATGCTTTTAAAAATAAACTGATGAATGCTGATGTTCGATAATGAAATTAATATTGTAGGTAGGTGGTACTAATTTCGTAAATGTGTGTTCAGTGTGCAGATGTAAGGTAGGAATAATGTGATAAGGCAAAAGCAGAAGAAACATGAAAGTAGAATAAATGCGTTATGCGTATGTATAAGCGTTCCTTGCGAAACATGAGTGGTGTGACTATGAATGATAGGCTGAGGAATAATGTGATAAGGCAACGGTACGGTAAAAGAAGATGGTAGTGACAAAAATTTAAAAGAATATGCTTCGGTGGTTTGATCACGTTGAGAGGATGAATGAATGGCGACTAACAAAAAGTATGCAGATGTGAGTGGAAATGCGGCAGGGGACGCCCTTGAAGAACATATATAGTGAGCTTATTGGTGAAGTTCTTCAGAAAGGTTAGGTGCTTAGTATTCATAATCAGCGTGTGTGTATGATCAGATGTGTGAATGTAAGCGAAGCAAAGTACGTTAGGATCGTAGCAGGTGGCGTTCTGTGGTTTCCCCTTCCCCCATGGGAAGAAGGCGTGCACTACTGTCCAAAAGTTTGGAAGCACATCTGTATTTAAACAAAATAAAAGATTTCAGATAATATGCGGTTAAAATTAGCAATAAAATCACGTTTTACGATAGCTTACACAAAAACAAAAGGATTATCATCCCACATTCAGTTTTAACAAATTTCTTGAATTTGACAAAACACGTGTTTTAGTTCAACCTTCGGGTACTTTATTTTATGCAATGGTGCGGTTTTTTTGAAAATATTTAGTGGTTTTAACTCGTTTAGTCCCTATTTAGTCGCATTTGAGCATTGGCATTCGAGTTGTGAAATTAACATAGTCGTATTCGAAAGATTTCGTATACTGCTTTGACCGTATTTTTCTTCTGAAAATGCCAAAACACAAGCAAATCACGCTTGAACAGCGAACGCTATTTGTAGTCTACGTGAGAAAGGATACAGTGAACGTCAAATAGCAGAAAGGCTCGGAATTTCATGTTAAGGTGTCCACTACACCCTTGCTAGAAAACAAGAAACTGGGAAAAATGAAGACAGAAAAGATCGGGTAGGTTCAAATCTACAAAAAATCAAGAGGATAGCTTCATCAGAGTTCTCCCAAACGGACTCGACGCTTAACTGCGCCACAAATTACCGCAGCTCTGAATGATACGCGAGTAACACCCATTTCAATAACAACTGTTAAAAGACGTCTGCGGGATTAAGAGGATGTGTTGCTGCTAAAAAACCAAAACTAACAATTCGACATAAGAAAAATAGACTAGAATGGGCAAATGCGCATAAAAACTGGACAATAGATCAATGGGAAAATGTCCTATGGAGTGATGAATCTAAGTTTCAGATTTTCGGACCCAATTGACGTGTATTCGTACGCCGATCAAAAGAAGAGAGGGCTTCAAAAGCATGCACAGTGCCTACTATCAAACATGGAGGTGGTAATATCATGGTTTGGGCGTGATTTGGCAACAGTAAACCCGGAAATCTGGTGAAGATAACAGGAAAACTAAACAAAGAAGTCTATTTGAAAATTCTTCAGGATTCCGCTATACCCAGTAGACTGAATCTCATTGGTCCTGGATTCATTTTTCAACAGGATAACGATAAGGACCCTAAGTATTCGTCTAGACTGTGCCAGAACTTTTTGAATAAGAAAAAGATGAAAATATTTAAAAAAAACATGCAATGGCCATCTCAATCACCAGATCTTTCTCTCATTGAACTTGTTTGGGATGAAATCGATAGAAGGGTGAAAAATCGATCTCGTACGAGCTTGGAACATTTGTGGCAACTATTAGAGAGTGAATGGAAAAAGTTAGATATAGAGAGTTAGTTTTTTAAGAAACTAACTAATAGAATGCCTAGAACATACGAGCAGATAATAATAGAAAAAGGTAGACACTTTGATAAAGCTAAAATTTAACTTTCTTCTCATATTGTATGTATTTTTTTTAAATTCTTGTTTAATTTTTAATTTTATATCAATAAAAAGTAATTTAGATAGCATTGTTTTGATTTATTTGATTTTACCTTGCTGCTTCCAAACTTTTGGATGGTAGTGTATATCGCTGCTTTGCATGAATTCCCGCACAAACCAAAATTTTGAAATGACTGGTTTATAACACAGTCCAATGCAAAATAGTCCTTATTTCATGGTCAGTAAGACTCACATTCATAACGGCATAATCGGCGGTTTTGCCGTTATGAATGTGAGTCTTACTTCCAAGAAATAAGGACTATTTTGCATATAGCTGTGTTATAAACTAGTAATTACAAAATTTTGGTTTGTGCAGCAAAAGCAAAGCAGCGATATGTGTGAATCCTAACTAATATTATAAATGCAAAAGTGAGTTTGTTTGTTCGTTTATTACGTTTTCAGGCTAAAACAACTGAACGGCTTTTGGATGAAATTTAGCACATGGGTAGACCACAACCACCATGTCCATGATGATGGGTAGCCATAACCATGTGATGATTAGGACATAGGATACTTTTTATCCCGGTTATACGTTCCCGTGGAATAATTTCCGAAAGCTAATTCTCTATAACATTTTGTTTTATACCTTGACCTGAATGGTCATATTCTTAGATGCAATGACTTGTTCCATTTTTAAATCCTCAATAATAGGGTGATAAAATAGTGATATTCATGATGATAAATCAGAATGACCAAACTACTACTTGTAAAAATATAATAGCCCAACCTATGTCAAAAAGTTGACATTATAAAAATGTAAGCACATAATTTTATGGTTGTACAAAATTAGACTCTATTACAAAGTACTTATCTATTACTTTTTTCTAAAATGTAAAATACTGATTCAATAAATTACTAAACGGTACAACTTCCAACTTTTCTTTACAACTTTATTTTCCTACCTCTTCCCGTAGTAGCTTTTACAAAGTACTAAAAACGACTTACCAAATTATCCAGGTTGGTGGTATCGGGCGAGGCGGCTGGGGCCTGCGGTTCGGGCGGGTCGCGTCCGCCGGGCTGCGCCGCCGGGGCCTGCGGGTAGGGCAGGTCGCGCCCGCCGGGTCGTACCGCCAGGACATGCGGGTCAGACGGGTCGCGACCGCCGGGCCGCGCTGCCAGGGCTTGCGGGTCAGGCGGATCACGCCGGCCCGGCCGCGCCGCCTGCGCCTGCAGCGGCGGACTGGCCGATACCACCGACGACGCCAACATCGACGAGAACGCCCACTGGTTCTTCAGCAACGTATACTCCTCAAACACATCTTTATTCACAGATATCTGTTTCTCAAAGTGCCCAATCATCTTATTATTGAATATATCCGAATTCGTCAGCCGCATCATCTGTATCAAAGCCCGAGCTATCGGCTCCTCGAAAGGCAATATACACACGCGCTCCAATATATGCTCGACCACGTCTTTGTTAAACGTCCTGTCGTTGTCCACCATGAAATACGTGAGATTTAAAAACACTATTTTGAACCTCGAAAAGTTCTGCGTGATTGACATCGTCGCCATGAGCACGTCACAGAGTAGCGTTCTGTTCACCTGGTCTGAGTGAATAGTCAGCTTCAACAAATCTTCACAAATACTAAAGTCAACGGTGTTCAAATGTAACAAAGTCATTTCTATAGTGTCTACTCTAAGCCGCGTGTCTTCCTCGCACTCATTTCTAGCCTTCACAATGAAATCGTAAGCCATTTCTATGAGTACTCTTGTGAGCCCCCGCTTCGCACTCTCCTCCACGAAACACATCCCATACCTTCTTCTTAGATCCGGCCAGTTCCTCAACAAACAATACTCTTGTATTAACATCCCCTCGTTCAAATGGTAAAGCTTCTCTTTAATTTGTGCACTGGTCGGTATCAGGTGCCGAAACCGACACTGTCCATAAAAAACTTTCCGGCAACTGTTCATTAGGTTGTAAAAACATAAGTTGCCAAACACGACGCTTCTGGATTTAGGTAACCCTTCAAAGTACGAGTCCATTAGACGGGGTTGTTTAATCATATCCGGGGGACCTAACCTTGTATCTAAGTCTATGTTTTCAGTAAAGTCTTGGTAACTTTCAGCGTCGTCTGTACTGTTGCTATGCTTATAAATTGAAGTTGAATCAGCATTTTGCTTCTCGCAAACGTTTATTATTTTTGATGCTATCGTTTCAGGTTCTTCTCTGATTTTCGTTGGACAGTACGTTTGCTTTTCTGAGTTTGGCACATAGTCTTCCTGGATTGGTTTAGGAATATATTCCTCGACTTGGTGCGGTTTGGTAACAACGACTGTAGGAATCGTTGGATTGATTTTAGAAGCGATGGGATTTATTCTAGAAGATTCGAAACAGCTTATGCTTTCAGCGAACAGCGAAAGTGTATCGTCATCATCATGTTGGTCATAGTACGGGTAGGAGGTGCCTGCCGCCTGCTCGTCGTCTGAGGTCACGTCTTTTCTAGCTTTAATGCTCGCGTTTGAAATATTGCCCTCAGAAGTATTTGATAGATGTCTACTAAGTCTTCTTCTAGGTTCTACAAAATCGTTTACAAGTTCTCTAGTATGGTTTTCGACTGGGGTATTTTCTGCAACAGGGGACTTTTCTACATCTGGGGCTTTGTCTACATCTGGGGCTTTGTCTACAACTGAGGCCTCTTCTACAACAGGGGCCTCTTCTACAACAGGGACATTTTCTTCAACTAGAACATTTTCTTCGTCGTTATTGGCATCACAATCTTGAACTTGCTTAGAAATACAAGTCTCAACAATACTACCTCCTCTTTTTGCAGGGTTTAACATTTCTTTTAGATAACGACAGTGGGTTATGACTCCAAATTCTTTATCCAAGATATCGAACATTTTATCTCTAAACTTCACGAGATTCGCATTGACGTTTTCATTGTCCGAGTTCATCCATTTTATTATTTCCAGGTCCAACTTTTCCATTGTCACGCTTAGTTTGTTAGCTGCTTTTCTGTAATCTGAACTACTTCCTTTTGGGTCATCCGAACTACTTTCTTTTCTACGAGATTGTGTAAACTCACTACTAGACGACGCGCTCAAATGTAGCGAGTTGGCATCTATTGAATCATTTAACTGCTCCGAAAACTTTGATTCGCTGTCCGAGCTATCAGAGTCATACGAGTCTGATAGATCTTCATCCGTCTCATCCGCAGCAGCAATCTCTTGCACCCCATTCTGTCTGTTCTTCACTTCGCTGTCTAAGTTAGTAAGTTTAAGTACCGGCAACTTCTTATCAATACGGACGAAGTCATTGGAACAGACTGAACCGATGCAAGTGTTATTGCTAGAACTGGATATGTCTCTAGTCCATGACTTGTTCGAGGAACTACCAACAGAATTCTTACGTAATTCTACTAATTCTGGTGTTTTTCGTTGGTATTGCTTGGTTTTTACTTCAGACTCTGTTACTCTGTTCCTCATCCTCAATAAGATCGGGCTGCTACCAACAGAACTGTTACGAGATTCTACTAAATCTGATGCATTTTGTTGGTTTTGTTTGGTTTTTACTTCAGACTCTGTTACTTTGTTTCTCAATAAGCTCGGGCTACTACCAACAGAACTCTTACGCGATTCTACTAATTCTGGTACATTTTGTTGGTTTTGCTTGATTTTTACTTCAGCCTCTGTTACTCTTTTCCTCATCCTCAATAAGTTAGATCTGCTACGAACAGAACTCTTACAAGATTCTACTAACTCTGGTGAATTTTGTTGGTTTGGCTTGTTTTTTACTTCAGACTCTGTTACTTTGTTCCTCAGTAAGCTTGGGCTGCTACCAACAGAACTCTTACGAGATTCAACTAATTCTGGTGCATTTTGTTTTACTTCAGACTGTGTTACTTTGTTATTCAATAAGTCAACTATTGACGGTGTTTCAATACTAGCCTGTACATTTTGTTGCTTACCTTTGGATCCTCTCTTCCTTCCAGGTGCAGGTTCTCTCATTGGCGATGATTTCTTAGCTGTATGTTGCAGCCGTTTGACTGAAGATTTAGGTTTTTTAGGTTGAGGTTGTACCCCTGCAGATATGGGTTGTACAACCGTAGGTAGTGGTTCCACGAAAGGGTAACATTCGGATTCAAATGGCACATCGGTAGCGTTAGCATTGTCTTCTAATTTTATGTTAGCGTCACTGGCTTCGGTGTCAATTTTTGCTTCGACTTTTGGACGCTTCGCATCTTCCTGTGCTTTTGAATCTGCTAGTCTTTTTCTAGTAACTGTAAACAAGAATATTACATCAGGTCCTATCTGTACTTCTAACAAAATGAGAGGATCTCGCTGCAACCTTGCTGAGTGACTAATGTGCCATACAAAAAAAAAAAAAAAAACACTTGTAAACCACAAGTGTTTTTTTTTTTTTTTTTGTATGGCATCTCACAGGTCAACCTAGGAGGTTGTCTGGACTGCTTAACTGGACTTTCCCGCGGGTGCGTCAATAAATTAAGGCCTCAACGTCGCCCAAGCGGCAGCGCAACCTACTTGTTACTACGTCGTCGGCTTACCGGCAAAAGCCCTGACGAGCAGCCCCTCCTCGGGTTCATCTTTGCGTCACCGTGGGTGACCAAGCCACGGCTACTGAGCCCCCCCGACTCGACAATGCGGGAGCCCATCGGGGGGAAGGGCACCCTCTGAGGTGTACGGGCCTCGAATTAGAACGTCGCTGGGGGGAGGACAGCAGGGGCCAGGCTGGATCGGATTCTTATTATTAAGTAAATTTAAAGCAACAGGCTCAGCGGCGCCAGCCGGCTCGAGCAAGGGTCGGAGCGGGGATGGGCAAGGACGTCGCGGCGGGCATGGGTTTACCACGCATGACCTATTCTTTTATACTCGTAGTTCGTGCCGGTACGAGAAAAGGCCACTGATTACGATAAAAATGTAAAACAATAAAATGATATCTTACGAATTTTTCGTGTAGGTGCCGCCGGTTTTTTTATGGGACTTGGCTTCTTTCCAGGTGAAAGTTTTTCTGATAATTTAGTATCTGTTGCAGTGACGACTTCTGTAAGAAAAAAAAACAAATATTGTGACATTTAAATCTGTTAATAGGTAAAATAAGGGATCGGAAAAAGAGATTTCCAAGTCCATGGGAGAGACAACTTTGCCCAGCTGTGGGATAGAATAGATGAATTAAAAAATGTTTTACAACAGCACGCGTAGCATGACCATCATAGAAACGGGTTTTGTCGACGGAAGAATAGACACAATGACAGATTGTAGAATGATTTCTAACGCCTAAACGTGGCGGTGTGTCTATTTGTCTATTCTTCCTTCGACATAACCATAGAAACCTATGGTGGTCATGCTACGCGTGCTTATACTCATGTAGGTCGGTATAGTTTGCGTTATGTAAGTTTGCCGCTCTGAAGTTCGCGCAAATGACTGTGCAGTTGTCAATATCTATATTAAAACAGCAGCGCGCCATGCCATGCGCATCGGAAAGCCTGGTTTCAGAGCGGCAAAGTTATTTGGCGCGAAATATACCTAGGTACTTGAATTATGTAGTTAATATATAGCTAACCTGCTGTATTATTTCTCTTGACTACACAGTTTTGGAAAAAATCAGACACCACTTTAACTTTTTTTTTTCTCCCCCTGGGCTTTGGCGTCTGAATAATAACAATATTGTCGGTTTGGAAAACAGGAGGTTCTTCTTTGACCAATTGTTGTCTAGCAACTGAAACAAAAGAGCGGTATTACTTATGCAATGATGTTTATTTTGGTAACTGGCAATC
Organism: Dicycla oo; assembly: GCA_948252095.1. Lineage (NCBI taxonomy): Eukaryota > Metazoa > Arthropoda > Insecta > Lepidoptera > Noctuidae > Dicycla > Dicycla oo. Next base: position 24,795,024 of record OX411729.1, on the reverse strand, counting down.
AGACCAGCCTTTTACAGAGTAATGCACAAAGAAACTCTTAACAAGATTTGTGATCTCGTTAAACTATCCAGTTACCATAGTTTGGAGACACTTCTGTTACTAACTAAAACGCCTTTTATCTATTCTAAGAAAGTTAGTCATTCCAAATACCTTAAGGATTACTATGGTATCCCCCAAGGTTCAATCTTGGGAACTTTTATTTTCAAAACATTCAAACAAGTTTTTACATAGATAATACAGGCATGCCATTACTTATGCCGCAGATGGATTGTAGAATCCGTTGTTTTACAAAAGAGCTCTGTTATGTAAAATAACTGAAGAACGACTTATCCTCCCTTAAGGGGTCTACCCTTTATAGCAGACAAGACCATGTTAAATAGTATCAGCATGGCCCTCGACAGACAACATAGACTCGACCCTGAGTGACTGGACCACAAACATGCTCAAACTGAGGGCTGTACACTACGGCCGACGTATCTTGGCGAGTCTGAACATAGGCACTACGAACTTTCGCGCATGTTCTCCACTCACACTCGCCTCATGTCAGCATTTGTTTCCTAAAAATTGTTACTGCGCAGCCTTTTGCGCGAACTTCGGGCTGACACCACAAGGGCCATCGTGGCGAAAGGATGCCCACAAGAGGGCGTACTATCGCAGCTTCTATGGAACCTGCTTGTAGACAGCGTCATCAAAACAATGACAAAGGTTACTTCACCGTAGACTATGCCGACGACATAACTATAATAATAAATGGCACCCACGAAAATAGGTACCCTATGCAACTTCATGCGCCAAGCTTTGAAAATAGTAGAGGACTGGTGCAATAAACTCCAAATTATCAGCGAACCCCACAAAGACCGAACTGATTCTCTTTACAAAAAAGAGAAAATTGACAACACGACAACTACCACGATGCTTTGGAACTCTCCTAAGCTAACCGAGACCAAATACCTGGGTATATTTTTGGACAAGCAATTGAATTGGGCAAAACATACCAACTACACCACCACAAAAGCCAGCATCTGTGTGGCAGTGTAAACGACTGCTCAGCAGGAATTGGAGGTCACAAGTCACGGCTCACAAGTCTGGTGACCTAGGACAGACCTCAGCACAGCCCAAATAAATCTCAAAAAACTGCAACGATTCGCTTGTGCAGCAATCACTAACGGTATGAGAACTACACCCACTGCCGCCCTACAGGCTACTCTGTCACCTCTACACCTCATCGTGAGGGAGGAAGCAACTCTGGAGCCTAAGTTCAATCTATCCGGAACATTGAGCAAAGAGTCCAGAGCACACACGCATAAAGAAAAGTGCGATCAAACGACAACCAATAATAGCATCACCCTGCGACAAAGCCCCGAAACTACACTACTTTCAAAAGCACTATACATTAGAGTAGGTACTCACAGAAGAACAGTGTGCCTACTCAGGCCCGAAGGATATGAGTGTACACTGATGGGTCAAAAACGGAGTCTGCTCACACGAACTTAATATAAATATATATGCAGCCCGCTGCAAATGTTCAACACTGTCTATCAGGCGGAGTGTGTGGGCATTATACAAGCGGTTTACGCCATAGAAGCCAGGACACTCACTCGGGAAGTTATGGTCACTCATATACATACTCTCTGACAGCGTCTCCGTTCGCCAATCCTTAGGGAAAAATATTTTACGTTGAGGCTAACACTAGAATGTTACAATGCACTAGAACAATCGCAACACAATCACACTGCAATAGATAAAAGGACACAACTGATTACTAGGTTACGACGCAGCTGATGAACTAGCAAGGAGAGCACCCAGCACATCAGTCTGTGGATCCCGAACCTATCGTGCCTATACCTATACCCTTCAATCAACTACGTAGATGACTACGAAGTTTACCCACACACAAGCGGATAGCTGGTGGACGTCGACACAGGGCTGCAGGCAGTCCAAGGAAGCCATGCCATCTTTGGATGAAAGGCAATCTAGACGCTTACTACGCTTGGACAGGATCGGTATGCACCTGATGACGGGAACCATCACGGGAAACTGCTCGCTAAATAAACATTTCCACACAATAGGCATAACGGACAGTCCTCTGTGCAGAGCGTGCATGGAGGCTGAGGAAAACGTTGCGCATGTGCTGTTTGAATGCACAGGCGTCAACCAGATCATAACAGAAACTCTTGGGGCACCCAGATCGTTTTCAGATGTTCTCAACAGACCAGGAGACGTAATAAACTTCTGGAGGGATGTGGGCTGGTTGGAATTACTCACTGACGGCCGCCATGGCTCACGCACAATGGTCAACTTGAAGGAATAGGAATAGGAAGTTTAGTCTTTCACATTTAGCCGAAATTCAACCATTAGTTACTATGTTTAACCATTGGTTGAGTTAACTACGGATCAAAAATTGGCCCTAAATAATGGTTGAATTTTAGCTAAATGTGATTGCCAAAATGCCATTAGTTAGTCACAATTTTTAACATGAATGATCACATGAATACATTCATGTACTCATTCATGTTTAGACTTTCACAGTAAGCCAAAATTCAACCATTAGTTACTATGTTTAACCATTGGTTGAGTTAACAATGGATCAAAAAACTGGCCCTTATACCTCTTTATTTATATGTGTTGCTTAAAGTTAAGTATAAATGATTAGAACCTGTTTAATCATACTTTTTGATGAGTAAGCGACTCGTAACTTTACCAACACCCCTTTTTTTTTGTGGATGGGAAATCATCAAATAACTTCTCCCGCTCTGGGTGGCGCGGAAGGGCGTGTCAGACTTCTACTGACTAAAACTCACCCGTGTTCCTTCAGTTGCCTGTGCCAGGGCCACGGTAACTCTTTCGAACAACCCGCAACCCCGGCGGCAACTTTACAACACCCCTAAGACATCAGTATTTAAACGTATGCATAAGTACAAATAAAATTAACATATTTAATTAATTTTTATGGTACCTATACCTGAATTTGCTAGGTTTATTTTTGTTTCCATGTCCAAATGCTTCGTGAATAGTGGAGGGCGACGGCCTTTGACAATTGGGACATGTACTCCTCCTTGTTCTGTAAGATAATTATTATTTAAATTAGTTAACAGAGTTTTAAATTGTAGCCATCACTTGCACTGGTTAAGATATTTAGACTACTTTATAACACGCGCGTGCGTAGCTTCACAATTTTATAGCGTATGGATGTCTTCATGTAAAACACTTTCGCAAAATTTAACACTGCGCAAAAGCCTAGTTTTTGAGAAAAAAAATTCTATAGTTTCAGATAATTCAACTTTTTTTCTTTTTTTTTTTTTCTTCCTTTTGGCTTCGCACGGTTTGTGCATAGTAAAATTCAACTTATTTACATAATAAAATAATTGACATTTACCACCGATAATGTACGAATTTCACTCTTAGGTTCTTCCGTTTTAGGCAAAGTGACAATGGATTTTAATAGTTTTTAGTATCAAATAAATTTTTAAGTTTTAATTTTAATTAATTTTTAAATTGCTGCTACCACAATGAACATGAACTCAATCATGAAGGATACAATACATAGTCAGTACAGTAATGAACTTAAAAATAATAAAGTTTGATTTGTACTCATACGGGGCACCGTCAACTACGCCTTAGTATAACCGCCTTAATATATTGCTTGAAAACTTTTGACCCGCCATGTGATCATCCCCACCCTTAATACTCCCACTATCCCACAAATCCCAAAAGAAATTTCTCGGCACCTATTGTTTTGCACACTAAGGGATTTTCAAATATACATAAAAAAGGGTCTATTCTACACAAAAAAAAAAACAAATTGCTACTATAAAAAGCAACAGGTTATAAAGTCCAGTGGTTCTGAATATTCTTAAAAAAAACCTACCAAAATGTCAGATTTGCTTTCCAGATCATCATGATCTAATAATGAATTATAATATGATTCTACCGAGATCTAGTTGTACAGTATGTAGAATGAATTTTTCAGTAACATTACAACGGATAGATACTGGTAGACACAAATAAAAGGTACATAGCTAAGACACAAGAAATACGACAACACACAGGACAAGACATGTGTCTGCCTTTCTGTTAATGCTCCAGTCAATAAGAATGTGAATAAAAGAAGGACCAGCGAAAGTACACCGTTTTGTATTGCTGGCAGTTCTGTATCAAGCCATTTCGTATGCAACAATGATTTGTTGATGGTATATTATTATTGGCATCAAAATGGAACTGTTGATCAAGATATTGTATCTTTATTTTGCATAAAATATCTTAAATATAAATCGTCCACATATTTTGCTTACTTTTTTCAGCATTCCAAATTACACTTTAAAAATAAAATTATAAACAACACTTATTATTACTGAGATCATGTGATCACAAAATAGTTTTAAATTTAAGTTATATAAATTACTATTGAGAATAGCGAGATGATGATGTGTATTGGTGTTAATTTAAATAACTTAGGTACATCATTATTTTGAACTTTAGCTTAATAGTGTAGAACACATTATTAAAGCACCATTTCTTATGTTTAGTTTTGAAATAATTGAATGCTCTCTGACCTGTTTAGTTAATTGGTTATAGATTTTGATAGACATAACAATTGTTCCGAAATAGTGTGCTATTACACCTTGGCAGTGTCTGAAATGACTGCACCATTCTTAGGAATTCCATCTTGGTCTAGGTTGTAAGTACACTACACCTGGTATATTTACCTTTATTTTGTTTTCATATTTGCACATTCCCTAGTACCATAAACATGTTTGTTTTATAGATTGAATCAATAGTCATTACAATAAGTCTAGCCTCGAGGGAAGAAATAGGTGGTCTAGATAAGTATAATAAAGTTTAGTGCAATTTTGCAAAGCTTGCAAGTTTTTGGATTCAAACTTACCAGTACCTTGTAAAGGTATGCTAACTTTTAAGTTAACAGGCATATTCAAATGTGATTTTGGTTTGCGATCAGATCGCAGTTTTTCTGTACTCTTTCTGTCTCCTTTGAGTGGCGGCATTTTTGCCAAATATTTATTAAATTATGATTTTGGCACTTTATACTTTATTTTCCATTATCGAAGTTCTCCATTTCTAATTTCTGCCACAGACTAAGAATAAGAACTCTAAGAAGCACAACCAACTAAGAAGTGTTGCCAGACACTCCAGACAGATACGATTTTAAGAAGTCCGTAGGGTGACCCCACAGACATAAAGAATAGCAGATCAAACATTCGCTAAAAATTGCGTAGCCATTACGCACACACAGAGGGTGTTGTCAATACAGGGCCAAACTAGGGCTGGTTGCCGGTAATGGCGCCGATTCCCTTGTTCACAAACTAAACTAAAGTTCAACGCATCTTTTTCTTTCTATTTCATTAAAAAAGGACAGACGATAAATATTAGTTTAGTCCTATCAAATTAAGATACTCCTAATAAATACAAGTTTAGGAGTGATTAAAAAATTGACTACAAAAATTACGTCAATTTACGTCAGGCGCTGACTAATTTGACAGGACTAAACTAATATTTATCTTCTGTCCTTTTCTTAATGAAATAGAAAGAAAAAGATGTACTGAACTTAAACTTAGTTTAGTTAGTGAACACGGGAATCGGCGCCACTATCTAACGATATTGAAACAACCGATATACTTACTGAAAATCCGCGAAAATCTATATTCTCTGGTTATAAGTGTTGATCATGTACTTATCAATAGTCTTAACGAATAGAACCATCTATTCCCGTGGTTATTGTAAAAGGCGACTAAGGGAGTATTTTGACAGGACGATGGACAGCAGTCCACTCTCCCCCTTTTGACGACCGGCTTGTCGGTATATATTTTACATACAAAAAAAATCGTCTTTGTTGCCAAGTCCGTCCCTGACTATTTAATGTTGCTTATCAATATGGCGGCGCGGGATAAACATGCCACGCGTCAAATTTTGTCTATGTATGAGTCAGTGTGACAACAGGTGACAGAACGAGATGCCATTTACGACTTGTCGCTTAGCAAAAAAAGGATAAAGAATCATGTCCATCTATATAAATATAAGTATGGATTAATGTTTGGTCTGCTACTCTTTGTATGTCTGTGGGTGACCCTGAAATGTCCGTAAAGTAGTAAGTAATCCGTAGAGATTGCTTTATTGCATTCCCTCTGTAATATATATAAAAACCAAGGAACTGTTAGGTATAAAAGTTCCTTGATAAAAAGTTTTTTAAAGCTGAAGCACAAGTCAGTTTTGCAACAATAATATCGATATCGATAAAATCGACGTCTAATATTTCTACATTTTTTAAAACTATTTTGATAAGTAAGTAAGTAACTTAGACCAAAATAATTATATATCATTGGATCGCAGTAATCTGGAATACTGTTCCCAGTTATGGTCACCCCGTTGTAACGTTCATAAGCTACATATTGAGCGAGTCCAAAGGAGGTTCTTGTATCATCTATCCTTAAAAAACAATACCGCGAAACAATTAAAATCTTATAAAGACCGTGTTCATTACTTTAGACTCCAAAGCCTCACCAATCGTAGAAAAGTGTTCTATCTTTGTTTCCTTCACAAATTAGTGACATCTAAACTAAATACTGACCTACTATCCAAAATATGTATTACTGTTCCTAGCAGGTTACCACGGTCACATACCTACAATCTGTTCAGACAACCTTTGCACAAAACCAACTTAGGTGACAACTCTCCCCATACGAGGGCTACCAAATTGTATAATGCTATATGCCGCAAGGCTGAAATTGATAATTCAATCATGACAGTCTTAACACTTTTAAAAATAAATTATGTAAGTACTTTCGGTTAGAGGACATTTGACTTATCATTTCAATAATTTAATCATATTTTATCACTTTTTTTTTAAATTTAATTTAATCTATAATTCAATTTGTTACTATTATTTTGTATTTCAATAATTCATTCGGACATAATATTCGTTTTATTGTAATATATGGATGCAATTTTATTACTTTTTATTAGCTTTTAAATCTTTATAATAGAATGTATATTGCCTTTTTTATTTGTTTTATGAATTCTTAATTTAATTATGTATTCAGAGCTTGTGTAATTACTCGATAATGTGTAAGCTCTCAATTGCAGGTAACCACATTACCTGTAATTGAGTGTGCATTACAGGATAACGTATTTATTATACAAGTTATATTATTGTAGAAGATAATTGTAATGTGTCTCGTTGGTAATCCTTAAATCAATAAAATAAGTAAGTAATTGTTTATTTTTAACATAAATCTTAGCCTAGGTATTATAGGGATAGGGTGTTAACTGGGAGCAAATAAAACCCTGACGTAACACTTCAAATTTAACTTTATTTAATGAATACTTCAGGTACAAAATATGTACAGAGGCGAACTTAATGCCATAAGCATTTTCTACCAGTCAACCTTTAATTCCATCTTTATTCCAATAAATCAATCGGCTAATTTAATCGACTGATAGTATGTCCATAAAAAATAATAGCAATGACCCTGTCTGAAAGAACAATAAATTCTTGGAAACCAATTATCCCTGTAAACTGCATTAATCCACTTTTCTTTCATTTCCAGGATATTTGGAAATCTTAAATGTAAAGATTAAGTAATATTACTTTTTTTCCATTAGGAATCATCGATAATTATTTTTATCGTCAATATCGACTTTGTTTTGAAGTTGTCATCATAACACTACAATATTAATACAGATAGAAAGGGACAGACGTATTGACAATACCCTAGTGAGAGAAAAGGACTTTTTAAAAAGACATCAACGCGGTATACATTTTTTGTGGAATTTTACGTACAAAACTAGTATTGCTGGAGCCCTGCAAATATTCATAATAATAATAAATTATAAATATATGACGGCGGCGTCGTCGTACGTCATTTATCTAAGCTGTAAACAACACGTGCACCGCTATATAGCTATAAAAATGTTAATTATTATAATAATAAAAGGAATAGTTCAATCTATCTTCAGCCTATCATTATAATAGGTTGGGGAAAAAGTTTCTTCGCATTTTTTAAGAAAATTCAAAACATTTTTTAACACATTCGGTGCGGCAGACACACATGCGCGTTTTCATAACTTTCTTCGAGTGCGGCGCGGCGCACATGTGTGTTCGTTGTGCATCTCTATTGTTTCGAAAACATCGTAAAAAAAAAGGGTCGGTAAGGGTGTAGCATAAAGAAGCGTTTGCATAAAGAATTCAGCAGAGAATGTGTTAATATAGTTTATTTACATATAACTAAAGTATGTAGGTACCATTTTGTTCGATAACTTTTTGCGATCTTGTAGGTAGGGACATGATTCCATTGCTATAGAAATTTTGGGACTTCTGGTCAAAATACCGCGACAAATGGTTTTGGCAGTCCTCTCGTGATATTAACCTGACACTGCCTAAAGAATTCTGAAGAGACCGAAACAGGTGGAAATCTGAAGGTGCAAGGGCAGGACTATACGGCGGATGCATTAACAGCCAGCCAAACTCTCTTAATTTTTGCTGAGTGGCTAAAGATGTGTGAGGTCTAGCGTTATCATGATGAAAAACCACACCCCTTCTGTTGATTAATTCCGGCTGCATTCTCTCAACTTGTTGCTTTAATCTCATCAGTTGTTCGCAGTAGAGTTCAGAATCGATGGTCCTGCCTGGTGGTAACAGCTCATAATGGATAAAGCCCTTCCAATCCCACCACACACACAGCATCACCTTGTTGCGAGTTAACCCGGGTTTCGCCACAGTCTGTGAAGCCTGACCGGCCTTTGACCACGACCTTTTTCGCACGTTCTTGTCATACGTGATCCATTTTCATCACCAGTTATCAGCTTCTTCAAAAATGGTTCGGTTTCATTACGTCGTAATAAAGAATCACAAATGAGTACACGGTTCATTAGGTTTCTTTCAGTGAGCTCGTGAGGTACCCAAATGTCGAGCTTTTTTGTGTACCCAGTTTTTTTCAAATGCGCCAAAACTGTTTTGTGGTCAATTTCCAGTTCTTCAGCTACGTCGTAGTTCCTACATATATTTTACTTGCCGATGAAAACGTATGCCATCTTTTTCATAAGTTCTAGACGATTTCCCATAGGTACCATTTAATTGTAGGTACTGGAACTCATAATTATTTTTATTTACGCACATATGTTTTAAAAGGTTCCAAAATAACCGCGTGTGCAGAGATCCAATAACTGGTCAAAACTAAATTGGCCACTCATATTGTCATCTACTATAAGTGCAATTTCATTTATGTGTCGTGAGCCTGAGTCGCCCGTGTGAGCAGTCAAGCAAGAGGCTAGTCATTGCCGTCAAACTGGTCGTCAATAGGGAGAAAGAGGACTGCTGCCCATCGTCCTCTTAAAATACTCCCTTAGTCTCATTTTACAATAACAACGGGAATAGATGGGTGGTTCTATTCGTTAAGACTTTATTGATAACTAATCTACACTATAATGTCTGTGCATCCGAGCGACTGTATCAACTATTTTAGTCGATTATTATCGGGTTGGCTAATAAGTAATGAGCGTTTTAGTTTATAATTTCTACAATTTTCGCAAAGATTCGAGAACGTTTTGTAGCAGAGGGTATATAAAGAGCGAGCTGCGCTCATGCTCGTTATTGATAGTTTGGCTGTTAGGGCGCTAAAGTTCACAAAGAAATGAGTGATATTAAAACCCACGTACGACATTGTTTATTATATGAGTTTCAATCTGGGCATTCGGCTGCAGAAGCTACACGTAATATATGTCAAAGGATAGCTCATGATGCAGTCTCCGAAGCACAGCAAAGCGCTGGTTCCAACGGTTCCGCAATAACGATTTTTCCTTAACCGATCAACCAAGGTCTGGGCGCTCCGTGGAAATAGATATCGATAAATTAAAACTATTAATCGAAGATCCTCGAAGAACTACACGCGATTTGGATGTTCAGCTCGAGTGCTCTCATGGCACCATAGAAAATCATTTACATGGTTTGGGAAAGACTTACAAATATTGTGTTTGGGTACCCCATCAACTAAGTAAAGATCAGCTGACCTACCGTGCTGAGATTTGTGTACCTACAACTTTTATCTTTCCGCCGCACATTTAATTGGTTAGATCATCTTGTCACTGGAGATGAAAAGTGGGTTTCTATGTTAATCACACACGCAAGCGCCAGTGGCTGGGATGCAAAGAACAGGGAAAACCAACGTCAAAAGGTGATCTTCATCCTCGCAAGCTGGGAATTCCTTCCTACTAATACTACGATTACAGCAACAGTATATTGTGATCAACTCGAAAAACTGAAGCTTGACATCCATCGCAAACGTCCACAACACGACAAAATATTTTTCCTGCACGACAATGCCCGGCCGCATATTGCTAAGAGTAGGTACCAGGCTAAAACTATTGGAGCTTAATTGGGAAATAATACCCCACGCTCCATATTCGCCGGACTTAGCACCAACTGATTTCAGCTTGTTCCGATCACTTAGTAATAATTTACGGGAAAAAAGCTTTGACGATGAACCACACTTGAAACATGACTTCTTCACTTCAAAACCAACGAAGTTCTATGCGGACGTCATTCACTCTTTGCCAGATCGATGGCGAATGGTAGTAGAAAACGACGGTGAATATATTATTAATGATTAACAATTATTCATTTAATAAATAAATACAAATAAAATAGTTGTATGTCGCTCATTAATTATTAGCCAACCCAATAATTTATTGGAATCAAAGCTTAAAATACTGAATTCCCCGAGGCTTTTCTTTGCAGTATGGAACGCGACTTTGTATTGTCCTCCCTATTTACTAGCTAGCTATACTCTTTGGTCTAAACTTTGATTAAGCTAGAGGTCACTCAGGTTATTTACGTCAAGAGGAAAAAGTGTCGGCGGTGTCGGCTTCTATCTATTACATCGCCGGTCTAATCTAGATTTGTAAATTCAGTCAAAATGCCTGCAAAATACAAGATTGTTATGATTCGCCATGGCGAAAGTGAATGGAACCAGAAGAATCTTTTCTGCGGATGGTTCGACGCTGACCTTAGCGATAAGGGTAAGTTCAAAACATTTATACCTAGATTTTTTTATTTTTATCGTACGTATCGTATTCATATATATCCGTTCTAGGACGTGAAGAAGCAGTTGCTGCCGGAAAGGCATTGAAATCCGAAGGCTACGAATTCGATGTCGCCCACACATCGGTGTTGAAACGCGCTCAAATAACCCTGGGCACAATTTTGAAAGAGCTCGGAAAGGAAGACTTGCCGGTAGAGAAGACCTGGCGATTGAACGAGAGACACTATGGTGGCCTCACTGGTCTTAACAAGGCCGAAACAGCTGCCAAATATGGTGAAGCTCAAGTGTGTATTGTACCTACTTAATTTTTTTTTATCCTCAAACAAATGTATTGTATTAGAATTTATTAGGTACCGATAGAATCTGCCTATTTGTGGCCTGCTATCTATCAAACCTTTTGTAACAACTGGACATGGACAAAAGCCTCTTAAGTTCCAATCCCAATGAAATTTTCACATGGATAGGATTTCGAAATTTGAAAATGCCGGATATTAGAAAAAACCGGCCAAGTGCATGTCGGACTACGCCCAATAACGGGTTCCGTATTTGGGATCAATTTATCCCAAGAACAATCTTAACATTGTAGTTGAAAAACAAGTTCTCCCATACATTCCAACTGCAAATGTAACTTTGTACGCACAATATTGAGAGATTTACCATGTTATTTTAAGACCATAGACTTCTTATAAGTTTTCCTGTAATCTATAGGCATAGAACTAATTTCTGTATTTTTTTTTTCAAAATTTTAGGCTCAGTAGTTTCGGAAATAAGGGGGCAAATGGTCAATTTTCGTCTAATTTCTTAAATAACTTAAAAATAATTTATTTTAAATAATAAAAAAAAATATATTTGAGACCCTCAAAGTAAGCCCTTTCATTTGATATACGGTACAGTTTGCAAAACTTCTTTTTTTAATTATTTTCTTTTGCCCCCCATATTCAAAATTTTACATTACACACCCTTGTTTGGGTCACAGAAATTCATATGTGTACCAAATTTTAACTTAAGTGGTCCATAAGATTCGGAGCAAATTGTTGCTGTCACAGACAGACAGACACACAAGTGATCCTATAAGGGTTCCGTGTTTTTACTTTTGAGGTACGGAACCCTAAAAAGTCTGGACATGTTATTTCTTTTTTCAATACCTACCCATTTAATTGACCTTGTAAACAATAGAATATGTACTTATACAGTACTGTTTTTATCCAGATAAAAGATTACAAAGGTATCTTTATAATCTTTTTGAAATTTCGGCAGGTACAAATCTGGCGCCGTAGCTTCGATGTACCCCCTCCCCCCATGGAGAAAGACCATCCTTACCATGACACCATTGTCAACGACCCCCGTTACGCTGGTGACCCAAAACCTGATGAGTTCCCCATGTTCGAGAGCTTGAAGCTCACCATTGAGAGGACACTGCCTTACTGGAACAATGTTATTGTACCTCAGGTATGTCACCATATAATTATGAACTTAGTTATTTTCATAATCTATCGGCTTTATTTCTGTTAGATTGAAAAATTGTGAACTGCAACAAACCAATTACAATTTAACACCAGTTACCAGATTAGTGCACTCGCTATCTATATCTCATAAAGTGACAATTATCATTATGATTATGATAATGACAATTAGCAGGCGGTTAGCCTGCTATAAAACTTATACATAATAAGAACTTCAATTTATTTTAACTAACTTACTGATAAAAAACAAAAACATGATATTCATTTATTTGAAACAGTAACTGTAAAACGCTATTTTGATTTTTATTTAAGTTACTGATTTTTTTTCCAGATTAAAGAAGGAAAGAGAATTATTATCGCTGCCCACGGTAACAGCCTCAGGGGTATTGTCAAGCATTTAGATGGTATGTACCTACATCTTGTTGTTACAATACTACATATCGCTCACCTAGTAATATATTGGCACATTTACGTTTTTTTTTACATTTTATTACAGAAACGAAGATCAAAGATTTTATAAATGTTTAAATTAATGTATGAGTTCGTTTTACGTTTTTTTTTTTTACAGATTTTGTGGGTTTGGTTACTAGTAAGACGTCAATACATATTTTAGATTATACACTTTTGAACATGTATTCGCATTTTTTACAAAATATGTGCCAATATACTAAGTCAGAGATATGTACTATTATGTTAACGAGTCTGTAATTGATAAAAAGTTATATCGTCGCTTTACTTTCTCAACCTCGTATCTAAAAAATCACGTTTTTTTTATTAATTCATAAATTTGATCAGCAAGCTTTGCTTTATAACTGCAACAATCTCTTATTTCAATATGCCAATGAAGATAGCCGCAATTGGATAGTACAATATCCTCGCATCTTATCGACGCCGCTAATGTAACCTGCACTAACTCGCAACTTCATTTACGAGTTTTCAACCTTAAACTTAATCAGGTAAAGTCTCATTTCGTGTTTCTGTTATGTGAAATACGAGGTTGCTGCACAAAACTTATTTGCCTAAAAAATCGTAAGAAGTGAAGTTATTGCGTATTGGCGAATGTAATGCATAACATCGTTTGTGATTTTGGTTTTAAAAACTTAAAAAAACAGTAAAGTTTTGTAATTCATACATAATTAGTGTAAGTTATTTTTCTTTAGACGAGTTCTGGCGTACGTGAGCGTGAGGTAAGTGTTGTTGAACAAATCGTTCTATTATAAATATTTATACCTACAGTGCGGTTTATAATTTCTTTGTGAACGTAATTTTAAATAGGTATTAGTACTTTCTTGCCAATATAACTTACAGATAGATTCTTTCAGTTTGATAGATGTTTTTATTAGGTATAAAAAAATTAGGTCCCTAGATAGATAGCTACCTACAGAGTATTTCGTGAATAAGCGCGGGAAAAACATTGCGACACGATCGAATGTTTACCTACGAATTATTAATGAATTGATAGTTGACGTCCTTTATAAAACAGTGTTATGTTAAGTCATTTTAAGTTTAAAAATTAGATACCTGCGTAGTACCTAACGTAATTATGGTATTATTTCAAGTGATTACGAGTGTAGATTCGGTAGTTTAGTCCAGTAGATGGGTACCTACTGTAATGGTTATTGAATTTAATTATCATCTTATTGTAATACGTTTTGGTTTTAGGTTTCAAAATGAGTTCCCAACGAAACAGAGCTTCTAAATTAGTGAATTTAGTCGCGGCTAGAAAGATGTACCCTGATAAATCACCACCACGAAATATTCCGATTGCTGTTCCGTCAACAAGTAACACAATGCCTCCAAATATCAAAGATTCAAAAAAAATTGTAATACTTAAACAGGAGAAACTTATTTTAGACGAAAATTCTGGTAAATTAAGACCTAGTTTGGATCCTGATGACGGTAACTTGTCAGACAGTTATTCGTTTTCCACTTCCTACTATCTTGATGAAAAAACTGGACAACTTATTCCGGCTGCTTCTTCATCTCAAGACCCACCGTTATCCGACTTTTCTGCAGCAGACAGTGATAGTGATTATAATCCTGACCTTAATTTAAGTGAATCTTCCTCATCCGATTTAGAAAATACTGGCAAAATTTTAGATGAATTTATTGGAGTAATAAAAAGAAAAAGAGCAAGGAAGGGCCAAGGTAATAGTAAAAATTGGACTAGAAATATAATCAAAAGAAAGAGACAGGAAGGAAAAGAGTACACTTCTATTAAAAGAAAAAAGGGTTGTGGTGTAATAGGTAACGAGATTCGAAAACAAAGAAAGTTAAAGCCTAGGTGTGACTCAAAGAAATGTGAAAAAAGCACAACAAAAATGTGCAATGACGTACCTGAATTTGTGAGAATTGAAATATTTAAATCATTTTGGGAGAACCTCACATGGGATGAAAGAAAGTCGTATGTCAATGCAATGGTCGTTCAAAAAAGCGTTTCTACACAATCAAAAGGAATTCCTTCTAAAAGAGAAAATACTTTTGATTATTTTTTAAAGGTTGACGGTGAAATTAAGCCGGTATGTAAAAGAATGTTCCTGAATACATTAGGTTTAGGAGAATGGACGGTTTTAAACTGGGTCAAAAAGGCTAATAATTCAATTGGAATCATAAATAAACAGCTTAATGTGCTGAGGACTAAAACATTGAATGAAACTAAAATTAATCACATTAAAACTTTTCTAGAATCGGTACCTAAAGTTCCTTCGCATTACTGTCGACAGAGCACCAGTAAAGTGTATATAAACATTGATTATAGATCTTGGATGGACTTGTATGTCACTTTTGAGCAATTCTTCATAGATAATAGAATTCCACCAAAAGAAAAACCTACTTACAAGTGTTTCTTAAACGTAGTTCATGAACAGAACTTAGGGATATATAAACCAAAAAAAGATCAATGCGATCTGTGTTACGCATATAAGAATAAAAATATTCAAGAGGAAGAATATCAAGCTCATATTCTATCAAAAGATCGAGCTAGAAAAGAGAAGGATTTAGATAAGAAGAAGTGTGAAAATGGTGAAGTACACATGGTAACAGTAGATTTGCAAGCTGTACAAACGATTCCTGCAATCATAGCTGGGGCGCAATATTTTAAGCTAAAATTATGTGTGCATCAATTTACCATTTATAACGAAAAGGATGGCAGCGTTTCTTGTTACGTTTGGCACGAGGGGGAAGGGGGTATGGACGCCAATATATTTACATCATGCTTAATAGACTATTTACAAAATATAGAAGACAAGACTAAACCTATAATTATATTTAGTGATGGTTGTAATGCTCAAAACCGTAATGTTACACTTGCTAATGCTCTCCAACATTTTGCTATTAATAATAATGCCGAAATTCATCAGAAATATTTAGTTGTTGGTCACACTCAAATGGAGTGTGATTCAGTTCATGCTTGCATAGAAAATAGAAAAAAAAACAGAGAACTTTATGTACCAGCAGACTTCGTTAAAGTTATTAAAGAGGCACGATCAAAGCAGCCGTACTCAGTTAAATATTTGGACCATAATTTTTTCTATAATTTCTCTTCGCTGAAGTATTATAAGTCTATAAGACCAGGTATTAAAGCTGGCGATCCTTGTGTCGTCGATATAAGAGCTTTAAAATACAATAGTTTAGGTTTAGGCTACAAACTAAATTTTGATGAGGAATGGGCAATTTTACCACAACGTATGAACCGCAATAGCTCTTCTTTTATAACAAAAATGTACAATGACTGTCTACCAATATCTACAAGAAAGTATAATGATCTACAATCTCTTAAAGATTTGATACCAAAAGATTACCATGGGTTTTATGACACACTATGTCATCTTTGAAGTTTTTTATGATTAAATGTGGTTTCTATTAAACAGCATTTTAATTCAATAACCTCGTAAGTCAAAGCTTAGGTAACATTTTATTTAAAATACGCTATGCAGTAACCTCGTATCTGAAAAAATCATCAAAAATAGGGTTATTATAATTCATAATTAAGCGATATTTATTGACAGTATTCGTATTAATAGTAAACACATAATGTATATTTCCAAACGCAGGGAAAGAGCTTACTTTAAAAAAAATATAGTTTTTTGTCTTTTACCAAAACATAGATTTTTGCAGATACGAGGTTGAGAAAGTAAAGCGACGATATCTTGAGATGTTGCCATTTTCCTTGTAGAAATATAAAAAAACATTTTAATTAAAAATGCTTTATGTTCAGTCCTATAAAACGATTGTTGTGTTCGTAGTTTCGCAGTCGGCCTTTGGCAGACCGTGACGATCAAAAAGTTGTTAAATGACAAGAAAGGTCACTGAAGGACACTTCAGAGGTCAATTGGAAGTATATCTGTGCCATATAAATTTCCAGGTCTAAGTGATAAAGCCATCATGGAATTGAACCTGCCCACCGGCATTCCATTTGTGTATGAATTAGATGAGGATATGAAACCAGTCGATTCCATGATCTTCCTTGGAGATGAAGAAACCGTGAAGAAAGCGATGGAAGCCGTTGCCTCTCAAGGCAAGGCGAAGTAATTTTAAGCAATAACCAGTATTTTGTTTTGTTGTAGTTGTTACATATTATCATGATGGTTGACATTATTTTGTATAAATTTCTTTTCGCAAACTACTAATAAATGTGCTAAGGAATCTCTACAGAATGTTTAAATTGATATTCAAAATCAGCTGCTGTATCCAAGAGATTATTTATTGGGTGTATGCCAAGATCTATCTTAAGTTGTTACTATAGGAGTTAAAAATATTTATCAATGTAGTGCTTGAGGTTATAGATTAAAACGTAATTAAACATAATTCAAATTTCTTTTTATTCCGGCAAGCTTTCTTTTAGATCTGCCATTACTTCATCCATATTCACATCTTTCGAGTTTTTATTACCATCATTTTTCGTAAATTTTTTGCCACTGTATTTTGCGAAAGTTTTTTGCCTGCTTGTAGATAGTACTATATTGTTTTTTGCTTCGCTAGTATTTTCGTTCTCAACTTCCATGGACATTGCGTTTTCATCGGAACTTGCTTTGGATTTTTTCTTGGTCTTATTTTTCGGTTTAATGTCGAACCGAAATTCTTTTGGCAGTTTGTGTACATCTACACAATGTTGACGTCTATCATTGGCGGTCGCGAATTTTAGTTTGCATTCTTCAATGTAGCAGGAGTACTGTAAAATTGTCGAGAAGTCATAAGTCACATTGCCTACAGGCTACATGTAGAAAATTTTACCTCTTTTTAAACTCTGTCTTACCGAGGGCTTCCTCTCAGATAGAACTGCGAAGAATGAGTCGTGATTTTCTTGTACATGCAAGTCCAACAGATGAGGCGACGGTAGAACCTTTTTGCACCGAGCACAGGTGTACCGATGTGATGCGTTGTAGTGATTTTCGGATTCCAATAACGATTCAGATGTAAACTCGCATCCAGGAATACTGCATGTGGATTTTATACTAAAACATAAAAATCTGCTGAAATCTAGCTTCAATTATTGAATAAAATTACTTATAGCATTGTATTCATCATTGCTCATTTTACATGCTTTATTCGACCTTGAATTTGGCAAAACAACATCTTGAAGCCTAACATTGGACCACTTGTCATAAGAGCTGCAGTACAAATTGTAAAATACGACATCCACTTCCATAGGAAATTGGAGTCAGAGTAACAACTAACGGATCTGTGCTCAAATACAAATTCAGTAGATGGCCGTGCATGTATATGACCTTGTTGTTTAACACAATCTAACATTGTGAATTGAATAGATCTTTAAAAAACGTTACATAGCGACTTGGCCATGCATTGCACGGTTTTTACGACTTGACAAAACATCGAGATTTCTTTAAGTGAGTTCAATAATTAATTGTACACATAAACCTTCCGGAATAAATCCTCTACTAAGCGATGGTGAAAACTGCCTCACAATCTGTTGCGTTATGGAGAACAACGTGGTTACACAAGCAGACACAAAAAGCGATTTTGTTTGATACTAATTAAAGATTATAGATAACGAATTTTTGTATGTTCACACAATTGTGTGAAGCGATTGCATCACACGGTTACTTTGCGGGGTGTGCAGAAAACACCCGTAGGCAGTTAGCCTCTATTCTCAAGTATGGTTTTGTTCAATGCCCTTTACTGCACTATACTTCGTCTGAAGAAATTTTCGGGAACAGCTGCTGGCAAGATTTATTAATAACTAGCTTTTGCCGGCGGCTTCGCCCGCGTGCATGTTGTAAATTATACTACGAGAACGTACTACCGGGATAAAAAGTATCCTATGTCCTTATCCAGGTCACGGTCTACCCGTGTGCCAAATTTCATCCAAATCTTTTAGCGTGAAAGCGTAACGAACAAACTCACTTTCGCATTTATATTATTGGTTAGGTTAGGTTAAAATTTATTTAAAATTTTCATTTAAAGACAAGTAGCTACATTATATTCTACCCTCTACCATATGTGGCATCTAATAGTTAATTAAGAAAAGACTTAAAACCTTCCTTGACTAAGAGGTTGGGTTAGAATTGTTAAAAAGCTTTGTTGGTGTGTCGTCGGGTAATCGGCAAAATTTAAGCCGCTACAATGTATGTGGACATAGGTAAGCTTAAGCCGCTACAATGTACATATTTATAAGCGTAAGCCGCTACAATGTATTTGGACATAAGCGTAAGCCACAACAATGTATTTAATTTGTCTACTTACACTTCATGGCAGAGATTTTCTTCGTCGAAATCGTAAACACCAAGTCTGGGTGGCGGTTTGTCGTTAATAAAAAGTATATCATCCAGTTTACGACGACCTATGCCATACTCTTTTAATTTGATAAGGAAGTAGTTGCTGACCTCCATCCTGGAAAAAGGATAAAAGAAGAAATCAATCATTTTTGAATTTAAAGACCGTAGACGACCGAACCGTCAGGGTAGCCCGCGAAATTCAAAATTTCTTACGTTTTTTACACGACTGCCAAGGAAAGGTTATGTTTTTCGCGCGTATCTTGTATGTTTGTAAATTTCTTTATTACCTCGTATCTACCAAACGGCTAAATGGATTTCGACAGTTAAGGTATCGTTTTGTTCGTCATCCTTCAAACTTGCCGAAGGTCTAGACAGTAGCACTTGCCTTGTGTCCATTTGTCTAGGCTCGCGTTGGTCTAAGCTTGGCCAACATGTATTGCAGGCTTTAGAAACGCTTTAGATAGGTGTTTGAAAAATTTTGAGGATTTTTGGCGCGAAATAGTAATACGTTAATAAAAACAATATATATAACCAATCCTATAGAGCAGGGTATCAAGATAAAGGAAATTAAAAGGGGATTACAAATATCTATACAAATATATAGATATATGTTTAAATTGAATTAGAAATAATAAATTGGTTAATTAAATAATTGTTAAGTCCGTAGCCCAATCTTATTTTTTAAAACGAAACAAATTGTATATGGCTTTATATTATTTGTATATTGTATCTGGAAACACAAAATATTAATAAAACTAAAAAAAATTAGAACTAAGAAGATAAAAAAAAATATAAAAAAACAAACAAGAATTACCTAACTTACCTACCTTATTATCTATTGAATTTTGGTATCACAGGCGGGGACAAACCAATAACCTGATATATGGAGTAGGTAACTTTTGTTTGCCCTCGCCTGCGATACCAAAATTCAATAGATGATAGGTAGATAATTCTTGTTTTTCTCTTTGCAGTTGTGTTTGTTCAGTCGGGTTTTTGTATTTTTTAATATTTTTTTTATTGCAATTTGCAAGTCATTATTAAGTTGAATATTAAATAAAGTATGATTCGCGGCCGTAATAAATATGTATATACAGAATTAGAATCAGGAATACAACTCCTTAAGTATAATCCTCAAATGTCAAGATTTCATGAAATAGATTAGGATTACCTGGTCATAAAGAGTTATATTGATCACTTTAATGATTATGATTATGTTATTACATATTTGCTACGGTCGCGAATTACATTTTAATCAACGTAGAACCAAATACTGACTTGTAAATTGCAAAAAAGGTAAGAAAATTTGAAGTTCGCGGGCTACCCTGACGCTTTCGTCTTAAAGACAGAACACTTTGGTGGTTAAGTGTTGTGGATGTGTTGTGTCTCATGTTGTTGTTGTCTCTCTCAAAACTGTTGTGTTGTTTCTTGTGTTTAACCTGCCTTCTTCTGATTTGTATATTTTGTACTTGTTATGCTAAAACAATGTATGCTAAGTCGAAGTATTATTGTAATGTTAGTTTTAAGAGTTTTAAAGATACTTGTTTGTTTTTGTTTTTATCTACGCTTACTGGCAGATAACTCTGTTTTACACCTTTGTCTTTAACCGTAAGTATTGATAACGTGACATTGGTGAAATCACTGAACACACATATATAGATGCAGAAACCGTGCGAAGCCAAAAGAAGAAAAAAGTATGGTTAACTGCTCAACCAGACCGTCCGGGCAACCAAAAAATGATCGTGACGAGGCTGTCAAACCTGAAATAATCAGTAATAATGTAAATTAGGGTCAATCAGACCGTGAAGTAGTGAATCTATTGTAAATAACAAGTCAATAGATAACGAATGACACGTGCACGCGAAGTGCGTTGGATTACCGATTTAAATTGCTTCACTATTATTGAAGGTAAGGCAGTAAGTGCACACCTACAAGATAATAAGGGCTTAATTTCCGAAGTTCTTTTAAAATTAAGGGCTATTTAATGTGCTGTGATGGGTGGGAAAAGAATGGATAAAGTCAGGGGTGAGGTTACAGGCTTGGGTAGTGGGGCAGACTCTTATTCCTCCTAAACCGTCTGTCAAGCGCGACAATATTGTGAGTTGTGACAGTAGTCCGCGTCAAATATTTTGCCGCTCTGAAATTCGCGCAAATGACTGCGCAGTAATCAATATCTATACAAAAACAGCAGCGCGCCATGCCATGCGCATCGGAAAGCTTGTTTCAGAGCGGCAAAGTTATTTGACGCGAACTATACCTAACAGCCGTTTTAAGATGTTAATATTCAACCGTATTCTACAAGCCCTAACTTCACAAACTACACCTTAGTCAATATGAGACTTGGCCGTTTTCTTGCTACAAGAGCAATAGCTCTTGTAGCAAGAAAACGCCAACAACCAAACGCCAAACAGCCGGATTTGTTGGCCAACTAGTGTATAAAAGAAACGAACGCGCAACAGAGCGAACGTGTATTGCCATATAAAGCGCACGCTCCCCGCCGTACCATGCAGGTACCTGGACTGATTGCACGATTAGTTGACATCTAAGTGCGGCGACGAGTCCATGTTTATAGTAAAATCGTCGCAAGCACACAAGTAAGGTGTTAGAATAAATATTTCCTCTTTGTCACACATTAGTATTGTGGAGGGGCGTTCATTTTTAGAATGGTTTATCTATAATTGGGTTCCGTTTGGCACCTTTTGGGTGCGGAACCCTAAAAAGTGTGGATAATTGCATCATTTCTGACATTAGTCTCTTGCAATGTACAAAGTTTTTACACCTTATTTCATCAGCCTCTAATCACAGTAATTACACATAAAATAAAAAATGTCATTTCACCAAAGGAGTCTGATAGCCTGATCCCTTGTTGTTCAAAGGATACCTAATCCTACTGCTTACCCTCTTAACAACATCGCAAGAACTACATAAAGTACCCGGCGCGCGGCGTTCAAACACAGTTTTTGATGGTTTATTTTTTGTTCACACGGCTAAAACTTTTTTAGGAAACCGAAGAAGACATAAGTAACTATGTTAACAGGTAATTTAAAAATCAAACACGTTTTTAATAAATCGGGTACCTAAAACAAATAAGTACTTACGTAAGTACTCGGTAATCATTATTCTGATCAAATAGTGCAAGTTATCCAACAATTGGGTGCTCCAATTCGAAAAAGTCCACTTTTTTATTTTTGAGCCCTTATGAGCAAGTCACCAGATTCTCAACTCATCAGATTCTCAACTAACCAGATTCGCAACTCACCAGTTTCGCAATTCATCAGATAACAACAAAGAAATTATACAGGGTTATTGGTAAAACACCAAGAACCTCTTAAGGGGTCATTGTACTCATCATTGTGAACAACTTTTACTATGGGACCAAAACTGTAATCGCGAAAAAAAGTACATTTATGTTAGAATAATTCGTCAAAATGTACTGAACAGCAGATTTTTTTTTCGAATTTCGAAGGTCAAAGGGGTACCGTGCGAAGCGACCTCGGAATCTCGGGGCACCCCGATATTAGGTTAGGTTAGGTTCTATTAAACCCTGCAAACAGAAGTAGGAACCCCGCGCAGCGGGGCTCCGTCGACCTAACCCAACGCCCGACGGTATTTCTTCAACTGACTAATTAGTCCAAGAGAGTAACATTTGATTAACCATGTTGCGATAATAAAAAAATATGTATTGTATTTTGGCCTCATAATTATTTGTAAAACATTATTTTTATATACTGCCTAGAGAGTACCTTCATTTCGATGCACCCAAGTGAATAATATTTACGAAAGGTATGTTAATGCATCTAGGTGAATTATGAAGTAAGTAAACTAGGGTGAAGTACCCAATTATCAGCACTTTAAGAGTTGGTCCT
Source organism: Dicycla oo (assembly GCA_948252095.1). Classification (NCBI taxonomy): domain Eukaryota; kingdom Metazoa; phylum Arthropoda; class Insecta; order Lepidoptera; family Noctuidae; genus Dicycla; species Dicycla oo. Next base: position 24,771,913 of record OX411729.1, on the reverse strand, counting down.
AATTTAAGCCTATTTATTATTGTGAAAAATAGTTCTTTACCCGTTAAGGCAAATTTTATAGTTCTAATATTTAATAAGGAAGACGTTATTAAAAGAAAAACATGGTTGACCTCTGTCCAAGATTTTTTAGACAAGTAAGAATAAAAAATGGGTCTCTCACCATTTACTGGCACCATCGCCCCAATTAATAGCATAGAGCGAGCTAATTATCAGCACATAACTATCACTGTTAGGAATTGCATAAAAAAAATATTTCCATTCTTAAAATCTGATTTTTATTTATATTTTTATATAATTAGTAGGTAGGTAGACCCTGTAATATAAAACAATCACTTATAATCTAATAATAATTTTTTAAATTGACAAAGTTTAACATTAATAAAGTTATCTTAGGTAGGAATTTAAATAATTTGTTCAGACTTACGAAAATCTCACTAGAAAATGTTTTACTTAAATATAATATGGTAGCCGACCAATACCAACCAATAACTATGTAGGTATCAACAACCATTAAGAAACATAAAATTGCACATAAGAAAGTGTACCAGTAAGTAAATAAAATAAAAGATAAGCTCTTGCCATCACATCTTCTAATCCTCTTGAAGGATCTTCTCTAGTTCTAGTAAAGTGTAAGTCTTCTTTTTCGTATTATTTATTATTTTTTCCAACGGGTCTATTTCGTTATCTCTTTGACCAACTTGCGAGGTTCTGGGTGGTAAATTAAGTTTAATGTCGGAAAGAATTTGGATTTTTTTATTTGGTGGATAGTTACTCTTCTCTTCGGCTTTTCTTTTCTTAATATTAATTGAGTTTTCATTTTCAGGTGAGGATGGTATATTCGTGTTATGAATCATAACTTCGTGTTTAAATGTCTGGTGGTGATTAATGAAAGTCTCTTGTGATTTATTTTCTTTTGTCTCCTGTTTATTCGTAGCTTCTGTCTCTTGTTTTTTAGTGTCTATTGCCTCTTTTGCTTTCTTGTTTATCTTGTTTCTGGTGGTTTCTACTGTAGTTTTATTTAGTTTAGTCTCCTGTATAAGATTAGCTTCAGTCTCTTGTTTTTTAGTTTCTACTGTCCCTTTTGCTTTCTTGTTAATCTTGTTTCTGGTGGTTTCTTTTGTTTTGTTTTTTTCATCTTGTTTAAGTAATCTGTTCTTTTTGCGGGTCTCTTGTTCTTCTTCTTTAAGTTTTTTAGCTTTTAATTTGTCATTTTCAGTCTTCTGCCATTCCGCTGAAGTAAGCACGAATGATGATCTCTCTACATTTTTAACACCTTTTCGTTCAGGTGTTTTTTCAACAATCAAAACGTCCTGTAATTTGACAGGTGTTAGTAAATATTGTTGACTATCAAAACATACCAATTGCGCACTACCGAGACAATCTTCAGTATTGTTATAACATTGTTCATTCGCTATAGAATTGGTCATAGCTTGCATATCATCTACAAAATCTTCTGCTAATATTACTGGTAATTGATCAATGTCTTGAAATCCAACTGCTTCGAAATTTTCAATTTCGATGTGAGTTTCTTTGTTTATGGACGTATTAGTTTCTTGATTTTCAAAAAAACAACAAATTTTCTTCAAAATCCTTTCTGTTTCTGTCAGATTTTCAAGCGGCGTTCTTTGCAGAAATGTTACCTTTTCATGCCCTACAAAGTTTTCTAAAATTTCGCGTGTCATAATTTTTTCTTTATTTGAATTGTCTTGTAGTTTTAAATTGTCTTCTTTTGGTTCTCCATCTTGTTTACTTCCTTTACCCAGACATTTATTGTAGTTAATGGCACCAGAGTTCCAGGGACATAAGCCAGTAGTCCTGAATCCATTTATAATTGTCGTATCTTTGACACCAACCTCTAAAGCATCCTTGAGAACAGGTACGAAATTGTTCTTTGTGAGAGTCTCCAGAGGATGATCTCTCCTCCATTTCAGGACACTTTCCTTCCATGCAGTTTTGAGAGGTCTAAATGCTGACACGTCAGCTGGTTGTAGAATCCGTGTGGCGTTGGGATAAAGTGCTATCAAAACAATCTGCAATTTGCTGCACAATTCACTTACTTCAAGACTGAGATGTGTTTTGTGTCCATCTACAAATAGTATGACAGGAAATGTTACCTTTCTTTTGTAGAGGTAAGGATGAAACACATTTTTTATATAATCATAGAAAAGTTCAGACTTCATCCAGCCAGTATCGCTTAGACCAATGCCCCACTCATCTGGAACTGATGATGTTATATCTTTGGGAAGCCTCTTGTTGGGAAACACAACTAATGGAGGTGTTACGTCTCCGTTGGCGCAAAATGTAAACAGTACAGTAAGGGCTGTTTTAGCTGTAGCGTGATCCACTTCATACACGTCTCTTTCTCCTCGTAACGAAATAACTTTGCCATTTTTGGGACATAACTGAAAGTTAGATTCGTCCCCATTAAAAACACGAGCTGGGTCCTGTAAGATGTCAAAATAGTTGTTTTCTCAAGTAAAGCTCAATTTTGTGGAACCACCCTTTGATGTCTTTTTCTGACACATTAGCACTGGCTGATGTGACAGCTTCGGCAGTCCGTTCGCTGAGTTCTGGATGACGGCGCATAAAAAGATCATACCATTTTTTTCCAGGTATGTCATCTTTAAAGGGGTTTTCTCTTCCTGACTTCTTTAAGAAGTTTGCTACGCTTAATTGTAAATCAGATTTTCTTTTTGGAAATCCTTTCCGACAGCAATCTACAACCCAATGTACCAAAACTCCTTCTTCTTCTGTCGACAATATTGGCCTAGGACCTGGTAGATCATTGCACGGCTTTCTTAATCGCGACTGGATAGTTCCTCTTGGCACATTGTAAGTTTTTGAGGCCAGTTTTTTAGACATACCTTTTTTAACTGCATCCAAGGCTTTTAGTAGATTTTCGTTTGTGTACATTTTTCGTTTATTTGGTTTATTTTTATCCTTTGGCTTCATGGTAGGTGGATAAGTGGTTCTGAAAAAGAAAAGAGATGATGAAATTCTAGGAAAACCAATTTACCAGCATACTTCTGATCCAATTATCAGCACCATGCTAAGATTTGGATTTTGATAATTTATACTACTTTTACAAAACAAAATGAATTCTATGCATAAAATAAACACAGTTTACATTAAAAGTTATGAAATTAGTATTTAGGTACTTTTTTCCATTTATCAGCACCCGTGCTGATAATTTGGAATTTACAAAATATTCGATCCGTTTATCAGCACCACGTATTTTACCAATTTATCACCATAACCTCAAATTCTACTCTTCAGATTATCCTCATAAACTATCTTAAATATCAGAGAAATCGTTAGTTTCAATATAAAATATGTAAAAAATCTGATTCATCATAAAATGTAAACATGTGAACTTACCTGCGATCACAAGAAACAGGCAAAAACAGAAGAAACTGCAGGACACAAGTATTTGCTTACACAATTTCCGCCATTTTCTAGTCTCAAAGTATGGTGTTGCCAATAGTAGAATTCCAAAAACATACATTTATTTATTTATTAGTGTGGTAATCCAAATTAGTAAGTGAAAACCTTAGAATTTGACAATTTATTCGGAGTGCTGATAATTTGGTGCAGTGCTAGTGTTTGGGTTATTCACCCTACTTCAAGAATTCCGTATTATTTTGGTTTTGTTTCGATTTACTTTTGTTTTTTTTCTGTTATTTTTTGTGATTTTGTGTTTCATTGTACATTTGGTGAGTTGCGAATCTGGTTAGTGGAGAATCTGGTAAGTTGAGAATCTGGTGAATTGCCCATAAGCGCTTTTGAGGAGTAAAGCACAAAATTAGTTTTTTTTTTAAAGAACACACAGCGTATAAAAATGAAAATATCATGAAGTTATAGTAAAAACTGAACTCTTTCGTTAAGTATAAAAAAAACAAAACCCATTGTTATTTTAACATGTATAATTGAAAAAATAGTTTTGGACTTATCCTAAGTAAGTAGGACTTAGGGATTTTTCGAATTGCAATCCAATTAGCAATTCAGGAATAACTGCCGTAAATTATCTCACATCAAAATATGTACCTACCTAAAACAATTCCAATATACTACTAACTACAACATATACACCTAGAGTTATTTTCTATTAACGTACAGACGCCAGCAGGTCAACCTACCCGAAACTGTCAGATTTTCCCAATCAACCTTGAACCTAATGCTTTAGCAATAAAGTCGAAAATCTATTAAAGAAATCTGACAGATTGTAGTAGCTTGATGTGCTAGCGTCTGTACATACCTATACCTAGCTGCAGGCCAATCTTATCGCTATCACATTCGAAACGGTATAGGTAGTAAGTACCTATTAGTTACTAGACAGCTACTTCATTGTTAATATTATCGCGGTCTGATCGACTAAGAAAAATACTAAGTCATGAATATTAACGATAAACTCGTCTCAAAATATTGCTACCAATGATGCTCAGTCATCATCACTCATCGTGTTATATCATGATAAGTTTCAGTCAGTAGTAAAGTTGTCCAAATGCCTAGTTGTAGTCTGTGGCTCTTATGTGATGCACACGTCTGATATATACTTGTGATTACGTTAAAAATACCTATAATAATACCAAGGCCAATATAATTTAATTTCTTGATAGTTGATATTCTAAGCAGTTAGTTCACGTTCGGCAAGTATTCATTGACGTGCATAAATTAATACTTACATTAGTTATTTTATGTATTAAAAAATTAAGAAACATTATTTACCTAGGTACCGGAACTTTCATAATTCGTTAATTATTTCGTGGTTAATAACGGAAGTGACAAATAAAATAAAATGAACGTACGTCAAAGAAAGGTAAGTTACTTGCTAAAGTTGTAAGTTTATTACGTACTATTTATACTTGGTTCAAAGGTTATGATCTTAAGTTATTATAAACTACGGTAATTTTTACCTAGGTGTTTATAACAATTAGGTTATGTTTTTATCATTTCAATGCCATAGTTATACCTACCTACGTGAAATTACGAAACCTCGGTAAAGAGAAGTCATATACCTAATTGGTTAAAAAATACAAACTGTTCTTTCAATTATTGAATAACATCATACCTAAAGACATTGTAAACTTTATTTTTCAGAAAGTGAATTATTGTTAAGTAATTCATAATGAGGACTAATAAAGTTCTTAAACCATAATAATACTACTTACCTCACCATTTATGTCATCTTTATCACCACCTTCTTCCGTTTGCTTAATTTATTGAGACAGATGCGGATGGCAAGACGAAAAACTGTAATGTACTTTCAATGTGCAGTAAAAGTTAATTGCAAATTAAGTACCTACTACCTACTTGAAAGGCAAAGCATCAATCAATTTGAATTTTGAAGGCTTGATTTTTACTTGAATATTTTTATTAATACACTTGAGCAAACAAAAACCATACTATAAATTAATTGACCGTTGAAGGACCGTGTTAAAGTTCAACCGCATCGAGCTTGCACGAGCATTCGACAACAGAGCATGTAACTTTACATTCTTTCGTGTAAATAACACAATATTTTTTTATTGTAAATTATTTGTCTGTGTTACACAGGCAAATAATTTACAATATATTTTTTTTCTATATGTTCATTGCAAGACTAATAAAATCTTTTAATGTGAAGATTTAGTCGATTACGTTCAATGGCTAGCAAGAGAGCCATCGGCACGTATCCTTCTGTTTCTCGCTCACACACGGTTTCCTAAAAAAGCGATCACCGTACTATCGGCCGCAGTAACGGCTTGCATGGTGGCAGTTGCAAAGGTTTAAATCGTTAGATTCGCCCTACCACATGAAAAGATAGTCGCGTTTCTGTTTCGGTTTGATACTTCTGACATACAATGTGGTAGTGACTTGACTTGATTGTCACGGAAATGCTATTTAATAAATGTGTGAGCTTATTCTTCTCAGTATGGACACTTTTTTGCATGACTAAGTACGGTGAGCACAAATCTAGCGATTTAAATCTTTGGAGGGCAGGGTTTGAAAATCTGTAATTATCGGCCGCGTTCTAAAACCGTAACTTTACTGCTGCGGTTTCGCTGCGAAACGCAATATTTTCTGTACAACTTGACAGTTATCGCCAGGTTTTCGCTTACTTACCGCGGCGTAGGTGTGAAAAAGCGTTAGTAGTTTTTAGTAACATTGGCTCAGCATTAGTTGACAAAGAATAGGAATTGTCAATGTCATTCTCTGGTCATTTACTTGTTTTTTAAACAGGTTATCATCATGTCATGTCACTAATTTTTGACATTATCCAAAAAATAATATCAGTGTGACGTTGTGTTTCCTTTTCGTAAAAAATATTATGAAAAAATGTCTACGTACCGCTTGTTGAATTCCAATTAGAAATTATATTAAAATAACTGATTTATTGGTTGTGATGTTTATTTTAAGTCAATATGGGAAAGTTCAGCACGTACAGGTACTTAGAGGTGGGTATTTGTCATGTATTCAGTAAAATGTTTGTTTTTATCTAGCTCGATTTTTACACATGAATGTTGAATTAAAAGCAAAAAAGAAAAACGGAGCTACCTACTATTTAATAATACAAAAGTCAGATTTTGTACCATGTACCTACTGTCCAGTTTTCACATGAATTTTCTGGGAAACTGAATAAATTAAAGTAATTGCTTTACTTACGGATTTATTGCCTTTATGTTTACCTAGGTTTGAGTTGCACACAGATTTCTAAAATAATATTAAATTATGGTTTGATCAGTCATTCACAAAAAAGAACATGCTGGTTTTCCACACACAATTACTAAATAAAAAAACAGTAAAGTTTAAGGAAATAAATAATAAATCTCATAGAACTTTATTGTTTCATACACCAGGCTGGTAAAATAATTTTTACTACTAGTAGTTCACAAAATATGGTCTTCGGAACACATCATAGTTTTAAATAATGTTTCGCAAAATGTATTTTAAGGTGTTTCATTTTTTTTTTACAGTTAAAAGATGATACCTCAGCCCCACATATCAATGTTAGAAGTAGGACAATTAAGCACCCAAGGAAATTGAAGAAAGTTTTTATCTTCCTCATTGTAGTGGCACTAAGCATCACATACTTTTTGGGTGAGTACTGTCATAATAATATTAAATACCTGGGTGTAAAGCACATACAATCTTTACATATCCTTTTATATATCCTTGTGATATTTGTATTTGTATGTAAGGATCGTAGCAGGCTGTTTTGTAGTTTCTGCATACATAAGAAGGCATGAGTTTATATATTGTATGTACCTGTGTTAATATTGCACATTGAGTTTTGAAAAGAGACTCAAATAGGTTCACAAAGTTGAACTTATTCTAAAGTTCATACTGCCATATTAACAGCTACATGCTGTATATAGTCCATGTTACTAAGCCACTTATAGTCCGGCCATCAAGAGAATGTGTTCCTGACACCTGTCAGTTGGACAATTTCTAGTAGTAAAAAGGATCTAATGCGCAAAACACATATTAGTATGAAACTGACAGGTATCAAGAATGCATTCATTCAATGGCCGGACTGTAGTGACCCATGTATAGAATAATATCAAGAGTACCTGGTTAATGCTGTGTAACATTAAACTCCCATTTTGGAAAGTCTGTTGTTGGCATTAGGCCTGGTCAAATTGCATCTGTGATTGGTTGGTATTTCAACCAAGCAAACTCATCAGTTAACATGAGATATGACAGCTTGAAGTGAACTGTCGTTCCAACTGATGCTAGGTATTGACACTATTGACAGCTGACAATGTTCAAAGGTTCCATCGTTTATTAATCTTTGGAAAACCGAACTTTGCAGAATTAAATGTGACTGGTCCAATGGGAGTGACGGAATTAGTGTGTCAATCTATAATAATTCAGGTGGGAATATAAACAATTTTAATTTTCTTAGCTATATTTTTGGTTTTTCTGAAGACAAACAATGGAGCGTGTGAACGTTGAATTAAGATTGAGATCTACAGGCCTTCAGAGGCGCTTGATGTTGGTCTCCAGTGTCCTTTAAAGTGAAACAAAACATGTTCAATATAATCATTCTCTAGCCCTTTTTCCAATTTATTTTGGGGTTAGCGCAACATGATTTTCACACTACTGGAGGAAAGCTTCCTTCAAAACATTTATTGTTATGCGTCCAACTCACACTAATTGTGAATTACTAATTGTCTTGAAGAAAAATCATCTCAAAGGATGCGGGTGCCTTCCGCATCGGTACCTATGACACATTGCACCTGATCATCTCCTCCCACACAGTCTTAACACTGTTGGAGGAAAGCTTCCTTGCTACCTTCCATACACTTAGAGTTATTTATCCAACTCACGCTTGCTAGCAGTTACAGTGCAAAACAGAATGTTCAAAGTAGTTAATAGTTTTTACAAAAGTCTCGCTCATTTAGTTAAATTTGAATAGGTGAAAATACAGGCAATAAATAAATGTAAGTAAATATTTTCATTTTATATGCCAGCTGTTTAAGTAGTTTGTAAGGAGCTTGTGACTAAGCAATAACAGCTGCATGTGTCGATCCATCAGGTTAAGCTACGCTTGCCGGGGTTGGTCCGTGGATGAGTGACCATCTTTTCATACCGAGACTGCTCCGTGCCTCGGAAAGCACGTTAAGCCCTTGGTCTCGGCTGTCATTCGTAGATCTTTGACAGTCGTTACGGGTCGTCGGAAGCCCGAAAGTCTGACAACCAGTCTTACCAAGGGGTATCATATTACCCAGTAACTGGGTTGTGGAGGTCAGATAGGCAGTCGCTCCATGTAAAATACTGGTATTCAGCTGCATCCGGTTAGACTGGAAGCCGATCCCAACATTATTGGGAAAAGGCTCGGCAGATCGATGCCAGCTGTTTACTGCATTATGTAGTAAACAGTTATATGTACCGTAACAATGATTGAATAATTTAGGCATTCATGGGTTGTACGTACACAGTCGGTCCTTGAGTATTGTTGCAAGTATTATAGGTCATAAAATTAAAAATACACTGCACTTTCAATATATATATTTTTTGTTTTGTAAGGTTAGTCATCATCTTCCTGCCATTCTCCCATGTTACTTGAGGTCGGCGCAACACGTTTTCTTCTCCATTCTCCCCTGTAAACCGTCACGCTATCATTCACTCCCTTTTCTTTCATATCATTCCTCACACAATCGATCCATTTTTTTTCGGCCTTCCTCTCCCTCTCCATCCATCAACATTTATATTCATCACTCTTTTAGTCACATGCGTTTCGTCCCTTCTCATCACATGCCCATACCAAGCCAAATGATTTCCTTTCAACTTTTCTGTCACTGGCGCCACTTTCAAACTTCCTCTTATATACTCATTTCTTACTTTATCCATTCTCGTCACTCCACACATCCATCTCAACATTCTCATCTCAGCTGCATGCAATCTTTTTTCATCCGTCTTCTTCACGGCCCAGCATTCAGACCCATAAAGTACACACAGGCCTTATCACGGACTTATAAATTTTCCCATTTAACTTGTGGGGCATCCGTGGGTCGCAAGTTGTTCCTCCATTTCATCCATCCTGAGTTGATCCGCTGCGTTACGTCTTACTTCGTCATCTCCTTGGACAAGCGACCCGAGGTACCGAAAGTCGGAGCAGGTCGATAAGGGCGTTCCGGGGAGAGATATGGGCACAGGACTGGAGAGACCGCCAAAATCACAAAACAGATACTCAGTTTTGGTCCGACTTACTCTCAGGCCATCGGTCTCGACTCTTTCCCACCACACCTCCAATCTTCTCTGGACCTCTAAGCCGTTCTCGGCAACCAGCATACACCAGGGATCGGATATCCAGGAAGCGGCTTTCCTGGATATCCGATGTGAGAGCATCCATTATCAGCACGAAGAGGTAAGGGCTGAGTGCTGACCCCTGGTGCAAGCCGACAGCCACATCGAAGCTGCCAGTAGTGCCCATTGTAGACCGGACTTGGGTACTGCATCGGCTGTACATCGCTCTAATCAACTGCACATACTTCCTGGCACACCTTTCTCCTTCAGCGCCCACCACAAAACTTCACGAGGCACTCGGTCGTATGCCTTTTCGAGGTCAACAAATACCATGTGCAAGTTTTTATGCGCACCTCTGTATTTCTCGCACAGCTGGCGGATAGCAAAGATGGCATCTATTGTTCCTCGATCAGGCATAAAACCGAATTGGTTTTGCGAAATTTCACTCTCTTCTCTCAGTCGCCTTTCAATAACTTTCTCTAAAGCCTTCATACTATGTGACGTTAGCTTTATTCCTCTATAGTTGTTGCACTCCAGCACATCAGCTTTGTTTTTAAAGATGGGCACCAGCGAACTGTTAAACCATTCGTCACGTATGGCTTCTTCCAGCAACAACTTATTGTAGAATAAAGCTAACCACGTCCATCCATCTACCCGTAATAACTTCCATACTTCATCTGGTATTTCATCCGGAACTATTGCTTTACCATTCTTCATCCCATTTACTGCTATTCTCACTTCATCCATACTATTTGTAAGGTTAGTATTTTAGGATAATATTGAAATCAAATTTATTCAAAATGTCCACCACCATTCGCCACGCAGGTCTTTAGTCTCCGCGGCCAGTCATAAATCGCAGCACGAACCATATTCATATCTATTTCGGCCACTGCTGTTCTCACTGAAGACTTAAGACTCTCCAAATTTTTATGAGGCTTAGCGCAGACTTTCTCCTCCAACACCTGCCATATTTTGTAATCTAAAAGATTAAGGTAAGGGCTGGAAGAGGGCCAATCTTCATGCTTTATCAAGTCGATGTTGTGTGTTCGAACCACGCCGGGGTGGTTCTGGCCCCGGACGCCAGTGCGGAGTCCTGTTAAACCATCCATAGCCGACCTCGAAAGAGCGTCTGAGGTAGATATTTTACGATAGGATCCAAAACAGTGTCTTGGTAAACTTTCGCACTGGTTTTAACACCTTTTTCGCAGAAATGAAGTTCAGTCGGGTCAAAATACGAAACTCCCAACCAAATCATCAATGATGAAGGATGGTGGCCATGTTGCACTCGCACCAGCTTCCGCAGAACTTGTAGCGTACTCTCTATCATTTTGTTTGTTGTAGGTAGTTCTATATCGAAAATTTTTTCGTCGGTAAACAGGATGTCAGTTGTTTGTTTTTGCGTACCGACTTAGCAAAACTCTTGACTTAATCACTCTCATACATTTCAAGCGCGCGTTGAGAAGATGTGACCCAGGTCTTCATTGAGTAACCTTTTTTACTGTCTTTGTTTAAAAGCCTATTTTTAAAGCCATCATTTTCTGAGCGCCTTGATTGCTTTGATGACTGCTGGAGTCCTAACAGAACGAGGTCTACCTGATCTTTTTCTTGTCATTCACACTTGTTCATTGTACATCAAGATTGTTGAACAATCCGTCAAATTTGAAGGTTGATTGGGAAAATTTGATAGTTTCGAGTAGCTTGATGTGCTGGCGTCTGTACCTTTTAATACGAGTATTAAAAGGTATTTTATATTATTTGTGTATCGTAGTACGATACACAAATCTTTTCGTGATTTTTAGTTTTTCAAGAAGCTTGAATATTGTGTTTGTCGAGTGGCCACAACGGTGTAATGCAATTACTGCTACTCGGTTTTCTTTGAGCGTCCACTCCATCGTAAAATATTTATATTAATAAAATGTTTTTACGTTTTATTGATAGTAAAGCAATTGAAAATCTTATGCTTTTGTTTCTTTTCTCTCTTGAGTTCTAAATTCAAAATTATGTGCCAGTGACAATACATAAGAACCGACTGTGTACAATAGAAACCCAAAACTAATGTTATACGTATATACGTATAGGTTAGGTTACTCATATAAAATTATTTAGGTACTAATTCTAGGTACCGTAATATTGAATATTATTCAGTGTTTTGTAATACTAATCACAGATGGAAAATCGATAAAACGAATATTATTATGCTAATGAAGACATTATTTTTTGGTTTGTTACCAAAAAAGGAAGTTTAGTATTTATGGCATGTAGGTATTTTACATTTTTACGTAATCTCCTAATGCATTCGCAGCGCCTGTCTCGCACTGTCTGTACTCACACAGACAGTGCGAGCCAGGCGCTGCGAATGCATTTTTTAAAATTATATATGTAAAATGTCTCAGCCCGAGACATCTGACATATATAAAAAAAAAATCATTTGCGGCGCATGCCACGCACTGTCTGTTCTCACCCTAGATTCGTGACAACTCCTAATAACGCGTGCATGCGCCTATAAAATGCCAGTTTTATTTCATCAATGTTGTCATGGATACCACCTTCCTATAAAATTGATATTCACGCTAGTTTATACAGGCTGTATCAGAAGGGTATGGTCATATTTAAGGTACATGGATGATGGTCTGCCATCAAACTGAACAACTTTCTCCATGGGACCAACATCGTAATCGAGAAAAAATATCAGCTGCCCCGTACAAAGCTTCAAATAACTAGTCGATTCAAATGTGTTCAATTTGACCACATATTTAGAAAAAAAGAGGGTGTGTGTAACGACACTAACCAGACGATAGGTACAAGTGAAAACTTCAACTGGAGCCGAGTATACTCGATTCAGTGTCACTGACGACTGACCTGAGCGTGACGGTTCAATTTCTTTCGTTCACTGTTCAGAAAGAGCGCAAAGTGCTCACTTCAAAAAACCTCTAGATGAATGGGGGAACCCCCTTAACACGCCATTTAGGCTCCAACAAACGGACGTTATAATTTATATGATTAATCCGCAAAATGTTAGGTACATAGCGGTTTGCAATCCTATTTTGTCTAATAATTGAGTAATATACATGCAAAGGTAGCAACATCGCCAGCACATCAAGCTACTACAATCTGTCAAATTTCTTTAATAGATTTTCAACTTTATCACTAAACCATTAGGTTGAAGGTTGATTGGGAAAATTTGACAGTTTCGGGTAGCTTGACCTGCTGGCGTCTGTACCTATACCAAAATGGTTGTAAACAACGTTTTTGGTTTGTTACTATTGGTTATTGCTGTTTTTGCAGCAAACCTATACGTGAACGATTATTTTTAAGAGATGTTGCTGTTTTTGTTACAAACTTATCAAGTCAAACAATGAAGCTGATTTGAAATTGACAGCCTGCATTCAAAGTTGCCATAATTGAAAAAATGCTTTTATATGACTCAGCCACGACAGAGTTTTAAACCTAATTAGGTATACAACTCCGACAGAAAAAGTTCTTGCCACTAATAACAGCCGTTCGAGACTACCTTTATCAGGCTGTTATAAAAGATGAACAGATTGCAAGTTGAACCATTTGGTTAAATAATTGCTGATAATGAATATCTATCAAAGATTGAGATAAGATTTGTACCAGGAAAAGAATAAGCTAACCCACTAATGCTTAGTGTTGTTAAGAGGGCTGTCACAGTTTGTCACCTCTCTCGCTCACACGGGGCCAAATTTTTAAGAATGTTAAATGAAAAGATGCTTTTTTGAAAAATGTTATAAATTATTATTATTGTTAATAAATTATATTAATTTAATAGGTAATAATTATTAAAAACACATTTCTATTGTGTTATTAGAATTTATTAGATCACACAATAGAAATGTTTTTGTCATGATTCTTGCCTACCTATTAAATAAATGTTATTTATTAACAATAAGTAATTAATTATTAATAAGTAGTTAATATGTAGTTTTGTTATAAATATTGCACTAGAATTTGACCTAGGTTTTGAGATGATTTCCCTTTCACACCACACCCGTAGCTCGTATTAATAAGCCAGGCTGTCACACGTACTACAAGTATTAGTCCATTATCGTGAAAACTGCTCAACCGATTTTGATGAAACTTGCACTGTCCCCTAAGTTGAAGTAAATGTAAGCCAATACACCGCTCACCACCGCCTCTTAGAATTTATTGGAAAACATGTGATTCTAAAGAATAATACGGGTTTCAAAAAAGGAAATCGACTACTCTTGCATGCTTCAATCTGGTAAAAAATATTATTGATGAAGTAGATATAGGAAACCGATACCCGGTTTCCTATATCTACTTCATCTTTTTCGACATGCCGAAACCTTTTGACTTTGTGTCTCATCGATTATTACTTTCAAAGTTGGAACGATATGTTATTCGAGGGCACTTAGTTGGCTTGGCTTGAAACCTATCTAGTGGGTAGACAGCAATGTGTTACTGAAATACTGGAATACTGGAATACTGGAAGGAATTAGATTTCTATCAAAATTTAACAACTCGGGTGTACCACAAGGGAGCGTTTTGGGTGCCCCTTTATTTCTATTATATATTAACGATCTTCCTGAGCATGCACCCAATCAATGCACATTATTTGCGGATGACATTTCGATCATTATGACATCACCAATTAATACTGACATAAATAATTACAGAATTGACATTAATAACACAATTGAATCAACAAATTCTTGGTTAAGCTCTAATAATTTATATGCAAATATAAATAAAACAAAAATGGTTCAATTTAGCACATATGGTCGTAAGCGAGATAAACTTAATATTAATTATAACGGACAATCTCTATTAGAGGCAGACGAAACTACTTTTCTGGGAGTAGCATTGGACGGTTACTTCTCTTGGAAACCACATGTAGAAAAGGTATGCAACAAACTAAACAAATAGGTTTATGTTCTCTACACTCTGCGAAAGACTCGTCGCAGAGTACGATGTTGACTGCATATCACGGCTGCGTTGCTTCAACTCTACAATACGGCCTTATCCTATGGGGTAACTCTACAGACGCGGATAAAGCTTTTAAGGTACAGAAAAAATGCATTAGAGCCATTTGTGGCAATCCACCATGGGAGTCCTGTAAACCGTCGCGTTGTTTCTAAAGTTAAAACTCCTTACATTACCCAATATGTATATCTTAGAATGTGCTAAATTTGTCCAACAGCACTTTAACCTGTTTAAAAGGCTCAAGACCGTTGCCCTCGAAAAGTAAGAGATCCAGATATAATAGTTCTGCTCAGGGCACCAAGGACCTCTTTATAAAAAGAACTGTTATCATATGAGTATCTATAATAAAATACCAAAGAACTTTAAAGATTTACCTACTAATTAATTTTTGATAAAGTTAATAATTTTAACTTTATCACTATGTAATAGGTTGGGGAAAAAGTTTCTTCGAATTTTTTAAGAAAATTCAAAACATTTTTTAATATAGTTTATTTACATTTAACTAAAGTACGTAGGTACCATTTTGTTCGATAACTTTTTGCCATCTTGTAGGTAGGGACATGATCCCATTGCTATAGAAATTTTGGGACTTCTGGTCAAAATACCGCGACAAGTGGTTTTGGCAGTCCTCTCGTGATGTTAACCTGACACTGCCTAAAGAATTCTGAAGAGACCGAAACAGGTGGAAATCTGAAGGTGCAAGGTCAGGACTATACGGCGGATGCATTAACACCTCCCAGCCAAACTCTCTTAATTTTTGCTGAGTGGCCAAAGAAGTGTGAGGTCTAGCGTTATCATGATGAAAAACCACACCCCTTCTGTTGATTAATTCCGGCAGCTTTCTCTCAACTTCTTGCTTTAATCTCATCAGTTGTTCGCAGTAGAGTTCAGAATCGATGGTTCTGCCTGGTGGTAACAGCTCATAATGAATAATGCCCTTCCAATCCCACCACACACACAGCATCACCTTGTTGCGAGTTAACCCGGGTTTCGCCACAGTCTGTGAAGCCTGACCGGCCTTTTACCACGACCTTTTTCGCACGTTCTTGTCATACGTGATCCACTTTTCATCACCAATTATCAGCTTCTTCAAAAATGGTTCGGTTTCATTACGTCGTAATAAAGAATCACAAATGAGTACACGGTTCATTAGGTTTCTTTCAGTGAGCTCGTGAGGTACCCAAATGTCGAGCTTTTTTGTGTACCCAGTTTTTTTCAAATGCGCCAAAACTGTTTTGTGGTCAATTTCCAGTTCTTCAGCTACGTCGTAACTACTGATATGCCGATCTTGCTCCACTTTTTCAAAAATGGCATCCATTTTATCCGTAATAGGACGACCAGAGCGACGTGCATCTTTGACATCAAAATTTCCGGATTGAAAACGCTTAAACCAAATTTGTGCTACTCTCACAGACACTACACTAGGTCCATAAACATTGCAAATTTTTTTCGCGGCTTGCGTTGCATTTTTACCTTTTTTGTAGTAAAATTTTAAAATGTATCGAATTTCTTCATTAGATTCACTCATCTTGACGGTACGAAAAACAAATGAAAATCACACATTTTCCTAATTTGAATTTGGAATTATGTTCTTTAAAATTTCGTCGTCTTTTGTACTTTCAATGATACCAAAACCAGCCAGATACAAATAGTATAGCCAAAGAGATTTTATTACAAGTTCATACATACTATAATGCGAAAAGACTTTTTCCCCAACCTAATATTAGGAATCTTAATTACTGACCTTACTTACCTGACTTATTGCAAATAAAATGATTATGATTATGAATAAAACTAAAATGGTCACGATCCGTTTAATAGTTTCGGAAAAATGCGTGGACAAACATACATACTTACATCTATAAAATTTTGTATATTTGTTGGGAACCCTTATAATAATATTATAATATGTGAATATATTGCAGTTCCAATAATATTACATCGACTTTGTCTCTGTCTCCTTTGACTTAGACTAGAGTCAACAGCAAACCCATAACAAATAAAAAAAAATATACATACGTGTCGAATGGTTAACCTTCTTTTTTTCAAGTCGGTTAAAAAGCATCTTTTCATTTAACACGTTAACTGCCATAGTAAAATTTTGATGACGTTTTTTTTTATTTTTGTTTTTTGGTTGTATATTCAAGTAAATCACATTATATGACTATTTTAATTTGTTTCCGGTGATTATAATGTAAAATAAAGCAAAAAAATAAAATGCCTGGCATATGTGCCTGACGAGGCCCAAACGAAACAAAACATAGCTATTGGGCCATGTCAGGTATTTTGTAAATTATATATTATATTAATTAATTATAAATTATATATTATTTGTATCTAAATTATATACTGTGGCGTCAGTCACCCGGGACTGACATGGCCTTAACAGGTGCTATGTCTGTCAAGCACCGGTGCCTGACATGGCAGTTAACGTGTTAACATTTTTAAAATTTTGGTCCCGTGTGAGCAAGAAAGAGACGTGATAAAATGTGAGAGGCCTCTTAAGGTGATCACCAGATTATTTCACAAGTAGACAGCTGTTACTGTGCCTCCACCAATTCCTTTTCAATAGATAGGTATTTTTCGTCTGTTGTCTGTAGAAAAGAACTCCGTTGTGTTCTGCCTTTCGGTCGTATAGGCCTTGGGTTGTGTAGACCTTCGGTGGTTTTGCCTTGTGGTCGTATTGACCTTGGGTCGTATCGAATCTGCTTTTTGTCGTATTAACCTTTGTTGGTATTGACCTTGGGTCGTATTGTCCTTTGATAGTATTGCCCTGTGACTGTGGTGTGTATGTAGTCGTATTGACCTTGAGTCGTTGGTCGTATTTCTTGTAGCCGTATTGATCTATGTCAAAGTAAATTATGACAGGAAAACCTACTCTATCTTGTGTCTTACAGTTCTTTCAGTTCCATGTGTATTGTTCTCAGTGGCGTGACGTGGGTTTCAGCCACCCGCGGCGGAGAAAAATTTCGCCGCCTCCTTATTTATGTATTTCAATTTAAAATACAAAAATATACAGTAATTCTAAAGAACTTTTAAGGACATTACGGTTTGCCTTTTCGTTTAAGAGATATTTAGATTTTTCATTCATACAAAGTTTTCGTAAAAAAATTATAATTCCTTCGTTTTTGAGCAGAATTAACTCGGGAGTCATTTTTGTATATAGTAATAACCAATAGAAGCGATATCCGGCAAAAAATCCGGCAATTGCAAATTAAAATCCTTAAGTCTCGTGAGGAGGAGGAGGAGGAGGAAAATGAGGAGCTTGTGGCTAAGTAATAACAGCCGCACGGGTCGATCTATCAGGTTAAGCTACGCTTGCCGAGGTTGGTCCGTGGATGGGTGACCATCTTTTCATACCGAGACTCCTCCGTGCCTCGGAAAGCACGTTAAGCCGTTGGTCTCGGCTGTTATTCGTGGATCTTTGACAGTCGTTACGGGTCGTCAGAAGCCCGAAAGTCTGACAACCAGTCTTACCGAGGGGTATCGTATTACCCAGTAACTGGGTTGTGGAGGTCAGATAGGCAGTCGCTCCATGTAAAATACTGGTATTCAGCTGCATCCGGTTAGACTGGAAGCCGACCCCAACATAGTTGGGAAAAGGCTAGGCAGAATGAAAAAGTCTATGAAACCCGATTGAGTGAGCTGCCTCACTGTCTCAGGGCACCAGTTATGTGCTATTTGTGCCCATAGTTTATCCGGCATGCGGAAGACATGTCCTGCCCAATCTCATTTAAGTCGGGCAGCCTTTTGAGCCCGTCAGCCATCTTTGTTTTAGAGCGCAGTATTGTGTTTCGAACAGGATCTGTTAATTTAACACCTAGTTTATAAACGAATAATTAAAATTTTGAATTTTAATGGCAAAAGCTCCATGCTAAAGAGGAATATAAGAATGGTTTTGTATCACAGATATAACGTAGCAGTAAGCATTTGTAGATATCTGAAGTTTGAGTAGCTTCAGTTTACTTCTCGCTCTTTCTTTTTGCTATTGCTATTTTGCCAAACACAACTAAAGAACGTTTCACCCTATCCTTACCGTACCCACGGAATACATAACCGTACTTACCAAAAAAAAAGACTACGTTAGTAAAAAAAGTCGTCAAAATAGGTTCAGTTATAGTTTTTGAGATAATCACGGACATAGCGTCTTACTTACGGGTCTTTAACGTTATCCTCCTTTTCTTTTTTAGCCTATAAAAAATCGACGTGCTGTAGGGGAAGGCCAAACATAAATTACGTGACATAAACATATTGTTTTTGGAGCCCCCACCCTATAGGGCCACAGGTGGTCATATTACACATATTTTTTAATATTTAAATTAAACCTTATAATAATAAGTTTAGAAGATAATACTTTACATTTATATATGTGACGTCATACAACGCCTTTTTGCGGGTTAGGGCGTTTAATCAAATACATAAAAAAAAATGGTGATAGGTGCTAGCTAGTAGTGCTAAACATTCGAACATAGCACCGTCTCGCTCGATATCAAACGTTACACATGAATAGGTACAGTGACGTTATAATTATGTGTAACGATTTAACCATAATACTTTTCTAAGCAAGGTGTACAAGGAACAATTTTATGCACTCAAAATATAAATCTCACTGACGTGCTTACGGACAAAAATGTGATCACAAAAAGCTGGCAAATTACGCTCAAAAACATAAATATTAATTATTGAATGAATGCTGGGCCATACTGGTCCAATTCCGCCTGCCACTAAGTATGAATTACTTAAATGAGCAAATAATACTAAATCTTTTTGTTCTGTCACCATCAAAATATATCCGAGAGGAACCGATCTAAAGTATTTATTTTTCATTATTAGTATCGTAAAGTATTTTTCTTTGATCGGTTTTGAGTGCATTCTTTAATAGAAAAAAATAACAATAATAAAAAGCTAACAAGACAGTGTTACGGGTCCCCGAAACAGTCAATTGCAATTGAGCAATTGCCATCAATTTCTATTGTAGTTATATGGTCAATCGCTTCAATTGCACTTGGTAGACGATCAAGTTGCGCATCAACGTAAAAATTGACAATTGGAATTGATCGTTTCGTGGACCCTTAACATTACAAAATGAAAAATTTTCACACATCACATTTTCGCACAAGCTTCACGTTGATTGGCGCGGCTCGATATCCCCCTCCCTCGCAACATGCGCTGGCGTTGGTCCGGCTCGTCATCGGCTCGGCACAGTCCTTCGCTTCACTCTGTTATACCCTAACTGTAGAGGTTGATGCTAGATCAACGTCTCGTCGGCGCTGCCAGCTAATAATATACCTGACGGCTTGAAACATCATTTAGTTCAGTTCAGTCTATACTCAACCTTCGTAGCGGACGGGTCTGCCCATGGGTCTCTCTTGTTGCTAGTTTAATTATCCTGAAATATAACATCCTGAAGTGAATAATATTTTTTTTTACAAGCTAAACGCGTGGAAACCTATAGCAGTTCGCTTCTGTTAAGTTTTTCGATTTTTTTTTCTCGAGCGTCTCTGCTTCTGGACTCCATAATTATCGACTCAGAAGATTGAATACAATCAAAATGTTCTTCTTCTTCTTATTTATTTTATCTGTCTATATGAATACGTATATCTAATTGCTAACTTAGGCACCGACAAAACTGAACTGGTTAAACTGACACCTAATCTAAACTACATGCCACAACACAACCGTAAGACCCTACATAAACGAACCTAACGTAACATTGTCAGAACTGAATAACCCTAGGACATATTTTGATGCACCTTGGTATGAGTAAGCGGAGAAGTGATTTCTTAAAAACTAGTGGTTTTAACTGCGGCGCGGTGCAGTAGTGGGACCAGCTCCCGTACATTTTTGCCCACCATCCTTTGATAATAAGTTCTATAGACCAAGTGTTTAACCAACTCATTGTTTCGTTCCTTGTTTAGCGAATTGAATCATGGGACAAGGACTCACATAGACTGTATGAACCGTATCGTTCGTGAGTTTACGCACCAATAAATATTTTTAGCAATAAATATTATAGCCTATACATAGCCTTAAAACAAATTTCGAAGCCGAGTTTCGTCAACAGTTGACGATATTTCTTTTCAATGTCGCATTACATGTCCATAGATTATGCGAAAACCAACTTTAATTCAAAGGCAGTAAAGATTATAATGATTTAAGCAACTATGTATAATGTATTTTCTCGTTGGATATAATAAGGTTTCCGCTAAATGACGGTAACAGTTGAGTTTGTTTCGCAGATAGATACATATCCGCTTTTTGGGAAGCGAATAAAGTGAAAAATGTTGAATGGAACGGCCATGCTGGTGTGTACTGTTTTCTCTCTATCAGGTATTTTGTTGTAGATCATTGTTTAGGAGTAAGTAAATAAACGTTTATTAATATGTATCTTATAGGAGCTCGTGGCTAAGTAATAACAGCCGCACGGGTCGATCCATCAGGTTAAGCTACGCTTGCCGGGGTTGGTCTGTGGATGGGTGATGATCTTTTCATATCGAGACTCCTCCGTGCCTCGGAAAGCACGATAAGCCGTTGGTCCCGGCTGTCATTCGTGGATCTTTAACAGTCGTTACAGGTCGTCAGAAGCCCGAAAGTCTGACAACCAGTCTTACCAAGGGGTATCGTATTACCCAGTAACTGGGTTGTGGAGGTGAGATAGGCAGTCGCTCCATGTAAAATACTGGTATTCAGCTGCATCCGGTTAGACTGGAAGCCGACCCCAACATAATTGGGAAAAGGCTAGGCAGATTGTAGAATCAATTTGAAGATTTTGATCGTAATTTTCGAAAATTATGTAAATAACAGCCCATTTTATTGAAGTTTCAATAAAATGGGCTGTTATTTACATAATTTTGTGTAGGTATTAGTATGTTTTTTTTTTTTAATATAGCTTGTTATTTGTACTGTATTGTGATTTATAAATATTTTCGCAACTATTAACATCCTGACCAGGAACTTATTTCTAGTCCAAATTAAAAATATAACATTATAACCTTTTAAATATTATATAGAAATATGACCCAAAAGTGATTTTTTATTTGGATTAAATTTTGAGTAACCTAACAAGTATCTTCTCAAACAGAAAAGGACTATTTATTAGTAAACGCAACATTTTAATAATATCACTTTTTTCACATTTATTGTTATATGTGTGAAGGCTTGTTTTATTTTTAAAAGCCATTAGAAGTTCATGGAGTGACCATGAACCAATTTATTAAGAATATTTCCTGCTGGAGATTAGTCTCCAGCAGGAAATATTCTTAATATTAGGTTGGGGAAAAAGTCTTTTCGCATTATAGTATGTATGAACTTGTAATAAAATCTCTTTGGCTTTGTAAATTCTTCTTCTTTTGTAATTCTTTGTAAATTTGTATCTGGCTGGTTGTGGTATTATTGAAAGTTTAAATTTTAAAGAACATAATTCCAAATTCAAATTAGGAAAATGTGTGATTTTCATTTGTTTTTCGTACCGTCAAGATGAGTGAATCTAATGAAGAAATTCGATACATTTTAAAATTTTACTACAATAAAGGTAAAAATGCAACGCAAGCCGCGAAAAAATTTGCGATGTTTATGGACCTAGTGTAGTGTCTGTGAGAGTAGCACAAATTTGGTTTAAGCGTTTTCAATCCGGAAATTTTGATGTCAAAGATGCACGTCGCTCTGGTCGCCCTATTACGGATAAAATGGATGCCATTTTTGAAAAAGTGGAGCAAGATCGGCATATCAGTAGTTACGACGTAGCTGAAGAACTGGAAATTGACCACAAAACAGTTTTGGCGCATTTGAAAAAAACTGGGTACACAAAAAAGCTCGACATTTGGGTACCTCACGAGCTCACTGAAAGAAACCTAATGAACCGTGTACTCATTTGTGATTCTTTATTACCACGTAATGAAACCGAACCATTTTTGAAGAAGCTGATAACTGGTGATGAAAAGTGGATCACGTATGACAAGAACGTGCGAAAAAAGTCGTGGTCAATGGCCGGTCACGCTTCACAGACTGTGGCGAAACCCGGGTTAACTCGCAACAAGGTGATGCTGTGTGTGTGGTGGGATTGGAAGAGCATTATTCATTATGAGCTGTTACCACCAGGCAGGACATCGATTCTGAACTCTACTGCGAACAACTGATGAGATTAAAGCAAGAAGTTGAGAGAAAGCGGCCGGAATTAATCAACAGAAGGGGTCTGGTTTTTCATCATGATAACGCTAGACCTCACACATCTTTAGCCACTCAGCAAAAATTAAGATAGTTTGGCTGGGAGGTGTTAATGCATCCCCTGTATAGTCCTGACCTTGCACCTTCAGATTTCCACCTGTTTCGGTCTCTTCAGAATTCTTTAGGCAGTGTCAGGTTAACATCACGAGAGGACTGCCAAAACCACTTGTCGCGGTATTTTGACCAGAAGTCCCAAAATTTCTATAGCAATGGGATCATGTCCCTACCTACAAGATGGCAAAAAGTTATCGAACAAAATGGTACCTACATACATTAGTTAAATGTAAATAAACTATATTAAAAAATGTTTTGAATTTTCTTAAAAAATGCGAAGAAACTTTTTCCCCAACCTATTATGAGATTCATAGATCTGAACTTAATTATAATATTAAAATAAAATCATATTGATTAAATTCGATAGTGTTTTTTGTTTGATTGTTTTAAACTTACATGTGCCAAAAGGCTTGATTTTTTAGGGTTTTAATTTTAATTATAATATTACCTTATAAATTATATTAAGTCTTTTATTAACCCAGGGGTTTGAACCTTTTAGGCCTCGTACGGGTTCGCCATTTTGATTATTTTTCAAAATTGCGTCGCACGATATTACCTATATATATGGATAGGGGGCTTATAGACAAACAAAAAATGTCAGTGATAAATGACCTAACCTGTCACATTACCTAGATAAATAAAATTAAAAATGGCCATGATGAGCGCAAATATATTCGTTTCATTCATATCTCGGTAATGTGACAGTTTAGGACATTATATCACAGACATTTTTTGTTTGTCTATATGCGCCCTATCCATATATACAGGTAAATATCGTGGGACGCCATTTTGAAAAATAATCAAAATGGCGAATCGGGACGAGGCCTAAAAGGTTCAAACCCCAAAGGGGTTGGAATTCGCAGGCAACTGTCTTGTGTAACCAATTTAGAAATTACTTTCCACACATGAAACTACTCTCTTTATTAGGCAGGAAGTCGTTGGATAGGTTTTTAAAAGTAGGTACACCAAACTATTATTTAATGCAAGTAATAAGTTACTTATTGACACTATAGGCTAATCTGTGCTATAGGGACAGCGGCGAGGTGTGGACTTTTGTAAGAGCGAAGCCGAAGCGAAGCCGGTGTTAACTTACTTACATAAAAATGTATTTATTAACTTAAAATAAAATTATTTACTGAATTTCACATCATCTATAGTCAAATAAATAGCAGAACCAAACAGACGCTGTCGTTATACAAACGAAACTTTCAATGTTTTAGAGAACTAAACTCAATTAAATTAGATACTTACTATCATTCTGAAATTATTATAGGAGTATGAAGAATCGAATACAATACAGTTGAACAGGTGAAAACCAAATAAAATGTGCAATATTCCTCTATCTCGTTCTCACTGACGCATTTTTGCTATATCTATCTCTATCGTAACCCGTTGTATAGCGACTTACTCTCGTTCATTATCAAGCGGGGCCACCTGACCTAAAGTGACGTCATGACGGGATCGCTATTCTACAAAGAGTTTATAATAGGTCATACATAGGTGACCTATGAAGACCTATGAAGTTGCCGAGTTTTGATACCGGCTAGTGTGAAGATCTTTCATTCTAATTAGAATTCCAAATTTAAATTAATTTTATAATATAACATGACATTTAAAAAAAAATCAGTTAAGTATTCATTTGTTTTCCCGCCGTTCGATTTTTCTTTGATATCGATGTTTCTGTAACCATGGAAAAATCGAAATTGCGCGCTCTTTTCCAATACGAGTTCCGTCGTGGCACCGAACGCATAAACAGCACGCGATATTAACGACGTGTATGGATAAGGTACCGCAAGTGAACGCACGGTGCGTTTTTGGTTTGATCGCTTCTGTTCTGGAAAGTCTCAACATTGAGCCCTATTGAAAAATTTCAAATTCAACGAGGCGGTGAAAAACGTCTTAAATTTTATCGATTCCCGTTCCCAGGATTAGCAGAGGCATGAACGAACTTTCATCAAAATGGCAAAACTGCATCGACAATATTTCTTAAAAAAAATGTTTGATTTATTCTATGTAAATCGGCAATTTCATAGGTAAATACCTAATATAAGCATAAACTCTTTGCTATTGTATGACTTTTTAGTTACAGATTATGATGTTTTGGCGCCGGGTTATTTTTTTTTTTTTTGATTGATGTTGTTGTAATTGAAAGCCACAAGCGTTTTTGATGTTTGAATGTTATGGAGAATTAAATACACGTAGTGTAACTATATTTATTGGCAATACTACATACTACTGACTATGCCATTTTTCAATAGCGGTAGAGTTGCTGATGCGAACCTCCGAAGGGAAGCCGGTAGGAATCGTGTTATATGGTGCTTTCGCTACTGATAGGGCTTAATGTTAAGTGCAGCCTTGGCTCTAGTAACTTCATTATCACAAGAGCCAGAAAAAAAAATAAGTGAGACCTATCTCACTTACATTTTCCTGGCTCTCTGGACTCTTTTTAATTAATTGGAGATACTTCACAGATGTTGTGGGTTAATCGGCATTCAATAGCATGTATTGATCCTTTCGGCAGAACAGCTCTTTAAGGCGATACCAAAATAATGGGGGGGGCTTTTTCGTAACCATTTATTTCACTATTACAGAATGTATGGATTTAATTTTTGGATATATCGCACCTTGAAAACAAAAGTGGCGTTATACAAAAATTAACATTTTTCAGATGTCCATTTAAAGCTTTTTTGACGCAGCATTTTGGTCAATATCTTAGCAAATAACTGAAATAAAAGACTGCAATTTGACTTTCTTACTCTAAGTTTTGTATGCACTGAAAATATGCCAGTAAATTATGGAGTTATTTAGAAAACATAGTTTTGATAATGCCACTTTTGTTATCAAGGTGCGATATATTTATTGACTATTTGCTTAATACTCTGACTGAAGGAAAACACGATTGGGTTAAATTTCCTCGATATAATTTAATTCCGAAAATACCTCTACTTTTTTATATTTTTTTCTGTAATTCTAAAATCCTAAGTAATTTCATTACAAAATTGCACTCAATATGTGCGTATTAGGTAATTGAAAACTCTGGCTGAACATATTTTTGATAGATAGCTTAATTTATTTTTAAACAATTTTTATTTGGTTTGGCGCTTTTATTTTGGTTCCAGCGCATTGTAGCGCTCTCTTTTTTTCGCATGTGGATGTAATTGACTCTGTCACTTTCTTATTACCGCTCAGTTAGCTTTTTACGTATCGCCTTAATGACAAAAATATTGTGAAAAAACATTACATGATAATACGGTTCCGTAGCTATTTATACTCGTGAGTATTCCGACACAGACTTGACCGTTTCTTTAGAATTCGTATCGGCTATAAAATCTCGAAGGCATCACATTGTTGACAAACCTGTTATAAATTAATTTAAATCGATTATTTTCGGTATTATTAGCACAGAGCCGGTCGAAGTGGCGGTGCTTGGGGGAGGCTTATGTCCAGCTGTGGACTTCTTTCGACTGAGATGATGATGATGATGATGATGATGATGATGATGATGATTTTCGGTAAATAAATTGAGTTTAATTTTCACATAAATAGTATAAAAAATAGTCGCGTTTCGTGACTGTCGGTGTGGTTTTTCTAAACTTCAAAAATGGATTTCGATACGGTTTGCTCCATCATTTAGAGAATTAATTATTTCGGAAGGTTTATGTGTAAATACATTCATATTAATATTACATATAGGTAATACAAAGTGTAACTTAAATAACGGGGTGATTGTACTCATCATTATGAACAACTTTTACTAAGGTATGGCACCAAAAATGAAATCGCGAAAAAAAATCAGCTGTTCAGTACATTTTGACGAATTATGCGAACATAGATGTACTGAACAGCTGATTTTTTGCGCGATTTCAGGTTTGGTCCCATAGTAAAAGTTGTTCATAATGATGAGTACAATGACCCCTTAAGAGGTTGTGCGTTATTTAAGTTGCACCTTGTATACAAATCTCGATGTTTTGCCGAGTCTTCAAACCCGTGCGAAGCAGGGACGGGTCGCTATTTTTATGAAGGGTCTAATTTAATCACCGTTATCTTCTAAAAAGGGTTATTGTACTCATCATTATGAACAACTTTTACTATGGGACCAAACCTGAAATCGCGAAAAAATATTCAGCTGTTCATTACATTTATGTTCGCATAATTCGTCAAAATGTAGGAAACAGTAGATTTTTTTCGTGATTTCAGGTTTGGTCCCATAGTAAAAGTTGATAATAATGATGACTACAATGATTTCTTTAAGAGGGCTCTTCCCGGCCCGTCTATCGTCAACGCGAGCATGGTCGAAAAGCTTGTTGTTTCATCTAGCGTAACGCCCTTTGACTAACAAGCAAATGAGAGCGCGATAACATTGAACGAAAAAAAAAATAGTGTGCGCAAATTTTATGAAACTTGTTCCAGGAAATACGTGTTTTCAGCAAGCTTTACAAGTTTGTGAAATAAATGTTTGTCATTTAGAATCTCCATTACATGTGCGAGGTTTCTATCGATATGTTTTCTTTACTTTTATAATCTATGAGTACATTATGAACGGCCAAAGTTCAGGTAAAAATTGTGCTAAAAAGCAGATTTTTGGAGGCTTTTGTGTGACCGCGTAGTTCTTCTAAACTACGCAACGGATTTTGATGGACGCAATGGATTTATTCCCGAAAGTTTATTTGTATAATATTAAACTTACATAATATATAGGTACGTAAGTCTCGATGTTTTGTCAAGTCGTAATAACCGTGCGTTCAGTAATTAAGTTTAGATTTAATTTAATTTTCTAATTTGGTTGTGAATCATAAAATAATAGACACTGGCGCCGATTCCCTTGTTCACAAACGAAACTTAATTTAAGTTCAGTGCATCTTTTTCTTTCTATTTCATTAAGAAAAGGACAGATGATAAATATTGGTTTAGTCTTGTCAAATAAGATACTCCATAGACAAGTTTAGACGTGATTAAGAAATTGCCTACTAAAAATGCGTCAGTTTACGTCAGGCGCTGACTCATTTGACAGGACTAAAGTAATATTTATTGTCTGTCCTTTTCCTAACGAAATAGAAAGAAAAAGATCCACTGAACTTAGTTTGTGAACAAGGGAATCGGCGCCACTGTTAAGCAGATTAGAAACGGTCCCAGTTCATTTGTTGTCAAATTAAACAATGCTTCTTCTAAATAGAAAAGATAACTTTTCTTTACATTACCAACAGGATATTATGACACTAAAATGACGTCGACAGGTGGGCGCTGTAGGTAAACATTTTAGTGTTTTGTGAAATGTCACTTGAAGTATTAAAAACAACATGGCGGTGTTAGTTCCGATTGTGGCCACGCGAAAATAATCTTCTAGCGCTGTATGTATTAATTTAAGACAGCCATACATACCACTTTGTGGCTATAGTCACAGAATAAATACTATAGTTTAACAGTACCTATATCATACGTACCTACACGGGCGCGTATCAATCAACTGAATAAATACCTAGTTCTTAGGTTAATTAAATATTAGGTATTATCTTGTAATGTAAAATAATATTTTTTTCAGTAAAAAAAGATGATTGTCGTAGTACTCGTAGTTGTTTAATCTCTGTAATATAAACACCTATTAGACTAGAAGTATCGTATTGAGTTCAATTCAGGTCAAACATGTGATACTCGTATGATTAGTTATGTTTAATTACTTATCCCCACTAGTAATATAGATACTAGGACCAATGATACGTATAACATTATTTCGTATTTAGTTCAAGATCATACTGGCCATGTACAAACGACTGTAATTTCTTGAGAAAGAAGAAAACATTTTTTGACAGTTGAAAACCCGCGAAAAGTCTTGTCAGCTATCAGAAAACGCGAGAGAATTTTTGACGGAACTTTTTTTAAACTTACGATGTGGGCAAAAGTGGTGTCTGTGTTCTTCAAATTCAGCATAAAGTTTTATGTCGCAGGGTTGTTTGCGGGCCAGTCACAATGGCTGGATGAGGTCGCCAAGAGTTTGGGGTACGAGAGCGTCTTCCATCACGCGGTTATCATCGACGCCGGCTCCTCGGGGTCCAGGGTGCTTGCTTATAAGTTTAGAGTACCTTTTACAGGTGAGTTCCTATTTTTCCTTTTTTTTATGCTTTCTATAAGATGTTCATGGGAGATTGGCCAGAGAAGGTAACACAGAGAGAAGAGTAGAAGGCTAATAATGGCGCCTTTATGTGCTCCCTGAGGGTAAGGTGGTGGTCAAGGATCACACCTAGGTATTTAGCTCGCTTCGCCTAAGGGATCGGCTTGCCATACGTAGTGATCGGGCTAGGGAGGAGGGGAGCGAGGCGACGCGGTCTCGAAAAGAAAACCCCCTGACTGTTATCGGGGTTGACCTTGATTCTCCATTTCTGGAACCAAGCGTCTAACACGATTGCGGAGATCTGGAGAGTGTGAGTGATAGGCTTGACAGCGACGAGTGTAGTAAATGGCGAATAAAGCCAACTGCTTAGAATGTCACTAGTGAACAGCGTGAAGATTAGGGAGGACGGAGCCCGGAGGAACTCTCGCGGGGTGGAGAGTGAACCCTCGATAGCCGAAGGTGCGATCCGACAAAAAGTCTCGTAAGATGAGCACGAGACGGTCTGGCACTGCGAGTTGATAGAGCTTATATATTATAATAAGCCGTTGTGCCAGACTTTGTCGAATGCTTTCACTATGTCGAAGAACAACACGCCCGTCATCGCGTGGAGAGTGACGTTTGCCCAGCAGTGGTACAATATAGTTTGCTACAGAAAAGGTTTCCATGGCTGTTAATAGGCATTTGATTTTCCTGGGATTCGCCTAGCTTGATTGATTGAATTGTGCTCTTTTGTGGTTAATCTTTTATGGTTAAAAATCGATGAATCGTTCGAATGATTTTTTTTTGTGGGTTTTTATTTGAGAAGAAGAAACAAACCTGTTCTATTTTTAGTAAGAGAGCCCAGTCAGTAGGGGATTTTGGGATTTACTCGAGCGTCGTGAGGACCTACTGGATTTTGAAGATTATAATTATGGTAGAAAGCAGAAAAGGTTCCCTTCACCGGCGGGGGGAGCAGCTACAGGTTTTAAAAAATGCAAAAAAAAAAACTGTCACATGGATTTACTCAAGCGCGTCAGATATTGATAGTGTATATACCCCCACGTGTTTCTTATAACGGAGGAATATTAATCTGCCGGTTTGCATTGTGGGGGTGGCTGTAAAAAGGGGGTTGAAAATGGGAAAAAGAAGAAATTTACTCGAGCGTGTCAGATATTCAGAAGGAATGTTAAGTAAACTCTAACGACCCAAACTCATGGCCGGTTTTTGAAAATACATAAAAATATTGTGACATTGAAATACTCGGGCGTGTCGGATTAATATACAGACGGATCAGCTTGATGTCCTTGTCGTGCTGAACCATAATCTGACAATTAGAATCGGGAATACCCTTAATCTGACGGTTTGATTTTTTTTTAAACCGTCATGTTAAGGAAACTCCTTCACATAATTGTCAGATTATGGGCCAGCACAACAAAGACATCAAGCTGAGCCGACTGTATATTAATCCGACGCGCTGGAGTATTTCAATGTCACAATTTTATTTTGCATTTTCAAAAATCGGCCGTAAGTTTTAGTCGCGTCCAAATCGTCAGTCTTTTGAATAGGGTCCTTTAGGCTTTACTTAACATCCCTTCTGAATATCTGAAGCGCTCGAATAGATTTTTTTTCCATTTTAAACCCCTTCTTACGGCCACCCCCACCATGCAAACCGGTAGATTAATAATATTCCTCCGTTATAAGAAACACGTGGGGTATATACACTATCAATATCTAAGGCGCTTGAGTAAATCCATGTGACAGTTTTTTTTTTGCATTTTTGAAAACCTATAGCCGCTCCCCCCACCGGTGAAGGTCATATTATAACCTTTTTGCTATCTACCATATAATCTTCAAAATCCAATAGGTCCCCACGACACGCTCGAGTAAATCTCAAAATCGGGGCTACCCTACCATTTCCAACTTTTTTGTTTCTAAGTTTAAAGTTTAAGGTTATATATTTGATGTATGTTTTTTTATTTAGGAAGTGAAGAATTAAACCTACCCTGTCTATTTTCAAACTTTTTTGTTTATAAGTTTAAAATTTATGATAAGCTATTTATCAAAAAACACGAAACAGCTCTGTTGTTACACCAATAAATATTTAGTTAACGATAAAGTTAATAGTGTCGTTGATTAGAATTACCTACTTAATCTGTTTCATTATTGCTGATAAGATAAAACTGATAATAATAATAACCATTTAGGTTATTTCCTATGATTCCTACTCATTTCATGACTGCGTTCGAATAAAGAACCCGACAGGTACCGTTTAGAAACACAAAAGCGAAAATGTTTTCTTCCTATTCAATGAAATACAAGCAAGGTTCCACGGTTTTTTTTTGGATTTTTCATTCAATATTTGAATTAAAATTCGACATTCTCGTTTGAAAAATCATCCTCCATGCTCCTTAGGCTCGGAAGTTTACAACGAACACCCCTCTCAATCGATTTGTTTGCAAGCAGCATAGCGTCCTTTAGTACAGTTTTATCTAAAATTTGTGTTATTTCTAATGCATTTATGCTTATACCTGCATACTTAATGTGATATGTAGTTAATTTAGTGCTTTACTTAGTGTTATTCTTAAATGATAAATGATTTTTATTTCTGTAAGTAGGTTTGTACAAACACTTTTACAAGTCAATCATGTTTCTTTTTAAACTAGATGAGGTCGACGTTTCCTATCTGACTACTCTGAGAAGAAAGGCCGAAACAAACTCAGAGGTCACAGTCTCTTATAAAGTCTAGACATAATCTTGGTCACTTCATGTGAAGACCATGTAGATTGGTGTCTGAAATGGTCTTTTGAGGAAAGAACCACACAGATTGAGAGGACCTGTCCAGTCAGTGCACGCATTGTCAGTAATCGCGCAGCTCAACTCAGAACTTAAGGAGCTCAACGATTCGACGAACAATACCAAAGAAAGGACACTGGGGTAGGCCGCATAAATTACTCAAACTGCCAGACCATGATTAAAAATAACTGAGAGAAAAAATAAAACAAACAAAAAAGCAATGACCTACATAGTCTTCACATTCACAATAAATTAAAATAATATAATACTTTACAAAGTAAATGAATAGTCAATCAATTACAAAACTTGCGTAACTAATATTCTATTGAACTGAAATTCTTTTTCTGTTGTTTTTATTTTATGAACGTCAGGTCCAAGTAGCCGAAATCAAAAGCAATTCTTTGGCTAATTTTCTCTAAAATTTGACTAAGTTAAATATTTTTTTACTCAAAAATTTTATATCAAAGTGGTAAAAAGTGATGCATACATTGTATAGACGACTTTCTCAATAATACATTGTAATTTTTTCATACTCTTTAGACGTCAAAACGATTCGTAAATATGTGATATTCTAAACCTCTTAAAGGAAAAATTCACAAAACAGTCGCCGGTTATAGGTCGATTAATCAAAATTACATAATGAAAATAAAATAAAAACAACGGCCAAGTGCAACTTGGACTCGCGCACGAAGGGTTCCGTACTGTTAACCGTTATCTATAAAAACAGCAAAAAAAAATCACGTTTGTTGTATTCTGTATTTTAGTATTTGTTGTTATAGCGGCAACAGAAATACATCATCTGTGAAAATTTCAACTGTCCTCGTGACAGACGGACAGACAGACAGACAGCGGAGGGTCCCGTTTTACCCTTTGGGTACGGAACCCAAATAATATTTCATGTTGTACATTAAAACTTATAGAAATACAGTATTTTAACTGTAAAATCACGTAAATCAGCAAAATCGGTAAAATTTCGTTTCAGGAAATATAAAATTGTAACTACACATGATTTCCATTAATGCTGGTACTTGTACATAAAACGTAGTATTATCAGTTACCGGTTACCTTGCGACGGTAAACGATGTTATGAATGTCCTTCAATGAGAGTACTAAGAGTAGTATAAATTGTACCTATGTTACAGAGTATTAACATGGGTTTTTCATGATTGACGCCGATGACTACTCGTTACTAAATAAAACGAATTTCATGGCGCTTTGTCGGAATGAGAGAAAAATATGTTCAATGTCGCTGTTCTATTTACTGTTTATACTATGCCCCGTAGTAATTGTTAAATTGCCCCGAATGGATCACGAAACTAATATATAAAAAAGGATTACATTAAAGGACTGGCCTGCATTAGTAGAACCCAGAAGTGTGTGAAAAAGCGAGAAGGAGACATACACAATATAGTATAATATATAATAAGAGCTCGTGGCTAAGTATTAACAGCCGCACGGGTCGATCCATCAGGTTAAGCTACACTTGCCGTTGTTGGTCCGTGGATGGGTGACCATCATTTCATACCGAGACTCCTCCGTGCCTCGGAAAGCACGTTAAGCCGTTGGTCCCGGCTGTCATTCGTGGATCTTTGACAGTCGTTACGGGTCGTCAGAAGCCCGAAAGTCTGACAACCAGTCTTACCAAGGGGTATTGTATTACCCAGTAACTAGGTTGTGGAGGTCAGATAGGCAGTCGCTCCATGTGAAATACTGGTATTCAGCTGCATCCGGTTAGACTGGAAGCCGACCCCAACATAATTGGGAAAAGGCTAGGCAGATTGATTGATTCTACCCCCTACAATGGGACTATAAGTACAGGCTAGATATCAGGATAGTTTCTTTAAAAACTGAGCATATCTATCTTCTACTTAATAAAAATCTTAAATTCATTCATTAACTGACAGACAAAGCACAGCTTAAACATTTTTAGGGTTCCATACCGCAAGAGTGCCAAACGGAACACTATTACTAAGCCTCCGCTGCCCGTCCGTCCGTCTGTCTGTCTGTCTGTCAGTGGGTTGTATCTCATGAACCGAAATAGGTAAAGTTGTCACAGATTGAGTATTTCTTTTGCCGGTATAAAAACAAATAATAAAAATAAAATAAAGAAAAAATTAAAGGCGTCGCTCCCCATAAAATAATGTAATAAATAATAATAACCTGGGACATTATTCGCACACGGTCATATGATCCCAAACTAAGCAGAGCTTGTACTAAAAATACAATAAACTATTGATTCGGATTTTTTTTTCTTACCCTTGCTTGTGGGGTGTCATTGTCAAATATAATTTTAATTTATGTTCAAAATGAGGAAATAGGGGCCCGCAAAAGTTGTCACTTTTAGACCATTTTTGTACGAGCTCTCTATCGCAACAACTGAACAAGTTAGGAATTTGAAACTTCTGTATAGTATATGGTACATGATATACAGAAGTTTCAAATCCCTATTTAATCAACGAATATTAAAAACACAGATTCTTAAGGTATTTTGTTTAAATAACGGCGATTTTTTGCAACTGCAAACAACAAACGTATAACTAATTTACAGTATCATTATGAAACACAAAGTTATCTTTGCGATTGTTAAATTTTAAGATAAAAAATATTCTTCGTTTAGTGTTTTTTTGTTTTTTATAATTATGTAGTGTTAAATATTGTACGGTGGTACGGAACCCTTCGTGTGCGAGTCCGACTCGCACTTGGCCGTTTTTTGGGGTTCCGTACCTCACAAGGAAAAATCGGAAACCTTAAAGGATCACTCGTGTGTATGTCTGTCTGTCCGTCTGCCACAGCCAATTTGCTCCGAATTTAATGGACCGATTAAGTTGAAATTTGGTACACATATCGACCGTCCCTATTAACAATGTCGGTTCTGCAGGGAGACTACTGTTTAGTCCCTACTGAACAGTGGTCTTTTTCGCAGAACTGACATTGTTAATATCATAAAGATTCTTTTTTATCGTTAGGGCAAACTTTGAACTGCCCTCAGTTTATTTGACAAAGTAGATTTTGTTTTTAAATTGTAATTCATTTATGTACAAAAGTGAATATTGGTAAAAATGTATATCCGACATTGTTAATTGGGACGGTCGATATGTATTTCTGTGACCCAAACACGGACGTGTAACGTAAATAAATGAATTTTGAAATAAGAAGTCAATTTTAGGGTGCAAATAAGAACAAATAAAATGTTTTGCAAACTGTACCGTGTGACATATCAAATGAAAGGTCTTACTGGTAAGGGTCTCAAATATATATATATATATATATATTATAATTTTAAAATAAATCACTTTAAAGTTATTTAAGAAAATAGACGAAAATTGACCATTCCACACCCTTATCTCGGAAAGTACAGAGCCTAAAATTTTGAAAAAAATACAAAAAATAGTTCAATACCTATAGATTAAAAAATCAATGGTCTTAAAACAACATGGTAAATCTTTCAATATTGTGCATACAAACTTACATTTGCAGTTGGAATGTATGGGAGAACATGTTTTTCAACTACAATGTTAAGTTTGTTCTTGAGATTCATCCCAACTACGGAACCCTTCATTGTGCGTAGTCCGACACGCACTTGGCCGTTTTTTTTTTAATTCAGCTGCATCCGCACATCAATACATCCATGGACAAATACATTATGATCTTTATCATATACAGGAAGCCGACCCCAACGTAGTTGGGAAAAGGCTTGGCAGATGATAATGATGAATTATGATGATGATTTAAGTAATAAAACGTTGCAGCAAGCCTGCCATGCCAGATTTTATATTGGTATTAGGAGTATATATAGGTACGAGTATTTTTAGGAGGATTTAGGAAATCTTTTTTTTTTTATTTCTGCTTATCCCCGTGGGAAAAGGGCGTAAGTGTATGTATTGTATGTATGTTTGTTAATGACATTATTATTCAGTGTACAACCTTGTTTCAGTATTCAGCCAGGCCAACTTGGACTTAGTTGATGAATATTTTGAACAGTCCAAGCCGGGCTTGTCGTCTTATGCCGATGATCCAGAAAAGGTAAGAAAATCACATTTCAAGTATATACTTGGGGTGGGCCACGACCCATCCTTACTAGCTGACCCGACAAACGTTGTCCTATTAAAATTTCCATAATTCATACAAAATTCCCATAGAAATTGCACTTTCATTTTTCCCGGCAACTTTTCAAACATTTTCTTTCATACAAACCTTGTCCAGACAATTACAAACACAACAAAAAAAGAATTAGCTAATTAGGTGCAACCGTTCTGAAGTGATGCGCGTACATACATTCGGCGATTGATTTTTATTTATATACATAGATTCTTAAGCTTTCTTAAGATATCACTTTCTGTATCATAAAATGCATCATATAAACTATATTATCATTAAAGCCTGAATCTCGGGAACCCTCGGAACATTCACATTTTTAACTTTAAAAATAAAATATTTTGTGCAAGCAAGTCATTTGAAAGTTACTAAATACAATGTCATGTTCTTTATTCCACACTCTGATGAGGTGAAGAACTAGGCGCGTTTTTTTTTTCTAGTTGTGTACCCACTAGGAGGCCTAATCCACTTGGAAGAATAAAATCGGTCCATCCGTCTTTGAGTAATCGCGTAACAAACATACAAAAAAAAAAAAAAAACAAAAAAATACAGACGAATTGAGAACCTCCTCCTTTTGGAAGTCGGTTAATAAAAATATAGATGTTTTATGAAATAAAGTTAGTGTGAAGCGATGTTATGTGGAACGGTTAGTCAGAGTCAGTTTCTCAACCGCGGAATAGATTCATATCTACAAAAGCAAAGTTCTCTTTCTCGGTATCATCCTCATCATCCACATTATCATTAATTATTAATAAGTTTTGTGCAGCTGTTGATAAAAGTTTGTGTTTCCTACGAAGTTTAGGTCTATTTGCCGATAAATGAGGATTACATATTAAAATTAAATTATGTATAATATCCTCATTGGTTGCCTTTCTGCTAAATTTTCGGGCGTGATGTTGTCGGTATGTCCTAAAAAATCCTTATTTCTGGATTCAGAGGCTTCCTTACACAACTTTCCAAATGGAAGTAAACCGAAAATTTGTTTCTTTTCCGTGAACAAGAATTTTATGAACGCTTGCAGGCATGTAATACCAACTGTGTAAGTCCATATACAGATAAAGAGTTTGGTCTGTGAATTCGTGCCCGACCCAGTTCTTGGAAATGGAAATATCACATTGCACTGCGATCGATCCATCAGTACTGATAGGACTATTGTTGCCAATAAGCCTGATATGGTGGTGGTGTATCGCATGGAGCGGCGCGCAATGATTATTAACCTAACTGTCCGCTTGACGGGAAACTCATGAGAGCCGAGAAAGATAAACAAATCAAGCATCTTGAATTGGCTCGCGAGGTTGTCGACATGTGGGATGTGGACTCAGCGATCATTGTGCCGATATCGATAGTCGTATCAGTCAATGGCTTAATTACCAAGAGTCTCGACCAACACCTAAGGAGGCTCTCGTTGGGCAGCTGGATCAAGGGCTTGATTCAGAAAGCGGTACTTCTAGGCACGGCTCGCATTGTTAGGCGGTTCCTCTCTCTCTGGAGCCATGACCACCGCGCCGGTAGCTTGAACCCTGTGCCCGATACCGGTGGGCTACTATTTTTTATAGTATAGTTAGTTATAGTTAATAACAAAAAGGTATTATTATAACTAGTGGCAGGAGGTAAGTACAGAGTGCAGAAATCAGTTCACAATTATTGGTGAGCCTTGCCTCTTAAACAAGGGTCACTCGTATCTCAAGAGACAGTGTTAAGCTATGGGGTTCATGCAATAAGATTTATACAACTTGTGATTTTTGTCGATCTCATCATCTGCCTAGCCTTTTCCCAACTATGTTGGGGTCGGCTTCCAGTCTAAGCTTCCAGTCTAATAACTGATTTTTGTCGATCTACCAAGTGATTATAAAAGGTAGCTTAGTTTATATAGTTTACAATAAAAATAAAAAAGAGATAACAATTTGCATGTGTGTGCGTGTGTGTGTATATATATATGAGGATGTAGTATACACAACTGCCTTCTCGTTCAAGGAGCCAAGCGTAAGGTCCTTAAAAAGACAATTTTTAGATGTAAACGATACGATACTCATGTATTAGGAAAACAAAGATTCTCAGTAAGAAATTCAACACGTCTCAATATGAAAACTCTTGCTACCTTAGTATATGATGCTAACAATTATCTGTTACACTTACAGGGCGCGGACACAATAGTGCAGCTGATAAAGAAAGCCGAGTTCTTAACGCCGCCGAACAAACGAAAGGCGACGCCTCTGATAGTTCGCGCTACAGCCGGCCTTCGTCTGCTGCCCGCGGAGAAAGCGCAACAACTCATAGAGCACGTCGCCCGTGCTATTAACAAGTAAGTGTAACAAAAACAGAATAAACCGATCAAGAGTGAGTCGGACTCGCGCTCCGAGGGTTCCGTATCTACAGGGCTATTTTTAAATCATTAACTAAACTTTCACAGGGTGTTCTACCCATGAATATGAACAACTTTTACTATAGGACCAAACCTGAAATCGCAAAAAAAAATCAGCTGTTCAGTACATTTATGTTCGCTTATTTGGTCAAAATGTACTGAACAGCTGATTTCTTTTTTTGCGATTTCAGAGTTGTCCCATAGTGAAAGTTGTTCATATTCATGGGTAGAACACCCTGTGAAAGTTTAGTTAATGATTTAAAAATAGCCCTGTATATTACAGACATCGTTTTATTTTTCCAGTAATCTTTACATAAACTTCTATCACACAGAACAATTTCAGATTTTTCTCAATGCAATCTTCGGAGATAGGGGAAAAATGTAACCCCCCCCCCCGGGTTTACATTTTTCATCAAAAGAAAAAATGAATGAGAATGTACAAACTGCGCTCTTTCATATTATACCCCACATGCCCTAGTAGCCCTACTTCGAATTTTCAAGACCCCCTTTCTGTCCCTGTTGCAATATATATATATATATATATATATATATATATATATATATATTTGTGTTGCAAAATAGTTGGCCAAACGTCATCTAAAACTATCCAATTTTCAAGTAGATAGCTTTAGTGGTTCTTGAGATAACAGCTGGATAAGCTGTGACAGACAGACAGACTGAGTCAAGTCATCCAGTAATTAAAAATAATTTTATCCTTCCTACTTCTTTCATCCTGTTATGATTCTTCGGTTAAAAAACCTTTCTGTGGCCAGGCACCCGAATTGTATAACGCACTTACAATCACAATCCGAAAGTTTTGAAGGATATTGTTAAACCATTGCTTCATAGGAGATTCTTCCTATTGCGATCAATTGGCATTTTATATCCTATACTATTAACACCCTCAGCGCCATGTGTATCATTACTGCACACACTGTGTATCAACACTTCGCTGCTTTGCACGAATACCCGCACAAACCAAAAATTTTGAAATTACTGGTTTATAACACAGAAAAATGCAAAATAGTCCTTATTTCTTAGTCAGTAAGACTCACATTCATAACGGCATAATCGGCGGTTTTGCCGTTATGAATGTGTGTCTTACTGACCATGAAATAAGGATTATTTTGCATTTGGCTGTGTTATAAACCAGTATTTTCAAAATTTTGGTTTGTGCGGGGGGTATTCATGCAAAACAGCGACTTGTGTATCATTTTAGATACACAGCCCTCTAGTTAGTTTCGACTTCGTGTATCGCTCATACACACGATTTCTATACATTACACCATTTTACTTTCGCTTGGAACTTTTTATTTTTATTTTTTCTAAAATGTTTGGGACGTTTGGCGCTGACAGCGTTAAATGAGCAATATGTACAGTCGGCGTACAGTTCTCGGCGAGTCCACAACTGTCTACAAGTATTCACCTACGGGTAAAACGGAGGAGCTCGTGGCTAAGTAATAACAGCCGCACGGGTCGATCCATCAGGTTAAGCTACGCTTGCCGGGGTTGGTCTGTGGATGGGTGACCATCTTTTCATAACGAGAATCCTCCGTGCCTCTGAAAGCACGTTAAGCCGTTGGTCCCGGCTGTCATTCGAGGATCTTTGACAGTAGTTACGGGTCGGCAGAAGCCCGAAAGTCTGACAACCAGTCTTACCAAGGGGTATCGTATTACCCAGTAACTGGGTTGTGGAGGTCAGATAGGCAGTCGCTCCATGTAAAATACTGGTATTCAGCCGCATCCGGCTAGACTGGAAGCCGACCCCAACATAGTTGGGAAAAGGCTGAGCAGATTGATTGAAGGGTAAAACGTATCAAAGTGTGGTGCAAAAGTCCTAACTATTTTTTAAAGTATTTATGGGATTCTTGACGTATTTTGGTAACATTATATGTGCTTATATTAACAAAGGCTGGGCTAGTTTAATCACACACGATAATGTATATTTCCAGACTGGGCTATGACGTGGCACTGGACGGAGTTAAGATCATGGACGGCTCTGATGAAGGCATCTTCATCTGGTACACCATCAATCTTCTCCACAGTAAGTTGTTACAATATGCCTTAAATTAAGTAAGACTAGGGTTGGGACTAGTGCCCTTAATACAAGTTATCTTGATAACTTTGCAATGGTGCTGATTTAATTAAGTTTTTATTTATTTATTTATTTATTCATTCAAGAAATATTATATAGATAATATCACATATTTTCTGCCAAACTGCTATACAGTTAGTCGGTAGTGTTCCCGAGGATACAGTTTTGTGATATACAAGTACTTATTGACTACTTTATAAGAAGTCGAAGCAAAAACAGAGAAAAAAAGAAAAGAAAATAAATAAACAAATAAAAGAAAAGGGTACGCACACTAAATATTTACTGATGGGCTCAGGTCGCCTTGCTTGCCCACCAGGCTGGCATGAGCAAGGCAAGCACACAACACAACCCAAGTCTTGTATGATTTGTTAATTAGTTTTTGTTACCTATGTAAAATAAGACATTATTATTATAATGTTTATATTAGTAGCGAAACTAGTAACGAAAAACTATAACGTGATAATAATTCAGTAAAAAAAAGTCCAGGATAAATAGAAAATACCAAGTGTGAAGTGGCAAGTAGACAAGGGCAGGAGAATGATGATGACTGTAAAAATTTTAATTGCAAACCAAAGGACTCTCACGTAGGATAGATTTGTGCGAAACTAAATATCTGGGTCATCTGGTCACGGAGGACTTAAAAGATGACCCACATACAGGTCAGCTGGCGTGGTTGGTTAAGATACCACCTATCATGCCGCTGGTCGTGGGTTCCATTCCCATCCAGGACAAACATTTGTGTGCATGAACATGTCTGTTTGTCTTGAGTCTGGGTGTAATTATCTATATAAGTATGTATTTACAAAAAAAAGTAGTATATGTAGCATATCAGTTAGCTCTGCTTAGTTTGGGATCAGATGACCCTGTGTGAACAATGTCCCAAGATATTATATTATTATTATATAGAAAAGAACGCAGGGCGTTGGCGGTAAGGAGCAATATAATATGCTGGCCCGTAGGTTCGCTCAATGTACAGACGGCAGCACATCAAGCTACTACAATCTGTCAAATTTCTTTAATAGATTTTCAACTTTATCGCTAAAGCATTACGTTCAAGGTCGATTGGGAAAATTTGACAGTTTCGGATAGCTTGACCTGCTGGCGTCTGTACTAAGGAAGTAAAAATAACACTTTAACGCATATTGCCAATCTTTTTACGCAACGAGTTTATTTATTTGAGTTTGCAACGTCCTGCGAGTGCAGTACAATAATGCTTTCAGAATGTTGTCGGGATTGCCGCGGCATTGTAGTGCGTCGCAAATGTGTGCGTTAACTGTTTCCAAGCTATAGTGCGTGAGAAAGTGGCGTCACTATTCCAAAGAGTGCGCGGTAGCACCAACAGCATTCTGCAAAATATTGCATCCCGACATGACTGTCCCATACAATTACACTGGGTGGGAATATAGTTACGGGGAAACTAAAATTTAAAAAAAAATGTTCTAGTAGTAGGTACCTACTAACATAGATAACCGCTAATTGCACATGGGATGAAAGTCATCCCACTTTTTTTATTAAGTAGTGGTTAGTGGGAGTAGTCATCCCACGCAAATCTGCTTTTGGTTTGAACCTTGTTCCGCCACTATTAAGGAGTCCTTTCTAATTCCATACATTTAGTTTGATGCACTATCTATTTCTGAGGAATTTGAGGTACGCCAACCCTCTATGCGATTAGTCAATCGTCTATGGAAAGATTATTTTTAGTCTGTAGTTGCAAATCTTTTTGTAAACAAAAAGTTTTGTTCAAACTGGAATGCTTGTAATTAATGAAAATTGTATTAAGGTACGTGGTTTTATTTATGTTTCGTGCTAAGAAACAACACACCATGCATTTTAAACCATAAAGCATATAGGTCATCGCTTGTTTTTCTTTTTTACTAGAGTCATTTCTTTGAAAGAGTAACTAAAAATTGTTTTGTTATTTTTAAAAACCAATTTTGAAAATGAAAACAAGTCATACTTTCAAACGAAACGTACATTACTATAAAACCCTACTCACTAGCATTCTAAGAAACATTCAACGGTCACAAAATTCCAAGAAGTTATGATGCAAATCGGTTTTGTTTACAAGATTACCGCGGGGCTGAATTACGTCATAATCGGGTGGGGCAGTTAGCTGTTTTCCCAGCGCGCGGGTGTACAATGCGGTTCAGCACAGCGGGTATTAAGAAAATTGTTACTAACACTTATATGGATTCTGTCCGAAATAAATGGCTTAGATTATTTATGTTAACATGCCATGAATCCACAAATTACGAGTACCTCCTACAAGAATGCTCACAGTTCTGTTCCCTATTTCAGATCTAATAGAGAGCGACACAATGGCAGCACTAGACCTGGGCGGTGGCTCCACACAGATCACGTACCAGCTGAATGATCGCGACAAGAGTGCGTACCCTGGCGCCGACCAATATGTAGTGCCGGCTGGTAACAACATCACCCTGTATACACACAGGTGAGATTAAAATCCGTCCCGATAGACGGCTAGTCTATCGTGCTATTGCACGTATTGCAATAGTAAGCTCGCTAAAAATGTCCCTTTTGCAGAGCCTTGTGAACTTCGAAATGATAAAGTAGGATTTGTGGTTTTTAAACTTGAATTATTTATTTATTGGTGTATCTACAATCGTTACTTTGTTCAATGTATTAACACAAGCGCTTTTAAAAAACAAGTACACAATTTTAAGCTTGCAAAAACAAAATTATATCTGAAAAAAAACAACAATACAGAAATGACACTTAAATATCTATCTATATAAATAAAAATCAATTGCCGAATGTATGTACGCGCATCACTTCAGAACGGTTGCA
This sequence comes from Dicycla oo, assembly GCA_948252095.1. Lineage (NCBI taxonomy): Eukaryota > Metazoa > Arthropoda > Insecta > Lepidoptera > Noctuidae > Dicycla > Dicycla oo. Next base: position 24,728,704 of record OX411729.1, on the reverse strand, counting down.
CCTATTTCGCTAATTTTCTTTTTGTTGTGTTTGTAATTGTTGTTTTAAAGAAAATGTTTGAAAAGTTGCCGGGAAAATTGGGAAATTCGGGAAAACTGAAAGTGCATTTTCTATTGAAATTTTGACATGACAGCGTTTGTCGGGTCAGCTAGTACTTATATATAAAAATCAATTGCCGAATGTATGTAAGCGCATAACTTCCGAACGACTGCACCAAATTGGCTAATTCTTTTTTTGTTGTGTTTGTAATAGGGATGATGTCTGGGTAAAAAAAAGAAATTCTATTTAGTCCTTCAGTCAGATAATAAAAAAATATTAGATACGTATTTTTTGCTTTATCATATATTAATAAAAAATGACTTAGATAACACGCATTAAAGTTCGGGAGTGGGGGCTCGCTACGTCACTTCTACGTATAAAATCTACCAAGACGTGACGTCATGCCACATTTTAACTCGATGTATCGCCGTAATCTTTTGATTACGTAGAAAAAGAAAAAATACGTGTCCAATATATTTTAATAATCTACATGACGGACAAAAAAACATTTTTTAGTCATCATCCCTATTGTCAGGACAAGGTTTGTATGAAAGAAAATGTTTTGAAACTTGCCGGGAAGGTTATTGGTAAAACACCAATAATCTCTTAAGGGGTCATTGTACTCATCATTATGAACAACTTTTACTATGGGACCAAACATGAAATCGCGAAAAAAAAATCTGCTGTTCAGTACATTTCTTTTATTTTATTTATTAATCGAGTCGATCCATCAGGTTAAGCTACGCTTGCCGGGGTTGGTCCGTAGATGGGTGACCATCTTTACATAGCTGTCATTCGTGGATCTTTGGCAGTCGTTACGGGTCGTCAGAAGCCCGAAAGTCTGACAACCAGTCTTACCAAGGGGGTATCGTATTACCCAATAACTGGGTTGTGGAGGTCAGATAGGCAGTCGCTTCATGTAAAATACTGGTATTCAGCTGCATCCGGTTAGACTGGAAGCTGACCCCAACATAGTTGGGAAAAGGCTAGGCAGATTGATTGATTAGGGACAAAAAACAGTTACATGCTGCAGATCACAGAGAAATACTTAAACTTAGATTTAACAAACGTGTAACCCACACCATTGTCCACATTTTAACTAAAGGTTAAAAGAAGTGCTAAAGACAAGTGTTATAAACAAAACAATAGATGCTACCACAATAAAGCTGTGTTGCTTACATTAGCTTAACTATGGGATAATAATAATAATTATAATAACTTAACTTAACTTATATGTGATTTTTTTGTTTAGAATTTTTCTTGAATGAATAAATAAATAAAAAAAAAAAAATAACTTATATTACTTCGCCAGATAAAATATCAAGTACACAATTTTAAGCTAGCATAAACATAATAATATATCTAAAAAAATAACGATACAAATATCAATTTATGTTCGCATAATTCGTCAAAATGTACTGAACAGCTGATTTTTTTTTTGCTATTTCAGGTTGGTCCCATAGTAAAAGTTGTTCATAATGATGAGTACAATGACCCCTTAAGAGGTTGTTGGTGTTTTACCAATAACCCGGTATAATATATTTATGGTCCTCTAAATTAACAATAGTAAAAATAACAAAACTATATCCTAACTTAACTAAAACTATTCACAAACTAAATGGCGTCGAATAATTCATCCGCATCGCTGTCGACTGGTAATGTACCCAAGATACTGGCGGCATTGCCACGTTGTATGGCAATGCTTAGCCTCTGGCCAAGGTGAAAGCCAGCCCCTTGGGTCATGGGAAGTGCCGTTTCGAGATTTCCTTAAAGCGGCCATAAGCACAACAATACCAATTCCAACTCACTTGATGATTACCTATCTAAGATTCTAAATTGCAAGTTTAAAGGTATACTATGTGTTGCTTGTTACAGCTACCTGAATCTAGGCTTGTTGGCTGCGCGTTACGGCGTGTTTCGTAGCGAGAGTGACAGCAACAGTTCGCAGGAACTCAGCTCGGTATGCGTCGACCCTATCATACAACGCGAGCCCTGGAGATATGCTAACAACAACTACTTTGTTAGGTAAGTGTAGCGAGCAATGATGTAAATCGTTAGAATCGCCCAACCGCGTCACCTTTCTGTTTCGTTGACAACGACCTTTGAATAGTATTGTCTCGCTCACTCAAACTGAAAATGGGATCTATCGTTCCATGGTGGATTTGTGAGCTCGCTCTGTTCTGTATGGACAATTTCGCGTGACCTAAGTACGGGGAGAGTACATTAACGATTTAAATTTTTGGTAGCTAGTAGAAAAGTACGTCAACTCAACCAACAACAAAGAGAGGACGTGTTCGGAGTTTTCAAACAAGTAAAGAAATATGTGGTTTTGGAAAAATATTTTTATATTTTTATAAGTTCAGTTTGCGCTATCATTTTGAAATCTACTTTATTAGCACCAGGGTAAAGTTGATATTTGTGGTAAAGTGGAAATAACATCAAATAGGAGCAAGGATTTGAATATGGAATAGATTGTCGTTAATCGCCTACGACTGGTGATATTGAATGCCTCAAAACATAATGGATGTTTGTTTGATGCCGATGTCAATCGACTGGAATGTAGTTTTTTTTTCCGGATAATTTGATTTCGGATTTTAAGCTTCAAAGAAACTCCGAGCATACCCCGCTCCATAGCGCTCTGGGCGATTTGAATTTGTGGACCAGCCCGACTGTCAGAGTCCACGTTTCGGCGTCGTATGTCATAACGGGTAGACAGGACTTACTGAGTGAAGTCTTTAAACGTTGCGGGATAGGCGACGAGAAAACTTGACGAAGCTTTCCAAACGCTGTCCAACCTAACTGGAGCCGTCTGTCGCCTTTTTTCTCAAAAGTTGTGTCTGCCGAGCTGTATGACTTGCCCTAGGTAGACATGGAGTATGTTTACCCACAACTTAGAGAAGCGACCATTTTTTTTTTGGATGGGATATTATCAAATAACTTTCCTGCTCTGGGCGAAGCGGGAGGGCGTGTCAGACTTTTACTGATTAAAACTCACCCGTGTTCCTACAGTTGCCTGTGCCAGCGCCACGGTAACTCTTTCAAACAACCCGCAACCCTGGCGGGCATCGGCCCTAGCGGACCCCTTCAGCTAGTGCTGACATCTCTTTGAGGCGCGCGTGGAACACAACGCGCCGTCGACTCGAACCTGGTCCTTACCGGACGGCGAGCTACCCATTGCTCGCCATCCTCAAGCCCCCCGCCTACGGTGGCCGGGAATCGGCTATCGATTCCCGACGCCCAGGGCGTACCTCCTGCGGCGACTAGGGGCGTAAGGGCGCAAATATTGCCTCTCCCTCACGCGTTCCGCCTCCTCCTTTGCGAGCATTACTGCTTCGCAGAAGGAGGTGATGGCTTCCCATGCGCTCTCGCTCCGTACCATGGCCTGGACCAGGGCCAGACGCGAGAGATCGCCGCCGGCGAACGCCTCCGCGAGGACGCGGCGGTGCTCCGCCCAAGCCGGGCAGACCTCCACCGTGTCCTTCGGGCGATCCACACAATGGTAACACCCGGGCGTTTCCTCCCGCCTTATCCGGAACAGGAACCTCCCGAAGCAACCGTGTCCGATGAGGACCTGCGTCAGGCAGAGGGTGAGGACACCGTCGCGCTTCTCCAACCACTCCTCAAAGAGGGGACTTATCGCCGCAATTGTGGCGTGCCGCCCAGCACTGGGTTGCGACAGTCGCACTCTCCATGTCGCAATGAGATCCCGCCGGAGCTCAGTCCGCTGTGCCGTGGTTTCTCGGGGCAGCGGAGTTATGCCCCAGCGTTTTGCCTTCTCACGCCACTCCCATGTGTATGCGAAGACTATTGCTTCCAGATCCCATTGCGGCAATCCGGCTAGGAGGCTCGCCGCCTCACCGGAGACCGTGCGGTATCCCCGAACTAGCCGGATGGCCATGACCCTTTGGGTCGCGTTCAACTGGTGGGCTGGTCGTCGCCCCAAGGAACGCGCCCACACCAATGTCCCGTAAAGGGCCGTGGACCGCATGACCTCCGGGGTAGTGAGGAGCGACCCTTCGATGTGGATTGGTCTCAGCAAGACGAGTGAATTTTACAAGACTTTCGTCTTGTTCAATTTTTTACCGAGGCCAACCTGCCGAGAGGCTCCATTTTAGCTGTGCAGCATCTAGTGTAACTGTTTTAGCGTCTCTGCCATTACGACGATGTCATCGGCAAAGCGAAGGTGTGAGATGTACTTCCCGTTTACGTTGATACCCATCAACGTGAACGGGAAGTACGACCCTCGATTCTGCTCAATCAAGACCTCCTCGGAGCACCGAAGGTCGCGTGGCGTTAGCTTTCTAATTTTTAGGTTTAAGACCTATCTGATGAAGATGACTGCGTGGATGGCAAGTCTCTTAAGTAAGAAAGTCTCCGAGGAAAGTTTGAACACCGTACTTTTTCGCAGCGACGGGAAAAGTCTGCGGGACACGTCGCGTAGTGCTTTGACTACCTCGAAAGTGCCTGTGGTTTCCAGCAGGGCGTGATGTTCCAGATGGAGCTTTTGGAGCTGCGTAGGTTGGAGGGTAGGCCTCAATATGCGAATGTACCCTCAGCTCGAAAATCGATATTTAGAGTGCCTCGGACAACCCTGTGTTCGCTTCCGGTATTAAACCTACTCGTTCCTTGCCACGTTATCGGGGCTCTTCCAGGTTCACTTCCTTTGGGGTTTCTTTTCGAAGAACAAATTCATCAAGAAGAACTCCTGCGACTCTAAAAAGTTGACTGGCATTTGCTCCCTGTGATTCCTGCGCCAAAAACCGAACGTATAAGGCCCTTAAATATAATTCTGACTGTTAATGAAATAAATGTTAATGTTTAAGAAGGTATTTAATGAGAAACTGTACTAAATTAATGTAATGAGAAAACTAATAGAAAATGTTATAAAAAATGTTACAAAATGTTAGATGTTGCGCGAGCTCGATATAAAACCGAACACTGAAGTAGTAGCGTACGTGACGATACTACATTTGATTAATTATCAATATTTGCAGTATTTTTAACTAGGCCAAACTACAATGTGCGGTTGCTGACCGTAGGTACAGAACGGTCCAACTTTCGATTCGCCGCGTTCTTGTACTCCCACTTTGGCATTGAAGTCCCCATAACAACGTTCTAATGCACTGCTGTGCAAAGGCCACCCCTCCCCTTTCCCATACAATTGTGTCCAATATCATTGCGGGCCAGTCCTTTTATATCATTTTTTATTTTTTATGAAACGTTTGTATTCGTCTATGGTTTAGCGGTGTAACCCGCGCGCGCGGCAGCAAGCCTTCGGCGGTGTACGACGCGTGCCACGCGGTCGTGCGGCGCTACGTGCTCGCCACGCTCGACTGGGAGCCGACGCGGCCGCCGCTCGGCAGCGTGGCTGCCATGAGCTACTTCTACGACGTCGCCGCTGACGCAGGCATTATCGGTAAGTATTCTTCTTCGTCTCGATTGCAGGACAGTGATACAATTTGGGATAGTTTTTGGCCCAAAACTTCGGTAAGTCTACGTAGAGTATTATTTATAACGCTTGTGGCCCGATGTGACCGTCGAAAAAAATAACAAACTTCCATTCAAAGTTTCGTCCCCTATTTAATTCTTTTAGGGGGTGAATTTTCAAAAATCGTTCCTTGACGGGGAAGCTCCAGGTAGCTCGCGAAATTAATTTTTTATTTACGTTTTTTTGCAATTTGTTTTTTTGCAATCAGTACGATGTTGAATAAAGTATGATTTGCGACTGTAAAATATAGGTATTTACAAAATTTTAATCATTGGAATTAGTAATACAACAACTCCAAAAGTGAGTATAATCCTAAATGTCAAGATTTCATGAAATAATCATTTATTAGGATTATATGAACTTAGAGAGTTGTATTGATGATTTTAATGAGTATAATTCTATAAATACAGATTTGTTACGGTCGCGAATCATATTCAAATCAACATACAACCTGATACTGAACTGCAAATTGCATAAAACGTGAGAAAATTTAAATTTCACGGGCTACCTGGAGTTTTCGCCGAGGCATATTCAGTTTCATACGGACTGGATTGCGGAGTGAGGCAGGGGGGGTTAACTTCACCCAGTTTGTTTAACCTGTATATGGACCGGCTGGTGCGTGAGTTGAGCAGCACCATGGTTGGATGTTCTGTTGATGGAAGGATGATCAATAACATAAGTTATGCTGATGACATGGTGCTGCTCAGCCCATCAATCTGCGGTCTAAGAAAATTACTGGCCGTCTGTGAGAGTTATGCGGAGGCTCATGGATTGAGGTATAATGCCACTAAGAGTGAGGTTATGGTGTTCAAAGTACCTAAAAATATACCCGCAAATATTCCACCTGTAACGTTGCGTGGAATTCCGTTGCAAGTGGTCACTCAGTTTAAATATCTCGGCCATGTAGTCACGGATGGTCTTACGGACGACCAGGATATTGATAGGGAACGTAGGGCGTTGGCGGCCCGATGCAATATGCTTGCTCGCAGGTTTGCGCGGTGCACGAAGCAGGTAAAGCTAACTCTTTTCAGAGCTTATTGCCAGACGTTTTACTCGTGCAGCCTGTGGGTTAGGTATACGCAGAAGGCCTACAGCGCCCTGCGTGTCCAATATAATAACGGACTCAGGATGTTGTTGGGACTGCCTCGGTTTTGCAGCGCATCAAGCATGTTTGCTGAAGCGAGACTGGACGACTTTTATGCCATCATGCGCAAGCGAAGTGCATCTATGCTGCGGCGATTCCGAGGTAGTCCGAACAATATTTTGGGAACACTGGCGGAAAAAATAGATGGGCCGTTTATTAGACTCTGGGCTGGGAGACATGTGCGTACGGACGTAAATATGCAAAATTAATTCTTTTATTTTAATTTATTTTTAATTTTCACTAACAATGGGTTAAGGCAATACTAACACATTATGGATCCTGTAATCTGAATTAAAGAGTTATTATTATTATTATTATTATATTACATTTCGACCGTGATTTTTGCATTAAATGGCCAACTTTGGCGTTGTTATTCCGAGATACTGAAAGATTTCAACAACGTTGACTAACTGAGTGGTGGACAATAGTTATTAGTATAGTTCATAGCTGCCTAGCTTTTCGATTTTTTTTTCTATCTATAGTATAAATAAAGCCAAAATTCCGAAGCAAGTCTTTCATAAAATGCGCGACTGCATTTTTTCGAGCTCGTGGATTGACTACTGTACATATCCAAATGAAATGGAAAAATATATAATAATTTCTCTTAAATATTGTTTTAGTCCATAGCGGCCTCAGAATTTTGAAAAATGTATGGAATAGCTATATAAAAAATCCCATTCAAAACCATAAAAAAAAAAACGCTCAGAATTAACTGTAAATTTCTCCTTGCTAAATTAATATTAGGTACCTATGAAATTGCCGATTTACATAAAAAAAATCAAACAATTTTTTAAAAAGATATATTGTCGATGCACTTTTGCCATTTTGATGAAAGTTCGTTGATGCCTCTGCTATAGATATCCTGGAGACGGGAATCGATAAATTCTTTAAAGGAGTTTTTCATTTAATTAACGTTATAACATGCTCTTCTTATAGACGTGATGGCCGGCGGCACAGTATCAGTAGAAGCATACCGCGAGGTGGCCATGCAGGCGTGCACGTCCGCCAACGTGGACCAGCCCTGGGCCTGCATCGACCTCGTGTACGTGGTCACGTTGCTGCAGGACGCCTACAAGATCGACAACAACAAGCCCATCAGTGTACGTATACCTAGCGAGGCTTCTTAAATTACTTGCTAAAAGTGGGCCAGCTCGGTCCAGCTTGAGTCAACGTGGTCTAGCCTGGGCCAACGTGGTCTAGCTAAAACCACCCTGGTGTTCTCTTCTCACACTTGGAACAGGGATTATGGGAACTTGTGCGTCTTCCACGATCCCCGGCTGGTGCCGCACCTCAGGCTCGCGTATGACTCCTCCAGCTCGGTCCGGTAGGGGCGCCCATGGAACACCGCGCGCCGCCGCCTCTGGTCCTGCTGGATGGGGGATGACGGACGTCCCCGGGTCCGCCGACCCTCCGGATCTGTTTACGATTGCTGGAAGAAGGCATTGTGCGTCCTTCGCTAACGCCCGGTCCGCCTGCTACTGTCGGGAGAGTGGTCTAACCTGGACCAAGGTGGACCATCGCTGTGTCAACGTGGACCAACCCTGCGCCAATAAAAATAAAACATTTCCCAACGTTCAAAAACTGTGAATGCAGTTTAAAGTAACTCTAAACATTGGATATGGTCTTCTTCTTCTGGGTAAGCTCACTCCATCGTCGACTTTGTCTCTGTCACCTATGATTAGAGTCAAGAGCAAACCCATCTCAAAAAAAAAAAAAAAGTCAAAGTCTAAGAATGTTTTCATGTAGTTCTTCTGTTCTACAAATTACTTTGCAACATGCATTTCAATCTGCTATTTTCCATGTTATGTTAACTATGTTGAAAATTGACTTGTTTTCTTGTTCTCTGAACGACTTTACTTTGGCGACCTCTAGGGTGTTATGTTAGAGTTAAATCAAATTTATGTGTTATATTTGTGTAGTTTATTGTAAATGTCGTTTATAATAGGTAGTATATTCAATGATTAGAAGGTATGGAGAAATAAATGTAGCCTTAACTATCGCATTGGGGCAACCTTTAATGAAAGATTTAAGGTGTTGTCCTGACTATAATATTATAACTGCGAAAGTAAGTTTGTTTGTTTGTTTGTTACCTTTTCACGCCCAAACCACTGAACCGATCATCCTGAAATTTTGCATATACGTTGTCAGGTGTACAGAAACGGACATAGCTCCCATCCTACCTGACAAACCTTTCATCCTGAAAAAAAGTAATGTTCCTGAGGAAAACAACAATAACGTTCTTATGATAATAGATGACGCCACGTGTCATTTGAATCTTGATTGAATTATAATATTATAGAAACTTTAGTAGCGTGTTGAGTTTTTTTTTTTAAGTATATAATACATTTTGAGAGTGTCGATAGAGCGGTTTTTTTATCCTCCTGATATACTAACTAATATTATAAATGCGAAAGTGTGTTTGTTTGTTGATTACGCTTTCGCGCTAAAACGGCTGAACGTATTTGGATGAAATTCAGCATATAGGTAGACGATGACCTGGAGAAGGACAAAAGGTAAGGCTACTATTCATCCTGGATCGCAGACGAAGTCGCGAGCAACAGCTAGTAATAAATAAATAAAAAATGTTCTAGTCACCTTTGCCAGTTTGAGTTGCCTCAACCCATATTTTTTTCTCATACAACTTCAACAAATTAATAAACTCATTCTTTCTTTTTCAGTTGTTCAAGAAAGTGAACGGGCACGAAGTCTCCTGGGCGTTAGGGCTCGCGTACACGACAGTTATGAACCGCATCGCGATCTCGCCTTAGTAACGTGACGTCACCGCCATGACGTCAGCAAAGTGGCAGTTAAGATTAGTAGCTGAACAATTCATGTACCTGGGCGTAAATATAGGACACCGAGTTTTAGAAAAACTTCTTCTTTGTAGAGGGTCACTCACAATTATATTCAAAATAAAAAGAGGTTGATAAGGTATCTATTCAAAATTCGATCTTCAAGAACGCATCAATGTCACAGTATTCGATTATAGTGGAAGTATGACGGCATGTCGTAATTATCTGGAGCGAAAATGAGACAAGACAAAGAAAACTTAGCTAACTACAGACCGTTCACATTTTGCATCATTGGCAAATCACAGTGATCTTTATTATAGTTGCAATAAAGTTGCTATTGGGTTGCTACCATTGACAAGTCTGTCAAAATCGCAGTGATCTTTATTGTCGTTGCAGTAAGGTTGCTTTTGGTTTGCTACCATTGACAAGTCAGTAAAAATCACAGTGATCTTTATTTTCGTTGCAATAAAGTTGCTATTGGGCTGCTGTCACGAGCTGTCGAAAGGTAAAATCACTGTGTACGGTCTGTAGCCAAGTTTTGACGTGCCACTTTGCAGCGAGTATATAGCCTGTCTACCTCTTTTTACTATTTATCAATCTATCTATACTTCTAACAAAGCTGAAGAGTTTGTTTGTTTGAACGCGGTAATCTCTGAAACTACAAGTCGAATTTGAAAAAAAAAAAAAAAAATTGAGCCGTCACGGGACGCCTGGCAGATGCGAAATATTGAAACTATTTTGTATAGCATGGAAGGGTGCCCTTTGTGTGGCGTAGATGCGCGGACGCCTGGCAGATGCGAAATATTGAAACTATTTTGTATAGCATATATGCATGGAAGGATGGTTTATTAAAAGATATAATTATGGCATTATCAAAAACAAAGTATTCGAAATTTAAAAATAAGATCTATATTAAAAAAAAATACATATTAATTTAATACCAAAATTAATTTCGTAACTCTGCTAGAGATTCGCAGAGTTATGAGTCAGCCGGCTGGTCGCCACGCCAACAGCCGGTCTGTCAACATCTTTTTGATTTTGATATCACGCTAGGACCCTTAGGAGCCGAGCAAAAATAAGAAAAGTCAGAAAGAACGCTTAGCGAAAACGAAGTAATAGCGCGAGGTGAACAAGAAATTTTCATTGATCATTCATAACTGTGTCGTCTCTGTTTAAAGCTCGATGTGTTATATTTACGCTCGCGTATCGTACAGGGGTTTTGCCCGTTCGGCTATAGGACTGGGTCGTAAACGAGCTTAGCGGATATTGTGTGCGTAAGTCAGTGTCTGAATAATAGGTATGTATGATTATGCCACTTTACTACTTAAGAATCGATTTTCATATAAGGCCTCATAAAATTTCCATACCGGTGTATGGAAATTTTATGAGGAGTGAAATTAACACATTATCTGCTTAATTCTTTATGCAAACGCTTCTTTATGCTACACCCTTACTGACCCTTATTTTACGATGTTTTCGAAACAATAGAGATGCACAACGAACGCACAGGTGCGGCGCGCCGCACGTAAATTGTATGGACGCGCATACGCGCCGTCAAGCACCTGGTGAACGTCCGAAACGCGCATGTGCGCCTGCCGCGCCTAATGTATTAAAACAAGCGTTAACTCAAAAGCGTTACGTTTTTCTGCGCATCGTACCTTGCGCACCTTTCACTTTGAAATCATGTGTGTATACTTGTTTTGTTATTTTCGACCAGTCTTCATTGTAGCGGTCAATCTATGCATTATATTCAAAGACAATCGTACATAAGGAGTAAACTCCAGTCGTGCGTCGGGGTTGACACACACTTTTTTTTGTATTAAAACTTTCATGATCATGCAAGTTTTACTGCAATTCCACATGTATTTATTTCGAGTAGTCATCGTGAATTATTTTGTCGTGTAATGAAAGTGTCTGCGAATTTGCTGCCTGTAATATAAGTATTTTAAAATATATGTATTTATTTGCAACAATACATGTGTGTAGTCTTTTTTTTTATTTGAGATGTTTGCTCCTGACTCTAGTAGAAGGAGACCGGTCGAATCGGGTCGTAGAGTTCATGGGTACACTCGCCGAAGTATAATCTGTAGAAGACCGATAAACAGGCAACCTTGCGGCGATGAGCCAAGAGAGAAGCTTGGCATCCACCATTTCTACGTCGCCAATGAGCCTCTTAGCTCTGCGTTCCACCGAGTCAAGCGCGGCTAGTTGGTACTTAGCTGATCCATCCCAAAGGTGACTGCAATACTTCATGTAGGATCGGAATTGCGCTTTATAAAGGGTTAAAAGCTGTCTGACTCATTTAGCTTCGCTCATGTAGCTACTGCGGCTTCACACTGCGAACCGAAGTATGAGCGAAGCTAAACGAACTTAGCTTCGTTTCGGTTCGTTATCATCATGCACTGCGCTTAAGACCTTTGAATTATTTTGGTTTTGAATTTCTCTGATTTTGTCTTGTGATTGTATAATAAATCTTTTTACACTTGGTTTTAATGATAGAATATCGTACGCATATTATACAGGGATGTAACATTTTTTTAGAAGACATTGCAAGTACGTTTCGACCCTTGTCCGTTCTAATCTTAGCTTTTTAAGTGATTTGACCTGAAACAATTACCTCTTCGGTACTCTATGTGATATAAATAATATGTATCTTAAGTAAGTTATTGTTTCTTCTTTATTCCACTATATTTGTAAATAATATTTCGCTGAAAGCTGCTATTGATGTTCTCGATGAAGCAATAGTTCAACGCACATTGTATTGTATCAGATTGTACGTTGTAATATTGTTGCCAGTTAGAAAATGTTCGAATTTAAATGTCTTGAGGCGTAATATGCACTGAAACAACATTTACACACACTTATAAAAGAGTCGATATTTTATTGAATAAGCACCTTTTGCTCAAAATACATCAATTCTTCACAGCTTTTTAGCGTTGTTGCGTGGAACAAAAAGTGCCTCAGCAAAGTCTTCGATCTATCACTAAAAGAAAATGGATATTGTGTGACATTTTAATGAAACAGCTTAGTCTTGCCAAACAACAATCATTTACTGTGCGACCTCCGGGGGGCTAAAGCGCGTTAACGGAACCTTTCAGAACCCCCCGGGTGTAAGCCTCCAATTAGAAGAGGAGAGGTCATTTATTTGATTCGTCAAGTTGAAAGACAAGTGTAATGCTACGGTTACATTGTCGCGATAAGGCGAACTAATTACACTTCACGCGCTCTTTCTCGCACACCGCTCTACGTCTCGCTGTTAAACAGAGAGAGCGCGAAGTGTGTGCTTTATCGCGACAATGTAGCCATAACATAGAGGATTTGAGAGAACATGCGGTTTCGGTGTGTAATACGTTTACCAAGCTATTCAAAGATGTGTATAGTCCTTTATACACAGACTTAAAGATTTTCTACGTATCTAGCACGTTATAAAAAAAAGTTATAGATCCAATAATTAAAAACGCGATAACTTGTTGTTAAACTGACACAAAGAAAGATAAAGTATCATGGTTTTTGGAATCTTATTTTTTTTTTGTGAATATAAGTTTCGTCGGTTGTATACTGTGAATGTATTCCAGGCTATGCGGGTATAAGATAATTTCAGTGTGATATTCTGAGCTTTTTTGCAATCGATCTTCTCAAAATGGCCTCACTGCTTTTCTATCCATAATTAGGTATCGCTGCTGAAGTGGAGGAGCTCGTGGCTAAGTAATAAAAGCCGCACGGGTCGATCCATCAGGTTAAGCTACGCTTGCCGGGGTTGGTCTGTGGATGGGTGATCATCTTTCATACCGAGACTCCTCCGTGCCTCGGAAAGCACGTTAAGCCGTTGGTCCCGGCTGTCATTCGAGGATCTTTGACAGTAGTTACGGGTCGTCAGAAGCCCGAAAGTCTGACAACCAGTTTTACCAGGGGGTATCGTATTACCCAGTAACTTTGTGTTAACATGGTTGTAGAGGTTAGATAGGCAGTCGCTTCATGTAAAATACTGATATTCAGCTGCATCCGGTTAGACTGGAAGCCGACCCCAACATAGATGGGAAAAGGCTAGGCAGATTGATAGAATTAGGTATCGCTGTGCGACTTTAAAAAATTACCTTCTCACATTTTCATGACTATACCGTTCTTTGTGTGAGTTACCATAAATCCGTGTAACTACTAGACAATCTGTGTTTGCACATGTAGGTATATTAATTATATGTACACAATTATTTATAATTATGCGAAACTGAATTATGATTTAATAATATTGCTCATTTTATTTACCTATATCTATACTAGTGTGAATGATTGAAATAAGGAGTTCTTGCAATAATACAGTAAATTTTTCTAAGTTAAATTTTATGGATAGTATGCAATGGAAGAGCTATTATTTTTACAAGCTTTTATCTAAATTTCAATGTTCGTATTTAAGTTGTCTTTTTCAAAATTTGCAAGTTCAATGTGACCCCATTTCCCGGTGTTCGATTGAGCTGAAATTTGGCATACGTATGTAAAATCGACGAAAATGTTATATTTTGGTATCATCGAGCTAATCTGATGATGGAGCAACAGGTAGAAACTCAGTAAAAAAACGACGTAATCCTTTTGACTTTGGGCTTGTTTTCTTAGACTTTACAAGGACTCTGGTCCTAGATGATATCCATAATAATAAAAGCTTGTTAAAAAAAAATGTTACTTTCAATCCAAGATTGGTTACATTATGCAGCAACTAAAGTTAGAAAATATTGAAAATAAAAAGAAAATGAAACATTTTCTAACGTCTTGTTATTAAAGTTATTTTGATCGGCATGATTCAGCACAGCTGAGAGGTAAAATACAAGCTGGCAGGGACATCGACGCGCAACCTGTTACCATGGATTCAGTACATGATTCTGGAACCACATGCATTGTAATTTTTCCACGGTTATTAAAAAAAAAAGAACGAGCGAGCCATACATTAGTGGCATATGATGTGTAACATCTGACATCTGTTTGTGTTGGTACCATCTGACGGCCAACTCTAGCACCGCGCGCGCTCATTGGTCAAATCAAAAAGCGCGCGCTTCCCGTGCTTCCTGTTACACACTTCCGTCCCTTTTCACGAAATCACTCCCACATATTGCAGGAAACCGAGAGGAAAGATGTTACACATCAAAAATACATTTTGACCGCGTAGGTATTGCATTTTTGTAAGAAACAACAGCCTTTTTTTTTCATATCTGAAAAAATTTCAACTCTGGACCATCTAGAATCACGTACTGAATCCACGGTACGTGGTTGCGAGTTGATGTGTCTGCTACTCTGTATTGTACTTCCCAGCTGTGCCGCCGAATCCAGTGAGCCGAACATGTCTGTAGCACGACTCACACTATTAATTTCAAACAATATACAGAAACGGTAATGTTTGTATATTCACAATAAAATTGAAAAACATTTGTGGCTGGTGGCAACTTTCAACAAAGAGTTTGCTTAATACAGTATTGTTGTGTTTAGTTATATTAATTAGCTTTTTAAGCAACTCCAAAGCAAAGAATATTCTTTTTATTAAACCTCAAGCGTTTCGTGAACGAAACTTTCGACATTTTTTTTTTGACACAAGAATATATTTAAGCATTTTATAAAAAAATACTTTATTATTTGTAAAGTGCAAAATTATGTTTTGCACTTTACATATTATATTATAACGTTCTTTCTAACCAGTGGCTACGAAATAATAGAATTAAAGCTTAATTTTATGTTATCTGTGACAATGCGAGAATTTTAAGTTCAGATAGATTAATTTACAAAGTTACTAAATGTTCCCAAGTGAAAAGCATTATTGTTTTATTTTCCAATTATTATTATAAATGAAGGTTGTATGTGTGGTTTAAGTCATTTAATAACTTATTATGTAAGTTCTTATGATAAGCACTCTCAAATAAAGTATATTCAAATGCTATTTTTATGAAGACATGGTTTTGTTTTTTGTAAGCCATATATCGAGCATTTTGTAGCTAACTGTGCACTGTGTAGGTATCGATACCTAGCCGACGTGGTCATATTGGTGTTATATATTAATTGTACAAATTTAATAAATGTTGGATCTTATCATTGGCTTTCATTTTACCTCCAACAAGGCTCAAGAAAATAGGTGGCTTATTCAGGTGTCAATGTATACGCTTTTATAATAAACTTCCAAGCCACGTTCAAGATCTAATATACTTAATAAATTCAAATCATTCATTAATCGCAAGTTGTGTCAGAAAGCTTTTTATACCGTTAAAGATTATATTGAGGACAAAAAGGCTTGGGATTGAACTGCTCCAAATTTTCTTTTTTCTCTTTTTATTTTTGCATCCTGAATGTTGACATGAAAATTTACTTTGTAAAGTATTATATTATTTTAATTATTGTGAATGTGAAAACTATGTAGGTCATTGCTTTTTTGTTTGTTTTATTTTTTCACTCAGTTATTTGTAATCATGGTCTGGCAGTTTGAGTAATTTATGCGGCCTACCCAAATGTCCTTTCTTTGGTATTGTTCGTCGAATCGTTGAGCTCCTTAAATTCTGAGTTGAGCTGCGCGATTACTGACAAATGCGTGCACTGACTGGACAGGTCCTCTCAATCTGTGTGGTTCTTTCCTCAAAAGACCATTTCAGACACCAATCTACATGGCCTTCACATGAAGTGACCAAGATTATGTCTGGACTTTATAAGAGACTGTGACCTCTGAGTTTGTTTCGGCCTTTCTTCTCAGAGTAGTCAGATAGGAAACGCCGACCTCATCTAGTTAAAAAAAAAATCATGATTGACTTGTAAAAGTGTTTGTACAAACCTACTTACAGAAATAAAAATCATTTATCATTACTTCAATGGACCGTTGACGAATATAAACTTGTCAAATCCAGGTACATAGGATTCTGATCAGACATACTTAGTGACATGCACAGATATAAAGTCGTGTGCGCAGAATTGGGATACGGGTAAACTAGAGAAATAGCTCCTTTAACTTCAACACAGTTGATTGTTAGTCAATTACTGACACTACTTTACTAATTAATACTCTGAAACTAGCAGTTCTTAGATAGTATGTATTGACTCGCGATCACGTCTCGGCAAATACTGTTGCTTTGGACCCCATACTCAATCCCAGACTCCGCACAACGCCAACCAAAGGCGCTTGTGGTGCATACTCATTGAGGGCTCAATTTCTCAAAGTCTTTGTAATAAAGTGAAACATTTAGGAAAATTAGTAAATAATAATAAAAACCTAAAACAAAGGTTTAAAAATTTCTAAAACTTAAAATAAATGTGTTATCACCCTATGAAGAGTGCTCTCAATTCAGACGCTAGAACAAAACATGATATTTTAAATCTCAAAACGTATAACCTTTGTGGCAACTGCTTTTATCTCAAAATTTAATAAACAATTTCTCAAAACTTTTAGAAAAAATTCAGCTCCGTAGACTGAGAATTTACAGATTTATAGCAGTTTAACTAGAGCCCTCAGTTCAGTACTTGTTTGAACTGAGGGCTCAACCAAAACTAAGTTTGGCTGAAAGAATTCGTAAAACAACCTAGTGTATATTATAATATATGTTAAAATACAATTCCTAAAATATAAATAATGGTTCGAAAGTAATCGGTTGCAAAGTACATTGAATTAAAATTATAGTGAAGCGTCTGAACTGAGAGCTCAATATTTTCGTTTTTATTTTAAATACTGAAATACATAAATCGAAACAAATTAGTTCCTATGTTTTAAGAATAATTTTATTAAAACTTGGTAAAAGTTCAATTATCCTACATGCTGTAATTCAGGAGATATACATATTTCACACATTTCATACAGAGAGAAAAGTAGGGTGACTATGATGTCGTTTCCAGTGTTCTAGTAATGTAAGTACCGACCTGAAATGTAAATGTTGTAAGTACAATTGAAACGAATACATAGACATGTAAGAAATTTATTCAATGTAGAGCTATCAGGCTCATTGGCGACGTAAAACTGGTGGATGCCAAGCTTCCCAGTTTGGCTCATCGTCGCAAGGTTGCCTGCTTGTCGGTCTTCTATAGACTGTACTTCGGTAAGTGTGCTCAGGAACTCCACAACCTCATTCCACCGGCCCCCTTCTACCATCGAATATCTAGACGCACTGCAAATTACCATCCATACCTAGTTGCCATTCCACCAATTCGCACTAAGCGCTTCCAAAAATTCTTCGTAATGCGCACGGCAAAAGAGTGGAACTCACCACCTGCGTCTGTGTTCCCGAACGCATACAACCGGAGTCTCATCAAAGTTAGAGTGACCTTAGTTTTAGTCTCTTCAAAGTTAGAGTGAAATTAGAGTGAACGTGGTGAAGTGGCTTCTTCTGGGTAAGCTCACTCCGTCGTAGACTTTGTCTCTGTCACCTCTGACTTATACATGTCATTCAAAACACATTTTAAGAAATCGTCTTGCGGCAATGGCAGTTCAGAAGAGATACAGCATAAAATGTACTAAATTCGTAATTTTACTTTTTCAGTACAAACAAAGTTTACCATTTGTGCCAAGTATAAATGAAAGAGGCTTTTTTTTTGCTAACCCATTTTACTTATGTAGTTACAAATATTTCAAGTTAATTAAAAGCTTTTAAAAATGTCATTAAACCGATCTACATAAATACCTAGTCTTGCCATAAATATTGTAACGAAGAAAAAAAAATTTTTTTATTACAAATTATATTTTTTACTTTTACAGTGTGTTAGTTTAATAAATAAATATGTATATAAAAAAAAAAGCTTATTCGAAGTGGTCTCCATTGGCTGCAATACAGTCCTTTAAACGTTGAGGCCAGTTATCAATAGAAGCACGCACTCTTTCCATGGGAAAATTCTTCACTGCCAATCATATTTTTTTTATAGGGATTGTTTTAGGGACTCCAAATTATCATGTCGTTTAGAGCAAGCCGTACTCTCTAAAACTGACCATAAATCATAATCCAGCGGATGAAGATCGGGACTAGACGACGGCAAGTCTTCAGCTCTGATGAAGTCCGAAACGTTCACTTCCAACCAAGACTGCGTGGACCGAGCTTTATGACCCGGCGCCGAGTCTTGTTGGAAGGACCATACTTGGTTATTGAAAATGGTTTTGTTAAGGGGCTTAACCACCTTCTCAAGAATGGTATCTTGATACACTTGTGCCGATGTTTTGATACCTTTTTCACAAAAATATGGCTGTCACTCCTTCATAGCTAACACCCCACCAAACCATCACTGAAGTCGGATAATGCCCACGTTGCACTCTGTCGACTAATTGGGAAGCTTTCTTAGAGCTTTGAGCATAAATACGGTCATTTTGTTTGTTAAAATGTTGCTCAATTGTAAAGATTTTCTCATCCGTAAACAAAATTTTTCTGTGATCTCCCTTTGCGTACCGCTTCAGTAGTTGTTTCGATTTTACCACCCAATTCTTTTTTAAATTATCAGTTAAAAATGACCAGTGCGTCTCTTATAGGCTGCAAGACCTAAGTCATCTTTTAAAATACGCGACATGGTTCTGGGTGTTATCTTCATCTCCCGAGATAAAATCTTTTGCTTTCGGACAGGATTTCTTCTAATTCTTTCCCTTACTTCTTTGACCACCTTTTCGTATGAACACTACGTGGACGGCCAGATCTTTTCCTGTCAGAAACAGAGGAGGTCTCATTGTACCTATTAATAGCCCGGTACACAAACATTTGACTAATACCAAGCGTATGGAGAGTTTTAAAAATTACATTTGGCTCCATACCAACATTGTGTAATGCAATCACAGCGATTCGGTTCTCTTTATCACCCCACTCCATTTTAATATCGCAAATAATTGTACAATGTATTGGTGCCAAAATTAGAAAACTCAATGAACAATCTTATAAAAATGACAGATTCCAAATTCAAATGTAATATCTATCTTATTTTTAATTATAACAGTATTTATGGCCAGACTGTGTATTGTATTGTACTCACGAACTGGAAACGAATGTGATGATAAATTATCAATAGTAGATACAGTTCACTATTATATTATTGATTTCTACATCCATGGACATGCACCATAATACATTGGGAAACCGACTGAACAAATGCTATAATGAAGGTAAATGTGTCCGCGAAACAATGACCAAAAACATATCTACCCTACATTGTTTTCTGTTCCTAATGTATTGAAAAAGCAGATCTTCCTAATTACTGCATGTAGGATAATTGAACTTTTACCAAGTTTTAATAAAATTATTCTTAAAACATATGAACTAATTTGTTTCGATTTATGTATTTCAGTATTTAAAATAAAAACAAAAATAATGAGCTCTCAGTTCAGACGCTTCACTATAATTTTAATTCAATGTACTTTGCAACCGATTACTTTCGAACCATTATTTATATTTTAGGAATTGTATTTTAACATATATTATAATATACACTAGGTTGTTTGACGAATTCTTTCAGCCAAACTTAGTTTTGGTTGAGCCCTCAGTTCAGACAAGTACTGAACTGAGGGCTCTAGTTAAACTGCTATAAATCTGTAAATTCTCAGTCTACGCAGCTGAAACTTTTCTAAAAGATTTGAGAAATTGTTTATTAAATTTTGAGGTAAAATCAGTTGCCATAAAGGTTATACGTTTTGAGATTTAAAATATCATGTTTTATTCTAGCGTCTGAATTGAGAGCACTCTTCATAGGGTGATAACACATTTATTTTAAGTTTTAGAAATTTTTAGACCTTTGTTTTAGGTTTTTTATTTACTAATTTTCCTAAATGTTTCACTTTATTACAAAGACATTGAAAAATTGAGCCCTCAATCCAGATGCACATCGACATGCGACAAACTTAAAATTACCAATTCTAAGAAAGCTCAACCAGTGCATTGTTGGGACCGTAGGCTGAGTTTGAATTTATATAAGACTCGACCGTTGAGATTCAAAGATTTGGCACCGTATTTGGTTTCTCTCCGTAAAATTTGTAAAAATGTGGTTAAATTAATCAGTGTAAGGGCCGGTTTTTTGATCCGTAGTTAACTCAACCAATGGTTAAACATAGTAACTAAAGGTTGAATTTTGGCTAAATGTGAAAGGCTAAACATGTCTTTAGAACGGAGGGTTTCTTGACACTATAATAATAATAATATCCTAGGACATTATTCACACACGGTCATCTGATCCCAAACTAAGCAGAGCTTGTACTATGGAAACCAGATAACTGATATACTACATATACTACTTTTTTTTTGTAAATACATACTTATGTAGATAATTACACCCAGACTCAGGACAAACACATGTTCATGCACACAAATGTTTGTCCTGGATGGGAATCGAACCCACGACCTGCGGCATGGCAGGTAGTATCTTAACCAACCACGCCAACTGGCCAGTGACACTGACTGGTATTCATATACTCGAATTATGTTCATTTGTTAAAAACAATATAGAAAATTTTAATTTCAAAGCAAATTCTAAAAGAAACATTCAGAAACAATATAAATATGACATTAATTTACCGGTTATTAATAATATGATATATTATAAAAGTACCTATGTTACTGCTGTTCGTGTGTACAATCAGTTACCGCCAGACATTAAACAATTGAATGGAGATATGTTTAAGAATAAATTGAAAATTGTTAATTGATAATGTATTTGACAATCTGCATGAGATTTTTGTTAAAAAAATAATATTTGTTAGTAGGTACCTAATTTCTTAAAATAGTACCTATTGCATATCCTAGTTGGGTAGACTGTTGAAACTATAAATGTATAAGAACTTAATAACACAGTTATGCAATAAATATATCTTTATCTTATAAGCAATCTTCCATGGGTGAAAGTACTCTTGAATATTCCATACAAAAATGCCATGTCCATCAATCAAAATGTTCAAAACCGATTTATTTTCGTTATTGTCGTGTTTGTGGATGGTATCAAAGCCGGCCTGCGTAAGAAAATAAAACATCAAAGCTACTGAATTTTTATACTTTATTAAGAACCATTCAATAGGTACAATAAAAATGTTAATCTAACGCACTTCAACCAGATATACGCTGCGTTCAGTCTCGTCTAAAATGATTACTTTAAAATCTATTGTTTCGGAGATTACACAATATATCATTACTATTATAGAATTATTACAATAGACATCGAGTTTATGGAAATAATGAGATATAATAAACTGTTTTGAAAGTTAAAAGTCGTATCATAATTATTGCAGTGAAGCGATAGGCACTTATGAAAGTAATTATTTGAATGTATGTAATAAAAAATGCATGCATAGTAAGGATGCAAGAAAAGTGTACAAAAACCATAGACAAAAACACTTCTTTTAGTATGCAGCTGTTTTCAATGTTTAAATTACTGATAACTTCAATGTAATACAAAAGTACGTTATGTAAAACGTAAATGCACTTATGTAAAAACTATTTACTGCAGAAAATGTGTATATCTCAATTATCTAGCGATGTTATCATGGTAGGTCGCGATGGTAATCGATTTACCTCGTATGGATACGTATATAATCAATCATGTAAACAGAGATTCAATTTGAAGTATACAAGTGTGACATTCGTTTGTTTTACTTCTTTTTTCCATGAACTCGATGGATGTATTAAAAATGTTTTAAATTGAGAATCGCTTACTTTAACTTGAATCTTAAAATTGATCTATTCGCTATTATACATGCCCAACTAACGCATGCAAGGTATTGCAGATAAAAATAGTGTCATTATTACTTTCAGAAAATTGAAAAACATCTTGAAATGTCAATTTTCAGACTATAATATTGTTGACGATTACAAATTACAGAATTTTTGCACCTATAAAATATAATGCATTATTAAGTAAACACTGAAGTAATTGTTCGTCAGTTATAGAACCTACAATATGTTATATGTTTTAGCTTGAGATAATTATAAAGGCAGTTCAAAATTCCATGGATATAATAAATTCCATGGCAGGCGAAATAGTATAAAGCGAAATAAACCGTATATTAGACATTTAAGGATAAACTTCAGCTATAGCTGGTAGGACTTTTAATATATTAGTCTCATAAGGGGTTCCCCAAGGTTCAATCATCGGACCTGCTCTGTCTATAGCGAGATGATCGAGAGAAGTTTATCTTTTTTGTAATATGTATTGGCCTTGCCTATAATATAAGTATCTCAAGTTAAACCATAATGGAAATATTTACATCAAAAAAGTCCCTTCTGGGCATGGAAAACATGGATCTTTGGTATTTTTCACAGCAAACAGGTCACTTAGAAAAGGAGATAATTTTTAACTTTTTTTAATGTTCTATAGTAACGTTAGAGAATTGACCACAGCTAGACTATGCTTCATGAAAGATTCAAGTAGTCAGATTTAATTCATTATTATACGTTATTTGATAAATATGTTTCTAAATCCCTATTCATTCTATTGAAATACATACGATAATATGAATGCGAATCTTACAACTAAGTTTCGGGTATTTTACCGATTTAATGGAAACAGTTTTAAAAAGCGGCCTGGTGTATCAAATAAGGTTCATTGGATGTCACAGGGATACAAACAACTTGGTAACGGTAACGTGCTGGTTTGTGATTGGTGGAAGAATTACAATTTCTTGTACCAGAACAGATAATGTTCTCCATCTTCAACTAATAAGTCGTCCACACCTGGAACAGAAAGTTATGGTTAACGAAACTTTGGTAAATACCTAATGTCGCTGAATCTATAGTGATTTCTAAATGACTAATTTGTTAACGAAATAAAGCGATACTTCGCCTTTCTGTTTAAAAATAAGTGGAACATGTCTTAGCCCATGGCCCAGGCATGGTTTTCAATAAACTCTTTTTTACTAAGGAGGGGCAAAGATAAAATATTAGGGTCCTTACCGAAAGTCTGACAACCAGTCTTACCAAGGGGTATCTTATTACCCAGTGACTGGGTAGTGGAGGTCAAATAGGCAGTCGTTCCATGTTAAATACTGATGTATTCAGCTGCATTCGGTTAGTCTGGATGTTGAGGTCGTCAACATAGTTGGGAAAAGGCTAGGCAGATGATGAATGGTCCTTACCAACGGGAGCGACGAGCTGGTTGCCGGGCGGGCTGGCAGGGTCTGGTTTCTCTGGCAGACGGTACAGAAGCCAGTAGTGATAACCCATCGGCTCCTCCTTATGGCCGGCGATCGTGTGCACGTAGTGGCCGTTGGGCCACTCGCTAGCCTCGAACTTGAACTTAGGGTGCAGTTCCGCAGCAATTTGCATCACGTGGAAGAATGATATGTTCCTGTAATTGAAAGTATATAATGGTAAGTAATAATAAAGGAAAGAAGAGATATCAGAGATATGACATGATTTGGGATAGACCAAAAGGTTGAGCTGTTGGTGGAATGATAATAACAACTCGCGAGCTCCTTGCTCATCCTGTTTTCTAGTAAGTACTTTGTCGTGTATCCTGTTTTACCTAGAAGCAACCATGTCATGTAACATCAAAGAGTATAATAATAGTGCATGATGGCGCATGCAGCGTGATGAAAGAGTATCAATAATACTCGTATAATGATGATTATATTATTGATGCTCAAATGCAATTATCATGCGGACAAATTAGCGTCGGTATTTTTTAGAAAAAATGTGGTAAATAGTTACATTTAGTATTTGATTATTACATTATTTTTTATTTGATTACTAGATAAATAAATAGTAAATCAATGTAATTCAATATATATCTTTGATGGAATACATAGGCATATTTGTAGTTCTTTCTCTCTGTTTATTGAGATAAGTAAGAGAGAAAAATATATTTGATCATGTATATTTCTTCAATGTTACGTAGAACAAGATAATATTTTTTTTAAGATTTTGATTATGTATTATTTTTTTATTATTATTAAATAAAAAATCGGGATAAATTCAACGTCTTTTTTTGTATGAATTATTGACAGAAAAAGACGTTCAGTTTATCCCGATTTTCCAATTTTCCGGGAAAATTCTCCAATTTTTCTTTGCGTAAGAACCTAATTCGAACTACTACAGATATATTAAAACCAAAGATGGTAAGCCAAATCGGCCCAGCCGTTCTCAAGTTAATGACGTGACCAAGGGAAACAGGGATTCATTTTTTATATAATGTATAGATTTCTCACCTAGGTTCTAAGAGTGATATGACATGATTTAGGAAAGGAGGCTATTACCGATGGAATGATATTAACCGTGATAATTAACACCTCGCCGGACTCCTTGCTCATCCTGTTAGCTTTAGGCCCGGACGAAAGCGGAGATGTGCTGAGATGTCCGAAGCGAAGACGAGAAGAGAAGTTTTTCAGTAGGGTATCTCCACCGAAGCTGTACGGAGATGCGTACTGGCTAGACTGGAGCGGAGATGTGTGCTGGCTAGAGCGGAACTGAGCTGCGTTCGGCGAGCGTTGGATGTTGAGATGAACGCATGCCGCTCACTGCATGCCGCTCACATCTCTTCTCGTCTCCGCTGCGTGCCATCGCCAGCTTGCGAGGCACATCTCACACCTCCACTTTGTATCGCCGCCCAGCTCACTCTCAGTGAGGCACAGCTCACATTTCTGCTTCGATCGCGATCAAATATGATACATCTCCGTTCAGTGGTACCTATCCTCTGAAGCTGAGTGGAGACGAGATGTGTCAATAACGAAATTATATTGGTTGTTTAAAACACATCTCCTCTCCTATCGTCTCGTCTCCGCTTAAAACTTTTGTCGGGAATCCACAAATGTCACAAGTCACGTGCAGGGTGATTTTAGAATAATCAGTCTCCGAGCTAATTCTGTTATCCTAGTAAAAGCGTGTAGGTACCTAATTCCCATTCGCCCCACCGCTTTCGAGAGGCCCTGTCCAAGTAATCTCGATTTGTCGGTTCCGTCAAGCTCCTCGCTCATTCTGTTATCCTAGTACCTAGGAACTATTTTCTTACCTAGGAGCGACCATGTGCAGGGTGTAGTTCTCGGTGACGTTGGTCCCGACCCACAGCGTGTACGTGAAGGAAACGTTGCGTGCGTCGGATTCGTTGCTGGTGCTGCCTGACTGGTAGGCCAGCTTCAGAGTGCCGTCACCGCCGTTGCTGTCTGGAATATCGAAATCACCGCGTTTAGCCACTTGGTTTAGTTAAAGTGAAATGTATCGTAGATTAGACATTTATCATTATTTTTTGGTGGTCTCCAGCACGTGTCTCCAGTCAGAGCAGGTTAACCGCCGTAGGTATGTGCGTGATTGTAAAGAATTTAGGTCGTTAGGTTTAAAGCGAGGAAGTGTTGCAGAGGACACGGTGACGAAAATTCTGATCGGTTAGCAAAAGTGCATATAGCTCACAGCAGTTGTGTAGAACATTTCTAGCGGTGGGCACTAGTCCAGTAGACAATAGTTACCTACACAAGATGTGCTAATATAGGTCGAGTACTGTTCTTTAACAATAGTGTTTTGAAGAATACAATGGAAGAGACAATGTTGTATTGTATACCGGGCAGGTGTCCGCACGTATGTTACTCACCTAATGGTTCATGTCGGTTATCAAGCAGCTTGTCAGAGCAGTGCGGCGGGCGCACGGCGGCGAGCGAGGCGGGAGTGAGCGCGGCCACGGCTGCCGCGGTGTTCGCCACGTCGCCCCAGCCGCCGTCCGCGCGCTGGCGCTCCACCAGCCATTTGTATGTTACTCACCTAATGGTTCATGTCGGTTATCAAGCAGCTTGTCAGAGCAGTGCGGCGGGCGCACGGCGGCGAGCGAGGCGGGAGTGAGCGCGGCCACGGCCGCCGCGGTGTTCGCCACGTCGCCCCAGCCGCCGTCCGCGCGCTGGCGCTCCACCAGCCATTTGTATGTTACTCACCTAATGGTTCATGTCGGTTATCAAGCAGCTTGTCAGAGCAGTGCGGCGGGCGCACGGCGGCGAGCGAGGCGGGAGTGAGCGCGGCCACGGCCGCCGCGGTGTTCGCCACGTCGCCCCAGCCGCCGTCCGCGCGCTGGCGCTCCACCAGCCATTTGTATGTTACTCACCTAATGGTTCATGTCGGTTATCAAGCAGCTTGTCAGAGCAGTGCGGCGGGCGCACGGCGGCGAGCGAGGCGGGAGTGAGCGCGGCCACGGCCGCCGCGGTGTTCGCCACGTCGCCCCAGCCGCCGTCCGCGCGCTGGCGCTCCACCAGCCATTTGTATGTTACTCACCTAATGGTTCATGTCGGTTATCAAGCAGCTTGTCAGAGCAGTGCGGCGGGCGCACGGCGGCGAGCGAGGCGGGAGTGAGCGCGGCCACGGCCGCCGCGGTGTTCGCCACGTCGCCCCAGCCGCCGTCCGCGCGCTGGCGCTCCACCAGCCATTTGTATGTTACTCACCTAATGGTTCATGTCGGTTATCAAGCAGCTTGTCAGAGCAGTGCGGCGGGCGCACGGCGGCGAGCGAGGCGGGAGTGAGCGCGGCCACGGCCGCCGCGGTGTTCGCCACGTCGCCCCAGCCGCCGTCCGCGCGCTGGCGCTCCACCAGCCATTTGTATGTTACTCACCTAATGGTTCATGTCGGTTATCAAGCAGCTTGTCAGAGCAGTGCGGCGGGCGCACGGCGGCGAGCGAGGCGGGAGTGAGCGCGGCCACGGCTGCCGCGGTGTTCGCCACGTCGCCCCAGCCGCCGTCCGCGCGCTGGCGCTCCACCAGCCATTTGCGAGCCGCCGGGAAGCTCCAGTGCTGGTGCGCGCCTGGACCTGACTCCGAGTCCTCAAGAGCCTGGCCGGGAGAAAGCAGGTTTAATTATGGATGTTTTAAATCGAATTCCAAAATACCCAAAGGACGAGGTTCTTTATTCAGAAACAAGCCATGTGTCTGATGGGGTTTCTTATCGGCAGTCATCGGCAACAATTACGAACTTCCATACAAAATTTCATCCCCTTTAGGGGCTCTCTCTCTCTCTCTCTCTCTTCCTGGCTATGTATCCCACATGGTGGAGGGGTCAGCCTTCCTGGTTTTTCTCTTCTACTTCGCTCTATCCCCTTTAGGGGCTGAATTTTCAAAAATCCTTTAGTGTTCACCTTCGCATAACAGGAACTCTTGCGCGAAAAGCCAATACCTGTATTGGCGTCTTTCTTTTCTCGCGGCCATCAACCAAATCTTGTTTTTCTAGTACAGAACAGTGTAAACGACATTTATTTGACATGCATATCTTTAAACTCAGTCCGAAATGACATATAAGAGTTACCAGGGGCGCTGAAAAGTTTTGAGTCTAAGTACCTTCAAGTGTCATTATTGTCTCGCGTTGCATATTACTAATTTGCGATTACCCTCTTTAGTATAAATATTGTATGACAGGCAATTTTCGACTCCTAGGGATTACTCAAAATAGATAGCCGTTAAATGTTATTGGATATTTGAATAGTCGGTACCCCCCTCTTGTGCATTTCGCGCATATTTTTTTTTTTGCGTAAGGCACGGGGGATTTGTACCGAATATTCAAATGTTCAAAAACATTTAACGGCTATCTAATTTGTGGTAGCTTAACACTAACCTTGCACCTAGGAGTAACAAATTGCCTACATACCTGATAAATAGGTACATACAAACTTCTAATTCATCTCGGACAAAAAAGTTTCGTTTGTTACACTGTTCTGTACTAGAAAAAAATATTTGATTGATGGCCGCGAGAAGAAAGAGACGCCACCTTCCATACTAAAATCGGCGTGGTCCTCTCATGCTTCTATACCTAGCGGTTTAGGCTGTGCGATGTCTGATATAGAAGTATACAGATAGAACTATCATGTGCAGGGCAGGTAAAGTTTGCAGTTAACAGTTAGTTGGTGCGCATGGCATAAAATCGCATGGCATTTCACTTTTCGTCTAATTTAACTGCCAATGAAGGAAAGAAAGAAAACATTTATTAAGCTCAGACTAATGCTGTAAGAGTGAAGGTAAACGGTTTACCTGAATGGCCAGTGCGGTGGTGGTGAGTGTTCCGAAGCTACCGTCAGAGTGCTGCTGCCTGGCCAGCCCGGCCATGGGGCGGCGCACGAAGTGGATGAGGCTGCGGTGGCGGTGGTCCTGCACCACGCAGCGCAGTGCCAGGATCACCATCGAGATCGTGTCTGAAATATACGAGAAGGAAGTTTTTAGCATGTCTTCGCATCTTTGGTGTTGATTTGCACGTCCACAACAGTTCCTTCATTAAAACTTAGTCGCGTTTGTGATGTGTGGAATTAGTTTTATGTATCAAACGCACTGAGACGAATTTTGTTGGAAGAATGCTCTAACAGGGAGGTAGCATTAAAATACGTTTCCAAAATGTTCGAAGCTTTTTGAAGTTTGTAAATACTTCATTGCCAACGTAGTTTAAATAGTCCTTGATTTAAATACGTCGTTGTGAAACACTTACCAAGACTATGATCCGAAGCAGCATTAGCGATATCCAGAAGCCTCCTAATATGGCGGCGTCTCACATGAGCTGCTGAAGAGCAAGCAGCCAGGGTCGCATAGGCGAACTCCAGGTCATGAGGAGGCTCTCGGTGCAGGAGGGCAGTCACCAGGTCGCGGCCATGGAAGGAGCGAGGGTCCTTGCACAGCGCTCCCAGGGCGAGGGTGTAGGCAGCCAGGCGCCCCAATGGAGGGGGAGACTCGTGATGTCTGGCGGAGATGAAGGATATGATCATGTTTCTCTTACTTTGTTTTATTTACTTTATAATATGTTCCCGGTCTTGAAAATAACAAATCTGGGTGTTGTAATTTTTTTTAGTTTATTTCTAGATACCTATAGTATTTTTATCCCACGAAGCGACAGGCGCTTTACTTGTGGTAACCAAGTGTACAAACACGCTGTGAATAAGTGCGTGGAGACGAGTAGCGTCAGCACGTAATACACACACGCACACACACACACACTTCCGACTTCGCTATTGTCTCGGACGGTACCGAGAGCTCCTGCGCTTACACACACATTCACAGCGTTTTTGTACATTTGGTAACCACAAGTAAAGCGCGCTTCGCTTGGTGAGATAAAAATACTGTAACTCTTACGAACTCCTACTCATTTCGTTTTCCTTAATCAAATACTACAAAGTTTTTCAAGTAAAACGATGTCTGAAAAACGCTCACTATTTTCTCCATATCAGCTCTAGGAGGCGAACAAAGATCAATATTTCAAGACAATGTTTCCATAAGAAGTAAGTATAATATTTAAAGATGACTCACTTGGACATCATGAGCAGAATCTCGATCTCCATCTGCTTGGCTGACAGCTGCATCTCCAGACCTTGCTGCTCAATCTCCTTGCCAGTGTTGTTGGCCAACTGCAAATGTAATCACAGGATATCTATCATGCACAGGCTCTAACTGAAAAGCAAGAGGTTTTGAAATCGAGTCTAATTTCATCGTGTTCATTTCGTATTCGTAGGTGGAACATGAGATACTTATGGGTTAAAGAAGAGTATAGTAACGTAGGTATAGGAACATCCCAAATTGATATGGATCCGCCAAAAAATAGACTAAAAAACCAAGAGCGTGTTGGACCACGCACAATTAACATTTCCGTAGTTGGGATAAAACTTATCATTGAAATCATAAATCATAAAATTTATCATAGTTGAAAAACATGTTCTCCCATACATTCCAACTGCAAATGAAAGTTTGTACGCACAATATTGAGAGATTTACCATGTTATTTTAATACCTTAGACTTCTTATAGGTTTTCCTGTAATCTATAGGTATAGAACAATTTTCTGCATTATTTTTAAAAATTTTAGGCTTTTTAGTTTCGGAGATAAGGGGGTAATTGTCAATATGCATCTAATTTCTTAAATAACATTAAAACAAGTTATTTTAAAATTATTAAAAAATAATCTATTTCGGACCCTCACGGTAAGCCCTTTCATTTAATATGTCACACGGTACAGTTCGCAAAAGTTTTTTTTTAATTTTCTTATTTGCACCCCAAAAGTGACCTCTATATTTAAAAATTCATTTATTCACGTTACACGTCTGTGTTTGGGTCACAGAAATTTAACTTAATCGGTCTATTAGATTCGGAGTAAATTGGCTGTGACAGACGGACAGACAGACAGACAGACACACGAGTGATCCTATAAGGGTTCCCTTTTTTCCTTTTGTGGTACGGAACCCTAAAAACGGTTTTATCAGTAGTATGTACCTATTATGTGTTTATTTAACACCAAATTAAAAGTAGTCTAAACTAATATTTAGGTTCCCTCAAAACTAAGTAGGCTTTTACCTATCGACTTATAAATACGTATAGGAACGTACACCAACAATCAGACACTAATAATATATGCGATACTAAGTGCTGATTTCACCAATGAACCTGAAAGCGATCAGCACATCTAAACCACGTTCAAGAGCTGTCAGTGTTCCATAGAAAATAATGACACTGACAGCCCTTAAACGTAGTTTATGCGCTGATCGCGTTTAGTTTCATTAGTGAAATCCAACCTAAGATGTATCGGAAACACATTTGATGACAACTCTGCCCGCCCGACCTAGTTGCGCTAGTTGGTTATACGCCAAATGTTAACATTTGGCTATGAAATGTTTTACTCACGATGACTGTTATGACCAATATGTATATGAGCCTTGAGTCTATCTTATATCACCTATACTAACTCTTACAAGTAAGGGTACCTAGTTACCTACCTAACGTATCTGGGGGCACGACAGTGCCCCCCGCCAAGTCGAGCAAAACAATGGCACGGCCGTACCATCCTTTTCTCGAAGCCATTCGGGCCATTTTCGACCTCCTGTAACTTCGTTGTGGAGAAAAACTAGAAGCCTAAATAACCCTGTGTATCTCTTTATTGCGTCTCCGACTGTTATTCATTATTTAGCTACACCCCCTGTGGAAACTCAGAACTTCTGAAAACAGAAACATCTTCTCAGAACAGAAACATCTGGGGGTTTCTCACCTTGAGGTTTTACAATGCATTTTCCAACATTAGCCACCAAAATAATATCTTTTAAAATAGCAAACACAATGTATGTGGCAGCAATAATTATGTTGGTACTTTGGTCGTGTAGGATTTCGGTCCCATCGAACTATGAGAGTGATGGAGAGTGCACCTGTGTCTGCGCACACTTGTGCACTATAATAGTTCCCGCGACGATGGCTAGACTCCGTTTAGATTTGCCGCCATGTCACTGGCCAGGTGAGAAGGACTGGACGGTGACAAGGTCAAGCTCATTCACATAGACCCTAGGACCCCAACCTTTATTTACCTGCAAAGTCAGCATAACATGGTGCGTATCGTTGCCCCACCCCCAGTCGGGCAGGCGGTGTTGCAGCAGATACTGCAACGCCTTCTGTATCGCCTGCCCTTCGTTCAGGGTCTCCGTCTCCCACGCCGTGGTAGTGGAAGTCACCACCGTGGTGGTAGCAGGAGCCTTGGTGGTGGCTGTTGTTGGGGGCTCCGTTTCTGGAAAATTATGGTTTAATTAAAACAGTAACCCACCGGTATTGGGAACAGGATCCATGCCAGCGGCGGTCAGGGCTCCAGAGAGAGGAACCTCTTAACAATACGAGCTGAGTTTAGAAGTACCGCTTTTTGAATCGAACCCTTGCTCCAGGTGCGTAACTAAAGCCTCCTGAGGTTTTGTTTCGAGGCTCTTGGCTATTAAGCCAATCTGTCACAAATATCGCTGAGTCCAAATCCCACGTCATGTCGACAACCACGCGAGCTAATTAATTATGATTTGTTCGTGCGATGGACTGCTGAAGGGAAGTTGTAGTGGTCGTAAAGGTTAAGTAGCTAGCGGGAAAACAGAAATATGATGGCCATTAGTTTTTTGAATATGGTTATTTTAGTAAAAGGTCAACGTTAGACCTATCCTGCATTGTTTGTTATGTGCTTTTATTCAGTGCGGAAATTGAACCAACACATTGATCACAGGATCACTGAGACGGGTGGGGAGGTTGAATACGCTGATGAGTATATCTATCTTGATCAAATAGTCTCTTTCAAAGAAGTTGCAAGACGCACCGAAAATGCCTGGAAGACCTATTAGGCCATGAAACAACTAATGAAGGGTGATCTTCCTTTATCCCTTAAGAGAAGACTCATTGACGTGTGCATACTTCCCATCCTCACATATGGTTCTGAAACATGGTCTTTGACAAATCTATTCTGCGTATCAAATTAACAGACTGGGTTAGGAATACGATCATCAGTTCCATCACAAAGATAACTGATGTCACTTGGAAAATAGCCACGCTAAAGTGGAATTGGGCTGGACACATCTGCCGCATGTCATACGGCCAATGCGCCAAACTTACGACCCAATGGGTCCCTTTTAATCCAAACGGAGATAGCTGGATGAGTAGGACTCCTTCAACAAGAACTGGTCCTTAGTAGCTTTAGACAGAGAGAAGTGGAAAGAGTGTGGCCTTTGGCCTGCAGTCAAGTGCAGGACATCACAGGCTTTTAATAATAACAATAACGTAGCGAAGATGCAAATCAAAAAGCTGCTCCACTGCAGTAGATCACTCAAAGTTAAGATTACAGAAAAAGGAAGGAGGTCTTACGTGGAATAAGATCTTATTGTTGCTCAGGGTCGGTTTATAAAACAACTAAATACCTATCTAAATTAAACTTACCAGTTTGGCAGTAGCCCGCCGCGATGAACATCAAAGCACATAAGGTTATTAAGTATAGCTGGCCCATCGTGGAGATCTGAAACAAAGGAAAATAAACTATCAATAAAATGTACACAAAGCCCTAAGTTTATAGGATCGTAGCAGTTGGTAATTGATAGTAGAAAGGGACTGAAATTAGAACTTAATAAGTGAAAGTGAACGTTAGGACGAGAATACACATGCCTGTAACTTGCACCAATGTTTTCAAGTAGCTTGCATGCCGTGTGCCAGAACAACTTCTGATTGGTGAATGGCATGCCAGCTGCTTGATAGTTATGTATAAGCTACAGGTATTCTCGCCCTTATGTCCAGCTGAGAACTATTCAAGAGTAATGATAACGTTAAGCGTTATTCTGTAACTAATTTATTTATTTTTAGGGTACCGTATATCAAAAGGAAAGAACGGAACCCTTATAGGATCGCTTCGTTGTCCGTCTGTCCGTCACGACCCTTTTTCTCAGAACGTGAGAAGGTATCAAGTTAAGATTATTATCAAATACGTAAGTCTACAGTCTCTTGGAGCTCTAAAAAAAATCAAGTTTCTAAGTCAACGCCATGAAAAATACGGCCATTTATGTGACATTTTTGATACTCGCAAATAAATCAAAACCTACAGGGTACTTCCTGTTGACCTAGAATTATGATAATGCAAGAAGCAAGATCTCACAGCACAAAGAAAGAAAAAAATCTAAAAATCGTTAATTTGTAGTTTATATCAATAAATATTTTTTTTGCGATTACAGACTTACATTTGCAGTTGTAGAATTGATATCGATGTATGGAAGAACATGTTTTTCAACTATAATGTTAAGTTTGTTTTTGGGATAAATTCGTCCCAACTATGGAACCTTTCATTGTGCATGGTCCGACACGCACTTGGCCAGTTTTTTTTCACTTCAAGACGAACATCAGTGTAACCCTGGCTCTACTACGTACTAGGAGTTCATGTATCACAAGACCCATCATTATCATCAAGCCAATTGAGGTTCTCGTTGTTTCTCGATATTTTACTCGTCGTTTTACAGGTTAGATAGCATTGTGGAAATTACAAGTTTTATATTTAAAGATCATCTGCCTAGCATTTACCCAACTATGTTGGGGTCGGCTTCCAGTTACTGAGTAATACGATACCCCTTGGTAAGACTGGTTGTCAGACTTTCGGGCTTCTGACGACCCGTAACGACTGTCAAAGATCCACGAATGACAGCCGGGACCAACGGCTTAACGTGCTTTCCGAGGCATGGAGGGGTCTTGGTATATAAAGATGGTCACCCATCCACGTACCAACCGTGGCAAGCGTAGCTTAACCTTATCGATCGACCCGTGCGGCTGTTATTACTTGCCACAAGCCCCTCAAGTTTTATATTTAAAGGTATTTCCGTTTAAATATAAATTACTAGAGACATAACTTGAATCGATCTCCGCACGCAATTTGGTGTAAAGTGTAGCGATTGAGAACCACTTTAGATGGCAGCACTGTCGTTAGATACGACACGTAGCCAATCTAACCGCTTACGATAACGGAGCTGTTGAGTAAGGAGAGTAATTAGATCAGCAGTTTGGTTACAATATGTTGATATTTCTTTTGAAGAAAATATTCATATTTTTCTCTACTTTATCGATTAAAAAAAAAACTTCAACCCGCAATGTGTTTGGTACCATCATGAGTGCATATTCAGTATTTTCACATTCTCGTAATGCATATAAAATATTTAGTACGCTGCCACGCACCGCTGCTACAATAGGCCTGCGCTTCCCATCTACGCGCTTAGGCGAGTATAGGCTACGAAATTGTCCATCTCACTAGTCAAAGGCCCATCTATTCTGTATACATATTTATGCTGACGGTGCGACAGCTGTTTATTCTCTGCACGATGCTCCGGCAATGTAGGTATAATAGAACCAGGAGAACAGCTTTCGCACAGCGACAATACAACGCATTGAGTTCCAGGCTTTACAATGAAATTAACAAAAGGATCTCACTATACAAATTAAATAAGCACAATTTCAAAGAGAAATTAACTAATTGGTTTAAGTTGTTAAAGTTATAATGAGTCTGAGAAACTTATTGCTATAGTAAAATAAAACTTAGTCTTTGAATTTTTAAGTAATAATTTAACACGAAACGTACACATTATTTTGTAAATACGCTAATTATGTAAATGATAAATGATTTTTATTTCTGTAAGTAGGTTTGTACAAACACTTTTACAAGTCAATATTTTTTTTTTTAAACTAGATGAGGTCGGCGTTTCCTATCTGACTACTCTGAGAAGAAAGGCCGAAACAAACTCAGAGGTCACAGTCTCTTATAAAGTCCAGACATAATCTTGGTCACTTCATGTGAAGACCATGTAGATTGGTGTCTGAAATGGTCTTTTGAGGAAAGAACCACACAGATTGAGAGGACCTGTCCAGTCAGTGCACGCATTTGTCAGTAATCGCGCAGCTCAACTCAGAACTTAAAATGGTTATGTGTAAAATTATAGTACAAAATAAGGCGGTGGTATGTACGAGTATACGACATCTAGAACGGCCGACCACCGACTACCCAAGATACGAGCATGTCTCAGTTTGGGAGTCGTTGTCTTAAATTAAAATGCTGTACATTCACCTCACTAAAACAGATGAAAAATCTTGTTTCTTGTAACGCTTTTGTACTTTTTGAGGAATAAATTATTATTAGTATTACCAGCTGTTACCCGCGACTTCGTCTGAAATCCAGGATAAATGTAGCGTTTGTCCTTCTCCAGGTCATGGTCTACCCATGTAGCAAATTTCATCCAAATCCGTTCAGTCGTTTTAGCGAGATATCTTGTTCTCCGGATCCACCCCGTCGCATCGCATGGTCTGCTCGTGCCATTACTTCGTTTTCGCTTAGCCTTATTTCTCACTTTTTTTCTTTTTGCTCGGCTCCTAAGGGTCCTAGCGTGATGTTAAATAGTTTATAGCCTTTCTCAAGAATTGGGCTATCAAATGCAATTTTTTTTAAATCCTACTGAAATTCCAGAGATTAGCGCGAAAAAAAAAAAAGAAATTGGCAGCTTTATTATTAGTACACTGGGTGAATTAATTATTTTAAGATTAATTAACGAAACAATTACGCTTGAATATCTCTGGACGAATCTAGCAGCACTAGCATGTAGTTAGTTTCCAGCATTTCTATCTCTGACGGTTAGAATATTACTCTAACTTATTAGCAAACCTACAGCTTGAAGAACTCGTGTGCAAACTTTAGAGTTTCAAAGGAAAAGCAATAGATTTGATTTGAGCATATTCAAATTGCAAGTCATCCGGTGAGGTTTGGCCGTGTGTAAGCAGTTTGCAGAGTTATTGAATTTAGTATGAAATCATAAGTTGAATACTTGTTTACTGCCATACTGCCATCGAAGATATTACGTAAGTATGAGGATATTTTGACCGTCTGATAATAATTATGGTTCGTATGGAACCGACTTAGTGTAATTAAAGTTTTTTTTTTTTGTTTAACTAAGACTAGATACATGGCGAAGTAAGAGTAGAACAATGATTGTCTTACATATAGTTTGTGGGAGGATTACTGCTCTTCTAGATAGGCTACAGGGTAGCCTGTGTTTAGAAGAAACAGTTCCGGGTCCCTGTCGTAGTGGAAAAGTTACAGTAGCACGTGTAAATATTTTTAATTCTTATATAAACAATTAAATAAAAACAAAGATCTAGGCGTGTACGAGTAAGTCAGTGTGGTGTGTGGTAGTGTTAGTATTTAGTGTGGTGTGTGGTGTGTGTCTGTATTTATGTGTGGTGTGTGATGTATGTATGTCTGTTGTGTTCACTTCTTTAGGAATTCTTCAGTGTCGTAGTAGTTTAGGTTTTGAAGAAAAGTGCAAACAGTCTTTTTGCAAATAAAAAACGTTGAACTAAATATAGGGGTTTTGTTGTTGACTTTATTGTAAAGTGAAGGGCCAAGGTAGGTAGCGAATCTTTTTATAAATGACATGCGCGCATGTGGAATAATACATACCATGTCCTTACGGCGTTTGGAGATTTGACGGAAAGGTGTTCTTTGGTGTTGTAATAGTACAATGTGTAAAATAAATTGCTGTCTTACGTTAAGGACGTTACAAGATTTATAGAGCTCGGTAGTTGGAAAAAGTATGTGTCTGAAAGTAGCCACTTTCAAAATAGCTCTATGTGCAATCTCCAGAGGCTTAAGTACGGTCTTTGCAGCTCCACCCCAGCATGAGATACAATAGACTAAGATTGATAGACATAGCGCAAAATATACATTACGTATGATTATGGGGTTCGCTACATGTCGCAGGGTTTTAAATATATAAATTAACTTACGTATGCGGCCGGAGAGAGTGTTGATGTGAGATTTGAAGTTAAGGTTTTTATCCAGTATTATTCCAAGGTATTTGATTTGGTCTACTGGGGAAAGAATAGGACATTGGCAATCAGGTTGAGTTTGTGTGGGACAAGAGTGAGCTTTTAAGGTAATGACAGTTTTAGGTTGGGAAACGTTGGTGATTGAGAAGGTGATAAACTTAGTTTTGTCAGCATTTAGGGTCAAGGTGTGGGAGGTCAGCCATTTTAAGGCAGAGTTAAAGCCATTTTGTGCAACTGTCTGAAGTTCCGACCATGAGTCCGCGGAAAAGGTAATGGCAGTATCATCTGAAAAAGAAACTATCGCTGCATTTGGTAGCTGGAGATTGCAAAGGTCGTTAATAAATACTTAGTTTGCATGACTATAGTTTGACCAAGACCGCTATACCGCGCCGTAGGTATGTGCGCGGCGAGACGGGGGGCAGTGCAGGCCGCTCACGGCGTCCCACCGCTCATTCGCCAGCGCTGCACCCTGCCTCGCCGCGCATTCCTAAGGCGCGGTACAGCGGTCTTGGTCAAACTATAATATAACTTTTGTATGTAGGCACACAACTGGTTTAAACCTCAGTATACGAAGTCTTAAATACAGCTTAATGAGAAAGTAATGTCGTGTATCTGTGTATCGAAGTCTGACTGATACTGGGATGATTACATTTCAGTAAATAATCTTCAAAATAGCTAAACCCCATCTAACCTCACTGATTAATTTTCCATTCAAAGCGAAGGTATCTTCAAAATCGATAAAACTCTAAATTACTCGGAGTCTCGATATACTCGAAGTAGAAACATGAACAACATCGCTAGATGACCGGGCAATATTTCCGTCGGCGCCTACATTTTAACAAATTGTTATTTCCATGCATGATTTATTCTGCAAAGCTTATTTTGTACCAGGATAATATGAAATCAATACAGGTTCTGTGATAGAACGTTCTCTGAGATAAATAAATACATACACTTTTGAGAGGATTCGTTGTATATGTGCTTAGGGGAGCGAGAATTGAAATTAGAAGTGTTATAACGTGAGATTGATTTGAAATCGTGTTTGTCGAGAAAATGGAAAAAGACACGTGTTTAGAAGCAGGCTGCGCTGAAGTAAATGTTGATGTTAGTCATATTTATTTCAAAAACCTCAAATTATATAAAGAAGCGCTTGAAATAATATTTTTTAAAACCAATAAAACGCAGATTGCATAAAGCCAATGTATCTATTTTTTCTTTTTTTCTTATACGTACCTATAACTTATATTGTTTGGGACCATAAAATGTCGTTGGATGTTCGCCCGTAAACATTCTATTATTTTTAGAGTATCTATATCTAAATGAGAATAAAAAGCTTTCCTTACATTTAACAAACAAACCCCTAATCATTCAAAAACCTATTTTTATCGTCGTAAAGACCTATATATCCTAAAAACACACATATACAAAAATCTATGCGACACAAGTACTTATAACACAAGTACCAGAGATACAGAAATACAAACAAGATAAAAGGCAAGATGGCGGCGAGGCGTGGGTAAGTAAGTGAGTGTGATCGTGTGATGCCACTGAATATGTATGAGCACGCACATCATTTACCTGTGTTTATGTACCAGGAGGTGAGGGGATACTACAGGTTGTTATCTAATGGTTGTTTTAACGAGTCGGGATGGACTTTTTAGGGAAATGCAGCGGTTGTATGCACGGGTGCCTTCGCATAAGGTGTTAGTAAAATGCAGGCGTTAACGCGGCGTTGACGCCGCGTAGAGGGAGTGGACTACAAATATGGAATTAGTACGTACTATATAGCTTATAGAGTATACAGGATTTATTCTTCATTTGGCCAACTGAGTTTTGTCCTACATATAAAAATCCTGGGTCGTTGGTTGGAACGACCCAGGATTATAAAATTAATACTTTTGATATCGAGTGAAGTTTCGGCTGTTACTTGTATTTAGCCGTGTATATCACGTTCACTCTTTCTTCATACATCAAATATCAAAACGAAATCGTTTGTTTAAAACCTTCAAGCCCATAATATAACTCAACTCCATTTGTGTATGTCAGAGACAATTTATCTACTGTGCGCCGCGCAACGATCCGTGTCTGATCTGACGCGTGATTGATGGACCTCCTGAGAAGTGCTGCGATCCTGGTACCTCCAGAGATGAAGAGAATGGATACTGTAGATATTTTTCTCTTACTTGGAGAAACAAATTTCGTATAATGAAAGGTGTTTTGTGATAATTATAATAAAATTTGTATGTGAGTTTAATTCAGAACAGGATAAACCATTTCTCAAAATCATGGAATTACTAAGTACTCAATGCTTAATCAAATTATGATAAGATAAATTTCCGTCAAAATCTTTGTTTGGTTAACCAAAATACACCATCCTATCTCCTCATACCATGGTAATACCTGTGAGAACAATTATTCATTTTGATGAGCCTCAAGGAAATCCCTGTAGGTATTAAATACATTACCTAAGAAAGAATAAGAAACATCACACAAAACATAATTAACGTAAAAGTTAGACGGCTCCTTATTTTTTTCCGAGCTTCAGCGCGCCCTAGTAGTTCGGATTGTCGGAAGTGTATGCCTAATTTTTTATGAGGAAACTAAATAGGTACTTGGTTTGTTTATTACATGATAAATATATCAAAGGTTGTTTATTTCGGTTAGTGCGCAGAAGCGTCGCAGGTGTCGTTAGGTGACAAGAGCTAATTTTCCGTCTACTGCACTAATTGAAGAGGCGTCCACGCAGCCGGCCGTGAAAGTTGAGCCCATTTACTTGCTTACTATATGTTGTTATATATTTACGCGCTTAATTTTATGCTCGACGGCCGTTTCGGCGTTAAGAGCCGCGGAAAATCGACTAAGGGCCTGCTGTCGGCTTTTTCACGATTTGAGTACCTAGTGCTTTTTTTTTTCAGTTTTCGTGTTTGAAGTTTGGATTGCGATTTCTACGAAGTTTTCCTGAGGGAAATTATCTTAAAGTAGGTTCGAGGTAGTCGTCTTGCTTTGTACATCGGATACTATTTTTTTTCATTAGATAGAATTCATTAGATTGTCGTATCTAATCTATATGTACTCATAATAAAGCTGAAGAGTTTGTTTTTTTTGTTTGTATGTTTGAACGCGCTAATCTTTAGAACGACCAGTGGGATTTGAAAAAATCTTTTTGAATTTGCTAGTCCAATTCTTGAGAAAGCCTATAGGCTACTTAACATCACGCTAGGACCCTCAGGAGTTGAGCAAAAAGAAAAAAAAGCCAGAAAGAACGCTAAGCGAATACGAAGTAATACCGCGAGAAGGCAATGCGATGCGAAGAGGTGTGTCGAGGGAACAAGAAATTTAGATTATAAAAAGCTATACCTAGGATGTTTTAGATCCGTTCCCTCTTCGGGAATTATCATACAACACTAACACACAGAATCATTATTCACTAAATTATTGGTGTAACAATAAAAAAGGAGGTTATACCTACCTTATCCTTTTAATCATAGGTTCTCCCCTACTTTACAAAAGATAAATTACTTTTGTTCACGTAAGTAAGTACTCGTACGTATCTATACGATCATTTTACCACCTACGCAGCTCTGTAGATATTTAAACGCTTCGCATCTTTTTAATAGAAAATTGACTTACAGCAAGGGATATGGTGTCGATAAAAACTTAAATATAAAAGTCAGACATGCATAACATTTTGGCGATTTGCAAATCAACAATTTTTTTAAAATCGCTTAGGTAAGTACGATGTTCTAAGTAAAATATTTTATTTTGTTTTTTAAAGGAAATTGTAAATAACTATAATATGTCAAAGTATAAATATAATCAAAAGTGCTGACCTCAATGACTCAACAGGTTTCAGAAAAGGCAGCAAAAATCTTACTATTGCGGATCTATGAGGGTAAGAAGCCATATCGTCCCCAATGTAAAAAAAAATATATATATCCATCCCCGTAACAAGCCACCCGTGACACGAGAAGGGACTATACGAGGGTTCACGGGCTATTTGTATTAAGCGACATCCTGGCCGATATTGAGTTTTAATCATTTTGAGTTATAATCTACCTGTATTAAAAAGTGAAAAACGTAAAAAACTGAGATAGACACTATTGATAGGTCAATTTTACTTAAAAAATATTGATACTTTTTTTAACAATGTTCATTTTTCCTAATAATGAAAGTTTGAAATGCTCTCTTGTAAAGTTCCAAAAATGTCGCTTAATACAAATAGCCCGTGAACCTTCGATATGATTACCTACATCAATGGATTGTACTGGCAGGGGTTTACAAATATCTGCTTATTTATGTAAAGTGATATTGTAAGTAGACTGTTTACGTTTAGAAGTGGAGTGAAGTTTACAGAAGATGTACATCTTCTTAGATGAAGATTCTTTTTTTTCTCAC
Organism: Dicycla oo; assembly: GCA_948252095.1. Classification (NCBI taxonomy): domain Eukaryota; kingdom Metazoa; phylum Arthropoda; class Insecta; order Lepidoptera; family Noctuidae; genus Dicycla; species Dicycla oo. The sequence goes on along the minus strand of OX411729.1, from coordinate 24,686,883 downwards.
AATGAGGATATTACTGAGGTATTATTAAAGCATATTACTAAAAGGTACAACTTAATTTACGCAACCATCTGGCCGAACACTGTCTCTTAAGATACAGGCAGGATATAGTTTGAGAGACAGGGTTTATATTTTTGTGTTTAACTTTTGATCAAACAATGTTATTATGTATAATTTTAGTATATTTACCACTGTGTTCAACCTGTGTCTATGTATTGCTTTAGGTAAATAAAAATTATTATTATTATTTTATTTTTTCTTAGATATCTCGGGACCCTGGGGTCCCGGACCTTTGGAAGGCACGATCAATAAATTTATTTTTAGACCGAGTTTAATAAACGTTACTTATGACTTGCTTTGGACTAGAATGATTGCAGGTAATCTGCGCTTCTATAATTTCTACCGTAACGATATTATCGTGAACGTCCACGTCCATAAACTGTAAGGAAAGATGTGCACGTTATAACGTTATCGTGGACGGAAATTAAAATGGGTGTTCATACTTCTCATACTTCTCTGTGTTATCGTTAAGCCATGGACGTCCACGATAATGTCGTCACGTTAGAAATTATAAATAATACTTATAAAAACTTAAAAAAAAAAACAACTGACTTTCAAAAAGAACACTACAAAGTGAAAAATAACTTTAATTTCGGAAGCCAGTGTCTTTGGATCTGTATTTTAGTATTTTTCCACCGCATTCCGAAATTAAAATTATTTTTCACTTTATAAAAAAAAGAAACCCTTTTTAGTGGGTCGGTTTGTAATGTACAGAGATGTTAACTGTTGAGTAGTTCTCCTGGTGAGCCAGGAGACTGGAGAGCTGGAGCTTATGGTGAAGTCACCAGCAGATCCACTTCACCATATGTATTGTGACAAGCATAAACTGTTTAGCAACCATATTAAAGTAGTTACCTAATCAAATCGCAACCCGTGAAATACTTATTATTGAGTAGTTCCGTGGGCCATCTGTGATCATCATCAGTTCCACTTCACCAAATGGTGCTTTCCGAGATGCATGAGTTACTATAAAAAGCACTCAAATCGCTATAGATGTGCCTATAATATTTGAAGAGTTCCATCGATTCCTCCAGGATCCTATTATCAGATCTTGACCTGATGACAATGGGACCAACTAGAAAGTATATCCTTTCAAACAGAAAATTGAAATTTGCCAATCGGCCCAGCCGTCCTCGTGTAATCGGGGAACATACTTAAAAAAAGATTCCGACGAACTGAGAACCTCCTCCTTTTTTGAAGTTGGTTAAAAATCGCACATACTCTATGTTATACTTGTAGTTTGACAGTTGTGCGTCAGTGACAGGAATAAGGGCGGGAATACACAAGGCTGTAGCTTGTACAAAACTTTGTACAAGTTACATGCGCGTGTATTCTTGCCCTTATGCTTAGGTGGAGCACCTGATAAGTCATGTTTATTTATCGCGGTCTTAATTTTAGTGTATTTTCTACTAATTTAATGTATAAAATTAAAACTTAGCTCACTAAAACCTACGTCACTATAATTTTGTTTCAGACACCCAAAAGTCGCAGCCGAACCATTAGATTCGACCTTCAACGTTCATTTACGTGATTTTAGGGAAAGACTTTCATCAAAACTAATAGCACTCAGTGCCAATTAAAATGAGAAATGTGTACCATTTATAACGTTTTTTAGAGTATAGATACTGAGATAGACAGATAGACAGTTTAGCTAAAATATTTAAACTTATCTAGACTATGGCCTGACTGCAGATTAGACTTTGGGAAAAGGTACCCTATATTATTTCAATACTATTTCCTACTAATATTATAAATGCGAAAGTTTGTGAGGTTGGATGGATATTTGTTACTCTCTCACGCTAAATGATTTTGATGATATCTAAATGTCGTTTATATTTGATACGTGATCAAATGCTCAAAATATACAGAGTGACTTTGAAAACATGCGACAAAATTTAAGACGGTGTTCTACCCCTCAATATGAATAAGTTTTACTATGAAAACAACTTGGAATCCGCAAAAAAAAATCGACTTTTTATACAAAATGGTTCAATTGGGTATGTACTTTCACATGGGAAGGTCGATTTTTTTTGCGAAGTCTTAGTTGGTCCCATAGTAAAAGTTGTTCATATAATTGTAGAACACTCCCTTAAATTTTGTCGCAGTCACCCTGTATAAATATCGAACTAGAGACTCCTGTTTACGAGTATTTGTATCAGTTTCTAAGCAGCTTTACGTTTATTTTCAGTTAAACATTATTCATCACCAATTTCATGAGCGCCATCAACATAAACGAGAACGATTCCTTAAAGCTGGTAATAGCCATTATAATTTAAACCACCCAACACCTTTAAGGAGTTCAAACACTCCCAAATCGCTTAACGAGAGAACTTTTGTTATTTAAACGTAGGTACTTTAAAAATTCTACCAGGCTCCCATAAAGATAAAGATCTCTCCTCCAACGTTAACACATGCAAATTTGCTTATCGACACATGATATGATATGTAAAATATGCATAAGAGCAACGTCGAGCCGAGCTTACAAATGCGAGGTACAATTTACATTTTTACCTCGCTACACACCTACTATTGTTACCATCATGGCGAGATTGCCGAGTCTCTAATCCTGAATATGAAAGGAAATATATAAAACTCCTCTTCCATATTTCCTTTAAAGTGAAGGAAAGCTGCTTATCCTGCATTCAGGAAGAACTAAGGAAATCATACAACGAAAATATATAAAAAAGTTGTAAACGTGTTTTAAATCTAGTGATGTGTTCGTTCTTTTATGCGTAATCAAATCATAATACTATTCTGGCCCTTCATCAAAATTCTTGTTTAATAATAGAAAAGTATACACTATTTTATAAACATTAATTTGACAGCTTAAACGGTGTTGTGGTGGAAAGACATTCAGTTATAATGTACCTACTATACCTACATGGTGAATTTTTCAAGTGGGCGTGGATGACCAAATCCGAATCTATGAGGAATAGCGAAAAGTATCAAAGGAGTCTCGGGCTCGATTTTGATGAAAGCTAAAACTGCATCATTGGATTTTAATAGGTACGAGTACCTGCGCAGCCTGTGGAAATGAACTTTACGCTTGACAAAAATAAAGCGTTTTTTAGCGGGCAAGATTTTACAACGCTAAAATATCAACAAAACTAGAGTGAGCTTTTGTCACAAGTTATCAGTAATCAGGATATACTCGTATGAATCATTAATGCCCGGTTTCCGAGGTTTTTAAACGGAGTTTATCCATTCGATATGATCATTGGTTCGAAATCGTGTTTCTGAATACTTCGTTATGAAAGAATTTTGCTTAAAAGTCGAGTTATATATATAGTTATACTATCGAGGGTTTGTCTGAAGACTTCAAAAACCGAGCATAAGGAAGGATTTCGCTTAAGCAGATGATTTTGTCGAATCAATAGCTACCAAAAGTTTAAACTCCGTTTAAGAATTCTTCAGAAACTGGGCATGAGACTAACTTTCGGCCGAGTCAGATATGATCATAACTAATACCTCTAATAACTGTTGTGTTCGTGTTCAGTTTCATTGGTGAAATCCACCCTGGATTTCACCAATGAAACTGAACACGATCAGCACATAAAGTACATTTAAGGGCTGTCAGTGTCATTACTTTCTATGGAATATTGAGACTGACAGGTCTTGAACGCAGTTTAGATGTGCTGATCGCGTTCAGTTTTATTGGTGAAATTGGTACTGATAGGTGCTGCTAACTATGTACATATCGAACTAAAACAATTTGTCAGTTGTGTGATTTATTACAAATTACTATCTAAGTATATACTAGGAGTTGAGAATTTATGAAGAGGATATACTTAGTTTAAATTCTGCGATTAATCAAGATACAGTTTGACGGATTTATGAAGGGATAACTGCTGTAGCTGCACTGATTAGTAACTTTTAAAAGCTTTGCTAAAATATCCAATGTGGGTAGTACATTACTTACTAAACTATTTCTGGTTGTCAATCCCACCTATTTTTGCTATAATTAGTTCACGCATTAGTGCAATTGGCAGGATTTGGTGGTTCTACTTTTAATTTGTTTAGTTCAATTCCGTAAGCGACGATTACTGCTTACTCAGGCATTTTAATTTACGTACAAGCTACAACTACCGGTTAAAGCGAATGGCCCATTGCCTAAGCTAAGTCTACTCACTAAAACTGTTGAATCAGGCAGTTTTCGTGCAAACTGCGGCAATTGTGGCCACAGTTATCGGCCAGGTTGGTGAGCTTAATAGGATTGTCATTAGAATACAAAGTGGATGGTGTTACCTACCATCGATCTGATAATATCTACCACTAATTGGGCCGTAACTGTTACTTGAGGCCGTACTAACCCTGCGTATTACAACACTCGATAAAAAAGCAGATGTTAAAAGTAAGTACAGTAATCCCTAAACTTTTTTGGCCGGGCTGAAGTGAGCGCGACGGCCATCTTGCGCATTCAGTGCATTGGTTCGCGACTACGTTCAACCCAGCCAAAAAGATTACCATAGAGCACTTAGAAGTAAACCACTTTTGTGAATAACAATAAAATTGAAGATTTAATCTCTGTAAATTAACCATTAAAGGAAAAGCTCCAGGTAGCCTGCGAAATTAAAATTTTCTTACGTTTCTTGAAATTTGCAAGTCGGTATTAAGTTGTATGTGGATTAAGTATGATTCGCGACCGTAACATAAAATTATATTCACAAAATTATAATAATTAAAATCAGTAATACAACTCCTTAAGTTAGTATAATCCTAAATATCATGATTTCATAAAATAGTAATTCATTAGGGTTATATGAACTTAGAGAGTTGTATCGATGATTTTAATTATTGTAATTCTAGAAATACAGATTTTTCACGGTCGCGAATCATATTCAAATCAACGTATAACCTGATACTGACCTGCAAATTGCAAAGAAAAACGTAAGAAAATTTGAATTGCACGGTTACCTGGAGCTTAAGCCTTAACGGTAAGTATATCACCTTTTAAAACACGCTCAACGATTTAAAAGTGAGAAGTACACGAATTTACATAGTATCATTTTTACGGTATTACTTTTGATATTAGGTACAGCGGAAATAAGTCGCGGGTAACGCCCGGGGGAAATACCTAGCTCGTACGGCGACAATGACTTTCGGCGAGGACGACACCTCTAATGAAAATTTGCTGTCGCCCGCGATTTTTTTCCCATGTGAACGCAGCTTTAGTACGGGATGACACTTAGGAAAATGTTGCTAGTCTGTGTAGGTAAATAATTAAATTTAAAATGACTTTTTTATTGTTTTTTTTTATTAATTCGTTAAAATATTTATTAACAAAAAATATATTTTATTACCTTCATAATGTAAAATTTGGGAGTGGGATTCCCGGTTGGAACAAAGTTCCTTTCGCTGTATATTATGTCCTATCTTTTACCCGCGGCTTCGCCCAAATGGATGTCGGAATTTATCCCACAGGAAGTAACTACCGGATTAAAAGTATCCCATGTCCTAATCCAGGTCATGGTCTACCCATGTGCCAAATATCAACGTTTTAGCGTGAAAGCGTAACAAACAAACTCACTATTATATATTATTATAAGTTATAAAATAAGTTAGGATTAACCAAACCGGCCAAGTGCGAGTCGGACCACGCCAATGACCCTTCATTGGCGTGGTCCGACTGGCACTTGGCCGATTTTGTTCATTGGCGTGGTCCGACTCACACTTGGCCGGTTTGGTTAATCCTAACTTATTTTATAACTTATAATAATATATAATAGTGAGTTTGTTTGTTACGCTTCCCGTAGTTGGAATGAATTTATCCCAAGAACAAACTTAACATTGTATTTGGAAAACATGTTTCCCCATATATTCCAACTGCAAATGTAAGTTTGTACGCACAATATTGAGTGAATTACCATACCGTAGACTTTTTATAATTTTGCCTGTAATCTTATATCCTATAAGGGTTCCATTTTCTCATTCGGACGTACGGAACCCTAAAAACAAATACTTTTGACACTTGAGACTTGAGAACTAACTTTTTCGGGCATAACGCATATACGCGTTACGTGACGATTTCTAGCAGTCCACTCCTACCGCAAGACGCGTTAAAGAACTTCGTTCCAATAATGAGACGCCAGAAACCGCCGATTAGTTTTTTCTGCTTCAGAAAATACAATGTAGCTTAGATTTTTACGTCATTGGCAAATAAACCGCGGTGATACGAATTCACCTCGATAACGGGGAAACCGTGTTTTCTCACCTCGATAACGTTGCATAACTTCGTATCTATCCTGGGTTACCAGCCAATACCTCACGCTCCAAGAAGTTTTCTAATAAAACAGATAACACCTGCCAAAACGACTATCTAGTTGACTCTCTTAATATTGTTTTATTCAAAGAAAGGTGTTACGCAGTCAATAAAAAGGCGCGTGTGTCATATTTGGACCGTGTTATGCAGAAGGCAGACATATCGGGAAAAGTACAAACAGAGTTATATGCATTTTTCTGTCGATGGTTGCATCACGGATGCATTGGACATGGCTGCATTTGACGGCTCATATCTCTGTGATAAATACAGATATCGACATGGCGGTTTTTGCAAAAATTCTTGTATGTCGCAGTTAGTATGGCTGTGTTTATAACTCATTTTTGGAAAAAGTGCCATATGGCTGCTTTCTGCATAACTAGGTCCAATTATACTTCGTATGGGGAATTCGAGTGACTCATAAAGCATGACGTCCTGTTGGAATAATACTACTACTATTATTATTATTATTACTAGATTCGACAACTAGTGCATAAAATGGCTTGTTTATGTCCGAGTTATACCTACACTCTGATTTTCACTTCGATTGCGAGAAAATAAAACAAGCATAAAATCATTTTCACTGTTCAATAATGTAGCAAAATTGAAGAAGAGAATAGCTAATTCCCGCCACGAAAGTTTTTTTTTAAATTTTCAACATGTGTCATTCAACTTAGGTAAGTACTGTAATGGGCAACCTTATATTGTACTGGCTGACATTTCGCGCCTTGAAAACAAAAATGGCGTTATTCAAAAATTTAAATTTTTCAGTATGACCATTTACAGTTTTTGACGCAGCATTTTCGTCAATATCTTAGCAAATAACTGAAATGAAAGGTTTATTTATCAGTTTGACTATCTTACTTTAAGTTATGTACTGAAAACATTCCAGTAAATTATGGAGTTATTTAGAAAACACAGTTTTGATAATGCCATTTTTGTTATCGACGTACGATTTTATCACTCTCGCCGGTATCTCTCCCTTTTCTAAATAAATAAAAAGGTAGTTCGTGTTTTTGTTTTAGGCCGCAGTTCGGTTAGAGCTAGGAGTTAGGCTGTGTAGATTCAATTTTTTCATAAAAATGCTGTGTAAACCTATATACTTAAAAAGCACGTTGATTAGGTATATTTCGGAGGGCCACTCAAAATGTTCCTCTTCTAGATTGCCCCAACATCACCATTTATTATAGCAATTCTTGAAAGATGCGAATTTTCTTGATGGAACCTCTTTCGTTTTAATGTCCGTTTTAATTCGGGTACCGAAGCAATCTCGGGGTAGTTATTAACATTGCGCGGTTGTAAAATATCAACTGTTTGATCCTTCGTGGCTGCTCTCTGTGATATGGGGAGCAGACTCTACTTATTTTGAATTGTTCTTGTATGTTCGATGTGGTTTTTATGATATTTTTGATGAACATTAACATACTCAATCCGCCTAGCCTTTTCTCAACTATGTTGGGGTCGGCT